>CM070647.1:14692500-16115000 GCA_036346575.1 Dendrocalamus sinicus | reverse complement strand
GTCCCGAGGATCATGCATGTGGAGACAGGCTTGCTGCACAGCATACGCAATGTCCGGTTTGATGAAAGTGAGATACTGTAAAGCACCGGCTAACTTACGATAGTGTGTAGGATTAGCAATAGGGGAACCAGCATCCGAAGCAAGTTTGGCATTCGTATCAACAGGCGTAGAACACGGTTTGCAGTCACTCATATTGGCACGAGCAAGAATATCTAGAATATACTGCCGCTGACTTAGGAATAAGCCACCATCAGAACGACTGACAGACATGCCAAGAAAGTGATGGAGGGGTCCCAGATCCTTCATGGAAAACTCATGCTGAAGTGCACTGATAATCTGCCGAAGGAGAGCCTCAAAGGAAGTAGTAAGAACAATATCATCCACGTATAAGAGCAAAAGAGCCATGTCACCGCCGCGACGAAGAATAAATAATGAAGAATCTGATTTGGCACCAATGAACCCAATGGAAAGAATAAAAGAGGCAAAGCGACTGTACCAAGCGCGAGGGGCCTGTTTGAGACCATATAGAGATTTATTCAGTCGACAAACATGATCAAGGTGGATGGGATCCACGAAGCCAGAGGGTTGAGCACAATAGACTGTCTCTGTAAGGGTGCCATGTAAAAAAGTATTCTTCACATCAAGCTGATGAATAGGCCAGTCCCGGGAGAGAGCGACAGTGAGAACCGTCCTGATAGTGGCAAGCTTAACAACCGGACTGAAAGTTTCAGCAAAGTCAATTCCAGGCCGTTGGGTGAAACCACGAAGAACCCAACGTGCTTTGTAGCGCTCAAGATCACCAGTAGAAGAGAGCTTGTGACGAAAAAGCCATTTGCTTGTCACAATGTTGGCACCAGCGGGACGAGGAACAAGATCCCAAGTATGATTGGCCTGTAAAGCTGAGAATTCCTCAATCATAGCATCACGCTAGTTAGGATCAACCAAGGCACTCCTGTAGGTCTTCGGCAGGGGGGACATGACAGTAGCATGAAGGTTCATGCGTGACAGAGGCCGACGGAACCCGGCCTTGCCCCGTGTGACCATGACATGATCATTGTGGACGGGTGCAGTGGGAACAGCAGAAGAAGCCCGGTGTGTCGTAGCTGGAGCGACCGCCGAGGATCTGGCAACCGTAGCCGGTACAGATGCAGACAACGGTTGGTGTGCATGGGCACCGGATCCGAGGCACGTCGGTGAAGACGCCTGATCGATCGCTGGCACACGCGTAGAGGAAGGAAACTCCCGGGCAGCGACAGTTGGTCCAGCGTCAACCGGTGACGCAGATTGAGCGGCCTACGCAGGGGCGATCGTAGAGACCGGGCTGGCAATAGCCTGCGACCAGAGGTCAACAGGGGCAGCCGGTCTGGACGCAGAAGTGCTGACAGCCGAAGCATCAGGACACGCATGGGCAGCGCCAACGGCGGAATCATCAGACGATGCCTGGGCAGCGCCAACTACGCTGGGAGACGCTGGTCGCGCCGCCATCTTGGGAGGCGTCGGCGCCGCGCCGCTCACTGGCGACATGTTGGATCGAAATCGACAATGAGGGGTGAATGTTGCTTAAAAAAACCGCCTACTAGTATTCGTGCGATTTCTTCTCCGATAGCTAAAAAGCTATGAAGCAAGAAATTCACTCACTAGACCCAAAAACGATTTTGCAATTTGACCGGATAAAATCTCATAAAATGAAAAGAAACTAGCTGCAAGAGCTGACTGTAAAAAGAGGGCAGATCGGAGAATCAAGACACAAGCAAAAACTGCTAGCCAAACTCACATAAAAGCAAAACGAGTAAAACCAATTTCCACTGCTGGCCGAGAAGAGTTCTTGCTGTCGAGACCAATTTTTTATTAAGTACAAACAGCAGCAAGCTGCAGGATCTAGTCTGAAATCAGCCAATCAAAGTAGTAGAGACAACAAGCTGCCTGACCGAACATAGCAAAAGGACTTGGTGCCGAGTTAAAAAAAAGACAGTGAAATGAGGAAAGCACGTTGTATGCAATCTGCTGCTATTTACTGCCAGCTCGCACAACAAAAAGCAGCCAAGAATAGCCAAGAACAAACTAGATCTTTGACCATCTTGAGTTTCGGCAGACCACGAATGAGATCGTGGCCGCTAACTCGGGTCAAATGGTCAAATCCGATATGACTGAGTCTCCTATGCCAGAAAGTCAAGTCACGGGACTCAGAAGCAACCAAACACCGGAGAGGATCACCAGAAGACTCAGAAAAATCAGCACGAAAGATCCTCCCATAACGAGAAATCCCGCAAACCAGACTACCCGAAGAATCAAGAATTTTGCAAGCGTTTTTCTTAAAGCACACCTCATAACCGTCATCGGTAAGCTGAGAAACTGAAAGAAAATTATATCACATCTTACTAACCAAGGCAATATCTCTCAAAAGAAATGAATCATTAACACGCACAGTACCTTTGGCGATGACGCGCCCAGACGAAGCGTCTCCGAAGGTGATCGTCTCATCACCTGGAGCGCGGGCTAGGGAAGAGAACCAACGGAAGTCTCCGGTCATATGGCGGGAACAACCAGAGTCTACAAGCCAAACCTCTCCCTTCCCTGCCCGGTGAACCTCGTCGGAGTCGGAGTACAGCTCACTGTCGCTCACTTCGTCCTCAAGGGCCATGAAGCACATGCCGGAGAAGTCGTCGCTGCCCTTGGGGTCTTGGTCACCCGTCCTGTCGTCGTCGCTCCATCCCTCCACCTCACTGAGGTCGAGGTCGTCGAAAGCGGTGAGGACGCGGTGGAACAGTTTCTTGGCTTTGCCAAGGTCGCGGAACTTCTTCTTTCCTTGGGCATGGACTGGAGGCTTCTTGTTGCGGTTCTTGTCGGTGTAGTCATTCTTGCCCGAACCACCGTAGTCGTTCATGCCCTTCTCCAGCTTGGGGCAGTTTGCCCGAATCCGAATGTGGTTGGGGCCACCACACTCGAAGCAAATTACGGGTCCACCTCTCTTTCTGTCCCTCCTCCTCTTGTAAGCATGAGAAAACTTCCGGGCTAGGAGGGCCAGCTGTTCATCCTCAAGCTGCTCTAACTGATCATCAGTCACATCACGAGAGCGCGAGAGAAACCACACATGAATCGGAAGAAAGACCGAGCCGGCCGGGATCGGTGACTAGGGCCATCGACTGTGACTTTGACTTGCGAGAGACAATGTCAATCTCGTGAGTTTTGAGGCGCGAGTATAGCGCATCAAGAGTCAAAGTCGAGAGGTCCGTGGTGTCCTTGATGGTAGTCACCTTCATCTCCCAAACCCGCAAATCAAGTGCGTGAGCATCATCGGCGTTATCCGAGTCGGGGTATGTGAGACCGACCGCTCGGAGGTTGCTCAGAATCTTGTGAAAACGCGCAAAACACTCATCAAGGGACTCGCCAGTGAGCATTTCAAACTTGTTGTAATCTCACTTGAACTGGTCCTGTCGCACCATCTTTATTTGGGTGGTGCCCTCATGGTACGCATCGAGGGTCTCCAAAATATCGAAGGCAGACAAAAGATGAGAGATGCGGTCAAACTCGCTACGACTCAACCCCTGGATAATGATGTTCCTTGCCTTAGCGTTTGCCTCAACATCAGCCATGTTCCCGGCATTGATGTTCTCATCGGCAGGAACAACAAATCGTAATTTGACCTTACGCCAGATGGCGTAGCCCTGAGCCTGGATGTAGGTCTCCATCCGGCTCTTCCAGAAGGGATAGTCGATCCCATCGAAGACCGGGGGCTTGGTCGAGTACTTGTCCATCACCATGGCTCTAGAGACCGGTTAAGATCTATTGAAAAGAGCTAACCAGCTCTGATACCAATTGTTGGATCGAAATCGGCAACAGAGGGGGGTGAATGTTGCTTAAAAAAACCGCCTACTAGTATTCGTGCGATTTCTTCTCCGATAGCTAAAAAGCTATGAAGCAAGAAATTCACTCACTAGACCCCAAAACGATTTTGCAATTTGACCGGATAAAATCTCATAAAATGAAAAGAAACTAGCTGCAAGAGCTGACTGTAAAAAGAGGGCAGATCGGAGAATCAAGACACAAGCAAAAACTGCTAGCCAAACTCACATAAAAGCAAAACGAGTAAAACCAATTTCCACTGCTGGCCGAGAAGAGTTCTCGCTGCCGAGACCAATTTTTTATTAAGTACAAACGGCAGCAAGCTGCAGGATCTAGTCTGAAATCAACCAATCAAAGTAGTAGAGACAACAAGCTGCCTGGCCGAACATAGCAAAAGGACTTGGTGCCGAGTTAAAAAAAAAGACAGTGAAAAGAGGAAAGCACGTTGCATGCAATCTGCTGCTATTTACTGCCAGCTCGCACAACAAAAAGCAGCCAAGAACAGCACAAAAGCATCACTCGGAAGGCAGCCAAAGCTTGTTGACAAAAACAGCAGGAGCCAAAAATTGTGCCGAACAAAAGAAGGGTACTACAAACGGTTAAAAAGCAGCAGAGAAGAGATAGACAATAGAGCTAGCCGAAGGAAATAAAAGCAGTCTTGATGTAGCAGCCGAAAGGAATGAAGAAGCAATCATGCTACTGCAGCCGCAAGAAATAAGGAGTAATCTCTCTCGGAAGAATACTTCTTTTGGAATTACTTAAGCACTCACGCTGCTGCTGCTGCAAGAAATAAAGAGCAATCTCTCTTGGAAGAATCCTTCTTTTGAAATTACTTTTCTTGAGAAAGACTAGCACAAAGGATCTTGAAGCTACTGAACACAAAGTACAAGCAGATTCTAAAACACTACTCAAGAAATCAAGAACCAGGGAGACAAAAACAAGACCCAAACATCTCAAACTCAAGAGACCTTAAAGAGATACGGAGACATGAAAGTTTACAAGGGTTTGTTCTCAGCTCATCTCTCTCAATCTCACACTACGTCCCCATACATGCTTGAAAGATCAAGAACTCTACATATTCTCCTCACAACTCACATGGAGAGAAACTCAAAACATAGAACACTCAAAAACCACTCTCTCTACAAATCACTCTCATTTTCATCTCTCTAAAATCTACTCTCATTTTCCATGCTCATTTCATTGCCTGGAGAGAACCAAATAAACTCTTACACCCACTCTCTCAAGACATCTCTCCAAAAATTCTGCACACAACACTAGAGAGCACCTCTCTATTTATAACCTCCACTAATGGGTTTACAACCCACTTTACCCATTTGCTCTCAACAACTCATGGCGTTTTATCCACAATCCACTTCCTTTAGTGCAGCTTTGCGTATTCACCAAAACGCCCCTCGCGCACCTTCCAGGAAGCTTCCTCATTCCTTGCCCTTCAAGCCACACAGCCACATCAAGTCCTCGCCGTCTTCGGCACACCTCGACTGTTCTGACCTCGGCACCGCCCGCGCCTAGTCCGGTCATCCCGTGCTTCGCCACGACTCCACCTCGACGTCCTGCAGCCATCACAGACAAGAAACAAATCACATAGCACCGCTCGAAATATTGTAACCATACAATACCATCAAAAGAAACACTCAAAGCCCAAACCGATCGAAGCGAAAAATGAACGACTTAATCATGTTCAACCTAGTTCGACAAGGTCCGACCGAAACCGATTGCACCGCGCAACGACATGGTCCGAACCACACAAATCAAACTCGACTTTCCTAAAGCGATGTCAATTACTCATCACACACTCGGGGTCACCTCCACATGGTCCATCATAGCAGCCTGAGGTGCGAAACCAACAGGGGCAGTAGGGCCAGCACTATAAGGTGAACCTGCAAAGGGGTTAGAACCAACAGGCGGTAGGGGTGCCACGTCAAACTCCAAGAGAAAATCAAAGTCGGAGGACGGAGTATCGGAGTTTGACTCGGCGAAAGGGAAAGTGGATTCGTCAAAGACGACATGGCGAGAGTAGGGGTGGAAACGGATCGGATACGGTCGAATAGTCTCAAATACGAATACGGATTCATGTTTTTAAAACAGATACGGATACGAATTCGAACATTCTCGAATACGAATACGAATCGAATATCGTAACGAATACGAATCGGATATATGCTTAATTCGGTCGAATACGAATATCCTACAAATGTCGTAATCGATCGGCTTTTCCAATTAGCGGTTTTAAATTCAGATTTTGACATTTGAAATTTCATCAACAAACAATCATCACAAATATTAATAAATCAAGTCCATATCCTCCACTTAACAAAGCAAGGGACAAATTATTCTCAATGCTTAACAAATCATCGGCTCCTTGTTCTTTGTGACTTCAAGAATGACCATACTAAATCAGTAAATATAGAAGAGGCATAAGGATTATGACATACCTGGAGCAGAGCGGTCATTGTGCCAAAAGAGTGCCACAACAGTGGAGCCAGATCTGAAACATCTCCCTTTTCTGAAAAAATGGTTGCAAGAAACAACATTATACATTGATTTTTTCACCATCCTTGAATAGGCAAGAAAGATATTTACAAGCAAAGCATAAATTGCAACAGACCTTGTTTGAGCGCCCTGGGACTTGATGAAACCGACAATAGTCAAGAATCAAACTCAAACTTGCCGGGTTAACTCTTTACGGGAGAGTAATAGCATGATTTTTGGATGATCCATGCCATTTTTACTATTTCTCGATATATCATAGGGCGAAACATGGCAACCTCCTCCTCCACTTGTCTGTATGGAACCATCAAACCACTGAAGCCAAATATAACTCTTTAATGCCCGTGAGTTCATAATAAGCTTAAATCAAATCCAAATGAACAGTGATAAGAATAAAGCAGTTTCCCTTCCAACTAACAGCAAAAAGAGTTCTAATTAAGAAATGCACAGGGGTCATACCTCTGGAGTCTGGACTCTGGTTTCATTACTGCTAACTCACTTTCGGACATTATTGCCAACACGAGAGAAATAACGATGTCAAGAGTTGAATACACCAGAAAATTGCCTTCAACAACATAGTTCAATATACTCACTTTATAGGTTAACCTACAGTACTGATCGCCCAATCGACATTTCTATCAAGAAGCGGACCTCCTCGGAGGCCCAATCGGCGACGGCGCGATGAGGCGGCACGGCCCGCACCGATCGGCGGCGAAGTCAACAAGCACGGCAGCTCGATCGCAACACCTCCGCCTCGAACTCGCTCTGCCCGATGAACTTCACCGCCGCACCGCACCGAACGCGCGCGGAAGCAATAATCCCTTTTTCCTTTCTTCCGCCTGATCCCCTTTTTCTCTGGCTTCGGCCGACGCCTTGGCTCCTTCTTTCTGTTCCCCACCGCCGCCTCAGCGCCTCCGCCCTCTCTCTCTTTTCTCACCGCCGCCTCGGCTCCTCCTCCGCTCCCTTCCTCTGGCTCACCGACGCGCCTCGGCTCCTCCTCTCCATTCTCCCGGTTCTCTCTCTCCCCCGCTCCGGATCCGCTCCGATCCAGCGCCCTGCCGCCGATCTCCCGCACCGCGCCGCCATGGGAGATGCTACACCCCGGTCCTATGCCTCTACTGCCGGTCCCTCGCACCTCCTCCGCTCTGGGCCTCTCCCGCGCGCGCCGTCCGGGTGTGCCGCGCCGCTCGCGCCGCTGAGCCACCTCGCCGCGCGCGCACTGCCGCTGCGCCACGGCGGCGTGGCCGAGGGGCGGGACGCGAGCGTGGTGGGAGGCGGGGTGCGAGCGAGGCGAGGAGCCGAGAAGAAGCGAGCGGAGAGAAGCGCGAGGGTGGATGCGGTGGTGCTTTGTGCGAATGCGGATGCCGATGCGATGGGTTGATCGAACCGCACTCCGCCTTGGCAAAATGGCACATGGCAAAAACCGCACTCCGGATTGTGCCATTGCAAAAACACGGCCGCACTCCGCCTTGGCAAATGGCACGCGCCTTGGCGCCTTTAGTGCTGCCAAATCGGAATCTGGCGCGCGCGCGCTGTGCTGGCGATCGTGCCATTGCGCCATGGGCGGGCGCTGCTAATACAAATACGAATACGAATGTTCTCGAATGCGAATACAAATACGAATGTTCTCGAATACGAATGCGAATACGAATGTTCTCGAATACGAATACGAATACGAATGTTCTCGAATACGAATACGAATACGAATATTCTCGAATACGAATGCGAATACGAATATTTTCAAATACGGATACGAATATTGTCGAATACGAACATTTTCGAATACTGATTTTTGCTTACCACATTCACGTTTTCTCGAATACGAATATCGGATAAAACGAATTATCCGTTACCGTTTTCCACCCCTAGGCGAGAGATAATAACCCGGTTGGATGAGAGGTCAAGGCATCTATAGCCTTTGTGGTCTGACGAGTAGCCAAGAAACACACAAAGGGCTGAGCAAGGAGAGAGTTTGTGAGAGGCAGTGGCAGAGAGGTTGGGGTAGCACTTACACCCAATGACTCGAAGATGGGAGTAGGATGGAGGAACGCCATATAGAGCAAAGAATGGAGTGAAAAAGTTCAATGTTTTGGTTGGATGGCGATTCAAAAGGTAAGTGGCGGTGTGTAAAGCTTCGACCCAGTACGAGGGAGGAAGTGAGGCTTGGACTAGCAAAGAATGAACAATGTTGTTGGTCGTGCGAATAATGCGCTCAGCTCTACCGTTTTGGGGAAGAGGTGTATGGGCAAGACATGCGAAGAGTGGCCCCACGAGTGAGAAAAAGCATACGGGAGCTAGAGTTATCGAACTCGCGACCATTGTCACATTGAACGCTCTTAATAGAGGCACCAAACTGAGTAGCAACATAGGAGAAGAAATGCAACAACGTGGAGAAAGTGTCAGACTTTAGACGCAATGGAAAGGTCCATAAATAGTGCGTGCAATCATCTAAGACAACAAGATAATATTTGTAACTTGAGACACTAAGAACGGGAGATGTCCAAAGATCACAATATATTAAATCAAAAGGCTTAGATGCACGAGATGAAGAGCTAGCAAAAGGCAGGCATGTGTGACGGCCAAGTTGACACGCATGACACAAAGAGTCTAGCTCACGCTTACTACAATGGATGGCACTAGAGCTCGCAAGTTTAGAGAGTGCCTCATGACCAAGATGACCAAGACGACGATGCCAAAGGATTGAAGATGTTCCAGCAGTAAGGGCATGTGGAAGGAACGCCTCCGGTCGCAAGGGATAACGTTGCCCGGAACTATTGCACCTGGCGATCACGTTCTTGGAGAGAAGGTCCTTCACAGAAACACCAAACGGATCAAACTCAAGGGAGCAATTATTGTCAGTAGTAAATTGGCGGACAGAAATTAAGTTCTTAATGATGTGAGGAGACACAAGGACATCACGTAAGAGGAGGGAACCACTGGTGGTAGGGAAAAAAGTGGCACCAGTGGAAGTGACAGGAAGAAGAGAACCGTTGCCAACGATAATATTAGATGGAGTAGAGGGGGAGGTTGGGTGGTGTATGGAGAGATTACCGGCGTGGAAGTCATTTGAGAAGTAGCACCAGAGTCGAGGTACCAGTCCGTATTGGCAGGAGGATTGAGCGTCATTGTGTTGAATGAATTTGTCAGCATGTTTTGATCCCAGCCAAAGAATGGAGCACTGGGTGGTGACTGGAGACCATGCACTAGCTGCACTGGTGGCTACATGCTGCTGTAGCAATCGGGCAAAGGCGGGTGAGCCGCAAGCGGCTGCATGCCGCTGAAATCTCCTGCGACGAGCGCCTGATGCTGGGAGGTCTGTCCAGGAGGATGAGCGATAGGATGCGGCCCAAGAAGACCAGCGGTCTGATGAGGAGCAGGTGGGCCGGACCACAGTTGAATGGATCCGGTACATGGATTGTACACCGTGGGCCAGCCTGGACGGCCGTGCGACCCGCCACCAGAAAAATTGCCGCTGGCACCAGAGGTGTTGCCGTCGCCACCAGAGACATTGCCATTGCCGGCAGACGAGCCGCGACGATGATTTTTGGTGTTGCCACTGGATCCTCTCGAGTTGTGGCCGCTGGAGTTGCTAGATGCCTGCCCGTAGCCACGGCTGGCCAAGCCACCAGGGGAGCCGGCAAGAAAAGCAGATGCAGAAGACACAAAGACTTGTTAGCCATAGTAAGTTCTTCCAAAAGGAGATCAAATCGAACCTCTATGAATGACGGGAAGGGTTTCTGTCGCTTCAGGAGTGCCGTCATGTAGGAGAACTTTTCATTAAGACCACGCAGGACGTTGAGAACAAGGGTCCGGTCAGGTACAGGCTCGCCAAGATCGCCGAGGGCGTCCGCCATACTTTTCAGTTGACGGCAGTAGCCTGTAATGGACAAGTCTCCTTGGATGAAGTTTCAAAATTTGGCGTCGAGGTAGAGCGCACGAGTTTCCTTGTTGACAAGGAATTGTTGCTTGAGACTGAGCCAGACAGAGCGCGTCGTAGCCTGGCGATGCATGACGAGCTCCTGAAGATTCGACGAAATCGTGCCGTAGAGCCACGACTTGACAATGCAGTCAAGCTGAGACCACGTATCATCGTCCGGATCACCGTCGTCGGAGAGAACATGATCAGTGAGGTCATACTTGCCGAGTGTGTTGAGGAGGAGATTCGACCACTTGCTGTAGTTGGCGGAATCGGTGTCAAGGACGACGGGCACCAGGGTCTTGATGGACTACACGGCGACAGCCCGGGCGTGGAGGCCATTGCGCGCGTTGGCGACGGCCAGAGCGCGCATGTCCGCAGCACGCTGAGCGTCCAGGCGGGTGCGCGCGATCTCGGCAGCGCGGGCGTCGTCTTCATGCTGCAGGCGGGCTGCGTCCTCAGGAGCCATGGCGAGAGGAGATGGATAGCTGGCGAACACTGGCGGGTGCGCGCGGCAAGGAAGAAACCAGCGACGCAGGAGCGGTGGTCGGTGGCAGCTAGGGTTTGCGGAAGCGGAGAGGCCGCAGGAGCGAACCGTCTCGTGATACCATGAAAGCGTGAAGGAATAGAATACACATACGTGATAGTATTTCCATTATCAAAGATAGGTATATATTACACAGGAGAAGCAATAGGCTTAGAGTTACATGCACGTACGGAACGTATGGAAAGAGATCCTAGTTGTTGCCGTAACGGAAGCGATCTCCTGTGATAACGGGAGATCGTTATCCTCTCCTGTGAATTCGGGTGACCGGCAGCGCCATATATGCCTGAGGTGCGGCATACATATTATATACGCTAACCCCCAGTCGGAGCGGGAGAAGGATGGACGTTTAGACTGGACCTGAACTCCGTGAATAGCGAAAATGGTAGGCTTTTGGTGAAGATATCGGCGTACTGAGACGAGGTAGGCACATGAAGAACACGCACTGCTCCAGCAGCCACACGGTCACGGACAAAATGCAAATCAATCTCAATGTATTTTGTACGCTGATGTTGCACTGGATTAGTAGAGAGATAGACTGCACTGATATTGTCACAGTAGATAACAGTACCGCACTCGGGCGGGCTGTGAATCTCATGAGCAATTGGCGTAGACAATAAGTCAGAAATTAATATGAACATTTCACTTCTCGAAGGGGTTTTTTCACTTCTTTCGTTTTCGTCTTACTCTGGAGATAAAACACGATCACGGATGTAACACGCACCAACTCCTCTCGCCCCGTCTGGCACACGCATCTCTTCCTCACTTCTCTTATTATTCGTCTCCTTCTCCTAAAATTCACTTCTTTCGATTAATACTATTTATTGTTAACCAAAAACTACTACTGCGTTTGAGATGTAAAAAGAGTACTAGGAGTAGGGTTGTGATCAATATGGCTTGAGCTTTTGGCTTCAGCTTATTTTTGCACTATTCATAAATTTCGTCTTTTTCTGAACTTTTACCTTTTTTTTGAGTTTTTTTTACCGGTTCTTTTTTTCCTCGTATTTGTTTACATTATACGTGATGGGCTAATATGTTTTTTCTATTTTTAAAATTTTTTAAATTTAATTATAGTAAATAAGCCTCTGTCAGCTACAGTGCTTTTTTCAGCCAGCTACAGTGTTTTCAGCCATAAGCCACGGGCTTTTCAGCCATTTTGATCACAACCTAGATCTGCATGCAGAGCAGGAGGTATCTTTGCTGGGTCCACGTAACTAAAAAGAGGGATATTCCCTATTGAGCGGAGATCGGGGTTTCTACTTCAAAGCAGAGCCAATATAAACGCTACAGTTTATATAATCTGCTTATACTAATCATCACTTTGTGTTTTCATATATTGTAATATATTTTATATTTTATTATGTTACAATTTTATAAGTGACATGATAGTTTAGATGTTATTGTACTTTTTGTTATGCTATTTTTTTCTTATATAGTATATTATTATTTATCAACTGTTTTTATTAGCCACGACAATTTATGTCATAGTCAGAGCAAGTATAATAAAGGGCTGTTAGTAGACTGTATGCTGAGGTGGAGGAGAGAGAGGAGGAGAGAGAAGAGAGGTGGGCTGTAAGTTTACAGTCAGCTGAAGCACAAGAACCAAGAAACTTTGTGAGAGAAAGGGGTAGGTCATACAGCCTTCAGCTGGCTGTAAACTACTGTATAAATATGCTGATAAATGGACTATAAGTGTCTATACAACTAGCTAAAAGTTGTATTATTAGCCTTGCTCTCAAAGGCTATCGGTGAAAAACGAGTTTGGCTGATATGTCTGGTCGTCTGGAGCTAGGGAGTAAAGAGACTGACAATGCATGGGTCCATGGGCGGCCTGTCCCAGAACCAGACGGAATAAATGCTTGCTGTGCATGCGAGCATTATTGCTCCGCTTATCCAATAATAACTCCTCATAATGTTGTCGAGCGACCGTAAAAACCAAATAGAATTTTTTTTTGTGCTGCTAGTACTCCAAACAGAAATGAATCTTCATGTCTGCTCCAGATATCGGGCCGGTTCTTTTTAGCTTTGGTTGGTGGCTTTTGGCTACGGCTTCTAACTTTTAGCTACGGCTGGTGAATAGTAATGGTTAGAGCAAAAATAATTTTGTTCATTATAACTATTGGCTTTTTGCTGAATAAGCTGTAATACACTAGAGCGTTAAAATAAATATGGAAATAAATGTGCGATTGATACATAAATAAGATTTTCATAAAACAGATGCGTTCCCTTTGCAAAAGACCACTGCAATGACATATGAATTAAACGGGACAGTAAATCACATGCTTATTACATTAACATGCATTGCACAGGAATATTTATCGTACGATGTTACAAGGCGGTATACAAGCTGCAATAAATCACACCACCAGAGCGTCTGCGGCGTGTGGAAGCTGATTGCCATCAACCTGATTATATGGCGTGTGGAAGAACCATTGGCGGTGATAGCAGACGATTTGGTGACGTGATTTATTGCAACCTGTATGCCGCCTTGTAACATCGTACGATAAATATTCCTGTGCAATGCATGTTAATGTAACAAGCATGTGATTTACTGTCCCGTTTAATTCATACGTCATTGCGGTGGTCTTCTGCAAAAGGAACGCCTCAGTTTTACGAAAATCTTGTTTATGTATCGACCACACATTTATTTCCGTATTTATTTTAATGCTCGAGTGTATTACTGCTTATTCAGCAAAAAACCAAAAGCTAACAACCATAAAGAACAAAATAGCTTCAGCTTCAGCCGTTACTATTCACCAGCCGCAGCCAAAAGCCACCCACCGAAGCGAAAAAAAAGGCCTTTATTCTATCCCAACTCTTCTTATGCACAATCGGAGATTCACAAGCTTAATTACTTTGTACTTTCTAATGTCGAACTGCACTGTTAGGGAAGTAATAACAACTCTTACCAAGATTCCAAGTGCCATAGGCAGCTAGGAGGTGGGAAAAACGGGAACCTTCAAGGTCTTTTTTTGGATCGTAGGCATTTCAAATCAAACAGTTGGTAACCATTTTGGATATAATTGTAGAGTTATGGATGTATAATTTCATATATGAGGGTTCGAATCCTGATGTTCACTTTTTACGTACACATTAATATATTTTAGTAGAAATTTTATGAAGTTATAGATTTATCCTTAGCTTTCGTTTGTCTGGGCGTATACTAAAAGGATGTACTTACGTAAGTATACGTGTAGTGTGTACATGATGATATGTGTAACTGTATATCTTGTTTGTGATTGAAAAAACAAAATTAAACTGTTCACAGCTATGGCAAAAGCTACTTGTACGAATAGCTGACATGTTTGGAGCTAGGGAGTAAAGAGACTGACCATGGATGGGTCCTGGGCTCCTGGCCGACCTGTCCCAGAAGTAGAACCAGACAGAATAAATGCTTGCTGTCAACGCGGGCATTAATGCTCCGTTTCGTCTACACTATGCTAAAAAGATGCACTCGTATATACGTGCGCTGTAGTGTATACGTGGTGATGTATATATACATGTACGTCTTTTTCGTAATCGAAAAAAACAAAATGTTCATTTCCTAGATAAATCGACGCAAAGTTCTAAACGGGACCTCTACAAATAATAATTATATAACAGACAAGAGGTTGGACTCTTTGAGTGGGTCAAGAATAGGCCGGCTCAATCCGGCCCTGCGGATACAGTGGATCGTTCCAAGCCACGCTACTGGGCCGCTAGCGGCAGGCCGCCTGGCCGGCTGGGCCACGAATCACCGAAGCGGCTAATCGGCTGGGCCTGGCGTACTTCTGTAGCACACCACATCAGCATCCTGGTTGTTCATACATTCCCTCCGAAAAAAGGGAAAGGAAAAAGATTGTTCAGTTTCCATACTTGATACGTGTGAGCGCGCGTGCAGGTGCACCAGTCTTCGACGGACGCGGCGTCGTCGCTGCTGGTGACGGCGCTGAACGAGGGGCGCGACGTGATCCTGGACGGCACGCTCTCCTGGGAGCCCTTCGTCGAGCAGACCATCGCCATGGCGCGCGCCGTCCACCGCCAGCGCTACCGCATGGGCGTCGGGTACAAGGTCGACGACGACGGCACCGTCACCGAGGAATACTGGGAGCCCGTCCCCGACCACGAAGACGGTGAGCCCGCGCAGAACGGAGAGAACGGCATGGTGGCGGAGGCGGCGGCGAGGAAGCCATACAGGATCGAGGTCGTCGGCGTCGTCTGCGACGCCTACCTTGCCGTCGCCAGAGGGATCAGGTAACGTACGAATTATTATGGTCTAGCTAGCTTCAAACTTTGTATATTTTTTGTTTGTTCAAGAAAAAGATTAGCAGATGTACAAGTGTTGATGGCGATCGAGACTGTTCATGTAGGAGAGCGATCATCATGAGGAGAGCGGTGAGGGTGAAGTCGCAGCTCATGTCGCACAAGAGATTCGCGGCCGCGTTTCAGAAATACTGCAGTCTCGTCGACGGCGCCAGGCTGTACAGCACCAACACCTTGGGCTCTGCCCAGGTAGATTGGATTCTAATTCTCTGCAGTTCTGATAGAGATATTATCCTTAATTCTATCGACCGTTTTATCCGTCGTTAAATTAAGTTTCTTTCCCCTTCTGCAATATTGCATTGCCGTCGTCGCAGCTGATCGCGTGGAAGGACGGGAACAGCAGCCTGCTGGTGGAGCCGCACGAGATCGACTGCCTGGAGAAGGCGAGCAACCTCAACGAGAACGCCACCTCCCTGCACGATCTATACCCCGACGGCACCACCACCTGCGGATCTCGGTCCATCTGGGACGACATGATCGTCGCACCGTCCCGCGCCGCAATCCAGCGAGAGCTCCGGGAGGCCATCCGCTCCATGGAGCTCACCTGATATCCGTCACCGAGCCAACCGCAACAACCGCGCGCCTTGTAGCATCCATCACAGATGTGGCTCACCTGCGTCCCTGCAAGATTTATTCCTACAGTTGCATGCATACATGCATTGTTTGAATGTTTTCTTTCCTTTCAGTATGCGTGCTGCAAATTCTTGAGCACGTCCCGATCGTGATTTTGGCTGGGTTGGTCCAGCAGATGGAAGCGAGCGGGTGACTAAATTTGTTGTAAAGGAGCATTTCAAATGAAATGTTGCAACATTTGAGAATATAAGCAAAGTAACTTCCCTGGCAGTAATACATTTATTGGGAATAATCTGGATAAGAATGCAGTTAATACCTTGTATCTCTGTCCAGCGAGAGGCCAATACAGTGACAGAAATTCCATTAAATAAGTAAAATATAAAGTTTACAAGGGAGAAAAATAAGAAAGGAAATCTACAGGCAAGAAAAATATACTTGATAGTGAAGGAACGCGCGTAGGCTACGATAGCAGAAAATAAAAAATTTCTACCGCGCACACCAGGACATCATGCTAAGGAGAGATCATAGATCGTTACCACTAGACGCGCAGCGCAGCGGAAGAAGAGTTGGAGAAGCCGATCCAACCACGCGCGTCGAGGTAGTAGTGGAAGTAGCCGATCGTCCCGAACAGATCGTCTCCTCCACGCGATCAACCACACCACGAGCGGATCCAATCGTAGTTTGTTGATGCCGATCAACGCCGCAACGAGCGGCGCCTCCACCGGTATCCACACGCCCGGGTGGAACGCCGATCGCGAGTGTACCAAAGACTCGCGAGCGGCTAGGGTTTGGCTCGGAGGTGGCGGCTAGGGTTTTGCTCGTGAGGAGCGGGCGTGTATCCTCACCCCGCCTCCAAATATATAGACCTCCTCACTTGGGCCTCGTGGACCGAGGCCCAATAGGAGTCTATCCGGATCTCTATCCGAATTGAGCCCACATCCGAATCACATTCGAATTAGTGTTCCAACCCGTTAAGTGTGCGACCACTGTAGGTTCACGTATACTTGGTCGCGACCGGAAACACCTTTCCGGTCACCACATTAATAGCGGCCTCTAGCAAGACATATTAACCCCAAAGTATACATAAAGATCATATCGGTGAACTCGTAATGTTCTCATGTACGAATCCCTTTGCCTCACGATATAGATTAAGCTCAAGGCGAGACTGTGTCATCCTCTTAATAGCTCAATCACTCTCTCGATTCGTGATGGATTATAAACTTGTGATTGACTCCTCAATCACATTGGCATGGCCATGCACTTTCATAATCCATTACATCGAGGGCCAGAGATATCTCTCCCATAAGGAGGGCAAATTCTATCTTGATCATTCACATCCCACTACATGTTTCATAGCAAACCCGAAGACTACTTTTATGACTACCCGATTCGGAGTAGTGGTTAGTAGTCCCAAAATAGGCTACTACGCATATTGGGAACCATGATGATCTCAAGTCTAAGGATTCTACATAAACACTACTTGAGACCAACTAATGACACATGGAATCTCTGCAGTGTCTCATGGCGGGTCTATCCAACATATGTTCACTAACACATGTCCATATTATTGATTTGGTATCTCCATACCATGATCCATGAGACATGATCATCAATCAATACATATGTTGATCTTTGAATCATATTTGTTCCTCATATGATATATGATCAGGGATCATTTAGAAATAGCAACATTTTGGCATTAAGAGTCTCATGAATAAGTCACATACTCATTGATCAATAATGATAATGTCTATTTCAAGGAACAAAGCAATGTATCATAAACATAGTATGTGATATATTCAACATCTCCATGTTGCCTCTAGGGCATATCACCAACAGATAGTTGATACCACCCTTCAACCAATCAACTATTTCTTTTGCTAAAAATAAATATGCTAGAAAATTAAAGACAAAAAAGGAGAAGTGAGAGTTCTGTCAAACTCAAACATCTACCTTAACGTCTCCAATCCTAGTCACACCACAACATATATGTCCTTTCTGTTCCTATATATGTGCTGCCATGATCGATGTATCAGCAAACCACTGTGCCAGCTCAATAGCTTTACAAGAGACCACGTGAGAAGGTCTAGAATATTATTTGATGAATCATTGCTAAGTTTGTGGAAATTTAAATTTTATAGAGTTTGCAATTTGTTTAGAGTTTTCAGGGAAATCAGTCAGACAGGCTAGGTGGACGGTCAGACTGGCTGGCGTTATGACCGGTGGTTTAATAGAGGTTGCATTTTTCTAGAGAGCATGTTTTGTATTGTGCTCAACTGGTCTGATGGGCCCTTGGTTGGCTGTCAGACCACCCCTGAGGTTTATTTCTCGGATTTTGGGAATTAGGTTTTGGATTGAAGTGAATTATGTTTGCTCACTATATTTATGTTGTATGAATCATGCTTTGTTAACGTGGGTCAAGTTGTAAAAAAACTTGTGCCTGAAAACTATGACTTTGTCTAGGATGTGCAAGATAGTTTGAACTCAACCATTAGTTTGAACTAAACCGTGGTCAATAGCGAGGATCAGAGCTACACTCATGAGAAGTTGAGGCCTAGAACGGTCAAGGATCCTGAAAAAGATAGTCAAGCTCAAGCATGGCACAAGGAAGGTGAAAAATGTTGAAGAAAAGATTCGAGCGATAATTTGCACCAAGTGGCTTTGTTGGTCTAAGTGAGGTGTGGTCCCTTAAAACCGGAACAGAAGAGACTTACCGATATGTGGCAAGCCATTAGTGTGCCCTCATGTGGTGAGCATGGTGATTGCTTGTAAGAAAAATATGAAAACTAGGTCAAAGCGAGTGTATTTTTGTTGTTTCCAAAATATAAAAAACTTTGTTCGATCAAAAGCGTGGTGCTTTAATGGTGATTGGGAAAGCTATTTAGGTCAAAGAGATGCTAAGGATATCAAATAGATCAAATGCTAAAGACTTAGTGGATTCGGGTTCATATACTTTAAAAGTGTGCATGTATTATGTGTATGAGTATAACCCGTGTTGTGTGAGGTTAATAGGTTTCCCCAATTGTGCTATTGGATAGTATCCATTAATGATTAGATGCGAATTGGTTGTCCTATCTATTTAACAGGTTGGGGATGAAAACTTGTAAGCCAACTATCTAGCCATCCAACCATTCTAACCTTATGTTCTAGGGTTAAGGTTAGAAAAGAGTGAGTGTTGTAGTGGACTTTCTTGTCTTCTAGGTGAAGTGGCTATAAAACCTTTATCTTCAAGTAGTAATAGATCAACTTCATCACTCATAGTGTCGTCTTTTTTCGATTGATTTGCTTTTGTTCTTGTTAATTTTGATCTCTTCTCTCTCTTACTTGATCTTGTCGTGTACCAAGGACATGTAAGCGATGGAGATGACTCATGGAGATTATATCCTATCCATCTAGACACCAAGTCTTGCAGATTTTCAATGTTGCCTGATTTTGCTTGGATTTGACCTTATCTTTAGGCTTCTTGATCCTAAGTTTTTGCTTTGAATCTTTAGGAGAATAGCTTGTTGCGATATGTGAGAACTCATCTAGAGCATCTTGACTATCTTCTACCAACGAGTAAGTCAAATCTCAAGATTTTGAATTTTGCCTGGTTATATTGTAACCTTGCATGTTTTGAGGAACGGTTGATGATGTGACCATGCCACAAACGTATACAATCATAGCTCCAAAAATTGAACAAAAGATGAATTCATTTCTTTAGCTTTAATTTGTTTTAAATGATAATATGAAGCTACCTAATGATGAAAATGAATATTTATGTAGATATGCAAGGAAGATTGCACCAACACACATTCTTGTGGTTGTGGTCCACCTAAAGAAAAGCCAACCACCACATCAAGACCAAGTTGACACCTTCCCCAACTCTTCCTCAAGGTTTCCACATCACTTTGGTTACAAGTCAAGCAACAGTTTAAGTTGGACACGTTTTGGAATCCAATTTGGCCTCCAAAGATAGCACTGATTTCAATATCCATAAAATTCGCATACGAACTCCGTTTGAGGTGTATGAGTATAGCATGGAAAGCTGTTGGATCGAAATCGGCAACAGAGGGGGGGTGAATGGTGCCTCTTAAAAAACACGTCCCCTAAAAGTATCCATTACCAGTTTTCTTTCCAATAGCTATTAGAAGCTATGAAAAGAAGATCATGAGCTTACTGGCAAAACATGAAGAACAGCGAAAGAAAGAAACAAAGCATTTAAAGTGAAAAACCTAGAAGGCACAGAGAGATAAACCTGAAAACAGCATAACCTACATCCTACAGGAGGGGGCCGGTTAGACTGGTGGGATACGGCCGGTCAGACCGCTCGGGAGGAGCCGGTCAGACCGGTGGGATATAGCCGGTCAAACCGCCCTTTAAGGGCCGGCCAGACCGCTCTTCGGGCGCAGTGGAGACAGAGAATGAAAATTTCAGACAGCAAAGCCAAACCTCCACACAGCAAGGAAATTTCATATTTTCCTCTGGTTTTCCTACCCCAAGCAGCAAGATAACACCCTAAATAGCATGTAGAGCCTAGGGAACCAAGAAATTTCAACTCAAGAGCAAGAATTAAGGATTTTGTCAAAAAACCTGAAACTTTTCAGAGAGAGGTCAAATTTCCAAAATACTCAACCATCTTGAGTCCTTTGCACATGAAATTTTGGAGTCAACACAACAATGAACTCAGGACCTAACCACCCAAATCTCAGGTCATCTTCTCAAGGGAAATCAGAAGAACCAAAGGTCCCCTGACATGAAACCCTAGAAATGCATAAGCAGGGGAAAAGATGACGAAGGATCTAGAAATCACTAAAGACATTGAATCCTCAATTTGTTCTTGAAAATGGAATGATTAAGGAGCCTTGAGTATTCTCCCTTCACCAAGGAATCAAGAATCAGCCATTAGATCAAGGATTCACTTCAAGAACGCAATAGAACAGAGACAAGAACAAAAACAAAATCCAACACAGAGGAGCAAGAAAAATTCAGTTCATCTCAAACAACACCAACTCAGATTGATATTGAGAAAGAGAGATGAATGATTACATATAGAGGAATGATTACATGAAGTATCAACTCATTCCATCTCTCCCTCACAAGCTCAAGAACTCCAAAAACACACACAGGAGAACACACACGAGAGAGAGAGATGGGCAACAGCCAACACACCCTCTCCTGCTCTCACCCACTCCTCACCAACTAAAGATGAAAGTAAAACAAACTCTCCAAAGCCATCAAACCCTCTCTCAAGTCATACTCCATGCAGGAGACAACCATCTATTTATACCCTTTGCATAATGGGTTCACATTTGCTTTGCCCATTAAGCTTTTGCACTTTACCCACTAACTCTAACCAAATCCACTTCCTTTAGTGCAGCTTTGCGTATTCACGAAAACGCCCCTCCTGCACCTTCCGGGAAGCTTCTTCATTCCTTGCCTTCCAAGCCTCGCAGCCACCTCGAGCCCTCGCCATCTTCGGCACACCTCGACCGCTTTGACCTCAGCACCACCTGCGCCTAGTCCGGTCATCTCGTGCCTCGCCACGACTTCCCCTCGACGTCCTGCAGCCATCACAGACAAGAAACACATCACATAGCACCGCTCGACATAATGCAATCAACAATAGCATTAAGAGTAATCTTAAGCATGAAACAGCCAAAACCTGTCGAATCAAGAGAATAAGTATCCTAAGCACTTCGACCAAGTTTGACCAAGTCCGACCGAAACCAATTGCACCGTGCAACGACATGATCCAAACTACACAAACCAAACTCGACTTTCCTAAAACAGATGTCAATTACTCATCACACACACGGGGTCACCTCCACATGGTCTATCAAAAGCTTATCTCGTCCTCTTTCCAACAGATCTGGCCCCACCTCTAAATTCCTGCTGAGCACACTACAATCACTAAAACAAGTCAGGGTCGATTCTAAATCCGAGTTCAAAGGTGCTGCGCCACCTCCACTTGGGCCCATAGGCCTTGTTCCATTCTTGGGGGTGCATGTCCAACCCTAGGACAAGCCGTGGTCACCCTCTCTCTTCTCTAGCTCATGTATTCAGCAGCCACACCCTTTGAACTCTTTAGGTTTTGTTTAGATCAGTTTAGCCCCTTGTGTGCAAACTCCACATTGTCTCTTGTGTCAATTATACCAATAGATTAGTGTTATAGAATCTCAAATATCCTTGTGCTACTTTTATATTTAACAATTTTTATATTGATCTTTATTTGAATTCTTACTTGTTCTTCGATTGCTTGCATGAATTAATCTTCGTGATCAGGTCAACCATCATTCTTAGTGAGGTTGATAATGACAATAGCATGGTGTAGTGATTGTTAGATGGCTTGATCGTGTTTCAGTCAATTAGCCTCGTCGTCAACGTCATTTTCTACCAATCGAATTATCGTCTACCAGAATATCATGGCTAATCTTATATCGAGTGATATCAAAGCGCAATTGCCCGATGATATTTTAGTTTTAGACTTGTTTTTTATACCTATGACCAAAAAATTTTCCCTACAAAAAAGTCAATTTTTATTGTCCAAACCCCATTGTGCTTTTCAATATGTTTGTTTTGGTTTGCTAAATTGAATTTATGTTCGTTTTAGCTTTTTCTAGTTGCTAGTCATATCTTTGTTCCTGAAAATCCAAACAATAAATTCCCAAGTCAAAATAAATCTGGAACACTCCAACCCTAATTCCCAATTTTGGCTAGAAAACTCCTTTTTTTGCCGCCGCCACAAAATGTCATAACTTTTGTTTCCGCTATCCTTTTTGAGTGAAACTACATCCATTAGATTCATAACTTCATTCTCCAATTGCCTGAAAAGTTTTATTTCATTCCACTAAGGTAGTTAAAAGATATCTGAAGTAAAACTTGACCCAAATTTCTGGTTTCAATATGCAATAGTCAGCAGTTGTGATTTTTGTGTGAATTTTTTTGTCGTCTTCAGAACATGGCCCCAAAAGAAAAATTGTAGAAAAATCCATCAGGAAATAAATAAGAAAATAATCATTGAAAAATAGGCATTAGACAAAAGGTTACAGCCAAAATACTGATGTACTGTCGAGTGGACAAAAAACTTCAGTTTTCAGATTTGGGTCAATCCTTGTGCTTTTCAATTCCAAATTACACTCTTTTGAATTATTTTGTGTCCATCACTCATATACCTTCGTTATACACTTGATTCGGCCTTTATCTTTCTTTGTTTGGTTAGCAACATATGGTAAGTGCTAGATACGAACTATAATTGAATTCTGTACAATTCCTGAAATTAACTGATTGTTCTCCATTTCTACATATCTAGAGGCTTCCAAGCTACACATAATTCTAACCGAACAGGTCTCGTCATACTAGCAATTGCTATACTCATCACTTGAGTCAAGTTATCATGAACTAGCCACTGGTTGCACCACCTGTTTTGCATTGGTAAGAACTTGTAAGAGCTTGATAAAAGCTTGAGAGATGTATGACTTGTCAAGCTCCATCTCCTAGTAGTTGAGAGGAACTTACATAATTTCTCATGCATCTTCTTGTTTTCTACTAACCATGATAGGTTCAAGATCACACAAGAGAAGTTTCATGAGATCAACAACACCATTGACTCATCTCATGTGGCTGAATGAAGTAAATTTAAATATATATTTTCATCATTTGCTGGTAAATTTGATCTTGATGCCTCTGTTGACTAGGAGATAGCATTAGACAAAGAATTTGAATATTATGATTGGTCTGATAGCGAAAAGATTAGAGCTGCCACTAGTGTTTCTATTGATAATGCAATACTTTGGTGAAAGTATCTTGGTAGACATGGTAGATTATCTCAAACTTGGAATGCATTGAAAAACTTTTGAGAGAAAACTTCGTTCCTAAATATCATAATGATTATTTGCTAGCTAGATTGCAATGTGTAAAATAAGATAGTAGAATTATAGGGGAATACTATCATAAATTAAAAACTCATTTGATGTGTTATGGTTTAGACGAACATGCTGAAGCTACAGAGAATAGATTCTTAAGTGGGCTTAATCAAGAAATTCAAGACCTTCTTGTTCACAAAGAATATAGTTCTCTCTTATTTATTTATAGTTGCTTGTAATGTTGAAAGTCAGATTAAGGGGAAATTGAGAATGCTTGATGATAGAAAAAATAAGAACAAATATGTGTTTGTGGCTTTTTCTATGACTAACAACTTACAGGAAGTTGAAAACCATTCTAAATAGGAGAATGAGCTGATGGAGCCACTGACTCCGTTGCTTGATAAAGAAGACGAGGAGATGTATGCACCTACATCATGTGAAGAGAGCCAAAAAGGTAAAAATAATGGTGATATCATCACTCAAGGTGACTATGCCTATGAAGAACTACAATTGTCCACTGTTCATGCTACTTTAGAGCAAAAATTAATGGAAAACAATTATGACATGCACATATTTCAGGTAGAAAATTTAGATTACATTGATTTGAGTTGTGTGCTAATTCCTTGCATAAATGTTTGACACAATTAGAAATTAAACATGATTCTCTTGTTTTAATTCTAAATCCATATGCTTTAAATGCTTTTCATTCTGTCAATGTGTAATTGATCTATGCTAGAGATGAGCTGAATGAGATTTCTTCTTCGAACACTTTAGGTTATATTAAGATTGATCATCCTTGTGAACTAAATCATTTGAGATTCCCAATTCACTTTCATTGTTTTGTTATAAATTTTACGTAATAGGCATGTATGATGAAAAAGGAAATTATATGGCTCATAGAATTTGCATAACTTCAGAACTGGAAGGTTCAACTTTGGAGAAGGAACACTGTCATGTAGAAGAAACTATAACACTAACCTTAATATTTTTAGTTCATCTACTGTTGTTTGTGGGCCACAAGAAAGCTTTCAAGAAGGGGAGCATTGTGGGCTGCTTCCATACACCACAACAAATGCTCCATTGCGTCAGAAAAGAATTTGCCTCTTATTGAGATCATCAATATCAGGGAAGACTTCCTCTAAAATTTCTTGTGATTTAGTTATTTACTTAGACAGATTTGCTACACCTATGAATTTATCTGTTGTCTAGCAAAGCATTATTGATGAAGATCCTTTCAAATTGTTGTTTGAAAGAAAACATGACGAATATGAAGTTAATTTGCTAGGAGAATATAAGGAGAATGAGTTTTGTGTGTCTCATGTTTGCATTGAAAGATCTATGGTGCTGCCCTACACTTATTCTCATGTGAATAGATCACAATCTAATACCCTATTTTCGAAAGAAGGGAAGCCGTGCGAGACACATACATATATATAGTTCCAACACCATCCAGTGAGAATACTTCCAATCAGGTACACTCGTTTCAAAGCGGTTTTATTTTGTTTGATAAAAAACTTATGATATTGCATAATGAGAGTTCGTTGTGTCCTTTATCATGTATCAAGATTTATGATTAAGATCATGCAATACATGGGGCTACACATTTGTTAAAACCAATGATGGTTTTTGTCAAGAACGGGAGAATGATGTGACTATGCCCCAAACGCATACAACCATAGATCCTAAGATGAATAAAAGGTGAATTTATTTCTTCATCTTTAATTTGTTTTAAATAAGAATATGATTCTACATAATGATGAAAATGTATATTTGTGCAGATATATAAGGAGGATTGTATCAACACTATGCGCTCATGGTTAGGGTCTACCTAAAGGGAAGCCAACCAGTACATTAAGACTAAGTTGACACCTTCCCCAACTATTCCTCAAGGTTTCCATATCACTTTGATTACAAGTCAAGCAAGAGTTCAAGTCGGACACGTTCTGGAATCCAATTCGGTCTTCACAGACAACACTGAATTCAAATATGTATGGAATTCGCATACAGACCCCATTTGAGGTGTATGAGTATAGCATGAAAAGCTTATCTCATCCTCTTTCCAATAGATCTAGCTCCACAACGAAATTCCTTCTGAGCTGGCCGCAATCTCCAAAACAAGTTGGGACTGATTCTGAATCCGAGTCCAAAGGTGCTACGCTACCTCCACTTGGGCTCATAGGCCTTGTGTGATTCTTAGAGCATGTATCCAACCCTAGGATGACCCTGACCACCCCTCTCTCTTTCTATCTCATATAATCAGCCGCCACCCTCTTTGAACTCATTAGGTTTTGTTTAGATTAGTTTAATGCCTTGTGTGCAAACTCAACATTGTCTCTTGTGTCGATTAGATAAGCAGATTTGTGTTACAGAATCTCAACTATCCTTGTGAGATTTTTATATCTAAAAATTTTTAGATTGCTCTTTCTTTAAATTCTTACTTGTTCTTTGATTGCTTGCAGGAATTGATCTTCGTGATCAGGTCAACCATCGTTTTTGGAGAGGTTGATAATGACAAGTGCATGGTGTAGCAATTGCTGGATGGCTTGATCGTGTTTCAGTCAAGTAGCCCCATTATCAACGTCATTCTCTACCAATCAAATTATCATCCACCGGAAGATCCGGACCAATCTTATATCACTTGGGACTTTGGCCAGTATCATCCTAATCCTTGGATGACATAGATTCCTGAAGCTTTCAGTAAGGTGTGTGCAAAGTTTGATCTCATTTGACTGTGGATTTTGATGATTGTACCAAAAGTGGTTTGTATGCTAGATGATTTTCTATTCTCTAACAGGGGAGCGGATAGACTGCTCCTAGGCTCGGTCATCGGTCAGACCACTTGCTTGCTGCTGGTTGGACTGCAAGCCAATCAGACCACAAGCTTGCCACCAGTCCGACTATAGTTCTGTGGCCGGTTAGACCGCAGTTATGTGGCCAATCAGACTGCCCAGGTGTAGAGCTAGGCTATTTTGTTTTTGAGGTTGTTGCTTTGTTCTTGGCTATTAATTCTGATCTTTATAGCTCTGTAGCTTAGGTGCCCAGTTAGTTTTTCACATAGATCTTAACCGGTCTTAAGAGCTATAGCAGTAGAAAAGTATTCAACCAAGCCACCTGTCTTTGATGGCTTGACTTTTCATATTGAAATTCCCTTATGTCCTCTTATATCCAAGCCCAATGGCACTTAAATTGCTCAAAGTCAAGAATCCTTATGTTGTGCCTACCGATGATTTGGTAAATACTCCTGATGCGGAGGTAAACAATAAGGCACAAAACTTTCTGATTCAGGTGCTTAGTTGATTTGAGTTTGAGCGAGTAGCTTATCTGGCATCTACTCACAAGATTTAGAAGACCCTCACTGACTACCATAAGATCTCTACTGCGATCAAGGAAGTGATACTGAATCAACTCAAGAAAAAAAATACTCTAAGATCGAGCAAAAGCCTGGTAAATTTTTGGATGAGTTATGGGGAAGATTTAACAAGATTATCTATAATTTATGTGTTGTTGGCTTGACTTTTTCCGAATCTGAGAAGTCAGGTCCTTGCCGCTCTTGAGAACGTCAACATGAGTGATGTTGACTTAGGAACGGAGGATGACAAGGACAACTCTAGGAGCAAGAAGAAGATTCAGAACTTCACCAGCATGTGCTTCATGGCTAAGAGCAGTGCCACCAACATCGACATTTTTTGACAATGAGTATCCCTACAGTGATCATGACGAGGTACATCCCTCGAATTAAGAAATGAAGCATGCTCTTATTGCAACTAAACTAAATCTGAAGAAACAAGCTAAGCAAATTAAGAATCAGGATCTTATGATTGACAACTTGAATATAGAAATTGTTAAGCTCAAGTCCATAATTCTTAATGATGAAAATTATGAATCTTGCTTGTGTTTGCATTATCATTTAGCTATGCTTAAAATTGCACATTTTTCTGTTTCCAACCAACTCAATGATGCTCTGGATGAACTTATGACACTCAATCTAGTAATAAAATAGATGTTATTTTTTATTATGCTCAAGCTATGCATTGCTTGAACTGAAACTTGATAGTACCACTAAAGAATTACTCACATTGAATCGTGATCATACTTGCTCTCATTGTGAGGATAGCAAACATAAGTTGGAAGAGATGATTGAAATGCTTCTTCATTCCAAAACTGAAATTGATGCTCTTAAATAGAATTCATATCCTTGATTGCATATAAGAAATTAATTTATTATATTTCTTATGCATTTTGCATTGAGATTGGAACTAATTTAAGTGAGATGCATGAGGCATGTAGAGTAAGTTCCAGGACCAGTTGAGTAGGATTAGAAAAACCCCTTATGTGTCTTGTAAGGCTTTGTGACTAGAAATAGTTATCCACAAAGAAAGATATGTAGGCAACTAAGAACACCGAGTGTAGCACTTGCGAGAAACTAGCTAAAGAAAATGATTACCTCAAAAGGACTCTTAAGAGATTTCCCAATGGGAAGAAGAACATTGTTGGACCCAGATTTTGTCAACCCGAAATCCTCTATGATTCTACCTCACTATTTCCTGGATCAGCAGATAGTGCTCACAGGTACATTGCTGGATCATTTCATACACAACAAATACCATACCATTACAATACCAGAGTTCAAATAGACCGCGTCGGGTTGAGTTTACAATAGGGTCGTCAGGCCAAATGTTTACATTACATAAAGTGCGGAAGCGGAATCGGAAGCGAAGGCAAACGTGGTAAGGCACAACCTGCCATAAGCAAGCGACTGAGACAACTTAGGTGCCACCGATATTAGCCAAAGACCTGACTAATATTGGAACCACCCACAAGTTAGCCTGGTCGGCTGGACTGAGGTGAGAGGCAAGACTACTAAAGGCTACTCTAGTTTCCACCGTCTTCACCACCTTCATCACCCTGGTCCTCGTAGTAGACATAGTGACCTTGGTTCATGGACTTTGAAGGGGGGATTGAGAGCGAGGGTGAGCACAAACAACCATGCTCTGCAAGCCAACACACAGAATGCATATAATTATAGATGCAAGGCTAAATAAGGATGGCTCGGGTTCTTTTATTTGCTTAAAGTGACATTTGCAATAATCATAATTAAAATTTCTATGACTTAGCATTTTACAGACATGTTTTAAAGAGTTTGAAATTGTGCACTATTTATAGTGGTGCAGGTTTCATCTACCGATTACATGGTTCCGTCCATCTATACTAGATTTTGATCATTAGGTTACTTCCACCTTATTAACAATGCTGGAGTACGTCTCTCCAGGAAAATTCCAAAGTTAGGTTTACATCCGCCTGACAAGTTTTCTTCCCAACCACAAAGGTTTTGTAATAGAACTAACTCGAGTAAGATCTCATGTCCACCCTTGACCGTAGGTACGGTTGTTTGAATAGTTTATACTCTACAGAGACTGTACATATTTACCCACAAGAGCCAATCAACCCGACGGGCCACACAATTCTTTGGTCATGCAGACCGAGAGATTGTCATGAGGCCTTTACAATACATCGCCTCATTGCCAGTCCACCCTTATGGAGAACCACAAGAGGTAGCCCCCATAAGTTAGTGTGGGAAGTCATACCTTAACACTTAGCATAGCTGGACCACAGTTTTCCACAACACCAATGAAACGGGGACACATCACCTTTACGCGGTGTCCCATTCATGCTGGATTTTAGGTCCACACATGCATAACTTCACTCCCCACCCGTGGAAGGACTCCGAGGTATAGTAAATTATTCAACCAAGCCTACACTTTTCCAGCTTGTGGTAGTATTATTTTACATGGAGAGATCATCATAGGATTAAGTCCTTAATTTGTCTGGACTGTTCATACCACAAACCATAATTTCTCATGCGACATCGGTATCAACCTCTCTTATCATCCGCCCAAATAGGTATAGCAAATTTTTAGGGTTTTGAGAAGTACAAATTATGTTGTCATAAATTATCAGTCACTTACATTCCGTGACTGCCCCAAAACCAATTTTCATGTTTAAAGATTAATGATCAGGGCAGACTAGTGCTTTGGACTTAATAAGACTTAGCATGGCATTTAAATATGAGTTATAGCTATCAAAGTTAATAATATTACCTAGGGTGACAAGGTTTGTGGATTTTCAAGTATCAAGGGTGGCAATAATATAATACTAAATCGACAAGTGGGTATTTAGCTACCCTACGAGTAAACATACATTTGCATACAAATAAAGCATGTAGTTTTGCTAATTTAAATAAACATAATTCACATGAAATATAGGTTCAAAATGATCAAAGTATTTACTCACTAGGATCAAAAGCTTGGGGGTCTTACGCTACTTCAATTGAGGGCTAGTTCGCACCTTCAAACTCTACTCGGGAGAACGTATCAGAATAAGAATTGCAATGAGAAAATGCAAATAAATACCTAATAAACTTCAACTAAACTCAAAATTGAACAAAACCAGTACCAATAGATGAATCTCAATTTTAGAAATAAGTTTCGTTAAATTTTGAGCTACAACGAGAGAGAACGAGCTCCTCAAAATTTTATTTTGGGGGAAAATCTCAAAAATAATATAGGAGAGAGGAATGCCTCTCTGACAGGTGGGGCCCAAGAATTTTTAAATAGTTTTCAGATTATTTAAGACTTTGAACTGCAATGAATGACATGTGAGGCCTTTTTACTGTGCATACAGTAGATGGGCCCACTGTAGGTGGCCCAAGCTTTGAGAATGGGCTTTTAACATATTTTTAAACCAGGGGAGTCCACATGAGTGTCTATATAATGGTCAATTAAGACATTCATTAATTGGGCTAATCACATGTGCTAATTAAATCACGCAGCTACAGAGATGTGCTACAGTCTCTTCCCTGCCATGAGGAAGGCGGAGCCAGCCAGCAGCGAGGGAGGCCACGGTGTTGTGATAGCATTAGCAAATGGGTTACCAAGCCTTGCGCACATCCCCAAGTGAAGAGTCGTGGCCAAATTTGGCTCGAAGGTGACGAGGCGGCAAGCTAGGCAGCGGCCAGAATAGGGATGGCGCATTCTGGCGACCCGAGGCATTAGAATTTGATTGACTGACATGGGAGCTTATATGGATGGTTATGAACTCACTCGAAGCTTGGTTTGCAGTCGGGATGGAGCTGTAGGAGCTGGTGACGGGGATGGCCTTGGCGGCGAGGTGGGTGACAGCGCCAGCTCATCGGAGTAGGGAAGGGAGCTCGATGAGGTTGGTGTCAGCTTTGTAGTGGCTGGGTAGTGCTCCCTGCTTGGTTAATTGGATCGAGAAGAAGTAGAATGCCGGGATGGTGGAGTGTCAAAGCCGGAGAGGAAGGAACTCGCCGGTGGCCTGCAGGGGGAGAGAAGCCGATTAGGTGAGGAAGGAGAGAGAATGAGTGATGGAAAACTCAAGGAGAAGCTCTTGAGGTGCCAAGGTCCACTGAGGGGAGCTGGCGACGGGGACTATCGGAGGAAGAGCGAGTGGCAGAGGCAATAGGAGGGGGCTCTAGCTCGGGGGATGCAGAAGGAAGCTGAGCGAAGGTGTTGGAGATTGAGGGAGGCCTGGGCAACTCTTTATATGCGGTGGTGGAGACTAGTGTTGCGGAGCCTCGACATGGTTGTAGAGTGCTCAATGGCGGCAGATTCCATGGTGTGTCGTGGCACGGGGGAGCCGAGGCGAGATGTGATGGAGCGTCCGCATGCATAGAGCCTAGTCGGGTGCTGATACGGAGGTCGAGGTGCATGCTTCAGCCTGGCGGTTTCAGGGGGAGTAGAAGATGAGGCAAAGGGGATGGTTACCATGGCAGAGTTCTCGTAGGGGGCCGAGATGGAGATGCTGCCATGGCAGGCATTAGGGCCATGATGGCACTTGCGTGGCAGGGCCAGACCACGGCGGCACAGCACATGGAAGCCAATGCAGAGCTCGATCGGAGCATCGGCTACGGCTGCACAGGGGTCAAAGGTGGAATAAGGGCAAGGAGGAAGGAGACCAGGTGCTGTCGTGGCAGCGCAACCTTTGGTCCAATGGTGACACGGCAGAGGAGCTAAAGATGAGGTGTTGCCGTGGCAGAGGAACTGAAGACGAGGTGCTGTCATGGCAAAGGTGATGCGCCTAGACACTGCTGAATGTGGGAGCTTGCTGGGTCAGCCATGAATAGGGAGGGGAGAGGAGGAAGTGGCTAGAGGCCCAAGGAGACTTTGATTGGCACTGTAAAACTTGAATTTCCCCCCCACCAACTTTTGTGAAGAAGCTTTGAAATTCAACTTAAACCTTTGAAATTGAAATCGGATTTTTAAAGTCAAGATCAATCAATGAGCTTTGCGATAACACCCAGATTTTCCCAAAAATGGGATGTTACAAACACCAACATGATCCTTAACCAATCTAAGATGAGTGTGAAGAAGAAAGGTTTAGGATTCAACTTCTTAGAGCATTCTAAGAACCTCCTACATAAGATTGTAAGAGTTGTGGAGAGTGGCAAGTTTAAGGTCAAACCCCCTAAACCTTCAAAGACTGTGTGTAAGTTAGCTTGATTTGCCCAAATCATTTTTAGTAAGTTAGGTATTTCTACTTTAACATATCAGATTACTCAAAAGGTCAAGTACCATTGCACCTTCTGTAAAAAGAATGACCATATTATTAAATTCTGCTTCTGTAGGATCGTGGAGAGTGGCAACTGTTTTCTTTCCTTTTAGTATGTATGATGCAAATTCTTGAGTATGTCTCGATCGTGATTTTGGCTGGGCTGGTCCCAAAAATGGAATCATGTGGGTGACTAAATTTGTTGTGAAGGAAAGTTTAATTGTGGTAGACGGTGGTGCCTACAACAATGTTGGAGCAATTCAAATGAAATATTGCAACATTTGAGAATATAAACAAAGTACTCCTTCCAGTTCACAAAAATAAGTCATTTTGGAATGTGTATAGCCAAATTTGGAAAACTTTGACTATCAATATCTTTTTAAATATTTAGGTTAGATACATGAAAATCATATGTGTAGATTTGTCTCGAAAATACTTTCGTAATATTATAATTTTGTTAGATTTTATAAATATATTATAATAATAATTAGTGGTTAAAGATTAATTTTGGATAACGTCTTGATGTCCAAAACGACTTATTTTTGCGAACTAGAGGGGGTAACTTCCCTGGCAGTAATACATTTTATTGGGAATAATCTGGGTAAGGATGCAATTAACACCTTGTATCTGTCCAGCGAGAGGCCAACACAATGGCAGAAATTCCATTAAATAAATAAAATATAAAGTTTGCAAGGGAGAAAAATAAGAAAGGAGATCTACAAGGACGAAAAATATACTTGATAGTTGATACCACCCTTCAACCAATCAACTATTTGTTTTTTCTACAAATAAATATTCCAGAAAATGAAAGTGAAAAAGGTGAAGTGAGAGTTCTGTCAAACTCAAACATCAACCTTGTCACACCACAACATATATGTCCTTTCTGTTCTTATATATGTGATGTCATGATTGATGTATCAGCAAAACACTGTGCCAGCTCAATAGCTTTAATTCTTAACAAACTGTTCACTACCAAGTAGCTCCTAACATGGCAAGTTGGTAAGGTTTTCTCATCACTTAAGAACCCTTGACAATGATAGGAAAAGAAAATCATCCTAAAATAGTGAAATGTGAAGTTGCATGCTGCCTTCCAGTAGAACGTAGATGAGACTGTTCGTGAGAATGGACTTGGGAGCTAAGGCCAAGATAGCTTGAAGGTGATGAAATTAAGATGACATAGACTTATTTTTTTTTCAAGAGAACAAAGCAAGAGTTGAGATGGAATTTCTCCTGTCCTGTGTAGGCCAGCAGTGCAAGGGCATAGGTCAAATGTAGTACTCAGCAAGCAGAGGATCACAGTTCACAAGGGGGCGTTCGTTGCGGCTAATGGCAAGCAGAAGATCACAGTTCACAACTATAGATACTTGTGTGAAATGGGAGTGAAAGTAGTAGGGTGTGTAATGTATTCGTATCCCTTATCTTATTCTCGGAACGAGATGGATGCTAGAGAAGTGGATAAGTCATCTCGAGAAGTTAGGTATTTATATTGGCTTCTGATTTTTTTCGGGCAGAAATCAGAAGCAGAAGCTAATACAAACACCATACGAGGCCCTACACTGGTTGTTGGTTGGGACTTTGGAATGGTGCACATCCTAGCTACCTTTTGCATCCCATCTCCCTTGCTCCACTGGTTGATTTTCTTAATTTGCTGCTTGTGTGGTGAAGCTGTGAGGTCGTCAACACACACGTTGCAATCTCTTTTAGGGTGGTCCATGGATATGTTTGCCAAGACTTTGCACAATAGGTTCGTGCAAAGCCACGGAAGACTTGCTATAGTTGGTGGATGTGGCTAATCGAATTTTATGGGCAGTGTGGTCCAAACATCTTTTCTTCATATATCACTAATTGTCAATATATAATGTTTATATATGCCTTTATTTATGGTAAACCTAAGCAGATTCTAGGCTAAGTTTGTAAAAAAACTTGAGACTCACGAGCTGCTTGAGCTTGGCTTGAGCTCCAAACGAACCAAGCTTAAGCCTGATCTTAAGCTCACGATCCTTGACGAGTCATGCTCGAATAATTTGACTGGACTCATTATTTTGCGTAGCCTACTTGCAAGTTGCATGTTCCGTCATCCCCTTGGCCCAAATTCAAAATCATCCTCGGTCACCCCAACCCAAGTCTCTCTTACTTGACACCTCAAGTCCTCAACCATATCCACTTAGAGAGTTATAGTCCACCCATTCCCCAACCCTAAATCCCAAATTCCCTTCCCCCAGCTTCAGGCTCCCACCGATGTCGCTGCTCCACCAGTCTACCATGCTACTGCTCCTCCCAGCTCCCAGCTCTTACCCGATTAGCCACCACCCACTAACCATGGTGGAGTGTGCCATCCACTGCCTCCCGCCTTGAGCCTTCTCCTGGTCTGCTTCCAAGCGATGAGGTGACAACACGGGGCCAAGCATGTGGCCGGATGTTGCGATGAACTAAGTGTCTAGGCGCTGACGCCTCTCCTCCGCGACCACCGAGCATCGATGCCTTGCTCCTCCTCCACTACGAAGAACCTCCTTGGCTCTATGCATCCACCTCGACACCAAGTCCCACTGCTGACTGAGTATGAACTATTCCCTTCACCTCTTCTCTTCTTTTGTTGTTGCGAAGAACTAAAAATTTGTTGATCTTTTGGTTATTCCTTTTCCTATAGTTGTTGCGTGTTCCATTCAAGAAGATTGCTTGTTGCAGCTGCTAATGTCAAGAAGATTTCTTGTTTTCTGCAAACGTTGGTTCTCTTGATTTAGGTATTACTGAAATTTATTTTTTATTCTTGCATTCGTGCATTTTTTATGACACTATATGAATTGTTCTAGATGTCTCAAAATCAACAATCAACACAACAATCTATTGATTCACCGGTAAGGGAGAAAGATGGAATGACAATAGCAACATCACTAGAAGATCAGCAAGTAGAGGTTCAACAGGATGGACCAATGAAACCACTAGTAAGAAGTCCCCAATATGTAATTTCTTTGAGGAATGTGAGGTTCCATCGAAGAAAGAAAGAGGAGAAATGGAAAGCAAGGTGAAGTGCAAGGCATGCGGAGGATGGCTAATGAAGAACACCAGTGATACTACATCACATTTTAAGAGGCATCTTGAGCAATGTGATTATTACAAGCTTTAGCAAAAATCCTAGCAGCAAAAGACCATCAATTTTTGTAGCACCGAGAAAGCTAATGTTGATAGTGAAACTCCTTATGTTGCTGCCCTTGGTTATTATGATCCTGCAAGAATTGATGATATTATTTGCAAGATGATCATTGTTCATGAGTTATCATTCAGTATTATGGAGTATACATGGTTTAATATTTTGCTAATGTGACTAAATCCTGCATACAAAAAAGGTGTCTAGAGTCACCGTTAGAAATGAATGCATGAAGCTCTATGAATCTGAAAAGAAATTGTTGAAGAATAGTTTTAAGGATATTAAGAAGATAAGCCTCACATGCGATCTTTGGATGGCTAACCAAACATTGTGTTATATGAGGCTAGCTGCTCACTACACAAATGCAAATTGGTCAATGTATTGTTGTGTCATTAACTTCTTAGAGTTAGAGTCTCCCACACTAGTGTAGTCATCTGTAATGCTATTTCTGATTGTTTAGTTGCATGAAAAAATTGAGGATAAGATAGCTAGCAATATATACATTCAATTTTTTGAAATTTGAAAATTTTATGTAGCACTAACTAACCACATATCGGAGTGTAGTACTTTGATATCAACTGAAGTGCTTGGAGGTTCTAGTTGAAGCAAATTTCTCTAATTGCCAATGGTGGATGCATTTTTGTAATTGTTGGAGGAAGATGAAGTACCTTTTGGCTAATTGGTAGAGTAGAATGTAGAAGTAAACCTACGTAATGTCATGTCTACCTGTCCTGTTTAAGGCATGCTTGCTCCCATTAAGAACTTTTAAGACATGGTGGTTGTTATGTTCTAAAATGTCATTTGTGCTATTGTGTACACCTATTAGATACTTTTTGTCATATTGATTATATGAAGTAAGAAATGCTTATTATGTTATGATCAGCTCCGTTTTCTTGTTCAAAATTGTTGCAGGTGAACGCTGTTACTATATTGTTTTGTGATTGCCTTGTGAGAATATTTGTTTCTTGATGAAGTCATGCATTACCAAGCCTACACAAGCCGAGCTTGACCTACCTGAGTTTTGTCCGAGCCGAATTCGAGCCCAGTTCAAAGCTCAACTATCAACTTAGATTCACTTAAGCTCAGCTCGTTTGCAACCATATCTCAGGCTAGCAAGAAAAAAAAGTTTTGATTTTGGCCACCATAATTAGCTCGGAAGTCCGAACGCAGCCCATACACCGGTGAGGTTGGGTTCAGATCGGCCTCAACAAGGCTCTCGGGCCTAATTGCCTAATTGGGAGCCTACACGCAAAATTCGTAGGCATCGACAGGAGGGGGTGTCGACATCGGTATCTGAACCTTTATAAATCTCATCCCCCTCATCTACTTAGAGTGTGTTTGGTTCCTGGGATCATGGGGGACGGGACAGGTTCATCCCTAAAAGCATGGTATTTGGATCCGAGTCACTGGGATGGGATGGTCCGAAAACACTGAAAAAAGAGGACCGCGCCATCCCCTGGAATCGGTGGGACGGGGGCGTCCCTCATCCTGTCCCACCACATCTCCAAACCAAACACAGCCTTAGAGATACCGCCTTCAACAGATTACACCTGTGGTCTCCCTGATCTATCTATAAGTATGTTGGTTTAAGTTAGGAACACTCGTGTGTCCGGTACACATTAACATTGTACTCTTGTTAATATGTGGCTTGCTTTGAGGGTGTTCTATCGTAGACTGCTCAAGTCTCAATTTGGATAAAATGCATTAGTATCCAACAATGTTTTTAACGTCACACATATATTTCCTCACCGAAACCGGAATATAAGTGCACAACCCCTTCGTTTTCACACAACTGTCTATAAGGACTAATATATATAGTAACTAACTAGAGTTCAGATCTAGGCCAACTATCCATGTAGTCACGCTCAGGCCGGACTTTGGCTCAGACTTGCATGAGATCTCCATGCTCAATAGTCGAACATGTCGCTTTCTAATTAGAAAGAGACCAACCGGTAGTCGTGTTTTTGTCAAAGAACATCCATTGTTTGCGGTACTGCTACCTGCTGCCTAGAATTTGTTCTTGCAACCTTGCAATGATTAGGTAAGAACAGGATTGCAACATACTGGTTTTCAGTGCCTTTTTAAAGTTTTATAATAACTATTTGAATTTTTCTGAAATTAATTAAAGCATAACTTGAATTTTTAGAAATTAAAATATTTAATGTGGATAAAGTAAACTTCAATACAATAAAATTCTGTTTTACTTGGGTTTCTTATGTTTCAAGAAATTTTTTGTATGTTTAGGTTTTTTCGGAGGTTATTTGCTATTTATTGGAGCTTAGTTTGATTTATCTTAATTTCAAAAAAAAGAAATTCTAAAATACATCGGGCCGAATTTCCTTTCTTGGCCTGTCTTCTTTTCCTTCCCAGTCTGGCCCACTTCGCCTGCGCAGCCCATTTCCTCCGCCGGTCCGCCCATCTCGTTTCCGGCCCATCTTCTGCGCAGTCGTCACCACGCGTCGCCTGCTACGTGCCTCGCTCTTTTCTCTCACCGCCACCCCGGGCCCGCTTGTCATTGGTAAGCCATCTCTGGATCATCTTCTTCCCCATGCCATCGTCCTCATTCCGAACTTCTCGCCGTGGCCATCTCAGACTTCGCCGCCATCTCCGCCTCTATCTTCTTCTTGCCCTGTTATTTAAGCGTTGCCCCCACCTACTCAAGACCACCCTGAGACGCACGTTTCCTCATTTTGCACAGACATGGCCGAGTTGCAGTTTTACGCCGCCGCCGCACTTGCTGTCTTCGACGAGCAATTCCGTGCGCCCCAGAACTCCTCTACCGACATCAACCGGTGCTCTAGCATTTCCGCCTCCCGCGCCATCTCCTCTGCACCACGCCGAAGTCTGAAGACCATCGGAGCGAGCCACCGCCGTGAAGCCAACCTATCTCGCCGCTAAGAACTCACCGCAGGTGAGTATGTTGACGTTTGGTTCTTGCGCCAAAGCCTATTAGCATCGCCATGCTCCCAGTAAAACAATGCGCAACACACCGACCTTCGCCGAGCCATCCTCACTGAAATCCTTCGCTATCGCACACATCACTGCCGACCACCGCGCCCACCTCACCTGGCCAATCTGAGCCATAGGATGAGCTCACCATGTCACCATGAAGACCTTGGCGTCCAGATTAAAGATGATCGACTGGAGGAGATAAATAAAAGATTTTAAAAATCCTGTGCTTTAATTAATAACTTTAACAAGTATGAGCTAATTAAAGGTTCTAGCACAAGTAAGAGTTAAAGGTTTCGAGATTCACTAAGGTACCTCAAAGCTATATCGATACTAAATACAATTATAGCTAAACAATTACACACAAATAAATCGCTAGATATGTAAATACAGAAATAGCAAAGACAAGAGGGAAACTGTAATGAAGATAATTGATGTTTTTCCATGGTATAGAAGACTTGTCGGTCTTCATTAGTCCACGTTGTGGAAAGCCCAAATAAATGAGGTGACTTGCCTGTTTTTGACATTCTTATACTCGTTGGAAAGCTAACGATGAGGTGTATCAAAAAAAATTACCAGCTTGTACTAGTCACTCTTGAAAACCCCCAAAATCGGCCATCTTTGGGCCTAAATTTGCATCGCGAGTTTTCAGTTTCTATTTTTCCCCTTTTTCTTTATCTTCCTTTCGGAATTTGAGTTTCGCCTCAACTGCAAAGTTGTAGGTCTCATTAAAATCTTTCAAATGAGCATATATAAGCTATATAAAACTTTGCCCCTTCATCTTTGAGACTAGCCATTGTTTCTGTTCAAACTAGAGGGTTGTTTACATTGCACATTATTCCTGTCTTGTGCTCTACATCTTGTGAACAATCTTGTGCCCTTAGACAACAGTTTGAGTAGTGGGCTAGTGTCACTTCTAGCACTTGGTGTGAGATTTTTCTTTGGTTACATCAAGTCACATTGATCATCACGTGTGCATTCATACACTGAGCTTCATTAGCTGGCTTTTTTCCAGCTAGGATCAGCAACGTTGACTAGTACTTTGAACAATTATTCAACTTGCAATTACTAATTTGATTGTTGCTAATCCTTGCTACCATATTCAAGCCTTCTGAGCTCCACTTCCTGCTAACTTAGCAGGTATCATTCCTCACAATCGTTGGGCTATTTACAAGTGAGAGTATCATGAATCAGCCACCGATTATACCACTTCATTGCTACATTAGTAAGATCTTGTAAGAACTTGGTAAGGTGTTGTAAGGGAGTGACTTGAGTTGAGCCTCCAGATACTAGTAGTTGGTAGGAATATATACTTGTGATTTGTTTTCTTATTTTATACTAACTATGGCAGGTTCATAGGATGATTTCCAGCTAGATCCACGTTTTCTTTGAGCCATTGAATGAGAGCGCAAGAAAGTCCATGAGGAAGATGCACACTTCAGACAAGATCATCCACCACGAGAGGTATATGATCGTGACAGTATTTCTGGTAAAAGTAATCTCACTGTGCCATCCTTTGCTAGTAAATTTGATCTTGATGTCTATGTTGACTAGGAGATAGCCTTAGACAACAAATTTGAATGTTATGAATGGTCAGATAGGCAAAAGATTAGAACTGCCACTAGTATCTTTGCTAAAGATGCAAAACTTTGGTGGAAGTGCTTAAGTAGACATGGATGAGTGCCTCAAACATGGCATGCATTAAAGAAACTTTTGAGAGATCAATTTATTCCTAAATATCATGCTGATTATTTGCTAGCTAGATTGCAACGTCTAAAACAATGAAGTAGATCTGTAAGGGAATACTATCATGTATTAAAAATTCATTTAATACGTTGTGTCCTAGAGGAACATACTGAACCTACAGAGAATAGATCCTTACATGGACTTAATGAAGAAATTCAGGACCTTCTTATTCACGAAGAATATAATTCTTTCCCTCATTATTGATACTTGTTTGTAATATTGAGAGTCAAATTGAGGAGAAATTGAGAGTGCTTGATAATAAGAAATATGAGAACAAATCCGAGTTTGGCTTTTTCTGTGATTCACAACTTACAGGTAGTTGAGAACCATATCGAAGAGGAGCATGAGCTAATTGAACCACCGACTAAATTGGTTGAGAAGGAAGATGAGGATATGGAACCTACATCATCTGAGGAGAGCTAAAAAGTTAAAGATAATGGTGCAATCATCACTTCATATGAGTATGCTTGTAAAGTACTATATTGTCTACTGTTCATTCTACTTTAGAGCAAAAATTAGTGGGAAACAATTCTAACATGCACATGTTTCAAGTAGAGGATTTAGATTGCATTGACTTAAGTGCACCATATCATAAAATAATTGAATTGCTTGCCATTTTGAATGATTCATATGATGAATTAATCACATACAACGATCATGTAGCTTTGATTACATATAAAGAAGTTTTGACTAGAATTTCTCTTGCTAATTATTTATGTTGCATCATGTTAGATCTACCTGTGAAATTATCATATGCTATGGAGAAAGTTTGTAAACTTACATGTTCAAAATCCTTGTTTAGTGCCTACACCCCTGGGTATAAGTTTAATTTTATTGAAGATTATGGTGTAGAAAATCAATTTCTTGCATATCAAATATGAATAACTAACGATCATATGGATGAATTGAAGCTTGTTGTTTTGAACAACAATTCTTGTATGTGAAAAGCTTATCATTTTAGGTAGAAAGGTCATCATTTTATGTGAAAGATATCCCAACCCAATTAATAAGTCTAAGCAGGGCTAAGCATTTGATTCAAAATTTCTCTAGCCAACACTAGTGCACTAGCTAGAGTTTGATCTAGGGTAACAAGGTAAGGAATTCAATATCAAAGGAGGAATTTAACAAGTAGGCATTAACTATATTTAAAACTGAATTGAAATACGTTGAATAAAAATATGCATGCAGATTAATTTAAAACAACATAATTTTATTTTGAAAATTGGGATAAACATGATCAAGGAGTGTGACTTGCCTTGCTCTTCAACTTGGTTTGAATCTTTGTCGAAGAATTTTCCGAAATCGTCGAAGTCTACACGTGCAAATAACCCACCAAATTCAAATAAATTCAAATTGAATTCAAATATTTGAATTGAGGCCAGAAATGGATAGAGGGGAATTTTTGATGAATTTAGAAATTTGAATGGACTCAATCGGAGTTAGGATGAAAAGAAAAAAGGAATTTTTTGGAATTATTTTTCTAAACGAAATTAGGAATTATGACGTCAGCGAGGAATTCCTTTTTGAGCCGAATTATTTTTCAACTAAAAAATCAGATTTCTGCGTCAGCATGACATCAGCCCTTCGAACTAGAGGCCGACAGGTGGGCAACGGGTCTATGGACCGGGTCCATTGACTCGCATGAGAGCTGGCGCGCATGTGGCGCTGATGGGACGGGGGTTGACAACGCGGCGCCGATGTGGCGCCACAGGGCTGCCACCTAGGCTGCCACGTGGGCAAGGTGGCCGGCCGGCCGAAGGCGCATGCGGGCAGCCTACTCGCCAGCGAGGGCGGAAATGGGGAGAGGAGGCCGAGGGGAACACGGGGGTGGCTCGGGGTTTACCGGGGGAGGCCAGGAATGGGCCGGCGGCGGCGCTTCTCGGGTCCAACGGCGCGGCGTCGATCCGGTGGCGCTCGAGCCGGGCGGAGGGGCGGGGGACATCGGCGGAAGCATGAGGTAGCTTAGAGTGGAGTCGGCCGGGCGCGAAAGGCCTTGTGCCGGCGGCGATTGCTCGCCGGAGAGGGAGCGGCGCCCGGAGGCGGAGGCGCACGGCGAAGGGCACTTCGGGAGCTCGGGAGAGGGGAAGGGTGGCAGAGGGAGGTGCGGTGAGAGGAGGTGGAGCTCGGGGGGCCTCTTTATAGGGGGCGAAGGGGAGTGGGGCGCGGGAATCGCTCGCCGGAGCGAGCACGGGGCGGCGGCGGTTACGGGGAAGAGGGAGTAGGGAGGTGGGGAAAAACGAGCGCGAGAAGGGCGGGGAGGTGGGGCGAAGCGGTGCGGGAGTGGGGATGTGGCCGGGGAAGACGGGAGTGGCGGCCGGGTAGGGCGGAGGAGGCGCAACGGCCTGGCGGCGACGCGGCCAGGGAAGAAGGGGCGCGGGGAAGACGGCCCTGACAAGTGCGGCCGGGGCACAGAGAGAGAGGGAGGCAGGAAGCGCGCCGACATGTGGGGCTAGGTGAGAGAGAGGGAGGGGGAAAGCGGGGAGCGGCCGGATTGTGGGTGCGGGGAATCGGACGGCCAAATGGGCCGAGCGGGGTGGCGTGGTGCGGATCGGGCCAGCCACGTATCGCGCCCGAGGGGAGGGGAAGGCGGGTTGGTGGACGGCAAGGAGAGCGGCGACGTGGGCGGTATCTTGCCGTTCACATGGCGGCCGGAGGGGGAGGTTGGGGTTTAAATTTTTATTTCCTGATTTTGGATTTTTCAGAAAAGCAAAGGAAATTCATTAAGCCTCAGAAAAATATGAAATTAACTCCAAACATTCCAGAAAAATTCACAGAAGTTCCTAGAGATATTTTGGGCTTAATAGAAATATTTACAACTAATGTTGGTATTATATTTTCATACTTCAAATACTTCTTATTTTCAAAATAGATATTAAAACTCTAGAAAACTCAAAAAACCCAAATAAAACCCAATAAATCTAAATAATTAATTTGAATTAAGATTTTACAGAAATTCAAAATATCATTTTATTGAATAATATTTTTAAGTTTTACTTAAAATACTTTTCAAATCAGGATTTTTTTCAAAAACAGAAAATCCAGGGCAAAACCAGAAATAAAATTTAGGCAAAAAAAATACTTATTTAATTTAATTTTTTATTTTAATTAATTAATTTTTATTTAATAAAAACCTGGGCTGTTACAATCTACCCCCTTAAAAAGAATCTCGTCCCCGAGATTCGGGTTGGCTAGCAAAGAATTGGGTTTAGATCTTACTCTGCATGGCTTGAGCTGATATCTGATTCAGGCGTCCTTTCATGAACTTTTTCGGTCCTCTATTTGCTGCCTGCAGGTTGTTGGCAGTCGATGCTCCTGGGTACCATTGTTCACCACCTGCTGCTTCTTGGGGCAATTGCTGGCGTAATGTCCCATCTCATGGCAGTTGAAACAAGTAATTCCTGCTGCAGGGTTCAGGTCCTTCAAGACCTTGTTATCTTCATTGTTGGGGGAGGGGTCCATGGGGACTAGCTCTCCTGTTGATGACGATGGCTGGAATCTGTTGGCCTGAGGAGGAGCTCTTCTAGCTTGGAGAAGCTTCCTGAGTTCATATGCTGAGCATGCATCTGTCTCTTACAATTCTCCATCTCTTGATGCTTGGACTCCTGACGTATCGCCTTGCTGACAAGCTGGTGGAAATCAGCGTAAACACTGGAGAGGAGTTGAACCGATATGTCATCATTGAGTCCTTCTAGGAACCTTTCCTGTTTGGCTTCATCGGTGGCGACGTCTTCAGGTGCATAGCGTGCCAACTGGTTGAACTTCTGTAAGTACTCGTTCACAGTGCGGCTTCCTTGGCGCAGTGCTCGAAATTCCCTTTTCTTGAGAGTGACAGTGCCAGTGGGAACATGAGCTTTACGGAAGTTCCGCATGAACTCATTCCAAGTGATAGCTTGAGCATTGGCATGTGCGGCGGTGTAGGTATCCCACCATTCTTATGCTGGTCCGTGCAGCTGATGCGAAGTAAACAAAACTCTTTCCCGATCGCTGCATTGGATTATGTCTAGCTTCTTTCCGATGGCTCTGAGCCAATCGTTTGCGTTCATGGGTGCAGTGCTGCTAGAGAAGGTCGGAGGACGCAAGCACATAAACTCCGACATCCTTGATTGTGGAGCTTGAGCTGGTACCAGTGGAGCTGGTTGTGCACTACTGTTGATGGTCTGCGTTAGTAGTTGAATGAGCTGGTTCTGGTTTGCCATCATCTGAGCCCAATCAAGTTCATTTGCTCGAGGAGAAGTGGGAACAGACTGACTTCCTTGTACACCATTGAGACTGTCGTTGCCGTTGTTCCTTGTGTTCACCATCTACTTGTTGCTTTTAAGAAGTAGGAGAGAGGAGACTCAAGGCAAAGGGAGGATGGGGAATATTTTGCGCAACCCAGAACAAAATTTCAACTTTATTAAAACCCTTATTAATTATTAGTTACGGCTGCCGACAAAAGGGGAAACTTGACAGCTCATAACAACGTCTACTGTCTAGCTTAACAACTTAACCTAGAGAGGTAGGGTTGTCATGGTTCCAGCTGTTGCCATCTATAGTTGTTGGAAACACGGGAAGAGGCAGAAATAGGTTTTTCGAAAATGACATAAAGACGAGAAAGGATTGAGATAAGGATAAGCAAAGATTAGGAGGTAAGAATAAGCAAAGCTTTTGAGATTACTGGTTATTAAAAATAAGTCCTTAGGGTCTGACCATTCTATTCTATCTACGGTCACGTCTTATAGTCGTCATGGCTCTGATACCACCTTTGTCGGAACCTGGAGTAACAACTCCTGGATCCTCTGTGTAAATCGCACTAGTACAGGATCAGCTAGTGCACACAATACAACAAAGATACATATTAAGCACAAATGACCAACTATATTAAATAAAAGAGTGCGGCCATACGGCCAAGTTTTACATCAACGCCCATTGGCAAATATAAATGAAACAAATAACTGCGGAAGCAAACTGATGAATAGCAAAGCCCAAGCCTGCCCACAGGCAAACGACAGCAAGACGCGGCATACTCGTCCAAATCTTCACCGTTGTAGTTGACATCTTCCTCTGTATGGAGATTGCAAGGTGAGTACAAACTTGTACTCCACAAATCACACGGAGAAATGCAACATAAGGATAAAGGCTTTAATAGAAGGCTTATAGGGTTAGTTTGCATAAAACAGTATTTAATGAAATACAGTAGATAGATTGAAATTACTGAATTTAATATAATAAGTAAAACCAATACTTGTAATTGAAAATAATACCGTCAGTGCAGGCTCCGACCATACACCAACCTATCCACGGGTATCCCACCCGGACCATCTTTTTCAAAAGATCACGTATGGATTCCATCCATCCACACGCTTTCACTGCGCAACTCTGATGAATGCCATCCATTCACCAGGTTTCATTCTCTCACGGATTCCATCCATCCGCAAGGTTTTCATCTCTCGTGGATTTTATCCATCCACAAGGTTTTCAAAAACATTTTTGAAAAACAAAGTCTAATCTATGAAAAACTTTTACTCAGCATGCCCATGACCATGGGCACGGCTATCCAGGATAGATTATACACCCTGTAGAGGTTGTACAGCTTTACCCACAAGACACGGTCATCCCTTTGTACCACTAGATTACACACTTCCTTAGGTGTGTGATGGGGAGTCATGGCAAGGCCTTTACAATGCAAAGCCTTCAACCTGGCCAAGCCAACTCTAACGTTTCACCCCAATAAGGAATCCACCAGACCGGGACCCCCTCTTGAGCCTGAGTGAGCTTCTCATGGCTACAACCACACTCACCCAAGTGGGACTTCGCATGGCACCAACCACGCCCACTTTCAATCTACGACTTAACTCATATTGGGACTTTGCAAATTATTCAACCAGGGCTGTCCCATACCAGCCATGTGATAGTACGATAGGGCTTTGCAACATTAGCTCACAGACTGGTCCTTAATCTGATATAGGCCCAACCACGTACCCTAGTGCACGACAGTCAACCCTGCGGCTCCGACAAACAGGGCAAGCCTGCACCCACCATCTAACCAATTGCCTAAGTCTAAACCAGTTTTTATATTTTATTTCCAAAATATTTCATAAACCTCCTTGACTCACCAAAGTCAAGAGTAGCTTTGAAAAGCTTATCAGTTTAGGTAGAAAGGTCATCATTTTATGTGAAAGATATCCCAACCCAATTAATAAGTCTAAGCAGGGCTAAGCATTTGATTCAAAATTTCTCTAGCCAACACTAGTGCACTAGCTAGAGTTTGATCTAGGGTGACAAGGTAAGGAATTCAATATCAAAGGAGGAATTTAACAAGTAGGCACTAACTATATATAAAACTGAATTGAAATACGTTGAATAAAAATATGCATGCAGATTAATTTAAAACAACATAGTTTTATTTTGAAAACTGGGATCAACATGATCAAGGAGTGTGACTTGCCTTGCTCTTCAACTTGGTTTGAATCTTCGTCGAAGAATTTTCTGAAATCGTCGAAGTCTACACGTGCAAATAACCCACCAAATTCAAATAAATTCAAATTGACTTTAAATATTTGAATTGAGGCCAGAAATGGATAGAGGGGAATATTTGATGAATTTAGAAATTTGAATGGGCTCAATCGGAGTTAAGACGAAGAAGAACGGGCTCTGGGAAGTTTAAAATCAGGGAAAAAGAAAAATGAATTTTCTGGAATTATTTTTCTAAAGGAAATTGGGAATTATGACGTCAACGAGGAATTCCTTTTTCAGCAGAATTATTTTTCAACTGAAAAATCGAATTTCTACGTCAGCATGACATCAGCGACAGGTGGGCCCCAGGTCTATGGACCGGGTCCATGGACTCGCGTGAGGGCTGGCGCGCATGTGGCGCTGACGGGGCGGGGGTTGCCGACGTGGCGCCGATATGGCGCCACATGGCTGCCACCTAGGCTGCCATGTGGGCAAGGTGGCCGGCGGCGGGGCGCTGCGAGGCGGCACGCTGCCGCGAGCAACGCCGCGCTGCCGCCGGCGGCGGCGCGAAATGGGGAGAGGAGGCCAAGGGGAACGCGGAGGTGGCTCGGGGTTTACCTGGGAGGCCGGGAATGGGCCGGCAGCGAGGACGGCGGCGGCGCTTCTCGGGTCCAACGGAACGGCGTCGATCCGGTGGCGCTCGAGCCTGGCGGAGGGGCGGAGGATGTCGACGGAAGCACGAGGGAGGTCGGAGTGGAGTCGGACGGGCGCGAGAGGCCTTGTGCCGGTGGCGATTGCTCGCCGGAGAGGGAGCGACGTCCAGAGGCGGAGGCGCACGGCGAAGGGCACTTCGGGAGCTTGGGAGAGGGGAAGGGTGGCAAAGGGAGGTGCGGTGAGAGGAGGCGGAGCTCGGGGGCCTCTTTATAGGGGGCGAAGGGGAGTGGGGGCGCGGGAATCGCTCGCCGGAGCGAGCGTGGGGCGGTGGCGGTTACGGGGAAGAGGGAGTGGGGAGGTGGGGGGAAACGGGCGCGAGAAGGGCGGGGAGGTGGGGCGAAGCGGTGCGGGAGTGGGGACGTGGCCGGGAAAGAGGGGAGTGGCGGCCGGGTAGGGCGGAGGAGGCGCAACGGCCTGGCGGCGCGCGCCGAGGAAGAAGGCGCCGGGAAGACGGCCACGATAAGTGGGCCGGGCACGAGAGAGAGAGAGAGAGAGAAGCGCGACATGTGGGGCCCGGTGAGAGAGAGGGAGGTGGAAAGCGGGGAGCGGCCGGATTGCGGGGGCGGGGAATCGGACAGCCGAGGCGAAGGGGAGGGGTGGACGGCCAGATGGGCCGGGAGGGGTGGCGTGGTGCGGATCGGGCCGACCACGTGTCGGCCCGAGGGGAGGGGAAGGCAGGTTGGTGGACGGCAGGGAGAGCGGCAACGTGGGCAGTATCTTGCCGTCCACGTGGCGGCCGGAGGGGGTGGTTTGGGGTTTAAATTTTTATTTCCTGATTTTGGATTTTTTTTCAGAAAAGCAAAGGAAATTCATTAAGCTTCAGAAAAATATGAAATTAACTCCAACAATTCCAGAAAAAATTCACAGAAGTTCCTGGAGATATTTTGGGCTTAATAAAAATATTTTCAACTAATGTTGGTATTATATTTTCATACTTAAAACACTTTTTATTTTCAAAATAGATTTTAAAACTCTAGAAAACTCAGAAAACCCAAATAAATCCAAATAATTATTTTGAATTAGGATTTTGACAGAAATTCAAAATATCATTTTATTTAATAATAGTTTTAAGTTTTACTTAAAAAAGTTTTCAAAACAGGCTTTTTTTCAAAAACAGAAAATCCAGGGCAAAACCAGAAATAAAATTTAGGCAACAAATATACTTATTTAATTTAATTGTTTTATTTTAATTAATTAATTAATTTTTATTTAATAAAAACCTGGGTTGTTACATAGGCATTGCGATTTCATAGTCAGGATCATGAGAGTTGAGCGAGTACTACCGAATTTATCTTCTCATTGAAAGATCGGGACAACATTAGTTCATCAATGTGCATAATTGTGACCAGTCAAATCACCAAAGATCTTGACCAAAACAATGTTGACAACGAAAACAGCAATAAAATTAACATCGCATTACCTCAGTATACTAACAACTAGCTTGTAGGCCTATCATGTGACTGTTCATGTGCTTCTCGCCTGTAGTAGATTACTCAGTTGTGATTGATTACTCAACCACATTCGGTATGGCCATGCATTTTCTTAATCCAACCACATCGAGAGATCTAGAGATATCTCTCCTGTTATATAGGAGGGGCAAATTCCATCTTAATTGCTTATATTCCTCCGCATGTTTCATAGTAAACCCAAAAGTTATCTTTATGACCACCCAGTTAAGAAGTAGTGTTTGGTAATCCCTAAGTGAACTATTACATATGTAGTAAACAATGACGATCTCATGTCTAAGGATCCTAGATACACTATGTATGAGACCAACTGATGACACTTAAGAATATAACAATTCCCTTAGTGTCTCATAGTGGGTCAATCCAACACCATATTCTCTAACATCTGTCCACACTATTGATTTGATATACCATATCCATCATCCGTAAAATATGATCATCAATTAATACATGTGCTGATCTGTAAATCATAATTGTCCCATTAATAATATAAGATCAGGAATAATTTAGAATAACATCAAAACATAAATAAAGAATTCCACGAATAAGTCACATACTTGTTGATCAATACGAAAGATATTTATTTAAGGGACAAAATAACATATTATTCAAAAGATCATAAATATAGAAATGATACAATCATCTCTATTATTACCTCTAGGGTATACCACTAACATTAACTTTGTGGAATTCTGCCTAGGACTATGATTTAGTAATGCTTCTATCACCTAAAGGAATTTGTCGCATTGTAAGTTCTGATAAAATTTGAACACTTCATACCAGCCCGAATGCATTGGGCATGTGACCAATTTAGTTGCATTGTCATGTATTACTTAGATAAGTGGATATTACTATGCTTTATCTTGGATGCTGCTGATTATATTGTACAACAGTTAAAATTCTCTGAACTAATTCAAGTTATTGATTGCTTAGTATGCCGAATGATTTTCTTGTGGCAGATGTGGTGATGAGATGTGTAGTTTTCATCTTATGCTAAGCAATCATATTTGTAAAATTGAATCGGTTTAGTTGTTGGTCTGATTGTTCTAGGTTCTGAGATGTCTCATGTAGCAGGGTTCTTAATCTTACAATTCCTACATGGACAATACTTGCTCTACTGCCTGCTCTCTGGATAGGTGACTTCATGCTTATTTCTGAATGTCCTGCAGCAAAATAGGTATTGCAGACTTTAGACTATTATGCTGGCAAAACAATACTTGATAGATTGAGGTTTTCTTAACATTTGATATAGAAATACCAAGGTGTTTGACCCTGAGTACAGTATATTTAGAATAAATAGGCATGTGTGTTACAGGTTTATATTTGTGCACTTAGAGATCTTGTGGGTATAGGCTTCGCCTAATAATTCCCTGGAGATATCTGCAGTTATTGATTTTGTGTTGGAGAATTTTTAGTTCTCTCTATTTTTGCTCCCTCGATTCATCTTTGTTTGAGACTTACTATTGTGCTTATCCATTTTCAAGTTAAATTGGGTGCAGAATACCTTGATATATCTCCACTATTGTTAACTTCTCAAGTTCTATGAATTATATTTACACTTCGTATGTAGTTGAGCACATGTCTGCTCTCCCTTCATTCTGTAGTCTCGCATCTCCAAATTGTTAGCTTTCATTTGTGTGCAGATAGAAATTAAATGTTTAGAAATTCACTCAATTCTCAATACATGCGGTAGCAATACAATGTATGTGGGGTTTCCATAACACTACAGCGTTCAGAAATTCATTTCCAAATTAGTGGGATGCAGAAAGCCACATGGTAAGGATTCTTAGGTTTTAACTGTAGATGTCATACCAAATTCTTGGAATGTGCTAATTAGTGCATTATTGCTTTTCTGGTTATTAGCTGAAATGAATTAGGGGAGGAACTGAATGGTATATGATAGTAGATCCAATTTAGATGCAAATTCACTTCTTTCAAATATGCAGAAGAACGACCACTACTTATTTTCTTAAAAGTCAGACAAGAAACATTACACCTTTCTTAGGGTAAGAAAGTTTCATTACCATGTGGCAAGACTACAAGATTGTAAAATAGATAAGTGTAAGGATGGATACAAGAGACGTCTCCTGTGGTAATCGATGAGTGTAAAAAAAACACAGCAATTATTTTGCATAAGTATGGGTTTTCGTTACAACGCACAGGCACAAGACTAATATTCTACAAAAGATCCACTAGCCAATTTCAGTGTTGTAAAAAATTTTGTTTGTTTGCATACAACAACACTCGTGCCCTACAGTCCACCATCTGTCGTGCTCACTAGGATTAGAAATGGATCGGATAATTTCGAATAGTCTTAAATATGAATATAAATTCATATTTTTAAAACGAATGTAAATATCCTTGAATTTGAATTTAATATGTACTTAATTCGGTCGAATACGAATATCCTCCAACAACTTCTATAACAAATCTTGGTAGAACAAATTCCTAGCGGTTTTGCTGGTTTTTCACCGGTTACCGGAACGAATACCAGTTTGAAACTGCCCAAATTCAAATTTTGAATCACAAAATTCGTCCAGGTTTTTCTTGGCATTTCTGCTTGGCCGTTGGGCTGAGCCAACCAGCGATAGGCATAGGAAATGGATCGAATACAAATTGAATAGTCTCGAATACAAGTACAAATACGATATTCTCGAATATGAATGCAAATATGAATATTTTTAAATATGGATATGAATATTCTCGAATACGAATACAAACATTTGTAAATACGAATTTTGCTTATCATATTCGCGTTTTTCTCAAATACGAATATCAGATAAAATAAATTATCTGTTGGTAAAATGGATAATCCGTTACCGTTTTCTTCCCCTAGTGCTCACCTCACTCGCCTCAGAAATATCCAATGTAGTCAACTTGCATGCCCCACATTACATAACTTCGGAAAACACTTCTATGGTATTGTGGCACGATCGTCCGGTAATAGGGAGTTAAGGACAGGCCTGGACCTTCACCTCGTTCGTGTAGTACCATACTTTACTTGCAGGTTAGTTCTTTTTCTTTCCTTTTTTGAGAGAGAGAACTTGCAGTCTTTTGGCTTCAGTTTATGGCTGCAGCTTATGACTTTTAAATAGTTCATAAGAGAGAATACTGAGTAACAGAAACTCACGTACGGTTGTGACCGATAAATATGATGTCCATACAATGTGTACTATAATCAATTTGTAAATCCTATCTTAAAAAATACTCTGTTTAAAAGTTAGTTATTATATAAACTAACTAAAAGTAGCTTTTAGAATATGAAAAGAAGAGACCCTTTCTTATTATACACAACTTTTACATGAAAGAGCAATCATCATATTAAAGCAATAGCATACAATGCAATCCTATAGTACACGTGTTGAGTCTCCTGAATATCCTAGTCTTTTGGGATTTAAAAATATGTGCTATAAAGAGTCTTAAATGAATACTAATAGAATTAGGATTTCTACTTTTTCAGAGTAGTATTCCTACTTTCCTTTGGAGGAGAACTATATAACCCATGAAAGTAGCCATGGAGAAACTGAGCAACAAAATAAAGAAACCACTCATCCAAAGGAATAGGTACACGAGAGGATTAGAGACTCATCTAAAGGTAGATGTGCACGAGAGGATTAGAGGCTAGATTATTATTTAGCACTAGATTCTTGTATAGTTAAAGATCCGAGAGTCCTAACAGATTTAATAGAGTGATAATCTATTGTACTATTTCGAGGTTGTGCTTAAAGAATTTACGATCGGCTTCACCAAATCTTTTCTCTCTCATTATGGTTACTTCAATGTCGTTATTTTAATTCTCTCTATGATATTAATCTTCTTCATTCTTGATACCGTGCATGCTTGTATTATATATCATAAATTCTTATGCGATCCGAGGGCTATTGTGCATAAGAAGGGCATTAGAGTGTAACATGTGGTATTAGAACCAATGCCAGATTAATCTGATTTGTGAAAAGATCGATAAATCATCAGGTGGTGCAAAGTCAAGATTAATGTCGATGGTGTGGAATCAAGTAGAGAAATTTGACTGCGGAGGAAATTTCAGCTTGTGAAAATATATGGTGAAGGATATTCTTGCCCAGCATGAGCTAATTGATGCCCTTGAAGGGGATAAACCAAAAAAGACGTTCACTGAAACCTAAAAGTGATGGAGCAGAAGGCTGGCAGTACAATACATCTATAGCTCTTAGATGGGGTAAAATACTCAGTGATCAAGGAGATTTCATCGAACAAATTATGGAAGGATTTACAAGAATTGTATATGGTAAAATCGCTGACAAAACTGGTGGGTGCTAAAGAGATAACTATATATGTTGCGCATGGAGGAAGGTACATGGTTCATTGGCTATCTCAATATCTTTAACAAGCTTATCATACAACTGACTAGTATGGATGAGAAAATTGAGGAGAATGATAAAATCATTTTGCTTTCATATCTACCACCATCATGAAAGCAATTGGTGATGAATATTCTCATAAAAAAAACTACTCTCAACTTCAATGAGGTAGTTGCATATCTATTGGAGGCGAAGTCCGTGAAAAAACTATTGGAATCTTTATCCTCGGCTTATCAAGCATTGGCTGCAGTAGATGTTGCAGATATAAGCAAAAGTCATAGGAAGAAGAATGGCAAGAGTAAAGGCACACATGTATGCTACCTAGGTGATGAAGAAGGTCACATGATAAAAGATTGTCCGAGTTTAAAGCAAATAAATAGTGCACACTCAGCGATAGTAGCAAAGGATGATTTGGATATACTAATTGTCAGTCGACCAGGTACTTATCGATAGATATTAGATTCATATTGGTACTTCCACATATGTTTTGAGAGGGAGATATTTGATAAAAGATCTCTATGCCTGGCGCATGAAACTATTTACGTAGTGGATTGCAAGAAGTATGCAATTACTGAGGTGAGAACGGTTATATTGGAGATGTATGATGGAGTACATCACATATTAACAGGAGCTTGGTATGTTCCCGGCTTAAAGAAGAATCTAATATATGTGAGGTCGCTTGAACTCAAATGTCGTGAGGTATCACCTCGAGGTGGAGTCATGCAAAATACTTGTGAAGGGTAAGTGATCATGAAAAGTATTTGGAACCATGGAAGATATCGATTGATACATACACCTAAAGAAAAAGGAACTAATGGGAGGTCTGATAAAAATCATGGCCAAGAAAAGGAAACCGTGTCATCAACGATAGATACTCAGATCTTATCTATAGTTATGTGCGAAACTACAAAAACGGTTGCAAAATATAGTGGACGCAAAGGCGAAAGTGCGAGCTGTTGAAACAAGAAAAACGTGGTGGGACCAAGCATAGGGTACCGGCGAGCAAGTGGAGTTCGGAGGTGGCACAAACCTATAGCATAGAGGATTGTAGGAACATAGATTGTGGTTAATCAAACTATACAAAGAAAGAGCTTTTAAGTGAAGGATCTGGACGGCCAAGACTAGACACTGGCACATACATTGTGGTGATGTGTATGAGCTTATGCAATGAGGGCACTTCTAAAAGTGGGAGGAAAAACAAAAATGCAGATCCAACTTGAAGCAAGTTCTTGAAAGAGCATAATGACTTTAACAGATAAGAGTTAAGACGGAAATTGTTAAGTATGGTAACTCATGTACTAGTCTTTTAGGATTTATAAATGTGTGCTATAAGGAGTCATAGATGAATCCTAATAAGATTTGGATTTCTACTTTTTTTTAAAGTAGAATTTTTACTTTCTTTTGGAGGACTATAGAGAGTATATAAACCCGTAATAGTGTTCATGAAGAACCTAAGTAACCAAACAACAAAGTAAAAAAAAACATTCATCCAAAGGTAGAGATACATGAGAGAATTAGATGCTAGGTTATTGTTTAGTACTAGATTTTTGTATAGGGTAAAGTTCAAAGGGTTCTAAAAGATTCGAGATAGTTGTGAGAGTGACAATTCCTCGTACTCTTTTAAGGTTGTGCTTAAAGAATTTGCCTTTGGTTTCACCAAATCGTTTATTTCTCGTCGTGGTTGCTTCAACGTTGTTATTTTAGTTCTCTTTATAAGATTCATCTTCTTTATTCTTAATATCATACACACTCGTACCATATATCATAAATCCGTTTTGAAGGTTATTGCGCATAAGAAGTGGTATCAAAGTATAACAATATGCTTAGACAAACAAACAAAAGGCTTCCAAGTTTGTCACATTTTGGCCGCTCCAAATTTAAAAGCAACGGGTTGTGAACAAAAACTGCAACGTAAAGAAACAAAAGATTAAATTGAACGATAGGAATTTGATATCTTAAGTTTTTTATATTCCCCATGTTGCATGCGTGATTCTTTTTCCTTTTGGCAATACATTGACATATGCTCTGCTTGTTCTCTGGCCACTAGCGAGCAACTCCATCCCAGCAAGTCACAGGCCAACATGAATGCATACATGCATGCAAGAAGATCCCATTTGCACTCGCATTCATCTCAAAATTATTCCAAAGGACGAACAAAAATGACGTGTACACAAAGATATTCCCATGATGATATATCATTGCTTGGGGACAGAATATGCAAAGATATTCCCATGATGATATATCATTGCTTGGGGACAGAATATGCAAAATCGATGATAAACCAGTAGCACATTACAGCAATACTTCATCATACCACGAATTCTAAGCATGCATTGAGTTGATTGTCATGTTAATCCTTCACTGAAAAAAGAATAATCAAGTCTTTAATCCTTCACTGAAAAAAATAATAAAATCTTGTTTCTTTTTCAAGATTAGTTAATAACTGCTGGGTACACAAATAAGTTTTTTCCTATGTAGCGCAAAATGTTGTGAGTGTAATACACGAGCATTATAGGATTTTCTTTATGATTGTTTCACCTCCAAGTGGAATCTATATAGAAGGTGGATGCTATGCCTTTTCCGAGAGCGATGTATGTCATTCTAGGAAAAGTATCCGCCGTTCTCGAGAAGAAAATAGCTTAAAAGATTATGTACTATTAGAGCAAGTCTTATAATACAGCTTTCAGCTGGCTGTATAAATACTTACAGCTCACTTTTCAGCCTACTCATATAGTAGTTACAGCCAGCTGAAGGTTGTATGACCTACCCCTTCCTCTCACAAAGTTTCTTGGTTCTTGTGCTTCAGCTGGCTGTAAGCTTACAACCCACCTCTCTTCTCTCTCCTCCTCTCTCTCCTCCACCTCAGCATACAGCCAGCTTACAGCCCCTTAGAGCATCTCCAATGGTTGAGCCAACTAACTAGCTCATAGTTTGCCACCTCAGATAAGAGATAGCACATTAAAAGCCAGCTTCTCTGTACACTATCTCTTAAGTTGGCTTATGGTGATAAAGGTTAGCTCATCCGTTCTCGATTTTTGAGCGAGACTAGCTCAAGATCCGGCGCTAGTTGGTTTGGTTTTCACGTTTCTCTTTCTTCCACGTAGGACTATTGCTGATGTGTACTGTTATGAGCTAGCTGACTTGTCACTGTTGGAGATGCTCTTATAATACTTGCTCTTAGCAAGACTTGTTTGCAATAATGAAGCTACCATGGGTTGAAGGATCCCAATGGCTTAACACGCGGCTCCTAACCTAGTTTCAATCTCCGGCAGAAATGGGTGAAGAATCAAAAGAGATGTTTGCAATTAATGGAGGGAAAATGGAGGATTATTGGAGGATTTCAATTTTCCAACCAAAAAAAATGTTCTACCCAATACTATCGGCATTACTTCTTTCCTCTTAGAAAAGAAGCTACCCATAGCTGTTCAGCTCAATGTTTTTTTTTAAAAAATAAAGGAAATAAAAAACACAAAATTATTGGCAACTCATTACATGATTAGGCACAAATGAGCAACATATATCCTTAACCTTAGGGCCAGAAGTAAAATGCGATTCCACTGACCATGTGATGGTATGATAGCAAGCCAGCTTTTTTGTGCACTTCTTTTTTTGAAGCAAGCTTTTGTGCACTTGGTACAAGAGGGAGAGCGGGTGGTTCAAGATCTGTTGTACTAATTTTTCTCGATTTTCCAAGCTTACACAACTGTCTTTTCTCCCCAACTTCTATCTTCCCCTCCAACTCTTCACTCTCCCTCCTGAGCAAAATCTCAGGCATCCTATCTAACAGCTTGTTCTTCCCTGTCATCATTTTGATACCTCCTTAAGGGACAAGAAAATTTTGTATTCCCCCATTTCACACACTCACTACAAAACATGTAGATCGGAGGCCAATCAACATATCAACTGCTAAAATGGCTCCATGTTTGTCACTTTGCAATCCTAGCTTCGAACACCAGTTCAGTCATCCACTGGCACGGGCTGGGGTGTCGGCACTTCCTTAAGAGTGTGATGATCAAGAAGTTCTCTACGCCTGTGCAGACTGAGTTGGCATCCGAGTGTGGTTGTGCTCACCCTCGTATGTCACAATGAGCATCGATGGATCATCTACGCAACGCTCGACATGCTTCCTCGCTGGGCAGCCCCTCACGCTGCTGCATTTGTAGTAACCCCTGCATTTTATTCAAGCAATCAGTGGGCTAGTTTTTTGCAGAGACAAATCACGAATAGCAACACGGTGGATTGGTGATAAAAATAGAAATGCAACGAATCATGTTTCTATATCTAGTGTTTGTTAGAAAGAGCAAAAGATCTGTGTTATTCACCAGACAACAATACTCATGTGATCGCTATTATGGTATAGATATTTGTGTATATTATCATCAATGAATTAAAGCTTGAGTCCAGGTGGGCAACTGATATGGATGGGATTATTATAGATAATGAATCATTGTAGCATAATCTCGGTTGCATTAAGAAGTGTCCACTTTAAGCCTCATGATTGATCTGCTTTTCAAAAGGGAGCACACAAAAGAAAGAGCAACATCATCCACGAAGTAATTAGTTAATGTCATAGCAATTAAGGTATCAACACCTCTTGCATCCCGAAGCACCTTGAGGATAGAAAATAATGCTGTGGATAAAGTGTGTTGCGATTATCAATCACACATTATTTTTCAGAAGGCACTTGAGTAGGTCATGGAGATATGCAGTTCTACATCATATTATAACATGGGAAATGATCTCATCTTTAATAACAAAATTGATATGTTAATACTAGTTGATTATAACATCATCACAACTAATTTCTATCATTATTTAATCAAGAATAAGCATGCAAAGAAGAATTACACTAAAAATAGTCAGTGTTCAGTTAATACCTAGGATGAGGGGAACCCTTAATTGGCTTCTGCCCATACTTCCTCCATGAGTATTCATCCGGAGGTATATCAGCAATTTTATTACTGATGGCGGGAACTTTAATCGACCTCTTCACCCGCAACTTCCTGCTAAAATAGGGCAGAAAACATCTGATGGTATTCTACCTTGAATAAAAAACAAAAAACATAAGCACTAAGAGGGAAAAAAAGTGTACCTCCTCTTTGAGCAATGGCACCTGCCAGTTGCAGCACACTTGCCATTCCCATCCTCCCCACGTCCTGTGCATCGCCTCCTTGGGGCCTGCTGTGCATTTACAGGGTCGCTCATGGCAGGCCCACTGATCAAATGGAATGACGAAGACTTGGCATCCAGACTGGCCACACTACCCTCCATGCTCAGAGACGACAAGAAGGACCTTGCCGATGACATTGTCCCACTGGGGGTATCAAACTTCAAGTTAATCCCACTATTGCTTCTCTTGAGCATCTCAGCCTGCATCTTCTGTTGTTGCTGCTGATGCTGAAACTGATACTGTGATACATTGCCGAACTGGAAATGCGCAGACAGTGGCTGGACCATCTTGGGAGGCCCTCCAATCTGATGCCTGCTCTGTGAATCCAAAATTCCGATTCTAGGATACACCTGCGCGGAACTAGGCGAAGGATGAGCACTATTCAACACCACCACCGGGGTGTTACTATCCAAGAAGCCCTTCTGGCTCAAAAACCCTGGAGCCTGTCTTCTGCTGACTACCTTAGCTCTAGGATAGCTTCCTCCCGCTGCTGCTGCCCCTCCTCCTCCATTGCTGAGGAGGGAGACCACCTTCCTAAACCTTGCACAGGCTTCATCTGTCTCCAACGCTATGCTCCTGAGCTGCGCCGGGTCCTGGGGCTGTGAGAGCAAAGCGAGCACTCTGTGGCAGCTCTCCACGGCTGCCCTGTTCGCCTCCTCCACTTCCTCCATTATTCACCACACCAAAAGCAGAACCAGAATCCAATCTTGAAACTCCTCACGAGTACCTCGGCTTCCTCGCAGCTCTCACCACAGCAGATCTGAACAGCAGAAAGGGGGAGGAAAAAAAAATACTCAGATCTCAACAAAGGCTCACCCAAGGCTGCTCTTTTATCGCACAGCCACGCAACGGATATCGGAGAAGCATCAGGCTCAGGGTCAAGAAAGCGGTTCGGGACCGGATCACGGGGGGAGCCGTCTCCGCAAGAAACCCCAGAAGCGGCGGGAGTGGGCACCAAGCCGGACGTTGACGGCCGCGGGAGAATCCGGGGCGGCAAGAAGCGATCCGGGTGGGGGATTTCTTGCGTGCAACCGCACCAAACAGTGCAAGAACCCCGCTACATGGACAACCCAAAAGATTCCCCCCCAAGAACTCGCCGCAAACAGCGGGAAATCCGTACCCAGAAAGCAACCGAGAGAGCTCGCGAACTCACCTCGGGGAGGATCCGGAGAGAGCGGGGGATGAATCTGGACGGGCGATTGCGAGCTCGGAGGCGGCGGTCGTCCCCCACCGGACACTAATGGAAGGTGTGAAGGGGAAGAAGAAGACGACGACGGCGAAGACCAGACGCAGAAGAAGGCAAAATAATTCCCATTTCTCTCTTCTTTTCTTGCAGCCGAGGCCGCTAGTTTTTACAATATTGCTACGAGGCCCCTCCCACCTTTGAAAAAGCGACGCCATTGGAAGTAATTTATTGCGGCCGTTGGGTTCATCGCAACCGTTGGGGGTGTGGAGGAGAGGCGATGGACGGCTCGAGATGGGGTTTCGCTTTCGGAAAGTTTTTTTTTTATGTTTTTAGTGAGTCGATGCTGTGCTGGGGTCAAACTAATGTCAAGGACATGGGTCCGTGTGAGTAGTTTTTGTGGACCGTTGCTACGTTCACATGGAATGGAAATTCCTCCACGCATGCGTAAGCTTTGTGCTTTCATATTTTAAGATGGCAGATATGGACGAGGCACCTAATGCTTTGATACCAGAGGGAACTTTACTTAACTCTCTTTTTTTTTTGAAGTATTTTACATCGCAACGTCTACCTCAGAATTAGCAATTCAGGAAATATGAATTGCTATTCATAATCCCCATTTCCTACCTCGCAATAAGAAATCCTATTTCTTAAAATATGAACACAAAGTATTGAGGTACATGAGCCTAATTATCTTTTTTTTTTAAGGTATAGCTTAATACATGTTATTTCTCAAATAAATTAATATTCTTGTTACACTTGAGGATTCTTTTTTGGTTTACTCTTTCTCAACTATTATATCTACATCTTTGCTGGCAACAATTAAATCTGCAAAATCTTGGTTCTCTGACAATTCTAAAAGAGTTTATTGCTGAAAGACTTCCAACTCCTATTCAGATATGATATTTTTGTGAGGAAGTAGTACGATCCGTTCTTTTAGACTACAACTAATTTTTAATTACAACTGATGGCTTTTGTTTGTGTTTTTTGAGACAGCGGTGGATAGCGAAGATACTAACGTGAATAGCACACAAAATTTTGGACTGAAGAAAATATTTAAGAAATTATTTAAAGAATCCGTCCTATTTATTTTGATTTCTAATTAAAAGCTATAAAAAGAATATGGGCTTAAGATTGGAAGGCTTGCCTTGAGGAAAAACACTGAACTAAGCCAGTGACGTGTCGGGCACCATAGATTCGTTGAACTGCATCATGGTACAATAATTGAAATATCTATAAATGAGGAGGGCCATTATTGCGAGACTATGATTGATTTTATCTATAAACGAGTAAGAGACACGTGAGTCCTAGGGGCCCGTGGGACCACATGTTCCTGTTTGTAAGCATCCAGGTTGCTGAATGGTCAAAAGATCGACAGCTCGGCCTGAAAGGAATCTCATGCCACACGTAAATCCATGCTTGATGGCTTGCAAATTAGATATCTTTTCCCGCGAAATCTTTCGCAAGGTGCGCCAGGATTATAAAAAATCTATACTAAAAATTCCTGTTGAGAAAAAACGATCCCAAAAAATTCAATTGAAATTTTTTTGGTTCCAAAAAATCTAGAGAAAAATTGATTCGAACATTTCTATTAAAAATTATTCAAACAAATCAAAATTTGAGGAGAAAACGGATCCAAACAAATCAAATCATCCAAAATTTGCTCACCTCTCCAGATCCAGTGGGTAACAGCACGACTGGAGTGAGGGAAATTGGGGTCACCGCCAAGCAGCTAGGCCGGTGGGATCCTGCTGCACACATAGAGGGCGGCGACGAGCTGGCTTTGTGGACGACGGCGTGAAGAGTGGTGGTGGCATGGTGGACGACGACGCGAGGCACGGCGGCGACATGGGCATGGTGTGATGAGAAAGAGAAGGGAAAGTGAAAAGGGCAAAGCTAGAGGCATCTCATGAACGGTTGATGGGTAGGGAACATCACGTATGACACAACCTACATCGCTTGACATTTTGTTGTTGGGAAAATTCCTTATTTGGGATTATTATTTTTCCTTACGTGCCATTAAAAAATTGTTCTTTTCTTTTGTGTCACTGGAGTAAAATTATTTAGCCTTTGGTGCCACTGTCCTCCATGAGTGTCCTGTTAAATGGGCCATGAAATGTCATGTGTACCCTTCTCCTTCTTCTCTTCCTCCCCGCTCTTCCTCTTACACACACTCTTCCCATGCAGAGACGGCTCATGGCTCTTGCTGCAATGAACTTATGTAAGTCTCAAATCAGCCCAAAAACACACAAGACAGAAATCCCACTCACACCAATCCAATTTATGCCTGGTTCAAAAGTGTTATGGCTTTTGGCTGATTGTGAAAGAGATTAAGGGAATAAGGGACACTCGCATTAAGAAGTCACTCCGTTTAAAGCGACTTCTACAAATACCTTATAGAAATCATCTTGAGAAATCACTCCATTCAGAAGCTGTCTTCTAAAAGCCAAAAGGAAGTTGTTTGGATGACCTCAATATACATAAATCTACAGAGTCACACACTTAAAGTGTAGGAATGATAAAGGTCCAGATGATAGGCTCCAAGTGGAATATGATCTCTACTTGTATTAGATCTGGTCATAGGCTTTTCGAGTGGAATACGATCTCTACTCGTGTTAGATAAAGATCTAATCAGAGGCTTTTTTTAGTTGGATACAATATCTAATTATATCGGATAAGGATCCGATTGAAGGCTATATATTAAAAGAGCCGTGGGGATGAGGGTGCATCCTGAGACGCACCCATCAGAACTCTAGCCACCACCTCTCAAAATCCTTGTCGTGCGCACTAGTGCTAGCACACCGATGCACGGCGTTCCATTCCTGGACATATGGACCTCAGTAGAGACATTGCTGTGTTTGTGGTGCCGATCAAGACGATCGCAAAGATGAGACAGTTGACTAGAGGACGATCGACAACTTCTACTACACCAACGCGTACTACGTTGAACTGCCCGCTTCAACTTACTTCCGTTGTACTACATGTTTAGTGGTAACGACATATGATCTCTTACTCATACAACTTCCTGATTTACACTGTAGAAAATTTTAACATGTGCTATTGTAACCTAACCGTATCCCAACATGAAGGCCATCTTCTTCCTTGCGTTGGAATAGAGAAGGAGGATGACGACATATCGGCTGCAGCATACCGGAGACGGAGGATGGAGGCGAAACTTGGGGATGGAAAGAAACATATTGTAAACTCATGGCAAAAACATAGGTGGCGATAGTTTGTGGTGTGACTCGTCGGAGCTAGGCCGATGGCAAGTTAGGCAGCGGTGGTCATTCGGGTGGAGGTAGCAACAGAGACACAGTGAACGGGGACTCAAACTAAGTGCATCACAACATAGGCGGTGTTGACTTGAAGCTCGTGTGTGAAGCAATCAGGCGGAGGAGGTCTGTCGACGAAGAACAGCTGTGGCGGAGTTAGACAGAGGAGAGGGAAAAGGGCTAGTTCGGCACGCTATAAGCACTATTGACTGATTAACTTGGGGAACTGAAGGAGGAGGTGGTGGAACATTTTTTGAGGCAAGTGGATGTCAGAGAAACTCACCGGATAGGAAGATCGATGAGGTGGATCGCAATGGAGCTTTGGAGGCAACGACGGCAACATGGTGTTTTCCAGCAACCACACCGGCATGATGGAAACGAGGTGTTCTCCAGTCGTTGTCGAGCTCGTTTTGGGAGGACATAGTAGTAGCATCGTACATCGAACTGCTGCTCAACTTCCATGGGATGATGGGCTCATCTACAACAACATGCTCTACATGTAGATCAACGTTGTGTATGCGGCTATGAAGATATGGGCCCCAGGAACATCAGCGTGGCGATCTCAAAGGCCGGGTAGCCGTCTAGATGAGAGAGATGGAGATGATAAGTAGGGGTTGGTGCTTGGAGAGAGAGAGAGGATGGTAAGGAAGAGGAAAGTAGATGACGTTTTTTTGGACTCTGGGTTATGGCTTTTATCTATTTTTTTTTGATATGATAGTAAACGGTGAAGACGTTGATATAGACGATGCACACGGTTTTAGGCTCAGAAAGCCGTTTGGATAATCTGCTTTAAGAAGTTGTCCTATTTTTTCAAATTTTGAAAAAATCAAAAACCCAAAAGAATAAAGTCCCAAGTAGTTTACAAACTTATGGAGCAGAAGGCATTAGTGCATATGCGGCTCCGTAGCTTGCCGGGTTAAATAAATATTGGTCGAAGATAACAAAGTTTGACCAATCTAAGTTAACGGTGCCAAGTAAATAAAAATGGAGAGAGTAGTTTTTTTATAGATAGTGATTTTTTCCTGCTTGACTATTTGCATTCGTGCGTATCGGAGATGTGTTGAAACTCTCTTGAAACAAATTTCAGTCTTCTAACTCTAAGAAACGCTGAGAATCGATACTCACTCTTGAAACCCTCTTTGTACCGTTGGGAAAGCACCCAAGGTATACTATATACCGTGCTCTTGTTGCTTACTTTTTTTAAGGGCGTCAAAGAAGAATTGAGCCACGACTGTACTAGAGAACACATCGATCCAGTGATTACCAAAAAAACTAAGGGTGTGTTTGGTTGAGCTGTGGTTTTGAAAAAGTCTTTGTGAGTCGTGGGTGTGGAAAAGCTGCTTTGTAGGTTGTGGGTGTGGAAAAAGCGTAAGTTGTTTGGTTCAAACAAGTATAAAACTTACCTCCTATCTCTATTTTCCTTGAAACAACTGTGAAACAGCTCTCTATTTTCACCATTTCAAAAAACAGAAAGTCAAAAGCCAAAAGCAAGGTCCAAGGTGCTTTCAAAGCAGTACTACCAAAAGTAGTCGCTTCAAAAGCAGCTTCTGGTTTCCACCCCTTTGGTTGGCTTTTGGCTTTTTGGAAGCAAAAGGAGCTCCCAAAAGCTCAACCAAAGGCACCCTAATAACTGCTACCAAAAACAATAACAACGGCCTGATAGAAGCATTCTGTGCTACCCAGATACAGATCAACCTCTAGTTGTTGCGTAGGGGTGGCCTGATTTTTACGGTACGGTTCAGCGGTGTCAATCTTTCCTACTTTTATTAGTGCGCAGCTACCAATTGAAGAAATAGGGTTTTGGTTGAAGTAGAAAACCCTAAATAACCAGCAGTTATGTGCCTCCTTTTGGGTTGAATTGCACCCTCAATCGGCGAGAACACCGAGGTAGAAGCAATCTATCTAGCCCTCCCAAACCATGAGCAAAGATATGTCACGAATCAGCAAGTTGAATCGTGTAGATTCTATGGAACAACCTAGGAACTTTAATTCCCAATTTGCGCCACAATTGCAAACCCTAAACGGGAAAATCTCGATAGCTCATGCACATTTGGTTGCCAACAACCATCATGGTGATTTTCTGTTTATTACTTAAATGCAAAAAAGATAACCTAACCTAAGATACAAAGGGGTTCGGCTCGGTTATTTTGCCCACTCACCCACTCCCTATGGCTGTAGCTGACTCCAACTCCTAGAGATCGAATAACTCTAGCTAACTGTGACTCATACTCGTGCATGTTTTTGAGACCATGTGGAGGTCACCCTATGGTTGTGATGAGTAATTGACCTCTGCTTTAGAGTTTGGTTTTTGAGTTCTGTGCTGAAGGTTGCTGGTTTTACGACCTCTGTGCTTGTCTTTGTGATTAGCAACTCGTGCTACAACTTGGCGGTCGTAGGCGCCGTTACGACGAATGGTCGTAGGTGCTGTTACAACTTGGTGGTCGTAGGTGCCGTTACAACTTGGTGGTCGTAGGCACCATTACGACTAGGTGGCCATAGGTGCACTTAGAATACTTTCCAGCTGTCTATGACCGCTCATCAAATTGCTACGTCCATCGCACATTCTTGTAGTCATAAGTGGCATAAGACCAACTGGGTAGTTCTCTAAGTGCATTCTTTTATGCAGATTGATGATTCTCGTGTTTTGTGCGGTGCTATGAGATGCTTTGCTTGTCAGTGGTGTTTGTAGGACTTTGAAGCTAGGTCATGATGAGGCATAAAAGGATCGGGACTAGACACAAGGAGATGTTAAGGTCTAGAACGATTAGGAGAAGCTGAAGATGACTGAGGCAGTAAGGTGGTTGCAAGCGTGGAAGGAAAGAAAACAAGAAGCTTCCAGGAAGGTGGCAGAGGGGCATTCTGGTGAATTGCTCAAAACCTGCAAAGGAAGCTATTCTGCTAAAGGGGTTCTATTAAAGCATCTGTGTATTGTTTGTGTTAACGGGTGCGTGAGAAAACCCAATGTTAGGTAGGGGTTAACGAGTTATCCCCAGCAGCAAGAGGCTATAAAAGGAATAGGAGAGCTACCCTTCCTGATGTTAAGGTTGGGGGTGTTCTTGTTTTCTTGTGTGCGTTTGTAGAGTTGGGTGTGGAGCGGTTGTGCTCCTGGTCCTCCTAGATGTAGTGGCTGTAGACTCAATCTTCAGAGCAATATATCTTTTCTTAATCAATCTTTCGAGTGTTGCTGTTTGTATGAAATTGAGTTGGCTTGGTCTTGTTCTTATGCTGTTTCAGGTTTCCTCTGTTCTTTCTCTATTTCTTTTCTTTCTGGTTTGAGATATCCTTCCTGACTATGATCTAACTTGCCTGGTGTTGGGAAATCACACTCGAAGCCATCATGGCTATTCTATTCCCACTTGCATGGTCTGATCATCTTCTTTTCTTTTAAGTCTTGGTTTTGAGCATTTTTAATAAATCCCAAAAGATCTTTATTTTCTTGATTAGTTTTCAATTAGAGTTCAGAGCAATCTCTTTAGATCGTGTTCTTGCTATGTCCAAAGGTTCATGACCAATTGATCCTTAAATCAAAAGTTATTCGGAATTTGGATCTTGCGGTTGTGCGCCTCTCTAGGCTTGCTCTGTTTCTTCTGAGAAGTTTATGACTACATTCATTTCTTCGACTTTGGTCAAGTTTCTCTCCGCAACATTCCCCTTTTCAATCACGTTGATTGTTCGACCACTTGTTGGTTTTCGACTACGTTGGTTCTGGTCTCAGTGGTTGTCGACTAGGGCGATTTACGACCACGTTGTCGGGTATCGACCACATAGTTGGGCTTACGACCACTAGCTCTGTTTTCGACCACGTTGTTGTGTTTACGACCACGTTGTCCCATTTTGACCACAATGCTGTTCTCCGACCACGGTCTATTCTCTGGTGTCTTTTCTCTGTTATTCTGGTCTTGAGCTCTATCGATCTTTAGTCACATTGTTAAGACCTATGACCACATTGTAAGTTTCAACCACGATGAATAGTTTTCGACCAGCTTGGTTTTCTTGCTTTGTTCAATCTGTCTTCTTGGTTTTCTAGTGAGCTTTCAACCCTAGTCTTCATAGCTCAGTAGCTATTGGAGAAAAGGGTTAAGTGGATACTTTGGGAGATTTTAAAGGCACCATTCACCCCCTCTGTTGCCTATCCGGTCCTACAATGTTCATAGCTACGTGCTACACAAACCAGACTTGGGCTCATTTAAAAGGAAACAACAAGAAATAAAGGAGAATTTGGATTAGAATCCATTTCATATCCTTATTTGGATTGATTCCATGTGGAAGCTCATGCCATGCTCAATTTCTTCTTCCTGGCTTTGTTCACCTTCTTAGCTTAGCATTGCACACTCTTGGCTCCTATCCCAACCCCTCTCTTGGATCAAGCTCATCTCCATGCAACTCGTTTAGTCTCTTGGCTTCACATGGCAAGGAAACAGAGTCCCACTCGGATTCTTCACATGACAAACATATGGATAACAAGCACAAGAATCCAAGTTGGTTAACTGAACACCCTCCTTTCTTTACACACAAGGCAAGAGCTCACTTGGTCTCCTCAAAAAACACTTGGCGCACGTGGTCCATACGCCCCACGGCCCACGCTCTGCTCGCCTCCATGCACCCAAGACTCCACGACCTGCTTGCCCTCATGCGCTTGAAACACCCGCATGCACCCGCTCAGTTGACTTGGCCCACATGCCTTGCTTGGCCCATGCAGATGACATGCAAACCCACGCGCCAATTCCTCACGTGGTCAATTCCGAGCGTTCATCCCCTTAGCTCCACATGCAACTTTGGCCCATGCCCTAGGGTTTCCTTTCAGCCTTTCTCCTCTTGTGCTGAAATGGTAACTAGGTTTCTCTCTTCGTTGTCCACACCTCCCTACCACATGGCCTTCTTCCCTTTATTCTTTTCTTCGCACAAAACAACGCCAATTTGTGAAGTATTGTCATATTGCAATTTGGAAACACACAGCAAAGTAGCCATATCACTTGGAAACACATCATACCCTCTTTTACGGTGCTATCTCTGTGTTATCTACATATAAAAGTTTTCCAAAATTCCCCAAAAAAATCAGAGATGTAGGAGAGGATACATTCTAAAGCACCAACAAACACCACACTGCTTGTTCAAGTATCACTTTCATTCAAACTATTTGGTCTAGATATTGAATTGATATTTTTTAAAAGGAATTTTAAAAGAAAGTCAATACTAATGTACCTATATGCAATAGGTATCTTTTGGAAATTTTGGATGATAAGAGTTTTCCCCATATGTTTGGTTCCATACTATATTTCTGATAGTGATCGCAAAGAGTCTTTGAGAAGAGAAACATTCTAGCTTTGTTTCGTTTCAACAAATTTGAGCAGTGTTTGGGTTTACATGTTAACATTTTAGTGATAGAAAGAATCCCTATATATCAAAAAATATATCAAGCATGCTAGTAGCTCATATTTTACCAAAAAGAATTCCAAATTACTAAAAAAAGGGTGCAATTAAATAGCTTCCTAGTGGACATGCATCCACCATGCTTTTTGAAGTACAAGAGGATGCACATCCACTCATGCCACACACATGCACGTCTACCACACACACTAGGAATTTTTATGGAGGCTCTTGGGCCTCATAGAGCACGGACACACACTTTCTCATTGAATATGCACTTATGTGTACTCTAAATAAATAAGGCATTCTGTGTCGATTCTCATAATCAAATATGGGTGAGTAGGAAGGAACACCCCCACTGCTACCACCAAGCCGCTGGCCCGTCCTAGGTTCTCTCCCAATCGTTCATTGGATGACACATCCCACCGACCACTATTACATGTCCACAACTTTGTGAAAGCTAAAAGAAATACTACATTTGGTTCAGATATCTTGCTGCGAACTTCCTGCCTTGTTGTGATTAGCTTCCTATTTTACACGTATGCATAGTTTGGTACATATACATTTACCTTCGATTCTGTTGTAATCACCAATTCTCTTATTTGGTTCTATTACAGTTGTAAATACTGTAGCTAATCTAGCAATATAATATTGACACCTGGCATTGTTTTGCCATGTGTAGCGCCTCTTCCATCTATTATTTTCTTTCCTACACAAACCTTCTTCTCTCTTGCTTACATAGTATCAGAGCAGTAACTGATCTAGGCCTGCTTGCTCCAACTCCTTTCCGCGCACCATGAGCACAAGTTCAGAGAACTCCTCTGCTACCTCCGATACTACAGCAATTTCTACTACTACTCTGACCCCTTGCATATGATGGATAAGTCTCTGTGTCAAGGACAGTATCTTTGTGACAAGGACAATATCTTGAGCTTTAGGACAGCTTTAGACTAACATCTTAGACTAGATTTAGGACAGCTTTTGACTAGCATCTTAGACTAACTTTAGGACAGCTTTTGACTAGCATCTAGGACTAGCATCTTGACATATGCTTGGCTGATTAGCAGCCTATAAATATGTATCCCCAACCCCTCAGGTTGGTATGGCATTGTGTGAGAAATAAACAAGAAAAATTGCCCCATCTCCGAGTGTCATCCTCTCGATGAGAGTGAGGATCTTGCTATCACCAACAGCAAGAATCCAGCGAGTAACAAGTGGTATCAGAGCTATACTATCCTGTAGCCTGAGCATCTCCTGCTCATCTCCTTCTCGGCCTCGCAGCAGACCCGTGGTAGCGGCGGCGACTCCCGCCGTCCCGCTCACTCCTCTCCGAGAGCGGCGGCGGCTCGTCGAAGCAACCCTCTCTCCACGCATGGCCCCGATGCGCGTCATGTCCGCGGCGATCTCGGCCTTCGATGCGCCTCGAGCACGCGGCGTCGTGAGAGGCCGAGCTTCGCCGCGCGCGAGCGGCAGCGCAGCGGCAGCGGCAGAGACGGCTGCGGCGGCGGAAAAGCGTCAAGGCGCGGCGGCGGGCGGGCAGCGGCGAGCGGAGTGGAAGCGGCGGCGGCGGCGGTGCGGCGCGCGCGGCGGCGGAGGTCAGGTTCTGCGGCGATGCGGCGACTCCATCTCTGCGATAACGGCGCGGCGCGGATCTTGAGCGGCCGGAGAGGGAGGCAACGCGAGGGCGGTGCGGTGGCGGCGGCGCCACGCCCACGCAGCGCGGCCTTCACGAGCAACGCGGCTCTCTCCCGGTTGATGCGTGGTCACCACGAGTACCGGTGTCGTCGAGGACTCGGCCCGCGGCGGGTGGCCTACCCTCACCAAGACCAACTCGTCGAGTGGGCTGCGGTGATGAGGTAAAGCTCGGTGCGGCATATGTGGGATGCGATCCGTGCGGCGGCGTCGACTACGACCGGGATCGGCGGCGCTGGATGCTCTCATCAGCTGATCCCGCCCGAGATGCGATTCGCTTACCAACAAGTGGGCGCCAAAGAGGCTTGGGGCGCCATCGCTGCGGCACGCATCGGCGGCGGCCGCGCGCGCAAGTCTACATTGCGAGCACTACGCGCGGAGTGGGAGAACACGGCCTTCAAGCGGTGAGGGCGTTGATGACTTTGCTCTCGTCTCAACACTCTGTTGCGAAGTTGGTGCGATTCGGTGGCGACACCTCGGCGAAGAGAGAGCGTGGGGAAGCTCTTCCGCTGCGTCCCCGAGAAGTACAAGCAGATGGCTCGCTCGATCGAGTCTCTGCTGGACCTCTCCACGATGACGATCGAGGAGGCGTTGGGTCGCCTCAAGGTCGTTGACAGCGATGAGCCACAACGCCTCTCGGGACCCGTCACCATTGGCGGGAAGCTCCTCCTCACTCGGGAGCAGTGGGCTGCCGGCCAAGGTGACAGGAAGAAGGGGGAGTTTTCTTCCACGACGAGCGGCGCAAGCGCGGCAAGCACGGCAAGCGCGCAAAGACGCCCGAGCGAGGGCACGAGGCGTCTGCGAGGTGATGACCGTGGGCGCCCGGCGGCGCGGCCCGGCAAGCAAAAGCGGCGCGAGGCGACTCTTGCCACAAGCTGCGGCAAGCTTGGTCATTGGGCGAGTTGTCGGCGACCACGGCGCGGCGAGCCCACGCCACGCGGCGAGCGGGAGGAGCGGCCGGCTCGTTCATTGCTCATGCAAGCATCGAACTACCTCCAGCGGCACCGCGCGGTGGCTCTCCTCCACCTTGGCGAGCCAAAGCACATGCCCTCCTCGGCTACGGCTCGACAGCGACAAGGCGGCGGGTGGTGCCTCGACACCGGCGCAACCCATCACATGACCGGTCGGCGGAGTTCTTCGCGAGTTTGACTCTAGCGTCCGAGGCTCCGTCAAGTTTGGGGCGCCTCGTGGTGGAAATCAGGGCGTCGGCTCGTCATCTTCACCACGTGTGCGGTGAGCACAGCGCTCACCGGCGTCTACTACATCCCGATCTACGAACTCCATCATCGACTTGGGGCGGTGGATGAGAGCGGCTCGCGTGTCGAGATCGAGCACGCAGTCTTTGCGGTTGGGATCTTCGCCGTCGCCTTCTTGCCAAGGTAACGGAGCGCAAATCGACTCTACATTCTTCACATGCGGTGGCACAACCCCTCTGTCTCGCTGCTCGTCGGGGCGGCGGCGTGGCGATAACACGCAGCGCTTTGGGCACCTTCGCCGAGGCCACAGGCGGCTCGGTGCCACGGAAATGGTGCGAGGCTGCCGTGCCTTGACCATGTGGAGCGGCTCTGCGGCGTCTGCGTGTTGGCGAAGCGGGCGACTCCCTTTCCCGGCGGCGGTTTCGAGCCAAGGAGGCTCGAGCTCGTGCGGGGACTTGTGTGGCGGTGACACCGGCCACACCGGGAAGGACGACGCTACTTCCTGCTGCTCATCGGCGACCTCTCCGCTACATGTGGTGATGGCCTCGGCGGCAAGGAGAGGCTGCGGATGCCATCGAGCGCCGCAGCTGCTGCGGAGGCGAGTGCGATCGCAAGCTGCGCGTCTTTGCGCACGAATAACGGCGGCGAATTCGGCGGCTGAATTCGCGTCGTCTTTGGCGATGAGGGCATTGGCGCCACTACTCCGCGCCCGTACAGCCCGCGGCGAGCGGCGTCGTCGAGCAGCGCAACGAGGCGGTTGTGGGGCGGCTCGGGCCCTTCTCAGCGAGAGGGATGCGGTGTCTTACGGGAGAGCGGTGGTGGCGGCCGTCTACATCCTCAACCGCTCGCCTACCAAGGCGCTCAGCGGCGGGCGCCGTCGAGGCTTGGCATGGCGCAAGCCGCGGTCTTCCACTTGTGGGTCTTCGGCTCCTCGCGTTCGCCAGGAGCTTGGCCATATCGGTAAGCTCGGCGGCGAGAGCACTCGGGAGTGTTCGCCGGCTGCGCGGAGGGCTCGAAGGCCTACGCATCCTCGACCTGTCACCGTAGCGTCGCATCTCGCGTGGCGTTGTGTTCGGCGAAGGCGGGCTGGGCGTGGGACAAGGCGGTGAAGCGGCGGTTCGACCCGACTCTCAGGACTTTGTTGTCGACTCGTCCGCCGAGAGGCGGGAGCTAGCGGCTCGTCTTCACGAGCTCGTCCACCTCGACACCTTGCTCGCCACCGGCTCGGCGAGTGCTCCACCACCTTCGGCACGGCTACACCCTCTCTGCACGCCGGCCACACCACGGGATTGGCTTCACGATTTCGGTCCACGACGAGCGGCGCATGGTGGAGTTCGCTACTCATTGTCTCACGGCGAGGACGCGTTGGCGCCTACCACGGCGGCGAGCCTCTGCGCTGCTCGTACCATGGACAACATCCTCGGCGAGCCGCGTCCACAGGTGGCGCGCCGACGACGCGAGCGAGCGCATTTGGCATGCGGCGGCGGCAAGCCCGCTCGCCGGCCGAGGCGGAGGGAGCGCGGCGTGGCGTGTCGCGATGAAGCGAGAGATGGGCGCGTCGGCGGAGCCGGGCGTGGGAGCTGGCGGATCTTCTGCCGGTCACCCGCGATCACCCTTAAGTGGGTGTTCAGGCGAAGCGGGATGGCCGGCGCCATCGTCAAGCACAAGGCTCGTTGGTGGCACGAGGCTTCGTGGCAGCGAGGAGGTCGACCGATGGCGCCGCCGCACCCGTCGCGCGCATGGAGTCCGTTCGTCTTCTCCTCGCACTTGCAGCCCGGGAGGATTGGCGCGTCCATCACATGGACGTCAAGTCCGCCTTCCTCAACGGCGACTTGAAGGAGGAGGTCTCGTCGTCGGCCGCGGGATTCGTCATCCCGGCAAGGAGGGCAGGTTCTCCGCTGCGCAAGGCCCTCTGACTTGCGGCGGGCACCACAGTCTGAGCGCTAAGCTGGACTCCACCCTCAAGCAAATGGGGTTTCGGCAGAGCGCACACGCAGGCTGCGGTCTCTTGGCGGGGCAAAGCGGCAACGCCTGCTGGTGGTGGCGTCGTCGGCGACTTGGTGATCACCGGCTCCAAGGAGGCCGAGGTCGAGCGTTCAAGGCGGAGATGAAGACCGCCTTCGGATGAGCGACAGGGCTCCTCTCCTTCTACAGGGATCGAGGTCCACGGGACAGCTCGTATCTCCCTTCGTCGGACCGCCTCGCCAAGCGCACCGTCGGTGGCGGGCTCACCGGCCGCAACCCACCCACACTCCTATGGAGGAGGGCTGGCGAGTCGTGAGAGCACGGTGGAGAGGTGGGCGCGACGCAGATCTGGCGCATTGTGGCGCCTTCCAGCTACCTCGTCCACACGTGTCCAGTTTGGCGTTCGCCGTCGGCTCGTCGATCGGTTCATGCAGCGGCCGATGGCGGGCGTCGGCGGGCCGTGAATAGGATCCTCCGCTACGTTGCGGGCACCACCGACTACGGCTTGCACTACGAGGTGTCGTGGCGGCGCGCTTCGCCGGGTACAACGACGGCGACCACGCGGCGACATCGACACCGGCAAGAGCACAAGCGGGATTCTCTTCTTCCTCGGCAAGTGCCTCGTTAGGTGGCGATCGATCAAGCGGCGGTGGTGGCCTGTCCAGGTGTGAGGCCGAGTACATAGCGGCTTCCACCGCCGACTCGAGCGCTACGGCTCGCTCGGCGCGGTGATCTCCTTGGCGAGACAGCAAGCGGTGGCGCTCGGGGTGGGCAACAAGTCCGCTCGGCTCGGCAAAGAACCCCGTTTTCCACGAACGGAGCAAGCACATCGGGTGAAGTACCACTTCATCCGAGGCTGTTTAGATGAAGGCGACATCAAGGCGAGTTACATCAACACCACGGATCAGCTTGCGGACCTGCTCACCAAGCCTCTTGGGAGGGTCAAATTCCTCGAGCTCTGCTCTAGGATCGGGCTGGTTCAACCTTCCTCACAAGGAGACACACAAGACTTATGGGGAGAATGATGGATAAGTCTCTGTGTCAAGGACAGCATCTTTGTGACAAGGACAGCATCTTGAGCTTTAGGACAGCTTTAGACTAGCATCTTAGACTAGCTTTAGGATAGCTTTTGACTAGCATCTTAGACTAGCTTTAGGACAGCTTTTGACTAGCATCTAGGACTAGCATCTTGGCATATGCTTGGCTGATTAGCAGCCTATAAATATGTATCCCCAACCCCTCAGGTTGGTATGACATTGTGTGAAAAATAAACAAGAAAAATTGCCCCATCTCCGAGTGTCATCCTCTCGATGAGAGTGAGGATCTTGCTATCACCAACAGCAAGAATCCAGCGAGTAACAGCATAGTCATTACACCTTCCTCCTTTGCTGCAATTTGTGTAGCCCATATAAAAACTCATATCCTAGTCTGTCTCTCCCTGAAGAAATCAAACTACTCAAAGTGAAGCACCCTATTTTCTGTGTTCCTTAGCAAATATGATCTGCTTGGCCATATTGTCAGAGATACTCTTCCACAAGACTATGCTGAGTGGTGTCAACTTGACTTTGCCATTCAGTCATGGATTTATGACTCTATTTAGATGTTATTCTTGATATCATCATGAGATCAATGCAATCCTCTCATCAGGCATGTACTAGCATGGAAGAACTATTTCGAGACAACAAGGAAAGTCGAGATGTGTTTTTTGAAGCCGAATTCTGAGCACTACGTAAAGGTGACATGTCTATCACAACGTACTGCCAGAAGATGAAAAACTTGGCTTATGCTCTGAGGGACGTTGATTAACCTATGTCAAACAAGACCCTTGTCCTCAACCTCATTTGAGGACTCCACTCTCGATTCGACTAGACGGTAGCTCTTGTTCCCCTCATGATGCCATTACCCAGCTTTCTTTGCGTGCGCTCTCTTCTTCTTCTTGAGGAGACTCATAAGGCCGATGAAACTGCCATAGAAGGACCTGCTACCGCCCTAGTTGTCCTCCACTAGTTCAAGTTTCAACCTCTCCAATACTAGCCATTGTGAGCACAATGACTGGACCCCTTTCTCTAGTTCTAGCCGTGATGGCGGCCGATGTTGGCGTAATAGAGGTTATAGTGGTGGTTGTGGAAACCACAACAGTTGTGGAAACCCTAGGTTATACACCAACTCTAACCCATGGGTGTCGTTCAATCCATGGAATAGGTAGTGGCATGGGCAGGCTCCAACAAGCTTCCAGTCTTCATCAGTTCCATCCTAGTCGAGCTAGTGGTGTCCTTCTCCTATCCTGAGTCTCCTCAGCCCCCACGCCCCAACCCACCTTAGGCACATATGGCGTATGCTCCGATCCACCAATCCCTAGCAACCACTCCACCCTTGTCATCGACAGCATCCTAAGCTCCGTCCTTGGATCAAGCAGGCTTTCTAACAGCAATAAACAATATGTCGATTCATGGATCACACCCTAGTGAATGGATCATGGACTCCAGTGCTTCTTCGCACATGACTTCCAATCTAGGTATACTTTCCTCTCTTACTCCTTTCACATCTTCTTCTCCTCATGTAACTGTTGGCAATGGCTCCTTCGCACCCATCACTCATACCGGTCATATAGCCCTTGCTTTCTTTCATCTTAACAATGTGCCCTTGGTTCCTAACCTCATGAAAAATCTGGTTTTCGTTCACAAATTTACTTGTGATAACTCTTGCACTACTGAATTTGATCCTTTTGGTTCTCTTTCAAGGATCATCACACCAGAAAAGAGATTTCTTGCTTCAATAGTGTGTGCAACCTCTATCCGATCCATGATGTTTCTGTTGTTGTGAGGGTCTTACGACCTCCCAGGACCTTTTACGACCGATTAGAGTCGTTTACGACCGGTGAGAATCAAATACGATCGGTTCAGAGTACTTACGACCAATTCCGAACGCTTCAATCTCCTCCGATCACTTTTTCAACGTGGTCATAAATTTACTGTAGCAATTTACGACCGCTCCGCGATATCGCTGCCGCTGCCTTCCTTCAGCCGCTCAAGATACCGTGATCGAAGCCTTCTACGATCACGCGGTGATCTTTGGCGATCATCATTCACCGTGGTCGAACACCCGTGCGACCACGTTCACTTCCTTCAACGTGGTCGAGTCGCCCGACCACGTTACGGTCTTCGGTGTAGTCGTAGCTCGTTACGACCACCTTCGACTCCTTAGCCGTAGTCGTAAAATCATCGTTCGCTTTGCGTGGTCGTAACTCCTCCGATCACGCTTGCGGTGATCGTGAGTCCTTTCGACCACGTCTTACGCAAACACACGACAAAACAATGCTCGTGTTTCTCCTCTTTTGGTCTTTTCTCAATTGCTTGGTACATCTGAATACATGGCTCTAAGCCTCCTTTTATACCCATTGTCCTACTTCAACACGGGTTCTCAACTCCTACTCCGAGTCTAATCGACTTCGACTTGTTTCCAACTACAACCGACTCGATTCTAACACGACTTCTACTTTGTTTCCGACTTCGTCTAGGACTTGGTCTCTATCTTCGACTTCTGATTTGTTACTCGTTTTGGATTCGATTACTTCCAAAACTTGTGTATGACTTCTAAACAAGATTATTTCCAACATCTGTTGCCTCTACTCCACAAATGTCTTGGCCACCCTGGACGAGATGCCTTCTCCATTCTCCAAAAGTCCAACTTGATTCCATGTGCCAAACTAAATTCTTCAATATGTCATGCTTGTCAACTTGGCAAACATACTAGACTACCTTTCTTTAAGTCTAATTCCTCAACCATGTCCTCTTTTCAGCTTATACATTGCGATCTTTGGACTTCTCCTGTGTTGAGTAATTCTAGTTTCCAATACTATCTCATTATTCTTAATGACTTTACACATTTCATGAGGTCCTTTCCTCTCAAATGAAAGTCCGATGTATTGGTCACGCTCACACACTTTCTATCTTTTGTTCGTACCCAATTCCTGCAGCAAGTTCAATCCATTCAAACTAATAATGGGCGTGAATTTGTAAATTCTGGCACCACTTCCCTCTTACAAGCTTAGGGCATTGTTCTTCATCTTTCTTGCCCTCACACTTCTCCACAAAATGGCCAAATTGAATGAGTGATTCATACAATCAACAATGTCATTCGTACATTGCTCATTCAAGATCACTAGCCTTCTCGCTTTTGGGCCAAAGCCTTGACCACCTCTATTTATCTCCTCAACCAGTGTCCTACTCATACACTTCCTTTCTCTACACCTTATGAAGCACTGCATGGCACGCCTCCTACTCTTCAATAGCTGCGTGTCTTTGGATGCTTGTGCTATCCCAACTTATCAGTTACTGCACCACACAAGCTAGCTCCTGATCCATGGCTTGTGTGTTTCTTTGATACCCCATGAACCATAAAGGGTATCACTGCCTTGCGCTTTCTTCTCAATGCATCATTGTTTCTCATCATGTTATGTTTGACGAGTCTATTTTCCCTTTAACTATTGTTCCTTCTCCACAAACCGATAGTTCCTCCCATGGTTTCCTTCTTGACATTGCTACCATTATTCCACTTGTTCTCCCTGCCAAAGTTATACCTTCCACTTCTTTGGAGTCTCTGTAGTCTTCCTTAGAACCTGCCCCCACGAGCTTCCACCTTGCCACATCACTCGGGACACCACCAACTTCCTCCCAGCTAATTCTATCACCCTTGCCACTTCCTGTAGCTCACTATGCAATTCCAACTACCCGTCCTCATACTGGACCACATTATATGGCAACCAAGGCGAAAATAGGTTACGTGGCACCAATAAATTGCCTCAACCTCTCCGCTCTTTAGTCTTCTGCATCGCCTATTCCCAAGACATATATCAATGCACTCAATGACCTAAACTAGTTTTAGGCAATGGCGGAAGAATACAATTCCTTGGTCCAAAATGGGACTTGGTCTCTTGTTTCTTCGCCGCTTGGTGCAAATATTGTTACTAGAAAATGGGTGTTTCGCCACAAACTCAAACAGGATGGCACTCTTGATTGCTACAAAGCTAGTGGGTCATTCGTAGGTTCTCTCAACAGCCCAATGTTGACTATGCCAAAACTTTTGGCTCTGTTGTTAAACTAGCCACCATCCGGGTTTCCTTTCCATTACCAACTCGTGTTCATGCCAATCCATCAATTGGATATTAAGAATGCTTTTCTTCATGGGACTGTTGATGAGATTGTTTAATATCAACAATTGGCTGGGTTTGTTGATCCCTCATGCCCCACTCATGTTTGTTATCTTCATAAGTCTCTCTATGGCCTTAAACAGGCACCCCATGCCTAGTATCAAAGATTTGCATCCTACGTTTTCTCTATTGGCTTCACAGTGTCTCACTCTGATGCATCTCACTTTGTTCTTAGCCATGCTTCTGACCTTGCATTTTTGCTTCTATATGTTGATGACATTATCTTGATTGCATCTTCTTCTGATCTCCTTGCTAGAATCGCTCGTTCTCTTCATCACGAGTTTGCTATGAAGGATCTTGGTTCTCTTCAAATTTTCCATGGAATTTCGGTCACCCGTAACTCCCTTGGGATGGTTCTTTCTCAACAAAAGTATGTGCATGATCTCCTTTAAAGGGCTAGCATGACAAATTGAAATGCTATAGCCATGCCTATTGATACTTGTGCCAAACTTTCTACTATTGATTGCGCTCCTATTTCCATCCCCACCAAATACCAAAGTCTAGTCGGTGCCCTTCAATATCTTACCCTCACGAGGCAACATAGCACATGTGGTTTAGCAAGTATGCCTCTACATGCATGCTCCTAAGGTGCCTCATCTCAACCTAATTAAACACATTTTGTGTTACATCAAAGGGACCATGGACCTTGGACATCATTTGAGAGCTTCACTAATTGGAGGACTAATGGCTTATACGGATGCTAATTGGGCCGGTGCCCCAATTCCAGACAATCAACATTTGGTTATTGTGTTTATCTTGGTGATAACTTGGTATCATGGAGCTCCAAGTGTTAGGCCATCATTTCCCGCTCTAGCACCGAAGTAGAGTATCATGTTGTGGCACACACTGTAGCTGAGTGTTGTTGGTTATGGTAGCTCTTACATGAAATTCATCATCTGGTTGATTTAGCCCAATGGGGTAATGTGACAACATTAGTGCCATCTATATGTCTTCCAATCCAGTGCAACACCACCGAATGAAGTATGTCAAGATTGACATTCATTTTGTTCGAGAAAAAGTTATGCTTGGACAAGTTCATGTTCTCCATGTTCTGTTGGCTCATCAGTTCACCGATATTATGACAAAGGGACTTCCTTCACAGTTCTTTTAGGATTTCTGTGCCAGTCTCGGTGTTCGCTCATCTACCGCTTAAATTGAGGGGGGCTGAAAGTGGAAAGAAATACTACATTTGGTTCAGATATCCTGCTGTGATCTTCTTGCCTTGCCGTTGTGATTAGCTTCCTATTTTACATGTTGCATAGTTTGGTACATATCCATTTACCTTCGATTCTATTGTAATCACCGATTCTCTTATTCAGTTCTGTTTCCAGTTGTAACTACTGTAGCTAATATGGCAATATAATACTGATGCCTAGCATTGTTTTTCCATGTGTAGTGCCTCTTCCATCTACCATTTTCTTGCCTACACAAACCTTCTTATCTCTCACTTACACTTTGTACTTCATGTTCTACACTTTGTACTTCATGTTCTCCACCACTCCCCACCTTCCCCTTCATCTCCTGTCCCGAGCTCCCCACCCACATACCCCAATGTTGTGCACCGCATGCCACCAATGAGATGCCAACTCCGTTGCGTCGACAAGATCCAGCCACTGGCTCCCATCCTCCCCCGCCACACCCTAACTGATGTGCCATACTTTGTTGTTGTTGCATGGTGTCCCAACTACCATTGGCAAGGCTGGAGACTCAACCCTCCACTGTGCAATTAGCATAGACATTGGATCCGTATGACCACTAAATGTTCAAATGATATCTTTCAATTTTTAACTAAAGCTCCCAATTTAGTCAAAACTTATTTTAATTTTTAGTTGGGAGCTCACAATTTAGTTAAAAACTCCTAAATTCTATTGGAAGTTCTTCTTTACTTAAATGCTACTAAATTCTTTAAAAGTTCCCAATCCAGTTCAAAAATTACAAATAATCCTTGTTAAAAGTTCAAAGGATAGAGAGGGTGTGCGGGTTCGGAGGATGGATGTAGGCAAAGGAGAGGGAAGGTGCTAGGGCTAGGAAGGAGGGAACGACTACAAGTTGTGTATCTTTTCCATCGATTAGAAGTTCTAAAAACATTGCAAAAAATTGACGTGTAATACACTTTGACAGCAAATGTTGAGACAAAATGAGTGGAGTCATGCAAGGAAAGCCTGTCCACTGAAAATGCATCTAGGCAACGCACAAGTGTTGTGCTGGATCGAATCTAAGGCAACCTGCCAATCAGTTGTTGGTGTCAAATTGATTCAACTTGTAGATGTCAATTTTGGGTGTGGATCGAGGGGTGGATTAGGCTATAGAAAGTGGTGACAGCGAAGAAAATGGCCTATAATATATAATTTTTGGAGATAGCAATCTAGAAAATTCTCGTATTTTAAACAAGACCTAAAGTTTTTGCGAAGTAGAAGTACGTGTAAGCTGTTGTTTGCAATACAACAAGCCATTGTCTTGTTTAGCTTAGGCCTTGTTCGAAAGTGTTGCGCCTTTGGCTTATTGCAAGAGATATTGAGATAGTAAGGGACACTTGCATTGATAAGCCACTGCGTTCAAAACGGCTTCTAGGACCGGTTTGGCGACAAAGGAGGGTGAATGGTACTTTCAATTTTTTTTCAAGTATTCATCAATTCTTTACTCTAATAGCTACAAGAAACTATGAAGATCTAGAACCCAAAATTCTACAAACATTCAGTGCTACAGTAATTTCAAACCCATGAACAATAGCTCTAGTGCTATTTCAAAAACAAAAATCCATGAAACTTTTGATCTGTCGATCCAAAAGACTTGAAACTTGAAGCAAGGATCTTAAGAAACTATCCTAACAAAAAATCTTGAAAGAACTTAAGAGAATTATGATCTTTTAGTTCGTAAAGCTCTGCTGCACCAAAACCTGGCTAAAACCAAAAACTGAGCCAAGTCTCAAACCAAATCTCTACTTAGTTAAAATTTGGTATGCACCTTTTCTAGGATGTCAGGAACCTATTCTAATTAATGATCAAGAAAATTGTTGCCAAAGTTCTAACCCTTTTTCGTATGTAGAAAGGTTGCACAAAAAACAGGTCAAAACCAAAAATGGTGAATATAACTTGTTCGTGGGTAAATGATGGCCAATATGGATTTATATGTCTTCACACATGTCACAGCAAGGTAAAACACAAAAGAAATTAAGGTAGAAATAGCTGCATCAACAAATCACCTGGATAGGCCAAACAGAGCAAAAATCAGGTTTCTTCATGAATTTAGCATGTAAGTACCTAGATGACTAGATATTGATTTCTAGAGGTTATCTCCATCTCTTACAAATTCTTAGTACAACAAGATCAAGAAGGGGAGAGAGAGCAGGAAAAAGCGACCAAATCAAGAGCAAATCAAGCAACACGAGATAGATTCATAGAGATGAACAAAGATTGATGTATTGCTACTTGAGGATGAAGGCTTTATAGCCACTCCACTTGGAGAATAAGAGAACACACCACAACACTCAACTTATCTCAAACCCTAACCCTAGAACTCATGAACATCCCCACACACACGAGTTTTAACTTACACACTGCACTTATGCACGCTTTTCAAAATGTATAAGCCCGAATCCGTTAAGTCCTTACTCTTGATCCAACTTGATCTTCTCAGCTTCTTCTTGACCTAAATCGCTCTTCCAAGTGACGCGGTTTTGCTCCAAGGTAGGTTTAGTATTTTGGTCAAACTACCAAAATGCTCTTTCTTGACCCAATCATCTTCTTCCATTGCAAACAATCACCATGCTTACCACATATAGGGGCACTACTGGCTTGACATGCGTCAGTATGTCTCTCCCATTCCGGTTCTTCCAGACCATGCCTCACTTGGACTAATCGAGCCAAATGTTGCAATCCATCGCTTGAACTTCTCTTGAACATTTCCTGCCTTTCTTGTGCCATGCTTGAGCTCATCCATCTCACCCGGCATCCTAGATTGTTCTAAGGCTTGACTTCTCCATCAATGCAGCCTCGATCCTTGCCGTTGACCATGGTTAACTCCAACTGACCATGCATATCTAAAGACAAAGAAATCATTCTTGGGTATAAGTTATTCACAACTTGACCCACATTTGCAATAACATGACTTATGTATCCTATAACCACTGACCTAGGTCAACAATCATCCCATGACTCAAATTTTTCAAAATAAAATATTTTTATTATCTGTCCAAAAAAATATGCAAAGTTGCTAATTCCAAATTTTCACTCCTTGAAAATAGCAATGGTTCATCACAACAAAACTATAGACATTCTCATATGGTCCTTCAATTTCTCCCTTGATGAACACATTGATAATTTCTCAAAAATATAGGTAGGAGGTGGTTTTAGAATTTAGAGAGAAAATTTTGCAAGTAAAGTTCAAAATGGTCACAAGAGACATGCAAAGACTAACAATGACCATATGAGGCAAAAATGGATTGAAACTACTGAAGATGGCAAGTTTTTCATGAAAAGTTTTAAATCCACCAAATGAATTGGGAAATCCCACTCTAACTCAATATGAATGAACAATTATTCTATTTGATCTTGATCATGGTGAGAAGATATCAAAAGATCCAGAGAATCACAATAAGACATTAAAGCTCCAATTTAGCAAGATTTTACACAAAAATTCTAAATCATGCTCTAGATATGTATTTTAACAATTTTTCTCCCCATTTGACAATGTAGTCATCAATTTGCATGGAAGAAGATAGATTATAAATGAAATGAAGTGGTTGTAATTTATTCATTTTTAGCATTAGAAGTTATAAAAATTATCCAAAGTGACTCTACAAGTATTACATCAAGCCATATTAAGTGAAATAGCTAGTGTAGATTCTGATAAACCATATATAGCAAAGCTAAAGCCAAATGAGCAATAATCTGAATATAATTGGATTTTTAACGTGCCAAGTTGCTCAAGATTATAGTTTAGCCAAAGATATCAAAAATTGAGCCAAGTCATATTAATAGACTAAATGAAACCAAGAAGCTACAGTTGAGTCAATTTAGACTGCTACAAATTCAATGTTGAATCATTTTGTTCAAGCATTGGATTTGAGTATAATTATCATATTTAGCACCTGCTGAAATTTATTTTTGGTTTTATCTTAGCAAAGCAAGTTCTGGACTAGAAGCCATCCACAACTGCCTCCTAAGTTTCAACCATTTTTCATATTTTTGGCTTTCTTAGCCATTTGATATATCTCAAGCCATGCTACGACCATTTCAAGAAAGAAGCTTAAAAGATTGATCTAGGTCATCCAAAACTCTTCCTGAGTTAATGCCTAATGCAATAGCAAACCGTCTCATAAGAAAGAATGAGTGTGATCAATTTTTTCGCACAAAAAAGATCATTTTGTATTTTCTTGACTTAGTTAAAAAACAAAGAGGTAATACTAACACATACTTCAATAAAAAAAACTAGTATATCTCAATTTAGGTTCAAGACTCAACATAGCCTATTTGATGTGGTATGAATCATAAGAGAGTCACTAGAGTAAAACTAGTAATCTGATCCAACAAAACAAGATTTAATTTGATTTAATTTAAGTTTTCACATTTAATAGAGCTAGCATAACAAAAGCTCAGCTACACATAAAAGGGCATGATAAATCTAGCAAACTAGTACAAGACATAGTAAGATGTAAAATTAGATATCATGTTACACAAGGATAATAGTCAAACCTCTATGTATTTATATTGCAATGCAAGTTGCTAAATTTAAAATGTAATATGATACAAAGAGGAAGCAAAAAGATAAAACTTCCTAACTACAAGAAGATACCACTTGAAGAACCAAAAAGGATAAAGCTCCCCCAAAAAAATAAGCTGCAAGATAAAATATCTAAAAGCACTTGTAAGGGAAGAAAATGCTCAAAAAGATCCAAGCTAGCAAAAGTCACTCCTCAAACTCGCTCCTCACAAGGAACGGCTAGAATGGCTAAAAAAGAAAGAGCTAGGCTTTATACTCCACATGGTCCCTAGGAAAAAGATGACTCATAGCTAAGGAGCGAATATGAAATACTAAAAACCCCCAATACTGGACACTAGTAATTTAAGAAGTAATATAAACATAGACTACAGGAAACACAACCTAGAAGACCCAAGATGTGACTAAGATGGACTCGTGCAAAAAATGATCATATTCTTAGCCCAACCAACGTTCTAACCATAAAGTCCCGAATGATATGCAAAGCATAAATCAAGGGTAAAGGTAAAACACAGAACATAAAATCGGCGTCGTATCACTAGGCGGTAAGATGTAGTCAAAGGAGTAGAAGCTAGGCCAAATTACATCCCAAGATTGATAGCTATCATTGGATGTTATAATGAGGAAGAAAAAAACCCAGAAGCTCCAGAACCATGGGGTCTAACCATTCCCCTGGTACCCAGCTGTAATATTGCACACTTGGTCTTTCATCTCTCATGTAAAGCCTATATCACTAGAAAAGAAGTCATTTATGCCTTAAAATTGTGATTAGTGAATATTGACGTACAAATCTACATCCAATATACATGACAAGAAAGAACGCTATAATCTAAGGTGAAAGATAGGCCATAAAAATTCAATACTCACATAAGCATAAGCAAACAATTTGAAGTATGAATATAAATGTACAAAGCATGGCAATGAGCAAAACAAAAACACTACATGTTAGAAAAATAAATCAAGCTCTATATATATCCATGGTAGGGAATGAAGCAAATTTGCAATAAGACACATAGCATGGCAAGCATACAATCAAGGACAAACATGCAAGAAATGCTATGGCAAAGCTCATCTCTCTATAATTAGCAATACCACTTGTAATAAGAACAACATGTAAACATAAACCATGTTATTGAACAAAACATACCTAAATTATGCTAACATAGATTAAAAGTAAGGTATGCTAATATGGATATCCAATGGATACATAAATACCTAGCATAAGATATTACAAAAGCATGATAGTGAAAAATAACAAGATAACACAAGCTTGTGATGAAAAGCCAAGCTCAAGCATACATAAAAATCATGATCAAAATTCTAGCAAATGCATGTATAAGCATGAACAAGCATAGCAAGATATGGAATAACTTGAGAGTACCATATGATAATGCCAAGAGCCAAAAGCTCAAGTATTCATAAATGATATATCACACTACCATGTAAATAAAAATATGACATGGAACAAATTATGCAAATGCATGGTACAATGATATCAAGAAAGCACATGAATATATGAAATACAAGCAAGAGCATGATATAAGATATTGCAAGAATAATGCATGCTCATGAGAATAAAACTTATACAACCCCAAAACATGATCAATTAGTCAACTCATGGACATACAGGCAAAATAGATATAGAGACATGACAAGAATGCGACATAAGTAATACATGCTAATATGGTAAAAGTGAGCACATGGATAAGCACAATACACCAATCATGATCAAATATGAATATAAAGGTATAAAGGTGTAGAATAGCTCATAAAGTAGGTGGAAATGCCAAATGTGAAAGCACATGCCTCTTCGAGTCAATCGAAGGGAGTAGAGAATTATCAATGTTCAAATCACATAATGAAGTTAAAACCCAGAACCCAATCAAGCTCATATTCTCCATCCCGCGTCCTAGTACTTACACATGAGAAAAACAAGGTATTCAAGTCTTAGATCCCGAAAGGTTAATAAGCAAGTACATGGGAATCCAGTACACATGATGTCTAGGAACAGAAGTAGAAGTAGAAATAAAATGGTTAGCAAGATAATAATGAGAATGCACACGAGAACCATCTAGACCTCTCCGAATCGGCCTACCAAAAGGTTGTACTCCCCCTATCTAGATGCTACCTGTGGTCTACCCTCACGATATCCTAACCCAAAGGTTGCCTAGAGCCACCAAAGGAACCAAAGAAGTCATCTACAAACCTAGACCTATGTCTAGAAGAAAAGATAGGCTGGTTGGCTCTAGAGACACTTACAGGTGAAGGAACTTGATCTCTTTCCTCTCAACCTTGGCTCTACGGAAGTCGAACTCAACTATGTGGCCATCCTTATTACAAAAGGTGAAATGGTACTTGACCTTTTGAGGAGTCAGACTAATTGATGCAAAAGCACAACTCTTGATAGAAGGGGTTTGGGCAAAACATGCAAATCTAAAGACTATCTTAGATTGCTCAGGGGGTTCTACCTCAAACTTGCCACTCTCAACAACTCTCACTAACATAGGAGAGTGGTTCTTGAAATAGTCTAGATAATTTAATCCTAGGCCTCTCTTCTTCATACTCACCTTAGATTGGTCAATGATCATGTTGAGATTGTTCTTCCAACTAGAAAAATCTCTCAAGGGTCTTTTTGAGGTAGTCATTTTCTTATGCTAGATTCTCACATGTGGCACACTCATTTGCCTTGATTGTCTTAGCATATCTCTCTTTATGGACAGCTACCTTAAGCTTCAAGGCCTCACAAGACACATAAAGGGAATTTCTAATCCAAGCCAACTACTACTTATACCTGACCCTAAAAGCTTATGCATCTCATCTAAATCAGCCCCAATTTTAGCATAAAATGCACAAGAAATAGAACAATAATTTTCTTCAATGCATTATGGACATGAATTTTTCAATTTTAGATTTCTCCTGTAGTGTCTTATTAAGAGCATCATTCTCAATTGTGAGTTTTGAACAGTTTTCACAAGAAGCAATCCTAGAATGAAGAATCATTTTGACCATTTTCTTCAATTTAATTTTATTATCCTCACAATGAGAGCAAATATGATTATAATTAAATTTATACAATTCTTTAATTCAAGCAAGGTATAATTTGAGCAAGATGAAGGGATAACATCAACAGGAATCACATCTAAAGTAATAGCATCTAAGAAAATATGATCATGACTAGATTTGAGAGATTCTAGTTCATCTAGAGTATTCTTGAGTTAATCAACAACAAAGGACTGAGCAAATTTTAGATTTGACAATTCATCATGTAAGCACAAGTAAGATTCACAATTATCATCAGCATTAATTTATTTGAGCCTAACAACTTTTAAGTTTAAGTTATCAATAATAATGTCTTGATTCTTAATCAGTTTAGCTTGTCTTTTTAGTTTTTATTCGGTGACAACAAGAGCACATTATCTTGCTTTGGAGGAGGGGCATACCTTGTTGCCATCACCGTAAGCTTGTCATTGGAGGAGTCGACATCGGTGCTGCCCTTAACCATGAAGCACATGCTAGTGAAGTCCTAAGCCTTCTTCTTACTATGGGAGTCATTCTTGTCATTCTCCATCCCCGAGTCGATATTGCTCATATCAACGTTCTCAAGAACAAAAAGGACCCGGTTGTAACAACCCAGCTGTTCATTTCAAAATTTTCAAAAAAAATAATTTAAATAAAATCAAGTGTCCTTTGGTTGCTTGAATTCTGGAGATTTTATTTTGCCTGTTTTCAGCTTTTAAAAAAGGCTTTTCTAAAAATAATAATAACTAGAAACCTAAAAATATTATTAAATAAAGAATATTTTGAATTTCTATAAAATCCTAGTTCAAATTAATTATTTTAAAGCATTTGGCTTTTATCTAGATTTTCTGTGTTTTTCTGGTTTTTAAAAATTAATTTCAAAGCTAAAAAGTATTTTGTAAAAAGTGAAAGTCCAACTTTTAAGTTGGAAATCTTTTTCCTAAGTCTAGAACATCTCCAGGAATTTTTGTAAATTGTTTTAGAAATTTTTAGACTTTATTTACTATTTTCTAAGTGTTTTTGAAAGTTCCTAAAAATCTAAATCTGTTTTACAACCCGAACGCTTCTTCGGCTGACACGTGTCGCTCCCTGGTTCAATCCGCCCCGCCTGTTTTAATCCCAGCTGCCCGATCCCACTTACCCCTTCATCCTTTAGCCGACAGCCTAGATCAAATCCATCTTCCTCGATTTAATCTTCTCCATTCATGGTCACTTACCCCTTCGTTTTAATCCGATAGTCTCGATCTTTCCGTTTCGCCACATGGCATTCATCCAACCGCCGACTCTCTCCCTCTCTCTTCTCTCTCGCTGACGTGCAGGCCCCACACCGTCTTCCTCCTCCTCCCCTTCTTCCTCCCCTGACCGCCGCCATTAACGTCATGGCTGAAGTTTTAAAACCTTCGGTTTCCACCTTATTACCTCGCAAGAAAATGTGCAATCGCTTCCCTGGCCATCCTGCATTCACACCGCCGATTTCCCCCCTCCATAATCCTGACATTCATTCTTCCGACCACATTACTGTCATTCATTCTTCCGACGGCATTAAACTCTGGCGAGGAATTCCTCAACGGGCCTCCTTCCCCTAGCCTATAAAAGGCGTCCCTTGGCACCGGTACTCCTTACCGCACATTTTCCCCACCCTCAACCATCCTCTCAAGCAGCTGAGCACTACCGCACCGAGAAGCTCACCTTTTCAGCTTGAGTCGAACTTCGGCGAGGAATTGCCGTCGGTGAGAGCTACACCGAGCCTCACCAGTGCCACCTTTGACTTCTCCAGTCCCGTGCGAATCTCCGCCGCCCCTCCACTGAGCGAATCCGCTGCTGGAGAGCCCCGCCGCCGATGCCCTTGCACCACCGCTACCTCGACTCGTCGCCGACCGCCCTCCGGTCATTGCAAGCACCGCTGAAGGTACCGTCGAGCTCCCCATCACCTCCTCTTTGTCCTGAGCCCCTCCCCGTGCGCCGCCGCCCGCCGGAGCGCTCGCGAGCCCTCGGGTCTCGTGTGTGGCCACTGGCCGGTGAGGCCACGTCAGCGCATGCCTGCGTGGTAGATGCATGGCAGCCATGTGGCACCACGGCTGAGCCACGTCGGCTCTATCCCGCCCCGTCAGCACTGTTTGGCCACGTCAGTAATTTCCAACTTTTTCAATACAAAAATAATTCGTCCAAAAATCAAAATTCCATGCTGACCTCACCTCGATGTCATAAATCCCTTTTCCCGAAGAAAAATAACTCCACCAAAGATCAATTCCTTGCTGACATCATAATCTTCCTTTTTAAGTACAAAAAAATTCCAGAAATCTGATTTATTCTTTTTCTTTTTTCAAACTTCCAAAAGCCCGTATTTCTTCATTTTAATTCCGTCTGAGTCCATTCAAAATTCTAAATTCTTCAAAAATTCCAATATATCCATTTCTATTGTCTTTTAAAATTTTCTGAGTCTATTTGAATTTATTTGGATTAAATTAAAGCTTAGAAAATAAAAATATTTTAAGTGGTTAAAATAAACTTCAATTAAATCCGAAATTATTTTATTTGATCTTTTCAAATTCGAAGGATTTTTGTGGAATTGTCTTGAATTTTCAAAAAAAATTGAATTTTTCTAGTTTTCTTTTCCTCCTTAATTGTTCTCTCTCGTCCCTTTCTTCTCCATTGCGTACGCATCTCTGTCCCAAGCGAGCCATCGCCATGAATGCAGCTTTGAAGCTTTCAATCCCCATGAATTCCTTCATGATTCTTCATGCAATCAAGTGCATTCATTCTCTCTTCAAGACTCCTCCATTCCCAACCGTTCCTCCCCTCCTTCATGCGCATTTACACAAAAATGAAACCATCACTCGAAATGACATCGTTGTTTGATCTCCCTCTCGCATCCACCTCCACCCCTATAAAAGGGAGCACCGGGTGCCCCTTCTCATCCTCATCCATCACCGAAAATTCCATGTCCTCTCTCCCTTCCTCGTCGCAACAATTGGTATTTTTCTCTCGCCAACCGAGAGTTGTTCCTCGGCCATTTGCGCCATCACTATTGACCACATCACTAGTTTCGCCTTCGTGCATTCTACATGGTGCTTCCCATGCCTTCGCCGAAGCTTCATCGGAGCATCGACGCCACCATGGGCCAAACTGTACCGCCGCTTCTCTCCTTGCTGCTGGCCGACCGTGTATGTTCCACCAAACTAAGGTGAGCATTGTGTTCCCTGTGTTCCCCTCTTTGTTTCACAGCAAACCCCACCCGCTATCTCCTTTCTGTTTGTTCGGAATGCCGATGTCAACTCGCCGGTCACCAAAAGTCTTCTCCACTGTGTTCCACCACCATCTGATGCCCTTTAGCCGAGCCATTTATAACATTGAGTTCGCCTCGACATGTTCTACATCGCGCTTCTATCGCCATCACTTCAAGATCCCCGGGTCCTTGCCGACCTTGTCGAGCCATGACACTAAAACCGTTTCTTCGTGTACACTGCTTTTTCGGTGAGTTATTTAATTTTTGTTTGTGTCATATCATGTCCTAGTCTCTAAGCAACTTATCTACCATTTTTACTTAATTTTTTGTAGAGCCAATTGACAAAAAAATTGAGCTTTCCGTGGAAATGGCCATTTTCGACTTCTGCCGTCGATGGTGCCATCTTTGATGGATTTCTGGCTTAGCCGATAATTTTCCTAGCTTCACCATACTGTGTTCTACCCCGTGCTCAACCAACATCTCCATGTTCCATACCCGGTACTATCTCTCTCCAACCTATCGTTGTCGCTATGTAGGAGCCCAGACTTTACAATCCGGCATCCTCTGTGATCATTCAAATCATCTATCTAGCCTATCTATTCATTTAGACTCCACCAATTTATTTTTCTCAGAATCCACACTATCGTTTCCTTTTTATGATCGACCTGAATCCACCAATAACTTTATGTATTTACCACAAACATCCATCTTCTTTTCTTACGACTCTATTTATTCTTCTTGACATTTTATTTTGTGAGAGGTATTATCATTATTTAAAAATATAATACATAGAAATTTCCTGAGACCTAGCAGTTTTGATCAAAAACATAATGTGTAAGAGAATGCAATAATAATAGCGATCCAGATTCCATCCACCGTTACATGGCATCCGCACCATATAGCATCTTTCAGCGTTATAGCCGCTTAACTTACCACTAGGACGACACCCAGGACAATTCAAATCAGGGCTTTCCACTGCCCTCCACTTTTCCATTCCCACCCACAAAGTTTTTGAAATAGAACTATATCTGGTTAAGTTCCCATGTCTGCCCTTGACCGTGGGCACGACTATTCGAATAGTTTTGACTCTGCAGAGTTTGCACACTTTACCCACAAGAGACATTTCACTCGTTTCCCCACACGATTCCTTAGTCGTGCAGTTGAGCCAACCATCACAGTAACCGTTCAAAGTACCTCGCCCCTTCCATCATCTCACCCCTATGAGCTTGTCCCGCTTGCGGCAGGTCTCATAGGTTGTGCGGGATGTCCCCCTCCTATGCGCCTAGCAGCTGGCTACCCACATTGCTAGCACGCCGCAGAAGAACTTCACCCTTAAGCCCGCCACCTAGACAGCCACTTGCGGTGTCCCATTCAAGTCCGCCACCCAGACAGCCCCTTGCACTACGGCCATGATGATGACTTTCAGGGTCCGGTAAATTTACTATGCCAAGTTGTACTTTACATACTTGTGGTTGTACTTATTTTACACAGGAGGTCAAGACAAGATTCGGTCCTTAGGGTTATCTGGGCGGTTCTACCACAAACCACACTCTCGTGCACCCCTGCACCACACCCCCGAACCTTCCGCCTAGACAAATAAGCAATGTGAGATTTTTGGGAGTATAAAATAACCATATCCAACATACACCAGTCATTACCACCATGACTGCCCAACCACATTTTCTCATGCTTAAAGTGATGCTTGGACATTCTTACTCCCACAAGTATCTAAGCAAAACTAAGCATGGCATATAATTATGGACTTATTTTCAAAAGGTTACTATTATAATTTTGCTACGGCGACAAGGTTCTCATGTTCAAATATTCCAAAGGAGGGGCAATATTAATCAAGTTAGATAATAGGCATTTAACTAGAATTCTAAATTAAACATGCATTTGCATATAAAATAACAGCATGCAATTTGATAATTAAAACAAAGTAATTTGCAGAAAATGGAGGTTCAACATGATCAAAGTATTGACTCGCCTTGCGCAGTTTACCGCGGTCTCGAGCCCACTCAAAGCTTTCTCATTTATCGATCTTGAGGTTTAGGCCTTTATCTTCACCTCGGTCTCGGCCTCGCTTGATCCTTGATTCTTCCGGACTCCAATTTCTAATTACGTGCTAAGCAACTGAATTCAAATAAAAACAAATAACTCAAAAGATCCAAATAAATCCAATCACTTTAAATACCCAATTTAATTTAAATTATGCATTTATTATGATTTGAGAATAGAAGGATGATTTAGGTTAGTGGGTTGTAAGCACCGCGGTAGCTGGGTTTGAGCAGGAGGACGAGTTGTCTGAATGCTTTACCGTGAGGGAAAATTTTAGAAACACGAGGGATCAAAAGTGAAGATGTGCCTACAGGAATTATCCGCTTTTGGGAAAAGAAAGTGGACAGACATGGCTGATTGGGGAAAAGCGAGGCTTGACCTTTTGCTTGATGACTTTCCTTTAATTGATTTGTATTTATCAAGGAAGTTCCATGAGCTAGGTTAGATCTATGATTCAGTGTACAAGTTTTAGCTGAGCTTGGTATTTGTCGAACGTTAATCTTCAGGGCATATGTTATATATATAGAGATGTATATAATTTTTAGTTTACCAATTAAATATTAGAGTCCGGTTTTATAGCATTTTATGACTCAACATTTTATGTATCCTCAGTTATTACTAGGCTTAGTTTAATTTGAACTACGATCTAATTATACGGGTCATAGCTTGCTATACTCAATCATGCTTGACATTATTATTTACTAAGGCTGCGATCATTGTGGCTTCGCTACAGTGCCGGAGGCTTATTTGGCACTATTCATAAGTTTCGTCTTTTTCTGAATTTTTGGTTTTTTGTTGAGCTTTTTTGCCGGTTCTTTTTTTCCATATTCGTTTGTATTAGACATAATGGGCTAACATATTTTTTATATTTTTATATTTTTTTAAATTTAATTATGGTAAATAAGCCTCTGTCAGCTACAATGCTTTTTTCAGCCAGCTACAGTGTTTTCAGCCATAAGCCACGAGCTTTTAAGCCAAAACGATCACCACCTAAATCTAACGTTGAGGTTTAAGTGGTGGCGCCATCATCATTTTGTCTATACTTTGTTATTATTATTAAACTTAGCTTTATTTATTTATCTAATAAGGCTTGTTTTATAAGGTTATATTTCAATATTTGCTATTTAGCCAAATCTAACACTAAAATTTATTTATCGATGGCATGCTAGTGACAACTACCATTTACGTAACTACATTAGATAGCTTACTTTTAATCACCCGATGAACTAAGGGGCTACTTTATTATAATTGCCACATATATATATATATATATATATATATATATATATATATTTCTAACATGACATTTCTACTTAAGGACACCCTTTTGATTAAAGGTTGTTATCATTTTATGTATCTTTAGTTGTTGTTTAGTGCCGATTAAGCTTTAAAGGAAAAGATTGTATATACCTATATTTAGGTGATAGCCTAGCTTGCTATTTATAGTTACATTTCACTATTGTTACCAACTAGACCTACAGCTAAAATTCAAAACACCAACGGCATGCTAAATATTAAGGCATATATGGTAATTGGGAGTGATCTTTATTTTTAACGCTTTGTATTTATATCTTTTAACGTAACATCTTATGTAGCTTCTTTGATTTTTAACTTGAATATGCTTTGAATTAGGATTCTTATTAGACTTGGACATTAGGCAAAACCATCTTTTTCAAATGCCCTAATTAGTAATTAGTCTTTTAATTAATTATTCAGATATGTCAACTAATCCAATATTAAATATTACACAATCATGTTTCATGCCCTAATTCCTTGATTTTTCCTGCTTAAATATGGGCTGTAAAAAAAATGGCAGAGGTGCGGTCGACTGAGTTCGAACCCGAGACCAGTGTCTTAACAACCGACGTTGATAACCAACTGGGCGGAGGCCCTGGACTGATATAGTTACTCCCACAGAATACAAAAGGTAAGGAGTTACCGGAGTCGGCACCATGGCCGGAGCGCGGCGAGGCGGGTCGGCGGCAAGGCGCGGCGGCCGGTGGCAGAGGTGGAACGATGCGCCGGTGACTGGGAGGATGAAGAGGGGAACTCGAGCGCGCTTGACCAGGAGGGAGCGGAGGGGAATCGTACCCACGGGTCGGCGGTGCCGGAGGGGAGCCGAGGCTTGCCGGCGGCGGGGACCCGGGGCGGCGTGAGCATGCGCCGCGCGCCGTGAAGTCTGGCGCGGCGTTGGCCGGCAGTCGGGAAGGCCTCGGGGTGCTGGGTCACCACTCTCACCGCGCGGAATTGACCGGGGGTTGACCGAGGGAGAGGCGGTGGCGAAAACGGGGGCGGCCGGCCGGAATTGGGGAAACTTGGAATTCCGGCGAGCTCGGTCCGGGCTTTTCCAATTGGGCCGGAGGGGAAGTAGAGGGAGAGTGCGGGCACGCCAGGTTGCGGTTAATTTGGGGGTTGAGCAGCTGGCGCAGCGGGATGGTGTGGAGCCCCGGCGACGGCCGGCACGCAACGTGGCAACAAGGGAGAGGAAAGGGGCGTCGGGAGCTAGGGGAGGCCGGGGAAGCCTCTTATAGTCGTGGGGGTCATTGCCGAGCTGCTGTGGCCGACGACCTTGGCACAGCGCTTGGGACGGGACGGTGACTTGGGGTAAGGCATGGTGCGGCGAGGCGCGAGCGACATCTGCGCGCGAGAGGGTGTGACGCGTGGAGGCGGCAGTGGCGTGCGAGGTGGGGCGGTTGGCGCCAGGGAGTGGGGTCGGCCGGGTGACGCAAGCGGAAGGACGCGCGCGGGTCAGAGAGAAAGCAGAGAACGGAGGGGGATGGAGACAGGGAGAAGGCGGGGGTAGGAGCCAGGGTGTTCGAGCCCAGGCGCAGAGAAGAAGGGATGTGGGGGCGCCGGCCCACTGTGCAGTGGACAGAGAGAGGAGGATGGGGTGAAAAGAAAAAGGGGAGGGGGAGAGAGAGAAAGGGCGGGCCCACCTGGCATAGAGAGAAAGGAAGGAAAATGCTAGCATTCTAAATTTTTAATCACTTGAGCCTAGTATGCAAAACCCCTTTTGTTAAATTGCAACTCTAATGTCAATACTAGTATTGTATTTATTGGCATAGTTAATGTGTGTGTGTGTATATATTTGAGCTATATTTTAATTCAGCTAATCCCCTTTAACTAATTTATAATCTATATTTTGATTCTATAACTAGGTCACTTTTTTAGAGTTTGAACTCACCCATCTTTACTTACACTTTTAGTCCATATTTTCCTTCCTTTTTGTATGATGACTGAGCTATATAAAAAAAATGACTTCTTGGCCTTAATTATTATTGCTATTTCTTATTTGTATTTTTACTTCCAGTTATTATTTGCCTAGGCACAAAATTCAGGAAAACCCAAATAAGATGTTGAACCAAAATTCAATTCTAGTAAAATGCGAATAAAAGTTTTAAATTTCTCCAATTTTTAAACATCCAAAACTAAGGATGTTACACGCTACCACGTCGTCACTGACGTTTCTCTCTCACCGCTGGTGATTGCCACCGTTCCTCGCCGTTGTACCCACATCACCACCTTCGCCTCATCGCCAGGGTTCTATTTTGCCCGTTTGCCAGCCACCTCACAACCAACCGACAATGTACTATTCAAAAAGTAATTCTCGGATTTTGTTATCATTTCATGTGATATCCAAAACTTCCATATTTTCGTTCTCCCTCATACGAACTCCGAATCCATTGATTCTTTCTCCTAAATTCTTCTAAAATCATAATCTATCCCTTAATATATTTTTTTATAATGTTTTGGTTTTATTTGGATTCAATTTGAATTTATTCACTTTGGTTCTTCATGTGTAGACTACAACGAATCCGGAGAGTTTGATTTTGATGATTCGCAGCAACAAGACTTCAAGTAAGGCAAGTTACACCTCTGATCATGTTGCTCCTAGTAATTTAAATTATTTATGTTGTTTTTAAATTATTATGCATGTGTACTTTTATTCGAATTAGTTCAAATCTGATTTAAACTTTAGTTACACCAAATTCCTTTGTATATGGCCAAATTTGACATTGAACATCAACATGCCTTGCTACCTTAGATAAAACTCTAGTTAATACACTAGTATGAACTAGAGAAATTTTTTATCAAACGCTTAGACCTGCTTAGACATAATTTTATTTTGGGATAACCTTTTCACATAAAATGATAAGCTTTTGGCATGTATTCTTGACTTCGATGAGTCAAGAAAGACTATGAGTTATTTCAAAAAAAATATAAAAACTTGGTTTAGACTTAGCCAAATGGTTAGGTGGTGGGTGCTTGCTGGCATGCATTGTTGTTCAGTGACATAATGTTGATTGTCAGGCACAAGGGTATGTGGTTGGTGCCTAAGTTAGTTAACGACCGGTCGGTAAGCTACTGCTACAAAGCCCTATCGTACTACTACAAGACTAGTATGGGACAGTCCTGACTGATTAATTTGCAGTTCGCAACCCGAGTCTCACTGTAGGTTGAAAGTGAGTGTAGCGTAGGCCATGAGAAGTCTTACTCAGCTCAAGAGGGGGCTCCAACGTGTGGCTTTAAGTTGTGGTGAAATCTCAGTGTTGGCTTGGCTAGGTTGAAGGCTTTGCATTGTAAAGGCCTTGTCATGATCTCCTCGCCGCACACCAATGGAAGTGCGTTTATCCGGTAGCAATATGGGATGATCATGTCTTGTGGGTAAAGCTGTGCAATCTCTGCAAATGGTATAATCTATCCTGGATAGCCGTGCCCATGGTCATGGGCAAGCTGAGTAAAGTTTTTCACGGATTAGACTTTGTTTTTCAAAATGGTTTATGAAAATCTTATGGATGGATGGAATCCATATGAGATCTTTTTGAGGAAGGATGGTCCAGGTGGGATGCCCACGGATAGGTTGGTGTTTGGTCAGAGTCTGCACTAACGATATTATTTTGTTTAAATCTTGCTTCTATCTATTGTATCAAATTTAGCTTTTGAATGTACTTATAGTATTTACTTCAATTTCGCTTTATAATCAACTAACCTTGTTATGCCTTCCTTTGTCAATCTTTATGTATGCATTTACTCTATTAAACCTCCTGGTGTAACTTGTGGAGTACTTTATGTGCTCATGTTGCTCAATTCATCATTTTTCAGAGGGCAGCTTCGACTTCGGTGAGGATCAGAACATATAGACCGCGTCTTACTATCGTTTGCCTTTTGGTAGGCTTAGTGGGATTCTTCCGCTTCGGTTTTTTCCTTCCGCTGCTTATATTTAATTTTGGCTTATGCACTGTTCATGTAAACTTTGGCCATCAGGCCCATATTTAGTTAAATAAAATTTGTCATTGTGCTTGATATGCATCCCTGTTATCACTGTGTGCACTAGCTGATTCTGGACTAGTGCGATTAACACAGAGGGTTTTGGAGTTGTTGCTCTGGGATCCGACACTGGTTGATGAACTTCTAGTAGTTGGGCTTCTTGGCCTTCGTGTCTCGAGCTTGAGGACACCTCTAGAAGTCCTTCTCCTCCTTGCCCTTCAAATGGAACACTTAGCCTGAATGTGATTTGGCTCTCCACATTCAAAGCAGGTGACACGGCCATCTCTTCTCTTGTTCCTCACTTTATTGTAGGCTCTTGTGGATTTTATGGATAGGAGGGCTAAGTCATTCTCAAGTAGCTTCTTTAGCTGCTCATCACTCAAGGAGTACAAGGTAGACAAGGAAAATCCAGATGAGCCAAAATACAAGGAATCAGAAGAGCAATTTTGAGAAGGGTCAACCACTAGTGCCATTAACTCTGTCTTCGGGAGATATGAGATGAAGTCAATCTCATGTGTCTTCAATCTCGAGTAGAGTTTATTCATGGAAGCTCACTTATGATAGTATTATTATTAATTGAAGTGATCTTTGTCCCCCTAAACTCTCACATCAACGGCACCTAAGAACTAGCGTGTATTCTTAGACTCAGAAATACAAGACTAACGGCATGCAAGTCGTGAATAATCTTGAAAAACCTTCCCTACATTCATCCAAAGATTCACTAGACCTTTGCCTATTATTAAAATATTCCAATGAAATATTCCAGATAATATGCTCCTTTCTCTATCAATTTCCAAGAATTTATTTTCCTGGCAAATCTTTTAAAAGTCTGTTCTTCACACGAACTCTGATTGACCCAATTTTTCTTTCTAAATTCATCTAAAATTGAGTTGTACATTTTGGTTCTAGTTTTGTTATTTTTGGATTTTTTTAGACTTTATTTTAAGTTTGTTTGTGTTTTTCATTTGCTTTCCTCTTGTTAGATAACATCTTTGAAGGAGCAGAAACAGGATTTGAAGATCAAGAAGTGGTAACTGAATAAGGCCAAGGCAAGTCATAACTTTTGATCATATTGAACCTATTATTTTAAATCTAAGAATTATTATATTTTAAATTATTATGCATTACTAATTTATTACAAACCCTTGTAAGTTATCAACCAATTTTAATTTAATTCCTCCTTTGATAAGTGCTATGATTCCCTTATCACCATAGGATGGTTAATTAACTAGTAATGCAATTTTAGTATCCACTTGGGTTGTACATCTAATATGTTTAGCCATACTTATTGGTACGTTGGGCTCATCATCACATTGATCAATTAATTAATTGTGACTTAATAAGATATTGAATTGTGGTGGTTAGCCACAGTAATAAAATTTGTGTACCATGACATAGGCAGTGTCAGTCTTGGTTAAATAAAATAGTTTTCACTTGGGCGAATGGTCGTACAGTAAAGGAGTGTAGTTAGCACAATAGGATGTGGATGCCTTGTTTGGGTATTGATAAATGATTTAACTTTGTACGCCATTGATCTGAGCCTTATTGTGTAACCACATGGCTAGTATAAGATGAATCTAGCTAATTAATTTGTGATGTTTCAACTTTGGTTTTGTCATTGAGATGAATGTGGGTGGTTAGTTCACCTGTGGGTAACCTTCCATATGGTGAAGAGGGCACTTTTTAAGTAGGTGGTCAGCCTATTCGAAAATGAAATCTTAACAGATAGAATTGGGTTAAGATTAAGCATTGTAAAGCCTTTATTGTGATCTTCTTGGTCGTCACGCCTAAGCAAGCGTGTTATACCGGTGACACCACAAGTTGATCATATCATGTGAGTAAAGTTGTGCAATCTCTGCAGAGTGTAAAATTATTCAAATAGCCATATCCCTAGTAATGGATAATGTTCGGTGATTTCACATGAGGGTTAGTGGTACGGGGTGCCCGATCTTTACGACATAGGATCAAGTATAACTTTAGATCTGTGTAATCTGACAATCCAATGGTGCCAATCACTATCTCAATACAACAACTTACGATAAAGAATTCACCCAACCACATGTTTTGATCCTCGCCTACTCGGCCATGTAAAAGTAAACGTGTTTGTTCCTGCAAAAACACGAGGAAATCACAAGAAGAACGGCGGTAATATTTAAATTGGAACTCTCTATTCTATTAGAGACATTGTAGCACAAACCATAAAATCAAGAGCAAAATGTTTAATATGAATAACATTGTCTAAAAGTTACAATTGGAAGGCAACGGTGTATTTATGGTGCCCTTGCCAAGTCCACGCATGCACAAGGGGTGCCTTGACCGAATCTAATCTTGTTCGGCCAATTCAACTGAAGCTATCTTAACTGACTCGATCTATATAGGGTCTATTTTTTTCGACTATGACTTATGGTTTTTGGCTAAAAATTTGAATTTTGGTTGTTTACGGTACAGATTACGGAGAGACAGATACTCACTTGCGATTTTGGCTGGTACAGATGTTGGGCTTTTAACATGTAGATCGTTTAACTTGTAGACCCCATCTTAAAAAAAATACTCTGTTTGAAAGTTAGATACTGTAGCAAAAATCAAAAGCCACCAACTTTAGAGGAAAAGAACAGGCCCTATAGCCTAATCCACTACTATCTGGACTCTCCTAACGTATTGTTTGTTCGGACTCAGGGTTTCAAACGGAATTACATGGCCGAACTTATTTTGGGACTCAACATGATACGGGGACACGCAGGTCCACTCGGTCCTAGCGTCAACAAGATAGACTTGGCTTTCTCAGCACTTTCCTGACTTCTCTATTCCCTCCTGGCGCACGCACAGTATGCATGCATGCTTTTTCCGTGAACTGCTGAGCCTGTACATGCACGCGGCCACCAAATGCATGCATCGAAAATAGAAAGAGCCTGTTCTTTTTAAGTCAAAGGTGGATGGTTTTTGGCTTTTGTTACAATACTAACTTTCAAACGGAGTATTTTCTCAAGACAGGGTCTATAAGTTAAACGATCTACACATTAAAAATCCAACATCTGTACCAGCCAAAATCGCAAATAAGTATTTGTCTCTCCGTAATCTGTACCGTAAACAGCTAAAATTTAAAAATTTCAGTCAAAAACCATAACCCACAACCGAAAAGAACAGGCGCTACATCCCATGTTTAGCCTTGCTTTCTCTCATCACGCAGCCAACAGTCATGCAATCTATTGTTCTCACGTGCAAACAGAGGAGCATTTAGTGCTTGATTATTTTCTTTGTTAGTCACACCCGCATACATGCATGCAACACATGCAGCACGTATGTGCAGCACCTCCATGCACTCCTTTATTTCTTTTCCATGCATACTTTTCTTTGAGCGTTCCATCCTCTGCATCTTCTGCTAGGCACGTACTTCTATATAACATATAATCTTTTCTGATCTTAAAATCTCCTCACGCACAAACCTAAGAATAATTAAAACGCTAGCATTTGGTAATAATTAGTTCTCATATAAATTAAAACCAAGTTCAACTAGGAGCGAGTTCACCTGGCAATTTTAATACAGCTCAATAATTCTTTTCAGTCAAATAACATATTTAATTGAAAAATACTAAGTATGTTTGTATCCGCATCATCCTTCCTTTCTTTAAGAAAAGCCGCCATCGGCTTTTGATAACATGAAAATATGCTAAACAAGGAAAACAATGTATATGCATGGTAAATATATTTATCACAAGTTATTTTGTTATTCCCATTTTACGCACAATTTGTTTAATTAAATAGCCATAGAACATATACAGTGTGTTTGTTGAACCATCACTTATATATCTCATTTCATCTACATCATTCCCCCTCACGTTGAAAAAAGTCATCCTCACCTTTTGTAAACCTGCATACAAGTTAGTAGTGGACTACACCATATCAAATTATTCTAATATAGATGGAAAACAAATTTTAGTGTCTTCCACGTTTCAACTACGCTACTCTAATTACTTAAGCATGGCTCAAAAGATGATTTATCCAAAATATGCAAATTCAATTCAGTAATCTTATCGCAAGTAATGTTCATTCGATAAACCTAAAACTTCTTGTCAACACCATAATCTCCAATCAAATTAAAAAAATATGCATACACTTGTGGAAGCGACATCGGCATTTAGTTTGAAACCAAGTGAATCTTAGGGCCGACATTCTTTTTAATTAGGGTAGGTTGAAACAGCCCAAAATTTTAAAATTTTTTAATTTATCTGAATTTTGTTTAAATTTGATTTTTTTTTCCAAAACTGGAAACTCCCTTTTACTTTTTGCTTTCCTCGCCCAAAGCATCACCAAGCCATTGCGCCATCGCCCTGCTCTCATTGCCGCCTGCTAAGGCATCATTCATACACGCCAGTGCTACCTCGCTCACTCATCACCTGCACCTACATCAAAAGCTAAACATCATCCTCGCCACCTCGTTGACCGGCCATACCTTGCCTTAATGCCACCGCTAACCACACGCCACACCACTCCACCATCGATCCACACTACTGTTGTCTCCCGCTACCAGCTGCTCGTTGACCGGCCATACCTCGCCGATGCCAAATTTGTCGTCACTGCCATTTCCGCTATTCCAGTAGCCATGGGAGTGAGCTCTAATGAGAGTTGTGCTCCGAGTTCATTGGGCCACCTAGATGGGCCGGCCCACACTGTATAAGCCTAATATTATTCATAGCCCAACCCAATACTATTTATCGGCAACCCATTATTGTACAACCCATTATGATCAACCCAAACCTACTACTATTTCCAAACTCGTTAAACTTATTTATACTTATTTTGACCATTTTGAGTTTTTAAACTCTGTTTGACCTATCTAAGAAAAACAAAACTATCCTATGTTTAACCTTTTCCAAATTTTTCTTTTTTATTTATTTTATTTTGTTTTGTTTTGTTTTATTCCTAGCTCATGTTAATTCAAGCCTGGACTTATTTCTTTTCTTTATTTTGTGATAGCACCGAGATCCGTTGAGCAGACCATCATAGAGTAGAAGTAGACATGGTCGAGGACTTCATGTAGGAAGGCAAGTCACATGTCTTTGATTATGTCGATCCTATATTATTAAACTGTCGTTACTTTCGTTATTACTATTTGAGCACTCTTATTTATATAAAATTATAGTTTGAAATGACATGATGAATAGTTAGATTCCACCACCAAAAATCCATGTCATGTTTGTAAAAGTTATATTAACCTTGACAACTTCGGTAATTAATCAATGTATATATAGCTATTTGTATATTGTACAACTAAAATGATTTACTTTGACAACTAAAAATAATTCAGCTTCATGCTGGTAGACTTTAAAATGATACTAAGGTTGAAGCTACTTGGTGGGAAGCCACTAGATGGCTAGATCGCATGAGCTCACCCTAAGATTGAAACTTTGGTATGATTAGATGGTATTGTGCTATAATACATGTGGCATGTGAATGGTAACCTCGTCTAGGGTAAGTAAGGACTAAATCCTTATGCCAAGTGAAGAACACAGATCTCGCTCAACCATAAGTTTGACTTTGTCAAATCTGGTATAGTACACTGCTCGATCTAGTCAAATATGTACAAGAGAGACTTCTATCCCAGAGTTTTAGGATGGCCCACGAGTAAAGGGTAAAATGAAATTTAGGCTGTTAATGCCATTTGCCGTTCTTCATAATGATAGGTTCACTCAACGTCAGGCTATGATTTTCGCACTGGATAGTGGATTCTCGATAAATGTTGAATAGTCCCAAGCCTACTGGGTAGAAACTAGAACGAATAAAACAGTGAACGAACTTGTTATCTCAACTTAGTCGTACACTATCATGTTGCATGTCTATTACATGACATTGTGAGTTTGAAAAATTTTGTGGGTAAAGTTAGACAACTTTGTAGAGTATAACATATAGTATTTGGATACATCGTGATTCCGATAAATAAAGTCATGTTTAATGGGTGAATCTAACAACAAAGTATAAGTAGGATTGGAATAATTTTAAGATGCTAAATAAGTTGATTAAACCCCTTTTCTCTTAATAAGATAATATTTTGCTTTTCAAGTTTAGAAACATTTGCAAGTAAACATTCATCTATAATCATAATGATAAAATCTTTATATCTCACCCTATTGACATACTAGAAAATAGTTAAGTAGACATTCCCGTATGACTTGTTGAGTATGGTTGTACTTATAGTTGCTAAATTATTTACAGAAGAAGTTTGGAAAGACGCCGAAGAACATTTTGAGGGAAACTTTGATGACTCCCTAGAAGGTGACGACTGTTAGTTCTAAGTCTCGTCTGCGCTTGGATATACCTGTTGTTCATTTGGAAGATATTTTGTGTTGTAATATAAACTTTGTGCTTGGATGTTCTTAATACTGTAAACTCGGTTGTTAAGCAATACTCTTCTGTAACAAAAGTTTGGTTTTTAAATTAAAGCATGAGCAGGTTAGATGCACACTCATATGCAGCACTCCGCAATCGATCGTCTGGGCAATTGTAGGAAGCCCAACGGCCTCAGAAATAGGGTCGTTACAGATAAATTGATATGAGTGAACTGTTAATTATTTTGTCTTAATTCCAAAACCAAATGTGAAAAGACCAAAATTTGTACGATTACGTGGCTACGTGCTTCGCTAGGTACGTTCTAGCATGCATTCCGTTCACGTTGGTCCAATGGTATCTCCGTTGCAGAATCCTACTACGCCATAAAAAAATCCCTTCATGCAAGTTAACCTCCAAAGGGGAAAAAGGGAAAACTAATGATTTACCGCTGTTAAAGACCTGTGTTTAATGATTTGCCATTTTTTTCGTTACGCTAGATCGATGATTTTCCACTCCTAGGACCGTGGTAGCAGTAGTACTTCAATTCGTGCGGGCCCGTCTATTTCAGCTTGAGTTTCTGGCTTCTGGCTTATTTTTCATTATCCAATAATTTCGCCTTTTCTGGTTTTTTTGCCTTTTTTAGCTTTTTTGTTGGTTCTTTTTTCCTATATTCGTTTGTATTATCCGTGACGGGCTAACCTGTTTTTTCTATTTTTAATTTTTTAATTTAATTACGCCAAATATAACACCGTTAGCTATAGTGTTTTTTCAGCCAGCTACAGTGCTTTTTAGCCATAAACCACTCAAAATAAACCCTTTTGAGCAAGGCCTAAGTCAATTGTAGACCGATAATAGACCGACCAATATTCAGAAAACAAAATCCTGCTCCTGTATGATTGTTTGGGACTTCTGGTGGTGTCTGATTTTGATACGGAGTGCCCGATCTTCACGACGTAGGATCGATGATGATAACTTAGATCCGTGCAATCTGACGACCCGATGGTGCCAACTACTGTTAGAACAGCAACATACGACAAAAGAATTCGCCCAACCACACGCTCGTGATCCTGTCTACCCGACCACACAAGTTGACGTGTTGTTGCCCTTGCAAATCATAAGGAATGACAAGAACAACGGAGTTGAGAACGCCCAATTCCCCTCTAGATTGCAGTATATGCCAAACCCTAGGAAGAACAAGCGTATGGCTCTCTGAAAAATAATAGATTGATTTCTGTAGTCTATCGTTACAAAAAGGGGACCATGGTATTTAACTCACGCATCCATAGATCAACGGCTCACAGGCCTAATACCGACTTGCATCCTGTTCGGCCAAGATATCCAAAACACAATCCTATACGGACTTAAAACTGAAACCAGCAATGCTAAAACAAAAGCACGTGGTCCAAACATATAACCTAATCATTGTGCTTAATTTCATAGCTTCGGCCAGACTTGATGTACGGTTGTGAGCTTTTAGGCCACGTGAGTTAGGCTCTTGTTTTTACTGTGCTCACCAACCGAAGAAAGCCACCAACTCCTTGCGTGCTTCCTTGAGTTTCTTGCATGCATGTGCTAACTCATACCATCTTCTGTAGCACAGGCCATTAAACAAATTTGTACATCAATATCATCTATATTCTCATTATCTTTTAAGGCTTCTTCTCGTATAAATCTGAGAACAATTAAATATCAACTATTAGGTAGTATATTATTCTCATATAAATTAAAACCAAATTCAACTAGAAACGAGTTTATCTATTGATTAATCTTTTTAGTTCGTGCTTATATAATCGAACCAATCGGAATGTCCTCGTCAGATTCTCAATCCCTGATGCAGGGACTAAGGGATAGGGCTAGTGTACAAACTCTAACCCTGACAACAATTAACGTTGATGGGCTTCTAGACGCCAGAAAGGAAGAAACGATTTCAGCGTTTTCTGGCACTCACATGTCACAAGGTTTGATCAACGCGTTTACCGCCTGCCTGAATGAAATATAATTGAAGGAAATTCATGTCACGCCCATTCACTTCAATTCATACAATCACACGTGTTCAAAGCATTCGCTGACTTAAAACATAGTAAAGGTCTACAATTATGTTCTTACTCGTTCTGAACTAACCAACTGCGCAGATTCCCCACGGTGCCTTTTTAAATGAAAAACACCCACCTTAGCCTTCATGTTTCTGCTGGACAATCAAAGCTAACCTAAACCATTCCAGCCCAAGCATCAACCCTGTCAATGCATTGTGGGGTACGAGCTTCTAGAACTTAAACTCTCGTTTGTCACACAAGCCAGCATCACAAGAAACGATGCAGTGGAGGTACAGAACAGCACCTGACCATCATATGATTCAACAAACAACAGCTCCAGACCCCCAGTACTCAATGTTAATCTTCCTCCAAGTTGATGGCATCCTTGAACTTCCCGTACAGTATCTTCTTCAGTTCAGCCATCTGCGCGAGGATGGATTCCTTCTCCCCCTCCAGCCTCTCCAACTTCTTAGCGGCATCCTCTTTCATCTGCTCCAGCCTAGTCTCCACATCATCCTTTGGCATGTGGGCAAACACTTCTCCAATTTGGAACCGCACCACGTCTTCATCAGACAAGATGAGTTCGTTCCCAGCATCATCAATGTTTTCATTTGCTTCCTGGAAAGAGAAAACGAGCAAAATGGCATTTAGGGTTGTGATCTTCTAGGCAAAGTTTTGGTTTCAAATGTAGCCTCTATCACAAAGGTGCCAATTGTACTGTATATAAATATTGGCAGACAAGTTTTGAAACCATGTGGTAAAATAAGATTATAATTTAGCAATCTCTGCTGCTTATATACACACGTAAACTACTTTATATGAAAAGACACAGGAACATTGAAATGTTGTGATCGTCACTGCAAATACCAAAGATCACTATTAAGATAAAGCACAAGATTTAACATGAATTCATAAGCCCTATACAAACCGGAGGGTACATCCTAATGCTTTATCAGTGTACATGATGCATCAGTCGACATGTAGAGGGATTCACATAGAATACTAAGCACCAAAATGACCTATCCACTGCAATTTCTTAGCCTAGTACTCATGCCAACATTTTTATCACATCTTTTAAGTTAACTGGTTCAGAAAGACCGAAGGCATTGATCCACATGGTAATTTATTGCAACTCTGCAGCCCTCTTTATCTAGAAAGTGTTAGAACAACAACAGAATATCAAAATAAGATATGCCAAGCCATGACGTCTCTGGACATTTCACAAAAAAAAATGAATAAGCTTCAGTAGCACAGTTGGTCAACTCCTCTGCCTAGCGATAAAGTTTCACTTTCAGCCAAATTAGAAGATGTCTCAAAACCTGTTGGGTCGTGGTTTAAAACTGTGCGAAGCTTGACAAATGTAAGCTTCTACACACCAACCAATCCCATTGATCCAACCATCCCGATTTTAGAACTATACTAAAAAATGATTGATTTTAGAATAATCTGATATATCTATCTATTTTATCTTCCTCATTTACTCTACTGCACCTTTTTTTCTTTCTTTTGTCAAATTTATAAAGATTCACCGTTCAGAGATCACGGGGATTCTAAAAGAAATGCATGTCATGGGCGTAGGAACACCTATGGGCCCAATCCAATCAGTCATTATTAGGAAGATTAGTTTCTATTTGAGTTAGAGATTAGTTTTCATTTGTTAGAGATATGATTAGGGATAAGATATTAATTTTTATTTGTTAGAGATATGATTGAGATCAGATTCCATCTGTTAGGGAGAGCCCATCTATATAAGAGGGTTGCCGCAGGCTATTGGAGGCAAGCAAGAAATAAAAAATCATTCTCGACTATAGACTCTCACTCTCCCTCTAAGCCGACGCCGCCTGGCCATCCTCTCGGCGGTGTTTACCTCCTATAAAGTTAGGTTTATAACAATGCAGGAAAACCAGAGCTTAGCAGCACATTCCAGCAAATTTTTGTTTTGTTCCTAGGGGAGCTAATGTTGCTGCCCATATCAACCGACAACAAGCTTGACCAGAATGTGTTCTGTGTGAATGGTCTGGTGCGATACCGGACTTCATCTAGATGTATCCATCATGATTGCAGCTCTCTTATGGATGAATAAAATCTAAACTCCTGCTTGATCCTTGAAAAAAGAAAAACAGTGGACCTTCATATCATCATTACCATGGGGTGAATGTTTAAAATTTTAAAAATCTAAATCAGAAAACACTTCAGGACTTCATGTTTACTTGAAATATCAGTGATTCAGTGGCATGGTGGAGGCAAAATATATTACGGCAAGTCGGCAATTGAGGCATGCAAGGAACTTATATTGCTAAAGAGACATACAAAGAACTCGAAATGAAGAAAGTGTATTTGTTGTTATGTCATATCTCAAAACTAATGTGTGTGTTGTGGTTACTGACCAAACAGCAAAGTATGGAGTGGTTGACATGAATGGACAATGCTTGCCCCTTCTCCCTGTCCGGGATATGTATATATATTTCCATAAAGCGTAATTACAACTTTACCCTTACAGTCTCACGGCTCCCACAAGGGTATACACGTCATTACAAATGCCATATTGAGCCTTACAATTTACTAACAAGCCGGATAGGCGTAGGTAGGAGCCATCCCTACCACAGAAGCCTCTCATGGTAATGGGCTTCTCACGGGCCGAAACCACGTCGTCGATCCCTTTAGCCCCCTCCGTCCCTGCGGCCTATGATGCCTCCGGTGATGAAACGTACGGGCCGTAACGCCCCTCGGCCGTAGTGGGACACGCGGCAGAATTTTACTTGCGCGTCGTGCATTGCCAGGTGAAGTTTGACCGCGGTCGTGCGGCCATGGGAAGCATCGTGGGACATGTGTAGGCGCTTGGTTGGCGGGTCATGCGGTGTCAAGCGGAGTTTGACTGTGGTCGTGCGGCCGTGCGAAGCGTTGCGGGACACGTGTGGGCGCTTGATTGGCGGGTCGTGCGGTGTCAGTTTCCGCCAGTTGGGCTTCCCGATCATGGGGTAGCCGAACGAGCTTTAAAAATACAGTCGCCATCACGTCACCGTCCTTCACGCTTGACCATCCGCCAGAACGCCACTTTTTGCCCACTGCTCCCATGCGCACCGCTGCCGTACACATCGCTTTTCACCGCCGTCCGCCGCCGTACTTCTTCCTCTCACTGTGTTCATTTGGCCACAGGTGCCGTGAGAGGTCAACCCGGGAGCCCGTCGTCATGTTCCACCCGCCGTCGTCTAGAGGACTGTAGCTGAAATGGCCCGTGGTGACGATCGCTCTCGCCAGCCGAGCGGTGTCGCGTCATCGAGCCGCGGTGGTTCATCTAGCCGACGTAGCTCGTCGACGACAGAGATGGAATACGAGCTGGTGGAACGCAATCCATCACTAGCGAACAAGCACTGAAGCGCGGCGAAGAAGCTCAACGGCATCTGCTCGAACTTTCTGGTACAGAGCCTAGTGACCGATGCGACACGTGAACTCCTTGTTGTGCAGCATCTCCGCTAGGGGAAACGAAGAAGGCACGGTGATGTGATGGGCGAGGAAGTAATGCCGGAGCTTACTTGAGGCCATGACAAGAGCGTAGGCCAATTTCTCCAGCTCGGTGTACCGTGTCTTCGCGCCCTGGAGGGCTTCAGAGACGAAGTACACGAGTCGCTGAAGGGTGCCCTTTTCCAAAACGAGGACTGCACTGACTGCTGTTGCCGTGGTGGCGAGGTACAGCAGCAGCGGAGTCTCTGGTGCTGGGGCGACTAGAGTGGGAAGACTTGCGAGATGCTTTTTGAGTTCGTCAAAAGCCTTAACGTAGTCGTCGTCCCAATGGAACCCGTCGCATCCGCGAAGGGTCTTGAAGAACGGGAGGCCTCGTTCGGCCGCCTTGGATAAGAAGCGGCTCAACGGGGCCATGCGACCGGTGAGCCTCTGAACCTTCCTTGTCGTCTTGGGCGGCTCAATAGAAAGGATTGCGTCAACTTTGTCAGGGTTCGCCTGGATTCCTCGCCCTGACACTAAGACACCCATAAGCTTCCCAGCCTGCACGTCGAAGACGCACTTGTCTGGGTTGAGCTTGATACCCGCCCATCGGAGGTTGTCGAAGGTTTCCTGAAGGTCTTGACCATGGGAGGCAAGTTGCCTAGTTTTGATGACCACATCGTCAACGTAGGCTTCGACGTTCCTTCCGAGCTGGGAGGCGAGAGCGACGAGGCGCGTAAAGGTGGCGCCTGCGTTTTTTAGGCCGAAGGGCATCTTGACGAAGCAGTATGTCCCTACCGGCATTGTGAAGCTGGTCTTGACTTCGTCATCCTTAGCCATGTGGATCTGATGATAACCGGAATACGCGTCCAGGAAGCTCATGGGCTCGCATCCCGCTGTGGCATCCACCAATTGATCTATGCGAGGCAGCAGGTAGTTGTCCTTCGGACATGCCTTATTTAGGGCGGTGAAGTCAATGCACATGCGCCACGCGCCATTGGCCTTCTTCACCAAAGACCGACCGCAAGCCGCCCAGTCTTTGAACCGCAGATGACCCGGTGGAGCAACCGCTACCTGCTGCTTTGCCGCCGCTCTTGGCGCTCAAGAGACATGCGTCGGAGCCTCTACTTGGCGGGTTTGGCATCAGGGCAAACCGCAATGGTGTGCTCAATGTGGCGCGGTCCACGCCCTTTATGTCGGCTGGCGACCACGCGAAGACGTCCGCGTTGTCCCGAAGCACTCGGAGATTCTACTCGACCCCGGGAGAGAGGCCCTCGCCGATGGACATTTGCTGGTCGACGGTATGCAAGGGGACTCTCTTGACCCTGCCATCCAGCCTGGGCTTGGGCGTCCACCCCAGGGCGGAGGGTGTGCCTGCTCCGAGGTTGTCAGTGAGTACATGCACCTTCCGATGTGGGCCCCGGGTGCCTAGCTCTATCTGGCGGGCAAGGTCTTGGTCCCCGACACGGTGACGATGCCATGCGGGTCCGGAAGTTTCATACAGAGGAAACTGTGATGAAGGACCGCTCCAAATGCATTGAGGGTCGAGCATCCCAAAATGGCGTTGTACAGGTACGAGAGATCGACGACGTCGAAGGTAACATCCTCACCCCTCGCGTTGTCGCGTTGCCCAAAAGATATTTGCAACCGTATCTGGCCCAGGGCCTTCAATGGTTGACCCCCGAAGCCCTGAAGTGGGATTCCCGGGGGGCCTAACCTACTCCAGGGAATTCTCATCTGATCGAAGGCTGTCGCAAATAGGATGTCAGCAGAGCTGCCTCCGTCAACCAGGACGCGCTTAACAGCGCAGCCTGCGATGGCGGCCTGGATCACTAGGGGATCCTAGTAAGGAAAGTCGACGCCCTCTGCGTTATCGACGATGAAGGTGATGTCGTTTTGCGCCCAGGTCGACAGCGCCTGGACGGGGTACGCTGCTACGTGATGCAGCCGACGAGTGCAAGCCTTCAGCTACGACGCAGATGAAAATTCCAATGAGCCCCCAGATATAACGTTTATGACGCGACGTTGGCCTCCCTCCGGGGCTTGTATGCGCAGAAGGTCTTCTTGGGCCTGCTGCACGTGGGCCACCACTGGGTCCCCATTTCAAGGGCTCTGTCCCTGGCAACACTTTGGCGAAGCATCGCAATGGTGGGGCATGTCCGCGTGAGATGGTCACCGCGGCCGTGCATCTCGCACCACAGTCCCTGCTATTGGCGCTCCACTTCGCCACGCGTTCCATCGTCGCGGCCTCGGCCTCGCCCACGTCCGCGACCCCGTCCTTGGCCAGCGGGGGCGCTATTGTCAGAGTCGCCTTCGATGTCGAAGGCGTACCGGGCCTTCTGGGATTTGCGCTGCCTGCGGTTGGATTTGTCGCTCGACGAGTCTTGCTTGCGCTTGGAAGTGTCCTTCGAGGAGTCCTGCTTGTGCTAGGAGTCCTTCGGTGAGTCCTCTGTCTGCTTGGTGTCGGAGGTGTCGCCTTTGCACCGTTGTGCATCTTCTTCTGCCCTCGCGTACTCCTCCATCTTGTCGAAGTGCTTGGCAACCATCCTTATCGGTTTGCACGCGTTATATTCAGCCAGTGGTCGTGGGTGAAGGCCTTGGATCGCTGCGTTGATGATCGTGGTCTCGTTGACATATTTGACTTGGCAGCAAACCTTGGAAAAAGTTTGAAGTACTCGGAACTTTTCCGAGGGCTTTTGCTTGATGGCGAAGAGTTGATCCGCGTCAACCCGCTCGACATAGTTTCCCTAGAAGTTACTGTATAGGCGGTCTTAAATCTATTTCCACGCGTAGATGAAGTTTGGCTCTATGGTAAAAAACCAGGAGAGCGCTACTCCCTGCAGCGCGAGCGGCAGCCCCTTCGTCTTGGAGTCATCCCCGCCGGCAGCCTCGATGGCAGTCTCGTACACGCGAACGAATTCTCTAGGGTCCGTGTCGCCCTTGTATGGCTCAATGGTGGGAAACTTGAAGTCTTCTGGCCACGCCGCTTGCTGCAGGCCAGGGGAGAGCGGAGACTCCGGATCTACACGTCGAAGTGTAGCGCGACCGGAGGTGGGGGCATCGCGCCTGTTTGCTCGATCGGGTATAGCTTCTGTCGCCACCGTCGGTGGCGTTTGCTGGCTCCACACCTCCTGCTGGCTCCAAGCTTCTTGCATTTCCTGCACGGCGCCTCGGAGATCTGTCGGCCGCTATCTGCATCGAGGGCCGCCAACAGCGTTTTCCATCATTGGGCGGTTGCCGGCACGAGTGGTGGTGCGAGTTGCCGGGTTCCTGGCGACTACAACTTGCTCACCAGTGCTGTTTGACACGCCGACACGGCCGGCCCCAAGGTCGACGATGAGACCTGTGTGGCCGTCAGGGCCACCTGCCGCCCCCGCGCTGGATGCCAGGTCGCTGGGCATGCCGGCACGAGCATCAGCGCCGCCGCTCCCACTGACCCGAGCGCCGCTGACGAGGCCAACCGCTGCACCCTTGACGGGGCCGGCCGCCGTGCCACGAACGTCGATGTTCGCCATACCAGCGTCGCCTCCAGCGCCGATCCCCGATGTCGATGCGGAGGGCCCGCCGACCGAGGCCCTGGCGTTTGCGAGCGCTGCCATCATGGTCCGCTTCTTCCTCGTCGTTGTTGAAGCTTTCTTGGGTGCTATCGCTTCTCAAAATCTATGGCTTGCTCTCTGTCGTCCCCACAGACGGCGTCAACTGTTGTGGCTACTGACCAAACAGTAAAGTAGAAGAGTAGTGGAGTGGTTGAGATGAATGGACAATGCTTGCCCCTTCTCCCTGTCAGGGACATGTATATATATTTCCATAAAGCGTAATTACAACTTTGCCCTTACAATCTCACAGCTCCCACAAGGGTATACGCGTCATTACAAATGCCATATTGGGCATTACAATTTACTAACAGGCCAGATGGGCTTAGGTGGGGGCCATCCCTACCATAGTGTGCATTACTGCATTGACATGTTTATATGAGATGGAAGCACAATATTTAGACTCTAAATCCAGAAGGAAAATGTCCATCTGTGGTCCCTCAGCTCTTCTCAAAGTCTATTTTTCATCCCTCATCTCCAATACCGTTTAGAATAAGTCCCTCAATTGTCAAAACCAAGCCAAATCACATCCCAAGGCTGGCTGCCACATCATCAATTTTGACATCTAGGCTACCATCATCTATCTCCTCTCTTGCTCTCTTCCTCATCTGATCGTCTCTCTCCTAGTCTGTCTCTTTCTCACAAGGTTGTCACGGCGCTCCGGCAAGTCGCGGCGAGACCGAAGCGTCTGGACACCTAGTCGACTAGGCGTCCGCCATGGCGACAATTAGATGATAGTGGTTAGACGACAAATAATACCTTATATGACTGAAAAATAAATAACCATGCAGTATAATAGCATAAATTATCTAAATAACCATATCTCAGGAGGTCTAAATTAGAAGAAATCTATTGAGGAAAGGGTTTGTTCGTAATTTTTAGAAACTCTGAAGGTCTAAATTAGAAGAAATCTATTGAGAAAAGGGTTTGTTTGTAATTTTTATAAACTCTGAGGACTTAATCGCAAAAAACCAAAAAAATATAACGCAACCCTAGCCGCCGCCCAGTCCGCCTGACTGCTCTTCGGCTCCTGCTCTCTCCCCCATCTCTCTCCCCGCCGCCTCCCCTCCCCGCGCCCGATCTCTCCCCGCCGCCTCCCCTCCCCACACCCGTTCTCTACCCCCGGCGCCTCCCCTCCCCGCCGCCTCCCCTCCCCACATCCGGCCATCCTCTCCCCATCGCCTCCCCTCCCCTCCGCCTCCTCCCCACACCGCCTCCCCTCCTCGCGCCCGACGCCTCTTCTCCCCACCGCCTCCTCCCCCCGCCGCCTCCCTCCCACCTAGGGGTGTAATCGGGTCGGATTCGAACGGATATTGCTCATACCGTATCCTAACCCATATTTTGTTTCTCGGATTCGGAGTCGGATACGGTAAAACCGGATACGAATACGAATTCGGAGTATTCGGAATTTCGAATACGGTGCCATCGGAACGGATACTTACCGGTTTCGGATCGAAAACGGATAATGTAGACGGATAGTACGTGCATACGGAAAGGAACATATGCTAAACCATACCACCATCACTTCAAGCCTTAAACTGTTAGACATAAGTACATAATAGTGATTATAATTCATTAGCCGAAGATGGTGTGGCGTTTCCCCCAAAATTGCCTATTGAGGTGTGGCGTTTCAAAATGAATCTTGATTCTTGACGGACGACATTTTCTTTTTCTAGGCTAAAGAAATTTTACTAAATTTTACTAAACCATGCCAAAGTTTATCGTTTAATAATACTCTGATTACATGCTTTTCATTCCATTACCTAGGAAGAGTGATTTTAATGAGCAAATTTAGGATTCCAATTGCATAAGCAGCAGAATTAGAAATAAAACACTATTTTAGTATTTGTATATTTATAGTTGCCGCAACTGAATGTCATATTCCTTTTAGAGAACTTAAGTTTGCACGATCCAGGAAAACTTTCTATACACTACACACCTCAACCAACCAACATGACAAAAAAACAAATACTAGCAAAATAAAAGGTGAATTCTTAGCTCTTACCAGATATCCGAATCCGAATCCGACCGGATAATTATCCGATATCCGAATACCGATACTATTCGGTCGGATAACAACTCTCCCGAATCCGAATCTGACATGAATTATCCGAATCTGAATCCGAATCCGACCGGATACCAAATTCCCTTCGAATCCGTGCATCGGGATTGATTCGGATCGACGGGATTAACCCAACCCATTTACACCTACTCCCGCCTCCGGCTCCGGCATGGTAGTCACGATGGAGAGGCGTTGGTGTGAGGAGTAGGCTGGAGATCGACGCCGGCGGTAGAAGTAGGCTGGAGATCGACGCCGGCGACGGGAGTAGGCCAAAGATCTGCGTCAACGGCGGGAGTAGGCTAGGCGAACAGCCTCAGCGTCCCCCTCCGGCCGGACGACTTGGCGTCGCCTAGGCGACGCCGTGACAACCATGCTCTCTCACACAATTGCTGCAGCGACTTGTGACTCTACCCCCAATATGGATGGCAGGTGAGCGGCAACACACATGGCGATGGGGAGGGGGCCACAGTACGCGGAATTGGGGCAACAGCTGCCCACCACTACCATCTCCCCCCAAATCGGGGCATCACAATCTGTACACAAACACACACCATGATGAAGATTAGGTTCTCACGAGTCCAGATCCAATTAATTGCTCCCCACTCCATATGAGAAATTTGGGTGAGATCTAGTTAACTACCTTACTTCCATGCTTGTCTTCATCTGCAATTACTTTGATTAGTTCTGCAGTGCAGCTTGTCTTCATCGGAGGGCATTAAAGGCAAGGACATCATGGCAAGGCGCTGATGGACGTGGGGGGAACGAGTATTATAATGGCAGCAAGATGGCGCCTTTGCCGGATGGTGACTAGAGGAGGAAGCCCGTAGGGAGCTGGAGGTTGCCGCAGCCGCTCTGGCGGCGCGCGTGGAGACGAGGCCGGGGCCCCAAGAGTCGCCTCCATCCTCGCCGCCCCCAATGCCATGCTAGTGGACCGTGCTGCCGTGCAAGTTCCTCACCCTCCCCAACACTACCTACCACGTCACGGTGCCACTCTTCGTGATGTTGTACATGGGCCTCCCTATGCATGAGCCTCGTCAGGTACATCGCCGTGTGCAAGTGCAACAACCCGGCCTAAGTCCACCACATGGGGCAGTGCAATATCGTCATCATGCTCCGTAGCACCCACGGTCCTTGAGTGGGCCGAGAACATCCGCGCTAGCCTTGTCCCGACAACCAACAGAGTGGTAGGCAGCGAGGGAGGACGAAGAAAGAGGAGGAAGGGTGAGGAGGAAGAAGATGAAGAGGAGATTTGGGGATTTTTTTTGTTAGACCGGTGGGACCGTTGTCTAATGGCTAAGGATATGTCAGCGGGGATCACAATGAAAGCCACATCACCTAAAACCACCAACAAAACTAGCTTTGAACGTGATTTGCTTTGGTTTTGCCAGTTGGAGGGCGGATTATAAACGGTATTGGACATTAGAGACAAAAATTAAACCACAACAAGAGTTGAGGGACCACAGATGGAGTTTCTCCAATCCACAATGTTTGCTTATTTGGATAAAGTAGGATTGCAATTATAAAATAAATTCATATGGAGCTAAACCAAGGGGGTTGTCAAAGGTGATTGAAAGGTCAAAACAAGAAGAAATTTTGTAGCACTTTTTATCTAATGCACCAAAAATAGCCCAAAATTTCCTAGAAGGTTCAGTTCCTTGGAAAAACATTTTCCAAAATTTCCCAATCCCAAAAAAAAAACCTCAATATTATTCTCAGTTTTCAATATTTGTGTTCATGTGCTAAGTAACTAAAAACTTAAAAGCATCTAATATGTAGCCAAAGAACACACATCAAACAACCAGATCACACTGTAACGCCATATAGCCATATTGCAACGAAGGAAATATTCTTAGAAAAAAATATACAGAAAGAACAATTCCTTGGAGGATATTGCGGATGCAGAGACGCAAACAAAGAAGAAACTAATCCATTTCTTTAGCACAGGACAGCATGATGCAACGCAATTTACAGCTTAACCAAAAACAATTAAAAGGAACCATCTTTGCGAGCTCACAAGCCCCTAGGATACTAAGAGATACTCTCTTTTCCATTCTTTCAAAGAAACGCATCAAGAGCATCATAGCCCTATCGCTTCTCGCTCTAAGCTACGCGAAGGCTTTTACTGGCTTAGGCTAAAACTAAAGGTCTGTTTGGGAGAGCTCCACCAGCTACAGATCCACGAAAAATAGCTCCACTCCACGAAATTTTACCCAAACACTCCAGCTCCGCGAAATCTGGATCCACCAAAATCCTAGATCTGAGGGCCAGATCCATGGATTTCATGGAGCTCCTCAAGGGGTGCTCCACCGTGGAGTTGGGTGGTAATTACCCACCAATGCCACTGGTTACACACCCCATCCCACCAAAAGTGGTCATTCCCACCAAAACCTCAATTTCGTGAATCTGGAGCTGCTGTACAAGCCAAACACTCTATAGTAGGATCCCAGATCCACAGTAAAGCTGCTCCATGGTGGAACTGCTGCTCCAGATCCACATTTTCAGTGGTGAAACTCTCCCAAACAGACCCTAACGCTTCGTTTTTATCTCCTGGAACAAATCTAGCGATGCACACCAAGAGCACACGGTTCAAGAAACATGGGAAACCCTTAAAAGAGAATCTAGAGAGGCGACCCAACCTTGGCGAGCCTGATCTCGTCGTCGAGCTCGTGGAGGCGGTTGTTGAGGCGGCCGAAACGGTTGATGTTCTGCTGGTCCTCCCACGTCACCTGCGCCTCCGTGCCGTCCCCCTGCATCGACCCCAGCCAAGAACCCCCACCCAGATCAGACGCGCGAGCACAAATTGAAAAAAAAAACAGATCAAACAGCAGAAAATTAACCCCTGGCCATGGAGGGATCGGGAGATTCGGCTAGGGTTTGCTCTGTCGTACCTGCTGCATCGCCGATTCCCTTCCGAGTTGCGTCGGCCCGAGGTGAGAAGCGCAGGCGTAGTCTTCCGATTTGGGGGGGTCGCTGCTGCTGGATTTGGGGGCTCTCGGGCAGCGGGGGGAAAGAGAGGAGAGGGGTTTTGAGGGAAGGAAGAAAACGATGAGATACAATTAGGCCGTTGGATCTGCTCCTGAACCATAGGGTTTTGTGCGGAGAAAATTGAGAATATGCCCTCTAACTAGATGGAAATCTAGAATATACCCTCCTTTAGATCCTAATTGATAATATACCCTCCTTTAGAGTGTTTTGTTGAGAAAATACCCTTTTTATACTATTTAGTATCTTAAGTATACTAATCCGTATTATACTATATTTTGACATTAGATTGACCGTTTTGCCCTCCTTTAGAGTCGATTGGTATTTCAACCCGCGGGGGCTCTCTCTCTCTCGATTGGGCGGCGCGGCCGACGGAGGTTCTCTAATTAGGGCTAGGGTTTCCCGGACCAAACGACGGCGCGGCAGAGGGTGAGGGGCGGAGGTCCGGCGGCCGACGAGCGCGCGAGAGAGTCAGCGCGCGCCACGACGGCGCGGCGGATCGCAGGCCAGCCGGCGGCGCGCGCGCTCGGCGAGCGGCGCGGCCAACGCAGCTTCGCGGCGGCGGCGTGGGGCTGCGCCGCGCTTCGGCGAGCGGCGCGGTCGAGCGGCTTCGACGGGCGTTGCGTTGCGGCGGCGGCGGGTCCAGGTGGCACGCGGCCGATTTGCTCGGCAATGGTAGGAAGAGAAGAAGGCAAGGTACGACCCGATTTGCTCCGGCGACGGTGTAGTGGCAGGATGGATCCAAAGGAAACCCCTCTAGAGTAAGCTTCTCACTCCTATATCTCTTCTTATTCTTGTGTGTTTAGTCAATGTTGGTAGGAGCAAATGTGGAACAAAAGTAGCTACATTCGTGTGGGCGGTGGTTGTGGGGTGCGGATTGGTTGCGGCAAGTGGCCTGGCCATGATTTTAGCTGACGAGTTAACTGAGCAAAGTGGGAGCACTGGTGAATGGTGATGATATATGAACAATGCTGATACATTAGTCAGATTGGTTGGAAAAACCTGCTAAAATCGATATGTGATACATTGTGGTCAAATGCATAATGACTGGTGCACAAACTGTATTATGAAATTTGCATAGCAGTATAGCACAGTGGACTAGGACTTCTCCATACATGCTGCTTTGTGCCATGAGACACTTGAATATGTTTTCAGCCAAAATGTCTCTGATAAGCCATTGATCCCATTTGTGCCACCCCCTGTTGACTATTGTACATAGAACCAAAATGTTGTTCACTCTTTTGATGTAAGAAATAGACATAATAGTTGCAGAGCTCAAATACGATCTTGCTAAATTCACCAAAACAAAATTTCTGCCTAACATTGTTAAGAACTGAAGATAACATTAAGTGCAGTTTAGTCCCTGTTGTTGAAGATTTTGAATATATGGATGAAGAGAATCCCACAATGAATGTCGGTGATACATATCCAATCATGGATGCTTTTAGGATGGCCATGAGGCAATATGCAATCAAGGGGCAATTTGATATTTACACTGTTAAATCTGATCAGACCAGGTTCAAGGCAAAGTGTAAGGGGCAAGGGTGCTTATGGCAAATTAATGCTCATAAAACTAAGGATGGGAGAGCTATCAGGGTACTAACTTAATTTAACTTTTTGCTAATTTGTATAGCTACATGCTCTTATTACTAAGCATGTCTTGTGCATATGCAGGTGACAAAGAAGCCATTTGAGCACGATTGCTCGTCGACTTGTAGAGTAAAAACAAGCATGGGGTCACAATCTTGGGTAGCTAATAAAGTTGTGAAAGCATTGCGGGGAAGATATTGCTGAGGTAACCGAAGTAAATAACAACCATGAAGTTGATAGGCATGTTGTGAATCTTAGTAACCATGAATGCACTTGTGGTGAATGGCAGTCAACCGGAAAGCCTTGTTCACATGCCTTAGCATTCATCACAACAGAAAGGAGACCAAACATAGAGTCATTTGCACACAATTTTTACTCAATTGCTAAATTTAGAGCAGCATATGAAGGGGTAGTGCAGCCCATTACTGGTAGGAATCAATGGCCTAAAGTAGTGTTGGATTTTAAATTGCTTCCACCATTAAATAAGAGATCTTCTGGGAGGCCTAAAAAAATAGGATGCAAGGGGCTCTAGAGAAAAGCAAGTCAGGGGCATCTAAAAGACAAGTGCAATGTAGAAAATGTGGAGAGCTTGGGCATCGATCAGATGGATGCCATTTGAATGGTCCTAAGAAGAGGTATTTGATATCTTCTTTCTCTCATTTTCCTACTGTTAATTGCTTCACTTAATAATGTGGTATTTGTAGGAAGAAAAATGGTAACAACCAGCATGGAAGAGATCTCCCTATTGGCATTCCACCTAGAGAGTTTATCACTTTGCCACCATCACTGCAAAACAGCCCGGGCCCTATTACTAGAAGGTAATACAATTTCATAATTGTGTAAGTTATAAAACTATGAATGTGGTCTTTCAAGTTACTAATTCACTGATTTCTTTCATGACATCTTAACAAGCAGCTAGCTTTAGCAATTGATGGTGAAGGCACCTCACAAGGGACATCAACAAGCACACCAGCACCTGTTGTACCAGGACCATCAAAACCTCATGCTAAGAAGATGAAACCTAAGAACAAAAGGGCAAGATTGGTTGACAATTGCTAGCTCATGTCATGTTGTTTCTTTTGGCTGTGTTGCTTTGTATGATCTGTCCAGGAGCAAACTGTTAGCTCCTTTTGGCTATGTTGGTTTGTATGGTCTATTTAAGTCCAAGAGATTGAATCTGTAGTGGAACAAATTAGTTTGCTTTGTACTGGAACAGATTGTTTTGGTTATGTTGCTTCAAACTATTAGCCCATGTGTTGGAGAAATTGAATCTGTGGTCTATTTAAGTCCATCTTTATGCTAAATTTGTTTCTATTACATTCAGTTCAGTTCTCTGCATGCTTCACACCTTGTGCCCAGCACTTCATAGAGACATGAAAGTTTATCAACTTTTGTCTGAAAGAACAACCATACTTCCTTACTCTTGACCTACTCATTGATACCGAGATTTGTTTTGACAGTATAAGAGGAGATCAGCAACACTTTGTTCGCCGAGATGAGCTCAAGGTTTGTGGTACCATTTGCATTTGCACTTCCTTTGCAGTGGAATCACTTCTGAATCGTGACACTGTGTTGGTTGGTTTCAGGCTACGTGGGAGATCTTCACTCCTTTGTTGCACGATATCGGTGCTGGCAAGCTGAAGGCCCTGCCATACAAACCGGGAACCCGAGGCCCTCCAGAGGCCGATGAGTTGAGCAAGAGGATCGGGTATGTGCAGGCCCATGGGTACATATGGATACCACCTACCCTTGCAAAATTTTAGCTGTTATCAAGTGTCGTTTAACCAGAGAAGGGTGTGTTGTTCAATCTTGGTCTTGAGAATGATGCTCAGAGCCATGTTCAATCTACATGGGTGCTCAAATGATGCACAAGAAGTACTCAGGGGTAAATAGGTCATTTTAAGTGAAGAAATACAGAGAAATACAATAGAAACTAATGAAAAGGTATAAAAAGGGCATTTTCTCAACAAAACACTCTAAAGGAGGGTATATTATCAATTAGGATCTAAAGGAGGGTATATTCTAGATTTCCATCTAGTTGGAGGGCATATTCTCAATTTTCTCTTTTGTGTGAAGTAGGAGCTCGCTTCCATTACTCATAAGGTTTGTTTTTTCCCTGTGGTTTATGGATTTTTAATTATAATTTATTAGTTTAATAAATAGTGATTGTTAAAAGATAACGAAACTTATAATCAATAAAAGCCCAAAAGCAGACAATCATCAGAGATATTATAAGAGAGTAGGTAACTGATAAGAAAGTATGGTGACTGGTTAATCCATGTGCGCCAGATTGATGATGACTAGAATGTGGATTCATTACCGTTATTGTTTTGCACTTTTGCTATCTCAGATATGCTACAGTGTTTTGCCGTTGAATTGAGATTGCACCGATGATATGATACGATTTGGCTAGTGCGGACATCCTAACATTAAAAAATATAGCATTGCTAATTGAGTAAAAAAATTCAAAAATTGGTCGAATTCTTAGCCCTAGCCGTATATTTTAGCGAGTAACTATGAGAAGAAGGAGATCCAGGGTTCGGTTTACCGGTGATTACCTGCCAGTAACCGGAATTACCGCTGGGGACCGGGAATAAAAATACCGCCCGAAATATGAAATGCGAAAATTTGAATTTGTAGATGCACTGTAGCTCACATTAGATGCTTACTAATTAGATTGGAAGCATGTAGGGTCCATGGGGCTTTTGCTTTTGCTTGTGAACTCTTGATGTTTTCTGCATGTGGGGAGACAAAAGTGAGGCTACAGGAGATATAAAAGCCGGCCGAGATATAAAAGTAAGCAGCAGAGCAGTGTTAGCAAACGGCTATTCACATGGCTGCCTCTCCATCTTCCCACGCATACATGAATACATGCCTCTCCATCTTCCCACGCATGCATTAATAGCAAACGCCTGTTCACATGGCTGCCTCTCCATCTTCCCACGCATGCATGATGCCTGTTCACATGGCTGTCTCTCCATCTTCCCACGCATGCATGAATGCATGCACAGCATGCCTCCTTGGTTCAGCTTCTAGTCTCTTCATTTCTCTCTTTGTATTCACACTCATATGTGTGTAGCTAGTGCTATATATGCTTGTAAGATGTAACTTCATTCATTAAGTAATCTATTCGCAAAGCATTCAACGTTATCAAGCAGCAGCAAGCATTTCACCGGTTTTATCCGGTTTTCCACCGGTATTTCCGGTAACCGACCGGTTACCGGTCGCCTCCCGCCCGCCCAAAATTTTCATTTGACAAAATTTATCCGGTTTTTATCCGGGATTTCCGATAACCGGCCGGTTACCGGTACCACCCGGCGGCCGGGATTTACCCCAGTTTTTCGATCCTTGAGGAGATCCAATTAGGTTTTGAGCCTAGCGTTTGTACTTTGGTGAGGGAGGAAGGGGTATATACAGGAGGGGAGCAAGATTGGGAGGTCTGTTGGATGTGGGTCCAATACTTCAAAATTCAACCAATTTTTAAGCAACAATCAATTGTTGTTTTGGCATGATCTTTTTCCTTTTTACTATTGAAAAAGAATGTATGGTTATAATGTTATAAAAGTGCTTTTATAATGAATCTCCCTTTGTCATTTTCTTACGAAAAGAGAAGGAAATTCTGTTACAAATACAGTGTTACAACATAAATTAAGTTATAAACACATGATTGGCTATATGACTTCAGTTTTTCACTCTATATTTACACCTTGTAATCTTTATGAATCAATAAGTTGGCAATGGTGTAACACCCCACCCACTCTCTGGACTCGGAATATTACCACCATTGCATACTTTACCATTCCGACAGCAACTAAAAGAATTTAAGCCAACACTAATTTATTTATGTTGCTACGACCAGATACATCACAGCATTTTTTAGCGATTACTCTAGCATACTAGTAGAGTCTAAAATATACTGACAAAAGGTGGTACAAGGAGTGTTGCTGGTTTGTGAAAATTATTCATGTGCTACTCCCGCCCGTGCATGATGTTCTCAACGGTCACCTAAAAAAACAATGAAGCAAGGGTGAGTCCAAAGACTCAGCAAGTACAAAGCAAAACAGTAAATAACAGGTTCACAAATCAGTTCATAACCATCACAATTTCATTAACCACTTGTTTCCATTTAATCTTTTTATGTTCTCATCAACCAATCATTATGCATATGCACATGCATTTCTTTCTTATCTCTTTAGCCTATACCGGTATAGCAGAGCGAGCACCCGTCGATGCTCCCCCAGGCCCGCTTTGTTTCCATGCGGGGATCATAAGCTCGTCCTTTTTCATACGGGGACTACAGTAGCCCATCATTTTCATACGGGGACCTCATTCTTCACTCTCGTGGAGCGTCCACACGAAGTGGACCTCTGTTATCACACACTATTATGACAAGCATGCAATGCAAATTCTCCATTTATGCATATCAACATGACATGTCTCAACATTCGTCATTCATCATCATGCATCCAAAAATAGTTAACTTACCACAACATGGTAAGCAATGCACTATCATCCATCTAACAGCAAACACTACCCGAATTTACTGCTTTACCATACACTTGCCTGGTTAGTCTTGGGGACGATGCATGGATGGCTCCGACCCGGGACCTCCATCTGTACAAACGTCAACTCGACTTAACGCATCATATTAAAACCAGTGCTTAAGCAAGCGGTGACAACTCTACGTGCATAACTTGACTCTGGCATAAACGCACAGGGTTAAGGACCCGTCGCGCAGGTACCAACCCCATTTTTCTTTTCTTTTTCTCCTCTTTTCTTTTCCTTTTTTCCTCTCTCTTTCTCTTTTCTTTTTTTCCTTTCCCTTTTCTTTCTTTTTTTCCTTCCTCTCGTTTACTCGGTTCGGCCGAACGGTCTTACCCATTCCTCATTCTCCTCATTTCTTTCGGCTGAACAGCCCGGATGACTCCCAAGCAATGGCAGCGTGCGACCAGGCTCGGACGTCGCCAGCCTGGAGCTCGCCACCGACGGCTCCTCCGTCGCCCCCACCTTCTCCTCTCCCTTCCCCTCTCACTTCCTCTCTCTCACTCCTGGATCCAGGCGCCATGGCCAGATCCAGCGTCGTCCTGCCACCAGCCGCCACCCTCTCCGACTTCTCTTGGCCCGGTGACCGCCGGCCTTCAACCACCTCCTACATCGGCCCTCCTCCCGGTCCACTAGCTCCGGACCATCGGCCCCTGCGCGATGGTGGTGCTGTTTGAAGGACCAGGGAAGGGGTGGTAGCCTTACTTGGTTGAGGTTGGGAGGGAAGGGGGCCTGCCAAATGAGGGGTTGAGGATGACGAGGTTCGTGGACGATGTCTTGGTGTGGAGGCGACGGTTGCTGGACGTCTTGCGCCTCCAGGTCATTGTCGTCCCCTTGCTTCTCTCCGTCGTCTTCCTCTACACCTCCTACCTCCTCTCCCCCGGTTCCCTCTTCCTCACTGTCTCTGTGCAGTGTGGCTGCCTTGGGATTTTTGTCTTGGGTGGTGCTTAGCTGTGGCTTTTGCTTTGGTCGAGCAAAACATTGGTGTTACCTCTTGCTTGGCTATGGTTGGCAGAGAAGGGAAATGAAAGTGAGACTTGTGTGGCTAGTCTGCTTAAGAGGGCATGGTCAGTGCTCTCTCTGTGTGTGCATTGATATTTATGCTCTTCCCATTTAGCCTTAGCTGGTTATGTGCCTAGCACTACACTGTTTGGGTGTTTTCTACTGTAGCAGATAAGTTGGTAAAAAGTAAGATTAGAATTTCCTACCGGATGATGAGAATCCAATGCGAGACAGTGCTAACCGTCCCTAGACAGTCTGGGAACCTGAGAGCGCTACTTTTATTCGGCTTTCTAAAAGCCGATAGGTCTAACGGCAAAACTTTCTTTTATCCCATTTATTCTCTCTTGGATTGTTCCTATTATTTGCATTATTTCTCTTTGCATCTTAGCGGTATTACAAATCGTCTTGCCCGTAGTTTCTTGTAACCTCTCTGCGCTCGCGAGGACTCGGTTGCTACGCAACATTAACGAAAAGCTCTCTGCTTTGTTTTAATAAAAGACCCCAGATTATTACTACACGGGATATGTAGCTAGTGTAAACATGGACTACCACACGACCACAAATACAAGGTGTAAGCCAGGTCAGCCTGAGAACTGAATTAACCTCGTAGCAATGACAATGAACTGATGACTGGGAGTGAGGCAATAAACGTGTAAGACGTTCTGCAGGTTTCAGCAGATGAATGTGGTCAGGCACATTCTTATTCAGTAACATCAAAAAATCCCCGGCAAATTCAGATAATAGAATTTCGGTCCAAAAAAAAAACTTCAGATAATATAGTTTGGGGCACTATAGTGTATGCGGCACTAAAAAATATAGATGGAGTCTAACAAAAGGAAACAAATCCTATGTGATCAGTTCTGACTTCTAGCAGCAACTAGTTTACCTTTTTCTCAAAAAAAAAGAAAGAAAAAAACAGTTTACTTTTCAAGATACCATAACGCTACAAGAACAATAACGCACAGAACCGAACATTAAGATCATTTCAATAGGACGGGTTTAAAGAATTACAATTTGGTGTTACAACAATTCATGATACAGCCGAAAGACAATTTACAATCCACTCTAGTCATCTCTTACAAGCAAAGGCTAAAAGTGTTCACTCTCTTTATACCCAACCTAAACATCATGATGCCTACAAGTATCAATCACAACCACCTTCTATCTATTTTCTCCTTGATGTATAATAAATAAGAAAAAGACATCCTAATTGAATGGAACAACATCTACAAACATCAACGAATACATGAATATGACGCCAAGGGCTGGCTGCCGAGTGAGCCGGCCACATTGTGAGGCTATATATCAGGGAGACTTGTCTCGGATGACCTCTTCCAGGTGCCCAGCAAATGGCTGGGTATGGCAGAAAACCTTCGTTCGATAAAGGGTTGAATCTTGTGTGGTGCATTCACGATGCGATGGCCTTTGGTCGTCCGTAAGTTAGCACCATTACAAACTCTTTCGCGGAGGAGCCTATCATGGTCTGTGTTGTCTGGGTTGATCGTCCCCTCAGCCACAACTCTACTAAATTGCCCAGAGGTTGTGTAGGATTTACCGGCTGCCCGCAACAATTTATTTCCACCTGTAAACATGAAGATTATGTACTATTCAGACAAGTCAACAGATTCACTTGAGCTTACAGTGTCCCTTCACAAACAATTAGTGCAGAATTTCAAGGTACAAATTCAATTTAAAAGGTAACAATGCGGCTCTGAAGGTATTTACTATTATCAGAGAAAACATATAACTAGTAATGAGACTATACACAGTATCAAAGGTAACAATGCAGGAGCTGAAGGTATTTACTATTATCAGAGAACAAATATAACAAGCAGTGAGACTACCGAGTGTCAAAGGTAACAGTGCAGGATCTGAAGCCTGAAGGTTTTTACTATTATCAAAGAACAAATATAGCAAGTAGTGAGACTATACGCAGTGTCATGTGTGATGTGCATCTGAGATGTTGAAAAAAAATACTGGAACATCGACAGTTTCAAGTATTCTCCTCATCGTTCGGATATTCCTTCAAAGCATCTAGACCACAAACTGGAAATTTATCAGTTCACTGCCCATCATCAATATAACATGGATTTTGATTAGTAATTTAATGCTCAAATCGCAAAAAGTGGCCCATAAAGGAAAAGACAGAAGAAATGAAGCAAGTTTGCCATGTCCATATGAGCACGAAGTTTCTCAAATGATGCTGCTCCTTTAAATCTCAGTCATGCATATATATGTCATAACAGAAGAAAATTTCCCAGTGCAGACAAACAGTTGCCTGAATAATACATCAGACAGTTGTCCAAATAATACATGAGGCAGGTAGGGTTCTTACCTCAGACTCACTTGGAAGACCGAGCTTCCGCATGAGATACTTTTGGATAGACGAAGCAGGTACGTTTCCACCCCTATTATAACACAGTTGTGTGTTAACCACAATCGGAACTGTTACAGTATATCAAGTTGCAAAAACACAAATACATGGACGTTATGCAACTAAATCTGCATCATGCAACAATATTATAGAAGGGACATCGAATTTACAAACAAGTCACAGTGATGCTAGTTTTTGAAGTGATCATTTGATTTCACTGCAAGCAATCACCATATCTATGCATGAAGATCAAGTAATCAAGGCATTGTAGAAATAAGATTACCCTGATATTTGGGAACTTCAAGTCCACCTAGGAACCAACCTTTGCATATAGCCCCACTGGCTTAGGAGCAGAAGTTCGTGAACAAAATATTTTTCCAACTAAAAGTTTACTACAGTTTGATGCACATTATAGTGTAATGGTGGAAAAGAAACAATGATCAACAAGAAGGTTATAATCAGCAGGCAAGTGAAGCAGATGGCAACACACATGGTGCTAAACCATGGTTATTTCTGGAATCAATAGCCAAGCATCAGTGCAAGACTCACTGATCTCAGCCCCTTTTTCACAAGAATTTACACTTAAAACTAACCAAGTGACTTTTAGCTCCAATCAGTTCTAGCAAGCAAAATGTCCCCCACTTTCCTTAAAAGTGCACTGTGAAGGTAATAAATGCTATGCATTTTCTTTTGTTTTTGTCAGCTTGCACCTATTCATCATACAAACTGCCACTATGGAAGTATCCCTGCTCTTTTGTTCCTCCTAATGAACATCCTTAATTTTTTTTCTTGAGCCTTTTATGCTTGTTTATCATAAACCTATCTACTAACAGCCTAGTGTAACAAATTCAAAGAACTTATGTCAAGGTTAGATCTAGAAAAATTGATTAAACTGGACTATTCTTGAGTCCCAAGCAAAAGCTGAGTAAAATATGAGCTCACTTTATTCGCAGATAGTGGGAAGGTATCTGTGGTAACGGTGGGTCTCCTTTCCTGAAAACAACCAGAGCACAAGAAGATCAGATAAAAGCCTATGTAAGCAATTGCTTTTTCAGAATTTTAAGACAAAATGATATTATATGAATTGACGATGCTTACTGTTCAAATGAGGCAACCAACGAAAACCATATGGAGCTAAACTTCTTTTCATTCTGCATAGCTGCAGCATCAGGCTTTACATCGGCTGGAGCTAGAAGTTCTCTCCTTTCTGTACAGTCCCTTGAACAACTTCCCTTTTGGCATCACTGGTGGCACAGGAACATCCTTCTTGTCATCTGCAATTTTGGACTTCTGCAGATGCTCCCTAGCCTTTGTTTTGTTAGCATATGTGCTACGGGGAGAATCATTGAGTTGCAGTTGCCCTCCCGTAACAACTGGATTCTGTGCACTTGACTTAAAGGGCTCTGTCCTGTTTGTAGCTTCTATCAAACAATGTAAAGGTCTCCAGAGCTCAGCCTTATCTGCCAACTCCTCACTATCATCCTTGGTATCTTTATTGGATGAATCGTTTGATGCCTCTGTATTTGATGATATCTGCAGACAAAAGATCATGTTACTGCTGGTATGTGCCCTCTTCTAGCTATTGTAGTTTTGGGAATTTAGTATGCACATTCCACAGCTAACTCCAATGTAAATAGCATGCAGATGCAGGACAGCATGAGATACGAATACTCAATTTCCCATTAGGTGTGATTTGTTTACCTGTCTTCTTGTTTGTGGCACTTTTCCCAAATTAGCAGGCAAGCTCGAATTATGAGCATGCTTGTCACCATTATCATTTTCCTTTTTCACAGGATCCACAATAATAGGACCAAGTCCACGCAAGGCAGCAGCTTTTCTGGCAACTGCTCTTGTCCGCCGTCCAGTCAATCCAGTTGGTGTTACTCTACGTGTATTGACCACCAGTGAAGAGATAGATCTCTCTTTCCTTTTAATGGGAAGTGAAATAGGAGTTGCAACTTCTTCATCCTTAATCTTCTTTCTTTTGAATGGAAAAATTTTTGATCTCACATCTTGTAGGCAGTGATCAGCTCTGAAGATTACAAAATATAGAAAAATGGGTATAAGAAAGACCTAAGGTACCAGTACAATGATCTAAGATTCTTCAATATGGGGGAAGCTACAAATTCCTGTCCATCGAACTTATTCAAAAAGCTACTTAGTCCTCCAGAATGCATTTCTAAAATTGTTTCCAGTGTGTTACTACCTTTTGTTTTGTCTCGAACTTTTATTGTGTACTAGGTGCTCCACCCGTGTGGTGCTGCGGGTCTGAGGAAAGGTAGATTAAGAACTTAAAAAGTTTAGTGCCATCATGCTGTGGACCATAATAATGTAGAACTAGAGATTCCCTTAAGAAAAGCCAATGACTGCTATAGGCAATAGTACTGTTTAAAATAGGATCCATATGATGTAAAAGAATAAAACAGTTCATATATAGACAATCATTGTTAATGCCCTTCCAATAAATAATTCATCTGCTCTTAGAAAGTTAAATCAACTACAAGTTAATATCAAACATCTAATGCTGCAGCTCTATGATGGCTTACCTAGCTGATGCAGAAGTTCCACAATTACTGCAAAAAGGAAGAGATAGGACGATTTCTATACAATCATGAGAAATTCTGCAATACAATCACATGGAAAGGTCCAAAAAAGAACACTGCAAAAACTGCTTTTTCCTTTTATGATGGGAAATATTATTCAAGCAATCTGAAAAATGCAATGGTAGATTAGAAGTGAAGTGGTTGGTTCCACAATAGAGAACTGAGACTTGTTGATTACAATGTGTATGACAGTGGAGTTAATTCAACTGCAGTATCAGTCTTCTATGCTATGACTATGAGGTATGTAATGTTTTGACAAGTTTTTTTTTTCAAGTGCAAGGATGTAAAGTTGTATGCTTGTATTTTCTCATCCAAATACCAAATAAAATGCATATTCAACTCTTGTAATTTCTAATTTGGCATGTCCATGTCACGGAAGAAATGGGCACAGCTATTATGCCCTATAAGGTAAGAACAGGAGATATCCAGATGGGAACGTGAATGCATAGTATTTTGTCCTGTGTGAAGCATCACGTAGAAAAGCCATGACATTCAACATTCTTTTTCCAGAAGTAATGTATCTTCTTGAAAATAAATAGAAAACCAAAGATGACATCTACATTAGATATAAGACATACAGTACCCCAATTTCCATTGCATATCTAGCCAATATAACGAAAGTTTAATTTCCAATTGCAGGTCCTAACTTTCAATTGAATCCTTGCGTGTAAATGAAAATGGGATACTGCATTTGCACTATTGTATTTCATAAAGATAATGGATATCCAGATTTCATTAGTGAGAAGTGAGAACAAACATGGCTCTTTGACTTATGTTCATTCCGTCTTGAGAGAAGAACTGAGAGTAACGACACCTAGGTTTAAGAAGTAACCCATCAAACTGTTGTTTATGATTTCCTACTGGATACCCATTAATGAAGGTGCAAAAATTTGCAAGAATTGTATTCTTTTAAAGGAGGCCAACGGTGGGGTTGTGCCCCCACATGGAAGCTAACTTCTCATTGACAAAATTGGTTCTTTACAGACTTGCTTCGCCTCGGCGTTAAACTTAAAATAGTAAGACAGGGTAGGGGATGAGAATAAACAGATCCAATAACTCAGGATTTGCTTGCTTGCAAAGGGGGGCTAAGGGAATTTACCACAGTGAATAAGGGATTAATGGTCAGGGCAAGCATCGTTGCTGCTGGATGTAATCCAAACTTCGAAAATGCAACATCCAAGACTCGATGCCTGAATCCATGCTCCACCCCATGATCTGCAATTCTGCACGCTTCCCATTCATAAACCAGTTCTTCCATGACTCTCCGTAGAATTTATACACCTAAAGGCTAAAGCATAACAATTCCACCTCCATGATTCTTATGCCTGACTGAACGGAAGCACAATGGGAATATGAGTCGGAATATTTTTGGTGCTTTGGCCATGGAGATGGAAACTAACTGATTGAAAGAGGATGATGATCCACCGGCAACTTCCTTTTATGAATGGATGCGTACACAACGGTTGGTGTTTTGTGAATGGGCAAGCTTGCTGTTTTTACACGTGAGAAATTACTTGGTTGGTGATTATATTAGACATCTTGTCAATTCAAATAGAAACTGCACGCGGTGATTCCCTTTTCGGTTGATGGTTCACGTATCTTGGTTCATCTGCATAAGAGCAAGGCCTAACGAAGGGTATCGGATAGCAGCAGTTTGAATAAAAAGAAATAAAAAATCAAACAGTTGATATATTCTCGAAGATGTGGCCTAATGAGAAGGCTTGGTTTGTTGTCAATAATATAGGAGAGAAAGATTATTGTAAGACCATGTGGAGGTCACCCCTAGTGTATGATGAGTATTTGACTTTGTTATGCAAATCTTGTCGAAGTTTTGAGTTTGGTTTTGCGAGTTTGCAATGTTCAGGGCTGTTGTCAGGTGTAAGACGATCTGACCGGCCTAAGAATGGTGGTCTAACCACCATGGGGCAAGTAATTAGACAGGTTTTGGTCAGTTAAAACCAATGTGGTCGTGGAAGCTGGTTGGGCAAAACCAGTGTGGCCATGGAAGCTGACCGTGAAAGACCGATTATAAAGAGGTGGCCAATGGTGGGTAGACCACCATGGGAGAGCGATCGACTAGTGATGGGCGGTCTAACCGACCGTGGCACGGCAGTCAAACCGACTTCTCAGAGGCCAGACATGTCTGGGGTGTCCAGAGAGATTCTAAAGTGGCTAGACATATCTGGGATGTTGATGGAAATAAATATGAGAGTGGTTTGAGTGTGCGCACAACATGGGTACTGGTGTTTTATTGTTGTATGTTGCATAATGCATTGTTTTGACTAACGTGAGTCAAGTGCATAGAACTTGTACTCGATATGGTTACTTGATCTTTAGATGTGTGGGTGGCTTGAAGAACGTTAGCGGTCGACGGTAATGGACCAGGACTAGGCGAGGGAGCTAAGGTTGTGTGGTCACGTAGGTCCGGGTGAAACTACGTAGCTCAAGCGGAAAGCACAAAGAAGACAAGAATCATGAAGAGGTAAGTTGGTACATATGGTGTGCCAAGTGGCAAGGCAGATGCACGTAGAGACGGTTCAGGGTAACTGAATGCGTAAAGACATAATGGCTAGTCATTGGGCACAACAGTCTACGTGTCAGCATGCGGAGATGCTTTGATGTGAAGGTAAGGGTTCTTGGTTCATCAATTATGTAAATTGATAATTTTGTGTATTGTGCGATGATATGTGATGATTTGTTTGTTGTTGTTGGTAGGACTCTGAAGCTATATCATGGTGAGGGAGACAGGATTGGGACTAAGCTAGAAAGGCTTAGATCTAGAGCAATCAAGGGATCAGGACTAAGCTAGAGGAGCTGAGATCCAGAACGATCAAGGTGCCACCGGAAGATGTCTGAGGCTAGCGGAACGGTTACAAGTTAGGAAGACAAGGAACCGAAGCGACAGCTACCAATGGTGAACATGACGGGAAGCGGCAAGGTGGATCGAGACTAAGCTCAGGGAGGAGTTAAGGTCCAGAATGGTCAGGGAAGCCGGGTGCCGTCATGGTGTATAGAGGCATGTGGCATGCCAAGTGACTTGGGTCTGTTTGCAAGCGAGGACGGTTTGATGTGATCCAGACACATGAAAGGCTTGACGGAAAGTCATTGGGGCTATATAGAGTCAAAGATGAAACACGGGGCTGCTTCAAAGCGAATGAAGCGGCAAGCTTTGTGGAAGGATGTTAAAGGAGTATTTTGGTAAATTGCCCAATACGGAAAAGCGGCGGTGTGCAAAACTGTGGAGGTGGCCTAAGTGGATTAAGTCAAGGAGTCTGCACGGAGGCCATAGAATGGCCACTTCGGGCTATTCGAGCCAAGTGCATGTTGCGCTTTGAGAAGTGTGCATGTGTGTGTAGAATCCAGTATGGCGTTGGATTAACGGGTTAGCCCATATAAGTGAATGGTATCCACTAGTGTGTATGTGCTGGTTAGGGTTTGCTAGGGAGATGGAGCCTCCCCTATTTAAGCCAACAAGTGGAGAGAGTTATGGTTAACTCTTGAGGAAGCTTTTGGGAAGGGTTCTTGGAGAGAACCTTTGAGAGATGAGTTATGACTCTTTGTCTTAATCTTTTTGTCATTCTTAAACTTTGTGAGTTGCTAGGGAGTGGATGTAAACATTCATCTCCATGTATCAATAGATATCCAAAATCCATTCAAGTTTTTTCTTCTTTGCTCAAGTGTTGAAATCTTGATTTGACTTGTTTTTGGTGTTTCCTTCTCCCCTCTTGATCTTGCTGTGATCCATAATGTGTAAGAGGTAGAAGATGAGTCTATTGATCAATCTTCACCCATTTAGATTACTCATATAGCAAGATTCAAGATCAAGCCCGTTTTGCTTGTTCTTAGTTTAGACTTGGGTTTCGTGGTTAAGATAGTTTTATCCCGAATCAATGCCTAGATTAGTTTGCTATAACATGTAGGAGTAGATCTGGATCATCCTGTTGATTAGAAACTCCTCGAGCAAGAACTAATTGGGATTTTAGGGTTTTGGGTGTTCTTGATAGCTAGATTTGATTTTCTTCAAAATAAGTGAACCTGAGCCTAAGGACCTTATGATTCTTGATTGATTTAGGTTTCTAATGCCTTGAACAATTCTTGTACAAAATTTGAGGATGTTCGGATGAGATTTGAGCAATTTCTTGATATTTGAGTTGACCCAAAGGTCTTTTAGTTTGGAAATAAGGGACTGGTCAGACCGTCCCAGACCTGCGATTAGACCAATAACCGGTCAAATCGGCCCTAGACTAGCTATCAGACCAACCATGCCCAGTCAGATCGACCTTAAGCCAGTGGTCAGACCGGCCTAGTGAGGTTTTGGCCCACTCATTGCTTCTTCTGTTCCCTTAGCTTATTGGCTTCTATTTTGCTCTTGTTTCCGTTGTGCATCCAATCTTATTAGCTTCTCATAGCTAACTGAATGAAGAAGCTAAAGAGGGTTGGTTCTATTGAAGTTGACAAGAGTCAAAGATCATTCACCCCCTCTGATCTCCATTGTCAACCCTATAATTACAAAGATTTGAATCAAAGCGGCAAGTTTTACATGTACTATATCCAACATCCAATGGAAAGTTATAATATGATTAAAATCCAGGAAGCTTAACAGCAGGGTCAAAACTAAGTACCAACACACAGTTATTTTGACCTTAAGATCTACATCAACAAGCAAAGTGAATAAAATGTAAGTGCATAGTCATGAGGATAAGTGTACCTAAGCTTCTCAACTGGAGTGCAGCCAAGATCAAGTTTACATACTGGGCAGTATTCTACCTCCTCGTCATTGAACTTCTCATATATACACTTTCTGCAAACTGCATGAGAATGCAAGGCTTAGAGCCCGGAAACAATGTTCGCTCAAAGATAATTTTAGTAGCAAATGAAGTCACGACACTAAACAGATTTTCCCACTACTTGTATTACTGTGCTGTACACTGAGCTCTTCGGTTAGTGATAGGGTCAGAAACATACTTGTAGAACATACCACGGAAGAAATACTTACAAGATCATCCCAGAAAAGAACAAAGAACAAAAATGCTACAGAAGGAACTCAGAAAATACCAAAGGGGCCTCGGATAGTATAGGTAACACCGTAACAGGTTCCACGCTGACTTGGTTTCCAAATCATTTCTGGGATAGGGTCACTCATTTTAGTTTGCCCCAGAATTAGCGAATACCATTTCATAGTGACAAAATTATGCAGAGACTCCAGAATTGAAGAAATGTAGAAGCATTTCAGTCCCAATATCTCAGGGGAACTAGCCAATACAGTCAGCTCACACGACTCATGCTCCCAATGAAGCTGAGTAATTCAGTATTGGAGGTCCAAGCAGCGGCGTACGTGTTTCCAAATGGAGAACCCAAAAGTTGCATTTGGTAGGGTCCACGTCAAAAGGATCAAATTTAGGCCAACCTTGCAGGCATTCCTCTGTCCCAAAAACAAGTAGTAGCTCATCCAAGTCTTAAACTTGAAGGAAGCACCAAGTGAAGCCGGAGCACGCTGAGCTTTAAGCAAGACTAGTAGTAATTCTCAGCTGCTTAACTAAGCTCAGCGAAACAAATTCCGCAGCGATCCACCTGCATGTTGAAGATCCACATAGCATCCGCGCATATAACCCAACATTTCCACGTCGCGTACCGATGAACAAAACTAGAGCTAGCCCACGTAAAACATTGGCTCGACATGAGCACGAAGCCAAGCACGGCAAGGCCGCCCTCCCAAAATTAAGCACAATCCCAGGCTGCGAGGCGTCAACGCGCACCAAACCCTCGTGGAATGCTCGAACGCGCCACCGCCCCACGTCCCGGAGGGGCACGCGGCACGCCGAATCCCACGTCCCAGAGCCGCACTGACCGTCGAATCAGGCGCGACCGACGTCGGAGAACCGAATCCTAGTGGCTGGGGCCGGAGCTCTACGACGGCAGCAGGGGAGAAGAGAAGGAATAACTCACATGTGTGGAGGCACTCGGAGACGGTGGTGGCGTCGCGGAGGCGGCGGTTGCAGAGCGGGCACGTCATGCACCGAGCGAGCAGCTCCCGCTTCACCATCACCACCCCCTCTCTGCCGCGGCGCCGCCCTCCTCCTCTCTCTTCCTCCCCTGCCCCTCCTCTGCTCCTGCTCCTCCTCCGCCGCCGACGCCGCCTCCTCGACCTTGGCCTCCTCCTCCGCGTCCTCTGTCGGCGCGGCCTCCGGTGGAGGCGGCGGGTGGTCCCCCGGCGATGCCTGCACCTGCATGGCGCGGGGCTAGCGGCGCATGGGGTTGTTCGTCGTCGGATAGATCGAGGGGGAGAATGGAAATGCGCGGTGAGAGCGACCGAAACTAGGAAAAGAGCGTTTTTTTTTATTCTGGCATCTGCCGCCGCCGCCTACCTGCTCCGTTTCTTATGGGTTTCCAGTGCCCTTGCACTGTAAACTCGATGACTTCCCGCCCATGTTCGACTCCGCCCATCAGAGATCGCCTCACAAATGATCCTAGAAACTCTTGGCACGCAAGGGACGGCCAAGAGCTATTGCGCTGGAGCTGAGGAAAATGCTCCAGTGTTTGTGTCTCTGCTCCGGTACTCTCGTCTCACCCTATCTGTGTTGACTGATGAGTGACCGCTGCATTCGCGCGCTCAGCCACCAACGGTCCCTCGTCAGATCACCAATGGCGATTCTTCGGTGTGGCTTGCATCTCGCGCGCTCTCGTGCGGACAGCAGCAGCAGCAGCAGAAGAAGCGCCTCGCTCGCAAGATCGAACAGTACGTGAATTGCAGAGGATACAAGGCTATAAACCAAGCTAGATGGGCTAGCTTACCAGGCCATTACGCAACACTTTACCGTACAATACAATAATCATGCAAATATACCAGTGGGTAAGGCGGCTGGGACTTCCGATTCGGTTCTTTTGTCTTGATCCACTTGTGGATTGTACACAAAAAAATGCTTTCCTTTTTCATAAACATTTTTAAGCTGGAAAATTAGGGCCGCCCCTTTGAAAGAATCCCTAATCTCGACTCACCAAACTCAATGGAACGGCGGAGAGAGATTTCGCCATTTTCCCCAGCGTCCCAGATGGTTCCATTGACCTCAATGGAACGGCGTGAGAGAGAACTCCGCTCCAACTAGCTTACGCTTTAAGTTTTTGATTATAACTTTTAGTTTATAACTAAAATTAAACTATAGTGACTGTTAATTTTTTAGAAAAAATAGAAAAAACTGTTATATCATCACGGACAATGCAACGGAATAAGGAGAAAAAGAAAAGCCAAAAAATCCAAAAAATCCCTTAAAAAAATCAAAATAAGTCGAAATTAGGAACTAGCATGTTCCAAATGACTTCTAGTTTAAATAAGTCAAAAGTCAAAATAAATAAAAAAACTGAAGCCGTTTGAAGCGGGGATGAAGCGTGTAGTGTGCATATACATCGTTTCACCTACTACAAGTGAAAAGTGAAGTGATGGACGCATGTGTAGTAAAGCATGGTGTACATCGTGGCCAACCACCACGGCACCATCCAAGCCCAAAAGATAATTAAGATTATCTATTGACTTCTAAAAAAAGTGGTATCTAAGGAGTACTTGAGTGCTTTGTTACTAAATAATACTCAAATTTAGATTCCCTAGTCTAGATCTAATAGATAAAATAACTTTGCCACCTTCCATCTTATTCGAGTACTATTTTATCAAGAGGCACTTAATTATTTAGACATTAGATGCATATCTGCCTCTTTCCACTAGTTTACTCATTAGTCATTAGCATGTGATGTAATATATTAAGGAACGCTCTAATATAGGTTATTCTTTTCGCATGGGCTTTTACATCAATTATATGCTACTTTTGTGCAAATCAAATTATGTACAAAATGATGTGACAATTTATAAAAAAGAGGAACAAAACAAACTTAAGGAACACAACAAAAACCCTACTTCTTCATTTATGATGCGGCTCCCAACGCCACTAAACAAATTGATTACTTCATTACCACATTGTTCACCCGAAAAAATTATAAAGCACAACATGGATCACAAAAAGCAACATCCAATTGATAAAAAATTAAGTACTCACAAACACAAAAAAACACTCGAGTACCATTTAGCAAATTCCTTACAGTAAATGGTTTTTTTTATAGTATTTAGTTTTTAAATGGAGTGTCTTTTTAAGACGGGACCTACTAATCGATTATAGCATACACTGTAGTAACTTCATTTATATCGACTAAAATCTTACAAGAGTCTATCTCTATAAACTTCTCTACAATCTGTTACTATTTATAAGCCAAAACCAAAAACTAATATAAATGACCCTTAAGAGATGCACTGCAGTACGGTTTGATTTAATTTTTGTCTGAAGTGGCATGGCTAATTGCAAGCGTCATACTCCCTTATTAAGCTTGGGGGGATTCCGTCCCAAGCAGCACCACCATGTTAGCGATTTTGCAAAAAGGCTTTTTGGCTTTTTAAAATTGCGTACATGTCCTCGACTTTTTCAGAAAGGCCCCACCATGTCAGCACTTTTACGAGAAACCCTCTATTTTTAGAATTACATATAGGTCCTTGATTTTTTCAAGGAAGCCCTCCTTTATGTGGTTAAGCCTGCACTTTTCCTAGAATTACATATGGGTCCTCTATTTTTCGAAAAAGTGCTTCGTTTTCTCGAGAAATACGTACATGTCCTTGATTTTCTAGAAAAACCCTCTACGAATTATCGACTCTTTTGTTTCAGTCCATGTGGTAGCTAGTGTGGCGTAGCGCTATGCTTCCACAACTAGTTGCTTATATACGAGGACCTAATCGCCTCTGGGGTCTATGCTTTAGGTCCATTCATGGTTTTTGCCTTACGGTTTTGAAACTTAAAAATCTTCCGGAATGCGTAAGCTTTTAAGGTAGTCTTTTCTTTTCTACTTTTCCTTTTTTGTATTATCTATAGAGATATAGAAGTATTTTTTTCCTTTTTTATATTCTTTTGATTAAATATCTCAAAAAATAAATTACTATAGTACCATCTTGACAAAAACTATAATCGGACCTTAATTGGAGTGCCAAGTAAGAGGTACACATATCTGCGACGACAGTGTCTCCCTAGCACTGTTCTTGTAAATAGTGCCCACTGAGTACACACGTGCACGCGGCTGCATTTAGTGGTCAAAGCGCGTGCCCGTGCTCCTGGAGATCTTTAGTTTTCGTCTATAGTCTCAAGCATATGCATTGGACGCACCCACGTGGGTGTGTGTGTATGGGTACACACGTGCACGCGGCTGCATTTAGTGGTCAAAGCGCGTGCCCGTGCTCCTGGAGATCTTTAGTTTTCGTCTATAGTCTCAAGCATGTGCATTGGACGCACCCACGTGGGTGTGTGTGTGTGTGTGTATGGTATTGAGTGCGTGCGTGTGTGAGTGCGTCCTTGTTGTATTCATGAGCTCAAAAAAATATCTTTGTTTTTATTTGCAGAGGGTATGGAAGTTCTATTTCCACAAACATAGTCCAACCCATATGACACCAAATGTCAAAGTAGGGCCCTTGAATCTAAATCCTGAATATAGTCCTATATTACACCCAGGGGAAGCGCCCTCGAGTAGTGCTGCCACGTTAGTGTTTTTACAAAAAAAAGCCTTATGGATTTTGTGTAATCGTGTGCGGGTCCTCAGTTCTTGCAGAAAAGCCCCTGCCATGTTAATTTTTTTGCGAAAACCCCTCTACTTCTCTGAAATTACGTACAGGTTCTCTACCGGATAGCACCCCATTATTTTTCTAAAATTATGCACGGGTCCTTGGTTTTAGGCGAAAACACCCTCCATTTTGTTCGAAAATACGTATGGATCCTCGCTTTTTCAAAGAAGCCCCTCTTACGAATTTTCATCTCTTTTACTTCAGTCCACATGATAGCTAGCACGGCGTGGCACCATGCTTACGCTGCTAGTTGAAAACAAGAGCAGAGTAGTAGCAATGGTTCATTCTTTTCGGCTACAGTTTATGGCTTTTAGTCTTACCGTGAGCAGTTGCCTGAATGAACCAAATACTAATAAGCTGATAAGCCGCTTCAAAAAAGCTATTCCAACAAACCGCTTCGAAATCACGGTAAAAAAAACCTTCTCATTTATTTGTTTAAAGGAAGCCATAAATCATAAAATAAAACTTGCGTAATACAACTCATACTGTTCAGTTGCTGCAGCATGCCAAGCTCTAATTTCAGACCGTAAATCCAAGAAGTGAACTGTCAAAGCACATTACACCAAACACCATGAAATTCTCGACAGTATAATGTGTAGTTTTAACTTTGATGCTTACTTTCCATATCTGAATCAATAATCAATTTGTGTGACGTCAACGCAGTACAAACTTGTCATGGTGTACCCAAAGCCTTGCAAAGCATTTCTCATCCAAATCACGTGGAAAGGATGGCTCAGGGAGCTACTGATGCCAATTTCAGATCACAAAATCACGCTGACGCGTCAAGAGCGCCATTGCTACTTTAAATTATTTTTCAGCATTGCAATCTGAAAATACATTGTAATGTGGTGCTGTTTTGTGTAAAGAAAAGAAGAAGCATGTTTTGATCAAGAATGAGGAGAGCGGGCGAGCCACCGAGGGTTTCATCATGTTTTAACCTACCCTCCGGTGGCGAGCCCCCAACACCTCATCTGTTGCCTGCGTCCAATCGCGTGCATTGCCGTGCTACACTATTGCAACCTTTCTCTCCAGTGAGTTTTTGATGAAACCGTTCATGTCATCTCGTGTTCTAGCATCCAAGCAACACATTCTCTAAGTTAATTTGATTTTCGTTTAGCCAATCGTCGGGAATCGAGATTTCCCTAAAACCAACCAAATTTGCTCCTCGCCATTTATTCGTTGTCTCTAGTGAGCCATTTTTCAATTCCTCACATCCAAACCATCTCCATGACCTCCTCTACTTGTTTCATGCCTCAATTAGACCATTGCCTCACCGTGGAGAGCCACCATTGATGCCACCTCCATTTCCACCATCGACTACCGTCGCCCTGCCTCTCTGGCCATCCCCTGAGCCCACCAGCTGCATCGGAGCACTCCACGCACCCACGTCGTGCCCATGCTCATGTCGCCATCCGCCTGACATCGCCAGAGCACTGCCACCGCCATCTACCCATGCTCGCCCATGTCGTGCCACCTCTCGCGCCGCCGCTGTGCACCGTCACCTACACCGCTATATCCCACCGCTCCCCAAGACCCCTCCAACTAATTTTCCCATTCACCTCCACCTCCAACGCCGCCCCTTGTTGACAACACCACCCCTAGAGCCATCGTCGCCCCTGCTCTATTTCCCCTTTGCTTTCTTCTTGTGCCCTCTCTCAGTTACTTACATGGATGGCCCACTAGTTAGTTTTGTTTTTAAATTTTTCAGCTGAAAGGAATATTCCTTTGAAATATTCTTTTCTTTATCTTTCTCTATATTTTCTCCTCCAAGAAACATTTTGTTGACTTGTTCTCCGCCGTCTGAACTCCGAATCAAGTGATTCAAATTCCTAAATTCATAATCTACCTCCCAATACCTATTTTATAATTTTCTGATTTTATTTGAATTTATTTTGTTGGGCCATTTTTCATGTGTAGACTACAATGTTTCCAATGAGTATGACTTCATCGACGTTTCTCACCACCAGTACGCTTTGAGTCCACCCTCTATTTTCTTTCTAGCTTCACCATTGGAGGAGAGGAAGGCCGGCCAAGGGAGGCAAGGGTTAGTCCATGCAACGCATGAGGTAGTTCCATGCATTTGGCCGCATGGGGGAGCACGTGATCCAAGCGTGTGCATGAGTGCGTGGAGAGGGAAGCCACATGGGGGCCTGGTGTGCGTGTTTACTGTGTGGATCAAGAAAGAAGAATTGAGCCAAGAAGGGTTGCTAAGCCAGGAAAACAAGCCAAGCTAGGGAAACAACTATTTCTTGTGCGTGAATAAAGAAGGGAGGGAATCTAGCTAGGCCATGCCAATCTGAGTAGGATTCCTTGTCGTGCACAATCAGGAGGATGAGTGCTTTGCCATGTGGATCTAGGAGACTGAGCCAAAGAGGAGGAGCTAGGATTCTACGTTGGCTTAATTCGGAGAGGGATCAGCCTTTAAAAAGGAAACCAATTTGAATTACCATATCTTGAGTTTTTTTTCTATCTTTAGGTTTGTTATTTCCAACTAGATGAGTCTGAGTTATTTTGGGTGTGCGTTAAGGTTAGCCGAGTCTTGTGATCGGTTTTGTATATAGTTTTAGGGAGTCCTTCCAAAAACCATGTTGGTTTATTTGAGGAGTCTGGTTTTTAGAAGAATTGGAGTCAGTTTTCTTAGGAAGTCCAAGTTGAATACGTGAATTGAGTCTGAGTTAGCCTTGAGTCGTGCGCGTGTGTGTGTGTGGATGTGTCATTGGGCATCAATATAAGGCCAAGGGGCATACCTCATTGTACCTTAGAATAGATTGCTTGGAGAGAGAATATAGAAAAGTAACATTATTTGTGGTGCAAACTTGTGTGCTTGTGATTGCATGAGAGTTTTCCAATTAGGGTTTGCTGCGATTCCATGGATTGAGAGCTTAGTTGCTATTCTCACATCACCATTGAATCTTTATGATTCCCCTCTTCAATTCATGAATAGTGCTGATGGTTTGGAGAATCCCTGGTTGGTTGCTTCTAATCAGCGACATTGCTGTTGATTAGTGCATTGCAACCCTACCCTTCAACTACACTTTGGCGCAAGAAGAAGAGACATGTTGATCGACTGCTACTCCTTGGCCAAAACTCTAAACCCTAGAGTTGCGCAAGGAGAAAGGCGGGAAGGGGTTGTTGAAACCCTAAGTCCCTTTGCTGTCACAGAAGGCATGTTGCTGCCACCATAGCCGCAAGAAGGAAGAAGGCATTGCAAGGAACAAGAGGGAAAACACCGCTGTTTATACCGCGAAGGTCAAACCACCCTTACGCATAAACTAGTTTACTAGTTGGTCCGTATTAGATGCAATTGATGGAAGTTAGTCAATTGGGAACTGTCAGTTCCATTCAACTATATATTATACCAAAAGAGGCCATCAACCACAAAGGTAAAACACATATGTACATGTTCATGACTAATTACAATAGCATCGACATTTTTCACAGGCCCATTATCAGCATTCTATTGTAGCCTCCCCCTTATGTTTTCACCTACTCACAGAAACATCTGCATTTTTATGGGGCTTCCAATGAGACCCAAATGGTCAGTACTTCGGCCATGGGTGCCTTTAAGCTATTATCTAGCAACTATCTACATTGTGCACATGTTGGGCTTATATCAAAGCCAGCTTCAAAATTGTACAATTTGGTAAGCAACTGCTCCTTGCTGTTTAATGAGAACCAGGAAATTCATTGGTCACATTGAAATGAACCAATGATTAGACAGAAGGTAAGGAGAACACATATTGGTTGCAAAGACGTATATTGTGGTTAGTGGTTACTACGGTTTACTAACTTTTTATAAGGAGGAAGCTTCAGAAGATTCATGCAAATAGCTGATGTACGCAAGCGGTCTGCATACTCCCATTAGAAAGGATGGAACATAAACAAACAAGTTGTAGGACCCACGCTGGCGATCAGAGAGGGGTCAATGATTCTCAAAATTTTACCTTCTAAGGTATTCAAAATCTTTATTCAAGTCTATGATAATCACCATGTTCAGATCACCTCAACACAATGAGGAAAAACAAAACTAGACACGAAAGTCAATAGAATCAGCAACCTCCAACACAAGGCTAGCCAGACCATCACTGATGGGCTAGTCTAACTATCGGCTCGAGACCGATGACAACGGCAGGTCGGTCTGATCGTAGGTCAGGGGCTGGCCCAATCAATTTCCTATTCCAATACCTGAAAACCTCTTGGGACAAAAGCTCAAAACCTAAGAATTTGTCCGATTCACATCCAAGTTTTGCATAATACTTGTTCAAAACAATATAAATCTAAACTAATCAAGAATGACAAGGTTCTTTAGCTCGAGTTCATTAAATTGAAGAGAATCGAATCTAGTTCACAAGAACACAAAAATAAACCTAAATCTCAAACTACTTCTTGCTCGTGAGGATATAAGACGAGGTCTTCCAGATCTATTCTCACATGTCTTAGCAAAACAATTTAGGCAAGGGATTGGGTTAGAACTCACACGAACTCGAAATCACAAATCTAGCTCAAGAACAAGAAAACTCAATTAAGAACACAAACAAGAATATGATTGAGGCAAAGGTTTGATCTATTTCAGCGGAGGATAGGTTTGCATACTCATGGATATTTATAATGTGTAACCAAAGTACCACTCTTTCCTCTCTCATAGCTATGGAAGGAGACAAGGTGGTAGAGCAAACAACTAAACCCTAGAGCCCTTGAGTCTACCACCTCCTCTCCTCCTCTTTAAATAACCAGCACAACCCTAATGGGTCAACCCATTAAGCTTATTGGGGAACCCATCAACCTCACTAACACGAGTTTTACACATTCACGCATGCTTCTCAAAGAATTTACACGACTCAACCTACTAACTCTTTAGTGATTGATCTACATGTCAATTCTAGCTCTCCTTGACCTAAACCACTCATCCTTTGCACCTCTCCGTGCCACAGTTTTGATTAAGGCACCAATCTGGTACTTGGTCAACTACCAAAATACCCCTTATGAAGCTTTTAGGAATCTTCTCTTTACTCTATCTTCATCTTCATCTTGAAGCATCTCCACATGCTTTGACATGCAAATCTTAGTATCCAATGACTAGCTGTCATGTCTTTACACATTCGGACTCCTGGAACCATCTCTACATGTATCGACCTCATCACTTGGTGCACTACATGTACCAACTCGTCTCTTCATAATCCTTGTCTTCTTTGTGCTTCCCACTTGAGCCATGTAGCATCACCCGGACTTACATGACTGCTCGGACCTCAGCTCCCTGCCTAGTCTAAGTCCATTAGTGTCGACTGCTACGTCCTCCATGCCACCTGCATATCCAAAGACTAAGCAACCTTATTGAGTAGAAGTTCCATGTACTTGACTCACATTAGTCAAATCATGCATGATGCAATGCAACAAAAACCGCCATGGCTCCCAAGCCATGAATCGACCTCAAACAAACTCAACTCAACTCACCCTAATATCTGGCTGCAGCAACCAATCTGACCTCTCTCCTCATGCTAGTCAGATTGCCCCAGTCAGGCTGTCAATCACTAGCCTATCTGACTGGCCATCTGGTGTGATCGCATTTTCAATGCTGGTCACACCGGCAAACTCACCTCGGTCCGACCGCCAACCATGGTCGATCCAAACCACATGTGACCTGCACCAAAATCCACTATCCAAAAAAGCAACCGCCAACTAGAAATTGATCATACCACCCTAGTGGTTTGACCGCTCCTAAAATCCAATCACACCAGATCACTGGTCTGACCACTGTTCACAAGCTAGTTAGATCACTTCCCCCAGTGGTCTGACTGGTTTGACAGGGAACATTGACTCCGCCCATCGGAGATCACCTCATCAAGTGATCCTAGAAACTGACACACAAAGGGTGACCAAGAGCTATTGCACTAAAGCTAAGGAAATGCTCCTAGCGTGACTTTACGCTAGAGCCATGTCTAACATGGCTCGAAACCTATACTGCTCGACATCATGTCTGAAACAGTTTTCGGTAAGGATAACGAATTTGGATCAAACTTTAATACTCTTGTCCCCCATTCTCTATATGACCAATGAGTGACCGTTGCATCTCACGAGCTTAGGCACCAACAGTCCTTCACCAGCTCACCAATGGTGATTTTTTTAGTGTGGCTTGCATCTCGTGCGCTCTCGTGAGGGCAAAAGAAGAAGCAACATCAGTGCTTCTCTTGCAAAAACGATAGAAGGCTATAATCCAAACTAGATGGGCTAGCTTGCTAGGCCATTACGCAATGCTTTTTCGTGCAATACAATAATCATGCATATATACCAGTGAGCAAGGCGGTTGGGACTTCCTATTCGATTCTTTATGGACCTAGATTTTATCAATCCAGAATCCTTTCTGATTCTACCATACTATTCTTTGGATCAGTAGATAGTGCTCATGAATATACTGCTGAATCAAACTCATACATCGCATAAGCCATGCCAAACACTTATATTTCATATCAGACTTGAAATATCCCATATCGGGTGGAGTTTACATAATAGGCTAGTCGAGCCAAATGTTTACATTACTAAAGCGGAAGTGAACATCAAAATATGAGTCCACACCTTGCCACGAGCAAGTGACTAGGGTAAAATATGTCTTACTACTCTCTAAGAGTTTGGATAATAGATGTGCAAATAATCACTATTAAAGTTTTCCTATCTAAGGTAAGGACTAAGTTACTAGAGAATGTCCTAATCTCCCCTATCTATTTCTCCATCTGGTCCTGGAGCGGCATAGTAGGCGTAGTGGTCTTGGTCCACATGTTCTAAGTTGATTTAGTGAGCAAGAGTGAGCACCATCAACCGTGCTCCATGAGCAAACACACAGAATGCAGTAATATAGATACAATGCTTAACAAAGGAGGGCTCAAGCTCTTTTATTTTTGAAATGGCATAGTTAAAATTTACAGTAATTAAAAATTTCTAAGGCTTAGTATTTTTAACTAAACCATGTTTTTATAAAGAATGTGGAAGTATGCAGTAATATTAGTAGTACATGTTCCATCCACCATATGCTAGTTTTGCTACTAGGGTTACATCCACCAATTATCATTACTAAGTTACATCCACCAAGGGGGAATCAACTCAGGGTTTTATCCATTCATCATGTTTTTCATCCCATCCATAAAGTTTTAAAAATAGATTCTAACTCGAGTAAGTTGCCATGCCCACTCACGACCGTGGGCATGGTTATTCGAACAGTTTTTACTTTACAGAGATTACACACTTTACCCATAAGAGACAACCAACTTGTTATATTCCACACATTTTCTTATATATGCAGATCAAGAAGATCATCATAAGGCGTACAATGCATCTTCCCAATGGGCTACACCCACTAAGGTTTCCATCGTTGTGGGCTTACATCCACCGGCCCTAGAGGCCCTCTCTTACGCAGCATGGTGACTTACATCTAGCGACACGACCCATGTTCATCTGAATGGTGCAACCGTGCTGAGTCGATACAGATTAATTACCCAGGTCATATCTATTATAGACTTGTGGTTGCACTACTTTAAATTGGGAAGAAGTTACCAGATTAAGTCCTTATGATCATCTAGATGGTTCTACCACAAACCACACTCTTGTGCTACATTTGCACCAATCCCTCTTACCATCCGCCTAGATATTTAAACAAGTTTAGCATTTTGGGATTTCAAAACATCCTTTCTAGTTCAAATATCAGCCATTTCAATCCAGTGGCTGCCCAAACCAAGTTTCATATTTGAAATGATGTTAAGGCAAATTAATGCCTCTAGGTATCTAAGCAAGACTAAGCATGATGCCTAGATGCAAACTTATCATTAGTATATTTACTATTATATCTAAGGTGATAAGGTTTTATGTCCAAAATTAAGGAGTGGATAAAATAGCACAATTATTAATTGGGGCTTCACTATGAACTTAACATGAATATAATTTGCATAATAAATTAAAGCATGAAATTTGGTAATTTAAATCAACATAATTTGCATTCAAAATGTAGGTGAAAAATGATGAAAGTATTGACTCACCTGACTTACAAGCTTGTTGGTCTTAAATGTCTTGGTTAGGCTTGAACTACAACTCTTCAGGTTTTCATATTCTAATCGAGCAATTACAATGAAAAGGCAAATGAATATACGACCATACAAATAAATCCAAATAAAAATCTAAATGAAGTCCAAAATTCATGATTTACTTCCATTAGGAAGATCTTGTTTTTAGATTAATTTAGAAATAAGTTTTATTTCATTTGGATTTAAAATGAGTGAGAACATGACTTCCAAAGTTTAAATTAGTATTAATTCCCAAAATAAATAGAGGAGAGAGCTCTCTCAATGACCGGTGGGGCTGAGGGTTTTATTTATTTCTAGTTTATTTCTAATGAAAAGGTAATAGAGGCTAACAGAAATGGGCCCACATGTCGGTGGCTCATAACTTAAATTTGGTTGTAATTACATTTCTTAATAGGTTAGGCCCACATGTCGGTGAAACATTAACTAACATTAACCAATATTATTAACACTAATTAATGACATCATAAAATCTAATGGTGTATTTATAGTGCCTCCCTTCGACCAACCAGAGCACGTCGTTGCCATGCTCATCACCAGCGAGGCAAGTGGTGGTGGTCGCGACGACCCAAAATGGATTATAGGAGCAAGGCCGTACCCATAGGCAGAGCGACACAGTAGATGGTGAGCAAGCCTAGCGGTAGCGGTTCGAGCTCATGACGACAAGACAATAGGTGGCGAGGGGGGCTAATGCAAGGGCATGGGGAGCATCTGCAAGACATGAGGGACTGACCAGAGGAGTCAACGAGGCCCAGGAGTGGTCAAGGTGGTCCAACAGTGTTGACCCAAGGTGGCACGATGCTTGTTCATGACGATGGCAAGCTAGGGAAGGCGGTGACCAAAATCGATGGCGAGGACCAAATGAGTGGCATGTGGGGGTGCTTCGGCCATGAGAATTGAGAGGAGGCACGTCAGTTCGATGAGGCCACGAGGTAGCTAGAGTTGGGAAAGATAATAATGTCGGTGAGCTCTTGTGGATGAAACCCAAATTGGGTGAGGTGAGGCAGAGAGGAGGGCAAGATGGTCATGTTGACATGCTCGAGAGAGGAAGGACTCACCGGTGTAGCAAGGCGATAGTGACGTCACGACAGTGAGAGCTCGACTTGGCTTGTGCGGTTGTAAGGAGGTGAGGAGAGTGAGTGGGAGGCATGACGGAGATTGGGGAAGGGGTCGTGGTTTTTATAGCGCGGGAGGGTGGCTATGAAACCAGTATCTTCTGTAAAGCTGAGTTGGTTAATGTATTTACTGTTATGAAACTAGCATTGTACATATTCTTAACAAGCTCTTTGGCATCATTAAGGGTCATTGGCCAATAAAAATCTTGTTGAAAGGCTTTTCGACAAGCGTTATATAAGAAATTGTGGTACACACATGCCTCAATGTATGTTATAAAGGAGTTGTAATCCTTCTTTCAGCGATATGCCTCGTAAAAGAACCCTTGAGTACTCTGTTTATAGAGTACCGCATTGACCAAATTATACATTTTGGCCTTCTTGGATAAATTATCGGCCGAGATCGTTGTTAGATACTGAACTCTTCTGAAGATACTCGTAGATGGGCTCCATCTAGGTATCCTTGTACTCAAGAGAGGCTGTGTCATTAGGAATTGTTTCTGGTGTTTCGACCAAAGACGGCTTCTGGAGTTGCTCCAAGAAGACTCCTGTAGGTACTTGTGATCAAGAAGAAGTCATTTGAGCCAACTAGTCAGCGAGAAAATTATCCTTTTGAGGGATATTGTAGGACAGAACAGGCAATAGATGGGGATGAATGGTGCCTTCAAATCCTCCCTCAAGTATTCACTCAACCCTTTTTCTTTGATAGCTACAGAGCTATAAAAATTAGAGTTGAAAACCCACAAGAAAACCAAAAAGACTGGACGAACAGAGCAAGAAAGGCAAGGAGGTCAAAATCTGTCAATGTGGTCGATACTTACAACGTGGTCGTAAGTCTCCAATAATGTGGTCGATAACCAACAGAGGGTCGTAAGTCCGACTACTTGACAGAAGCACAGCGTGGTCAGAAATCGACTCATCGAGCGAAGTCTCTATAGTCAAAAACCACCAAGTTCAGAACTAACAAGATCGAAAATGGTTGTAGTTGAAACTGACGTAGTCATAGACAACGTGATCGAATGCCAACAAGTGGTCGAACAATCAATGTTGTCGTAACCAGTTGGTACCGTGGTCACAAGCTAATGAGTGGTCGAACAACCAACGTGGTCGAAACCAGTCGGCAACGTGGTTGTAAGCCAATGAGTGGTTGAACAACCAACGTGGTCGAAACCACTGAAAGATCAAGCTCCATTTAAGTTGGTTTTGGTGTTAATAACAAATACCATAATAAGATTTTGATGATAATGACAAATACCATTATATTATTTTGGTGATAATGACAAATGCATATATGAGACTAATATGTTTGTTTGAGTATTATTTATACTTAGTCTCATTTGGATAAAAAGATAAACATCAAAAGAGGTATGCATTCGAAATCACTTTCTCATATACTAATGCATTCCTTATATCCAAAATATAGATTGAACTCCTCAAATAGTTCAAATGAATATGTGCATATGTTTCTCTTCATATAGACTTGTATGCACACATTTAAGGGGAGCTCTTTCTCTATGTTTTGGAGTTTCATGAGTATTGATCCATGCTTCTTTTAATATGCATATTTAGGATCTTTATTTTGAAATACATTCTTGAGTATATATAGCTTGTATAGTTCATATATACTCATGTGCAATAGGGTTGTCATCTAACTTCTCCATTATGTGTTAATGGTTAGATGATTGATGACAACCGGCTAAGTAAGTTTTGTTTAAAGCTTATCTTAGAGTATACAATTATTGTGTACAAGTTGTATACTCGTAAATCAATTATCTTTATCTCATTATTTATTGAGATTGTCATGAATTACCAAAAAGAGAAGATTGTTGAATCTGGTCCCTCCATTATGTGTTAATGGTAAAGTTTGGTAATTGATGGTAATTGTTTTGTGGACTAATATTTTCCATGAGTTGGATAAATGGGTTAGGTTCCACAAATGATGATGACTTGGGATGACTTCATGTGTTAAAGATCATTAAGTCAAGAGTGAGAAGAAGATAGCTTCATGCGTTAAAGGCTATCAAGAAGAAGAAGGCTTCATGTGTTGAAGACCATCAAGAAGAAGATGCATCATGAGTTGATGCATGTACAAGATGATCATAAGTTGATCAAGTCAAGTGAAGAACATCATGTGCTAATGGAGTTGATGAAAAGGATTGAGCTGATGCATATCAAGACGATGACTCAAGACAAAGGTATGACTAGCTAGAGCTAAGGATGTGTTCCTAGTCTTTTTCCGGTCTTGGTGTTTGGTTGGAAGACCAGATTACTAATATAGGTTGCCGTACTATTAAGAGGGGTCATATCTAGTAGTTTGAGTCTCATCATGTGTTGATGGCTCAACCTCACCTCATCTAGCTCATCTTGGCATGAGGCTTGCATTTGCGAATGTGTTTTGCAAATGGTTAAAGCTCATGTGTTGAATTCTAGTAACATTGGACTATGCATGCAAATGTGTTTTGCAAGTGTTTGAAGTCCATGTTTTCATTCCTTGTGATATGAGGCTTATATTTGCAAATGTGTTTTACAAATGGTTGAAACTCATATAAATTCCTTGTGTCATGATTTCAAAAGTGTGTGAATGTGTTTTGCAACTTGTCGAAAATCATGTTTTATCCTTGTGTGCACGATATTACTGCTTTGCAAATGTGTTTTGCAAAATTTGTTGACCTGGAGGTCTGACCGGTGTTGACCCGGAGGTCAGACCAGCCTTGTAATGGAGGTCTGACCGGTGTTGACCCGGAGGTCAGACCGGTCTTGTAATGGAGCTCGGACCGGTGTTGACCCGGAGGTCAGACCGGCCTTGTAATGGAGGTCTGACCGGTGTGGACCCGGCGGTCAGACCGGCTTTGAGGTAGCGGTCTGACTGGCCCGAGGAACTTCTGTTCTTCGCCCGGACCCTTTTTTCGAGAGAGCGACTTTGCTGGTTTTTCTGAGGAGCGGTCTGACCGGTCCTGGCGATCTGACCAGTTTTCTAGCCCAACGGCTAGTTTTTGTAGCCGTTGGGTGGGCGGAAGTACCGGCCGTATAACTGCGGTACTTCCAGCCCTCGGGCTGATTTCAGCCTCTCTATTCTCCAACGGCTAGTTTTTGAGGGAGGTGTATAAATACCTCCTCAAGGCTAGTTGGAGATGTTGTTGCTTGACCTATTGCTGTGTTCTTGAGCTAGAGTGAGGCTCTCCACTCAATTGTGCATGTGTTGCACTTTGTGAGAAGGGAGAGAGGTCCTAGAGTGCATGTGTTGCCTCTAGAGGTGGACTTCGTGTCCGAGTTGAGCTTGTGCATTCGTTGCACATGGTGAGAGTCAAGTGAGGGACTTGACTTGCTACTCTTGGAGTTTGCTGACGCCTAGACAGCGTGGGAGGCGTCGTACGCGGTGATCTTCTCAAAGAAGATTGTGAGAAGACCCGACGAAGTTATGAAGGTTGAAGCTCACCTACCGGAGCGGGAAAGAGCTATCATTAGTGATTTGAGGTGGAAGGCTTAATTCGTGGAGCCGGTCTGATTAATTCGGGCTTATCTCAACGTGGACTAGGGGAGACCGGCAAGTCTCCGAACACCACGGTAAAAAGAGATTGTGTTAATTGTGGTTTGTTTCCTTGTGCTTAATTTATATTCAAGCAATTTACACTTTTAGAATTAATTTGTTTGCATGTATACATAGGATTGCAGACTTAAGCTAGAATTGTTGGTGCACTTAGGCGAATTTATTTGTTCTAGGCACTATTTGAGCTAAACCAACTTGAATTTAGCTTCCGCATTGCATACTTGGTTTAGGCAAGTAGAAAAGGTCTTTAATCATTAGTATTAATTTGAAGAGAATTTTTAGACCGCCTATTCACCTCCCTCTAGTCGGCCTCCTCGATCTTACAACCACTCTGCAACCAAAAAGATCAGAGTGGATGAAATCAGTGCTATGTAGTCTGGAACTTGACCTTAGTCAAAACCAATGTAGTCGTAAAGCCGATTGACATTCTAGACTGAGGCTGTACCGACTACGACTGCTTCAGTTCAGATTCAACAAAAGAGGCAAAGAACCAATAGATCTTAATGTGGTTGAAACTGGATGTGGTCGAAATGTTCTTGGAAGAACAGAGGAAAGTCAGTGAGACACACGACTGCAAGATCCAGATTCCGAATAACTTTTGATTCAAAGATCAACTGGTCATGAAACTTTGAACACAATAGGAGTAAGATCTCAAGAGGTTGCTCTAAGCTTTAATTAAATCATAGCAAGCAAAAAGATACCTTCCTATAGATTCTCCAAGAACACACAAAATTGAAGATGAGAGAGTGTAACGTCAATCAGACTATGCCGTTGGGAGAAGAATAGCCATGACAGCTCAAAATTAAGTCGGTGCTTCACAAAACTACAATTTAATAGAGTGCATAATGTTGCCCACCCATGCTTGCTCCAAAGAATGTCTCAAACAGGTCGAATGGATTAGTCTCAAACAGGGGAATCATGACTACCCAGTTCAAAATTGTAAATTATTACATGGAAAATTCACATTTTCAAGCACATAAATGTCTGCAAAAGAACAACAAGACATTAAACTATATCCTCAACTTCGCACATAGGTTCTTACCTTGTCTCATTTTAGCTCTTTTGAATTCCATGAATAAGCAACACCATTATCCTAACAATTTGTGTTTGACCATCGGACCCGAAATTATTACCAACATTATTACCATACTAGCACCCGAAATTTTCAGATTGAACACGACAACATCAAAAAATTACTAGAAAATTGTGTTTCACACAGTTGATCAATTTTCTGAATGTTTCCAAAAGTTAGAGATTATTTTGAAGGCGCCGAGCTGGAGCGCCACCAGTCACGGCGCTTTTTCTGAATGCTGCATACCTCGGCGCCACCAGTCACGGCGCCGTGTATCGTGGCTCCGAGCTCGGCGCCACGACCCACGGCTCCGAGCTCGGCGCCACGACCCACGGCTCCGAGGTGCTTGCCACGTCGGCGCCACGCATCTAGCAACGCTGGTGCGGGCCTGGCACCTCGGCGCCGTGACCCACGGCGCCGACCCCCTGGGTCCAAAAACGGAATTAAAACTACCAGGGGTCTAAATATGAATATTTTTCAAAAAAGGGCTAAAATAGAAAAAAAATTCGTGGTCCAATGGTATCTCCATTGCAGAATCCTACTACGCCAGAAAAAAAAAATCCCTTCATGCAAGTTAACCTCCAAAGGGGAAAAAAAGGGAAAACTAATGATTTACCGCTGTTAAAGACCTGTGTTTAATGATTTGCCATTTTTTTCGTTACGCTAGATCGATGATTTTCCACTCCTAGGACCGTGGTAGCAGTAGTACTTCAATTCGTGTGGGCCCCGTCCATTTCGGTTTGAGTTTCTGACTTCTGGCTTATTTTCCACTATTCAATAATTTCGGCTTTTTCTGGTTTTTTGTCTTTTTTTAGCTTTTTTGTTGGTTCTTTTTTCCTATATTCGTTTGTATTGTCCGTGACGGGCTAACCTGTTTTTTCTATTTTAATTTTTTTAATTTAATTATGCCAAATATGCCACCATTAGCTATAGTGTTTTTTCAGCCAGCTACAGTGCTTTTTAGCCATAAGCCACTCAAAATAAACCCTTTTGAGCAAGGCTAAGTCAATTGTAGACCGATAATAGACCGACCAGTATTCAGAAAACAAAATCCTGCTCCTGTATGATTGTCTGGGACTGCTGGTGGTGTCTGATTTTGATACGGAGTGCCTGATCTTCACGACGTAGGATCGATGATGATAACTTAGATCCGTGCAATCTGACGAACCGATGGCGCCAACTACTATTAGAACAGCAACATACGACAAAAGAATTCGCCCAACCACACGCTCGTGATCCTGTCTACCCGACCACACAAGTTGACGTGTTGTCGCCCCTGCAAATCATAAGGAATTACAAGAACAACGGAGTTGAGAACGCCCAATTCCCCTCTAGATTGCAGTATATGCCAAACCCTAGGAAGAACAAGCGTATGGCTCTCTAAAAAATAATAGATTGATTTCTGTAGTCTATCGTTACAAAAAGGGGACCATGGTATTTAACTCACGCATCCATAGATCAACGGCTCACAGGCTTAATGCCGACTTGCATCCTGTTCGGGCAAGATATCCAAAACACAATCCTATACGGACTTAAAACTGAAACCAGCAATGCTAAAACAAAAGCACATGGTCCAAACACATAACCTAATCATTGTGCTTAATTTCATAGCTTCGGCCAGACTTGATGTACGGTTGTGAGCTTTTAGGCCACGTGAGTTAGGCTTTTGTTCTTACTGTGCTCACCAACCGAAGAAAGCCACCAACTCCTTACGTGCCACCTTGAGTTTCTTGCATGCACGTGCTAACTCATACCATCTTCTGTAGCACAGGCCATAAAAAAAATTTGTACATCAATATCATCTATATTCTCATTATCTTTTAAGGCTTCTTCTCGTATAAATCTGAGAACAATTAAATATCAACTATTAGGTAGTATATTATTCTCATATAAATTAAAACCAAATTTAACTAGAAACGAGTTTATCTATTGGTTAATCTTTTTAGTTTGTGCTTATGTAATCGAATCAATCGGAATGTCCTCATCAGATTCTCAATCCCTGATGCAGGGACTAAGGGATAGGGCTAGTGTACAAACTCTAACCCTGACAACAATTAACGTTGATGGGGTTCTAGACGCCAGAAAGGAAGAAACGATTTCGGCGTTTTCTGGCACTCACATGTCACAAGGTTTGATCAACGCGTTTACCGCCTGCCTGAATGAAATATAATTGAAGGAGATTCATGTCACGCCCATTCACTTCAATTCATACAATCACACATGTTCAAAGCATTCGCTGACTTAAAACATAGTAAAGGTCTACAATTATGTTCTCACTCGTTCTGAACTAACCAACTCCGCAGATTCCCCACGGTGCCTTTTTAAATGAAAAACACCCACCTTATCCTTCATGTTTCTGCTGGACAATCAAAGCTAACATAAACCATTCCAGCCCAAGCATCAACCCTGTCAATGCATTGTGGGGTACGATCTTCTAGAACTTAAACTCTCGTTTGTCACACAAGCCAGCATCACAAGAAACGATGCAGTGGAGGTACAGAACAGCACCTGACCATCATATGATTCAACAAACAACAGCTCCAGACCCCCAGTACTCAATGTTAATCTTCCTCCAAGTTGATGGCATCCTTGAACTTCCCGTACAGTATCTTCTTCAGTTCAGCCATCTGCGCGAGGATGGATTCCTTCTCCCCCTCCAGCCTCTCCAACTTCTTAGCGGCATCCTCTTTCATCTGCTCCAGCCTAGTCTCCACATCATCCTTTGGCATGTGGGCAAACACTTCTCCAATTTGGAACCGCACCACGTCTTCATCAGACAAGATGAGTTCGTTCCCAGCATCATCAATGTTTTCATTTGCTTCCTGGAAAGAGTAAACGAGCAAAATGGCATTTAGGGTTGTGATCTTCTAGGCAAAGTTTTGGTTTCAAATGTAGCCTCTATCACAAAGGTGCCAATTGTACTGTATATAAATATTGGCAGACAAGTTTTGAAACCATGTGGTAAAATAAGATTATAATTTAGCAATCTCTGCTGCTTATATACACACGTAAACTACTTTATATGAAAAGACACAGGAACATTGAAATGTTGTGATCGTCACTGCAAATACCAAAGATCACTATTAAGATAAAGCACAAGATTTAACATGAATTCATAAGCCCTATACAAACCGGAGGGTACATCCTAATGCTTTATCAGTGTACATGATGCATCAGTCGACATGTAGAGGGATTCACATAGAATACTAAGCACCAAAATGACCTATCCACTGCAATTTCTTAGCCTAGTACTCATGCCAACATTTTTATCACATCTTTTAAGTTAACTGGTTCAGAAAGACCGAAGGCATTGATCCACATGGTAATTTATTGCAACTCTGCAGCCCTCTTTATCTAGAAAGTGTTAGAACAACAACAGAATATCAAAATAAGATATGCCAAGCCATGACGTCTCTGGACATTTCACAAAAAAAAAATGAATAAGCTTCAGTAGCACAGTTGGTCAACTCCTCTGCCTAGCGATAAAGTTTCACTTTCAGCCAAATTAGAAGATGTCTCAAAACCTGTTGGGTCGTGGTTTAAAACTGTGCGAAGCTTGACAAATGTAAGCTTCTACACACCAACCAATCCCATTGATCCAACCATCCCGATTTTAGAACTATACTAAAAAATGATTGATTTTAGAATAATCTGATATATCTATCTATTTTATCTTCCTCATTTACTCTACTGCACCTTTTTTTCTTTCTTTTGTCAAATTTATAAAGATTCACCGTTCAGAGATCACGGGGATTCTAAAAGAAATGCATGTCATGGGCGTAGGAACACCTATGGGCCCAATCCAATCAGTCATTATTAGGAAGATTAGTTTCTATTTGAGTTAGAGATTAGTTTTCATTTGTTAGAGATATAATTAGGGATAAGATATTAATTTTTATTTGTTAGAGATATGATTGAGATCAGATTCCATCTGTTAGGGAGAGCCCATCTATATAAGAGGGTTGCCGCAGGCTATTGGAGGCAAGCAAGAAATAAAAAATCATTCTCGACTATAGACTCTCACTCTCCCTCTAAGCCGACGCCGCCTGGTCATCCTCTCGGCGGTGTTTACCCCCTATAAAGTTAGGTTTATAACAATGCAGGAAAACCAGAGCTTAGCAGCACATTCCAGCAAATTTTTGTTTTGTTCCTAGGGGAGCTAATGTTGCTGCCCATATCAACCGACAACAAGCTTGACCAGAATGTGTTCTGTGTGAATGGTCTGGTGCGATACCGGACTTCATCTAGATGTATCCATCATGATTGCAGCTCTCTTATGGATGAATAAAATCTAAACTCCTGCTTGATCCTTGAAAAAAGAAAAACAGTGGACCTTCATATCATCATTACCATGGGGTGAATGTTTAAAATTTTAAAAATCTAAATCAGAAAACACTTCAGTACTTCATGTTTACTTGAAATATCAGTGATTCAGTGGCATGGTGGAGGCAAAATATATTACGGCAAGTCGGCAATTGAGGCATGCAAGGAACTTATATTGCTAAAGAGACATACAAAGAACTCGAAATGGAGAAAGTGTATTTGTTGTTATGTCATATCTCAAAACTAATGTGTGTGTTGTGGTTACTGACCAAACAGCAAAGTATGGAGTGGTTGACATGAATGGACAATGCTTGCCCCTTCTCCCTGTCCGGGATATGTATATATATTTCCATAAAGCGTAATTACAACTTTACCCTTACAGTCTCACGGCTCCCACAAGGGTATACACGTCATTACAAATGCCATATTGAGCCTTACAATTTACTAACAAGCCGGATAGGCGTAGGTAGGAGCCATCCCTACCACAGAAGCCTCTCATGGTAAGGGGCTTCTCACGGTCCGAAACCACGTCGTCGATCCCTTTAGCCCCCTCCGTCCCTGCGGCCTATGATGCCTCCGGTGATGAAACGTACGGGCCGTAACGCCCCTCGGCCGTAGTGGGACACGCGCAGAATTTTACTGCGCGTCGTGCATTGCGGTGAAGTTTGACCGCGGCCGTGCGGCCATCGCGGCATCGTGGGACATGTGTAGGCGCTTGGTTGGCGGGTCATGCGGTGTCAAGCGGAGTTTGACTGTGGTCGTGCGGCCGTGCGAAGCGTTGCGGGACACGTGTGGGCGCTTGATTGGCGGGTCGTGCGGTGTCAGTTTCCGCCAGTTGGGCTTCCCGATCATGGGGTAGCCGAACGAGCTTTAAAAATACAGTCGCCATCACGTCACTGTCCTTCACGCTTGACCATCCGCCAGAACGCCTCTTTTTGCCCACTGCTCCCATGCGCACCGCTGCCGTACACATCGCTTTTCACCGCCGTCCGCCGCTGTACTTCTTCCTCTCACTGTGTTCATTTGGCCACAGGTGCCGTGAGAGGTCAACCCAGGAGCCCGTCGTCATGTTCCGCCCGCCGTCGTCTAGAGGACTGTAGCTGAAATGGCCCGTGGTGACGATCGCTCTCGCCAGCCGAGCGGTGTCGCGTCATCGAGCCGCGGCGGTTCATCTAGCCGACGTAGCTCGTCGACGACAGAGATGGAATACGAGCTGGTGGAACGCAATCCATCACTAGCGAACAAGCACTGAAGCGCGGCGAAGAAGCTCAACGGCATCTGCTCGAACTTTCTGGTACAGAGCCTAGTGACCGATGCGACACGTGGATTCCTTGTTGTGCAGCATCTCCGCTAGGGGAAACGAAGAAGGCACGGTGATGTGATGGGCGAGGAAGTAATGCCGGAGCTTACTTGAGGCCATGACAAGAGCGTAGGCCAATTTCTCCAGCTCGGTGTACCGTGTCTTCGCGCCCTGGAGGGCTTCAGAGACGAAGTACACAAGTCGCTGAAGGGTGCCCTTTTCCAAAACGAGGACTGCACTGACTGCTGTTGCCGTGGTGGCGAGGTACAGCAGCAGCGGAGTCTCTGGTGCTGGGGCGACTAGAGTGGGAAGACTTGCGAGATGCTTTTTGAGTTCGTCGAAAGCCTTAACGTAGTCGTCGTCCCAATGGAACCCGTCGCATCCGCGAAGGGTCTTGAAGAACGGGAGGCCTCGTTCGGCCGCCTTGGATAAGAAAGCGGCTCAACGGGGCCATGCGACCGGTGAGCCTCTGAACCTTCCTTGTCGTCTTGGGCGGCTCAATAGAAAGGATTGCGTCAACTTTGTCAGGGTTCGCCTGGATTCCTCGCCCTGACACTAAGACGCCATAAGCTTCGACCGCACGTCAAGACGCACTTGTGCAGGTTGAGCTTGATACCCGCCCATCGGAGGTTGTCGAAGGTTTCTGAAGGTCTTGACCATGGGAGGCAAGTTGCCTAGTTTTGATGACCACATCGCCAACGTGAGGCTTCGGCGCCCTTCCGAGCTGGGAGGCGAGAGCGATGAGGCGCGTAAAGGTGGCGCCTGCGTTTTTTAGGCCGAAGGGCATCTTGACGAAGCAGTATGTCCCTACCGGCATTGTGAAGCTGGTCTTGACTTCGTCATCCTTAGCCATGTGGATCTGATGATAACCGGAATACGCGTCCAGGAAGCTCATGGGCTCGCATCCCGCTGTGGCATCCACCAATTGATCTATGCGAGGCAGCAGGTAGTTGTCCTTCGGACATGCCTTATTTAGAGCGGTGAAGTCAATGCACATGCGCCACGCGCCATTGACCTTCTTCACCAAAGACCGACCGCAAGCCGATCCAGTCTTTGAACTTCGCGGTGACCGACCGAGCAACCGCTACCTGCTGCTTTCCGCCGCTGCTGCGCTCAAGAGACATGCGTCGGAGCCTCTACTTGGCGGGTTTGGCATCAGGGCAAACCGCAATGGTGTGCTCAATGTGGCGCGGTCCACGCCCTTTATGTCGGCTGGCGACCACGCGAAGACGTCCGCGTTGTCCCGAAGCACTCGGAGATTCTACTCGACCTCGGGAGAGAGGCCCTCGCCGATGGACATTTGCTGGTCGACGGTATGCAAGGGGACTCTCTTGACCCTGCCATCCAGCCTGGGCTTGGGCGTCCACCCCAGGGCGGAGGGTATGCCTGCTCCGAGGTTGTCAGTGAGTACATGCACCTTCCGATGTGGGCCCCGGGTGCCTAGCTCTATCTGGCGGGCAAGGTCTTGGTCCCCGACACGGTGACGATGCCATGCGGGTCCGGAAGTTTCATACAGAGGAAACTGTGATGAAGGACCGCTCCAAATGCATTGAGGGTCGAGCATCCCAAAATGGCGTTGTACGGGTACGAGAGATCGACGACGTCGAAGGTAACATCCTCACCCCTCGCGTTGTCGCGTTGCCCAAAAGATATTTGCAACCGTATCTGGCCCAGGGCCTTCAACGGTTGACCCCCGAAGCCCTGAAGTGGGATTCCCGGGGGGCCTAACCTACTCCAGGGAATTCTCATCTGATCGAAGGCTGTCGCAAATAGGATGTCAGCAGAGCTGCCTCCGTCAACCTGGACGCGCTTAACAGCGCAGCCTGCGATGGCGGCCTGGATCACTAGGGGATCCTAGTGAGGAAAGTCGACGCCCTCTGCGTTATCGACGATGAAGGTGATGTCGTTTTGCGCCCAGGTCGACAGCGTCTGGACGGGGTACGCTGCTACGTGATGCAGCCGACGAGTGCAAGCCTTCAGGTACGACGCAGATGAAAATTCCAATGAGCCCCCAGATATAACGTTTATGACGCGACGTTGGCCTCCTCCGGCTTGTATGCGCGAAGGTCTTCTTGGGCCTGCTGCACGTGGGCCACCACTGGGTCCCCATTTCAAGGGCTCGTCCTCGCAACACTTTGGCGAAGCATCGCAATGGTGGGGCATGTCCGCGTGAGATGGTCACCGCGGCCGTGCATCTCGCACCACAGTCCCTGCTATTGGCGCTCCGCTTCGCCACGCATTCCATCGTCGCGGCCTCGGCCTCGCCCGCGACCTCTGTGACCCCGTCCTTGGCGTGGGGCGCTATTGTCGAGCCGCCGATGTCGGCGTCACGCCTTCGGGATTTGCGCTGCCTGCGGTTGGATTTGTCGCTCGACGAGTCTTGCTTGCGCTTGGAAGTGTCCTTCGAGGAGTCCTGCTTGTGCTAGGAGTCCTTCGGTGAGTCCTCTGTCTGCTTGGCGTCGGAGGTGTCGCCTTTGCACCGTTGTGCATCTTCTTCTGCCCTCGTGTACTCCTCCATCTTGTCGAAGTGCTTGGCCACCATCCTTATCGGTTTGCACGCGTTATATTCAGCCAGTGGTCGTGGGTGAAGGCCTTGGATCGCTGCGTTGATGATCGTGGTCTCGTTGACATATTTGACTTGGCAGCAAACCTTGGAAAAAAGTTTGAAGTACTCTCGGAACTTTTCCGAGGGCTTTTGCTTGATGGCGAAGAGTTGATCCGCGTCAACCCGCTCGACATAGTTTCCCTAGAAGTTACTGTATAGGCGGTCTTAAATCTATTTCCACGCGTAGATGAAGTTTGGCTCTATGGTAAAAAACCAGGAGAGCGCTACTCCCTGCAGCGCGAGCGGCAGCCCCTTCGTCTTGGAGTCATCCCCGTCGGCAACCTCGATGGCAGTCTCGTACACGCGAACGAATTCTCTAGGGTCTGTGTCGCCCTTGTATGGCTCAATGGTGGGGAACTTGAAGTCTTCTGGCTACGCTGCTTGCTGCAGGCCAGGGGAGAGCGGAGACTCCAGATCTACACGTCGAAGTGTAGCGCGACCGGAGGTGGGGGCGTCGCGCCTGTTTGCTCGATCGGGTATAGCTTCTGTCGCCACCGTCGGTGGCGTTTGCTGGCTCCACACCTCCTGCTGGCTCCAAGCTTCTTGCATTTCCTGCACGGCGCCTCGGAGATCTGTCAGCCCGCGCTACAGCGTACCGAGGGCCGCCAGCAAAGCGTTTTCCACTGTTGGGGCGGTTGCACCGGCCTGAGTGGTGGTGCGAGTTGCCGGGTTCCTGGCGACTACAACTTGCTCACCAGTGCTGTTTGACACGCCGACACGGCCGGCCCCAAGGTCGACGATGAGACACATGTGGCCGCTGTACCCCTGCGCCCGCGCTAGATGCCGTGTCGCTGGGCATGCCAAGACGAGCATCGCGCGCCGCCCCATCGACCCGAAGCGCGCCACGACGAGGCGGCCACGCACCCTTGACGGGCTACCGCGCGTGCCACGAACGTCGACGTTCGCCATACCAGCGTCGCCTCCAGCGCCGATCCCCGATGTCGATGCGGAGGGCCCGCTGACCGAGGCCCTGGCGTTTGCGAGCGCTGCCATCATGGTCCGCTTCTTCCTCGTCGTTGTTGAAGCTTTCTTGGATGCTATCGCTTCTCAAAATCTATGGCTTGCTCTCTGTCGTCCCCACAGACGGCGTCAACTGTTGTAGCTACTGACCAAACAGTAAAGTAGGAGAGTAGTGGAGTGGTTGAGATGAATGGACAATGCTTGCCCCTTCAGGGACATGTATATATATTTCCATAAAGCGTAATTACAACTTTGCCCTTACAATCTCACAGCTCCCACAAGGGTATACGCGTCATTACAAATGCCATATTGGGCCTTACAATTTACTAACAGGCCAGATGGGCTTAGGTGGGGGCCATCCCTACCATAGTGTGCATTACTGCATTGACATGTTTATATGAGATGGAAGCACAATATTTAGACTCTAAATCCAGAAGGAAAATGTCCATCTGTGGTCCCTCAGCTCTTCTCAAAGTCTATTTTTCATCCCTCATCTCCAATACCGTTTAGAATAAGTCCCTCAATTGTCAAAACCAAGCCAAATCACATCCCAAGGCTGGCTGCCACATCATCAATTTTGACATGTAGGCTACCATCATCTATCTCCTCTCTTGCTCTCTTCCTCATCTGATCGTCTCTCTCCTAGTCTCTCTTTCTCACAAGGTTGTCACGGCGCTCCGGCAAGTCGCGGCGAGACCGAAGCGTCTGGACACCTAGTCGACTAGGCGTCCGCCATGGCGACAATTAGATGATAGTGGTTAGACGACAAATAATACCTTATATGACTGAAAAATAAATAACCATGCAGTATAATAGCATAAATTATCTAAATAACCATATCTCAGGAGGTCTAAATTAGAAGAAATCTATTGAGGAAAGGGTTTGTTCGTAATTTTTAGAAACTCTGAAGGTCTAAATTAGAAGAAATCTATTGAGAAAAGGGTTTGTTTGTAATTTTTATAAACTCTGAGGACTTAATCGCAAAAAACCAAAAATATATAACGCAACCCTAGCCGCCACCACCCAGTCCGCCTGACTGCTCTTCGGCTCCTGCTCTCTCCCCCATCTCTCTCCCCGCCGCCTCCCCTCCCCGCGCCCGATCTCTCCCCGCCGCCTCCCCTCCCCACACCCGTTCTCTACCCCCGGCGCCTCCCACATCCGGCCATCCTCTCCCCATCGCCTCCCCTCCGCCTCCTCCCCACACCGCCTCCCCTCCTCGCGCCCGACGCCTCCTCTCCCCACCGCCTCCTCCCCCCGCCGCCTCCCTCCCACCTAGGGGTGTAATCGGGTCGGATTCAGACGGATATTGCTCATACCGTATCCTAACCCATATTTTGTTTCTCGGATTCGGAGTCGGATACGGTAAAACCGGATACGAATACGAATTCGGAGTATTCGGAATTTCGAATACGGTGCCATCGGAACGGATACTTACGGTTTGGATCGAAACGGATAATGTAGACGGATAGTACGTGCATACGGAAAGGAACATATGCTAAACCATACCACCATCACTTCCAAGTCTTAAACTGTTAGACATAAGTACATAATAGTGATTATAATTCATTAGCCGAAGATGGTGTGGCGTTTCCCCCAAAATTGCCTATTGAGGTGTGGCGTTTCAAAATGAATCTTGATTCTTGACGGACGACATTTTCTTTTTCTAGGCTAAAGAAATTTTACTAAATTTTACTAAACCATGCCAAAGTTTATCGTTTAATAATACTCTGATTACATGTTTTTCATTCCATTACCTAGGAAGAGTGATTTTAATGAGCAAATTTAGGATTCCAATTGCATAAGCAGCAGAATTAGAAATAAAACACTATTTTAGTATTTGTATATTTATAGTTGCCGCAACTGAATGTCATATTCCTTTTAGAGAACTTAAGTTTGCACGATCCAGGAAAACTTTCTATACACTGCACACCTCAACCAACATGACAAAAAAACAAATACTAGCAAAATAAAAGGTGAATTCTTAGCTCTTACCAGATATCCGAATCCGAATCCAACCGGATAATTATCCGATATCCGAATACCGATACTATTCGGTCGGATAACAACTCTCCCGAATCCGAATCTGACATGAATTATCTGAATCTGAATCCGAATCCGACCGGATACCAAATTCCCTTCCCGAATCCGGTACCGACCGGATTCGGTACCGGATCGGTCGGGATTAACCCAACCCATTTACACCCCTACTCCCGCCTCCAGCTCCCGGCATGGTAGTCACAGTGGAGAGGGGCGTTGGTGGCGGGAGTAGGCTGGAGATCGACGCCGGCGGTAGAAGTAGGCTGGAGATCGACGCCGGCGACGGGAGTAGGCCAAAGATCTGCGTCAACGGCGGGAGTAGGCTAGGCGAACAGCCTCAGCGTCCCCCTCCGGCCGGACGACTTGGCGTCGCCTAGGCGACGCCGTGACAACCATGCTCTCTCACACAATTGCTGCAGCGACTTGTGACTCTACCCCCAATATGGATGGCAGGTGAGCGGCAACACACATGGCGATGGGGAGGGGGCCACAGTACGCGGAATTGGGGCAACAGCTGCCCACCACTACCATCTCCCCCCAAATCGGGGCATCACAATCTGTACACAAACACACACCATGATGAAGATTAGGTTCTCACGAGTCCAGATCCAATTAATTGCTCCCCACTCCATATGAGAAATTTGGGTGAGATCTAGTTAACTACCTTACTTCCATGCTTGTCTTCATCTGCAATTACTTTGATTAGTTCTCTGGTACGAATGCTTGTCTTCATTGGAGGGCATTAAAGGCAAGGACATCATGGCAAGGCACTGATGGACGTGGGGGGAACGAGTATTATAATGGCAGCAAGATGGCGCCTTTGCCGGATGGTGACTAGAGGAGGAAGCCCGTAGGGAGCTGGAGGTTGCCGCAGCCGCTCTGGCAGCACCGCGTGGAGACGAGGCCGGGCCCCAAGAGTCGCCTCCATCCTCGCCGCCCCCAATGCCATGCTAGTGGACCGTGCTGCCGTGCAAGTTCCTCACCCTCCCCAACACTACCTACCACGTCACGGTGCCACTCTTCGTGATGTTGTACATGGGCCTCCCTATGCATGAGCCTCGTCAGGTACATCGCCGTGTGCAAGTGCAACAACCCGGCCTAAGTCCACCACATGGGGCAGTGCAATATCGTCATCATGCTCCGTAGCACCCACGGTCCTTGAGTGGGCCGAGAACATCCGCGCTAGCCTTGTCCCGACAACCAACAGAGTGGTAGGCAGCGAGGGAGGACGAAGAAAGAGGAGGAAGGGTGAGGAGGAAGAAGATGAAGAGGAGATTTGGGGATTTTTTTTGTTTGACAGGTGGGACCGTTGTCTAATGGCTAAGGATATGTCAGCGGGGATCACAATGAAAGCCACATCACCTAAAACCACCAACAAAACTAGCTTTGGACGTGATTTGCTTTGGTTTTGCCAGTTGGAGGGCGGATTATAAACGGTATTGGACATTAGAGACAAAAATTAAACCACAACAAGAGTTGAGGGACCACAGTTGGAGTTTCTCCAATCCACAATGTTTGCTTATTTGGATAAAGTAGGATTGCAATTATAAAATAAATTCATATGGAGCTAAACCAAGGGGGTTGTCAAAGGTGATTGAAAGGTCAAAACAAGAAGAAATTTTGTAGCACTTTTTATCTAATGCACGAAAATAGCCCAAAATTTCCTAGAAGGTTCAGTTCCTTGGAAAACATTTTCCAAAATTTCCCAATCCCAAAAAAACCTCAATATTATTCTCGCCAATATTTGTGTTCATGTGCTAAGTAACTAAAAACTTAAAAGCATCTAATATGTAGCCAAAGAACACACATCAAACAACCAGATCACACTGTAACGCCATATAGCCATATTGCAACGAAGGAAATATTCTTAGAAAAATATACTGAAAGAACAATTCCTTGGAGGATATTGCGGATGCAGAGACGCAAACAAAGAAGAAACTAATCCATTTCTTTAGCACAGGACAGCATGATGCAACGCAATTTACAGCTTAACCAAAAACAATTAAAAGGAACCATCTTTGCGAGCTCACAAGCCCCTAGGATACTAAGAGATACTCTCTTTTCCATTCTTTCAAAGAAACGCATCAAGAGCATCATAGCCCTATCGCTTCTCGCTCTAAGCTACGCGAAGGCTTTTACTGGCTTAGGCTAAAACTAAAGGTCTGTTTGGGAGAGCTCCACCAGCTATAGATCCACGAAAAACAGCTCCACTCCACGAAATTTTACCCAAACACTCCAGCTCCGCGAAATCTGGATCAACCAAAATCCTAGATCTAAGGGACAGATCCATGGATTTCATGGAGCTCCTCAAGGGGTGCTCCACCGTGGAGTTGGGTGGTAATTACCCACCAATGCCACTGGTTACACACCTCATCCCACCAAAAGGTGGTCATTCCCACCAAAACCTCAATTTCGTGGATCTGGAGCTGCTGTACAAGCCAAACACTCCATAGTAGGATCCCAGATCCACAGTAGAGCTGCTCCATGGTGGAACTGCTGCTCCAGATCCACGTTTTCAGTGGTGAAGCTCTCCCAAACAGGCCCTAACGCTTTGTTTTTATCTCCCTGGAACAAATCTAGCGATGCACACCAAGAGCACACGGTTCAAGAAACATGGGAAACCCTTAAAAGAGAATCTAGAGAGGCGACCCAACCTTGGCGAGACTGATCTCGTCGTCGAGCTCGTGGAGGCGGTTGTTGAGGCGGCCGAAACGGTTGATGTTCTGCTGGTCCTCCCACGTCACCTGCGCCTCCGTGCCGTCCCCCTGCATCGACCCCAGCCAAGAACCCCCACCCAGATCAGACGCGCGAGCACAAATTGAAAAAAAAAACAGATCAAACAGCAGAAAATTAACCCCTGGCCATGGAGGGATCGGGAGATTCGGCTAGGGTTTGCTCTGTCGTACCTGCTGCATCGCCGATTCCCTTCCGAGTTGCGTCGGCCCGAGGTGAGAAGCGCAGGCGTAGTCTTCCGATTTGGGGGGGTCGCTGCTGCTGGATTTGGGGGCTCTCGGGCAGCGGGGGGAAAGAGAGGAGAGGGGTTTTGAGGGAAGGAAGAAAACGATGAGATACAATTAGGCCGTTGGATTTGCTCCTGAACCATAGGGTTTTGTGTGGAGAAAATTGAGAATATACCCTCCTTTAGATCCTAATTGATAATATACCCTCCTTTAGAGTGTTTTGTTGAGAAAATACCCTTTTTATACTATTTAGTATCTTAAGTATACTAATTCGTATTATACTATATTTTGACATTAGAATGACCGTTTTGCCCTCCTTTAGAGTCGATTGGTATTTCAACCTGCGGGGGCTCTCTCTCTCGATTGGGCAGCGCGGCCGACGGAGGTTCTCTAATTAGGGCTAGGGTTTCCCGGACCAACGGCGGCGCGGCAGAGGGTGAGGGGCGGAGGTCCGGCGGCCGACGGAGCGCGCGAGAGGTCAAGCGCGCGCACGACGGCGAGGGATCGCAGCCAAAGCCGGCGGCGCGCTTCGCCACCCGAGCGCGCGGCTGGGCGCGCGGCTTCGCGGCGGCGGCGCGGGGCTCGCACACGCCGGCGAGCGGCGCGGTCGAGCGGCTTCGCGGCGAGCGGCGCGGCCTAGCGCCGACGCAGCGGCCAGGTGGCACGCGGCCGATTTGCTCCGGCGGCCGGTAGGAAGAGAAGAAGGCAAGGTACGACCCGATTTGCTCCGGCGACGGTGTAGTGGCAGGATGGATCCAACGGAAACCCCTCTAGAGTAAGCTTCTCACTCCTATATCTCTTCTTATTCTTGTGTGTTTAGTCAATGTTGGTAGGAGCAAATGTGGAACAAAAGTAGCTACATTCGTGTGGGCGGTGGTTGTAGGGTGCGGATTGGTTGCGGCAAGTGGCCTGGCCATGATTTTAGCTGACGAGTTAACTGAGCAAAGTGGGAGCACTGGTGAATGGTGATGATATATGAACAATGCTGATACATTAGTCAGATTGGTTGGAAAAACTCGCTAAAATCGATATGTGATACATTGTGGTCAAATGCATAATGACTGTGCACAAATCAGATATGAAATTTGCATAGCAAGATAGCACAGTGGACTAGGACTTCTCCATACATGCTGCTTTGTGCCATGAGACACTTGAATATGTTTTCAGCCAAAATGTCTCTGATAAGCCATTGATCCCATTTGTGCCACCCCCTGTTGACTATTGTACATAGAACCAAAATGTTGTTCACTCTTTTGATGTAAGAAATAGACATAATAGTTGCAGAGCTCAAATACGATCTTGCTAAATTCACCAAAACAAAATTTCTGCCTAACATTGTTAAGAACTGAAGATAACATTAAGTGCAGTTTAGTCCCTGTTGTTGAAGATTTTGAATATATGGATGAAGAGAATCCCACAATAAATGTCGGTGATACATATCCAACAATGGATGCTTTTAGGATGGCCATGAGGCAATATGCAATCAAGGGGCAATTTGATATTTACAATGTTAAATCTGATCAGACCAGGTTCAAGGCAAAGTGTAAGGGGCAAGGGTGCTTATGGCAAATTAATGCTCATAAAACTAAGGATGGGAGAGCCATCAGGGTACTAACTTAATTTAACTTTTTGCTAATTTGTATAGCTACATGCTCTTATTACTAAGCATGTCTTGTGCATATGCAGGTGACAAAGAAGCCATTTGAGCATGATTGCTTGTCGACTTGTAGAGTAAAAACAAGCATGGGGTCACAATCTTGGGTAGCTAATAAAGTTGTGAAAGCATTGCGGGGAAGATATTGCTGAGGTAACTGAAGTAAATAACAACCATGAAGTTGATAGGCATGTTGTGAATCTTAGTAACCATGAATGCACTTGTGGTGAATGGCAGTCAACCGGAAAGCCTTGTTCACATGCCTTAGCATTCATCACAACAGAAAGGAGACCAAACATAGAGTCATTTGTACACAATTTTTACTCAATTGCTAAATTTAGAGAGCATATTAAAGGGTAGTGCAGCCCATTACTGGTAGGAATCAATGGCCTAAAGTAGTGTTGGATTTTAAATTGCTTCCACCATTAAATAAGAGATCTTCTGGGAGGCCTAAAAAATAGGATGCAAGGGGCTCTAGAGAAAAGCAAGTCAGGGGCATCTAAAAGACAAGTGCAATGTAGAAAATGTGGAGAGCTTGGGCATCGATCAGATGGATGCCATTTGAATGGTCCTAAGAAGAGGTATTTGATACCTTCTTTCTCTCATTTTCCTACTGTTAATTGCTTCACTTAATAATGTGGTATTTGTAGGAAGAAAAATGGTAACAACCAGCATGGAAGAGATCTCCCTATTGGCATTCCACCTAGAGAGTTTATCAATTTGCCACCATCACTGCAAAACAGCCCGGGCCCTATTACTAGAAGGTAATACAATTTCATAATTGTGTAAGTTATAAAACTATGAATGTGGTCTTTCAAGTTACTAATTCACTGATTTCTTTCATGACATCTTAACAGGCAGCTAGCTTTAGCAATTGATGGTGAAGGCACCTCACAAGGGACATCAACAAGCACACCAAGACTGTTGTACCAGGACCATCAAAACCTCGTGCTAAGAAGATGACACCTAAGAAGAAAAGGGCAAGATTGGTTGACAATTGCTAGCTCATGTCATGTTGTTTCTTTTGGCTGTGTTGCTTTGTATGATCTGTCCAGGAGCAAACTGTTAGCTCCTTTTGGCTATGTTGGTTTGTATGGTCTATTTAAGTCTAAGAGATTGAATCTGTAGTGGAACAAATTAGTTTGCTTTGTACTGGAACAGATTGTTTTGGTTATGTTGCTTCAAACTATTAGCCCATGTGTTGGAGAAATTGAATCTGTGGTCTATTTAAGTCCATCTTTATGCTAAATTTGTTTCTATTACATTCAGTTCAGTTCTCTGCATGCTTCACACCTTGTGCCCTGCACTTCATAGAGACATGAAAGTTTATCAACTTTTGTCTGAAAGAACAACCATACTTCCTTACTCTTGACCTACTCATTGATACCGAGATTTGTTTCGACAGTATAAGAGGAGATCAGCAGCACTTTGTTCGCCGAGATGAGCTCAAGGTTTGTGGTACCATTTGCATTTGCACTTCCTTTGCAGTGGAATCACTTCTGAATCTTGACACTGTGTTGGTTGGTTTCAGGCTGCGTGGGAGATCTTCACTCCTTTTGCACGATATCGATGCTGGCAAGCTGAAGGCCCTGCCATAGAAACCGGGAACCCGAGGCCCTCCAGAGGCCGATGAGTTGAGCAAGAGGATCGGGTATGTGCAGACCCATGGGTACATATGGATACCACCTACCCTTGCAAACTTTTAGCTGTTATCAAGTGTCGTTTTACCAGAGAAGGGTGTGTTGTTCAATCTTGGTCTTGAGAATGATGCTCAGAGCCATGTTCAATCTACATGGGTGCTCAAATGATGCACAAGAAGTACTCAGGGGTAAATAGGTCATTTTAAGTGAAGAAATACAGAGAAATACAATAGAAACTAATGAAAAGGTATAAAAAGGGCATTTTCTCACCAAAACACTCTAAAGGAGGGTATATTATCAATTAGGATCTAAAGGAGGGTATATTCTAGATTTCCATCTAGTTGGAGGGCATATTCTCAATTTTCTCTTTTGTGTGAAGTAGGAGCTCGCTTCCATTACTCATAAGGTTTGTTTTTTCCCTATGGTTTATGGATTTTTAATTATAATTTATTAGTTTAATAAATAGTGATTGTTAAAAGATAACGAAACTTATAATCTGCTGAAAAGCCCAAAAACAGACAATCATCAGAGATATTATAAGAGAGTAGGTAACTGATAAGAAAGTATGGTGACTGGTTAATCCATGTGCGCCAGATTGATGATGACTAGAATGTGGATTCATTACCGTTATTGTTTTGCACTTTTGCTATCTCAGATATGCTACAGTGTTTTGCCGTTGAATTGAGATTGCACCGATGATATGATACGATTTGGCTAGTGCGGACATCCTAACATTAAAAAATATAGCATTGCTAATTGAGTAAAAAAAATTCAAAAATTGGTCGAATTCTTAGCCCCAGCCGTATATTTTAGCGAGTAACTATGAGAAGAAGGAGATCCAGGGTTCAGTTTACCGGTGATTACTGCCAGAATCGAATTACCGCCGGGGACCGGGAATAAAAATACCGCCCGAAATATGAAATGCGAAAATTTGAATTTGTAGATGCACTGTAGCTCACATTAGATGCTTACTAATTATATTGGAAGCATGTAGGGTCCATGGGGCTTTTGCTTTTGCTTGTGAACTCTTGATGTTTTCTGCATGTGGGGAGACAAAAGTGAGGCTACAGGAGATATAAAAGCCGGCCGAGATATAAAAGCAAGCAGCAGAGCAGTGTTAGCAAACGGCTGTTCACATGGCTGCCTCTCCATCTTCCCACGCATACATGAATACATGCCTCTCCATCTTCCCACGCATGCATTAATAGCAAACGCCTGTTCACATGGCTGCCTCTCCATCTTCCCACGCATGCATGATGCCTGTTCACATGGCTGCCTCTCCATCTTCCCACGCATGCATGAATGCATGCACAGCATGCCTCCTTGGTTCAGCTTCTAGTCTCTTCATTTCTCTCTTTGTATTCACACTCATATGTGTGTAGCTAGTGCTATATATGCTTGTAAGATGTAACTTCATTCATTAAGTAATCTATTCGCAAAACATTCAACGTTATCAAGCAGCAGCAAGCATTTCACCGGTTTTATCCGGTTTTCCACCGGTATTTCTGGTAACCGACCGGTTACCGGTCGCCTCCCGCCCCGCCCAAAATTTTCATTTGACAAAATTTATCCGGTTTTTATCCGGGATTTCCGATAACCGGCCGGTTACCGGTACCACCCGGCGGCCGGGATTTACCCCGGTTTTTCGATCCTTGAGGATATCCAATTAGGTTTTGAGCCTAGCGTTTGTACTTTGGTGAGGAAGGGAGGGGTATATACAGGAGGGGAGCAAGATTGGGAGGTCTGTTGGATGTGGGTCCAATACTTCAAAATTCAACCAATTTTTAAGCAACAATCAATTGTTGTTTTGGCATGATCTTTTTCCTTTTTACTATTGAAAAAGAATGTATGGTTATAATGTTATAAAAGTGCTTTTATAATGAATCTCCCTTTGTCATTTTCTTACGAAAAGAGAAGGAAATTATGTTACAAATACAGTGTTACAACATAAATTAAGTTATAAACACATGATTGGCTATATGACTTCAGTTTTTCACTCTATATTTACACCTTGTAATCTTTATGAATCAATAAGTTGGCAATGGTGTAACACCCCACCCACTCTCTGGACTCGGAATATTATCACCATTGCATACTTTACCATTCCGACAACAACTAAAAGAATTTAAGCCAACACTAATTTATTTATGTTGCTACGACCAGATACATCACATCATTTTTTAGCGATTACTCTAGCATACTAGTAGAGTCTAAAATATACCGACAAAAGGTGGTACAAGGAGTGTTGCTGGTTTGTGAAAATTATTCATGTGCTACTCCCGCCCGTGCATGACGTTCTCAACGGTCACCTAAAAAAACAACGAAGCAAGGGTGAGTCCAAAGACTCAGCAAGTACAAGCAATACAGTAAATAACAGGTTCACAAATCAGTTCATAACCATCACAATTTCATTAACCACTTGTTTCCATTTAATCTTTTTATGTTCTCATCAACCAATCATTATGCATACGCACATGCGTTTCTTTCTTATCTCTTTAGCCTATACCGGTATAGCAGAGCGAGCACCCGTCGATGCTCCCCCAGGCCCGCTTTGTTTCCATGCGGGGATCATAAGCTCGTCCTTTTTCATACGGGGACTACAGTAGCCCATCATTTTCATACGGGGACCTCATTCTTCACTCTCGTGGAGCGTCCACACGAAGTGGACCTCTGTTATCACACACTATTATGACAAGCATGCAATGCAAATTCTCCATTTATGCATATCAACATGACATGTCTCAACATTCGTCATTCATCATCATGCATCCAAAAATAGTTAACTTACCACAACATGGTAAGCAATGCACTATCATCCATCTAACAGCAAACACTACCCGAATTTACTGCTTTACCATACACTTGCCTGGTTAGTCTTGGGGACGATGCATGGATGGCTCCGACCCGGGACCTCCATCTGTACAAACGTCAACTCGACTTAACGCATCATATTAAAACCAGTGCTTAAGCGAGCGGTGACAACTCTACATGCATAACTTGACTCTGGCATAAACGCACAGGGTTAAGGACCCGTCGCGCAGGTACCAACCCCATTTTTCTTTTCTTTTTCTCCTCTTTTCTTTTCATTTTTTCCTCTCTCTTTCTCTTTTGTTTTTTTCCTTTCCCTTTTCTTTCTTTTTTTCCTTCCTCTCGTTTACTCGGTTCGGCCGAACGGTCTTACCCATTCCTCATTCTCCTCATTTCTTTCAGCTGAACAGCCCGGATGACTCCCAGGCAATGGCAGCGTGCGACCAGGCTCGGACGTCGCCAGCCTGGAGCTCGCCACCAACGGCTCCTCCGCCGCCCCCACCTTCTCCTCTCCCTTCCCCTCTCACTTCCTCTCTCTCACTCCTGGATCCATGCGCCATGGCCAGATCCAGCGTCGTCCTGCCACCAGCCGCCACCCTCTCCGACTTCTCTTGGCCCGGTGACCGCCGGCCTTCAACCACCTCCTACATCAGCCCTCCTCCCGGTCCACTAGCTCCGGACCATCGGCCCCTGCGCGATGGTGGTGCTGTTTGAAGGACAAGGGAAGGGTGGTAGCCTTACTTGGTTGAGGTTGGGAGGGAAGGGGGCCTGCCAAATGAGGGGTTGAGGATGACGAGGTTCGTGGACGATGTCTTGGTGTGGAGGCGACGGTTGCTGGACGTCTTGCGCCTCCAGGTCATCGTCGTCCCCTTGCTTCTCTCCGTCGTCTTCCTCTACACCTCCTACCTCCTCTCCCCCGGTTCCCTCTTCCTCACTGTCTCTGTGCAGTGTGGCTGCCTTGGGATTTTTGTCTTGGGTGGTGCTTAGCTGTGGCTTTTGCTTTGGTCGAGCAAAACATTGGTGTTACCTCTTGCTTGGCTATGGTTGGCAGAGAAGGGAAATGAAAGTGAGACTTGTGTGGCTAGTCTGCTTAAGAGGGCATGGTCAGTGCTCTCTCTGTGTGTGCATTGATATTTATGCTCTTCCCATTTAGCCTTAGCTGGTTATGTGCCTAGCACTACACTGTTTGGGTGTTTTCTACTGTAGCAGGTAAGTTGGTAAAAAGTAAGATTAGAATTTCCTACCGGATGATGAGAATCCAATGCGAGACAGTGCTAACCGTCCCTAGACAGTCTGGGAACCTGAGAGCGCTACTTTTATTCGGCTTTCTAAAAGCCGATAGGTCTAACGGCAAAACTTTCTTTTATCCCATTTATTCTCTCTTGGATTGTTCCTATTATTTGCATTATTTCTCTTTGCATCTTAGCGGTATTACAAATCGTCTTGCCCGTAGTTTCTTGTAACCTCTCTGCGCTCGCGAGGACTCGGTTGCTACGCAACATTAACGAAAAGCTCTCTGCTTTGTTTTAATAAAAGACCCCAGATTATTACTACACGGGATATGTAGCTAGTGTAAACATGGACTACCACACGACCACAAATACAAGGTGTAAGCCAGGTCAGCCTGAGAACTGAATTAACCTCGTAGCAATGACAATGAACTGATGACTGGGAGTGAGGCAATAAACGTGTAAGACGTTCTGCAGGTTTCAGCAGATGAATGTGGTCAGGCACATTCTTATTCAGTAACATCAAAAAATCCCCGGCAAATTCAGATAATAGAATTTCGGTCCAAAAAAAAAAACTTCAGATAATATAGTTTGGGGCACTATAGTGTATGCGGCACTAAAAAATATAGATGGAGTCTAACAAAAGGAAACAAATCCTATGTGATCAGTTCTGACTTCTAGCAGCAACTAGTTTACCTTTTTCTCAAAAAAAAAAAAAGAAAAAAACAGTTTACTTTTCAAGATACCATAACGCTACAAGAACAATAACGCACAGAACCGAACATTAAGATCATTTCAATAGGACGGGTTTAAAGAATTACAATTTGGTGTTACAACAATTCATGATACAGCCGAAAGACAATTTACAATCCACTCTAGTCATCTCTTACAAGCAAAGGCTAAAAGTGTTCACTCTCTTTATACCCAACCTAAACATCATGATGCCTACAAGTATCAATCACAACCACCTTCTATCTATTTTCTCCTTGATGTATAATAGATAAGAAAAAGACATCCTAATTGAATGGAACAACATCTACAAACATCAACGAATACATGAATATGACGCCAAGGGCTGGCTGCCGAGTGAGCCGGCCACATTGTGAGGCTATATATCAGGGAGACTTGTCTCGGATGACCTCTTCCAGGTGCCCAGCAAATGGCTGGGTATGGCAGAAAACCTTCGTTCGATAAAGGGTTGAATCTTGTGTGGTGCATTCACGATGCGATGGCCTTTGGTCGTCCGTAAGTTAGCACCATTACAAACTCTTTCGCGGAGGAGCCTATCATGGTCTGTGTTGTCTGGGTTGATCGTCCCCTCAGCCACAACTCCACTAAATTGCCCAGAGGTTGTGTAGGATTTACCGGCTGCCCGCAACAATTTATTTCCACCTGTAAACATGAAGATTATGTACTATTCAGACAAGTCAACAGATTCACTTGAGCTTACAGTGTCCCTTCACAAACAATTAGTGCAGAATTTCAAGGTACAAATTCAATTTAAAAGGTAACAATGCGGCTCTGAAGGTATTTACTATTATCAGAGAAAACATATAACTAGTAATGAGACTATACACAGTATCAAAGGTAACAATGCAGGAGCTGAAGGTATTTACTATTATCAGAGAACAAATATAACAAGCAGTGAGACTACCGAGTGTCAAAGGTAACAGTGCAGGATCTGAAGCCTGAAGGTTTTTACTATTATCAAAGAACAAATATAGCAAGTAGTGAGACTATACGCAGTGTCATGTGTGATGTGCATCTGAGATGTTGAAAAAAAATACTGGAACATCGACAGTTTCAAGTATTCTCCTCATCGTTCCGGATATTCCTTCAAAGCATCTAGACCACAAACTGGAAATTTATCAGTTCACTGCCCATCATCAATATAACATGGATTTTGATTAGTAATTTAATGCTCAAATCGCAAAAAGTGGCCCATAAAGGAAAAGGCAGAAGAAATGAAGCAAGTTTGCCATGTCCATATGAGCACGAAGTTTCTCAAATGATGCTGCTCCTTTAAATCTCAGTCATGCATATATATGTCATAACAGAAGAAAATTTCCCAGTGCAGACAAACAGTTGCCTGAATAATACATCAGACAGTTGTCCAAATAATACATGAGGCAGGTAGGGTTCTTACCTCAGACTCACTTGGAAGACCGAGCTTCCGCATGAGATACTTTTGGATAGACGAAGCAGGTACGTTTCCACCCCTATTATAACACAGTTGTGTGTTAACCACAATCGGAACTGTTACAGTATATCAAGTTGCAAAAACACAAATACATGGACATTATGCAACTAAATCTGCATCATGCAACAATATTATAGGAGGGACATCGAATTTACAAACAAGTCACAGTGATGCTAGTTTTTGAAGTGATCATTTGATTTCACTGCAAGCAATCACCATATCTATGCATGAAGATCAAGTAATCAAGGCATTGTAGAAATAAGATTACCCTGATATTTGGGAACTTCAAGTCCACCTAGGAACCAACCTTTGCATATAGCCCCACTGGCTTAGGAGCAGAAGTTCGTGAACAAAATATTTTTCCAACTAAAAGTTTACTACAGTTTGATGCACATTATAGTGTAATGGTGGAAAAGAAACAATGATCAACAAGAAGGTTATAATCAGCAGGCAAGTGAAGCAGATGGCAACACACATGGTGCTAAACCATGGTTATTTCTGGAATCAATAGCCAAGCATCAGTGCAAGACTCACTGATCTCAGCCCCTTTTTCACAAGAATTTACACTTAAAACTAACCAAGTGACTTTTAGCTCCAATCAGTTCTAGCAAGCAAAATGTCCCCCACTTTCCTTAAAAGTGCACTGTGAAGGTAATAAATGCTATGCATTTTCTTTTGTTTTTGTCAGCTTGCACCTATTCATCATACAAACTGCCACTATGGAAGTATCCCTGCTCTTTTTGTTCCTCCCTAATGAACATCCTTAATTTTTTTCTTGAGCCTTTTATGCTTGTTTATCATAAACCTATCTACTAACAGCCTAGTGTAACAAATTCAAAGAACTTATGTCAAGGTTAGATCTAGAAAAATTGATTAAACTGGACTATTCTTGAGTCCCAAGCAAAAGCTGAGTAAAATATGAGCTCACTTTATTCGCAGATAGTGGGAAGGTATCTGTGGTAACGGTGGGTCTCCTTTCCTGAAAACAACCAGAGCACAAGAAGATCAGATAAAAGCCTATGTAAGCAATTGCTATTTCAGAATTTTAAGACAAAATGATATTATATGAATTGACGATGCTTACTGTTCAAATGAGGCAACCAACGAAAACCATATGGAGCTAAACTTCTTTTCATTCTGCATAGCTGCAGCATCAGGCTTTACATCGGCTGGAGCTAGAAGTTCTCTCCTTTTCTGTACAGTCCCTTGAACAACTTCCCTTTTTGGCATCACTGGTGGCACAGGAACATCCTTCTTGTCATCTGCAATTTTGGACTTCTGCAGATGCTCCCTAGCCTTTGTTTTGTTAGCATATGTGCTACGGGGAGAATCATTGAGTTGCAGTTGCCCTCCCGTAACAACTGGATTCTGTGCACTTGACTTAAAGGGCTTTGTCCTGTTTGTAGCTTCTATCAAACAATGTAAAGGTCTCCAGAGCTCAGCCTTATCTGCCAACTCCTCACTATCATCCTTGGTATCTTTATTGGATGAATCGTTTGATGCCTCTGTATTTGATGATATCTGCAGACAAAAAGATCATGTTACTGCTGGTATGTGCCCTCTTCTAGCTATTGTAGTTTTGGGAATTTAGTATGCACATTCCACAGCTAACTCCAATGTAAATAGCATGCAGATGCAGGACAGCATGAGATACGAATACTCAATTTCCCATTAGGTGTGATTTGTTTACCTGTCTTCTTGTTTGTGGCACTTTTCCCAAATTAGCAGGCAAGCTCGAATTATGAGCATGCTTGTCACCATTATCATTTTCCTTTTTCACAGGATCCACAATAATAGGACCAAGTCCACGCAAGGCAGCAGCTTTTCTGGCAACTGCTCTTGTCCGCCGTCCAGTCAATCCAGTTGGTGTTACTCTACGTGTATTGACCACCAGTGAAGAGATAGATCTCTCTTTCCTTTTAATGGGAAGTGAAATAGGAGTTGCAACTTCTTCATCCTTAATCTTCTTTCTTTTGAATGGAAAAATTTTTGATCTCACATCTTGTAGGCAGTGATCAGCTCTGAAGATTACAAAATATAGAAAAATGGGTATAAGAAAGACCTAAGGTACCAGTACAATGATCTAAGATTCTTCAATATGGGGGAAGCTACAAATTCCTGTCCATCGAACTTATTCAAAAAGCTACTTAGTCCTCCAGAATGCATTTCTAAAATTGTTTCCAGTGTGTTACTACCTTTTGTTTTGTCTCGAACTTTTATTGTGTACTAGGTGCTCCACCCGTGTGGTGCTGCGGGTCTGAGGAAAGGTAGATTAAGAACTTAAAAAGTTTAGTGCCATCATGCTGTGGACCATAATAATGTAGAACTAGAGATTCCCTTAAGAAAAGCCAATGACTGCTATAGGCAATAGTACTGTTTAAAATAGGATCCATATGATGTAAAAGAATAAAACAGTTCATATATAGACAATCATTGTTAATGCCCTTCCAATAAATAATTCATCTGCTCTTAGAAAGTTAAATCAACTACAAGTTAATATCAAACATCTAATGCTGCAGCTCTATGATGGCTTACCTAGCTGATGCAGAAGTTCCACAATTACTGCAAAAAGGAAGAGATAGGACGATTTCTATACAATCATGAGAAATTCTGCAATACAATCACATGGAAAGGTCCAAAAAAGAACACTGCAAAAACTGCTTTTTTTCCTTTTATGATGGGAAATATTATTCAAGCAATCTGAAAAATGCAATGGTAGATTAGAAGTGAAGTGGTTGGTTCCACAATAGAGAACTGAGACTTGTTGATTACAATGTGTATGACAGTGGAGTTAATTCAACTGCAGTATCAGTCTTCTATGCTATGACTATGAGGTATGTAATGTTTTGACAAGTTTTTTTTTTCAAGTGCAAGGATGTAAAGTTGTATGCTTGTATTTTCTCATCCAAATACCAAATAAAATGCATATTCAACTCTTGTAATTTCTAATTTGGCATGTCCATGTCACGGAAGAAATGGGCACAGCTATTATGCCCTATAAGGTAAGAACAGGAGATATCCAGATGGGAACGTGAATGCATAGTATTTTGTCCTGTGTGAAGCATCACGTAGAAAAGCCATGACATTCAACATTCTTTTTCCAGAAGTAATGTATCTTCTTGAAAATAAATAGAAAACCAAAGATGACATCTACATTAGATATAAGACATACAGTACCCCAATTTCCATTGCATATCTAGCCAATATAATGAAAGTTTAATTTCCAATTGCAGGTCCTAACTTTCAATTGAATCCTTGCGTGTAAATGAAAATGGGATACTGCATTTGAACTGTTAGAGATATATGTATAGTTTGTTATTCCCTATTGTTATGAGGGGTTCTTTGCATATTTACCACCTGTACTTTGTGTATATATACCGGCCCATTGGCCTCATATGAATACAAGCGCTATTCATAACATGGTATCAGAGCCAAAACTAGGGTTTTGGCTTACCTAGGGTTCCGCGCGCCGTCGTCGACTCCGCACCACCGTCGCCGACTCCCGCGTGCCGCCTCCGCCTCCACCGCCGCCGCCGGCCTCCCCGCGCCTCCCGCGCGTTGCCCGGCCTCCACGCGCCTCCCGCGCCGCCGCTCCCCCGCGCTCCCCACCGCCTCCGCGGCCGGGCTGCCGTCTCGCTCGCCTTCCGCCGCCTCGCTCCGCCCGCCGGTGGCCGACGGCGCCTTCTCTGGCTGCTGCCGCCGCCTCGCGCGCGGCCGCTTTGCCGGCCGCTGCCCGTCTCCGCGCCGCCGCCGCCGCCGCCGCCGAGCAGGTCGCCTCCGCTCGCTTTTTGTTCGGGGCTCGGTCGGTCGGTTTGTAAACGAAAAAAAAAAGATAATGGATATCCAGATTTCATTAGTGAGAAGTGAGAACAAACATGGCTCTTTGACTTATGTTCATTCCGTCTTGAGAGAAGAACTGAGAGTAACGACACCTAGGTTTAAGAAGTAACCCATCAAACTGTTGTTTATGATTTCCTACCGGATACCCATTAATGAAGGTGCAAAAATTTGCAAGAATTGTATTCTTTTAAAGGAGGCCAACGGTGGGGTTGTGCCCCCACATGGAAGCTAACTTCTCATTGACAAAATTGGTTCTTTACAGACTTGCTTCGCCTCGGCGTTAAACTTAAAATAGTAAGACAGGGTAGGGGATGAGAATAAACAGATCCAATAACTCAGGATTTGCTTGCTTGCAAAGGGGGGCTAAGGGAATTTACCACAGTGAATAAGGGATTAATGGTCAGGGCAAGCATCGTTGCTGCTGGATGTAATCCAAACTTCGAAAATGCAACATCCAAGACTCGATGCCTGAATCCATGCTCCACCCCATGATCTGCAATTCTGCATGCTTCCCATTCATAAACCAGTTCTTCCATGACTCTCAGTAGAATTTATACACCTAAAGGCTAAAGCATAACAATTCCACCTCCATGATTCTTATGCCCGATGAACGGAAGCACAATGGGAATATGAGTCGGAATATTTTTGGTGTTTTGGCCATGGAGATGGAAACTAACTGATTGAAAGAGGATGATGATCCACCGCAACTTCCTTTTATGAATGGATGCGTACACAACGGTTGGTGTTTTGTGAATGGGCAAGCTTGCTGTTTTTACACGTGAGAAATTACTTGGTTGGTGATTATATTAGACATCTTGTCAATTCAAATAGAAATCGCACGCGGTGATTCCCTTTTCGGTTGATGGTTCACGTATCTTGGTTCATCTGCATAAGAGCAAGGCCTAACGAAGGGTATCGGATAGCAGCAGTTTGAATAAAAAGAAATAAAAAATCAAACAGTTGATATATTCTCGAAGATGTGGCCTAATGAGAAGGCTTGGTTTGTTGTCAATAATATAGGAGAGAAAGATTATTGTAAGACCATGTGGAGGTCACCCCTAGTGTATGATGAGTATTTGACTTTGTTATGCAAATCTTGTCGAAGTTTTGAGTTTGGTTTTGCGAGTTTGCAATGTTTAGGGCTGTTGTCAGGTGTAAGACGATCTGACCGGCCTAAGAATGGTGGTCTAACCACCATGGGGCAAGTAATTAGACAGGTTTTGGTCAGTTAAAACCAATGTGGTCGTGGAAGCTGGTTGGGCAAAACCAGTGTGGCCATGGAAGCTGACCGTGAAAGACCAGTTATAAAGAGGTGGCCAATGGTCGGGTAGACCACCATGGGGAGAGCGATCAGACTAGTGATGGGCGGTCTAACCGACCGTGGCACGGCAGTCAAACCGACTTCTCAGAGGCCAGACATGTCTGGGGTGTCCAGAGAGATTCTAAAGTGGCTAGACATATCTGGGATGTTGATGGAAATAAATATGAGAGTGGTTTGAGTGTGCGCACAACATGGGTACTGGTGTTTTATTGTTGTATGTTGCATAATGCATTGTTTTGACTAACGTGAGTCAAGTGCATAGAACTTGTACTCGATATGGTTGCTTGATCTTTAGATGTGTGGGTGGCTTGAAGAACGTTAGCCCGTTTTGCTTGTTCTTAGTTTAGACTTGGGTTTCGTGGTTAAGATAGTTTTATCCCAAATCAATGCCTAGATTAGTTTGCTATAACATGTAGGAGTAGATCTGGATCATCCTGTTGATTAGAAACTCCTCGAGCAAGAACTAATTGGGATTTTAGGGTTTTGGGTGTTCTTGATAGCTAGATTTGATTTTCTTCAAAATAAGTGAACCTGAGCCTAAGGACCTTATGATTCTTGATTGATTTAGGTTTCTAATGCCTTGAACAATTCTTGTACAAAATTTGAGGATGTTCGGATGAGATTTAAGCAATTTCTTGATATTTGAGTTGACCCGAGAGGTCTTTTTAGTTTGGAAATAAGGGACTGGTCAGACCGTCCCAGACCTGCAGTTAGACCAATAACCGGTCAAATCGGCCCTAGACTAGCTATCAGACCAACCATGCCCAGTCAGATCGACCTTAAGCCGGTGGTCAGACCGGCCTAGTGAGGTTTTGGCCCACTCATTGCTTCTTCTGTTCCCTTAGCTTATTGGCTTCTATTTTGCTCTTGTTTCCGTTGTGCATCCAATCTTATTAGCTTCTCATAGCTAACTGAATGAAGAAGCTAAAGAGGGTTGGTTCTATTGAAGTTGACAAGAGTCAAAGATCATTCACCCCCTCTGATCTCCATTGTCAACCCTATAATTACAAAGATTTGAATCAAAGCGGCAAGTTTTACATGTACTATATCCAACATCCAATGGAAAGTTATAATATGATTAAAAATCCAGGAAGCTTAACAGCAGGGTCAAAACTAAGTACCAACACACAGTTATTTTGACCTTAAGATCTACATCAACAAGCAAAGTGAATAAAATGTAAGTGCATAGTCATGAGGATAAGTGTACCTAAGCTTCTCAACTGGAGTGCAGCCAAGATCAATTTTACATACTGGGCAGTATTCTACCTCCTCGTCATTGAACTTCTCATATATACACTTTCTGCAAACTGCATGAGAATGCAAGGCTTAGAGCCCGGAAACAATGTTCGCTCAAAGATAATTTTAGTAGCAAATGAAGTCACGACACTAAACAGATTTTCCCACTACTTGTATTACTGTGCTGTACACTGAGCTCTTCGGTTAGTGATAGGGTCAGAAACATACTTGTAGAACATACCACGGAAGAAATACTTACAAGATCATCCCAGAAAAGAACAAAGAACAAAAATGCTACAGAAGGAACTCAGAAAATACCAAAGGGGCCTCGGATAGTATAGGTAACACCGTAACAGGTTCCACGCTGACTTGGTTTCCAAATCATTTCTGGGATAGGGTCACTCATTTTTAGTTTGCCCCAGAATTAGCGAATACCATTTCATAGTGACAAAATTATGCAGAGACTCCAGAATTGAAGAAATGTAGAAGCATTTCAGTCCCACTATCTCAGGGGAACTAGCCAATACAGTCAGCTCACACGACTCATGCTCCCAATGAAGCTGAGTAATTCAGTATTGGAGGTCCAAGCAGCGGCGTACGTGTTTCCAAATGGAGAACCCAAAAGTTGCATTTGGTAGGGTCCACGTCAAAAGGATCAAATTTAGGCCAACCTTGCAGGCATTCCTCTGTCCCAAAAACAAGTAGTAGCTCATCCAAGTCTTAAACTTGAAGGAAGCACCAAGTGAAGCCGGAGCACGCTGAGCTTTAAGCAAGACTAGTAGTAATTCTCAGCTGCTTAACTAAGCTCAGCGAAACAAATTCCGCAGCGATCCACCTGCATGTTGAAGATCCACATAGCATCCGCGCATATAACCCAACATTTCCACGTCGCGTACCGATGAACAAAACTAGAGCTAGCCCACGTAAAACATTGGCTCGACATGAGCACGAAGCCAAACACGGCAAGGCCGCCCTCCCAAAATTAAGCACAATCCCAGGCTGCGAGGCGTCAACGCGCACCAAACCCTCGTGGAATGCTCGAACGCGCCACCGCCCCACGTCCCGGAGGGGCACGCGGCACGCCGAATCCCACGTCCCAGAGCCGCACTGACCGTCGAATCAGGCGCGACCGACGTCGGAGAACCGAATCCTAGTGGCTAAGGGCCGGAGCTCTACGACGGCAGCAGGGGGAGAAGAGAAGGAATAACTCACATGTGTGGAGGCACTCGGAGACGGTGGTGGCGTCGCGGAGGCGGCGGTTGCAGAGCGGGCACGTCATGCACCGAGCGAGCAGCTCCCGCTTCACCATCACCACCCCCCTCTCTGCCGCGGCGCCGCCCCTCCTCCCTCTCTTCCTCCCCCTGCCCCTCCTCTGCTCCTGCTCCTCCTCCGCCGCCGACGCCGCCTCCTCGACCTTGGCCTCCTCCTCCGCGTCCTCTGTCGGCGCGGCCTCCGGTGGAGGCGGCGGGTGGTCCCCCGGCGATGCCTGCACCTGCATGGCGCGGGGCTAGCGGCGCATGGGGTTGTTCGTCGTCGGATAGATCGAGGGGGAGAATGGAAATGCGCGGTGAGAGCGACCGAAACTAGGAAAAGAGCGTTTTTTTTTATTCTGGCATCTGCCGCCGCCGCCTACCTGCTCCGTTTCTTATGGGTTTCCAGTGCCCTTGCACTGTAAACTCGATGACTTCCCGCCCATGTTCGACTCCGCCCATCAGAGATCGCCTCACAAATGATCCTAGAAACTCTTGGCACGCAAGGGACGGCCAAGAGCTATTGCGCTGGAGCTGAGGAAAATGCTCCAGTGTTTGTGTCTCTGCTCCGGTACTCTCGTCTCACCCTATCTGTGTTGACTGATGAGTGACCGCTGCATTCGCGCGCTCAGCCACCAACGGTCCCTCGTCAGATCACCAATGGCGATTCTTCGGTGTGGCTTGCATCTCGCGCGCTCTCGTGCGGACAGCAGCAGCAGCAGCAGAAGAAGCGCCTCGCTCGCAAGATCGAACAGTACGTGAATTGCAGAGGGATACAAGGCTATAAACCAAGCTAGATGGGCTAGCTTACCAGGCCATTACGCAACACTTTACCGTACAATACAATAATCATGCAAATATACCAGTGGGTAAGGCGGCTGGGACTTCCGATTCGGTTCTTTTGTCTTGATCCACTTGTGGATTGTACACAAAAAAATGCTTTCCTTTTTCATAAACATTTTTAAGCTGGAAAATTAGGGCCGCCCCTTTGAAAGAATCCCTAATCTCGACTCACCAAACTCAATGGAACGGCGGAGAGAGATTTCGCCATTTTCCCCAGCGTCCCAGATGGTTCCATTGACCTCAATGGAACGGCCGGCGAGGAGAACTCCGCTCCAACTAGCTTACAGTTTAAGTTTTTGATTATAACTTTTAGTTTATAACTAAAATTAAACTATAGTGACTGTTAATTTTTTAGAAAAAATAGAAAAAACTGTTATATCATCACGGACAATGCAACGGAATAAGGAGAAAAAGAAAAGCCAAAAAATCCAAAAAATCCCTTAAAAAAATCAAAATAAGTCGAAATTAGGAACTAGCATGTTCCAAATGACTTCTAGTTTAAATAAGTCAAAAGTCAAAATAAATAAAAAAACTGAAGCCGTTTGAAGCGGGGATGAAGCGTGTAGTGTGCATATACATCGTTTCACCTACTACAAGTGAAAAGTGAAGTGATGGACGATGTGTAGTAAAGCATGGTGTACATCGTGGCCAACCACCACGGCACCATCCAAGCCCAAAAGATAATTAAGATTATCTATTGACTTCTAAAAAAAGTGGTATCTAAGGAGTACTTGAGTGCTTTGTTACTAAATAATACTCAAATTTAGATTCCCTAGTCTAGATCTAATAGATAAAATAACTTTGCCACCTTCCATCTTATTCGAGTACTATTTTATCAAGAGGCACTTAATTATTTAGACATTAGATGCATATCTGCCTCTTTCCACTAGTTTACTCATTAGTCATTAGCATGTGATGTAATATATTAAGGAACGCTCTAATATAGGTTATTCTTTTCTGCATGGGCTTTTTACATCAATTATATGCTACTTTTGTGCAAATCAAATTATGTACAAAATGATGTGACAATTTATAAAAAAGAGGAACAAAACAAACTTAAGGAACACAACAAAAACCCTACTTCTTCATTTATGATGCGGCTCCCAACGCCACTAAACAAATTGATTACTTCATTACCACATTGTTCACCCGAAAAAATTATAAAGCACAACATGGATCACAAAAAGCAACATCCAATTGATAAAAAATTAAGTACTCACAAACACAAAAAAACACTCGAGTACCATTTAGCAAATTCCTTACAGTAAATGGTTTTTTTTATAGTATTTAGTTTTTAAATGGAGTGTCTTTTTAAGACGGGACCTACTAATCGATTATAGCATACACTGTAGTAACTTCATTTATATCGACTAAAATCTTACAAGAGTCTATCTCTATAAACTTCTCTACAATCTGTTACTATTTATAAGCCAAAACCAAAAACTAATATAAATGACCCTTAAGAGATGCACTGCAGTACGGTTTGATTTAATTTTTGTCTGAAGTGGCATGGCTAATTGCAAGCGTCATACTCCCTTATTAAGCTTGGGGGGATTCCGTCCCAAGCAGCACCACCATGTTAGCGATTTTGCAAAAAGGCTTTTTGGCTTTTTAAAATTGCGTACATGTCCTCGACTTTTTCAGAAAGGCCCCACCATGTCAGCACTTTTACGAGAAACCCCTCTATTTTTAGAATTACATATAGGTCCTTGATTTTTTTTCAAGGAAGCCCTCCTTTTATGTGGTTAAGCCCTGCACTTTTCCTAGAATTACATATGGGTCCTCTATTTTTCAGAAAAGTGCTTCGTTTTCTCGAGAAATACGTACATGTCCTTGATTTTTCTAGAAAAAACCCTCTACGAATTATCGACTCTTTTGTTTCAGTCCATGTGGTAGCTAGTGTGGCGTAGCGCTATGCTTCCACAACTAGTTGCTTATATACGAGGACCTAATCGCCTACCGGTCTATGCTTTAGGTCCATTCATGGTTTTTGCCTTCTGGTTTTTGAAACTTAAAAATCTTCTGGAATGCGTAAGCTTTTTAAGGTAGTCTTTTCTTTTTCTACTTTTCCTTTTTTTGTATTATCTATAGAGATATAGAAGTATTTTTTTCCTTTTTTATATTCTTTTGATTAAATATCTCAAAAAATAAATTACTATAGTACCATCTTGACAAAAACTATAATCGGACCTTAATTGGAGTGCCAAGTAAGAGGTACACATATCTGCGACGACAGTGTCTCCCTAGCACTGTTCTTGTAAATAGTGCCCACTGAGTACACACGTGCACGCGGCTGCATTTAGTGGTCAAAGCGCGTGCCCGTGCTCCTGGAGATCTTTAGTTTTCGTCTATAGTCTCAAGCATATGCATTGGACGCACCCACGTGGGTGTGTGTGTATGGGTACACACGTGCACGCGGCTGCATTTAGTGGTCAAAGCGCGTGCCCGTGCTCCTGGAGATCTTTAGTTTTCGTCTATAGTCTCAAGCATGTGCATTGGACGCACCCACGTGGGTGTGTGTGTGTGTGTGTGTATGGTATTGAGTGCGTGCGTGTGTGAGTGCGTCCTTGTTGTATTCATGAGCTCAAAAAAATATCTTTGTTTTTATTTGCAGAGGGTATGGAAGTTCTATTTCCACAAACATAGTCCAACCCATATGACACCAAATGTCAAAGTAGGGCCCTTGAATCTAAATCCTGAATATAGTCCTATATTACACCCAGGGGAAGCGCCCTCGAGTAGTGCTGCCACGTTAGTGTTTTTACAAAAAAAAGCCTTATGGATTTTGTGTAATCGTGTGCGGGTCCTCAGTTCTTGCAGAAAAGCCCCTGCCATGTTAATTTTTTGCGAAAACCCCTCTACTTCTCTGAAATTACGTACAGGTTCTCTACCGGATAGCACCCCATTATTTTTCTAAAATTATGCACGGGTCCTTGGTTTTAGGCGAAAACACCCTCCATTTTGTTCGAAAATACGTATGGATCCTCGCTTTTTCAAAGAAGCCCCTCTTACGAATTTTCATCTCTTTTACTTCAGTCCACATGATAGCTAGCACGGCGTGGCACCATGCTTACGCTGCTAGTTGAAAACAAGAGCAGAGTAGTAGCAATGGTTCATTCTTTTCGGCTACAGTTTATGGCTTTTAGTCTTACCGTGAGCAGTTGCCTGAATGAACCAAATACTAATAAGCTGATAAGCCGCTTCAAAAAAGCTATTCCAACAAACCGCTTCGAAATCACGGTAAAAAAAACCTTCTCATTTATTTGTTTAAAGGAAGCCATAAATCATAAAATAAAACTTGCGTAATACAACTCATACTGTTCTGTTGCTGCAGCATGCCAAGCTCTAATTTCAGACCGTAAATCCAAGAAGTGAACTGTCAAAGCACATTACACCAAACACCATGAAATTCTCGACAGTATAATGTGTAGTTTTAACTTTGATGCTTACTTTCCATATCTGAATCAATAATCAATTTGTGTGACGTCAACGCAGTACAAACTTGTCATGGTGTACCCAAAGCCTTGCAAAGCATTTCTCATCCAAATCACGTGGAAAGGATGGCTCAGGGAGCTACTGATGCCAATTTCAGATCACAAAATCACGCTGACGCGGTCAAGAGCGCCATTGCTACTTTAAATTATTTTTCAGCATTGCAATCTGAAAATACATTGTAATGTGGTGCTGTTTTGTGTAAAGAAAAGAAGAAGCATGTTTTGATCAAGAATGAGGAGAGCAGGGGCAGAGCCACTGAGGGGTTTCATCATGTTTTAACCTACCCTCCGGTGGCAGAGCCCCCCCAACACCTCATCTGTTGCCCTGCGTCCAACTGTGCCGCTGCCGTGCTACACTATTGCAACCTTTCTCTCCAGTGAGTTTTTGATGAAACCGTTCATGTCATCTCGTGTTCTAGCATCCAAGCAACACATTCTCTAAGTTAATTTGATTTTCGTTTAGCCAATCGTCGGGAATCGAGATTTCCCTAAAACCAACCAAATTTGCTCCTCGCCATTTATTCGTTGTCTCTAGTGAGCCATTTTTCAATTCCTCACATCCAAACCATCTCCATGACCTCCTCTACTTGTTTCATGCCTCAATTAGACCATTGCCTCACCGTGGAGAGCCACCATTGATGCCACCTCCATTTCCACCATCGACTACCGTCGCCCTGCCTCTCTGGCCATCCCCTGAGCCCACCAGCTGCATCGGAGCACTCCACGCACCCACGTCGTGCCCATGCTCATGTCGCCATCCGCCTGACATCGCCAGAGCACTGCCACCGCCATCTACCCATGCTCGCCCATGTCGTGCCACCTCTCGCGCCGCCACTGTGCACCGTCACCTACACCGCTATATCCCACCGCTCCCCAAGACCCCTCCAACTAATTTTCCCATTCACCTCCACCTCCAACGCCGCCCCTTGTTGACAACACCACCCCTAGAGCCATCGTCGCCCCTGCTCTATTTCCCCTTTGCTTTCTTCTTGTGCCCTCTCTCAGTTACTTACATGGATGGCCCACTAGTTAGTTTTGTTTTTAAATTTTTCAGCTGAAAGGAATATTCCTTTGAAATATTCTTTTCTTTATCTTTCTCTATATTTTCTCCTCCAAGAAACATTTTGTTGACTTGTTCTCCATGTCGAACTCCGAATCAAGTGATTCAAATTCCTAAATTCATAATCTACCTCCCAATACCTATTTTATAATTTTCTGATTTTATTTGAATTTATTTTGTTGGGCCATTTTTCATGTGTAGACTACAATGTTTCCAATGAGTATGACTTCATCGACGTTTCTCACCACCAGTACGCTTTGAGTCCACCCTCTATTTTCTTTCTAGCTTCACCATTGGAGGAGAGGAAGGCCGGCCAAGGGAGGCAAGGGTTAGTCCATGCAACGCATGAGGTAGTTCCATGCATTTGGCCGCATGGGGGAGCACGTGATCCAAGCGTGTGCATGAGTGCGTGGAGAGGGAAGCCACATGGGGGCCTGGTGTGCGTGTTTACTGTGTGGATCAAGAAAGAAGAATTGAGCCAAGAAGGGTTGCTAAGCCAGGAAAACAAGCCAAGCTAGGGAAACAACTATTTCTTGTGCGTGAATAAAGAAGGGAGGGAATCTAGCTAGGCCATGCCAATCTGAGTAGGATTCCTTGTCGTGCACAATCAGGAGGATGAGTGCTTTGCCATGTGGATCTAGGAGACTGAGCCAAAGAGGAGGAGCTAGGATTCTACGTTGGCTTAATTCGGAGAGGGATCAGCCTTTAAAAAGGAAACCAATTTGAATTACCATATCTTGAGTTTTTTTTCTATCTTTAGGTTTGTTATTTCCAACTAGATGAGTCTGAGTTATTTTGGGTGTGCGTTAAGGTTAGCCGAGTCTTGTGATCGGTTTTGTATATAGTTTTAGGGAGTCCTTCCAAAAACCATGTTGGTTTATTTGAGGAGTCTGGTTTTAGAAGAATTGGAGTCGCTTTTCTTAGGAAGTCCAAGTTGAATACGTGAATTGAGTCCGAGTTAGCCTTGAGTCGTGCGCGTGTGTGTGTGTGGATGTGTCATTGGGCATCAATATAAGGCCAAGGGCATACCTCATTGTACCTTAGAATAGATTGCTTGGAGAGAGAATATAGAAAAGTAACATTATTTGTGGTGCAAACTTGTGTGCTTGTGATTGCATGAGAGTTTTCCAATTAGGGTTTGCTGCGATTCCATGGATTGAGAGCTTAGTTGCTATTCTCACATCACCATTGAATCTTTATGATTCCCCTCTTCAATTCATGAATAGTGCTGATGGTTTGGAGAATCCTCGTTGGTTGCTTCTAATCAGCGACATTGTTTGTTGATTAGTGCATTGCAACCCTACCCTTCAACTACACTTTGGCGCAAGAAGAAGAGACATGTTGATCGACTGCTACTCCTTGGCCAAAACTCTAAACCCTAGAGTTGCGCAAGGAGAAAGGCGGGAAGGGGTTGTTGAAACCCTAAGTCCCTTTGCTGTCACAGAAGGCATGTTGCTGCCACCATAGCCGCAAGAAGGAAGAAGGCATTGCAAGGAACAAGAGGAAAACACCATTGTTTATACCGCTAAGGTCAAACCACCCTTACGCATAAACTAGTTTACTAGTTGGTCCGTATTAGATGCAATTGATGGAAGTTAGTCAATTGGGAACCGCTCGCCCATTCAACTATATATTATACCAAAAGAGGCCATCAACCACAAAGGTAAAACACATATGTACATGTTCATGACTAATTACAATAGCATCGACATTTTTCACAGGCCCATTATCAGCATTCTATTGTAGCCTCCCCCTTATGTTTTCACCTACTCACAGAAACATCTGCATTTTTATGGGGCTTCCAATGAGACCCAAATGGTCAGTACTTCGGCCATGGGTGCCTTTAAGCTATTATCTAGCAACTATCTACATTGTGCACATGTTGGGCTTATATCAAAGCCAGCTTCAAAATTGTACAATTTGGTAAGCAACTGCTCCTTGCTGTTTAATGAGAACCAGGAAATTCATTGGTCACATTGAAATGAACCAATGATTAGACAGAAGGTAAGGAGAACACATATTGGTTGCAAAGACGTATATTGTGGTTAGTGGTTACTACGGTTTACTAACTTTTTATAAGGAGGAAGCTTGAGAAGATTCATGCAAATAGTGATGTGCATGCGTCCGGTGCATACTCCCATTAGAAAGGATGGAACATAAACAAACAAGTTGTAGGACCCACGCTGGCGATCAGAGAGGGGTCAATGATTCTCAAAATTTTACCTTCTAAGGTATTCAAAATCTTTATTCAAGTCTATGATAATCACCATGTTCAGATCACCTCAACACAATGAGGAAAAACAAAACTAGACACGAAAGTCAATAGAATCAGCAACCTCCAACACAAGGCTAGCTGCACCATCACCGATGGGCTAGTCTAACTATCGGCTCGAGACCGATGACAACGGCAGTCGGTCGATCGTAGGTCGGTGCCGCCCAATCAATTTCCTATTCCAATACCTGAAAACCTCTTGGGACAAAAGCTCAAAACCTAAGAATTTGTCCGATTCACATCCAAGTTTTGCATAATACTTGTTCAAAACAATATAAATCTAAACTAATCAAGAATGACAAGGTTCTTTAGCTCGAGTTCATTAAATTGAAGAGAATCGAATCTAGTTCACAAGAACACAAAAATAAACCTAAATCTCAAACTACTTCTTGCTCGTGAGGATATAAGACGAGGTCTTCCAGATCTATTCTCACATGTCTTAGCAAAACAATTTAGGCAAGGGATTGGGTTAGAACTCACACGAACTCGAAATCACAAATCTAGCTCAAGAACAAGAAAACTCAATTAAGAACACAAACAAGAATATGATTGAGGCAAAGGTTTGATCTATTTCAGCGGAGGATAGGTTTGCATACTCATGGATATTTATAATGTGTAACCAAAGTACCACTCTTTCCTCTCTCATAGCTATGGAAGGAGACAAGGTGGTAGAGCAAACAACTAAACCCTAGAGCCCTTGAGTCTACCACCTCCTCTCCTCCTCTTTAAATAACCAGCACAACCCTAATGGGTCAACCCATTAAGCTTATTGGGGAACCCATCAACCTCACTAACACGAGTTTTACACATTCACGCATGCTTCTCAAAGAATTTACACGACTCAACCTACTAACTCTTTAGTGATTGATCTACATGTCAATTCTAGCTCTCCTTGACCTAAACCACTCATCCTTTGCACCTCTCCGTGCCACAGTTTTGATTAAGGCACCAATCTGGTACTTGGTCAACTACCAAAATACCCCTTATGAAGCTTTTAGGAATCTTCTCTTTACTCTATCTTCATCTTCATCTTGAAGCATCTCCACATGCTTTGACATGCAAATCTTAGTATCCAATGACTAGTCATCATGTCTTTACACATTCGGACTCTGGAACCATCTCTACATGTATCGACCTCATCACTTGGTGCACTACATGTACCAACTCGTCTCTTCATAATCCTTGTCTTCTTTGTGCTTCCCACTTGAGCCATGTAGCATCACCCGGACTTACATGACTGCTCGGACCTCAGCTCCCTGCCTAGTCTAAGTCCATTAGTGTCGACTGCTACGTCCTCCATGCCACCTGCATATCCAAAGACTAAGCAACCTTATTGAGTAGAAGTTCCATGTACTTGACTCACATTAGTCAAATCATGCATGATGCAATGCAACAAAAACCGCCATGGCTCCCAAGCCATGAATCGACCTCAAACAAACTCAACTCAACTCACCCTAATATCTGGCTGCAGCAACCAATCTGACCTCTCTCCTCATGCTAGTCAGATTGCCCCAGTCAGGCTGTCAATCACTAGCCTATCTCGATCGCCATCGGTGTGATCGCATTTTCAATCTTTGTCACACCAAAAACTCACCTCGGTCCGACCGCCAACCATGGTCGATCCAAACCACATGTGACCTGCACCAAAATCCACTATCCAAAAAGCAACCGCCAACTAGAAATTGATCATACCACCTAGTGGTTTGACCGCTCTAAAATCCAATCACACCGATCACCGGTCCGACCACTGTTCACAAGCTAGTTAGATCACTTCCCCCAGTGGTCTGACTGGTTTGACAGGGAACATTGACTCCGCCCATCGGAGATCACCTCATCAAGTGATCCTAGAAACTGACACACAAAGGGTGACCAAGAGCTATTGCACTAAAGCTAAGGAAATGCTCCTAGCGTGACTTTACGCTAGAGCCATGTCTAACATGGCTCGAAACCTATACTGCTCGACATCATGTCTGAAACAGTTTTCGGTAAGGATAACGAATTTGGATCAAACTTTAATACTCTTGTCCCCCATTCTCTATATGACCAATGAGTGACCGTTGCATCTCACGAGCTTAGGCACCAACAGTCCTTCACCAGCTCACCAATGGTGATTTTTTTAGTGTGGCTTGCATCTCGTGCGCTCTCGTGAGGGCAAAAGAAGAAGCAACATCAGTGCTTCTCTTGCAAAAACGATAGAAGGCTATAATCCAAACTAGATGGGCTAGCTTGCTAGGCCATTACGCAATGCTTTTTCGTGCAATACAATAATCATGCATATATACCAGTGAGCAAGGCGGTTGGGACTTCCTATTCGATTCTTTATGGACCTAGATTTTATCAATCCAGAATCCTTTCTGATTCTACCATACTATTCTTTGGATCAGTAGATAGTGCTCATGAATATACTGCTGAATCAAACTCATACATCGCATAAGCCATGCCAAACACTTATATTTCATATCAGACTTGAAATATCCCATATCGGGTGGAGTTTACATAATAGGCTAGTCGAGCCAAATGTTTACATTACTAAAGCGGAAGTGAACATCAAAATATGAGTCCACACCTTGCCACAGGCAAGTGACTAGGGGTAAAATATGTCTTACTACTCTCTAAGAGTTTGGATAATAGATGTGCAAATAATCACTATTAAAGTTTTCCTATCTAAGGTAAGGACTAAGTTACTAGAGAATGTCCTAATCTCCCCTATCTATTTCTCCATCTGGTCCTGGAGCGGCATAGTAGGCGTAGTGGTCTTGGTCCACATGTTCTAAGTTGATTTAGTGAGCAAGAGTGAGCACCATCAACCGTGCTCCATGAGCAAACACACAGAATGCAGTAATATAGATACAATGCTTAACAAAGGAGGGCTCAAGCTCTTTTATTTTTGAAATGGCATAGTTAAAATTTACAGTAATTAAAAATTTCTAAGGCTTAGTATTTTTAACTAAACCATGTTTTTATAAAGAATGTGGAAGTATGCAGTAATATTAGTAGTACATGTTCCATCCACCATATGCTAGTTTTGCTACTAGGGTTACATCCACCAATTATCATTACTAAGTTACATCCACCAAGGGGGAATCAACTCGAGGTTTTATCCATTCATCATGTTTTTCATCCCATCCATAAAGTTTTAAAAATAGATTCTAACTCGAGTAAGTTGCCATGCCCACTCACGACCGTGGGCATGGTTATTCGAACAGTTTTTACTTTACAGAGATTACACACTTTACCCATAAGAGACAACCAACTTGTTATATTCCACACATTTTCTTATATATGCAGATCAAGAAGATCATCATAAGGCGTACAATGCATCTTCCCAATGGGCTACACCCACTAAGGTTTCCATCGTTGTGGGCTTACATCCACCGGCCCTAGAGGCCCTCTCTTACGCAGCATGGTGACTTACATCTAGCGACACGACCCATGTTCATCTGAATGGTGCAACCGTGCTGAGTCGTTACAGATTAATTACCCAGGTCATATCTATTATAGACTTGTGGTTGCACTACTTTAAATTGGGAAGAAGTTACCAGATTAAGTCCTTATGATCATCTAGATGGTTCTACCACAAACCACACTCTTGTGCTACATTTGCACCAATCCCTCTTACCATCCGCCTAGATATTTAAACAAGTTTAGCATTTTGGGATTTCAAAACATCCTTTCTAGTTCAAATATCAGCCATTTCAATCCAGTGGCTGCCCAAACCAAGTTTCATATTTGAAATGATGTTAAGGCAAATTAATGCCTCTAGGTATCTAAGCAAGACTAAGCATGATGCCTAGATGCAAACTTATCATTAGTATATTTACTATTATATCTAAGGTGATAAGGTTTTATGTCCAAAATTAAGGAGTGGATAAAATAGCACAATTATTAATTGGGGCTTCACTATGAACTTAACATGAATATAATTTGCATAATAAATTAAAGCATGAAATTTGGTAATTTAAATCAACATAATTTGCATTCAAAATGTAGGTGAAAAATGATGAAAGTATTGACTCACCTGACTTACAAGCTTGTTGGTCTTAAATGTCTTGGTTAGGCTTGAACTACAACTCTTCAGGTTTTCATATTCTAATCGAGCAATTACAATGAAAAGGCAAATGAATATACGACCATACAAATAAATCCAAATAAAAATCTAAATGAAGTCCAAAATTCATGATTTACTTCCATTAGGAAGATCTTGTTTTTAGATTAATTTAGAAATAAGTTTTATTTCATTTGGATTTAAAATGAGTGAGAACATGACTTCCAAAGTTTAAATTAGTATTAATTCCCAAAATAAATAGAGGAGAGAGCTCTCTCAATGACCGGTGGGGCCTGAGGGTTTTTATTTATTTCTAGTTTATTTCTAACAGAAAAGGTAATAGAGGCTAACAGAAATGGGCCCACATGTCAGTGGCTCATAACTTAAATTTGGTTGTAATTACATTTCTTAATAGGTTAGGCCCACATGTCGGTGAAACATTAACTAACATTAACCAATATTATTAACACTAATTAATGACATCATAAAATCTAATGGTGTATTTATAGTGCCTCCCTTCGACCAACCAGAGCACGTCGTTGCCATGCTCATCACCAGCGAGGCAAGTGGTGGTGGTCGCCGACGACCCCCAAAATGGATTATAGGAGCAAGGCCGTACCCATAGGCAGAGCGACACAGTAGATGGTGAGCAAGCCTAGCGGTAGCGGTTCGAGCTCATGACGACAAGACAATAGGTGGCGAGGGGGGCTAATGCAAGGGCATGGGGAGCATCTGCAAGACATGAGGGACTGACCAGAGGAGTCAACGAGGCCCAGGAGTGGTCAAGGTGGTCCAACAGTGTTGACCCAAGGTGGCACGATGCTTGTTCATGACGATGGCAAGCTAGGGAAGGCGGTGACCAAAATCGATGGCGAGGACCAAATGAGTGGCATGTGGGGGTGCTTCGGCCATGAGAATTGAGAGGAGGCACGTCAGTTCGATGAGGCCACGAGGTAGCTAGAGTTGGGAAAGATAATAATGTCGGTGAGCTCTTGTGGATGAAACCCAAATTGGGTGAGGTGAGACAGAGAGGAGGGCAAGATGGTCATGTTGACATGCTCGAGAGAGGGAAGGACTCACCGGTGTAGCAAGGCGATAGTGACGTCACGACAGTAGAGCTCGACTTGGCTTGGTGCAGTTGTAAGGAGGTGAGGGAGAGTGAGTGGGAGGCATGACGGAGATTGGGGAAGGGGTCGGTGGTTTTTATAGCCGCGGGAGGGGTGGCTATGAAACCAGTATCTTCTGTAAAGCCTGAGTTGGTTAATGTATTTACCTGTTATGAAACTAGCATTGTACATATTCTTAACAAGCTCTTTGGCATCATTAAGGGCTGTTGGCCAATAAAAATCTTGTTGAAAGGCTTTTCAGACAAGCGTTATATAAGAAATTGTGGTACACACATGCCTCAATGTATGTTATAAAGGAGTTGTAATCCTTCTTTCAGCGATATGCCTCGTAAAAGAACCCCTTGAGTACTCTGTTTATAGAGTACCGCATTGACCAAATTATACATTTTGGCCTTGCTGGATAAATTATCGGCTTCGAGATCGTTGTTAGATACTGAACTCTTCTGAAGATACTCGTAGATGGGCTCCATCTAGGTATCCTTGTACTCAAGAGAGGCTGTGTCATTAGGAATTGTTTCTGGTGTTTCGACCAAAGACGGCTTCTGGAGTTGCTCCAAGAAGACTCCTGTAGGTACTTGTGATCAAGAAGAAGTCATTTGAGCCAACTAGTCAGCGAGAAAATTATCCTTTTGAGGGATATTGTAGGACAGAACAGGCAATAGATGGGGATGAATGGTGCCTTCAAATCCTCCCTCAAGTATTCACTCAACCCTTTTTCTTTGATAGCTACAGAGCTATAAAAATTAGAGTTGAAAACCCACAAGAAAACCAAAAAGACTGGACGAACAGAGCAAGAAAGGCAAGGAGGTCAAAATCTGTCAATGTGGTCGATACTTACAACGTGGTCGTAAGTCTCCAATAATGTGGTCGATAACCAACAGAGGGTCGTAAGTCCGACTACTTGACAGAAGCACAGCGTGGTCAGAAATCGACTACTGAACAGAAGTCTCTATAGTCAAAAACCACCAAGTTCAGAACTAACAAGATCGAAAATGGTTGTAGTTGAAACTGACGTAGTCATAGACAACGTGATCGAATGCCAACAAGTGGTCGAACAATCAATGTTGTCGTAACCAGTTGGTACCGTGGTCACAAGCTAATGAGTGGTCGAACAACCAACGTGGTCGAAACCAGTCGGCAACGTGGTTGTAAGCCAATGAGTGGTCGAACAACCAACGTGGTCGAAACCACTGAAAGATCAAGCTCCATTTAAGTTGGTTTTGGTGTTAATAACAAATACCATAATAAGATTTTGATGATAATGACAAATACCATTATATTATTTTGGTGATAATGACAAATGCATATATGAGACTAATATGTTTGTTTGAGTATTATTTATACTTAGTCTCATTTGGATAAAAAGATAAACATCAAAAGAGGTATGCATTCGAAATCACTTTCTCATATACTAATGCATTCCTTATATCCAAAATATAGATTGAACTCCTCAAATAGTTCAAATGAATATGTGCATATGTTTCTCTTCATATAGACTTGTATGCACACATTTAAGGGGAGCTCTTTCTCTATGTTTTGGAGTTTCATGAGTATTGATCCATGCTTCTTTTAATATGCATATTTAGGATCTTTATTTTGAAATACATTCTTGAGTATATATAGCTTGTATAGTTCATATATACTCATGTGCAATAGGGTTGTCATCTAACTTCTCCATTATGTGTTAATGGTTAGATGATTGATGACAACCGGCTAAGTAAGTTTTGTTTAAAGCTTATCTTAGAGTATACAATTATTGTGTACAAGTTGTATACTCGTAAATCAATTATCTTTATCTCATTATTTATTGAGATTGTCATGAATTACCAAAAAGAGAAGATTGTTGAATCTGGTCCCTCCATTATGTGTTAATGGTAAAGTTTGGTAATTGATGGTAATTGTTTTGTGGACTAATATTTTCCATGAGTTGGATAAATGGGTTAGGTTCCACAAATGATGATGACTTGGGATGACTTCATGTGTTAAAGATCATTAAGTCAAGAGTGAGAAGAAGATAGCTTCATGCGTTAAAGGCTATCAAGAAGAAGAAGGCTTCATGTGTTGAAGACCATCAAGAAGAAGATGCATCATGAGTTGATGCATGTACAAGATGATCATAAGTTGATCAAGTCAAGTGAAGAACATCATGTGCTAATGGAGTTGATGAAAAGGATTGAGCTGATGCATATCAAGACGATGACTCAAGACAAAGGTATGACTAGCTAGAGCTAAGGATGTGTTCCTAGTCTTTTTCCGGTCTTGGTGTTTGGTTGGAAGACCAGATTACTAATATAGGTTGCCGTACTATTAAGAGGGGTCATATCTAGTAGTTTGAGTCTCATCATGTGTTGATGGCTCAACCTCACCTCATCTAGCTCATCTTGGCATGAGGCTTGCATTTGCGAATGTGTTTTGCAAATGGTTAAAGCTCATGTGTTGAATTCTAGTAACATTGGACTATGCATGCAAATGTGTTTTGCAAGTGTTTGAAGTCCATGTTTTCATTCCTTGTGATATGAGGCTTATATTTGCAAATGTGTTTTGCAAATGGTTGAAACTCATATAAATTCCTTGTGTCATGATTTCAAAAGTGTGTGAATGTGTTTTGCAACTTGTCGAAAATCATGTTTTATCCTTGTGTGCACGATATTACTGCTTTGCAAATGTGTTTTGCAAAATTTGTTGACCTGGAGGTCTGACCGGTGTTGACCCGGAGGTCGACCAGCCTTGTAATGGAGGTCGACGGTGTTGACCGGAGGTCGACCGGTCTTGTAATGGAGCTCGGACGGTGTTGACCGGAGGTCGACCGCCTTGTAATGGAGGTCGACGGTGTGGACCGGCGGTCGACCGGCTTTGAGGTAGCGATCCGACCGCCCGAGGAACTTCTGTTCTTCGCCCGGACCCTTTTTTCGAGAGAGCGACTTTGCTGGTTTTTCTGAGGAGCGGTCTGACCGGTCCTGGCGATCTGACCAGTTTTCTAGCCCAACGGCTAGTTTTGTAGTTACAGGGCGGAAGTACCGCCAGATAATCTGCGGTACTTCCAAATTTCTGGCTGATTTCAGCCTCTCTATTCTCCAACGGCTAGTTTTTGAGGGAGGTGTATAAATACCTCCTCAAGGCTAGTTGGAGATGTTGTTGCTTGACCTATTGCTGTGTTCTTGAGCTAGAGTGAGGCTCTCCACTCAATTGTGCATGTGTTGCACTTTGTGAGAAGGGAGAGAGGTCCTAGAGTGCATGTGTTGCCTCTAGAGGTGGACTTCGTGTCCGAGTTGAGCTTGTGCATTCGTTGCACATGGTGAGAGTCAAGTGAGGGACTTGACTTGCTACTCTTGGAGTTTGCTGACGCCTAGACAGCGTGGGAGGCGTCGTACGCGGTGATCTTCTCAAAGAAGATTGTGAGAAGACCCGACGAAGTTATGAAGGTTGAAGCTCACCTACCGGAGCGGAAAGAGCTATCATTAGTGATTTGAGGTGGAAGGCTTAATTCGTGGAGCCGGTCTGATTAATTCGGGCTTATCTCAACGTGGACTAGGGGAGACCGGCAAGTCTCCGAACACCACGGTAAAAAGAGATTGTGTTAATTGTGGTTTGTTTCCTTGTGCTTAATTTATATTCAAGCAATTTACACTTTTAGAATTAATTTGTTTGCATGTATACATAGGATTGCAGACTTAAGCTAGAATTGTTGGTGCACTTAGGCGAATTTATTTGTTCTAGGCACTATTTGAGCTAAACCAACTTGAATTTAGCTTCCGCATTGCATACTTGGTTTAGGCAAGTAGAAAAGGTCTTTAATCATTAGTATTAATTTGAAGAGAATTTTTAGACCGCCTATTCACCTCCCTCTAGTCGGCCTCCTCGATCTTACAACCACTCTGCAACCAAAAAGATCAGAGTGGATGAAATCGATGCTATGTAGTGCGGAACTTGACCTTAGTCAAAACCAATGTAGTCGTAAAGCCGATTGACATTCTAGACTGAGGCTGTACCGACTACGACTGCTTCAGTTCAGATTCAACAAAAGAGGCAAAGAACCAATAGATCTTAATGTGGTTGAAACTGGATGTGGTCGAAATGTTCTTGGAAGAACAGAGGAAAGTCAGTGAGACACACGACTGCAAGATCCAGATTCCGAATAACTTTTGATTCAAAGATCAACTGGTCATGAAACTTTGAACACAATAGGAGTAAGATCTCAAGAGGTTGCTCTAAGCTTTAATTAAATCATAGCAAGCAAAAAGATACCTTCCTATAGATTCTCCAAGAACACACAAAATTGAAGATGAGAGAGTGTAACGTCAATCAGACTATGCCGTTGGGAGAAGAATAGCCATGACAGCTTTGAGAATGATTCCCAGACACACAGCAAGTCAGATCATAGGCAAGAACGTTCTCTCGGATCAAGAAAGAAAATAAACGATCAAAGAATAGAGAAGAACCAAGAAAACAGATGAACAAGACTAAGCCAACCCAATAGCATCTAGACAACAATACTCAAAAGATAGATCAAGAATAGATGTATTGCTCTGAGGATTGAGTCTACAACCGCTCCATCCAGGAGGACCAAGAGCACAAGTGCTCCGCACAAAAACCCTAACCCTAATCTAGAACGCACGCAAGAAAAACAAGAGACCAGTGTGACATCGGGATGGGTAGCCCTCCATCCTCTTTTATAGCCTCTCGATACTGGGGATAACCTGTTAACCCCCTACCTACCACCGGGTTTTCTCACGCACGCTTCTCAAAGCAGCTTACATCAACCCGTTAGTGAATCAACACTTGATCCACTTACACATTCAGCACACATAAGACCTAAACCACTTAGACTCACATCGCGGTTTCCTTTCCCGGTATTGGATAATTTACCAAACTGCCCCTCTACTGCCTTCCTTGAAGCTTCCTGCTTCCTTGTCATCTCGGCTTGCAACCACCTTGTAAGCCTTAGTCATCTTCGGCATCTTCCTGACCGTTTTGGACCTGAACACCTCCCTGTGCCTAGTCCCGGTCCTTCCACGCCTCACCATGAGCTAGCTCCAAAGTCTTGTAACCATCACCAACAAGCAAAGCATCACATAGCACCGCACTATAAGCGAAGTTCATCAATTTGCATAATCAGAATAAATTCCAGAGAACAATCTCAGCAAACCAACTAGTCTAATGCAATTTACAACTACTCTGATGCACAAGATAGAAGTACTCGTAGCCCATGAAGTCCTACCAGCAGTCTATGACCACTCAACAAGTCGTTATGACCATCGCACAGATCACTACGACCATGAAACACATGCTACGACCATGTAGTAATGCTACGACCACCGCTCATAGCGGCTACGACTTTATCAACCTGGTCGCTACGACCTACAACTATCAATCATGGCTAGATAGAGCTACGACTATCGATCACAGCCAAATAGAGCTACGACTATCGATCACGACCAAGTAGAGCTATGACTATCAATCATAGCCAGCAGAAGCTACGACTATCAACCAGCAGAAGCTATGACCACCAAGTCGTAAAAGCACCTATCGACCACTAAGTTGTAAAACTGACTGCCGACCACCAAGTCATAAAACCAACTGCCGACCACCAAGTCGTAAAACTGACTGCTAACCACAAAGTTGAACACAGAGGTCGTAGATCCAGCAAACTTCTGCACAGACATCAAAAACTAAACTCAACATTTACACAAACTCTAATCCAAGGGTCAATTACTCATCACAACCATGGGGTGACCTCCACATGGTGTCACAGATATGTTGTATCTCAAAATTGAAAAAATGCCTCTCAAGCTTTCTGACTTCTGATAAGTACCGAGACTTGGTTGTACTAGAGCATTGGTACTCTTTTCTGACCTGATTTGCGGTTAGTTGAGAATCTTCACCCATGAGTAATCGATGAATCCTGAGCGCTTTCATAGCTCGTGTGCCAACCAACAAACCATCGTACTCAGCCACATTATTAGTGGCTGGAAAGTTTAATTTAATGGCATAGTTTAAGATCTCTCTTGTAGGAGATTCTAGGACCACCCCAGCCCCCGAGCCACTAAGCGTAAGTGACCCGTCAAAGTACATCATCCACTGGTAGTGAAAAGCGTACTGGAGATCCTAAACAGGTTTAAGATTTGTCCATTCGGTGACAAAGTCTACCAAGATCTAGAATTTAATGGCCGTTCGAGACACGAAATGGAGGTTGAACTTCCCAAGTTCAATCGATCATTTGGCCATGCGTCCCATAGCTTCTCTATTCTGGAAGACCACTCCTGAGGAAAAACTCAGACGGCACAACAATTTTATGTGGCTAAAAATAATGGCTCAGTTTTCTCAAAGACATGTGGAGGGCATATAGAAGTTTTTGAACCTAAGGGTTGCGCTCCTAAAGCCCATGTAAAACTTTGCTTACGTAGTAGACTGGCCGTGGCAGCCAAATATATTAAGAGCATCTCTTTTGGTTTCGGATAAACTAAAATAGGAGCACTCGTAAGATATCTCTTGACATCCTCAAAGGCATCGTTAGCCTGTTTTGACCACTCGAACCCCTTGTGCTTCCTTAGAAGTTTGAAGAAAGGAAGTATTTTTTCTCCCAATCGTGCGATGAAATGACTTAAAGCCACCATGCATCCTATGAGTTTCTGGACTTCTTTCTTCATGGTCAAAGAGCACATTTGCTCAGTGGCCTTTATCTTTTCAGGATTTGCTTCGATACCTCTAGCTGGAATAAGGAATCTGAGCAATTTTCCTGAAGAAACCCCAAATACACACTTCTCAGGATTGAGTTTCAGGTGGTGTTTTCTGAGGTGGTCAAAAATTTCTTGCGGGTCTGAAATGTGATTAAGTCGTTTGATGTTCTTTATGACTAGATCAACATAGGCTTCCAAATTTTAACCAAGTTGAAGGAAAAAAGTTAGGGAGTGTTTGGTTTTGAGGCAAAGTGGGATGGGATGGGGTCATCCCTGTTTTCTGGGACGAGGTGGCCCCTGTCGCTGTTTGATTGAATGGATGGGGCGAGCCCCTTTTTTTGTTTGGTGCAAAGGATGAGTGAAGGACGAGGCCGCCCCAGTTTTTGTTTGGATGGATGAATATGGATACATTGATCTTTACCCCATATATGAGATTACTATTTACTCTAAAATTCCTATGTTCTTTCTTTTCCATCAAACTAAACACCTAATTCTACAAGATCCTTATATTTTCAATCATCTGTTTTACATATGTATTTCTATTCTATTCTTGTGTTTTTTTATTTCTGTGTTTTTAGAATCCTATTAATCAAAAACACTCTTTGTACCAGTAGACTCATACGTAACGCAAGCCATCAATTAGACTACATCAGAGAAAAGATGGTTTGTAACATCCATGCATAAAAACAGTTCGGCGGGAGGCGCGCGTGGAGAGCCAGGCGAGGCGGGAGCGCGCGCGTGGAGAAAGCCAGGCGAGGCGGGAGCGCTCGCGCGGGAAAAGCGGCGCGAGGCGGAGCGCCGCTGGAAAGCAGCGCTGCTGCCGCTTGCTGCGAGCGGCGAGCGCTGGGCGCGCCATCCGCTGATTTCGGGGGCGGGCGCCCGACTGAGCGAATATTCGATGGTGGCTGCCCCGCCTCCCTGCGACTCCCATCCAAACAGTGATTCCAACGGGGCCGCCCCATTCCATCCATCCTAAAGCAAGAAACCAAACACTTCCTTAGTTCCATCCAATGCTGAAAAGTTGGACCAACATTTTTCAAACCAAATGGTATTTTGACATAACAAAATATTTCAAATGGTGTGATATGCATAGTCTTCTCTTCATCTTCTAGAGACATACTAATCTGATGATAACTAGAGTATACATCTAGAAAACTTAATGTTTCACAACCAGCAGTAGAGTTAACCAATTGATCGATACGGGGAAGAGGAAAATCATCTTTTAGACAGCTTTAATAAGATCAGTATAGTCTATACACATATGCCACTCACCGTTAGACTTCTTAACCATTACAGAGTTAGCCAACCACTCTAAGTGATTAACCTCTCTTATAAAGCTTGCTTTTAGTAGCTTGTCCAATTCATACCTAATAGCCTCCCATCAAACAGGTGCATATCTCCATAACTTTTGCTTTACGGGTTTCTTATCAGGTTGTAGAGCTAGCCTGTGCTTGATCACTTTATTGGGGACCCCCGGAATGTCGGATGATTGCCACGCGAATACATTTGCATTTGCCTGGAGAAAGTTGATGAGGGCGTCTTCCTATGCATGGTCAGAAGTAAACTTTATGCAAACGATCTTCAAAGTCTCCTCTGCATTCAGAGGGACTTCTTTGACTTGTTCGTTCGGATTTGGTGTAGCTTTAGGTTTCGAGTGCTTGGTCAAATGCTGCACCTTGTTTACTTCTCGAGTTGGTAACTGGCCGACCATCTTGAGGGAATTGTGGTAACATGAAAGTGCCATCTTTTTTTATCACAACAGACCGTAATCACTCCTTTGGAACCTAGCATCTTAAGACATCGATATGCATAGTGAGCAACTATCAAAAAGCGTGCCAAAGTTGGTCGTCTGAGTATGGCGTTGTACGCCGTGTTGAAATTGACCAAGTCAAAGGAGATGTTCTTTGTCCTGAAATTGCCTGGGGCACCAAATATAATAGGAAGAGAAACTTGGCTAATTAGCTCGGCCGAAGACCCTGGTATGATCCTATGGAATGAGTATCGTACAGGCTTTATTCTGGTTCAAGGAACTTGCATCTCATCCAGAGCATTTATAAATGAAATATTTAAAGAACTACCACCATTGATCAACACTCGATTAACTCAACAGTTGTTGATGGTGGGCTTGACCATGATCAGAAACCGACCTGGTCGAGTCGAAGGGATCGAACAGTCACTTTTATCAAAGGAGATGTGACTTTTGACCTTTAGGAAAATAATTGACAAGAGGAGGGTCAATGGTGTTTACTTCTCGTTCGATAGCTTTTATACTATCACTTTGAATCGTATGCCAAAGATCCAGTATAGATGTACTCGATGGTGTGCTTCGGATCCTGGAATGACATCTCCTTATCATCGTCCAACTGATTCGGACCACTTGTTTGCCCTAACTCTTGGTGTATAGGGAGTGGTTCTTTGCCAGAGTAGTAATCATAAAGTTTTCATTAGAAAACTCGGTAGTTGCGAAGGTCATGTCCTTTTATGAAAGGGACACCACCTAGGCTTGTTGTCTGTACGCATGGGAATTTTGGCCTTGCCCCGGTCGAAGTATGGTTTGGGATTCTGTGGCTCCTTTTCACCTATGGCCAAAACCTCCTTGGAACTTCTGGCTTGAGGCTTTTGACCTTTTGCCTTGTTCTTGGATTTCATGACCTTCTCCTTCCTTTTGCTACCTTTGCCTACCTCTTTGGTACCTCAATTGGCTTGGTCGATGGTTTGGCTCCACTTGACCGCGCCAGCAGCAGTCACATAATGATCAGCCATCTCGAAGAGCTCAACAACTGTAGTCAAAGGATGTAGGGCGATGTCTTCTGTGACCTCCTATTACGGACTCCCTGCTTAAATGCCCTGATGACACGCGTCAGAAACCTTTGAAATGGAATTATGAACCAGACTGAAACATCTGATGAATTGCCGTAAGGTCTCATTGCTGTTTTGCTTCATCTGGGGCATGTTATTTTCCTTCCCAGGGTGGTTATATGTGCCTTGGAAATTGTCTAGGAGAAGGTCATAGAGGTGCTACCATGAATGGATCGACTCTAGTGGCTGATTCAACAAGCACAATCGGAAGGTAATTCACCATGACAAGCTCTCCTCCTCCTACTGCTCAAACTGCATTTGTGTAAATCTGAAGGAATTCGATGGGATTTTAGGACAGATGTTCGGTTGCATTCTATGTTTGCTGACAAGGCAGCGCTGTAGGATGCCATCAAGCTGTGGGCCCTTTCAATGCAGGGGACATTCAGGTCGTGACATCTAGCTAGGAGCAATACACCATGAAATGCGAGTAGGCCGGTTGTCCTTGGAGGGTGCACGCACGTAGACCCAAGTATGAGACTCACTGGATTGTGTTGAAGGTGGACCCGCACTCTTGCATTCTTAGCAGTGTTTTGGCAAGGCATCGTAACCTAATATCCGCCTTTATAGCCGATTTGATGTACAAATAGATAGTGGAGAAGAAATACATAGAGGCTACGCATATCGTGGTAGCTATTGAGAAGAAATTCAAGTACAAGGTTAGCTACGCGAAGGTGTGGTGTGCCCAGCATAAGGCATGGGAAAAACGTTTCGGGTCTTTCGAGGCAGCGTACGATAATCTTCCTCGTATGCTTAAGGTGTTGCAGGACAAGAACCTAGGCACGTATATCGCTGTGCAGAACAAGCCGTCCACAAGTCCACCAGGATATACGGTTTTGCAGAGAGCCTTGTTGGCATTTGGTGCTTGCATTGAGGCATTCAGGCACATGCTACCGGTGATCTCAGTTGATGGAACCTTTCTGAGAGGCAAATACAAGGGGCAGATCCTGACGGCCATAGGCATTGACAGCAATAACCAAATATTGCTGCTGGTCATCGCATTCGTGGAAAGTGAGAATTATGAAAGCTGGTTGTGGTTTCTTAGACATGTTAGGGTTGGAGTTGTCGGCGCTCATCCTGGTGTGTGTATAATCCATGATCACCACGCCGGGATTGTAAAATGCTATAAGAAAACTTTAGGAAGACTCCGAGGAGCCCTCTTGGCCAGACATGCGGAACAGGTGGTGCATTCATCACTTAGGGGCGAATTTTTTAAGCAGTTCCTGAAACAACCGCTGATGAAGCTATTCAAGAGGTTGGCTATGCAGAAAGGATAAAATTTGATGCTTTGTGGGCATTGTTGGATAAGCACAACAGGAAGCACGTCGACGAGAGGAGCAAGGGGCCGGTCATGCTTAGGGCAGCACAACTGGAATGCTTGCCAGCACTCGACGAGCCTAACCTAGCTGGTCCAAGAGGGAGGAGCTCACGAAATATCAAGTGCTTCTCGTAGTGGATCGAGGGAGAGAAGTGGTCACTATTGCATGACACGGACGGTGCAAGCTACGGTATAATGATGACTAACATTGCGGAGGTGTACAATTGGGTTCTCAGGGGCCTTTGTTATCAGCCTGTTATCGCCATCGTGGAAGGTGTTCTTCACAGCACAATTGGCTACTTCAGGGAGAGGCACGCAAATGCCGCACTTCATGCGGCAAATCCCTAAGCATTGTATTCATCGAAAATTATGACATACATGGAGACGAAGGCACAGAAGGGCCAATTACACACAGTGCATGTCATGGGCAATAGGGAGCATCGTTTTGATGTGGTACTCCATGATAGACTCAGATTTGGGACGGCTCGTTCCCTTATTACCCACAAGGTAAGCCTTGGAGATCATACAAACGAACCTAACTGCACGTGCAACAAGCTAAAACTATTACACAAGCCACGCTCTCATGTCCTTGCTGCATGCGGGACCGTGGGCATGGATCCTTCAAACTTCATGTCGGAGTACTTCTTCAAGGAGAAGGTACTACATGCGTGGTGTGGGGAGCCTTGTGGGAAACTTCGCCACCTTAGACATTGCAGGGAGAACGTGGATTCCAGATGTTAACATGTTGAAGGGTGGGAAGGGTCAGTGACAGAGCCGGCGTATTATAGATAATATGGATGAATCGCAAGCCGGAGCATCTAGTGCACGTTGTGGGTGATGCAATCAGGAGGGGCACATAGCTAGAAGATGTAACACATGTGCTGATCAATAAGCAGAGCGGCATGGTGTGCACTACTAGTTGTTGGAGACTAGAAATAAATTTGCATTATAAACTGTGTTTTGTTAGTACACACTTTTGACGTGCGGAATGTCATACTAAATGTATCGTATATTTCATGTACCATTTGTACAACTACTATGTTATATCCCCCTCTTTAATAATGTAGTTGGCGTTATGCTGGTAGTGTAGTATTGCTCTGTTTATTTACTTACAAGTTCTATTACTGTTACTTTACATGCGATATTTTTTGGTTCCGTATAAGTGCTAACTTGAACTCTTTTTGCAGGTATGGCTTGTGATCTTCGTGGATTGGACTGGCCGTACCCCCTTGTGGACGAGCACGTGGACCGCTTGCATTGCACTTCCCATCATGTCCCACCTACTGGGAGTGCGGACGAGCCAATTGAGCTGGGAGTGGTCCGGACACGCACACCTCGAGTGGCCTGGAGACTGGACCCCTGTTGGGCAGTCAGGTTTGCACTCCGCCAGTGTTTTAGTGTTGCTGTAAGTTGGTTTCGTGTTGACCTTTACTTTGTTTGCAGGCTGCGGGATGCCGGGCTACTTCCTCTCGTCCAAATGGTACAGGCCACTGACGAGGATGGACTCACCGTGGCCGTGGGCGGGGACAACGTCGTGGATTGATCACGATGCTTCCCATTCGACTGTTCCCTGCTGATGGCTTTGGTGGACCATTGGCGCCCTGAGACGCATACTTTCACCTCCCATTCAGGGAGATGACGTCTACCCTGCAGATGTGTCACTACTACTTGGCCTTCCGATCGCGGGAGCCGTTGCCTTCCTACCGGAGGCCCCGGCCGAGTGGTGTGCTGACCTGCTCGGCAGATTCGAGAGGGTCCTTCCGCTGGGTGCCACAGATGACTACTACATCTTCCCAGCGAGTCAGACACACGGGCCATCGCTAAGGTGGCTCGCACAGTTCCGGGTACATGCTCTTTATAATCGGTCATGTTGTGTAAGCTCTTATCTCCGCTATTACGTACTAATAACTTCTTTTTTGCATTTAGGTGGAGCGAATAGATGCAAATGCGGACGATCATTAGGTCTCACGCCACTTGGAGGCGTACTTGCTGTGGAAGTTTGGTTGGGTGTTCTTCACCACCAGCCACGGCAACACCGTCGACGCGCGCCTCATTTCTCATGCTAGGGCGATCGCGGACGACGAGGCCCCCCAAGTCAATTGGCGATCAGCTACACTTGCCGTGACCTACCGTGGCCTGTGCGATGCGTGCTCAAGGACCAAGGCGAACTCGGTCCTCGCGGGCTGTCCGTTGCTACTATAACTATGGTCGTTCGAGCGCTTCAGCTTCGGACAACCTTTGCTAGAGGACATGAGTCCGTACAGGGCAGAGATGTACCCCAGGGGAGACGTCGACCGGCTAACGATGGTTTCTCTCTAGTGTCATCGACGGGTAAGTATTATGACAATTAGTTATTTCCTTCGTATTAACGATGGTCGTACGTAACAACTGTTCTTCCTTGCAGGTACAGTTCGCGCACGTGCAGGTCACGCGGACGTATCTGCCCTTTATTGAGCAGTTCGACCGCCTCACAGCCGACGATGTACGTTGGGAGCCATACTCACCTACGGCACTACAGGACCATGCTCCTGACGGGTTGTCCACGCTTTGTTTGCGCGGCCGGGCTTTTTGGCTAACGCACTGGAAGCTCGTGTACGACATCTTCGTAGAGGACTACGGGCTGCAACAAATGATGCGGCAGTTTGGTCTATGTCAGGCGCTTTCGGTACCAGTCGGACCACCGCTGCTGCAAAGCGTGCACGCATGAGTGACTGTGTCTCATAAATATCTACGTACTTACTATTCCATTTGCAGGTACTAACGAAATATTCCTATAAGCAGGCACTCTAGAAAGAGAGTGAAATGTGGCACAGACTGGATGACGAAGATGCAGGGGTGGACTGCGCAGTGGGACGGCACGCTTGACGACCGTGTGGAGGTGGACCACCCCTACGATAGCAGGGACTACGCGGAGTACCTACGCTGGTACCAGTCGCGAACACGTACAAGGCTCGTACATGTCGTTGACCCGCCCGCCCCACACGTCGCCGTTCCGACAGACATGTACCCCGCGCACCTCGCGCAAGACGCTCACATCGCGGCACATTACACGTAATTTTTAAAGATCCCCTAAAGGCAATATTGCATGATGATTGACCATTTTATGTCTTTTCCTTCAGGCTGACGTCGATGCTTTGATCTGGAGGGAGTCCTACACTATGGTGGACAGGCTCGCCGCAAGTGCGGAGGTGACACACGAGGAGAACATGAGCACTTGGCGTCATGTGGAGGCCTGGGGTAGACATGTCATAGCTCTGCTATCCTGCACGAGGCTACCGGCGGTCTCCACGGCCACGCCTAGCACACAGACGGTTCATCCACTAGTGCCGCCCCGACCGGCGTGGCACTACTCCAGAGGTTCTACGTGGGCACGTCCTACACCACCTCACCTGGACGAGGCTGGGGGGTCTGCCTGGGGGGACGGCCTCGTACACCGCTAGTGCAGCTGTTCACGCGTCCTCCGTACATCCCCGGCTTCCCCACGCAGGGGGTGTAATCCGCGCCATATACGCGATGGCACCAACTGAGGGTACGCATTGTCGGATCTCAGTTTTATCCCAATGTTTTATGCCACAAACTAACGATATTACTATTGTAGGTCTTTTCTGCCCCGAGCAGGGATGGGGCGTCTCTCTGGGCCCAGACGATCTGGACCAGTACTTTTTAGACTAGCCCAGGCAGGCATCCGGCTCTGCACCTTGCGGCACCACCACCAGAGGTTCTCTCTAGGAATGCCCTCACCGGTGCACCGGAGGGCACACAAGCAGCGGTGCAGCCCACTCCACCAGCTCAGGGCGGGTATGACAGTCTCCTGATCATCTTACATTGTCAAGGCATCATCACCCGTTGCAGTGGAGGATGGCCAAGCGGGGCTGTATGGTAGGACGTGGACGCGGAGACGGAGGGGGTGCTGGGGATGCTGTTGGGGGACGGTAGTGCTGACTGTACACTATTTGTTCATGTACTGTTTATATTTGTTATTTACGTAGTGAACTTTTTCGTACTGTGCCGAGCTTACTTCTACTCCTCTTTACCTTCTCGATGCACGCACCAAACGAATAGTGAACTGCATTGATGGCAACCACAGCAACGTACGAACCATTCCATTACATGCTAACAATATTGAAAATTATTTCGAACAACAGTCCTGAGGACAACGGTACAACCATACACATTGTTGCCTATAGGTGGAACGAGCCTTGTGGCATCCACATGGTGTATTGCTAAGGGGGCCGCCTCGGACGTGGCTAGCTGTCGTTGTAGTGGCAAGCACATATACAACTAGAATACACGCAGCAGCATCTTGGGTCATATGAACTCCTTATGCTGATGATCTCCTCGTTGCCCCTCTCACGCTTCATCTGCTGACGGAGGTCATCGTTCTGCTCTTCAAGACTGTCAATCTGTTCCTCCAATCAGTGATTCGCTACCACAACATATGCATGTACGTCGAAATATATCATTCATGGAGAGGATCAATCCATCGCACAAAGTCACATTTACCCATCTGCTACAAACAAACGTTAACATCGAAGCTATATTAGTAGTACAACAAAATAGACGAGTGTGAACTTGTAACTCAGAGTATGGCATCGAAAGAAACATCGACCACCATCCGTATGGCCTTCTGCCACCTGCACCACCGCGTCCTACATGTGTTTGCATTTCGGCCACACTGGCTGAGCACGCCTATTTGGCAACAAGTGGTACGTAGCGCCGATGTCCTCCTTCCTTTCAAGTAGAAGGTCCTCCTTTGGCGAACCATGTTTGACTGGCCCCTCGGCGTTCGTCATGGTGGCTTACTCTACGACGGAGAAGATAGTTATTCCAACCAGTAATGCCTTGTCCATTCATTTTATAGCGTAACTTCGGGCCATATTTGCTAAGTAACACAACATGACGGCCCAGCTTTACGCAGTAAGAAGACCCGCGCGTGTTAGCTTTCGGCAGTGACAAGACCTCATGGCCCAGCTTTACCAGCTTTGCACACTTGGTAGCTTTGCGCAGTGCCGGGACCACACAGGGACATTCATGTGCCGACAGGGCAAAAACGGACCCTATAAAATGAGGTCGAGGAGATTTATAAGATAACACTGTGCAACCAAAACCCACACTACACTGCGCTTCCTTCACTACACTAGGATGGACAAAAGGCAGAAGAATCAATGGGACAAGATGATAAAGCAATCGGAGGAGACCCGCAACCTAGAACGGTCAACTGCCGCCCGCGATGAGAAAGTAAGGGCTGCTGTGGCCCAGGCAAAACAAGCCCAGCATGCTATGAGGTCAGCTTCCCCAATGACGGGCCCCATAGCAACAACTCCATCCTGAACGTTCCTACCGAGCGTTCACCGCAACACCCATCGAAGGGAAGACGCCCCCTTTGTTGGTGCTGGGACACGTGCAAGTTTTTCAAGTTTAAGCACCGCCTCAGCCTAGGTATGCGTTACTGGGGTTACGCAAACTACTCTAGTGACTACCTTGACCGCCGTCTAGACACTGCAACCTATCGGCAGCCGGTAAGGACCAGGTGCACCATTTTCCCCTCGATCTTTTCTCTTTTACAGTACACACTAACAACCTCTCCCCTGTATTCACAGTCCCTGGAACCCCTATGTGGCTACCGCAAATGGATCGATCTTGAGATCCACCCAGAGGACCAGTGGGCCCTCGACTTCGAGGAGTGGAATGTCGCAAGGTCATCGAAGATCCGGGAGGAGGAGCACCGCAAGAACGAACAAACCCTGTGTATACAACGCGAGACGAAAGCTCATCTTAAGGCGTACACGCATAAGGAGCAGGAGGCTCGCGAGTGGGAACGCAAGAGAAAGAGGGAAATGGTGACCAAGGCAAAAGAGTCCACCGAGGAGTTCAATGCCGAGCTGGCAAGGAAGGAAAAATGGCCCCGGTCCACATAGTAGGTCGTACGAGCAGTTGGGTGGGTTAGTCGCATATGATGCTATATGTTATGCATGTAATCAAAAAGTACGCGGCATATTACTCCCAACTGTATTATGAAGTATATTTAAATTCAGATAAGCTTATTATCTCGTCTTTTCGTATTCAATTATTCACATAGCAAGTCATCTAATAATATTAACATACCGGTTTTCTCCATATACAAATTCTCTGTAACATCACAATATCACTTACCATCATATTTACCGATCGTCCTAAGGTCAATCGTTCTTAAACAAATTCCCAAATTTTGTTACGCACCTACAACATATAATGATCATAAATTTTTATTACAAATTTAGCAGATTATTTTCCAGTTATAATCTACAAAATTGACAAAATGTACAAAATTCACGGGGGATTGAAACCAGCCGCCCTCTGGGTGGGCGACTGCACATCAAAGCACCCCTTGGCTGGGCAACTGGTTCCAGTCGCCCAAAGGTCGGGCGACTGGAGCTCTGTCGCCTGGCCGTTGGGCGATTGGAGCCTATTTATGTATAAAATGTTGCCGCGGATATATTTCTGTAATTTCAAATAAAAAAATAGTTTATTCGTACAAAAAATTCTAAGACAACAGGGGTAACAATTTCTCGCTTTGTTGTCGCCTTCTTGAATCCTGTTATTGCCCGATTCTGTTTTCTTCTAGTACACATGCTAGCCTTTCTGGTAAATGACATCTGACTCTGTTTTGTGTAGTACTCAGCAAAACTACTCAAGAAGCCAGCTGATCAATGCCGAGCAGTCTATGTGCCTGTTTGATATGGCTACGACTTATGGTTTTTGGCTGAAGTTTTGAATTTTAGTTGTTTGCGACTGAGATTACGGAGAGAGATGCTCGCTTATGATTTTGGTTGATACAGATGTTAGGTTTTTAATATGTATTAGAATTAACTTGTAGATCCTGTCTTAAGAAAATACTCCATTTAAAATTAGGTACTATAGCAAAAGCTAAAATTCACTTTTAGAAGCCGTAAAGAACATGCCCTATACATATTTAGGTCTTTTCTGGACTGATGACCAAGATGGAATAATGGATGGTGAAAGGTAAACTTATTGACGTACTTGGTTTAAGCATCCCAATTTATTGGATCTTGTGGTCATGCCATCCATATTTTAATTTTTAGTTTATTCTTGCAAATAAAATGCTAGGACGTTACTTCGTAATGATACTGAAATACGTCTATCATAATTTCGTGCCCAGTCAAACTAATCACATGATGTCCCTTGGATTTCCATGTCTCCAATTTATCCTTTTAAGCTAACCAAACTACTAAAGGCAAATACATAGCCAATAACTTCGGGCCTGCTGTTGAATCTTATCTAAGATATGTAAAACGTTCATTTTTTTTTGTATTGTGCTAAAGTTTCATATTATGATATATTTATGACTTATTTCTGTTATGTTGTGATGTCGGTATAAATTGACGTTAGTTTTATGATATTAATAAATTAGATTTAGGCTAAGACGTAGCGAAAATTTAAATCCGCCGCTGCTCCTAAAGCTGCTGGGAAGTCAGGTAGCTGGTTGCTTTGAACGCCTTTGATTTCGGAGAGCTTAGCTAGATGCGGTCTGTCATCTGTGTGAGATGAAAACGGTTTGGATTGGATGGACCGATGGGATCTGGAGCACGGTTTGGAACTTTGGATGGCGCGGCTCATCATCCTTGTGAGCGCTGCGGTGCGGACACGCACATGCGCGTGCGTCGACGTGGGCACTCCACTCCCTCTCCGCCTCGTCTGGTCCGCTCTCGTGCGCCCCAAAATGGCGCCAATCCCTCCCCATTCTCCCGCCCTCCCCTCCCACTATTTCTCCCTCCACCCCCTACCCTAACCGCGTCGGGGTCTCCCAAACCCTATCCCCCTCTCCATGGCCTCGCTGCCCAAGCCGCCGCGCCCCAAGACGCGGGGCAGCTATAACTGCGGCCGATGCGGCCTACCCAAGAAGGGCCACGTCTGCACCGTCCCCTCCCCCGCAGGCGGGGGGCGGCCCGCACCCACCCCGTCGCCCTCCTCCTCCTCCGGAGCCGCCAGCGGCGGAGGGGAGAACATGCTCCGCCGCGCCCTCTCCTTCGACGAGGCGGCGACGCCGTCCTCGCTGGAGAAGAAGGCCAGGGTGGTGGACGAGGAGGCGGCGGAGGACGGGGACGGCGAGGTGGACGACGAAGAGAGGCTGGACGTGGGCGGGAGGGCCGTGCCGAAGGAGGTCATGGCGGAGGTGCTGCGGCGGCTGGGGCCCCGCGGGGTTATGGCAGCGGCGGCGGTCAGCCGCGGCTGGCGCGACTGCGCGGGCCGGGTGTGGAGGGCGGCGGAGGAGCTCCGCCTCCGCGCCGTCGGCGTTAGCCTCGTCGGCGCGCTGCTCCCGCGGTGCACCGCGCTCTCGCGCCTCTCGCTCCGCATGGAAAGGTGAGGGACCGGGCGAACCCGGACCAACCTGAACGAATCTAATCCGAAACGATTCAACTTTTTTTTTTTTGCGAAAAGAAACGATTCAATTTGGACGAAATCTGGTCACGCCGCCGTGAGATCGATGGCTGGGTCTTTGATCGGCGGCTGCTCCGGGCAGCGCTGTTATGCCTAAGTTCTGGTTTAGGGTACGGTAATTTTGGTTAAGGGCTAGAACACAAATAACCGGTATAACGAAAACGTGAGATTTCTGAGTGACTTTCCAGGTAGAGCGGATGTCCGAGCTGATACTGATGCGAGGAGATTTATGCCTTGATCCCTCATAGGTACGACAATACGGCATCATTTTACGGGAATCCGTGTTTGGGTGTAGGAGTTTAGTTAAAGGTGAGGGGCTGAGGGCATCCTGAAACCATTGGTAAAATGCTGCCCATTTGTGACTTTTTTAGCTTTGGATGCGAAAAGCTCATGTGTTTCTTTGAGTGCATCAGATCTTGGTGCCCGGAGATTGAATTTGAGCAGTGCTTGGTTGAGTTGGTGTGACAAGATGAAATTCATGTAGTGTAGGAAATCTTTGTAAGAAATGGGCGTGGAGATGTCTGTCTGTTTTGGATAATCTTTTGGTGATGCTGCAAGATTGATCTGTAGACCTTTCATCGGTGTTTGATTTGTAGACCTTTCATCGGTGCTTGGTCAGATCGTTATGGGTTAGAAAGCACATATCTAATGGGTTGTTAGTCTATGTTGATGTGTATAATCAGTGACAGAATAAAATGTGCCACTTTTGAACATTAGAAACAGTGTTGCTTATCCCTTGCTGTGAGGCTTTGACTTTACACATACATCCCCAAACTAATGTTAAAAGCACTAGAATTTTGTTCCACAAGTACCTGCTCAGATCACTTGTATGGTATGCTTGCTGGATTTGTTTGCAAAGGAACATACATCTATTTGCAATGCCAAACAAAAAGGGCTTCTTTTCAGCTTTTCTTTGTCATGATTGATGAAACTTATGTTTCAAGAGAAGTTATCCCTTGCTGTGAGGCTTTGACTTTACACATACTTAGTATTTTTTTGTCTGTTTACCTGTGAAAAAATTATTTTTTCCATCTGTTTACATGTAAAAATCTTTTTTCTGTTGGATACATAGGTGGCTACCAACAAACATGTCCGTTCTTGTTTGAGTTAGCATAAGTTTTCTGTGTTGAAGGTTTTCACATCCTATTGTTTTCAAACAAGCTAACACATGCAGACGCAGTCTCACACTTTTGGTACCTATCTTGCCCTTTTATTTTGTACATCAATATAGATGCTAGGTGGAACTTATCTACAATGAAATTATCTTATGCACTTAAGTTGATGCAAAAGAGGATAAATAAAAATCCTTGCATTGTTTTGGATGTGGTCACGGTTAATCTAGCTTTAGTCCTCTGATGTATGTTTCTCTGTCCTATTTGTTTTTGGTGAAGCTTATCTACAATGAAATTATCTTTTGCACTTAAATTGATGTGAAAGAGGATAAGTAAAACCCTACATTGTTTTGGATCTGGTCGCAGTGATAGTTAATCTAGCTTTTAGTCCTCCTGTGTATGTTTCTTATGCTGAGAAAAAAATGTTTTACTTATAATAAGTAATACTTATAATAAGTATCTTTTTTTATGTTTGATGCAGTGATGTTGATGCCACTTTGCTGGCATGTCTTGCATTTTCCTGCTCAAGTTTAGAAACTCTTGAGATCACCATGGCTGACAAGGCAGTCAACAGGATGACTGGGTATGTTGAAAACTTCTAACACTACTTGATGCGTTATGACTTATGAGATGTGCTTTTTCCTTAAATTTTGTCTTTTGATATTTTGGTTCTTTAGTTTACATTATTGTATATTGAATGGGCTTGCTTCATTATAATTTGAATGACTAGTATTAAAGATGTCTTACCTTGTTTGCAAGTGCTAGCTTGTCACCCAAAAATTGCCTTGTAATTTGTACTTATTTTCAATTTTACTTATGCAATGTAGTTTATTTTTTTCTTTGCCAATAGTTCTAGTCACCCCCTTAGTCATTTTATCATGTTATGTTATACTTGCATAAACCACTGTATTTCCGGTTTTCTTGCCATACTAGTTATATTGAATATTTATTGATTCTGAAATAGTAATATTGTGCAAATCGCAAGAATGTTAGCACAGTTTTCACATTCAGCTCCTATATTAACTGAAGCTGTTTCTATTCTAAACAGAGATGAGCTAAGTCGATTTGTTTCGGAGAAGCGTTCTCTCTCAGTTCTCAAAATTGGTGGTTGCTCTAATCTTTGCTTTCTTAATCTAAGCTCTTCAAGCCTTTCGGTTCTTTGGCTGTCAGATCTTTGTTCCCTTTCGAAATCGGTAATATTGTGCTCTAGTACTATTTACAATAGTAGTAACTTTATTTTCTGCATGAATTCATTGGACTGCAAATTTATTTCAGGTCATAAATTGTCCTAATATGAGTGAGCTCTCGCTGTGTTTCACACAGCGAAGTAATGATTGTACTGATCTGGTTACTTTGATGGATGGCCTGGGTCGTACATGCCCTAACTTAAGAAATATGCACATATCATCAATTCAATTATGCAATGAAGCTGTGTTTGCTCTAGAGAGTGCCAACCTGAGGTATATTTCTGTCCCACCATGCTTTCAATGTAATCTTGCCATATCTTTCATCACAATTCTAGTTTCATAGTTCAACCTTTTAATCTCAATCTCGTTATTGCTTCATCAGGGGCTTGTGCATGCTATCCTTGGTTCTAGGTTCAAAAATAACAGATGCAGCTGTTGCAGCTATTGTTCGATCTTGTGCAAGCTTGGATTTGCTTGATTTAAGTGGGTAAGCTCCATTTTATCTCTTTGGAAATAAAATTAAATTCTGGGGTGATCATAAAGCTGCTGATTTATTTCCCATGAGGAGTTACATCAAATTAGCTGATATAATTACTCGTTTTGATTATACTCCAGATCTAGCATCAGTGATAATGGTGTTGGGATGGTCTGCAAGGCGTTCCCTCATACTTTAACAAGGCTGCTCCTTGCTCTTTGCCCGAATGTTACCGCATGTAAGCCTCAGATTTCTTCCTATTATTTCTACTCCACTGAAAATGAATTCACCAGCCACCATTTATGGTCCCAATGTAAAAAAGTCATTTTATGTGATTTTCTAGGTGGGATCCAGTTCGCAACAGCACAACTGCCACTCCTTCAGCTCATGGACTGTGGAATGAGCTTACGTTCTAATTTGCAGAATGAAAAACAGGGGGCATTTTTTGGTGAAATTAATGGAGGTTTGAAATTCTGTCCAAAATTACCCACCTCGAAAAAGCAACCTATGTACCAAAAGCTTATTATAAAGCATGGTAATTTGAAGAAGCTCAGTCTATGGGGCTGTTCAGCAATAGATGTAAGCCTTATAATTTTGCAAGATCGATTTAGTCAAGTGCCTATTCATATGGTCTTATTACTAATTTCACATATGGCAGGCTTTGTATGTAAATTGTCCAGAGCTGAATGATCTCAATCTCAACTTTTGTACAAATCTACATCCAGGTATTGTCCTTCACTTTTTCTTCAGCTTGTCAAATTGGTAAATTGTTGTTACCATTATGAGCAATTTAAAGTACTTGCCACAGAACGGTTGCTTCTTCAATGCCCAAATTTGAAGAATGTGCATGCATCTGGATGCCAAGACATGTTGATTGGTGCAATCAGAAACCAGGTACTAATTTGTTAACCCATTTCTCACTCCCAAGTGAATTTTCCTTTCAGCTACAGCTTCCTTTCGCAACTTGTCAGTTATGTGTGCCCTAGCCAGAAGATTCAAGGTTACTGGATGAGTATGTTTGAGGTGCTAAGCAGCAAACCATTCACTATTAGCAATCAGAAAGTTGGAAAATATGTTATTGCAGAATGAGCTGCATATTGTCCAAGAATGTTCCTCACCAGTGCATTTGGCTTATCCAACAAATTTAGGGTTTTTTAAATAATATATTTGTTTATTTGTATTGCATTAATATATCATCGCTTAAAAAATTACATAAATAACCTTTTGTTGCCATGTCGTCGTTTGGAATGAAGACAATTCTACGTGGACTCGTGTGGTAGCCATGTCGCTGGTTGAAATGGTGATAGGTGTTTTGTTGCCAGTTTGAATGGCGACAAAGTTATTTTTGATTTTTTCTTAATTAAAAAATGTATTATTTATGAATAACTCTTCCATTTTTTTTGCTTTAGTATTGTTGAAATAATAGCTAACAATTAAAGAGAATTTGACTAGTGTTCCTTAGGTTGTATTAATGATTTTTTGTTTAAATAAACTATTTCAAGTTCGACATAACACTCCGTAATGAAGGTGTGAATTACACGGCACACAGGGTTTGCTTATATGCATATGTTTGCCTTATTACTACAATACAATTGACAACATACACGAACCATCAACCCATACATGTAAGATACATATGCGTCTTGTGAAATATAAACGACATGGTGGTTGTAGATCTAATAAGGCTTGTGGGCGAACGCCCCAAATGAGAAAATGGAGCACCGTAGGGCACCCACATGGAGCGGCAGTCATTTATGCGGCGTGAATGTGGCTGGTTGTTGCGGTAATGGTAGGCGTAATTGCAGCTTGGGTTGATGCAACAGCAGTGCGAGTGGCAGTCGTTGCCGCGATGGACCATCTCCTTGTTTGTCTCCCTTATCTTCTGCCAGCAGAGCTTGTCGTTGTCGATCCTCGGTCTGAAGCTCCTGCAACTCATCTAGGCGGATGTGGAGAGTATGAATGTGAAACTAGACAGGTATTGGATACGATTGATCTGCCACTCGGTGAACTTACAATCCGTGGTCTACAAGAAAGACGAAGTGATTACAAGCGATGCATCTGTGGAACTAGGTGGCAGTGTGCTGTCACCTCGGTCTGAAAAAGGGTTGATTGAAGTGTTCATTTCGGGTTGAAAAAGGTGGTGGCAGTGTGCGATAACCTCGGTCTGAAAACATGCTGATCGGAGTGTTGTCACTTCAGGCTAAAAAAGGAGGTGGCATGGTGTTTTTATTTCTAATAGAAAGGCTATGGACTCGTCTTGTTGCAATGCACGACGTTACCATGATCCATTTGTTGCCCTGTTGAGAAAAGGTTGCCATCTCGTAGTCATAGCACAAATCATGTAATAGAATAACTTAACAAACAAACCAGAACAAAGAGGAGCATAACACCACGAATATCATAGCACGTGGTAAACACATGGCAACTTATTACAATGATCAACTATAAGGAACCAACGCGCATAGATCATACAACAACTACAAACATAAGTTCAAGTAGCGTCGACAGCCCGAGGACTACCACCATCGATGGAGGTCCCAGCCACCCTATCCATGTGGACTTCTTCCTGCTGGCCCCTCCAGCGAGGGCAATATTTGAAGATATGCCTAATCTCCTTGCAAATGTGGCATTTCTTCAAATAAGGCCTCACTTGTGATTTGTCTATGTCGTTCGTAATACATCAGGTCTGCGGTCGACCAACTCGTCCCTTATGCCTGTCAATGTCGGGGACCCATCTCTTGTTCTCCCAGCTGGGATGGCCAGTGAATGATCCAACAGCCGAAATCATACAGTTCTCCGCTCTATGTTGCCAGCACCGCTTCCTTCATGAAATATTCCGACAAGAATTTGTTGAATTCATGTGCAATTGTTAAACAAACGGCCATGACATGTGCACACGGTCTATGCAACAGACTGGGCTTATTGCAAGTGCATGAACAAGTGCGCCTTCTAAGCATGCACTTGTGAACAATTGTCTCACGATTCGTCCCACGACGACCGTTGGCTCTACACAGTACCTTGAAACGAAGCTCCCTCGTACCCATTTTGAATGCTCTATGCATCTTCCCCTTGCCCTTCTCTTCCATGTACTTTGTGATCATAGTCGAGTACCTTAGTTATGCATCACTCATGGAGATGCAAGCCAAGGCGCTTCAATCAACAAAGTACTTGCTAATACCGCGTAGCACTCCACATTAGCTTCCAAAGGAAGGGGCCTCAACCCCCCTCATGACCCAGTTGTACACCTCGGCTAAGTTGGTGATCGTGACTCTGTATCTTGTATCATCGGTTCATAAAGCAATGCCCATTTCTCCTTAGGTTCATGCTCAATCCACTTTGAGAAGCATTTTGTCTACCTTGAATTCCTCCTGATCAATTTTGGAAGATCTATGGGTATCTTATCGAGCGCAACGGGGAGCTCTTATGTGCCCGTGTTGTGCTTCTTCGCTGCCTCTCATGTGTTTTATCGTTAGGTTGTCCAATTCTTCCATAGTGCGTCAAACTTTCTTTGCTGATTCTGATAACAAAGCCTCTTGAAAAGATACACCAGTTCCTTATTCCTGAATTGCTTGTAGAAATTAGCACTCATGTGCCTCTTGCACCACCTACCCTGATAATCAGGCCATCGATATGGCTCGTCATCTCCTTGCTGCAGCTACATAATTGCCTTCAATAAGCTGTTATGTCGATCATGTATGATGTAAAATCGTGGGCGACATCCCACAATACCAGCTTTCATTCTTTAGAAACCACAATTAACTGTCGGTGTTCTCACTCTCGAGGAATGCAAGTGTGACTGGAAGAACTTTGTTGTTGCCATCCACTACAATTGCAGTCAATATCTGGATCTTGTACTTTCCAGTCAAGGTGTCATCCATACAAAACAATGGACGATAGTGTCTGAATGTATCAATGAATGCATCAAAAGCGAAGAATGCTCGCTTAAGTACCATTTTTCAAGGGAGCCACTTTGTGGGTTGTTCAAGAATACCAACATGGGTCCCAAGATTCCTTCGTTGTATGATTTGAAGCAAACCGAATAGGTTGTGGTAAGAGTCTTCGAACGTACCGATCCTTGCTTCAAGTGCCTTCTGTTTCACCCTTTAAGTTTTAGCATAGTTTATTGTGTGTTGGAACCTCTGCTCTACCGCAAGAATAATGGAACACAGATCAAAATCCAGGTTGTCTACAATCTCTCCGTACATGACATCTACAATAAAGCCTGAAGGCATGTTTTTGTAGAGACATGTGAGATTGCATGGGCTCTGTTGTCACACAAGTGTGTGGAATAACTATGGAGCACTTTCAATGGATGTCTCACATAGATTGGTATGCATGTACTCGCAAAGGGCATCCCTCTATCCCACACTTACATCATACACATGCGGGTTGGACTTCACGACCTTGAATATCCGCAACAAAACTGCCTAGAACTTGACTTCTTGCACCTCCTTTTTTTTTGTAAAACACTCCTTACCTAATCTTATTCTGCCAGTACTCCCAGGCCACCCGCTCACCTTCACTCACTAGTTTGTTGAATTAGTGTGCATTCCACTCGGACGGAACCGCCTAATCACCTCCATCTTGCTCGTTGTCAGAACCTTCATCTGACATTGCCTCATTCATACTCATGGTCTTTGAGCTCTATTCGTTCCACTAAGGTTTCGATTTGCTCGCCTTCATCTGCATCCACATGAGCTCTTGCGTCTCAGCCATAGGAAGGTCTATAGTCTCAGCTTCAACTGGGTCCATACCGCCTCCCCTTCTTCGCTCAAACAATATAGGGCACTTTGGTTGGACTCCCCAACTTGTTCAACATTACCACCTGTGCCATCTTCCTGCGCCACATAAGCCAGAGGGACTTCCTCATAGGCTTGGGTCAGCAAGGCTAGAGGCCATCCACGCTCCTTCGCCAATCTCACGTATGAGCTTCGCGAATCTTGCCTCTTCGGTTCCACTAATTCCCAGTACGTGCGTTGCCGTGCCCAAGTAGCAATGCCATGTAACTTCAGGTCATGCAACGCATGATCCAGCTAGAATAATTGGTACAACCATCTCATAACAGTGTTCTATGGGTGTTGCTCTTCATTTGAAAGACTGGCCATCACAGGTTGAAATTCATGCAAATCGACTTCTTCTGCACCTATCCATGGAACCCCTTCTTCTTAGTGTATTTTGAAAGCTACTCGTTCAGTCATACTTGTTGATCAATTCAACAACTAATCTGATGTTAACGATAGCTGCTCATTCAATTAAATAAATACGAAATAGATTTAATAACAAATTCTCTACTTACTAATAAACTTGCATAGAAGTGATTTCCCTAACATACAACGCCCTAAAGAAAGACAACCAATCGTATATGTTTTGTAAAAATCTAACTTACTTGCATGCTTTATCTAGGTAGCACATATAATTAATAATGGATCCTATACACATTATAGGCCCTATTCTTTCCAGCTTCTAAAAACTGCTTTTCGGCTTTTCTACAGTAACTAGTTTTTAAACGGAGTATTTTTTTTAAGATAGGGTCTACTAGTTAATTGTAGTACATACTTTACTGACTTAATTTATATCGACAAAAACCGCACGTGAGTTTCTGTTACTCTGTAATCTCTCATACAAACAGCATAAAAGCCACAAGCCGCAGCAAAAAAGAACAGGCCCATACTCTCCATGCACTGAATAGAGCTAACCAGCAGATCTAATTTTCTAAAACTAATCGGTGCAGTACGACTTACTACTACGAGAAATTAATAGTTCTACAAGAATTTATGCTACACAAACTATCCTAAATAACTACATATCTACAACCACACTATTTACACATCTATCTATTACTCAATATAATTACACATCTAATCATTTTTTTGGCTAATCTACCATGATTTCAAAATGAAATTTACAAAGAAACCGAAAACTCACCTCTAGGATATAGAAATTCACTCCTACTCTTTTCTCTTCCTCGTCCCCTCCTCTCTCTTCTCTTCTATCCCCTTTTTCTCTTTTTTACCGAATTGTTATGAATTTCAGTCGTTTTTTGGGCCTTAAATAGACTGGCCTCTGTCGCCATTTCAATTGATGGTTGATTCCTCTATAGTCAATTGAAATGGCAACAGATGCCGTGGCACTGATGTGGAACTATGTCGTTCATTCGTTTAACGAATGGCGACAGAAACTTTATTCCAAATTAGCCTCTATCGCCATTTTAAACGGCGAAATGGCGATAGAAGGTTATTTATGTAATTTTTTAAGCGATGGTATGTTAATGTAAAATTAATAAATAAATGTATTATTTAAAAAATTCCAAATTTAGGCGCGTGCAGAGTTAGGCTGAGCGAAATAAACTAAACTGAAACAAACTGACCTCAATAGTTTGTATCTCCATGTTTCGTTTGTAATTAGTAGGAAAAAGTAGTCTTGTTTCCAATTTGGTGGGAAAAATAATTTAGTTTGGCTTTTGGTTTTTTGGCTCATTTCGACCCTTAAGAAACTGATAAACTTTAATGAAGCAATGTGTATCAACCAGAGTCTAGCAAGGAGTAAGCAGCAGTGAATCGGAACGTGTATCAGGCTGTAGGCAATCTTTAGGCTAGAAATCATGCTATTTGAATTGGTGTATGTACATTATAACGACTGGTGCCCTGTGTAGCATGTAACTGATGTTGTAACCTAAGAGTTCGTAACAAAACCCTCTCTTTTAATGCACTGGAAGCAGTCGTCCTGTGCTTTGTAAAAATGTATGTAGCACTTGTTTCAGAAAAAAAAAAAGGTATATAGTTTCTCTCCCTTGTATAAAGGATTTAGCCGACTTCAGTGACTCAGTCCCAGCTCCTCCAACTTCGTAACAGGCCCAAATAACCCACTACATGAAGATGACTAATAGAGCACCACATGTATACCCTAACCCTAGCTATACTCATCAGTCTCCCGATGGCTTTGAGTTCTTGCTCCTATCTGGTTGGCGCTTGATCTACTGTGCTTCTTGTCATATACATTGTGTGACTTTTTGTCATAATCCCAGGCATTACTGGTATCTAATCTGACTGCCTTGACATGAGGCATCTTGGGGCGAGCTGCACTTGTGATGGCTTGAATCCACACCATCCATGTGCGGCCATGACTGATGGTGTGTCAGACTATCATATACTTCGTTGAATTGTTAAAATTCAAAAATGACATCTTTGGTTGCTTTTGCCATTAATTGCTTGTTGGGAATTTAGAGTTGTGCAGTTGCAGGTGGAGAAACTTTGTAGTAGACTGTGAAATGAAGCCCATAGTATGATGCTGCTAGACAGCACTACTTTTTGAGATAGCATAATGTTATTGGCAGTTGCCAATTGGTTTGTTCCAGCTTGAAATGCATTACCGCTTATTTACACAAACATGAACCAGATTATAATTTGATTTGAAATTTCAAAACCAAAAGAAAAAACCAAAATGACTAAATCGAGTAGCTAATAACCCCAACACACGCTCCTAAACAAAGTGGGTGGGACTCTTATTTATTGCACCCATCAAATTAACTGATACAGTTCAGAAACTTGGCCAACTTGTTTTAGTAACTTCCATTTGAGCTATCTCTTTTTTTTATATAAAAAATTGGAAGCGTATTACCCCTATCTTTCGTTTTCCAATGTATTGCCAAAATTTTTGCCAGGTTCTGAATGAGTTCGCTGCAGCTGAACCACATCTTCCATGCAAGCGGCTAGCAGATGGTTCAAAACGGGTTCAGCTCCCACAGTTCCCAGAACAACAGGTAAACCTCATCCTACACAGGTGCGCTATCTCCTAATCATTATATCAAGGCATCTGCTAACTATTGTATTTTTCTCAGCCATCGGAGGACAAAAAATGGATTGGATTAAGGCAGACGCAGTGCATCGTGCATCTTGATTCTTGATTAATAATAACATAACCAGAGCTAGGGAATTGAGCATTGTACACACCCTAATTTGTGAAATTATACACTGGTGAATATTATTAATTTGTTGTGTGTCTCCAAACCCATAATATCTATAATGCGCTTGTTGTATAAGCTGCTACCTGGAGGTGGAACTTGTATCAATTGCTTCTAGGTTTCCTGCAATGTGTTCTTCCTGGCCTGCGAGACTTTGTAGAACAATAATATGTAACCATGACCCTGTATTATCTTCGGGACAATAAAGATCCTGAATCCTTAGGACTGTTCTACTCGGCATGTTTAACTGCATTGCTTAATACAGCTGCATTGTTCTGCTACTGTTGTTTATATATGCAATTGCTATGATATATGACCAGCAGTTATATTGATTTCATCTGTAATGTAGTGTTTTCTTGTTATTACTACATTTGATAATATAATTCTATTTTCTTGGGAATTGTTGTTCCTCGGTAAGATTTGAGTAGTCGGAATATCTTATTTAATAGGGGTAGCACGGGCCAATCTTCTCCTTAGTACCTATTTGTTGGTTGGCCATACATTGCGAGATGAAGGGGGGTGAAGGTGATATTTCAAGATGGGCTGTTTTCCAATCGGTTAAACAGAAAACCATTTCCACATCCATATTGTGTCCTCTGTTTACTGAACAAACAGTTAGCATTCATTTTTCTTTCTGCTGACATTAATAGATCCAAGGATTGAAGGTGGTGTTCGAATTGGTTTTTGCTGATGGCTTTCGGTTATGTGATGGCTTTCGGTTATGGTTTATAATTAAAAATAAATAGTAATGGCTGAAAGAAGTGGCTTATAAAAGGAGAGAGTGAGAGGGTAGTAAGAGAAGTGGAGAATCCATTTTGAGAAGTTGTTTGTATTGGTTTTTGGTTTGTTTAGTAGAAGCCAAAAGCAGAAGTCAATACGAACTGGTTCGAAGTGTGGGATGTAACCATCAAGAATTCAAAATTGTTATGCCCACTTTCTTTGGGACCTTTGTTAACCTCACAGTTCATGTCAATCAACATGTCAGATGGTTCTGTGCTAATTATATGCATTTTAGACGTTTAAACAGATGCTTTCCTGTTTGTTAGATTACTTGCATACTGAAATGTTATTTTGTTCGAGAGGAAGAAAACCCAGAAGTATCCACAATCTGGCTGTCATGCTACTTGATAGACTTGCTTAACTGATGAAAAATAATTCAAGATGCTTCAAGCCTTGATTCTTTTCTTGCTCTGGTTGGAGCATTTGAAAAATGACCGGATTGCTTGGAGCCTGTCATCATTGCAAGGCATAAGATCCCCAGAAGGAAATATGTCTTGCATAATTTAACATAGCTTTAACTTGCAAGTACCTTTTAAATACAATATTCACAAATGGAGTAGCATGGAAGGAGCAACCCCACAGTTCCCGAAAATAATGCCACAACTTTCCTGAAAGTTACCCCAAAGACCCTTTTTTATCGTGTCGGCACGGCACCAGCTGCAGTCGGTCTCCCAGTGCATGGCATGCCCCACATGTACATGCTGCCCCGTCTTGTTCTTGTACTCTTCACTGCATCGATCATTGTACCAGCATATCCAGTTTGGATCCAAATGCCCCCAAAAATGCAGATCCAAAAGTTGTTTTTTGTTCTCCCTTCTCACACACGCATGCCACTCAAATCTGTGTGCTTTGCGCTCATTTCAACTGTTTTGTTGGAAATTCCTCCTTTTCAAAGGTGAACTTAAGTTAAGAATATATCACTCACGCATTAAAACTATTTGCACATATGGCATTGTACCTTTTTTTTCTTCCAAATTTAGCCTTTGAACATCCGTTTTTGTAAATCTAGTCTTGTCCCAAAACTCGACAGGTGGCATGTGTTTCTTGCTGCGCCACCGGAGCTTGGCAACAGGGGCAAGTGCGGCAGGTGAGCATGGCGCACGAGAGCCGGCAGGGCCCACCGGTCCGACTGTGCCTCAACAGCGCCTACTGAGCTGCCTTGGCTCGGTAGATGCTGCCGTAGCCCCATTTAGCCCTTTTTACTAACTAGTTGAATACCTGTGCTTTGCTATGCATAAAAAAAATCATATTATCCCGATACATCGAGTCGACGTTGTCGGGATTGGCTTATTCGGCTCATGCCATCGGCTCCGCATCCGCGCTCGGCTGTGTCATGCCTCCGGGCCCTCGGATTAGCTGCGCATCTGGTAGAGCTATGTTTTTTGTTAGAGAATTTGTAGGGTTGTGGAATTTGTTTTCTTGAAAGATTGCTTTTTTCTGTTTTTGTTAGAAATTTTTTAGGGAGGTGCAAGGGGGAGTTCGGAGGGGCATATGAACCAGACCACCAACTCCCTCTGTTAAGTAGTACATATACACTATTGCAAAACAATATAGTAATGGATCATGCCTAGCCCGACATAGCACTTCGCAATGCAGGTACGAATTACATGGTGCGTAGAGTTTGGTTATGTGTGTATGTTTGCTTCACTACACATATGATACAAATGGCAACGTGCACGAACCATCAACCCAAACTATAGCTAATATACATGTGTGCCCTTTGGAAGCTATACTTGTAGTCATTTGTCGTAAATATTTGGGTCCATCAGAGCCTTTTTCTTGTCTCCCCTACGTGCTTTAGCCCTCGTGACGACCGTCCAGTACTCATCTTCCACAACTTTTATAGCCTTGTCCCAGCATGAAATAACATGTCGTTCAATAGGGGCCTCGAGAACTATCGGCGTCTTTCCCTTGTCCTCTACTATCTTGGCCTTTCCCTTGTCATCCGAGCTGTAAGGTTTCCAGTATGTGAAGTTTTCTGGCGCCACTGGATAGTTGTGCATGTATTTTTTGCTCAATGAATGCCCTGTCGTACATCTCCAGGCAATCGATAAATTGGAAGAAGTAGCAACGCTCGTCGCCTACTGTCATGCATGGAGAAGATTAGGGATGTGTGAAATAAAATATGGAATGTGATTTGTCAATATGTGACATTATCTTATGCGTATATTGCTGCACGTGTATTGCATCCCGGGTGGCGGTGGCTCGATGTGTGGACTGAATGAAATGTGTCGAATCCGGCCATGGAGTCTAGCCGTACTTTGTAGGCGGTATGCATGTACTGTTCGAGAGTACATTTTGTCGAATGGTAGTGCGCTCATGTCTGTGACAGCTGGTCTATCCTGTCAACTCAATGAGGACAGCTGGTGGGTGCTGTCAAATCACTAGAAAAGCTAGTGCGTGCTGTCAACTCAATGAGAAAAGTTGTTGCGTGTTATCAACTCGCTAAGACAAGCTAGCGCGTGTTGTCAACTCAACGAGAATAGCTGGCACATGTTAATTCACTATGAAAACCTGGCTATTATAAAATTGCATGACACACGTCGACAAATTCCATAATGGGGACATAGCATTCATGAGTACATAGTTAGGTTCGACACTAAGAGCACAAACGAAGTGTCAGTGGAACAACATTTCAACATGCTCAATGCAAAGTGCTGAAACTGGATGTAGTACTGGGTCAAGGGTGGTCTGCTGGTTGCTTCCTCGGGCGGCAAGCTGGTCCTTAGGGAAAGTCATCTTGTCCAAGAGCGTTGTACATCATGCAAGTCGTATTGCGATGGCCGAGTGTGAACTAGGGCACCGAACAACTGACTGGGCCCAATCTCTTGAGTGCTGAACATCTACTGCACCCAGTCAATTACTAGCATCTTGTGGAGTGCAAACTCTGATACTAACTAGACGAACCTACACCATGTGCTCGGTAGAGAATGAACCCGTAGCCTACTCTTAGAACTCTTGCCTCAAGACCTGCACGTTTGTACTATTCAGTTAGTTAGAGGAAGAGTAATCATGGAATAGCAATCGAGACTCATAATTGTAAGCACCAGTTCCACGTGTTGCACAAAAAATGAACCTCTAGGGTACTCCGCTACAGGGTACTATGGCCCAGGGTAGTCTGCTGTAGCGTTGCCCGATGCTGTGTAGTCCGTGCTGTACTGGTGGATCGCGTAGCTGTCATACATCCGATCGTACCATTGGTCACGTTATCAGAGGTGCAGGTGATCCACAAGTGCGTATGTGCCATATTGCACCTCACAGTCTGTCGAGACCTGAATACGCAAATCCAGATCTGTCTGTGTATACCGCACTAGTCCAGAATCACACTAGTGCACACAGTGTAAACATTGATGAAATATCGACCATACACTTGATTAATAAAGGAAAAGACAAAAATATTATTAATTATCAGAGTTGTGACCTTACAACCAAGCTTATAGATAATATCCTAAAAGGCTTAAGAAACTTGTAGTGGAAAATAGAAATAAGCATAATAGCCATTCGACATGCACACAGGCAATCGACTGGTGAGCAATATAGTATGCAAGGCTTACCAAATGATGGTTGAGTGATTATTTTGTAGAAAACAATAATTCGAAATAAATACAATAAATAGATTAAAAGTGAACTTTGAAAATGATTAATAAGTAAATAAACAAAGGAATTGAGAGTAACCACAAGTGAAATCAAAGTTGAAACTTCACAAATTATTATGTCAGGTCTATCCCGTACTAGACACGTGGTTCTATGATAAGGCTAGATCAATGATGCACAAAGTTAAGTCCTTAGAAATTACCCAGACGAAATATCCACATCCCTGGAGTGCTAACTACACTTCCCCCCTTTACCGCACGATCATTTACTCAAGTGAAAACTATTTTGTTTAACTATTACCAAAGACACTACCCATGCCAAGGTGCACAAATTTTATAACTGTGGCTGACCACCATGATTTAATATCACATTAAGTCAAAATTAATTAATTGATCACATGTGATGACAACCCAACATACTACAAGCACGGCTAAGCATACTAAACGTGCAACCCATGTGACAACTAATATTATATCACTAGATAAATACTCATCCTATTGTGATAATAAAATCACGACATTCAAATTATCAAGGAGATATTAATCAAATAGGTCATTAACTACCAATTCAAAGGTTTTATAATAAAACAGCGATGCATGATAATTTAAAACAAAATAATACACAATAGATTTGAAACTAGGTTCAACATGATCAAAGGACATGACTTGCCTTGGCCTTGCTCAGTTAATTGCTCTGGATCTTCAAATCTTACTTCAACTCCTTCAAATGCGTGATCTAATGAGAGAGAAAACAAAATGAAACACAAAATAAAATTAAACAAAATTCAAATGAACTCTAAAAACTGCATAACCAGAACTAAAAGATAAAGCTCAATTTAGATGAACTTAGAAAAAAGAATAAGGTCAATTGGAGCTAGGACGGAGGAGAACGGGCTCTTGAAAAATCTAATCTAAAGAAAATACTGAAAATTCAGAAATTTTACAATGTTGTAGACTCGATGCTTGAAATAGCTAGTCTGCGGTGAACTCGACTCATGGAACAGTGTATGGGTGACTCAGTTGATGACATGGTGGCTAGGGCTGACGTGTTAGGCACATGGCCAACATGTGGCTGATAGGTGGTAGGGTGACGTGGCATGGGAGAGGCTCATGGTTCATGGAATAGTGGATCTGACATGTGGGACCCACATGTTAGTGGCTCCGTACACGATGGATTCGGTTCATGGAGAAGCCGAATCGTCGATTGGCGCGGGTGTGTGCTAGCGTGGGTGGGCTGTGCGGTGTGGTGGCGAGGTTTGGGAATGGCGGAGCTACCGACAGTGAAGGCAGCAGGGAAGACGACCAACGTTCTTGGTGACGAAGTCATGAACTCCGGCGAGAACGGCGACGACGAAGAAACTCCAGCGAAGGGACCGACAGCACAAAGCAGAGCGATGACGTGGCTCAAGGTGTGGAAACTAGGGTGCGGCTCCGCCTTTTATACATGGACACTAAGGAGACCATGGGTGGCGTAGACAACAACATCGTGGTGGACACAGACGCCGAGACTAACGTGAAGACGACAACAGACGAAGTCCGAGTGGGACACAGTGGCGAGCTCTATGAGAACGATGAATATCTCACTAGTCTTTGGATGGACAACACATGGCTTGGGGACGATCGAATGGATGGCTTAAATGGCACAGATGAACAATGCTTGTGAATCTGGATGCTTGACATGTGTCGCTTGACAAGATCCAATAGTCGAGGCGAACTCGAGTCGGATAGTCGATGTGTGGCAATGGCCAAATCGGACGGCTGGCGCAGATAGGGCCGAAGGGAAAAAGGTGGGCTAGCATTAAGGATTCGGCCCAAAGTCCTTTAGGGATTTCTCAAGATTTTCTAATTCTAGAAATTCAACTAAATTCATTTGAGCTCTAGAAAATAGCAAATAAATCCGAAAAAATCTTAGAAAATTTCAGAAAAGAAAAACCTTGACACTCAAGGAACTCAAATAAAATACTTTCAACAAATGTTTATGTTTATTTGTTATATTAAATCCTTTTGATTAATAAAAATTCATTTTAAGCTTGAATTAAATCTAAAAAATTCAAATGGTGGATTTTCTTTTAAAAGCTTCAAATAAACTCTGGAAAACAAGATTTTACACCATCTCGGATAGGTGAGTCGATGTCGCTACCTGGCGTAGCATGTGCCTCGGGCTATCTCTGTGATGAGGACAGACGTGTTGTGCTTCATCGCCCCCACCCCCCGGCGAGAGAGGTCCGACGTTCCATGATGAAGATGAAAGTAGAGTGGTGTCAGCACGAACGCCTGCACTAAGACGACATGTATGAAGAAGAATGAAACAAAGGTATCTTATTGATTACAGTAAAATATGAAATTGGCAAACCTGAGCAGTGCACTGCATAGACAAGGAACACTTAAGGCTAGGGCGGTATGTTGAGGAGCTAGGACATGTGGACGAAGTTACGGATGGATGATAGTGTGACTCATCACCCCCGGGATAAACACGTCGGTAGGATGGCCATAGCTAACGGACCCAAGTGTGTGTTTGAAATCCTTGTACATGTTGCGAACGGACTCCAGGAGGCATTCCAAGGTGCTTGAATGTCCGCAATGCAGTGCAGCATCACCTTCGGACATGATATGGTGAAGCCAACCATACTGCAATAAAGGATGAAATAGAATAGTCATGTATGCATGACCAGTATAGTACAAATACAAACCTAAAATCCTTTACTGTCACGTTCATTTCATGTCGTATGGTATCGGTCCGCACCTAGTGCCAACCTATCGACATGCGTGGCCTCCGGTGGGGGCTATGAAGTGGTCCTCGTTAGTCTACAACGGGTGCACAGAACATGTCACCACAAGTATGCGAGGTACATGTCTAGACCGTAGGGCCATCGCTCCTGCTCGACCTACGTCCTCGCTGACTGCTTCTAGGCCATGGTCCACAATAGTTGGGTCTCCCTTCAATCGTTGCTCTTTTGTCCCTTGTTCATTTGGTTGGAAAAAAAGATGTGGTACGCGATGGTTTTTTGAATGCGGAAACAAAAAAGAAATGAATTGTACATGACTTAGAAGTCAAAGCAACAGACTGTACGAAAATAGCTAACAAACAATTTTGCTTACAAGTGAACGAGTCTGGGTGTTGATCGACCTAGTGCTAGTGGCACTTGCTAGTGAAGTTGAACTATCTGATAACTCATTAGGGGGCATAGAGTTCCACCATATAGGAGAAGATGAGGTGGCCAGTCATAAGCCAGTGTCCCTGTGCTACTCGCATTGCTCTAACAAGCTGAAAGGTGTAGTCTCTGAGATGAACTATACGGTCCACACCGTCCACATGACGTTGTCCTTGTGCAAGGTCTCAAACGTGTTGTGGAACTCTAGATACGCTCGCCGTGGTCTCTTCCTGGCCATCCTAGCTCATTAGCAGTTCAACAAGTACCCATGGTGGGTCCGTCCACCAGGTCCTCGCCATCGATGTGACCATAGAATCGTGCCTCCAACTGGTACGGGTGCATGTGCACCTGAAAGTATAGTTGACCAATAGGGAAGTGCTCTCACGATCACAACGACAACATGGTGTAGCTGACGGTGAGGTTTGACGCACTAGTAGCATGTCGCGAGCCATCGCATAAACCCCTACAGGTTGTGTACAGTACAGCTGAGCTCCAACTATATAGTGGGACCTTAATAGTCTTAGCATCAACCAAGGATTCAGTGAGGTGAATGTCGTAGTAAGTCATAGTAAATAGGACCCACCAGAACATGAAGAGCAAGTAAGAAACTAGGTAGGACCTTACAACCTCTATAGACGCATCTACTGGGCATTATCTGTACCATCGCAACCATGAATGTGGCACTCCTGGGATCCTGTCTGAAATGGGATGACCAAACCTATGTAGTAAACGTGCCTTCCAATTAGCTAATATAGGGGTGGAACAACGGGGCGATCTCATAGTGGCAAGTCGGTAAGGTACACAACATCCTACAGGGTGATGGTCATCTCCCCCACCAAAAATAAAATGTGTGAGCCTTCGGCCTCCACAGTCAACGAGTGCCGACAGAAGCTACAAGTCCAACTCGAACGAGTGCCTAATTGCATCATCCCGCACTATAGGTAGCAACCCAGCTTGCTGCATAAATGGGGAGGTAGCGATTGTCGAGAGGCTAGTCCTCCCAAGGACCCTGAAGAGCAAGGGGGATGGTGGTTCATTATTGCTCAACCACACCCGACAATGATGCTGGCCATCCCAAGATAGATCCAGCAACATACCACACTCGTGACCATCGCCAACAGCTATTTCTTGCAATACAAAAAAGAATATGTCGGTGTCCGATGATGCTAAATACATCTAAATATAACACAAAATAATCATGCACATATACATAGCTAAGCTACCAATTATGCCTATAGCCATGTACTTATATGCATGTATACAGGTACACACACATATATGCATACTTACATACATATTTTCAAAATTGCGAAGGCATCGGGAACATTAAAAATAATAATGCATATTTGTTTAGCTATTTACAAAAAAACATCATTATCGCCACTAATACGTCATAAACATGGCTAATTACAAAAATATTATCTGCATGAACTCAACACATACATCAACTAAACATGGTTACGAAGCATATTGCACACTACCAAACCACTGTTATACTAATGAAATGCTAATGACATATTAAGCGCATTGCTCGCTTGAGAATAAAACATACCTTTTTTTTATGGTCTGCACCGGGTCTACACTCATTCCAACTATGAAATCTTCTAAATCGTAGCAAAAACTACCTCAAAAGCCTATTTGAAACTCTCTTATACTCTCTCTCTCTCTCTCTCTCTCTCTCTCTCTTTCTTCTCCATCGGCTCTCTCTCACTTGGTAGAAAAAAACTCAATTGTGGGGCTTTGGATGAGAGGGCAGACAGAGACACGAGCCATTTTTATGTGCATAGGAAGGCATTGGCAATTGATAAGGCCACACGGGTGCAAAGGGCCATGCGAACCCCTGCCAAATGCCACGGAAATCATTGCAGAACCATCGCATCGGTCAGCCACTAGTCGAACCATGTCATTCGAGCCCACCTACCGAGTTCTCATTGCTTTGCAGGAGCTGGCACGCCCTGCCAAGCTAGGGTAGCTTGACAAGTTGGTGGGCCCCGCCGGCTCCTGCCCGCCATGCTCGTCGTGTGTCCATTTAATCTTCTAATCTTTAAATGAGTATATCATTTTAAGCAAGTTCCCGTTTTGTGTTATGTTTAAACTGTTGTGTACGATACAATGAACTGAACAAAATAAGATAAACATTGCACATGTTTTAATGACATAATTTGCCAACACTGAGAGTTGCTACTTGCTAGAACGTAAGGTTGCAAGTTGTGAACTCCTAGATAGTGACAACTATAATTACTAGCAGATTAGATTTTTTTTATAGGTGCCACCTAGAGTTGCTGATTGCCACACTGAACTGGTTACTCAGCAACAAGTTACCACGCATAGAGTAGCTAGTTGTCGGCACTACAAAGAGCAAATGAACATTTTTTTCATAGGTAGCATTAAACTTGGGTTTTCTAGTTGCGAATAGGTCAAACATACAATTCTTGCAACTAGTAGCCTGATAAATGTATGAGTTAGCAACCTCATAGTTACTAGTTGCCATAAATTACATTTGCTAGCTACTAATCAACTCGCTGATTCAACCAATCAATTTTGCTAATCACCACAATGATAAGCTTTGTTAAATATGTAAGGTTTTCGATATTTTTCTTACACTTCAATGCTCTTTTAGTTGCCAACTCTGAATTTCGTAGTTGCTAGTAGCTAGCAGTTATAGTTGCTATGCTAGAAACAAATGTAAAAAAGTAACATGTTGTGAGACCTTGTGAAGGTCACCCTATACTGTGTGATGAGTATTTGGCTTTGTTGTGCAAGTGTTGTCAAGGTTTAAATTTAGTTTTTAGGAATTGTATTTTTGGAGTTGTTATCTACCTCAGACCGACCTGCAGAGGTGGTTTGACTAGCCAGTTGCCTCAAGCAAATTTGCCAAGGAGTGGTCCAACCGGCCAATGGGTGGCTGTTGGCAATCCTTACACCATAATGATAATTCAATATATCCATAAGCACACAATATCGTTGTAGCATTTCACCATGGAGTATTCTAGGGTATCATATTTTTTCTCAGAGAAGCACTATGAGTTAGGGATATCAAATTAATAGATATCTAAATATTAACTGACTTTCTAGAGTAGAGAGCTGAGAATTGAATATGGATGGATTTCAACCACACACCGATCCAATCACAACCAAAGGTAGGTGGCTAATCATAGTCTAAATAACCAATAGGAGGCCTAGGAGTGAGTATTGTGGTTCCTATGTAGTGATCTGGTGTTAGGGCATAGGAAAACCTATATTCGGATAGCGAAAACAAAATTGTATAGCCTTCAAGAAAATTAATATTTGATACTGCGGGGAAGACCCCTGAGGTAAACCCTACAGGGACACTGTGTGGCAAGGTGTTCACACAATCACCACCCATCCCCCAGCACAGAATGCAAGTCCATTTTATATTCCCAGGCAACTACTAAACTATGCGTATTTAAGTAGTTACCATCGTAGCCCATAATTACTTATGCAGGGGAGAGCGAACAAGCGAAAAGCAAGACAAGAAACATAGTAGAAATAGTAGCACAACCTTAGCTGAACATAATTCGCTAATAAGACAATAGATAATACGCTAATGATCACTTTATATTGTAAACACAAAGTACTCATTCATGGGTAAGAAAGGTACAAGGGATCTGGCACATACTGAACTACTGAAGATGATTCTCCAAAACCTCGGCTTCGTATAGCCGACCCAACTCCTATCCTTACAACATGGCTACTAGACCTCCAGCGTTGCCTACACTACACAATGGTGTGTGTGGAGTGGATGGAGAAGTGGTGGAATGTGGTGTTGTGATATTTTGTCTTATGTGAGAGGGGGTGATGCCGGCATATGTCTGTTGGCTGGCCAGGCTACTTGGTGCACATGCGTGGAGTAGTCCTCAAGTCGGGGAGGTGATTGACTTGGCCGACCGATGTAGGTTGCTTGGCAGGTCAGTGTAGGCCACGTGGCCGATTGGTGTAGGTAGACAGTGAGGATCGATCGAAGATGGTGTGAAGAAAATATCTCTACGCAGCACGTTCACGCATAGCCCCGATGGTGTGGACTGAGTTGGCTGGGCAGCCAAGTCTTCACTAGATTGGGCATGTGGGCTGCACACTAGGTGGTGTAGGTTGGGCCAGCTAGTGTGATGAGTTAGACTGTTTGTGAGAGCAACCTGGGCTAGGTCTCCCTAGGGTGAGTCAGCAAAGATGCTTGGCTAGCCAGTGTGATGGGCTTTCCTGGTTGGTGTGATGGGCTTGGCTGGCTGGTGTGGCATGCTTGGCCGATCGGCCAATGAGCTCGACCGGCCGGTGTACACTTCTTGGGCTATGCTGGGCTAGTTGGCGGGCATTCCATGCCATTTTCCCTTTTTCTTTATGTTTTTCCTATCTTTAGTGATTTTCCTACAAACATGTTGACATGCAATATATGGAAATAATTGCATAAATGAGCATGAACATGGATTAAATTATCATTTTACTGAGCCTTTTGTAGGATTTTCGAGTGTAAAATACAGTAATTTTGTGCACCAACAGTGGCGGTCTGACCAGGGTTGGCTTTGGGCGGTCTGATTGAGTCCCCTATTACCGGAAGTTCTAAAGTCAGTTTGGGTGGTTTGACTGGCATGTGGTCAGTGTTTAGACCGGGCCTAGAGGTTTGGAGCGTGAGTTTGTTTAAGTTGAACTTAGTTGAGTGTGTGCTTGGCATGGGTGCCGTTGCTTGGGTGCATTCATGGTGCTTGAAGCGTGTTTGGACTAACATGGGTCAAGTTGTGAAGAACTTGTGCCTAAAAATGATTTCTTGGTCTTTAATGTGTAGAAAAACTTGGAGTCGACAATGGTCGATTGTGTGGACTGGGAATATTCTCAGGATGGGCTGAGGTATGATCAAGGAAGTCGGGCGGGATGGTTGGGCTCGAGTAAGGCACGAGAAAGACAAGTGATATTGAAGGGAAGGTTTGAGCAACAGTTCATCAAATGGTGCAGCTGATGCAAGTGAGGCGTGATTGAAGGGAACTAAAATGGAGAGACTTGCCGATATGTAAGCCATTGGTGAACATACACATTACAAGCATAGAGATTGCATGAAAGGAGGAGATGACCATGGACTAGGTTCGAGAAAGAGATGTGTCCTCCAGTTAAGGCGAACGAAGAGTGAAGCTTTGTGGAATGCGATAGAGGGGTATTTTGTTAAATTGCCCAATACTGAAAAAGTGGCAATGTACGAAACCGCGTGATGGCCTAAGTGGTTTAGGTCATGGATGTGCTAAAAATGTTAGGTGTATCAAGTGTTGATTCACTAAAGGATTAATGGTTGAGTGCACTTAAGCGTGCATGTGCAAGTGTAAAATCTGGTATGGTGTTGAGTTAACGGATTAGTCCATGTAAGAGTGGATGAAATCCAACTAGAGGTGATGGTTAGGGTTTCCTTGTGAGCCTCCATATATGAGGGAGAGAGGTGGCTACAGTTAAGCTTTGGGAGAGTTTAGGCTAAGACTTTGAGAAAAGTTAGGGTTCATGGATGTTAATGATAGAATATGATTGTTATTCGTTTCCTTATATACCTTGGTTTTCTTATCTATATATGGCATACTCCTCTGTATATCCCCTTATGCTCCCTATATATATATTACCTTTTGGGCCTCATGAATATACACATAATATTTATAACATGGTATAAGAGCTAGGACTCTGACCTTGTTCTTCTGCTGCCTTCGATGCCGCTATCGTCTAGGCCACCTCTGCTCGAGCCGCCGCTGTTGCCCGGGCCACCGTCGCCCAAGTCGTCACCACTGCCATATCCGGCGTCCCCTGAGCCGCTGTCGCTGCCAGATCCGGCGTCCCCCAAGCCGTCGTTGCCACCTGGGCCACCGTCACCCGAGCCGTTGCCACTGCCAGATCCGGCATCCCCCGAGCCACCGTTGCTGCCAGATACGGTGTCTCCTGAGCTATCGCCGCCGCCGCCCGAGCCGTCTGCTTGATCCGATGTCCCCTGATCCACCGCCATCGCCCAGGCCACCGTCGCTCGAGCCGCCACCACTGCCAGATCTGGTGTCCCTCGAGCTGCCGTTGCTACCAGATCCAGTGTCCCTCGAGTCACTGCTGCTGCTCGGGCCGTCTCCGCCCGAGCCGCCGCCACCCAGGCCACCGTCGCCTGAGCCGCCGTCGCTGGTTCAGGACCGACGCTACCTTTCTCGATCGCTACCGTCCACCGCTCTGCCAAAGATCCCTGAGCCGTCGATCGACGCTCTGCCGACCATCGCTCCGTTGTCCGCCGCTCCGCTATCTGCCCGCTTGTCGCCTCAGCGATGCCCGAGCGAGGCGAGTCGATCGCTACTTCGGTCGAAGCGAAGCCACGGTGTTTTGTAGTTTTGTAAAAAAATAAAAAATAAAAAAAAGCTACCAATGGTTTCCATTCCATCTACTGCGATCCTATTCTGAGGAACAAAGCTCTATGGAACGAACTACAGGTTATGGTCTTCTCTCATGGAGATCACGCTTGATGGTCTTTGTCTTTCGGTACATGTCACCGGTGCACGCCCTTCTCCACCACAACCGGTTCACCCTCCTCCTAGGCAGTCTACTCCTGCACCTCCTTTTGCAGATGAGGCTGCCAAGAAGGAGGCAAAGGCTGCTGCTGATGAGGCTTTTCAGTATGCCATTGATGCTTTCGAGCGCTTGTGTTCATGCCATCCTAGTGGTTAGCGTCGATGACTTGCTCCAGCCAGATATTGTTGGTCTACAGTCTACTCGACAGATCTGGGAGTATTTGCGTGAGAGATACCAGCAGAGCAGTGATGCTCAGTTTTTCGCTTCAGCATGAGTTGGAGACATTTCGCTAGAGAGATTCTTCCATTGATGACTTCTTTCGAGCCCTAGCAAGTCTCTGGCGCCAGCTAGATGAGCTGGCTTCTCCACTTTGTCAGGAGTGTCATAAAGTGTAGAAGGTGGATCATGATCGCCTTCGCCTTTATGACTTCGTCTGCCACCTTCGCCTAGAGTTTGAGCCTGTCAGAGCTCAGTTGTTGAGCCGCTCACCACAGTCGACTGTTATAGAGGCCCTTTCGACGCTTCGAGCTGAAGAGATTTGTCTCGGGTTAGCAGCACAGTCTGTTCCGACTGTGCTTGTTGCCCCTTCTTTGACTACGACAATGATATCTACTTTGACTACGCCTCTCCCTAGGTGCTTGTCTCCGCTCCTGTTCTCACACCAACTTCGGGCATGACAACCAGAGTTATGCGGTGCCGAAAAAGCAGAAGAAGGCATGTGGGGGTGGGTGACCAAAAGGGGGGTAGGGAGGCCTTTTCTTCACAAGAGGACAAACCAGCTCATCAGTTTTTGTTCAGAAAGGTGACTCTATTCAACAGCTCTACCAGGCTCTACTTTAGCAGCTCTCTCATAGCTCAGCAGGTTTTGCCAGTCTAGCTTAGACGTCTCCTCCAGGTACCTCTTGGGTTCTAGATTCTGGTGCCTCCTTTCACATGACACCAGACTCCACATCTCTCACTTCAGTAGGACCCCTGATTTTCCTATCTCTATCAGACAGTTGACGGTACTTCCTTGCCTGTCAGCTATTAGGGCATTCTTTCATCCACTAACTTTTTTATTCCAGTTGTTTCTCATGTTCCCTAGCTTACCATGTAGTTTCTTTCAGTGGGACAGCTCACTGATCTTGGTTGTAGGGTTATTTTTGACTCTCACACATGTTTCATCCAGGATCGACAGACAGGTACGATACTTGGGACTGGTTGGCGCCGTAGGGATTGTCAAGGTCACTACATTCTCGACCGCCTCCATCTTCCATCCACTTCAGCTGCTCTTGCTACGTCTGCCTCTACTGCCACTGTAACCACCACCTCTGGAGCTTTTGTGCAATGGCATTATCATTTAGGACATCTGTGTGGGTCTCGTCTTTCTTCATTAGTTCGTCAGTGTGTTCTTGGACGTGTTACTATTGACACGTTAATGTTTTGTCAGGGTTGTAAGTTGGGCAAGCAGCTACAACTTCCTTATCATTCTAGTGAGTCCATGTCTTCTCGTCCTTTTGATTTAGTTCATTCAGATGTATGGGGACCTGCACCTATTATCTCAAAAGGCAGGCATAAATTCTATGTAATTTTCATTGATGATTATTCCCGTTTCACTTGGCTTTATCCTATGTCTAATCGTGGTCAGTTTCTTGCGATCTATCATAGCTTTGCCACGATGGTTCGTACTCAGTTTTAGTCCTTTATTCATACTTTTCGCTGTGATTCTGCTAGAGAGTACTATTCTGGTGCTTTCAGACAATTTGTTTCTGAGCAGTGTACTCTTTACCAGTTATCTTGTCGTGGTGCCCATGCTCAAAATGGGGTTGCTAAACGCAAGCATCGTCATCTACTTGAGATTGCTCGCACTCTTCTTCTTTCTTCTCATGTTCCACCACAGTTCTGGGCAGAGGCTGTTTTTACGGCTGCATATCTCATCAATATGCAGCCTTCCATTGCTCTTAAGGATGTCAGTCCTATAGATCGTCTCTACTCTAGAGCCCCCTAATACAGTCACCTTTGTGTTTTTGGCTGCACCTGTTTTGTCCTGTTGCAACCTCGTGAGTGCACCAAAATGTCAGCCTAGTCAGTTGAGTGCGTGTTCCTTGGGTACAGCTCTGAGCATAAGGGTTTTCACTGCTATGATCCTTCTGCTCGACGGATTAGGATATCACGAGACATTGTCTTTGATGAATTTTGACCTTTCTTCTATCAAGATTCAGCTCCTCGTCTTGCTTCCACCATCGAGACGATCTCCTGGTTGTCTCTCCCTGACTCTTCACCCATTTCTTCTTTTTCACAACCTTCCTCTAGGCTGTCTCCAGTGGTTCCTTCTGTACCTTCACCTCCTGTGTTGCCTTCTATAGCACCACCTCTTGCCCTTGCAGCACCACCGTCTCGTTTGTTAGGGGTGCACTACTCCAGATGTCCTCGTCCATCACCAGACTCATCTTCTGGTATTTTGCAGACACCGACATCTAATTCCTCTGATGATGCTCCTCGTTACGCCCTTCATGACCAGACATCCCTTCGACCTCCTCATCGTCTTGGTTTTACTTCGACCGCTCATGCTCTCTCTATCATTGAGCCCAGCTCTTATCGTGAGGCTGCTTCTCATTTTGAGTGGCAGCTCACTATGGCAGAGGATTTTGATGCTCTTAGATGAATAGAGACTTAGGATATTGTACCGACACCTGTGCATGCTCGTCCTATCACATGCAAGTGAGTGTATACGGTTAAGACTAGGTCTAATGGTACTATTGAGCGCTCCAAGGCTCGTCTTGTGGTTGTGGCTTCCAGCAGGAGTATGGTTGTGATTATGATGAGATGTTTGCCCCTGTTGCCCATATGACCACTGTTCGCACTCTTGTTGCAGTTGCTTCTGTTCGTCAGTGGTCTATCTCTCAGTTAGATGTTAAGAATATCTTTCTTAATGATGTTTTGCATGAGGAGGTTTACATGCAGCTATTACCTGGGTATTCTGTTCCAGATGGCCATGTTTGTCATCTTTGTCGTGCTCTTTATGGCCTCAAACAAGCCCCTCATGCCTGGTTTGCATGTTTTACCTCAGTGATTACCACTGCCGGTTTCACTATCAGTGCCCACGATCCTGCTCTTTTTGGCCATGTCTCACCTCGCGGTAGGATACTACTTCTATATGTGGATATGCTCATTACTGGTGACAATTCCTCATTAATGACATATGTGAAGAAGCATCTCAACGAGTAGTTTATGATGACTGATCTTGGTTTGCTTACGTACTTCCTTGGGATTAAGGTTTCTTCCACACCTGAGGGTTACTACCTTTCCCAGCAGAAGCATGTCCAAGATCTTCTTGATCAGTCTAGTTTAACTGACACTTGCACTGCTGAGACTCCTATAGAGCTCTCCATTCAGCTTCGTGCTACTGATGGTGATCTTCTTAAGGATCCTACCCGTTATCGACATCTTGTTGGGAATCTGGTATATCTTGTGAGCACTCGCTCTGATATAGCTTATGTTGTTCATATCTTGAGTCAATTCATGGCTAGTCCTACTCATCTTCACTACAATCACCTCCTTCGTGTTCTTCGCTACTTGCGTAGGACAATCTCTCGTCGCTTGTTTTTTCCCTAGCTCCACCTCGCTACAGCTTCAGGCGTACTCTAATGCGACCTGGGCTAGTGATCCTTCTGATCTTCGTTCTCTTTCTGCTTACTGTGTTTTTCTTGGCTCCTCCTTGATTGCCTGGAAGACAAAGAAGTAGACTGCAGTTTCCCGTTCGAGTGCAGAGGCTGAGTTGAGAGCTATGGCAGTAGTGACGACAGAGATTACTTAGTTGAGGTGGCTGCTTGCAAACTTTGGTGTACTTGTGAGGGTGGCTTCTTGCAAACTTTGGTGTACCTGTGAGGGTGGCTTCTTGCAAACTTTGGTGTACCTGTGAGGGGGCCTACGACACTTATGCTTGACAGTACAGGTGCTATCAGTATTGCTCGTGATCCAGTGAAGCATGAGCTCACCAAGCACATTGAAGTGAATGCTTCATACACTCGTTCACAGGTGCAAGAAGGAGTACTTGCTCTACAGTTTGTGCCATCAGAGTTACAGCTTGCTGACTTCTTCGCGAAGTACCAAACTAGAGCACAACATTTGTATTTTCTCTCCAAACTCAGTATGTGTGATCCACCATGACTTTGAGGGGGTGTTAAGGATAGAATATGATTGTTATTCATTTTCTTATATGTCTTGATTTCCTTATCTGTATATGGCATATTCCTCTGTATATCCCCTTGTACTCCCTATATATTGCCCTTTGGGCCTCATGAATATACACACAATATTCATAACAGTGGAAACAACTTTGTGGGAGATGTGAGAGGCTTTTTTGGTTGAGTTTTTTTTTGTTATCGTTAGACTTTGTGTATGTCTAAGAAGTGGATGTAAACATTCTTATCTGCTTATCTAAGTATCAATAGAGATTAAAATTCGTCCTATTCTTTCTTGTTTCTGCTCAAGAGTTGAAATATTGATTTAGTTTTGTTTTTTGTGTTTATATCTCTCCTCTTGATTTTGTTGTGTTCCAAGGATATATGTGTTGAAGATGTCTCTTGAGACCAGATCTCATCCATCTAGGTACTTGTATTTGCAAGTTCTTCGGATTGTCTGGTTTTGGCTTAAGAAGAGGTGATTTTGGGTTCTTGGTTCTTGGCTTTGATTCTTGTTTGGATTAGGCTTGCTAGAACATGTGGGAGTAGATCCAAAGTCATTTTGACTATCAATTACCCACGAGCAAGTATTGACTTAAATTCTTGAGTTTTGTCTGATTTTGGTGCAACATTCCTTCAAATAAAAAAGAGTCAAAACTTTGGCAACGATTTTCTTAATCGTTGATTGGAATAGGTTCCTGACATCTAGAAATGGTGCATACTAAACTTCAAGTGATTTGGAGTCTTGGCTCAATTTATGGTTTTAGTCTGGTTTTAATGCAACAGAGCTCTAAGAGCCAAAATATCCTAATTTTCTTAATTTCTTTCAAAATTTTGAGTTGGGATAGGTTCTTAAGGTCATGATCTAACTTTGTTCAAGTTTAAAATCATTTTTGAGTTGTGGATCAAAAGTTACACCATTTCTTGGATTTGAAATTGTGTTGAAATTCAACTCTATCCTAGAGGAGAGGTTTGACCGCCCTAGGTTGGTCAGACCATCTGGATATGTCAAATCTATTTGTCTCGATTTTTCTTGAATTTTTTTCTTGAGAGTGATTAGTTTCTGATCTGTATAGTTTCTCATAACTATTAAAGTGAAAATTTTGTTTAAGGAAAAGATTTGAAAAAAAATTTTAATCGTGTTGGCCCTTATGCACTGCCCTCTAATCGCCGTTCTTAGTCCTACACATGTAAAGTTAAAAACTAACATAGAAACTAACTTGTAAAACTAGTAACTGATAGCGTCCGATTGTTACTAGCACATAGGGCTGCTAGTTACCACCACCTAGATATGCTAGTCACCGGTAATTACCTAGTAAAATCTATAATTACTATAGATGAAGAATTACGAATTAAACGGTGATGCGGTCGCTGGGGCAGAACTCGACGGACTGCGCAAGCTTGAACAAAAAAAGGAAAGGGGTGAGGCAAGCGCACGAATAAACCAAGAAAAGGAAACGGAGGGTAGCCGCGGTCACGCCCGTCAATTTAACTCTGATACTTCTCCACAAGCACTGTCCACAAACAATGAAATGATCACCTGCCTTTTCATCTAGACTTCCAGAGAATGGCATAGCTGGACAAATTTTAACTCAGAACATCACAGCACGAGAACATCAGTCACAGCACATCACATTCATAGTCTCACAGATTAATTGAGAAGGTAGATATGTGATACAAGTTCCAACTTCCGTATGATGCCTTGATGGATCAAAACCAGCGATCGATCACAAACTAGCGAGACACTGACAAGAAGGTGGCAGGAGGTTCAGCATAAACAACAAAAAAAAAAAAGGTGTAATGCTGCACTGATAGGAACTCCAGCTAATAAAAAAGGAACAAGCATAAATATCACTACTGGCAGTTGGCACAATCCAGCAAGACTCCCAGGCAAACTCAAAATATTCCACCCACAGTGTTCACACACACACCCAACTGCATCATGAGCATTCTCTAACACTTGCAGTACCATAACACAATTAGGAGAAACAAAGGAGCTCACGATTGAATAGGCTTGATCTTAAAGTGGAGATTGATAAGTGAAAACACGAAACACTTCAGATCCTGCACACAAAAAAACAAAAAAAAATTGATTAGGAATAGCTTTCATTTACAGGCCTACCGTGCTGTGCACAACAAAATACTAGTTTTCCTCCCAAAGAGTTTAAACCAATAGTCAAGAAACATGATGGATGATGGGGTTAGCACATCCAGCTCATTACACTTTAACCCTGTACATGCCACTAATCATCCTGACCTCTAAAATTGACTATCAAATCAGCCTCCGCATTACGGAGTAGTATTAGCCTGCAGATGATTTCTATGTATATACAAAGTTGGAACTATTAGTATTTGTGCGCTGTATTAGTTTGCACATTCGAGTTCAGCTCCTGATTAGACAAGTGGTAAATAAACATATTACTAGACAGGGGATGTTCTAAGTCACTGTAACTGCGAAAAGGTCTCTAGCCCAATGGTTAGAGGCTTGAGTAGCACCCCCTAGGTCCTGGGTTCGACTCCCAGTGGGAGCGAATTTCAGGCTTGGGGAAAAAAAATCCCCTCGCCTGCTACCACACCAAAGCACAGGTCTAAGGCTCCACCAAGGCGTTGATCCAAAGGATCCGCCGGTAGTCTCACAAGGTCGGGCGATGGTGCCGCTGTGTAAGGGTGGAGCAGGGGTTCGGGGGTTTTCTCGGTCTGCGTGAGAAGACCTTCTTCTTAAGCAATGCCCGGGGGGATTCTTCCCCCCCGCAAGTCGAGTTTTTTTAAGTCACTGTAACTGGATATGCCTGGGGGAGTTTGATTGCACTACAGAAGCACAGAAAAAAGAAAGATTTACTCCACATGCATGGTATGTGGTGCATCAACCTGCATCTTCTTAATATAATAATGATCTCCATCAAATTAATTAATCTTTGATCTTCATATGTTTGTTTAACTGTGATCAAGCTGAACTTGATTTGTTAATTAGGAGCAGTACGCATAAATTCCAATCTGTGTAAACTGCAGTATGGTCAGTTGGAACTACAGCCATCAGATCAAAATCGATTAGCATACAAACTCTTGGATCTATAGTTCAATGATCAATCTCAGTTTGATGAATTCCTACGTGGAGAAAGAAGGGTTGGAAGTTGGAACCACCCTTATTGAATACGAAGGGTGGTTTGTTAACAGGCACCTATTCATGAAGACAATGTTTCACTTTTTATAAGTGAAATCCACTATCGCAAAAAAAGGTCATCTTTGTGGAGCACCGTGCATGGCAGCATGGGCAGTTGGGCACCGGAGGAGAGGGAAGAACAAAGTCATGGCCGGCACCACCCAAACATGCCAACACGAGGAGATGCAAAGATGGCCACGCTCAGGATTGACCAGTTGACAAGCCATGGTCGCCAAGGAACTACCCCGAGAACATACATACTTAGTAACTTCCTGTTAGAGGTAACAGAATATAGATTTAGCTAATGCGTGACAGCATATTGGTTTGGTTTGGAGAGATGGTTCTTGCCTGACATTCCTGCCTCCTGCCTCCTGCCTCTGCGATTCTTACATGTAGTTTCAAATCAGCAAAAAAAGATGTATAGTGGTCATTTCTTTAAAGAAGATTTATATGGATCATTAATTAAGATATACTAAAACCAGCATTAGGACTTCCTCTAATCAACAAGTTCAGGTTGTTATGTTTATTATTTAACCACGTTTCTTACTCTGACCATGGTTAATCTGATCTCTTATTCCACTTAGCCCTTTTTCTGTCTCTTTCCCTCCTACAGTACATATGTACGTATGCTCATTCGCTCTGCTGAAGAGTCCCCTTCGCAATTTTCAAAGCAATTCAACATATACATAGTGGCTGCGCCATGTGACAACAAAACACTGTAAAAGGGACATGCTTTGTGCACTGATAGAGCACTAAGTGAGAGCCTACCTCAACATTGTTGGGTCAAGATTTATAAAACACAATTCGATGGTTCTGAAGCAGGGCCTCAAAGCCCTGTGAGGTAAAGATTGGTTTCCCTACTCAGCTTGAAGAAACCCATTATTACACAAAGTATTTGAAAATAGAATATAGTATTGTGTACAAAAATTCTGTTTGTTGACTCCAGTTTTACAAAAGTTTATTATGCATCATAATAATACAATGTTTGAAATAACTTGATGTTTACTTGGGCAATTTAAGTATGGTCAAAAGATAACCGAGAAAATTGTAGAATCAAATAGCCATCTGTGTTAAAACAAATTTTCGTAGATAACTTTATCATAACCTGCCAGCACATCCCTAGTAGTTCCTTAAATGTGATCTAGAATTTATTAACATGGTTGTCCATGACATTTGTCCGCTAAGCAAACCTAACAGAAGATTAAGGATGTAATGATAAAATGGTGACTACAGTAGATGAGTTTGTCATTTTTTTTAAGTATAACCATTGCAGACAATAAGAATGACATTGAATATCTAATAAGAGCATCACTTCATCAGCCATGGCATGCAACACCTATGTATCAATTAGAGTTTAGTAGCCTCTGAAGCACGGCAATCCAAGCAAGCAATAATTCTGAGAATTAGGATCGAATTTGGTCAGACCTGGACGAGGTAGTAGAAGATGCGGAGCCCCTCCGGATCCTTGCTGGTCTGGACGTCGACGAGGGAGCCGATCTTGGAGGTGGTGAAGGAGATGTGCTCGTTTCCCATGACAATCTCGAGCTCCTGCCTGCCCACGCGGTCGGGCTCCGGCCAGTTGTTGTCGTCCTCCTTCATAATCTGCAAAATCAAGAAGAATCCATCAGATTTAGATATTTCAGTAAACCCTAACCCTAGGTAGGTTTACTCAATTACTCGTCGAAGGGAAAGGGGGAGAGTAGTAGTAGTAGAAGAAGAGAGAAGGCTAAGTACCTCGGACTCCTGGATGATCCTCCTGGCCTCTCGGAGGACGGAGGGGGAGACGAAGACCTCCTTGCGGATCATGGTGTCGTTCTTGTAGTTGGAGTTGTTGGCGTAGCGGAGCTTGCCGTCGGGGCGGAACTCGAACTCAAGGAACTCGTGCCCGAACTTTCCCTTGTGCCCCACGTAGTACCGCAGGTAGAACTCGCCGCCACCGTCTTCGCCGCCGTTGTTCGTTCCGCCCGTCGCCATCGGTGTGGCCTCTCTCCACGGCCGCCGCTTTGCTTTTCTTTTGTCGGCTAGTCCCTCCTCTCCTCTCCTCTGCCCTCCCGTTTTGGTTTCTTGTTTGGGCCCTCGTTTCTTGTTTGGGCCGGGCCGGGCCGGCATGAGTTGCCTCGTCACCTTCCTCTTGGGCTTCCTTGGGATGCCCATCGCTGCTGCCATCAAGCTGATTCCCGTAGAACCTCATGAAGAGGAAGAAGACGGATTTAGGACTGACTGCACCTAACCATTCGATCTCAACAATTTATACATCGTGTAAGCTGATCTGCTCGCCAGTCATCTATTGTTGTTTATGGAGCCTATGCACGAGAATAGCAGCACTATGATGTTCTGTGACCCAAGATTGGCAGCATATTGCCAAGGAACATTCGGTGCAATGGATTTTATGTTTGGGTCACTCTTCCTTATTTTCGTCAGTGGCAGCGCACGAAGTCAGCTAAGTGGTTACAGCCACTTCTGCCTGCTGCGCTTACGCTTTGCCCGTCGTGGATTTTGTTTGGGTCTTCTGCGGTATACATCATTTGGCCCAACGCCCATATACAAAAAGTTGGCCGACCTGCCATATTTCTGCTGCTCTCTAACCATGTGTAGCAAATCTTTCTATGCGCAACTGAAATCCTGAACAGTTATAAGAATATGGATGCACCTAAGAATCAGGGGTGTCTCACACATGGCACCATTTCATAAGATTATCGGGTCTTCTCGCTCTTTTGGTCAGTGACAGACATTAATTCTGTCGCCCATTTGTTCGGAAACAGGAGACCTGTCACCAAATGGATCGGTGGTTGAACACTGGCTCCTGCCATGTAGGCTCCAGATCATCATGTCGCCACTTGGTCTGGCGATAGAAGCCTGTCGCCGTTTGGTTTGGTGATAGTTTCTGCCATGCCATCTTATTGCCTTTACATGACCAATCATCGGTCAAAACAACGATAGGGTAGTATTCTTGAAAATTTTTATCTAAAGAAAAAATATTTTTAAAAAGATCATATAGATTTCCCCTCAGTTTTTAGTAACTAACTTAATTCACAAAGTTTCCTTTAGAGGATGTACCCAAGCAAACCCCTTAATTTACATGCGTGCATTACTTTTTAATTATATGCTTTTCTTCTTTCGACAATAGATGATTGCACTTGGAGTGACTATATAGCATTCAACTAAAAGTGTTGGATATTTCAGTCAAATTTTTTTGTACCAATAGTGGACACAAATCCAAATGCTTAGATTTCCTCCCTCAACCCTCAAAATATCCACACCATACCTAACCCTATTCCTATCCCACCTCGAGCCTCACCTTGCCCTCACCCCACCACCATGTGTGCCACCACTAGTTACCTCACCATCGCCGAGGCCTACCCTCTGGGCGCCACCCCGCCGCTGCCACCTCTCGATACAGTTGTCGATGCAGAGGGTGGCACCAGCACTGCCTGCCTCCTCATCCTTCGCTGCCGCACCACCGCCATTCCACCTTCTTCCATGTCTCTAGCAACTCGGTGTCGCCGGATCCGCCATCGCACACCGCCTCCACCGCCTCAGCTTAACTTGCCACTCTGGGAATCTCGTCGCTATGCCTACCGCCCTCTTCCATGAATGCCTGTCATGTTGCTCCTCCCTTCCTTTATAGTCAGTCCCTAGAGAACCTGAGCGCTAAACCTCGTCGAAGACAGGGATGGAGGTACGTCGGAGCATGAATTGAGATGCAAATCCAATGGTGAGAATTTCAACTGATCTCCTCAAAAATTTTAGTTGAATGCTATTTAGCAATTCCGTTCTTTAAAGATAGAAATCACACATTACACATGTCACGAGTTCGCTGGTAGATGACCTTAAAGTCATGACAGCTACTAAAATCTGAAAAAAAAAACCCCGGTAATGTGCATGAACAGAGATGTCTCTATTTTTTTCATCTATTAACGCACAGCCCCCATCTCCATCCTCTTGGTCCTGGGGCTGCGATTCAATGCATTTTCGATCGATATATCCTGTGCTGACACAATGAATGTATATATCGTGCTGTCGGTTCGTCCTTTTGTCCAAGATCGAAGACAGGCATAAATGGAACTACTACGTACGTACGAGTCCACATCTCATGGCAACGTCTCATTTGCTTGTGTCATTGTCCACACCCCATCTTGAGATGTTTACGTAGACCGATCGATCGCGACGTGGATTGTTCACCTTCGACTGTTCCCATAACCATGCCACGAGAGTTTGCGTTGCAATCCAAGTGATAAACCGGCCAATTATCAACTATAGTTCACTGGCAAATAAATGCATTAGTTAATGCTTGTGATGTAGGAGGTTATTGCAACACATGCATGGCATCTTTCCCATCGACAAACTGAACAGGAACCTGTGCGCTGATTGTGGGAAGTGGGAACCCAGATGTAAGTATCTAGTACATGGAATAAAACAAGTCTAATTGCAGTGCATTGTATCAGCGTCGATCAACACTGTGCAACGCTCTAGTCGGTGCAGTTGTCAGAATCATCTCATATGCATGCACATATGTGCAGCAGACCGTCCGGAAACAAGGATTTTTCTGTGGGCGACATCAACAGTGCATGCATCCACTGCTTGAACACTGAACAATATTCCAATCAAGGACAGTTGAAACAAGCATATATGGTTTACTGACTCAAGTATCATCACAATATAGAAGATGTAGGAATAGGTACGGGCGAGTCAGAAAAGGGGTGAATGATTTCTTAAAATTTTTCTTTTGATATCAGCAACTCAATATGATGCAGCGAAAAACTCAAGCCAACAGGCTATCCCAAAGCTAATAGACAAAGATCACAAAGATCACTCGAGACAGCAGTGTCTCACTGGTCTGATCGCTGGCCAAAGGGCGGTTGGACCGCTCGACCGGTCTGACCACAAGCATCACCGGTCGGACCAGTCAGTTATAGTTGCCAAGTCCACCTTGTCACTGATGGATATAACTTTCATTTCCTAAATACTCATGTTGAGAATATTAAGAGCATGAGCCATTGCCGACACAAAAAATGTGTCTCTCACAGATCTCCGATCACTTAGGATCTTATGAAATCTACCAAATAAGGAATCATTGGATTCTCCAGATTCCATCTCTAGTTTTCTAGTAGGCTTTGTTGAACTGGATCTCACACACTTTCTTGATTTTCAACGTTCCATTATGGTAATCTGAGGGGTCGTCCAGATCTCATGTGCAGATGGAAGATGAGCCACCCTATTGAACTCATTTATCCCTAGGCCTTGGATCAATAAGTTACATGCCTTAGCACTTGCCTCAACCTTAGCTATCACTACTACAAAATAAGATATATTGAATGTCTCGTCACAGACGGTTCATGGGTAACCGTCTGTTCTGTAATTATCACAGACGGTTTTACCAGCGTGACCGTGAACTGTCTATGATATGCAACTATCATAGATGGTTCTTATTAATAACCGTCTATAATAATTCACAGACCGTTTTTAATACGAACCGTCTATGATACTTGCATATATCACAGACAGTTTTTAATTAGAACCGTATGTGATAGTTCACAGATGATTATTGATATAAACTGTATGTGATAGTTACGTATCACACACGGCTTGTAGTTCGAACCGTCTGTGTTATCGCTTCATCTCCCACACCTTTTGATCATTTCGGCTCCTTGGCCAATGTGTCTCTTCGCCTCGCGCACTGAATGTATTCCTTGTTGTATAAAAATGATTGTTCACAACTGGAGATTAATCCCACATATCATGTACGAACATCTCACCGGCCGGCTATCTTCCTTGTCTCTCAAGCATAAATAAATGGCTCCCTACTCTTCCTTGTCACCAGCATTGATGGTCAACCTGGTCATTCTGAATGAGCTCCTCTCTGGTCATACGCTGGCGGATGCTACGGAAAGACATTGTGCTAACAATGTCCTCCCTTCTAAGTCCAAGGATTGGCCAAAATAGTTGAAGGCTACCTTCTGCCGTCTTGACATCCTCCTCTATCGTGTTTTCCAGTTGGTCTCCCACTTCTGACGAGCTAACCTCACCATCGATGTGGTTGTCCACAACAGTGTTCAATGTCTCTAGGAGGCTTGTTGTCACTTAGAGTGCTTAGTGGAGGTAGTGGGTGACCGAGTCAACCTTACCAAAACCCCCTCAAGAAAACAAAGGCAGCCTATGGGCTCAATTCGACTTGATTATTCAGTCGGGGCTGTTCAGGAGACACACGAACGAGCATATCAGTGGATGGACACATTTTGGAATTCGTTTGCTGATGATCCTGAATTGTCCGATGCCGACCACGTCGCTTGGCGGAGATAGCATGCTACCTCTGCCACTAGAAGAAACTTAGTTTCTACTTTTTTTTGTTATCTTTTGCAAGAAGCGACTGGCCATGCTGTTTGGCCATATGTAAAATAAAGCGGTTGAATTTGTATTAACTGTCTTCTATATATGTAAACGGTCTCATTATAATGAAATGACAGCAATACTAACCGATAAAATACAACTAAGTAATACATATTTACTCCTAAGGCATTACTGAATTTGCATTTATGTATATGAGAATAAATTTAGAACCATTATCATAGGTAGTTCTACTTTAGAATCGCATGTGATGCATTTTCAAAAATGGTTATTAAGTAGAACTGTCTATGATAAATTATCACAGACGGTTATTAATGAGAATCATCTGTGATAACTAGATATCATAGACTGGTATTGATACAAACCATCTGTGATAATCATATATATAGTAGACGGTTCACGGTTGGACATGTCTGGGATATGTCACGTTATTAAATGCCTAGCTAGTGGGGTCTTGACAGATCTATCTTCATTACGCTGCATTGAAGGAGGTGGCCGACTTTGGGAGTTTGGTGAAAACATATCGCTTGTAGATCTAGATTGTAGATTGACTTGGTGATTAAATGTTAGTATTTACTTCTAATTATATGTCTTGTAATAGAGAGAGATGATAGCTAGGTTTTTTAGATCTAGCTAGGTTAAGAGAGATATGGTAGTTTACTCCAATTTAAGAATAGGTCAGTACTCCTAGTTTACTTCAATATTTTCTTACTTGATATATATTGCTTCATTAATATGTGGCTAACTACTTAATTTAGATATGTACAATTTATTATAAGGTGAATGACAATTGTGTGTAAGTATTAGGCTGGTTAGTTATAGTAGCATTAATAATCCAATTTGACACTAATTCATTCAATGTGTAGCGTAGATGTACCAAAGCTGGATGTAGGTTGAGAACCGTGTGAGTGAAGAGTATATTAATGGTATGTCTGCTTTTAGAAGAGCAGCCAAACAGGATATGCTTAAGAAGGGGATGGAATATATGTATTAATCATGCATTGATTGCGATAATCTGAAAATGCTTACCAACTTAGCGCAGACCAAAACTCACTTGATTCAAAGGGGTTTCAAAAAGGGGTATACATGTTGGACCAGTCACGATGAAGAGAAGATTATACAGGAAGGTAGTTATAATATCATCGAGGGAGACAATGATATGCCGGTTGTGGACTATGCTTTCGATAAGGATAGGTCGCAGAATGACATTCTGGATCAGATGCTACACGATGCATAAGGGAACTATAGTGGGAGAGAGTTTGGTAAATTCAAGGGCTTGATGGAGGATTTAGAAAAACCTTTGTTCCCGGGCTGCAAGCCACAATACACAAGGTTGTCATCCGTTCTCGAACTGCTAAAATTGAAGGCAAGCAACGGTTGGTCCGATAAGAGTTTCACAACATTGTTAGGTCTCTTACCGAACATCCTTTCAAAGAAAAATGTATTGTCACGAACCACCTACTAAACCAAGAAGGTTCTTTGTCTGTTGGGAATGAAAGTAGAAAGAATACATGCATGTTCGAATGATTATATCCTCTACCATAAAAAAGTGTGCAAACTTACATGTTTGTTCGATGTGCAAAATATCCTGATACAAGCGTAAAAATGACTCCGATGATGGGGAGGAGGTGAAGCAAGGACCTCCTACTAAGATGTTGTAGTAGCTGCCAGTAATTCCTCATTTGAAATATTTATTTACAAACCAAAAGGATGCAAGATTGCTACATTGGCACTCAGAGCAGCGTAAGCAAGATGAAATGATAAGACACGTTGCTGATTCTGCCCAGTGGAGGAACATCGATAGGATGTTTGTATATTTCGATGTGGAACTGAGGAATATAAGGTTTGGGTTGAGTACAGATGGAATGAATCCTTTTAGTAACATGAGCAGCCAAAATGGCACGTGGCTCATGAATATATGCATGTACAACCTTCCTCCTTAGCTATGTATGAAGCGAAAGTATATTTTGATGTCACCACTTATCCAAGAACCGAAGTAACAGAGGAACGATATTGATGTTACCTAGCTTCATTGGTGGAAGATCTTGTGATAATGTAGAACAAAGGGTGTAAATCCTACAGGGTGTAAAGGTCGACAAGTACATCATCACTACTATGGACCTCGAACTATAGGATACAAAGATGAACCATTCGTACTCGCGATGCAAGTTATTCAAGTTTTTTTATATAACCAACCCAGCAAATAAGAAGCGCCACATAGTTCTTCATGCAAAAAAAGGACTGTCAGAGTTGAGAATGTCATGGATGAGGAATAGTACAATCAATTTGACGAGTTGCCACTATTCGGAGACGACATCAGGCTTGATGAGGAACAAGGTAATAAAGCAAGCTATATGTGTATCGATCATCATGAAGGACTTTATTTAAAAGGAAATAGCCAAGTATAACCAATTATCTCACATGGCCAACACCTATTTGGAAATTATTGCAATGTAATCATAAGAAACTCGGCATGTAACCATAGAACTATTCTATTTTAATTGATTTTAATTAAGAAATAATTACATTTGTGATTATGTTTACTTTTTTTCATAGGGCATAGCTAGCATTTCCTAAGACTAGCTAAAAAACAGGATTTGTTGTGGATAGCGAAGGAACTATCATATGATATGTATCACAGACGGTTACATAATAGAACCGTTTGTGATATTACTACCATAAACGGTTACATAATAGAACCGTATGTGCTATGTTTTATATCACAAACGGTTATATAATGAAACCATCTATGATATGTGACATATCACAGACGATTTCATTATGTGTAATCGTCTGTGATATGCCACATATCACAGACGGTTCTATTATGTAACTGTTTGTGATAGTAATATCACAGGCAGTTCTATTATGGAACTGTCCGTGATAGTTCCTCTATAAATAGGCCTTGCTAGGTTTTACGCTCTCACTCCTCACTTGCTCACTCCTTCGTCTCCGCCGCTGCTGCTAGATTTTGCTCTCACTCCTCACTTGCGCACCCGAGGCCGTGTCTCCTTCCCCGCCGCCTCTCCTTCCAGACGCCGCCTCTCCCTCCCGACGCCGCCCCTCTGGCACCGCCGCCTCTCCCTCCTGATGCCACCTCTCCCTCCTGACACTGCCTCTCTAGATGACGACACCTCTCCCTCCCCGACGCCGCCTCTCCTCTCGATGCCACCTCTCCCTCCCAACACCGCCTCTCCTCCCGATGCTGCCTCTTCTCCCAAAGGTATGGATCCCAAATCCCACTTCTTTTAGGAGGTAGATCATGTTGAGTTTGGACATTCACTCCTCCCTACCTGCTGCTACTACATCAAATGATATGCATTAGTCTTTGCTGTAAATGTTTGTGGGCATGGTTTAATGCTCAATGATGATAGTTGTCTATTACTGAAATTGAGATGATAAACTAGTTTAGATTTGGGCTCTTTGAAGTGGTGCTTATTGCTGTCATTTGTTAGCAGTGTTGTCAGTTGTACTAGTTCATTGCAGTCCTGTGGTTTGTAAATTGATTGCTTCAGCCATTTGCTAGTTTATTATGTTGATCAAGTTTCCATGGTTGGTACAAGTCCTGTTAAGTTGAGAATCAGTCTTTTGGTGCTGTCCTGTTAATTCACAGTAAATTAATTCCTTCAGTGTCCATGCATAACACAGCAACCTAAGCCTAGCACGCGGTATGATGAGGAGGAAGAGACTGCGGCCATAACCAACTTCATAGAATACTGTGTAATTTGCTTCATAGAACTTTGTTTACGCTCATAGCTCACTGCAATTAGTTTTTTCTTGTAAGAGAGATGACGTCCACACAGTCATCATCATCACCATCGACGTCGGCGAATGGGTCCAATGCTCTAAAGACCGGGGTAGCTAAGCGTGGCAGAGGAGTATCAAAAAGGCCAGTGGACTAAATGACCATCACGATGGTCTCTCTAGATAGGGTCCCTCTACAACCGAAAAAGCAGCAGTAGCATTCTGAACTACCTATACGATAATTGGAAAGTTATGGGTCCCCATCACCACAACAAGATGGAAAGATTTGACAAAGGATCAGAAACATGAGCTGCGGGTGGAAATAACAGGGTCGTTCAAGATCCCAGTAGAAGTCCAGGGACTCGTGTAATGGTAGGCGCTCCTCGCGATGGGAAAGCGTGGAAGAACTTCAAAAGCACGCTTGTCACACAGTATGTGACCAAGGATCGCACGCCCTTCATGAGGTATCGTTCTGTGTTGTCGAAAACATGGAAGGCCTTTTGTGCAGATGAAGATGACAGCCAAATTTCAATAGCAAAGTACAGCTCCATAACTTCATAAGGTCTAAAATAACATGATTGCGTCTTACAGCAAGCATTGACTACTAAATTGTTCCAAGGCTCCTTTGAAGCAGGCAGAGAGAGGGAATACTATCACTGGCCCTGGGAAATAAAGAGCACCTAGGTCACATGCGAAGCCTAGGGGTTTATGTACCTTGGAGGCACGGATTCCTAAATGACTCCGAGGGGTATAGGAGTAGGAAGAGATCCAAGGCCCAGCGTGAGGAATGTATGAAACAGAACTTTGATGCAAACTTCAAGAGATAATCTCCTCACCTCAAGAAGAGATAGATTCATTGAGGGACGAACTGAGAGAAGTCTACAACCACTCACAACCCACCCCTATTATTGCGGTACCCAGTCCCCCTTAACCTACCAATATTTATTTTGTGATTATCAATTTATATGTATGTATATATAAGCTAATGACTTTAATACTCCTAATGACAGGGCGTAGAATTTGACTCAAGTGCATACAATCTTGGCAACATCGCTGAAGTTTGAGGATAGTTCTCCGAATTCTTGATGGCGGAGGTCATTCAACCGAATGGAGTGTTCAACCTTGGCGGAGATGATAATTAGTTCAAATATTTGATTCAATTGTAATTCACTCAATTGTGCTTAATCAAATAATTAATTCAATTGTACTTAATTCAGTTGTTTAATTCATTTGTGAGATCTGTATAACAATTGCCATGTGCTATATATGAGATCTGCTTGTGTTGTTTAATTCATTTATAAGATCTATGTAATGAATGTCCTGTGCTATATATATATGTGATCTGCTTGCTTGTTTTTAGAGGGCATGGCTAATATTTCCTAAGGCTAGCTGAAAAATAAAAAATAATGTTGCTTTTCAAATATCTATCACTGATGGTTTGTAACATCAAACCGTCTGTGATATCTACATATCACAGATAGTTTTAAAAAACAACCATATATGATATGTAGATATCACTGGCAGTTTTTAAAACAACTGTCTGTAATATTTTGCTATCACAGATGATTTTTAAAAACAACTGTCTGTGATATTTCGGCTACCACAAATGGCTTTTGGCATTACCCATATGTGATATCTTACATATCACAGATGGTTATTATTATTTGCCGCCTGTGATATGTAAGATATCATAGATAGCTAAAACTAATAACCATATGTGATATGTACGATATCACAGACGGATAATACCAAAAACCGTCGGTGATAGCGGACATATCACATACGGTTGTTTTGAAAAACCATCTATGTTGTAATTATCACAGACGGTTTAAGAGCCATCTGTGATAACCACCTATTATCACTGACACATAAATTCAGACAGTTTAGAAATCATCTATGATGATAGTTTTGAACTATCTATGATGACCCTTTCTGTAGTAGCGTATCATTATAGCATCGAGGAACATGTCATCGGTAGGCACAACAAAGGGACTTCTCACTTTGTTCCAAATGGCTTGGCCTTGAATCTAGACGTACATCACCATTCTTATCTTCCAATAGGGATAGTCAACCCTATCAAAGACAGGATGCTTGTTGTAATACTTCTCCAATGCCATTGCTTAAAAGACCAGTTAGGATCTTTGAAGAAGTGCTAATCAGATCTTGATACCAATTGTAGAATTGAGTATGGCGAGTTAGAAGGGGTGAATGACTCCTTAAAATCTTCCCCTAGTATTGACAACTCAATGTCATGGAAAACTCAAGCCTACAAACTAACCTAAAGCCAAGAGATAAAGATCACAAAGATCACCCAAGACAACAATGTCTCACCGGTCTGACTAGACCAAAGGGCGGTTAGACCGCTTGGCCCATCTGACCACAAGCATCATTGGTTGGACTAATCAGGGCAGTCTGACTGCTCGGGTCATGGCAGTATGACCGCTCGCCAAACAAAGGTAGAAAAACAACATGGCACATGACCAAGAAAAAGCTAACTCTTAAACCACTGATCCAAATAGGATGAAACTTAGTTAAAATACTTCCTAGGACGTTAGAAACCTATTCTAATTGTGGACTATGAAGATCAATATGAAAGTTCTGACCTTTATCTAAAATAAGGAAGGTTGCACCAAAATCAGGCAAAAGAGAAAAATATTGATATGCTCTTGCTCGTGAGTCCTTGAGATCTAGAAGACCTTGGATGGGTTCTCACATGTTATAGCAAGTTTGGATGTTTATTTCACTTTAGAGAAAAATATTTTATAGTCACTCTGTTATAGAGGACAGAGCTCCAACCGTAGAGCATACACACATAAAGTTTTCAACACAAGAAAACTCTAACCCACACAAGAGAGGCATAGATACTTCTCTCAACACACACAAGAGCTTATATAGTGGATGTTCCTCACCTACTACCAAACTCTAGCAACCGACAACTCATAGTGGATACAACCACTTATAAATGGGAAAACCTAGTACCTCACACACAAACGGGTTTTACACTTACTTGCACACTTTTCAAAACGTAACTTCCACATACCTTCGATAGCCTAATAAGACGTCCCATTCTCCAAGACATGACCTAAACTACCTTAGTCCATTGCCGTTGTTTTGCAAACTGGCTCTCTACTCGGTATCGGATAATTTCTTCAATTGCCACCCACCTGCCTTCACGGTGCTTCTACTTGAAGCAAATCCACATAAAGTCTATGATGTCCAATGACTTACCATCAAGATCGTACACATGCTCTGAGAATGGTGACCACTTGAAATGCTCAAGTCCATGGCACACTACATGCATACACTTACCTCATCACGATTCTTGTCTTTTCTCCGTGCTTCTCTGCTTGAGATGATGCTCCACCCAGACTTACGCGAAACGCTATAGCCTCAGGGCACCTTCCTTAGCCTCAGCCTTCTTGTTGACTATAACAATCACCAAACACCCTACATATTAAAGAACAAGCAGTCGTTCTGTGCACAAGTGACATGCACTTCACTCTCATCAACAAAATCGATGAAAACATGCACCACTTAACACCCACGTCAAGATTTGTACAATGTGTAGACTCTCACCACATCTAACACCTACATTTACATATACCATGACTAATACTTGTATGGACTCCGACCATGACTAACACAGCCAAAACCAACTCAACTTAGCACTGGCCGGTCTAATTCCCAACCAACAGCTAATCAATTGCCACAACCAACTTAAGAACTCCTAGTAATAGGGGACTAGTCTGATCTCAGCACTCATGCTAGTTAGACCGCCCAATGACCTCTGGTCGGATCACTGTTGGAACTAATCTTATTGTTGATAGTGGTCGGTGTCGAGTACTCGTGTGTTCAAGTACTGTGTAGTCGTGTATCAAGTACTCATGTGTATGAGTACTGTGTAGTCGGTGTCGAGTACTCATGTGTTCGAGTACTATGTAGTTTGTGTCGAGTACTCGTGTGTTCAAGTACTGTGCAGTCAGTGTCAAGTACTCGTGTGTTCGAGTACTCATGTGTTTGAGTACTGTGTAGTCGGTGCCGAGTACTTGTGTGTTCAAGCAGTGTGTAGTCAATGTGTCCAAGTAATGTAGCAATCGGTGTGTCTGAGTACCACAGTAGTCGTAAGCCATAGTGAACCAGTCAGTAATCATAAGCTACAATGAACCGGTCATACCTATAGTGAACCGGTCAGTAGTCATAAGCTATAATAACTGGTCGGTAGTCGTAAGTTACAGTAACTGGTTAGTAGTCGGAGCTAGAGTAATTGGTTGGTAGTCGGAGCTACAGTAACTAGTCGGCAATCGGAGCTACAGTAACCAGTTGGTACTCGTAAGCTACAGCACCCGATCGGTGCTCAGAAGACCTGTGTGCTTGATGACAGTAGTACTAGCTCTGTGTGAGAGGTACAACTGAAGTTGCGTCAAGGCGGTCGAGAAGTCATGGTTGAAGTACTTGTAAGTCGAGTAGCAGCCGGGTCGAAAAGCCATAGTCGAGACACTGTGGTCAAAGAACCATGGTCAAGGCACCGTGGTCCAGCAACTGCGGTCGAGGTGCAGTGGTCATAACTCATTGCTGGGTGTCCGAGTAATGGCTGAGTCAATGAGTTGGCTGAGTCAAGCAGATTGTTGGATTGAATCGCTCAATCATAATACCAAATGTTGGAATTGAATCGCTTAATCCTCTCTATTGGAAACCACTCACTGGTCTCTCATGTTTCTCTAGATAAACACACATAGAGGGAGACAAAAGTGTTGGTATTGAATCACTCAATCCTTTCTGTTGCCTCTTTTCTCTTAAAACTTAGCAGGAAACACTCGGCTTAAATAAGCCTCATGCACATAAGGTCACATGACCTGTACTCCATGTACCCACTAACTCCACTAAGACCTATTCTTATACCACTATCCAGGATCTTCTCCACGATCTGTAAGACTTGGCCAACTCATTGACTTAGCCATTACAGTCGTAACTCAAATGCCTAGCCACGACTTATGACCATGACGCTTCAACCACGGTACTTCAACCACGGCTCTTCGACCACGATATCTCGACCACGACACTTCAACCATGGCTCTTTGACCATGGCTTCTCGACTACGGATTGGTTACTGTAGCTTACTACTACTGATCGATACACTATAGCTCCCGACTACTACTTCGACTTCTACATGTACTCGAACATACGAGTACTCGGCATGAGTCAAGATTAGTTCCAACAATTCCCCCTAATCTGGGCACATCAATCTTTGATGCGTTCAACCACACTATCTTGCCACAAGCAATGGTCTTCTCTTCTTGCCACATGCAGCGGCCTTCTCTTCACATGACTTGCAGTGGTCTCACACCACTGTTCATGAATATCTTCATCTTGCAGCGGCCTCACACCACCGTCATTGTTGGTCTCACACTGACTTCTCATGCGACGATGTCCTCTACCACCGCCATCGACCTCACATCGGATCATCTTGAGGTGTGGACACTGCCATTACCCACGGCTTCACACCGTAATTCTTTGGCATGCCATTGCCAGTTGTCGACGACGCTCCTTGGTAGTAGGTATTTGGGAGACATGCCACCTCCACTCTTCACCGCTACCTCTTTGTCACCACAACCTTGTCGCCGATGACACGTCTCACCAGGTGACTCTGACCTCGATTCTTCTTGCAGCGGCATCACACCACTACCACTCAAATTCACACTGAGGAGTGCCTGTTAGTTTCACACCAACTCCTCTAGTGACGATGGCTTCACACCATCTCCTTCGGCTTCCCCCTGTAGCTTCGACAACGCTCATGTTGTGGCCCTTTGCACGCTGCAGATATTGGTGCCTCTATCCGATCGCTTCTCACGATTCAGCAGGCACTTCGACTCAAGCCTCCATACTTGTACGTATTACACATATTGCCGTGCATTTTTTCTGGTGCCACACACTACTACTATGCAAATACCTATACAATATGATCACTACATGCAAAAGACTAAAGTAAACATTTGAATACAAGCTTTGTGAAAATTAGTATCTAACAATTATTTCCACCTAATCTTGACTAACCACACTTCATGAATCTTCACATAAGAGCTGGCTCATTATCACTTTGAACTCCACAGAGTAGCACTTTCTCCTCCTTTCTCTTCTCAAAGCACCCGTATGCAATGTGATCAAACTCTTGGCAGTTATAGCACATCACCTTGGTTTTGTAGAACTTTCTTTGACCACCACCACTGCTAAAGCCGCTGAAGGAGCCCTTGCCTTCTCGCTTCGACGACCAAGTCTTCCACTCAGCCTTTGTAAGAAGCAAATGCTCCGTGTCCCCCTTCTCACGCTTGCGTATCCGCTCCTCGTACGCTTTGAGGCGGCCAATTGCCTCCTTGAATGGCATGGTATCCACATTGGAGAATTGCTCAATTGCAGTAACAACCTATAAAAACTTGTCAAGAACCAAATCGAGCAACTTCTTGATGAGTGCGGTATCCTCCAAGGTGGCACCAAGACCACTGAATTTGCTAGCCCACTGATCATGTCAGCAAACTCATCGATGGAGTCACCTTCCTTCATGTACAAGCCTCAAATTCACTTTTCAAGGTCTGTAGTCACGCCTTCTTCACTCGATCGGTGCTGAGATATCTCTTCTTCAAGCTCTCCCATGCCTCCTTGGCTGTCTTCTCTTGGCAATCTGGTAGATCACATCCTCAAGAATGGCTTGAATGATGTACGCAAGTGCCATCTTGTCTTTCTTCCTTTCTACGACCACTTTGGCCACGGGTTCGATTGTCTCCCAATGTCCTGCGCCTCCATGCATGCCTCCATCTTGATCACCTAGGTGGAGTAGTTGGAGGATGTAAGCATCAGGTACTGGAGAGACACCTCCCTCCCTCATCGACCACACAGCCGGTTGCTCAATGATGGACATCTTGTTGAAGTGAAGAAACTTGGGCATACACCGAACTGAGAACTTAGGATCTGATACCAAATGTTGGATTGAATCACTCAATCCTAATACCAAAAGTTGGAATTGAATTGCTTAATCCTCTTTATTGGAAACCACTCGCTAGTCTCTCACGTTTATCTAGATAAACACAAACAGAGGAAGACAAAATACACCAAGTATTGGGATTGAATCACTCAATCCTTTCTGTTGCCTCTTTTCTCTTAAAACTTAACAGGAAATACTCAGCTTACATAAGTCTTATGCACATAGGGCCTGTTTGGTTGGAGGCTGAAAAAAGCTACCTGGGCCAGGCATGCATCCCAGGCGTTCGATTTTGGATGCCTGGGGCCAGGATGTGTTGCCTGGCAGGCATTTGCCTGCGAGGCCTCCAACCAAACAGGCCCATAAGGTCATACAACCTGTACTCCATGCACCCACTAACTCCACTAAGACCTATTATCATGCCACTGTCTAGGATCTTCTCCATGATCCGTAAGACTCAACCATTATTCGAATGCCCAGCCATGACTTATGACCACAACGCTTTGACTACGGTACTTCAACCACGGCTCTTTGATCATGGTGTCTCGACCACGGCACTCCGACTACAGCTTCTAGACTACCGGTAGTTTACTGTAGCTTACGACTACCGACCAGTACATTGTAGCTCCCGACTGCTGCTTCAACTTTTACACGTATTCGAACACATGAGTACTTGACATGAGTCAAGAGTAGTTCCAACACGGATCATGGAGAAGATCCCAGACAGTGGCATGAGAATAGGTCCTCGTTGTTAGCTAGTGGACTTAGTGGGTATGTGGAGTACAGGTCGTGTGATCGTGTGTGTGTGTGTGTGGGCTTATTTAAGCCATGTACTTCTTATTAAGCAATTAGAGGAGAAGTGAATGAATAGCAACAGAAGAATAGAAGGCGTGTATTACCACAAAAGAAGTCTCTCCTGTGTTTATTCATTCTCCACTCGTGTGCGTTTTATTCCCTTGGCTGGGCCAACAACTGCCTCTGTCGGCCGGTCGTGCCTCTCACTGGTCAGACCACCTTTGCGCAGAGGTTAGACCGCATCTGTAGGCCAGTCAGACCATTGTCTCCTAGACAGCAAAACCATAGATCAAAAGACACAAAATTAAACTCAAACTTCGACAACGAAGTACAAACACAGTTAAATACTTATCACACATATATGATGACCTTCACGTAATCTCACATAAGCTCTAGCCTGTTATTTTAGCCAGTGTGTGCAGGAGGTTGCAGGAACAGATGGTATCTCACAATAGTCAAATGCTACTGCAAGCTTCGCATTGATGCGACCAATCATGCATGCATGTTTGGACTATAGCAATGTGACAGGGAATCAAACTTGATTCTCGTTAGGTGAACTAGTTTATCAGATCAAGGCAGCTAGATTAGTTTCCACCAAGAAACGAGTGGCTTAGATTGGATTGGATTGGATTGGATTGATGCTGGCAATAGGAAGATATCATGTGGGAGAACACACACATGTTAGCTGCAAAAACAAGTGGTTCTCATTATGCAGTTCTATGCGTCGACATCTGAATTCAGGAGCATCTCGAGTTCTCAACACAAAAGAAATGGAAGAAGTTGGATTAGCTAGGTACTAGGCCACGACCAATATCTTGTAGTGTTTTCGTTAGTTCCATTAGGGTCTTGTCCACTACCTTTTGCTTGGCATATATATGTTCTTGATATGAGATCGATTCAGACGTATATATTATTCTATGTATGAATGAAGTTGCATTTAGATTAAAGGGCGATTAAATTGTTGGGTAGGAAGCCAATCGATGATCTACGAAGCGAACAGAAAGTTCTTTGGGAGGCTAGCATGGAAGACAGGTAAAAAACAGAACCATTTGCTTTGCTGCTGACTGCTGTGTGTTTTTATTGACATAGGTTACTTGATGCTCTAGTACTATCTCCATACTATGCAAATTGCTAGAAGTAGCGTTGGACCGATAAATGGTTTGGTTGGTGTACTACGAAGTACAAACTAATCATTTTTCGTTATAGCTTTTTAGTTGATCGATGATGAGCACGGTGACTTCTATCCTAAACTACATCTACTTCGCAGACGTGTGCTAAATAATTTATATATACATCCTAATAGAATTAGGACGACTTCTGTTTTTTTAAGTAGAATTCATACTTCACTTTGAATAAAGACTAAAAAGAATTATATAACATCATGAGTGGCCATAGAAAACCTAAATTACAAAACAACTCATCCAAAATAAGAGATACGCTAGGTATTGCTAGATATTAGAGACTAGACTATTCTTAGTACTAGATTCTTCTACAAAGCAATGATCTTATTGTTCTAAAAGGTTTGAGAGGGTTGTGAGAGAGTGATAATGCTTTGTACTCTTTTGAGGTTATGCTTAAGAAATTAGCAGCCGGTTTCATCAAGTCTTTTTCTCTCATCATGATTATTTCATCAATGTTATTTGGTTCTCTCAATGGAATTTATCTTCTTCGTTCTTGATACAATGCACAATCATACTATATTTCTCAACTCTAATCTAATCTAAAAACTAATATGCATAAAAAAGGTTATCAGAGTATAACAATCAATGTGTAGATCATGGCGCAACGACACCAATATGCCCCTTATCAAACTTCGCTGCCGAAACTTGCATATACTTCTTTCAGTATGGTGTGTACCTTTGATCATGTCTACATCAATAATCTACAACTTTAACAAGGTGTCAAGTAGTTCTAGTGCTTGTTACGGTATAGGTAGCTGTGGAAGTACGTACCACATAGACTAAAGCACATGACTCATGACTGAATTACCAAGTAATCGATTAGGGTCTTAAAAAGTTGATTATGAATGTACGTACTTATCACAATTATAACTCTACACAGCACTCAATGAACTTCATGGTTTAACCACGAATTAATTAAAGAAAAAAATTGTGAAATATTATGCAGCTCTGACCTACAGGACAAAGCTTTCTTGTTTCTGAAAGCATTCACTTTAGCTTTCTAGAATATGCTTGTATTAAGAAAATGAGTCTTCCAAAAGGTAGCCAGCTCCAACTCCCCATGATACCTTATGAGCTAGCTAGCCAAATCTTTATCCAGGGGGACCATTTGGTTGTCATCAACAAACTAAGCAGTGCACTTTGTTTAGGAAATAGAACTGTGCAACGATACTTTGTGTGAAGATTTTGAAACAAACAACTCCCACTAGGCTTTGTTGGAATCTTGCCCAACCAAACGAAGCAAGAACAAGAAGGATTTGCCGGAGAACAGTATCTCATTTAGTAAGGGGACTCAGGAGAGGGCAGGTTCGACTGGGAGAGAAAGGGAAAAGTGAAACAGATGATGGGAGGGAGAGATGAGAAAATTATGTGGGTGTGTATAGGTATCACTTGGATGTTTTCTTTCTAACTATCATCCAGATTTGAGATCATTGGATTAGAAATCCAACGGCCTTTTTTTTTGAGGGGGGAGATTTATTTTAGAGGAGCATCTCTGCACATCCGGCGCTGTTTCCTTTCGACCCTATCGACAATATGGAGCAATGTATCGCGGAATATGTGGGCATTGTCCATTGCTTTCGATCTGTTGCGTCTCTCTCTCTCTCTCTCTCTTCTTTTCATTTCTTGAGTAAATTGCACTTGAGGTAACGAGGTGTATCGCTCTGCGTATCAGTGTGTCACGTAGGTCCTCGAACTTCAGGTTCTGGCAACGGGATCTAGGTGGAGCACTTATGCCAACATATGACTCAGTAGATCAACCAAAAAATGATGTTGCAAGGATCTAGGTGGCATGCACGGTTAAGTAAGTCTCGTAAACTAATTTGCACAATTAAGCAAGTTTAGACATATATATAAGTTATAAGTTTATGTATGATTAGTGTAGATTACCCTGACTATTTCACTTTTCTCCTAGTTATGACGTATGATTATGACGTAAGGCACATAATTTGGGTATTGATGAATATCATCCGGATATTTTCTTTCTAACTATCATCCAAATTTGTGACCATTAGATTAGAGATCTAATGGCCATGAATTCTCCCCCACTCCTTCCAAAAAAATCTCCCTCTCCTCTAAAATAAATCTCCCCCCTCCAAAAAAAGGGACCGTTGGATCTCTAATCCAATGATCTCAAATCTGGATAATAGTTAGGAAGAAAACATCCAAGTAATACCTATACATAGGGCTGTAAAAAAAGCTCGGAGCTCGCGAGCTACTCGAGTTTGGCTCGTTCTAGGCTCGATTCGAGCTCGGTTCGAACTTTAAACGAGCCGAACTCGAGCTTGATCTCGAGCTCGCGAGCTTCACCGAGCCGAGCTCGAATAGTTCGCGAGCCCCGATTCGAGCTTAAATAGTAATATATATTAACTCTTACCGAGCTTACTCGAGCCGAACTCGAGCTCGAGCTTTTCTTATTATTGAAAATTAGTGTATATTTGAATTATTTTGACTGTTACCGAGCTTATTCGAGCCGAGCTCGAACTTAAAATTTTCTTATTATTGAAAAATAGTGCATAATAAATTATTTTAATTGCTATCGAGCTTCAACGAGCCGAGCTCGAGCCTACTCGAGCTTAGGCCGAGCCAAGCTCGAGCCCAGGTTCAAGCTCGAATCTCAACTCGAGCTCGGCTCGAGCTCGGCTCGAGCTTCTACCGAGCTCGAGCCTGGAAGGCCAAGCTCGCTCGAGCTCGGCTCGTTTACAGCCCTACCTATACACACCCTACCTCTAATCACAGCACCGAGTAACCATTTCACACTTGTTCTCCTTTTCCTCTTATGATCACTAGCTCCATTGTTCATCCATAGATATGTCCGGGTAATCATACCTTTCGACCTCGATCATATATGTTACTCCTAAACATACCAACCTGACTTTCAAACATATACTCAAGTACTAGTTGGATCGAACAGTGGAATCAACCATTGCGATCGACAGCCCGTTGACATGCCATGTGCCCCACTGAAGACAATATCTACCCGTGACCTGGAAAACCGCGTATGAATCCTTCCATCCATCCGTCCGAATTAATCAAAGCCAATATCTATCTATCTATTCTTATTAAAACAAAGACTAAGTAAACAACCAATATTAACGGTGTAGATCTTTCTCATTTTTCTTTAATTAGTATCAGAATTTCTACATAGTTCGGTGAAGCACCCGCCGTGTAAGAGAAGATAACTTCACGATAGATTGCCCCATAGTGTATTGGTATATATGTGAGTAAGATACTCTAATATTATATAAATTAATAAGATAATTTATTGTACACATAATCAATGTATTACTTGATATTAAATAGAGGTATATATACATGCATATATTTTGAAAAAAGTAACTAATGGAGGAATAATATATGAGCGTATAGTTACATGATCCATGTATAATGAAGAGTAGTTATGTTTCTAAAAATCCTAACAACTTATTATGTTCAATAATATTCAACCAAAGCTCATATTTCAATTAGGTTCCTCAAATTGTATTTCCATTCATGTTGCCATTGCCATTTCTAATGTTTATGATGTCTAAAAAATTTAAATAGCCTACAAGATATGTAAATATGTTCTCAAATATCTAAGTTATATTATTTAATACTATAAATTTTAAAACAAATTTAGCTTACAGGTCACACTGCTAATTTATTTAGATGTTTGGGAGTGTCTATACAACTTTTGACTATTTTCTTCCCTAAAATCAGTTATTTTTTCTAACCATCAGATAAAAAATCAATAGCCCAGATCATTCCATCCACTCCTATATAAAATCTCCTCAACCCAAACCCTAACCCTACTCTCACTCCCACCCCACCCCGCCTCCCGACCTCCACCGCGCCGCCACTTGCCTCCTCGCTGGCATCGCTCCTGGAGCAGATGAGATCCATCGGTGACCGCCTCCCTCCTCCTACTCCTTCCCTCCTGCTGCCTTCTCCTCCCCTCCCGCAGCCTTCTCCTTCCCCTCAGCTTGCCTCAAATGCCCCCGCCTCACCCTTCTTCCCCATCTCTGGTAACTAACGCTGCCAGATCCGTCAACGCCGCCCTCCGCCACTCAATGACTCCACGACGTGTCACCTCGCAGCCTACCCCGCCCATTGCCCTCCTCCCGCCCACGCCGCCGCACCACCTCCGTCCCCCACCATCGATCCGCTGCCACCCCAATCTCCTTCTAAGCTTAGAGGGCTCAGGTGAATCCTAACCCTAACGAGAAAACCGAGCCCTAATCCTATAGGGCAGCAGCGTGTGAAGACGACGGTGTCGCCGGAGACAACAAAGATGCTGTCGGTGAAGACGACGCACAAAATCTCTACGAAGATCGAAAGGTTAAAATTTTAACTACTTTTGTCACAAATAACATTCAAATGTGGTATAACACTTCAGTAGATATTTAATGCATCTCATGCATGGAAGCAGCGTATGTGTAAACATGCACTAGCTTCGATACATAATGTATATGGTACAGCTAGGCTAGGTCCGTCCAGCCGCCCGTGGGTCCCACCCACATGGCCTGCTGCCGGATCCGACGGCCGCAGTGCGCCGTGGCCTGTCGACCGAGGGATCCTGGACGGTCTCGCGCCGGCCGCCGGGCCCGCGTGTCGCCGGCCGACCCGGCAGGCTGCGCCCCAGCCACGCCCACAGCCCAGCCTAGCTAGCGTGTGTTGCGTCTACGTGTGTGCCTGCATGTGTGCCCATGCGTTGCCTTCCTTCCTATAAAACATGCACGCCAAGCCTCCCCTAGAGGCCACGCCAATACATTCATCGTCTCAGAGATCAGATCAACTCGAGCACGACTCACAAGACATCTAGAGATAATAGCTGAGGGATCGCCGGAGATATACGTACTTGCACGTCGGGAAATGGAAGCCGCTGTGGGCTACGTGAGCGCCGTGGACACCGACAATCTCAAGGCGACCGAGCTGAGGCTGGGCCTGCCGGGCACCGTCGACGACGACGAGCCTCAGAAGACGCCGGCGCCGTCGCCACCGTCGACGCCAAGGGGCAAGAAGCGCACCCTCGACGCAGCAGAGGACACCGCCGATGAGGCCGACAAGAGCGACGACGTCGAGGCCGCACAGCCGGTAGCCAAGTGAGCACTCCTCTTCCTCAACCTTTCAGATCATATAATCTCTTCTTCAGAAATAGATGATTAGTCTTAGCTAGCTAGGGTTCTTATATGCTTGTTACTTCTTGCAGGGCACAAGTGGTAGGGTGGCCGCCGGTGAGGTCGTACAGGAAGAGCTGCTTCCAAGCAGCGAGCAAGAGCAAGGCGAAAAAAGAGGAGGCCAGCAACAACACAGCATCTGCAGCAGCAAGCACCAACGGCTCCTTTGTGAAAGTGAGCATGGATGGAGCCCCATATCTGAGGAAGATAGACCTGAGGATGTACAAGGGCTACAGGGAGCTCAGGGAGGCCCTGGAGGCCATGTTCGTCTGCTTCTCCGGGGTAGACGGATCCAACAGCGGCGCGAACCCGTCGGAGTTTGCGATAACCTACCAGGACAAGGATGGCGACTTGATGCTTGTTGGAGATGTGCCCTTCGGGTAAGTGTTTCAGTTCTTCATCTTTTGAGGTGTAAAGTCAAGATCTTGTTGTTTAATGTGTGAAGCAAGGACTTATGATCAATCTTTGGTCTTGTGTTTTTGCAGTATGTTCACCAGCACCTGCAAGAAGTTGAGGATCATGAAGAGATCTGAAGCAACATGCCTAGGATCAGGCTTTTGAAAACCAGTTTTAAAATTTTATCAGGACTGATAACACCGATACGACCGACAATCGGAAATTTTCAAAGGATTTCGGGCCAAAATTTTTAAATCAAAATCTGAATCTAAAAAAATCGATGAAAATTGGCTGAAAATATCGGTTGAAAATTTTCCAAACAAATTTTGGCAAAAATTTCTTCTACATTTGACAAAATCATGCAAAACAAATTTTTTGAAACTGGTTTGAAATTTTACCAGAGGTCACAATAAAACCGGTATTTCTGGTTACTGGTCGAAAATCAGCCGGTAACGAGAATCATGCCTAGGATCATCAAGGAAAATGAAGATTTGGGAAAGAGATGTCATCAATCTTTTTTCCTTTTATTTTCTGTTTATTCTTTTTGTTCTTCTGGTTTTTCCCAAGCCAAAGAAGATGAGCTTGGTGCATCGAAGTGCACACATGGATGTGTGGCTTTGTTCGGTCTTTGAAGTAGGTTTTTAGAAGCACAAAGGAGATGTGGATATTTGAGTTGAACTCTCCATGTGTTTGTACAAACAAAACAGTTATATTAATTGTTGATTACATATAATCATGCATGTTTCTAGAGGGAAGGACTGGCTCTATATCCCTTGATTTCCCCCTTGGCTATGCTTTTGTATTCAGTTGTCAAGCCCCCTTGGCTATGCTTTTGTATTCAGTTGTCAAGTCACTGTATCATCAACTCTCTACTCTTGTTGGTTGTCTGTAAGGACACAAGTTGTTTCTCCCATTAATCGGTGAGTCCAAGGCTGATCATAGAAAAGAAACGCCAAACAAAAATGCAACGCAAAACTTACTTAAAAATGCAACACATGAAGTTGTTTCTCTTTTGTTTCCTCAGAACAAATAAGAAAGATGTATATTTGCGGTTTCAAAAAAGAGAGGAAGATATATGTTTGCACTATGCAGCACAAATTGACTCTGAATCTTTAGCCCTTGTTCGTTCCGGATCAAATTGACTTGAAACGAAAGCATGAAGCAAAATATAACTTTACCATGTGCTACGAATTAAGATTAAAATTTGATCATGGGCTCATGGCTGATCACTGGATCCAGTACCAATCAGCTGACCTAGCTCGGTCAAATGAGGAAAAAAAAGGGGAAATATAATTCACCAAGATTGGTCAAGCAGCACAGCCAATGCTGAGCGGAGAAGACCGGCCTGCATTTTGTTAACACATGCGTTGGTCGATCCATGGGCGGACAGCATACATGTGGTGCACATGAGAGCCGCATCGAAGCATCCATTTGTCACCAGAAATTAATCAATTAATCAAGTATTTATCCACCTCTCAATACACACAAATCGATATATTTTCATTATAACCTCAAAAATTAACTAAAAGAAATTCGGGGTCTTCTAGCCTCTTCTGCCTTCTGGGGTGGTGCGGTGGTTTGGTTGCTGGAGTACACAATGCCTGGGGAAACGGTAGGTCCATGTGCTGGAGATAAAGAAAATATCAAGTCCTTGCCTTAACACAGATTTTCTTTTCCTGTGCGATTTCAAGTTAGGTACATAAACAAAATGCTAAACGAGTGATGAAGGAACACATTAATATCAATGTTTTAAAATAAAAGAGATATTTAAAGTTGTATTAATTATAGAGGAATTAATCTTATGAGCCACACAATGAAACTATAGAAATGAGTGATTGAGCGCCGTTTAAGAAAAGTGACTAGCATGATGATAAATCAATTTGGTTCTATGCCTGGAAGGTCGACCACGGAGGCGATTTTCTTACTACAACAGTTGATGGAGAAGTATAGAGAGCAAAAGAAGGACATTTACATGATATTTATTGACTTGGAGAAAGTCCATGACAAAGTGCCAAGAAATGTCATATGGTGGATGCTTAAAAAAAAAGAGTCCTAACAAAATATATTGCCCTAATTAAGGATGTGTACGAAAATATTGTGACTAATATCAGAACATATGATACTATTACTAATGACTTTCCTATTAAGATAGGACTACATTAAGGGTCAGCGTTGAGGCTATACATTTTTGTCCTAATGATGGACAAGGTCACATGGGACATACAAGAAGATGTCCCTTAGTGTATGCTTTTCGCTGATGATGTGATGCTGGTTGATGAGAGTAGGATAGGTGTTGATAGGAAGCTCGAGTTGTGGAGGAAGACCTTAGAATTGAAGGGGGTTTAGACTTAGTAGAAATAAAACTTAGTATATGAGGTGTGATTTCAGTGGTACTAGGGCAAATAATAGAGATATTAGATTGAATGGACAAGTAGTGCCTAAGAAGAACATGTTTTGTTATTTAGGATCAATGCTACAGTGGGACGATGAGATTGATGAAGACGTGAGCCACATGATAAGAGCGGGGTGGGTGAAATGGCACCAAGTATCCAGTGTTCTATACGACAAAAAAGTCCTTTAAAAGTTAAAGAGTAAGTTCTATAGGATGGTGATCAGACCCGCGATGCTATATGGAGTAAAATGTTGGGCGACTAAAAGATAACATATACAGAAAAATGAGTGTAGCGGAGATGAGGATTCTGCGGTGGATCTATGGTCACACAAGGCAGGATCACATCTGTAATGATGATATATATATGATAGGATAGGGGTAAAACCAATTGAAGAGAAACTTGTCCATCATCGCTTGAGATGGTTTGGACATCTTCAACGAAGGTCTCTTGAGGCACCGGTACGTAGTTGAATTTCAAGACGTACTAAAAACGTAAGAAGAAACAAAAATCGATCAAGACTGACGTGGGAGGAAGCAGTTAAAAGTGTCTTGAGGGATTAGAATATATCTAAAAAATTAGCCTTAGATAAGAGCGCATGAAAGTTAACAATCCATATACCGAAACCATAAGAAAGTTAAAGGCAGTGTTTTTAGGCTCTCAGCTCAGATAACAGGTTGTACAGTTTATGGTTTTAGCATTATAGATTTTATTTTAAGACTCTTATTTCTTTGATCTTGAAAAGATTTCATTTCTATCCTACCCTAACTTATTTGGGATAAAAGACTTTATTATTATTATTGTTGTACAACTAGAGGGGTATCAACTATCAAGTATAGCAAGTTACCAACGTATCCCGATGGTTCGGTGTATGTACATGGAAGCAGTTAGCGGTGAGATATACATGCTACAAGTTTTGGATATAGTAATCTGCTGTATCTGGATATCTGCTTCCATGTAGCAAATCTGCCACCTCTTTGCGTCAGAGACATCCATACGACACAGTAAAAAAAAATTTGCCCAATGTTCAGTTCTTTAGTCACAATAGATGACGTAGTATCGTTGCATCATCCGAGTGAAGGCGCATGTCACTTATCAGATGAACTTAACTGAAGCAACGCACCAACGGATATACACCATTACTCAAACAATAGGCCTATCTAATTCATTACATTTGCATCTGTCATTAATAATGCTGACTAGAACAGATCGCCGTGCGCCTCTGATAAGCTTCCAGAGCCTACCTATGTACAGAAAAATTGAGATAGCACGGCACACCAAGTGGGGATTGAGAAATTTCCTCCTTTATAGAGAGATTTCAGTGTCGGCGTCAGTTGTCATGAAGTCATCAGCGTACATAAAGGAGACTGGTTTTCTCTCACTGCGTTGCAGAGAACCCATTCTGGAGTCCAAAATTGCCAATTGAGAGATTACCCAATTGGGGTTGTACCTCCCATTAACCCATAATGCTTCACCAGTGTGCTTATGCTTAAAGTCTGGATACCTCGGGTTCTTCTGTTGACATGTATAAGCTCAATCAGTCATCAAAGTATGGATTAGGGGGGATTAAGGTTAGGGGGGATTAAGGTCATTAATATTACGTATCTAACATATCAAACAAATCTCCAGTGCATATATCTTCAAAATGAAATGTATGATAACCAAATTATTGACGCAAACAAATAAATACATGAATAATAAATGCAACCAACCGCTATGAGAAAGCTTGTGGGGGCTGGAAAAGATAGATAGCATGAAATTTCACAACCTAACATGAAGATCCTTTTGCACAGTATTATGAGGCAAAGTAAAAGAAAGTACCTTCTATTTGGGATTCTAGCTATATCACTTCTGGCCCAATCAGTAAATTCTAAGCAGTCTTTGTGCATGCTCATGCACACAAGTTTAGGTAACACAAATTAACACACAGAAACAAGGGTATATCTGGTGCAAAAAAACATCTCTGGAGCATGGAAAAATCATTCAGTTTGCAAAAAAATTCGGAGGGCAGCGAAAGCGATGAAATACCAAAATTTTGTTCATTTCAGCTAAAAATTCAGACAAAATATTCAAACATCATTTGAATTTTTGATGGAATTTAACCAAAATTTAGACAAATTTCAAATAAGGATAAATTCGGCCAAATTTTGGCCGAATGTTTTTCCTTTCGGTACCCACCGAAGTGAACGAAATTTCACCAAAATGTTTAACTATGCTCTGGAGTACAACATACAAAGCCCTGCTTACACACTTAAATTTTGGAAGCTATATGTAAGTTTTCAGTGGGAAGGGCAAATTTTAAACCCTAACTCGAGAAAAATAGAAAAAAAAATGAAAGAGACAGTTCTTATTTTATTTTATGTTTCCTAACTACATTTGACCTTGTTATTGTTTCTGCTTTCAATGTTCAGCCACACTCCACTAAGCATTTATTACCCCCCCCCCCCCTCAATATTTTAGCGTTTTTTAGTGGTTTTAGACTTTTGGCAGTGTTTTCCATGTTTTGCACTCATGTTTTTATTTGCCATTGAATATACCCTCCGAAAAAGGTAGCTGGTTTGCATACAAAGACAAAACTGTTAACACAAAAAAATAAAAATGATAATTTAGAATAGCCCAAAAGGAACAAAAGAAAGAAGACATGTAACCTTATTTGTCCTGTTATCCCACCAGTCAAGAGGATTACCAAAGAAGGCTTGCCACAACTCTTCAGTTGAACGAGAGGAGGAACTGATTTGATCCCTATTTTTATCCTTAGTTGAACCAGAGGAAGACTCAACATAATCTCCACACTTTCCACCTTACATTCAACAAACAAGAGTCAATATTTCTTTTTATATGTATTTTTCTCTTACATCCATAAACACTTACATAGCACCAAGTCATTTGCATAATTGGCCTAGTGTCTCTCATGTCCTAGTACCACACATACAGCGAAGTAAGTTTGCCCTCAAATGCAGAGTGCAACGTTTATATAACCTGAATAAATTCAGGGTGGAACAATCAACTGAATTCACAAGAACATTCAAAGACCGAGGGTGGGTTGAGCTTATGGCTTAGCTTTCTACAGTAACTAGCTTTCAAACGGAATGTCTTTTCAAGATGGGGTCTACAAATCAATTGCAATGAACATTATCCGATTTCATTTATATCGATCAAAATCACATGCGAGTATCTCTCTCTTTGTACTCTTTGTCGCGAATAGCTAGAATTCAAAATTTTGGACCTGTTCTTTTTGGCTTCGGTTTATAATTTTTGACTGTTCGTGAGAAAGAGTACAGAATAACAGGAACTCATATGCGGTTTTGGCCGATATAAATGAAATTACTACAGTGTATACTACAATCAATTTGTAGATTCCGTCTTGAAAAACACTTTGTTTGAAAGCTAATTACTGTTAAAAAAAAAGCCAAAAAGCAGTTTTTACAGCTGAAAAGAAGAGATCCTTTAAGTCAAAAACCATAAGCCACAACTCAAAATAACCCACCCCGAAAGGAGTCAGAGAATTGCAAAAACATTCCTGCTATTTCTTTCCATGAAACGGAAAAGAGAATTATCTTATGTTGCATATTTTTTAACCACAAACAAGCTAGATCTAACGGCCTTTTCTGAAATCTTTTAGAAGTGGGTTTCTATCTTGCAAAAGATGCCCAGGAGGAAGGACAATGCATTTACGCTTTGTTGATGAAAGCTTTCGGAAAACATGTAATCTAAAGATATCTTAATTTCTTAAATGGGGGGACTTTTCGCAATTGATATCATTTTTAAAGTGCAATTGGGCCCCTAAACTTGCATGGTTCTGTCACATTGGTCCCTGAGCTTGAGAACTGCACATTTAGGTCCCTAAACTTGTACTAGTAAGTTGTGCATCCTTTGCATATGAGATATTTGGTAGGAGTATAACACAAGATCGACGGACCATATTATCATTGAAAAAGACGCAAAACTCGAGACATTTTACACATGCGTTATGTATAACAAGGTGTTCATTTGTTACAAATTCCAGCTACAGTACTTAAAACACAAATTCTAGATGCAGTGAGCGCTCCAAGGCCAGATACAACATCGGATACTAAAAAAAAAGGCCAGGTAAAACATATATATAAATAAAAACTCGTAAGTAAGCACATTGCATACAGAAAATGGCTCTATCAAGTATTAAGATAGCTAGTATTGAAGGGTTTTTTTAAGAAATAACAAGGATCAAGGATGGCTAATGATGCAGTTTTTCTATATACACAATTCATTAGACTCTGTAAAGTTATTTCCATAACCTTAAAGCCAAAGAATATCCAAAAGTAAGTTGACTCATTTTTTTCAAAAAAAGACAGTCGGGACTTGGGACAACATGAATTGAAGCATGGAAGCCTAGGATGTGAGTACATGGAGCAAAGATGCGTCTAGAATAGAGGAGAAGTGCGCAGCCAACATTAAGGTGGATGACGGGACATGGGAGCTGTCAGAGGACACCAATCCCTGAAATTTGCACTGTTGGATCATGCAGATGTGGGGTTGATGGGTGGTAGAGATCAGTGTAAGCATGCAAATCAATGGTTAAAATTGTTGGTGGAATATTTGGGTTAAAATTATGGATACCCCAATCATAATTCAGCATTGGTAAACTATGCACTAGTATAGATAAGTGAGCCAGGACAGGTCCAAATATAACATAATTTAGCAATTAGCGATGATAGGGCACTTTGAACTTTGACTACGTTCTTGCTAAGTAAGATTATTGGAAAGCTGGTAAAATATGTCCAAGACATAAAACTTCTTTTCAATCCAAAAACATCAATTTTCAGTGATTTCACAAGATGGTCACAAAGTCAACAGTATGTTAGAGTGATGCAAAATGTAATTTCATCTCTAATTACCAATTAAATAGTGTTTGGACCTTCCTTCACTCCCTTATACAAGTTCAAGGACCTAAATATGCAGTTCTCAAGTTCAGGGATACAAATGACACAACCATGCAAGTTTCGGAACCCATCAAGCGTTTTACACTTATTTTTACATCTGCACACATGAGAAGGCATAATGGTAATGGTTAATAGCAATTGAAATTATAAATTACAGGGGGGGAAGGCAGCCATGATGTTAAAAAAACTAAGGTGTATTTTGAAAGCACAACCTAGAAGACTTCAGACCAAAAGTTAAGCTCAAGTGGTTAAAGTTGAAGACAAAGTGAAAAGTGTAAGTAACTACCATACGACTGAATGTCAAAACCGTGGTCAGACAAAAAGATAACCATCTGGCATGACTATGAACAGACGAGAACAGAAAACAGTAGTTTTACGATAGAGACAGAAGATGTCACAACCTGATTGAGATACATACCTTGGGTATCCTGGCTTGTCTCTGGCTCATATAGCTGCACTGGCTGGAAGGACTCAATGAAATTCAACTGTTGAACCACAACCTGCAAAATATACGATGAGAAAAGGGATGATGACAACAGCAAGAAAATGAATCCTGGTAACCCAAAGAAAAATTATTAGCGGAGATGATACCTTGTAATAGACCTGCCGCTTCTCAGGCCCCTCATCAACAGTATCTGATACAAGCCGTCCAGAAACAAATATTCGATCGCCCTTTTTCACATGCTCCGAGGCCACAACAGCCAGGTCATCCCAAAAAGCTAGTGTTACCCTACAGCCACCATCCCCATTTAACAATAAACAAACAATTAATATTAAGAATGTAATGGTCAATAATCTCAACCAACATTCAGCATCCCTGACTCTGAAAACAAGGTTGAAACACTACTTACATAGCAAGAAAGAGGTACAGCTCCAACTTATGCTTAGGTGTGGGTATTTAGTATTGACTTTTGGATTAGCAAATTGAATAGTCAAAGCGAACATGGTTATTTCTTCATGGAAATCTCAATTTCATGTTTAATGCGTCAGAACAGCAAGATGTTCACAACTCATTTGTTGATCACCATATTTCATCAAAAATAGGTTACTGAATCTTGTCAAGTGATATACAATTCTTATAGCTAGCTGATCAAATCCAAGTAAAACCATCTTAAACCTTTGCTTCTCCAAAGAAAGTCCCCTTTTCAACCGAGGCATTACTCTATTCCATTAGCACTTTGTCCATATGAGCAGGAAAACACTTTGCTGAACCGTCCGCCAAAAAAATCCCCTCCGAACATGGCCCAACAATCACCTTGTATTAATCCAATAATTACACATACTACGAAAAAAAGGTAAAATTGCTCCCCACTATATATTGCCGAACACCTTGCGGATCAAAGAACCACTACCACTCCACCAGGCTTTGATACACACGGCCGAGCAAGTTACCGGCATCAAAACAACAGGGGAAGAAAAAAGGTGACGCAGAAATGGAATTACGAGTTAGCATAGCTCAGTCAGGACTGAAATTACCATGTGGTCTCGGTGGCCGACTTCCAGACGGCGAGACGCCCCCGCGCGACTGCGGCGCCGCTGGGAAGCTGCCGCAGCTCCACGTCGGTGCCCACCGTGCCTATCAGCCGCACCGAGTTGCACAGCTCCCTGCTCCACGGGATCTCATCCGGCCGCGGCGTGGTCGGAGCCGCCGCAGCGGCCTCGCCGTACCCGGCGGAACAGCGGAGGCGGCAGCTTCGCGAAAGGGGCGGCGGGAGGCGGAGAAGGGAGGAGCAGAGGGGGCGGGTGGGGATTGGGTTTAGGCTAGGGTTTAGGGTTTTGAGCGCTGAGGCGACGGCGAGGAGAGCCATGGTGATCTTTTCGGATTTCGCCCTCCTTTCTCTCTCGAGAGTGGACAGTGGAACTGTGGAAAGGGAGACCTCGCGAGTTTATTATTTTTATTTTTTTTGGCGAAAAAGTGCTGCTTCTTCGCTCTCTGCCAGTGGGCCCGAAGACGTGCGGTTGAGTTTCTGACAAATGGGCCCCACCTGGTAGGGTCTGGACTAGAATCAGCCGTCCGGTTTGTTTCATCCTCCCTCGAAATCCAACTGAACTTCAGCACATCCAAGAATAGCTTAGCCATACTTCACTGAACTTTACAGAACTACAGAATCAAAATCAAGCGCTCTAAAAGGCCATGCCGACAAATTGATGTACACGATTAGCCTCATAGATTAACAACATGGTATTTTTCACAGACGGTGTTTTTTTTCGGGTACAAATAATGTCGCTACATGGCCTGCAAGAACGTCAAAAACAGGAAGCAATGTGCCGCTACTTGAAGAAACACAGTGTTACGATTATTGCTCTAATTTGCTACGCTTTATTTCTTGCAAATCATGCGATGCATAAACTGATTACAAGCAAAGTAATTTATATGCCTAAGACTCCTAATAGCAAACGACTAGGACTTCGAATTGGACGCTATTTCAATTCGAATTACAGATGAAATCGAACTCCATTACGCTAGAACTCTTAAGTCAAGATTAAATCTAACAATCTCCCCCTTAATCTTGACTTTCTAACTTCTTTCCATCTTGTTTGAGTTTGGATGGCGACACATCTCAACCGTCCCTGACTCAACTCATCTTCAGAGCACTTCATCTTCGCTGAGCGTTTCAGCAACGAACGCTTTCTTCGTCTTCGGCTTTGGGCACTCTGAAGCGAAGTGTCCATAATCATTGCAGTTATAACACCTCACTTTTGCCTTATCAAACCTCCGACCTTTACGGCCATTGCCATCACCCCTGGAAGCGTTCTTGCCTTCACGCTTTGATTGAGCCTCCCACTCGGCGCGAGTCAACAAGAGTTGTCCTTCACCTTTGTTGCTAGTGTCATGGATGCGTTCCTCATACGCCTTAAGACGACCGATGACCTCCTCCATGGTCATTGCCTTTAGTCTCCAAATTGCTCTATGACTGAAGCAATCGGGAGAAACTGTGAGGGAATAGCACGAAGGAATTTCTTTACCACATACAACTCTTCCATCTTCTCGCCAAGGGCCCGTATCTTGTTGACGATGACCGTCAACCGGACGGCGAAGTCATTGATCGACTCCGTTTCCTTCATACGTAGCACCTCGAACTCGGTCTTGAGAGTTTGTACCTTTGCTTCCTTCACACGATCTGCGCCAAGATGCGTCGCTTTCAACGCCTCCCACGCGGCTTTGGCCGTCTCCTTTTCGACCAGTAGGAAGAGCGTCTCCTCTGGGATGCCCTGGTAGATGGCCGCCAATGCCATCTGATCTTTGCGCATATCGACGTTGCCATTATCGATTGCATCCCACACACCTTGAGCCTTCATGTATACCTTCATCTTGATTGCCCATGCTGCATAATTGCTCTCCGTGAGCATCGGATAATGCAGCGAGATGGCGGAACTCTCCTTCGCCATCGCACCGGATGATGCCTCGTTGCCGTCGAGACCGCTTCCCGAATCACGTGACATGATCTTGGGCACGGATCAAAAAAACTCTGGCTACTTTGAAGGCTCTTGGACCGAGAGAAAACAGAGAAAAATTACTGTTTTTCTTTTTCTCTTTTTTTTTCTAAACTTTGCTCTTGCTGCTCTGCTCTGGCCTCAAGACCCCTTTTATTTCACGTCGCTTGCGTGCAACTCGGAGAAAAAAACGTGATCGGAGTCGCGCAGATTGTCCGTGACTTGCTTGGAGACGAAACACGACTTCGCTCGGATTCAATGGAAAATCAATCGACTTTTCCTCGATGCGAGGTGCTCGTATCTTGACTTGCGCGCTGCTCCTTTTGCCTTCTCTTTGCCGACGTGAAGATCAAGATCACACAAACACAAAGCCTCCTTGCTCTCGACGTGATGGAAGCACAATGCAAACACCTCGGCATGGAAATCGAGGTTTGATGGAAATCAAAAATTGCTTCAACGCCGCTTCAAAAGATGTCTCTTTTTCTTCCTTTCTAATTGACGTGACCTCTGGTTGTGACTTGCTCTGCCCTTGTGCAAGAAATTTTTGGACGAAAACTTACTTTATTTTTGCGAAGAACTTGCATCACTTGTTGCTGATTGCATTATCGGCGTTAATCGCCGTTCATTGTTCCAACCAATCGACACGCGAAGAGACCTCGGTCGCCTCCTTCTCTGCGATGGCGGCACGGAAGCTTGGTATGGGTTGGAGGTGGCGAGCTCGGCGTCGATCGGTGACGACGGTCGGACGACCCGAGGCCGACGGCGGCGCGCAACGGTGGTCGCCGAGGCCGGCGTGGCGTGAGCGCGTGGCGCCCGAGCAAAGATCACCCGGGCAGCGGCGGAAGAACTCAGGTTTAGGCTCTTGGCTCTCGATCTCTCAAGCTCTGATACCAATTGTTACGATTATTGCTCTAATTTGCTACGCTTTATTTCTTGCAAATCATGCGATGCATAAACTGATTACAAGCAAAGTAATTTATATGCCTAAGACTCCTAATAGCAAACGACTAGGACTTCGAATTGGACGCTACTTCAATTCGAATTACAGATGAAATCGAACTCCATTACGCTAGGACTCTTAAGTCAAGATTAAATCTAACACACAGCATACGGTGTATTACATACAGAATCCTTCTAAACTCGTGATTCTAACTGATCCTCATGTGCTCTCCTTAGAGCATCTCCAACAAATCTTCTAAAGTGCTCATATCCCCTATATTTTAGAAGAAAAGGTAAAAAAAAAGGGCTCCAACAGATCCCCTAAATGGTACCCAAAAATATAGATGACTCCATCCCTGATTTTTCGTCCCCCATATATGGAGGACGCACACCATCTCCTAAATCGGTCCCAACGCTCCTGCGCCGTCCGATCCCCTAAATTCTTTGGTTGGTAGTTTTTGTGGACCCAGATTTTAATTTAGGGGACCATATTTAGAGGACTTGTTGGAGGTTACATATTTTTAGTCTTCTATATTCTAGATTGTGTCCTCTAAAAAGAGATTTAGGGGATGAGATTTAGAGGACATTGTTGGAGATGCTCTTACTACTGGAAGCCTCGAGCTCCTCCTCTTTGCCGTCACCAACCGCCATCGGGGTTGCAGGTGGAGGCTGGTCACAGCCATCCTCGGGCTCTTTCTTCAGTTCGGTTTCTGTCGGAACCCTGGATTTCCAAACCCGAACCCTCTGTGTATTACAGCACTATTCTCAGATCAAAGCTAGTGCACACAGTTAAACAGATATGATTACATAACCAACAGCGCTTTATTACAATAATAAAGAGTACTGACCATCAGGTCTCATTATTACAATTGAGGTTACAAGACCTCGCACACACGAAACACTGTGGAAGCAAAGATAAATTTAGCGGAGACCCATCAATACGCTACAGGCAATTGACTGGGGAAGCGCGACCTAGAACTCATGGAATCCTTCGTCTAATCCACCCGCGAAGTAGTCGTAGTCTCCTTCTTGGGCCTCGTATTCCTCTGAATATTATTTTTGAATGCAGCATGTGAGTACATAAAGTACTCCGCAAGTCTTGGGAAAAAAGCAGTAGATGCAAGGCTTAACAAAGGAGGGTTATATGGTTCTTTTGCACAAAGCAATATTTTATTTCAATTACTATTAAATATTTTCGAAGGCGTTGATTTAACAAGGTAAATAGTTTAACTGAAATAAACTTTTATAGTGAAGGTTCCATCCACCAACACTACATAACCAATAAAGTTTAAAACTGCGGGTTACATCCACCCTCTCTGGCTCCAACTGCCAGGATACCCTTCCGAGAGTTCCCTCTACTCTCGGAATACCAAAAACGTTGATTTTAAAATCAAAACCAAAAATCTACCATGTGAATGCATTCCTTGCCCGCCCTTGACCGTGGGCACGGCTATTCGAATAGTTTGACATTCTGCAGAGGTTGTACAACTTTACCTCTAAGAGACAAATTATCTTAACAGTCACCACGCTTCCTTTGGCATGAGACACAGATAAATTATCACAAAGTCTTTACCTCACTCTAGACTAGCTAGACACCACCCGCTGAGGTTTCACCGCAGAAGGGGTAAATCTGCCCAATCCGAAGCCCCCTCTTGCGCCATATGAGTACAGTAAATCTCTGTCCCTCACTGTGAATCTAAACTAATAATCCACCAGTTCAAATTATTTTACATCCACCCAACAATTACCTGCTCCACAGTCATGACCTTAACTACGTCCACACCACAATATGCACTCATAATTACACCATCATAAAAACGTCCGTACCAGATTAACTCTCCTCTATTCTCTCTCCTTACCCAACTATATCCGACGGTCATCTTTCAATGGATCTGCAGTACCCCTCACATCCCGCTACGCAGAAACCCCTCCGTTCTCCGCCTCCCCCGCGCCTCCTCCGCTCCCTCCGCCTCCCCCGCGCCTCCCTCCGCCTCCCCATCCTCCCCCCGCGCCTCCTCCCTCCGCCTCCCCATCCTCTCCGCGCCTCCCCATCCTCCCCGCGAAACCACCGCACCGCTCTGCGGCTGCCCTCCCAAATGGTCATTTCACCGCGTGGGCCTCCTCCCGATTCCCACCTCCTCCTCCGCTCCCCATCTCCTCCTTCACCAAACCCTAGCCGCCGCCGCGACGACCCACCGGCCATTTCCTCCTCGTCCTACCCGCCGCCCGATCCCGAGGCCGTCTCCTCCCGACCGCCCCGCTCGCGCTCCGTCGCTGCGGCTGCGCAACGGCCGCGGCCGCCGCATCCTCCGGCGGTGGAGGGCTCGGGGAGGCTGCGCCGCCGTCTTTGGGCGCGCGAGGAGACGCTGCCTCATCGAGCGTCTGCGCGACAGTGGGAGGCGCTGCGCAAGGGCAACCTCGAGGCGGCGGGCTGGGACGACGTCGCCGGCGCCGTGACCGCCAGCTGCGGGAGGTTCCCACGCCACCCACAAGTCCGGCGTGCGGCCGCCACAAGGTCGAAGCTCAGAAGAGGTACCGCGCGGCGCGCGCGCTCCGCCGGTCGCTCCAAGGGCCCAAGTGGCCCTTCTTCCAGCTCCTCCACGACCTCGCCGGCGCGGGGGCCCGACCCAGCCCCAACCCCATCGTCAAGATCAAGCCCAAGGCACCCCGCCCCGCGTCTCCTTCCCCGTGTCCTCCCCTCGTCCTAGGAGGCGGTGCGGGCAGAGCTCGCACGCCTCATCTCCAACGGCGGGGCGGGAGCGGGCTGCGCTCACCATCCCCAAGGTGGCGCGCACAAAGCCGGTGGCGCGGGAGGTGAGGGAGAGGAGCGAGGAGGCGCGGAGGCGGAGGCCATGGCGAGGTGGCCTCGCGCCGCAGCCGTCGGGAGGGTTCACGAGGTGGAGGCGTGAGGCTGCAGATGGCGCTCCAGATGGAGAAGGAGCGGATGGAGTCCGAGATGAAGCGCACCCAGACGCTGCTCGACGCGCACCCAGACCCAGTAAGAAGTGATCAATTTCAGGTTTAGTTGCTAATGAAAGAGCATATAAACAAATTTCTCAAAGTTGGCAAGGACAAGCTTGCATGGAATGTGTCAACCAAATTTGTGTATAATATGAATTTCTCAACAATCCATACCATAGTTTCTCAACATTGTTAGACTGATGCAATGTTGGTTAATTTGTATAATTTCAGCAAGCATGTAAGTTCTATTTCAGTATTAGGATGCGGATGCATCCACCAGTGGAGGATGATACAATCCCAAGCCAAGGGACTCCTCCTTAGGGTCGTGATCTCTGGCACCGAGGCGTGCCTTGACGTTGCCATCTACACCGAGCCACCGACTGCCTCACCACGCTACTCTCCAAGGAGCTCCTCTCACTCGACCATGCCAGCCAGCGATTATGCGCCGACACCAGCAGCTCCACAGCGGGCGCACTGCCCCTCCTGATGTGGATTGAGATCTCATGCTTTGTTCAGGCAAGGGAACAAAAAGGTACTTTCCCCTTTTTATCTTCAGTTTCATCACATTCCATCTCTAATGTGTATGTAGTTAAAGAAACTTCTTCGGGAATGCAAGATTTTTATGATTAACAACCATGCCTATGTTTTTGGATATGAAAGTTCAGGTGAAGTTGACGTTTAGCATGAAATTTGTAAAAACAGAAGATTGAATATTCTCCACTTCCCTGACATTAACACGTAATTAAAATTGTGCTTTGAAGTTTGTTTCATGCAAGAGAAATATGAAACTTCCGTCTTGTGATTTTTCTCAAGGAACATATGGATAAATAGCACAATAATTTGGCTCGCATTTCTTGATGTACACTATTGAATATTATACACATGAATGTAATTATGTGTCTATTATGCTAATATTTTCCCTCATGTAGTTGGTGATCATGGTGTGAAAGCACAAGGCGAAGGATGGTTGTTAACGGTTGCCTTAATTGAGGAACCAAATTGGCACCGATTGATGCTCTGGTTTCTCGATCCTTATGTGGTATTTACTTGCAATGGTAAAACAAAAACAAGTTCAATCAAGTTCCAGACATTGGAACCTCAGTGGAACGGTATGTGTTTAGTGGTACAATTTCTGGTTTTCTTTTCTAAACATTTACATTTTCTTCCATATGCATATCACTAAGAAAATGTGACTATGGAATATGGAGTTCCCTCGTTTTAGGCGATGTATGGATTCCTCTTCAAGGTAACTTGGCTCGATCTGGCAGTCTCTTGGGCGCTGCAGGGAAGGTGGAAGCCTATGGTTTGTAACAGGCCTTTGAAGACAGGTCCATAGTTCACACTATATAGCAAATAGGGATGAAATTGAAAACTGTTGTGATTTGGAAGTATAATTGGATGCTGCTCAAGTTCAAATATGCATTAGATGGTTTCGAATACGATATGGGTTCTTTAAAAGAATACGAGATATGGGTTAGATGTCCATCTGATTGACTATTACATGAATACTTAGAATTGCTATTCACATGTCAAGGAAGTAAAAATGTTCGCACTTCGATGCGAATAACATGTCGCAAATGGAATTGCGGAAAATTCATCATTGACACAATTCTTCCGATGTAATTTAAGTACTTGGATGTCGATTAAATTTGTAGTTGTATTCAAATATATACAAGCTTGTCTCCATCGTATTGAAAATCAATTGCAGATTTAAAATGCATTTTATATAAAATCAAACCTTTTTCTTGACTGGGGTATGTATTTTGGGTAAAGACTAAAGCTTCTTATACAGATCCACACCTTGTTAGGTTTACTCATGGATAAGCTTGTTAGGTTTACTCGATATGGATTAGGCGTAAGTGAAACCTTTGCAAAAATCTTTTAAAACAAAAGGAATATTCAATTAATATCAACTCATTAAAGAAAATGGAGAGCATGCTTAAGTTAATGAATATGTTTCATTCATATATAATGTGTACACCCTGTGTATGTTCTATCCTATAGGAATTCGATAGGAATTGAGTTGTTGTTATGGTAAGTTAACATGGTTCATTATTAAACCATGGATTTGATTCACCAAATCCATCATTATTGTATACTCTTTGATAGATATAGCACAACCCAAATCAATCCCTAATCCTTATTTTACAGATTTAAAATGCATTTTATATAAAATCAAACCTTTTTCTTGACTGGGGTATGTATTTGGGTCAAGACTAAAGCTTCTTGTACAGATCCACACCTTGTTAGGTTTACTCATGGATAACTTGGATTTCTTTTTTAATTTGTGAATGTCTGCGTGTACTTTTAATTTGGAAATGCATAGTGTCAGAAGCCTACTATTTCTGCTGATCACAATTGCTATCTTATATAGGTTGCAATCTCCGCAAGCGTCGTATTCTTTTCGGCGATTCACTCCCTGTTGGTATGTCGGTTCATTCATTACAACTGAAATGGAATAAGGTAAATGCTATTGATATAGATATGTTCACCATTTTCAGGATGTAAGAGGCGCAGAGTCTCTTGAAAAGTCCTTTGATTCTACAAGAAAAAGCTTCCTGAAACCATGGCTTGGTGAGACTACTGGAAGGGAGGTCGGTGACTTGGCCGTGGATCTCGATGACCTAAGGCAAGTAATTGATATTTCTCATTTGTTTCCCTTCTTTTTTTTATTATTTGAGGATCTGATGATTGTATGCACATATGCAATTGTGTTACCTAAGGAAATGTTTTTGTTGTTTCGCTGCCTGTAACTTATCGCTGTAAGTTCTTGGTGCCAAAACTAAAAAGGCGTGTGTTGTGGCAAGTACAAGAGCGGCGAGCTACAGTCTTTGCAATGATGTCGAGTTGAAAGGCAATCGTGTACTCATGCGGTTTTTTTTTCAAAAAAGAATTTCTGGGGGTAAACCTTAATGATTTTGTGAGAAAGAATTGAACTTTTGAATGATTGAAGCATGATAGACGGGTGCAAGTCAAATAGTGAAGCGTACGAGTGGCTGAGGAGAATCAGAATCTTGTTCAAATATCTCATGCCCAAATTTGCCTGAAATATTCTTTTTGCCAAGGCTCCATTTCACCTCATTTAGCAAGTGCAAATTACATGAGAAGCGCATTTTCTGACACTTTTTAAATGGAAGAAATAGGCTCATCGAGAACTCTATTACTGTTGCTTCGTTAAAGGACGACGCCCCCATCAAGCTTAGAGCTTAATCTCAGAAGCAATCCTTAGTTGTCTAACCTGAGTGCCAAGCTATCCCAAAAGATGTGTCACACGGACGAGCAATTCGTAACTTGTAGGCCGTACTGAAGAAGTGTGGGGCGTTCTCCTTTTCACTTTCTCGTGGTGCCATCTGACTTCAGATTCATTTTTTCCCCTTTCAGCTGGGCAAGTGGAGCTCTTGATCCAGAAGGTGCTGCTTCTCAGAGCAGTGTGACATCTATTACGAGGTATGGTTGAAGTCATCTCAAATTTTACTATCGCTTTTAGGCTGTATTGAAGTTTCACACTTGTAATGTATACATTTATCCATGAAAAATCAGGTTACCTTTGCATTTTGATGCTGCCTTTTGGACTTGAACCACCCTCCTCGTAGCATTGCACAATGATTGGAGAGAGTGAGGTGACACTGACTCATTTTCTCACTGACACTTTCCAGGGGTGTCTGGGCTATGATTGCCGTCTTCCTTGCCTACTGCACGCTCCAAGCACCTTCAACGTGAGTTAGTTTTCCTCCTTTTTTGAATCATAACCAAACATTTGTGTGTTATTACAGCAGCGCTTATCGTTTGTCGTTGTTGCTTAAATGGCAATGGCAGTCCTTCTCCACTTTAGTAGTGTAGTGCTTATGTTTCAAGTGGCAAGGGCCAAATTACCTAGAGGTCCACACCCATGTTTTATACATGCGATTTTTCTTCCTTGATTTCGTAATAATTTTGGATCCTGTAAATCTTACGTACATCTGTAGATCAATATGCTGACATTTTGGATGATAATAATTCAGCCTCCGGCAATATTGTCATAGGATACTTATTAGGCCCCATCCTGTATCTGTCTCGCGCTGGTGCATGGGTGGTTGTTGTTTACCTTGTTGCTCTTACCTTTCTTCTTTTTCAGGTTAGCTACATGCACTATTGGTTATTGTTCTGTTGGCATCCTTTGTGCCCAAACTACTTGATTTTGACACTTCAGGATAAAAGGCCATACATCTTGGATATATAGTGCCGTCTGCTGTGATTCTAATTGAGTTGTTGCTCATTTTCCAGAATCGTGATGATGCTCGCCAGTTCATGAAACACCTTTACCCTGATCTTGGAGTTGGTAATATATTTGTATGAAATAGCTACACAATTGTACAAAAAATGATGTTAACCAACCTTTCTTTAACCTAATGCAGAACTAATGCAGAATTACCAGAGAGATCCTATGGAGCTGATTGCCGTCTGTATGTTCCAGAAAACCCTAAAAACAAGTTCATAAATATTTATGTATGATTTTCCATGTGAACCTTCCTATTTATGAAGATGCCCTGCTTATTATTGTTGTTGTTAGTCCATCAAATTTGATGATTTGATCTATTTATAGGAGACATTGTTTGATGAATTTGTTATTGCCCATGTCTTGGGTTGGTGGGGTAAGGTCAGAATGATCTGAAATCAACCTCTCCTTTGGGTCTTGTCGATTGGCTTCGAGTGATGGAGGTTAGATCTGGTTGCCTTGTTGGAAGAATTTTATGTTATTTTTTCTTCTGTCTCTTTGACAAGGAATTATGCTTATTATGACCTTTTGCAGCTTACGTTCGACATATGTTGCCAAACTTTAATGAGTGTTGGTGGGATAGTATTATCTTGGACATCTTGATCTGCAATTGGTTTGGTGAGACATTTGAAGACAGTTAACAACTTAGCATTCATGTTTCATACCTTCGTTTACATTCCTGATATGTATAAAATTCTTTAGTAATAGAGTTAGGTGTATTAAAATAATCCATACTGATTAATGTTAAGTTATACTAGCATTTGCCAAAGAAAGTCCATCTGATTTTTGCGATCTTTTTTGTTAATTGTTCAAAGTAATTATATCGCTCCTGTACACTAGATTAAAATGGACTAGGATTAAGAAAAGTACATCTTCTAAGGAACATGAATACAAGGTATACAAATTAGGTTTATGAGATCTTCGTCATTTGGCACTTTCACTGCTGCTTCAACATCTTGGTTCGGTGGCTCTTACGTCGCTAATGAACTTCTAATGGTTGTGAGAAAGCAGGTTTGATCACATCTATCTATCTATCTATATATAATCTCTACCCCTATAAACCACCAGTTAAAATTATCATGACATACTATCTGAAATGGAATCTTGACCTGGAGCCACTGTTCCAACAATTTATACCTTTTTATGCAGGACTTCAGAGTCTTTTTCTCCCATATGCTTGCCAAGATACAATCCTATGGCCTTCCTATATGCTTACGTTCATTTTTTTGATGTGAGTGAAATATATGCATCTGAACATTTGTGCCCATTTAATTGTGTCTAAAATATCTTCTGTTATGAGGGTCGAGATACTTGTTAATGGCGACATGGAAACTTTTAGAAGTTTATATTTTTTATGTAGTGACTATGCATGGGGTGTTGAATCTCAATCTACTCTGTAGAAAAGGAAATACAAAGTTCTTGATGATTTAAGCACTTTGCGGCTTTTAAGGATACATTGAGCACATTGAGTTTTCTTTCCTCTTTAGGGGAATGTATTTTGGATAAACATAAGAGTAAATTAGAAATTTAAGGACTTGGTGGTAGGAGATGCTACAGTGCTGCCGCGAAGGGCGGTCCCTCGATCACCGGCGTAGGCAACATCGTCGCCGTCGCCTCCGGGAAAGGTGGCGTTGGCAAGTCCGCCACTGCAGGTTCTCTTTTGTTCTCTGTTCTTTTCGAATTTATTAGTGCAGAAAGTTGTGTAAGAACAGTGCATTAGGATTTGGGAATTTATAGTCTAAAAAAGATTTGGGAATTCACATTGAAGTAGAAATGGTGCTAGACTCAAGATATTTCCCATTAGCTGTCTTGAACTAGAAATGGTGCTAGACTTTCCTAGACTTATGATATTGTCGATCAAGTGCACGATTTTAGGTCGATGCAATGATAGTTGCTGCCACATTCTTGCATTCAATCAGTCTTTGCATTATCCCTTCGCGTACAATGGGAAAGCTTGGTTTATCCTTATTTAACATGAATAAGGGCATCATTATTGGTGTTTATGCAAGTTCTTCCTCATCTTATGCGCACCAACTTTACATCCGGAAATGTGGTCCTTACTTGTTCTTTGTTTTGCTCATCATATTTATTGTTTGTAAGAAGTGGAATTTGGTAGGAGGTTCGTGTCTCGGCATAACTAGGAGCGTACACAATTCGACATCTTGATTCCTAGCACTTGTCAACAATCGTTTAAGTTATTTATGTGGTGTCTTGGTAATACCCTTATTGAATTGCTATTATTACATGCCCTTTTGGAAGGAAATGTTGACCGGGTGGTACATTCTTCTCTGGTGAAATGCCGAACGTACTTGACTTGGAACCAAAATGGAAAGATCTCTACAACTTGGTATCTGGCGAATTGAATGCCCATGGTCGAAGATGCCCGTGGTCGAAGTCGATGGCGTGGTCGATGCGACCACGTTGTAAGGGTCATTACGACCACGTTGAAGTGGGCGACCACGATACGACCACGTTGTAAGATCGGTCGGTACGACCACGTTGAGACCGGTCGGTATGACCACGTTGTAAGACTGGTTGGTACGATCACGATGATAACGGTCGTTATGACCACGTCGTGGTCGAAGGTCGCGGTCGAAGCCACTCGGTAGTCGAAGATCGTGGTCGAAAAGGTCGCCTAAGTGGTCGATTGGCGCGATGAGCGGTCGAAGCGGTTGGTAGCGATCGAAACCGGTCGTGGCGATCATGAGAGGTCGTAAAGGTTCTGGGCAAAGTCGTAAGACTTCCAACATTCCAATCCTCACATATGACTTCTAAACAAGATCACGTTCAAAGCTTCTGTGTGGTCGAAGCTCCTTCCGACTTTATCTTGTGACAAAAATATTTGGTTATACAATATATGAGACGTGAATCTTAATGAATCTGGTTGTTCGTTTTATTTTTTATTCATCAGGTATTGGTGTAAGATTTTTATCTTCATTGTTTTATGTTTTTAGCTAAACCATCCAATAAATAGTTTAATATATGTTCTGAAAATTGGATAAAGAAAAGGCCATGCACTTTTTTTCGTAGTCTGTTGTCTGACATTGCAAATTTTCTCTTTTAGAAGGAAATGCAGAATATTGAATACTTATTTTAACTGTACAAATTGCTGTATTTTGGATCTTAACACCCTTCGTGTCCATGCATATTCAGATGGTTCAGATCCAAAAGTACCAAAAGAATATGCTGAGCCATGGGTGAGTGGGGATACGAGTTTCCAAAATGTGAATATCTTCCTTCGCAGTTTGCAAACCTCATTAATTTAATTTCCCTTTTCACGGACTATACCTAAGCATTGTAGTATGTACTCCAGTCTCTAATCGCTTGAAGTAGTTATATCGATTGCTATGTTGTGAGATTGGTCGGACACACCACAGTAGCTCCTTTTTCCAGTTGCCTGCATCTCTTCCTTTACCAAAGAAGCCAGAATCAGTTGCAGAGCCAAATACAAGCTCCAAGGAGAATGCTGAACCTGCGAGCACAAGCTCTAAGGTGACGCGTGAGGAAACAAGGCCATTCAAAAACAAAACATATATGGCCATTCAAAAATTGGCTTTGAAAGCAGGGAACAAAACATGTATGGCCATTCAAAAATTCGTTTGGTTGATTTCGTGTACATCCCTAAAATGCCTTCGTGGCGTTAGCACGGACACTATACTAGTAACCAGTAAATCCCTGGCACCCACTTTCCACTGGTGGTACCTAAACTAGACTATCATGAGTTAATCAGTTAGGTCGTACCCATATAGACTTAGGGTTGTACGGTAGTGCTCAGTCTGGACAAACACAAGCGTCGATCCTTAGTTGACTAGGGTGGAACATACACTTTACAAGATCTCGTGCTTGCCGCACCAACCCAAACCAACCATCCACCCTAATCTAAACCAATTTCCACATTTTATTTTATTTTAAAGGATCAGTGGCAACTCCAATCACCACTGAACTTATAAACACAAGGTTATTACAACAAATCATACTTTCCCATTTTCAAGATTTCAAAGGTATTAAATAGCGTGACTAAGCATTATACTACCATTCTATTATTCACAAATAATTATAATACTCTCATTATTGAGACAAAGGAAATTCTAGGGTAGCAAAGGTACATGGCATTCAACTTCAATTGAGGGCATAACAAAGTTGGATTAACTAATACCTTAAAATTTGAACTAATGTTTTATGTAAATAGCAATGCACATAATTTAAAATAATTAAAACATTTCAAAATCATAGGTTCAAGATGATCAAAGGAGACTTGCCTTCTTGCACGCTCTCGGGGTCTTCTTGCTGCGGAGTGGAGAGATCGTCGACAACGGTGCGCGCGAAAAGACGAAGCAAACAAAACAAATAAATACAAATCAAATCACAAACAAAAAAATATAATATATATACTAGAAGGAAGTTTATAATTTCATATGAATTTAGGAGAAAGATTCAGCGGATTTGGGGTTCACACGAGGGAGAACGAATATCTGGAAGATCAGTTTGGGAAAAGAAATCACTGAGACAATATTTGGACCAAGAAAAATAGAATGGATTTTATGGAGATTTTTAAAGATTTGAATTTAACTTTTGAAAGTGCACAGAAAATTTGGAATGGAACTGAGGCTTTGAAATTAAACTAGGTATTGGAATTTGAAATTTAAATTTTGAAATATCAAATAAATTTCAAATATTTGAAAGGATGGAAGAAATGGATAGTTTGGAATTTTTGATGAATTTAGAAATTTGAATGGGCTCAAACGGAGTTAAGATGAAGGAGAACGGGCTCCGGGAAGTTTAAATTCAGAAAAAAGGAAAAAGAGGAATTTCTGGAATTATTTTTCTAATGGAAATTGGAATTATTGCATCAGCACTGAATTTCCTTTTTCAGCTGATTTATTTTTGAACTGAAAATTGGGTTTATTGCGCCATGCTGGCGTCAGCATGGGGTAAATCCCACTTACAGGTGGGCCTCGGTCCATGGACCGAGTCCACGATCTACGGGGATGTGCTGAGGTGGCGAGGTGGAGGGCGCGGCTTGCGTGGCGCCGACGGGGCACGGACAGGGCGAGGTGGCGTCCACCGGGCTGCCACCTGGGCCGACCGAGCTGACGTGGCCGCCGGCCGGTGGCCGGCTCGGGCTCCACGACTTCGCCGTGCAGCGGCTTCGGCGGGTACGGGAGAGAGGCGACGGGTCCGAGAGAGGCGCGGGCTCACCGAGGGTGGCGAGACGCCAGCCGGCGTGAAGAGGCGGCGGTGCGGTTCGGGTTTGGGCGGCGGCGACGAGGAGGGGCGGCCGAGGGGCGGAGGAGGTCGGGGAAGTCGCGGTGGAGCTGAGGGCGGCGTCGGCCGGGCGAGAGGGGGCTCGAGCCGATGGCAATTGCTTGCCGTCGAGCTCACCGGCGCTCGGGGAGGGAGGAGCACAGTGAGGCGGCGCTGCGATGCTCGGGAGAGGGAGAGGAGGGCGTTGCAGTGTGGGGCGGAGCTGATGGGGTTTTAAATAGGGGCGGAGGGGAGCGGGGGCGCGAGGATTCCTCGCCGGAGATGGCGGGATCATGGCGGCGATTGCGGGGAAATAGGGGGAAAGCGGCGCGGGGACGGCGGGATTCGGGCGCGGGGATGGCGGGGCTGGCGCGACCGCTCGGGGGAGGAGAGAGAGGAAGGAAGGGAGGAGATTCGGCGGGCGGGGTGGCGGCGCAAATGGCGGCGGTGAAGGCGCGGCCGAGCGGGAGGAGGAAGAAGGGGCGCGGGGAAGGAGAAGGGGAAGGGCCTGACAGTGGGCCCAGGCTGTCGGTGGGAGCGGAAGGGGAGGGGAACGCGGGCAAACGGATGGGAATCGAGCGGCCGAGGTGAAGGGGAGGGCGGACGGCGGATCGGGTGGCCACGTGTCGCCCAAAGGGGAGGGGAAGGCGGGATGGGGCGAGCGGCAGGGATGGCCGGGCGCGTGGGACGTGGCTCCATCCGGGCCGTCCACGCGTCGGCCGGAGGGGAGGGATTTTAATTTTTAAATTTTGATTTTAATTTTCAGAAAAGGCTAGGAAATTCAATAAAGCTCAGAAAAGTATTAAAATACTTCCAAAAATTCCAGAAAAATTCACAGAAGCTTCTGGAGATATTTTGGACTTAATAAAAATACTTCCAACTAATGTTGGTATTTAATTTTCATACTTAAAATACTTTTTAATTTCAAAAATACAATTTTAAACTCCAGAAAATCTAGGAAACCAAATGAAAGCCAAATAACTCCAAATAATTAATTTGAATTAGGATTTTTATAGAAATTCAAAATATTATTTTATTTAATGATATTTTTTTTAAGGTTTTCACTTAAAATACTTTTTAAATCCAGCTCTTTTTTTTTTCAAAAACAGAAATTCAGGGCAAATCCACACAAAACTCAAATAATTTAAAATAATTAATTTGAAATTAAATTTTTCAGAAAGTGAAACTTTGGGATGTTACAGTTTCAAACTCCTTAGCTGCCTGAGAGCGAATTTACACAGACGGCCAGGAAAATAAGCTGTAAAATGGAAATATAGCATGGTCTGCTTACAAAAGGTGTACGGGTAGTGTGACTTGATATAGCATAACACACTATAGCTAACCATTGGAAGTCCTTACAGCACGCAAAGGAGCACCATCCATGGCAAATGACAGTGTGGCACCTAACAACTTAACAAGCCTGTTCTTTTTTGCTTCGGTTTATGGCTGCAACTCATGGCTTTTGGACTATTTGTGAGAGAGAGTATAGAGTAACAGAAACTCGTGTGCGGTTTTGACTAATGTAAATAAAGTTACTACAGTGTATATTACAATCAACTTGTAAACCTTGCCTTGAAAAGACATTCCGTTTGAAACTGGTTACTGTAAAACAAGCCAAAAATTAACTTTTACAAGCTAAAAAGAGAGGCCTAATAGTTGATAAAGCAAATTTTCTTTTCGGTAACAAGTTATCAAACCACTAGTAGTATTGCAGAATTGTGGATGTGATAGTTCTTGCCATTGGTGCATTCTAGTTTATTTTCTAATTTTGCATGCTTTCGGCCCTACATGTTGGTTCACAGCTAATATTCTCTTTTTGAATGTCATTGCAAAAACAAGATCTAAGCATTTGCTTGGAACTGACCAAAGTGAACATGTAGGCTAAGAATTAGTCATTTTCTTCACCAGATATCAATAAGTGCAGTATATCACAGAGGTCCAAATATAGCTATATTGCACAGACATGCTCTGTCATCTTGACAATGTTTATTTTCTGACATGTACAGAATCAAGGGGGAGCATACAAACACTGGCTTCTGATGTTCCACCCATGACTAGATAATTTCACTACGATTCATATCACAACTACCAGCCTACCACTAAAAGGGAATAGCCCTGTTTCCTCAAAATCAAGTTTGTGCAGTACAGAAATACATTCTACCAAGTTAGTTTATATTTAGCACGGCTTCATATTTCCCTCCAGTACTTGTCCCCTATTCCCATTCTCACTGCTGCGTGGAAAGCGTTCTAGAGGACATAGACCTTTGATCCCAAAGTTACACTAGCCCATGCATCAGTGAGTGCGGGAACAAGATAGCATAAACTCGAGGGAACTGGACAACCACACCCATTCAGACTAGACAATGCAATATTGGACAGTGGACCAAGATCATCTACTTTGGCATATGGGCAAATTTATCCATCAAATGAATTCTTTGATTTATTAAGAGCAAATGGCCAGACAAGCTCTGAGCTTGCCTGTTTTCAGTTGTCTACTTTTGTGGAAACTCTACTTGAAATACTCGTGAGAAACAGACTGATCAAGCCTAAAGCCTTAAATGTTGACTAATTTCGTCTATCTCAATCAAGAAGTTCTTCCCGTCAACACTTATTCGGTTATTCCCTGTTGGTGATATGCTCTAGAGGCAACATAGAGATGTTGAATATATCACATACTATGTTTATGATACATTGCTTTGTTCCTTGAAATAGATATTATCATTATTGATCAATGAGTATGTGACTTATTCATAAGACTCTTAATGCCAAAATGTTGCTATTTCTAAATGATCCCTGATTATATATCATATGAGGAACAAATATGATTCAAAGATCAGCATATGTATTGATTGATGATCATGTCTTAAGGATCATGGTATGGTGATACCAAATCAATAATATGGACATGCGTTAGTGAACATATGTTGGATAGACCCGCCATGAGATACTGCAGAGATTCCATGTGTCATCAGTTGGTCTCAAGTAGTGTTTATGTAGAATCCTTAGACTTGAGATCATCATGGTTCCCAACATGCGTAGTAGCCTATTTTGGGACTACTAACCACTACTCCGTAACTGGGTAGTCATAAAAGTAGTCTTCGGGTTTGCTATGAAACATGTAGTGGGATGTGAATGATCAAGATAATTTGCCCCTCCTTATGGGAGAGATATCTCTGGACCCCTCGATGTAATGGATTATGAAAGTACATGGCCATGCTAAGGTGATTGAGGAGTCAATCACGAGTTTATAATTCATCACGGAATCGAGAGAGTAATTGAGCTATTAAGAGGATGGCACAGGTCTCGCCTTGAGCTTAATCTATATCGTGAGGCAAAGGGATTCGTACATGAGAACATTACAGGTTCAGCCGATATGATCTTTACGTATACTTTGGGGTTAATATGTCTTGCTAGAGGCCGTTATTAACAGGGTGACCGGAAAGACGTTTCCGGGTCGCGACCAAGTATACGTGAACCTAAAGGGTCGCACACTTAACGGGTTGGAACACTAATTCGAATGTGATTCGGATGTGGGCTCAATTCGGATAGAGATCCGGATAGACTCCTATTGGGCCTCGGTCCACGAGGCCCAAGTGAGAGATCTATATATGGAGGCGAGGGGCGAGGGGCATGCTTCGGTAATCCCGAGCCAAACCTAGCCACCACCTCCGAGCCAAACCCTAGCGCTCGCGAGTCTTTGGTACACTCGTGATCGGCGTTCGGCCGGACGTGTGGATACCGGTGGAGGCGCTGCTCGTTGCGGCGTTGATCGGCATCAACAACCTACAGATCGGATCTGCTCGTGGTGTGGTTGATCGCGTGGAGAAGACGATCTGTTCGGGACGATCGGACGATCGGCTACTTCCACTACTACCTTGACGCGCGTGGTTGGATCGGCTTCTCCAACTCTTCTTCCGCTGCGCTGCGCGTCTAGTGGTAACGATCCATGATCCCTCCTTAAGCATGATGTCCTTGTGTGCGCGGTAGAAAAGTTTTGTTTTCTGCTTTCGTAGCCTACGCGCATTCCTTCATTCCCTTATTCCTACACTGATGCACACCAAACATAAAAAATGCTTGGGCACATGGGGCCCCACGCTTGAGCCAGTTCATTCATCAATGAACGTGGGAACAAGGAACACATACACATGCATGAGGTAATGGGAAATTCACACTCATTTACACTCGGTTAAGTAATACTATAGCACAGTGGATAACAGCAACGAATACTCATGTACACAAAATGAAGCATGATAGCTGATCAGGTAAAAGCAAAGGTACAATACCAAAATCATCTGCTTCATCCAATAGGCAGAAAGCAAGCATGCCCACATAGTGTTAAAGCTGAAATGCTCAGCAATTTTTTTTATCTGGATTAGCCAATCAGGAAGCTAGGCCCCTGTTTGACTGTTGAATTGACATTGGCTTAACAAGAATATACCAAATTTCTTGTATAGCAGCCTATACAATAGATTACCCTTGAAGTTCAATCCTAAACAACTGCATCACAACGAAACAGTTTAAAACACAACAAACTTATCTTAGAACAACCCCCATTCCCAAGTCCCTTCCAATTCCCATCAATGTTAACAAAAAAAAAGGGCTACAGAATTTCCCACCCCTCGTTCTTACACCCATTTTTATTGCCCTGAATCAAATGCCACCTTTTAGGCTGCTATAACAAACAACAGTACTCTAACTAGAAGAAAATTTTAAGCAACTGATGACACATAAACAATTTTATCAATCCAAATTCCAAATTTAGTCCCTAAATCAACAAAAATGTACCCCCATATCTCTGTACTAACATGATTCTTCTAATTAGTAGATGACAACAAAAACGGCACCATGGGAAGACCTAAACTTCAGGACATCTTCAAGTGACACAGCGTACTAAATCAAACATTTTCTAAACCCAGGAGTTTCAAAATCCTCCAAATTGTATGCATAATTGGTACTAGTACTAGCATAACAATCCTTGTAAGTTGGTAAGAACACTTGTTCCGACAAAAGAAGCCCTAAACTTTACCACCACAAGCAACAGCGGGCACTAAATTGCACAACTCCTAATTAATTCCTAAGCAATGCCATCCTCGCTAATTGCAAGATTGTTCAACAACGGCGCCGAAATTTAGGCTTCAATCGGTACCTGCTGGAAGCTCTTGACGGTCTTGCCGATGCTGCGCCCGATCTCGGGGAGCTGCTTGGGCCCGAACACCAGCGCCGCGACGCCGGCGATGACTACGAGCTCCGGCACGCCGAGCCCGAACAGGCACTTTCACCCGAGCGCGCCGCCCCCCGCGCCCGCCCGCCTCGGCAGCGCGGCCACCGCGAGCCCGCCGCCCGCGACGAAGGAGGACGCCCTCGAGGACACCGAGGCCGCCGCGACGTGCGCCCGGTTCGCCGTCGTCCTCGCGACGGCAGCAAGCAGCCAGCTGCCGCGCTATGGAGGAGAGGTCGCGACATGTTTCTCTCGTGTTATCTTCGCCGCCAGTTTGATGCAAATGGACCGGCCCATGTAATTTTTGGGCCCAAATGATCCATAATGGGCTTTTGGATTAATATGGGCTTGTGTCTTTTAGTCTTTGCAAGGCATTGGTGTTGCATACATGCTATACAACAGTAAGCATCTGCATTAGTAACTAGTAATGAGCATCACTTGTTCACTGTTTTTATCACCAATTTGGTCCAATCCTTATCACTAATGCCAACATTTGTGGAACTGTTCTTCTGTGATTGTGACGACCCACTATTGCACTTTTGGGGTCACTGGAGGTGAATCTTTTCTTCTTCACGTCCAATGAGAGGTGGGACAGCTGAACAAAAGATTATATTACAATCCTAGAGGTGATGGGAGCAAAAGGACAACAGGTTCCGGACTAATATGTTGGGATGTTAGGTATTTTTCCTCTTCACAGAGTTTGGACTTTGGACCTATGTTAGATGCCTAGCTTGACTATCCAAAGCAGTGCCTTATCCAGACCAGACTCTTTACTAGATATGTATGACCTTGAGATGTGTCCAGAATCTTCTCTAATTTATGCCCTCGTGTTTATATAGACAACTTATCTCCTTGCGACAGAACTTATCATCATTATCCTCTCGTTGTATGTCTAGACGTCATACTAATACTACTCTATGATGATATCTAGGTGCATCCTATACTACTCTATGATGATATCTAGGTGCATCCTATCCGTCCATGCTGTCGTCCACTCATGCTGTAGTGGCCACCAGTCCGTAGCATGCCGACCTGCCCTCAATTGACTGCATTTTCAGAATCATCGATGTTATAAACATTACTCAGATGGAGTTTGACTCACCGGTGTACGGCTCGCGATAGGAACCTGCCGTCCGGGGGGGCATGACTTGGTGGAAACTGAACTGTCGCACTACACGCTGCGGCGCGTAAGCCTCCACCATGTACGAGAACACTAGATGGTGTGTCGTCACCCATAGCGTTGCGTCCTGCAGGCATTGCAGGGACAGTCCGTACGGTGATACACGCTCCACGAAGTCTACAGTTCATGGACCCCAGATGATGTCGCTGTCGTGCAATGACTCGAACTTGTTGTGCCACAACAAGTAGCACCTCGACGGTCTGCCCTTGACCCACTGCAGACGGGCACCAGTCCATCGAAATAATGAGCTACACACTCTTAATTTTGAGTGACGATCGTGAGAATGAGGTTCTGCAATGAGCGACTGAGATGAGCGAAGGGGAACTGTGAGAGGTTCGTACTTATGGCCAAGCGAAAAGGGAATTCGGTGCGCTCACCCTATAAATGAAGAACTCCTTGTTAATGAACAGCACTTCAGGTGAGGGGGGCGGCAATGTAATACTGACAAATGTGCAGATGAGGGAGCAGACGAGGGGGGATGGCACCGACATAACGACATTAGTGCAGACGAGAGAGCACGCATGGGGGGGACGACACGGACAGAGTGATAATTATGCGAAGAATGCAGTGGAAAAGAAAAGATAGCAGCAACGGACCGACATATGTGCGAAGGGTAGAGGTCAGGCACTGCAAAACATGCCTGAGCATCGTTAATTTAATGATTAAATTAACATGAATTAACATGATAAATTTTAGATATAAAATTCTCAGAAAAATTGCACAATTACTATGATTGTGTCAGAAAGTTTCACATAAAATTTTGTGATTTTTGGAGCTCGTTTGCTATATGTAACAACTTCTAAAAATATCAAAATCGTACGAATTTTAGTGCAACATTCACAATGAATAAGATTACCAAAAAATTACATAATTAAGTACGTTGTGTTGAGAGGCTGTATATAAAATTTCATAATTTTTTGAACCCACTTACTATATTCAAAAATTCAAATAAACAATATGAAAAAGGGCAGGTGATTAAGCCAGCTAGTCAGCTGGCTAAATCACCTGCCGTCTAGCCATGAGCCGGCAGACAGTGCTGGGGCAGAGGTGGGGCGGCAGGTCTCCTGTCGTTCGATGATGGGGCGGCAGGCTACCTGCCGTCCGGTGGCGGGACGGCAGGGGCCTACGCGTTAACCTTCCGCGTTGCCGCCCGGTCATGGACAACAAAAATAATATTTTTATTAATATGATAAATATATAACTATTTTTATAAATACTATTGTAAACAGTACCAAATATGTTAAAAACTCATGCAACAATCATCGACGGAGCTACCTAGGTGGGTACAGTTGCAGTTGGGTGGTTTCCTTCTGGCTCAGTAGCTACCAGGAAAGAAGATGACAGGCCGAATGTACAGTGTAGCGTGGAGAGATGGATTAATTTGACTTGGATACTATTTGGTACAACAATTAATTAACGGTTTTGCTAATTTTATAATTAACGGTTTTGCTAATTTTTAGTCGCATGAAATTTTCTGTGCTTATAGGAAACACCATCTATTGTCGGGGAAACTGTGATCTAGTAACAGTGGGCAAAAAGAGCCAAATTTGCCAGAGCAGTGCATAATTCACCCTACATTTGGTTGGTACCAATATATTGGTCTCTAGTTGTAACCGCCTTCCGAAACACTTGAATGAACTATGTAAAGACGTGAGTCACGCATGTCGCTTGAGGCTAGCTAGGATGTTACTGGCTGTGTTCTTTTTTGTTTTTTTTGTTTTAGTTTTAGCTTATCGTTTTTTATTACGGTAACAATTATAAATAGTGTCTTTTTAAAATTTAATCTACAGATAAATTATAATAGACACTGTACTGAGCTCACTATACTAGCTAAAATCACAAATGACTGTTTTTTTCTGCGTACTGTCCCTCGTGAACAGCCAAAATTCATAAATCATAGACCTCTCTCGCGAACAGCCAAAATTTAAAAATCATAGACCAAACACCAAAACAACATCCAAAAATACTCCCCCCGTTAATAGAGATTCAAGCCTTCAAGCTAGCGTCAATCTAGATTCATTCGGCTAACAATCTAATCACAAACATCACAATTAGATTGAACTAACAATCTAATCTCGTACAATGCCACAATGTCCTAATTAGGACATGATAATATACATACACCTCCACCCTACAAAAGAATTCCTCTTTTGCAAATACCCCCTTCAACTTCTCACAACTCGCAACCATGCCATGCCATGACCACATCCCCTAGCTCCACCCTAAGCTTCTCCCACCCAAACTCCGCGATTTCGTCGCCGTCGCTTGCCTCCAGCCTCAACTCGACGAGCATCATGGCCGGGGCCACCTCCGACATCTCCATGGACATGGCCACGAGCCCCGACAAGCTGCCTAGCGGCAGGTGCTCGACTCCCTTCTTGCCCACCATGAAGTAGCCGAGCTTCGAACCAGCCTGACCGAGGCGCTCCACCGTCTGCTCCGGCGACGCCGTCGTCATGAATCGCTTCTCCCGGCTCCGCTTGCTCTCGCCTAACAAGCCCGACAGGTCGAGCCCAGGTGACATGGATATGATGTCGAAAGCGTTCAGCGCCGGCGGGACCTGGAACGCCAGCTCGCGCTCCGGCTGGCAGCCGAGAAGGTCGCCGAGCTGCGAGTCGAGGCTGAGTGACCGTTTGAACCATGGGTGGCTGGCGAGCTCCGCGACGGCGAGGCGGGTGGTCGGGTTGGGGTCGAGCAGGCGGGCCACGAGGCGGCGCGCTGGCTGCGACACCCACCGCGGGAGCGCGTACTCGCGCCGATGCGCCTTCCGGCACATGTCGGCAATGTTTGAGTCGTCGAACGGCAGGTGGCCGGCGAGGAGGACGAAGAGGATGACGCCGCAGGACCAGGCGTCGGCCTTGGCTCCGTCGTAGGCCTTGCGGCGGAGGATCTCGGGGGCAGCAAAGGCAGGCGTCCCGCACGCGGTGTGCAGCTGGCCGTCGTCGCGGAGCGAGTCCGGGAGCGCAGCGAGGCCGAAGTCGGAGACCTTGAGGTTTCCGTAGGCGTCGAGGAGGACGTTCTGCGGCTTGACGTCGCGGTGGGAGACGCCGCGGGCATGGCAGTAGATGAGCGCGGAGACAAGCTGGAGGAAGACTCGCCGCGCGGAGTGCTCGGGGAGGCGGCGCGCCGGGAGGGAGGCGAGTCTGGAGAGGAGGTCGCCGCCGGGGGCGAGCTCCATGACGAGGTAGACCTTGGAGCGCGTGGCGAGCACCTCGTGGAGACGGAGCACGTTGGGATGGCGGAGGCGGCGCATGGCGGAGACCTCGCGGAGCACGCGCGTGGCCATGCCGGTGGCGGTGAGCTCTGGCTTGTCGAGCACCTTGACGGCGACGGCCTCGCCGCATGCGAGGGAGCGTGCGTGGTAGACCTTGGCGAAGGTGCCGCGGCCGAGGAGGCGGCCGAGCTCGTACTTGCCGAGGAGCGGCGCCGCGTTGTTCTTGGCCGCCCTGCTCTTGGTGGCGCCGGCCATGGCGACACCAAGACCAAGAAGGCCTTTGGCTCTTGGGATGGTTAGTAGTATGATGTGGTGCGGTTTAGAGGGGGTTTGGTATTTAAGAGGTGGGTGTCGTTGAGAGTATGGTATGTTGTTTGTGGCATAGTGGGTTTTATTTTTCAGTAGTTTATAGATTATGATTTAAAATTTAAAATTTTAACTGTTTATGAGAGGTAGTACATAAAAAAATAGTTGTATATGATTTTGGTTAATACAGCTGAACTCAATACACTTTTTTACTATAATTTTCATGTTAACTCTATCTTAAAAACACACTATTTAAAAGTTAGTCATTATAGCATAAACTATAAGCTACAAGCCAAAAGTTAAAAGTTAAAAAGAAGACACCATGTACCATTTGTAGTAATTATAGCCACTATTGATGGTGTAATTGAAACAATGGGAATAAATTTTAGGGAAGTGCTAAATAGCACTCGAGTGTTTTTTTAGACTGAGAGCATTCAGAATTTTCTTCCATGTATACACCCCTTTAAAAAATATAAGTGTTTCGAACCATAAAAAACAATCGAATTTCTTTTCTCCTACGTATACACCCCTCTAAAAAAATATGAGTTCTCCGAACCATAAAAACACTCGAATCCTTATCTCCCCATATATATATATATATATATATATATATATATATATATATATATATATATATATATATATATATATATATATATATATATATATATATATATATATATATATATATATATATATATATATATATATATATATATATATGAAATGGGACACCTAGGTGCCTGACACCTAGGCTCCCTGCCGTTAGATTGCTTTTAGATACGTGCTAGAGCAATGGTATGTATGGTATGTAATATATTAGGCATGCTAAATCAATCATGGAAGGAAAGTCTTAATCATGGATGGAAAGTCTCAATCACACTAGCACGCATCTAAAAGCAATCCAAAGGTACTAGGTGCCCAGACACCTAGGTGCCCCTGTTATATATATATATATCCCTCTAAAAAATCTGAGTGCCCTAAACTACAGTAAAACACTTATGTACTCTCTAGGCACCACCATAAATTTAAGCCTGTCGAGAGCGTATGAATTTCGTAATAATTTCACAAGAATGAAGTGCGCAACTAGCACATCAATTGTCTGAAATACTTACGGACAAACAGTTTTGTCGCCGTGACCCCCGGTTGTCAGCATATATATGTTTTGTGTGGATGTCGTGTTAGCATTTACCTATAGTAAAAAATTTCTTTCTTGCATACAGTATTTATATACATTTTTAATTTTTGGAATTTTTGATATATTTGACACTGTTTGCAACGGTATTTACAAAAATAGTCGTATGTCTGCTATATTGACAAAAATACCATTTTTACCGCCCGTGAGCAGGCAGCAACGCAAGGGGCTAACGCGTGGGCCCTTGCCATCCCGCCACCATATAGTAAGCTACCTACCACCTCGTCACCACATGGTAGGTGGCCTGCCGCCCTAGCTTATCAGCTTGCTGCCCATTAGCTTATCAGTCTGCCGCCCATTTGCTATATGCCATTTGTATACAGTTAAGTACATTATGCAAAGAGGATGCACATAAAAATTCATAATTTTTTGAGCCCATTTGGTATATTAAAAAAATTCAAATAAGCAATATACAAAAAGGGCAGCAGCCGGTTTAATCTCCTGCCGTCTAGCCATAGGATGGCAGACGGTGGGTGGGACGACAGGACGCCTGCCATTCGGTGATGGGGCAGCAAGCAGCCTGCCGTCCGCTGATGGGACGAACATGGGCCTACACGTTGGCTCCCCTTGCGTTGCTGCCCGGCGACGGACAACAAAAATGATATTTTTATAAATATGTTATAGATGCGGCTATTTTATAAATATCGTTGCAAAAAAGCTAAATATGTCAAAAACTCTATTTTTTTGGTAGGTGTTGCTGATGTGATGTAATTTGCACAGATCAACTAGGGCATGACCCTTGCTTGATATTTTTGAGGGCCAACAAGGCTGCAACAACACGGGTGGTAGTTGGTTAACTGGTAACCGGACCCAGAAAGTGGGAGAGGTAGGGACAAAGAATCCAGCTGTGCACGGCTAATTTAGTAGGGTTTAAGAGATCCATTCAGAATGGTTTGATTTTTATTTCTGTCTTCTAACTTTTAAAAACAAAAATCATGTTTGATTTTTAGCCTCTGCCTTCAGTTTTTAAAAGTTAAATCATTTTAAACTAAAAAAATCATTTTAAACATATTAATTTTTTAACATAACTTTTTCTTTTTTTATTTGTATTGTCTATAGAGATATAACGGTTTTTCATTCTTTTCATTTTTCTTTACTTTCCTTTAATCGAATGTTCGAGCTAAAAGCTAATAACCTTTACACACTTTAGGCAACAGCATAGCTAAAAACTATTAACAAAAGCCGTAGACGTTAATTCGCTGTTTGTTTTACCTGGCGGACGCGGAAAGGAATGTGCTGGGGGCCAGAAATATCAGGGGGATCGTCGAGTTGCTAGCTGTTGCAAATGGAAAATCTACCGGCGTGTATGGTAGCGAGGCTGGCTCCAGTCGTGCTCCAGGCACCAGAGTTGCTAGCTAGCGAGGCTAGCGCGCGTACATCAGACGTCAACCACCACCCGCGGTGTTCCCGTCGCCCAGGGGCAACAGGAAGGAACCTTCACGATTGGACGGGACTGGCCTAGCCACATGAATTTCGCAAGAATTTCTTGTTCCTTAAAGAAGTAAATTAAGCTATGTTTATTTTAGTTTCAGCTTTTAGTTTCTAACTTCTTAATTTTATTATTTTTTTACTTTTTCATCTTTTTTCTTTTATTTCTTTGTATTATCCATAATGGTATAAATTTTTTAATTTAATTACACTAAAAAACTAATAGCAGTTGTAGTACAATAAAAACCTTAAACATTGATAAATAAGTCAAAAGTTTAAGCTTTAAGTTCAAATAAGCACTCCAATTTCAATCATCCTCCGACGTCTCAGAAGCTATAGTATAGATTTGGATATACCCAACATGAAAAAATAAATCTTGATACATGCAACAATCCATCAATGATTCTAGAAACATATAACAGGCCATCAACCATGCATCTTGTTGGCAAATTAAGGAAAAAGAAAAAAAACAGCTTTCTTGTTTATCATATCGCTCTTCATGTTGTACACGTTTATTTGATTTTTTTTGTGGCTTATAGCTTATTTTCACTGTTTAGAGTTTATTTATGGTAGTTTTTTTTTTGTGTAATTAAATTTAAAAAAATTTATAAACAGAAAAAATGTTATCCCATCACGGACAATGCAAAGAAATAGACAAAAAGGGTAAAAAACCAAAAAAGCTAAAAAACTAGAAAAAAAAGACAAAATCAAGAAACTAGAAGCTAGAAACTAAAGCCAGGTGTTAACTAATTTATCACTGGGAGTTAATATTAATTAATTAATAACCAAACAAGCGGTGGTTCGATGGAATATAAGATGTATACATCAGCGTGTGTGTGTGTGGCTGCTTTCTGCCTTCCCTCTCCTGCTAGCTCTAGTGTGCGGCTGCTTTCTGCCTTCCCTCTCCTGCTAGCTTTAGTTGACTGTAACGCACATGATTTTGCTTAGCTCGAAAACGACGTTGATTAGCTAGCCTAGGACGAATTTTACACGCGCCATACGTCAGTAATTGGGGATTAACTAGACGACGACGAACGTTGGGGAGAAGGCTCCTATGTCGCGGTAAAGCTTGGAGCTCAATTCGGCACATGGGAGAGCATGAGCATGCACATATGGACCAGCCACTGCCGGCGTAGCTTCAGCTGTTTGACTAGCCTAGCTTATTCGTGTGAGTTTCTCAGGTGCAACGAATCAGGGTACGTGCCGTGTATGGAGCAGAAAGTTCGGACTCGTGCGTCGACTTCGCCTGGCGTGCAGGGTGACGTCTACCGCGGGCTCCGCTAATCCAATGCCAACCAACGGCTCAGCTCCAATGCGAGTGCCCAAGGGTCCCAAGAGGTTTTCTTAATAGTTGCACACGTTTTTTAATTATGTATATACAGATGCCAAAATATGTATATAGTCTAATATGCAGCATAAGCTATTAGCTTCTTAATTATGTATATAGAGATGCCAAAATAAAAGGGGTTTAGGCAGCTGCCTGCCTACATGAGGCTTCGTCCATCCATACAAAAAAAACTTGCAAATTAAGTTGCCAGTGGAAGTATATCATGCGCAGTACCATAAACCTCTAAATGTAGAACAGAAAATAAAATTCCTAGCCAATCACCAATAATATGCTTAGATTAGCTTATTACTGCTAATTAGCTATTCCAAAAACTTTGGAGATTCAGAAAAACATGCATGTGATTTCCATAGAATATTATCCTATCAAAAATTCTTTTGAAGGAGCCGTTGCCTTGAAGAATATCTTCACCAAAGTTTCCAGGAAATTACGCGTACAAACAACCTCTTAGAAGATGCAACGTACACAATTGCCTTTCGAAATATAGCACCCTTTACCGTCCCAACATTATATGCATATATGTTCATGTGCATTGATGTAGGGTGGCCCGACCTCTATGACTGGGTCTTGTAACTGATCCAATATGTAATAGACATAATAGTATAGAGACATGTACCAATATACCTTCACCCTTTGTAAGAACTCCCAAGAGGGGTATGAGAGAGGGAGATCCACTCATTTCATACACGGGCACTATCTCTTTTGTCATTGGCTCTCTCTAGTTAGTCCTCTCATATGCTGTTTAGTCAGTAGCTACAACAGTTGGCACCGTCTGTACAGACGCGCAAGAAGCTGCGCAAGAGAACGCGCTAGAAAGCGACGACAACCAAGGGAAAGAGAGATACAACGGTAGAGACCATTGAGTCCAGCACGCGGCAGCCGGTGGTACCCCATGGCAACGATCACGATGTCTGCGTCGGTACAACTGTTGACCGCGACACCCATGCCGGTTCGACTGTCGTCCGCAACACCCACGGTATCATCTCGACACTACAGAGTCGGCCTCGGAACAATACCAACGAACATTGAGCCTCTCCGATGGGGATTATGCACAGAGCGCGTGCTCTGACGGCGAGGCCCGTCAGATCAGTTGGGGTTCAGCGGGATGTCTGCTACTATTGCAACTGTGGTCATTCGAGTGCTTTAGCCTCAGACGGTCCATGCTCGAGGACATGACTCCGTACGGGGCAGAGATGTAAACCAGGGGCGACGTCGACCGGCCTACGATGGGTTCTCTCTGGTGTTGTCGACGTGTAAGTAGTCTGACAATCAATTATTTCCTTCATATTAATGATGGTCGTACATAACAGCTGTTGTTCCTTGCAAATATAGTTCGCGCATGTCCAGGTCACGTGGGCATATTTGCCCATTGTGGAGCAGTTCGACCACCTCACAGCTGACGACCGTGCGCTGCGAGCCGTACTCACCTGCAGCACTACAGAGCCGCGCTTCTGACGGGCTGTCCTCCTTCTGCTGGCGCGACCAGGCTTTCTAGCTGACGCGTCAGAAGCTCGTGTATGACATCTTCGTCGAGGACTACGTGGTGCATCGTGTGATGCGCCAGTTGGCCTACGCCAAGTCATGCCAGTACTAGTCTGGCGACCAATGCTGCAGAGCATCCATGCATGAGTGACTGCCTCTCAGGAGTCTCCTTGTACTACTTATTCGTTTGACGACTACTAACAAAATGGTGCCATAAGCAGGCCTCTAAGAAGGGAGTAAAACACGGCACGAACTAGACGCCTAAGATGGAGGGGTGGACAGCGCAGTGGGAGGGCACGCTTGACGACTGCGTGGAGGAGGCCACCCCCTACGACAGCAGTGCGTACATGGAGTACCTGCACTGGTACCAACCTTGGACACGTACCAGGCTGGTACATGTCGTCATCCAGCCCATAGCACACATCGCCGCACTGACAGACACCTACCCCGCGCACCTTGCGTGGGACGCTCACGTCACGGTATGTTACATCAAATTTGTAAATATTCCCTAATGGCAATGTCACTGAGAGGATTGACCTTTTCGTGTTTTTTCTTGCAGGCTGACGTTGGTGCTGCGATTTGGAGGGAGTCTCGCATTATGGCGGATAGGATCGCTAGTGGTGTAGAGGTGACATCGGAGGAGGTGGTGCACTCTTTGCATTGTGTGCAGGCCTGGGGTGCACGTGTAGTTGCCCTGTTGTCGTGCACGAGACTACCAGAGGTCCACACGCCCGCACCTGGTGTACACACGGTGCGTCCACCAGGGCTGCCCCGACCGGCATGGCACGACACAGGGGGCTCTGCTTGGCCACATCCTACACCACCTTAGCCTGACGAGGCAGGGGGTCAGCTTGGGCATGGGCCCCTATGCCGCTAGGGCAGCAGTTTGCCCATCCTTCGTATATCTCTAGCTTCCCCACACAGGATGCGTACTCTGTGTCGTACATCCCTCCAAATGGCTTCGAGCACGCCATGGCACTAGCTGAGGTTACGCTTCGCCTCTTTTCGGTTTTATCCAATTGCTTTATCTGATGAACTAACGATATTTGCACTGCAGGTCTTGTCCTCCCTGACGAGGGATGTGGGGTCTCCCCGGGCCACGATGACACGTACCAGTATTTTTCGGACTGGGCCAGCTAGTCAATGGGCTCTGCACCTCGAGCCACACCCCTGGAGGTTCTCTCTGGGAGTGCCCTCACCGGTGCACCGGTGGTTACACAGGCGGCAGTGCAGTCCACTCCACCAACTTTGGGACGTGTGCGCCGGTCTCCTGACCGTCTTACCTTGTTGGGGCGCCGTCACCCGGCGCTGATGAAGATGGCCAAGTGGGGCCGTATGGGAGGACGCAGACACGGAGACTGTAACAGCTCAGGTTTTTACAAAAATAAAATAAATAAATAATAAAAATTGATTAAAATAAAATTTTAAATTAAAATAAGTATTTTTGTGCCTAAATTTTAAATTTGGTTTTGCCTGGATTTATGTTTTTGAGAAAGCTGGATTTAAAAAGAATTTTAAGTGAAAACCTAAAATACTATTAAATAAAATTATATTTTGATTTTCTATAAAAATCCTAATTCAAATTAATTATTTGGATTTATTTGGCTTTTATTTGGTTTCCTGGATTTTCTAGAGTTTAAAATCTATTTTTGAAAATAAAAAGTATTTTAAATATAAAAATTAAATACCAAAATTAGTTGAAAATAATTTTATTAAGTCCAATATGTCTCCAGGAGATTCTCTGAATTTTTCTGGAATTTTTGGAGTTTATTTCATATTTTTCTGAGGCTTAATGAAATTTCCAAGCTTTTTTGAAAATCTGAAATCAGGAAAATAAAATTTAATTCCCTCCCTTCTCCTCCGGCCGCCACGTGGACGGCCGGGATCAGCCCACGCGCCCCGCCCGATCCCACCTTCCCTCTCCACCCGGCTGCCACGCGTGCGGCCCAGATCCGCCTTCTTCCCGCGTGTTGGCCCATCCCACCGCCCGCCTTGGCCCCCTCTTGGCCGTTCAATCTCGCGCGCCCATCCCCGCCGTCCGCACCCCGCTCCCTCTCTCTCCTCTCTGCCCCGCGGACCCCACCCGGCAGCCGCTGCGCCTCCTCTCCCACTGACCGCACGGGCCCACCGGTCAGCTTCTTCTTCCTCGCCGCCCCCTTCTTCCCCGCCCGCAACCTCCGGCGCCGCTCCTCCCGGCCTCTCCCGTCCCCACTCCGCACGCACCGCACCTCCCGCCCTCTCCGCGCGCCCGTTCCCCACTACCCCCACCTCCCCACTCGCCCGATTCGACCGCAACCGCCGCCGCCCCCGTCAACCACCTGCGAGAAATTCCCGCCGGTGCTGTAACATCCCAAATTTTGGAATGTTCGAAAATTTTGAATAAGTTATAAATTCTATTTGCATCTTATTAGCACTTGACGTTTTTGCCAAAATTTTATTTGGATTTTCCCAAGTGTTGTGCTAAACAAAATAATAACCGAAAATAATTCTCAAATACAAATAAGAATTGTGATGATAAAAGATACAAAGTAGTTTAAAATGTGAGTTAAAAATACCAAGAACCAAAATCTAGGAAATCTTAAATATCCATGGGGATCCTAAACTCAAAATATAATAAATCAAAATCCGGATATTCCAAAAATAAATTATATATATATATACACAATTCAAAATAAAATAATATCGAAATCGAAATCCCAAGGCAGGCTAAATGATATCGAAAATAGAGGAATATTATGATTTGATACCCAGATATTTGAATCAAAAGTTGAATTAAAAAACCCAAAATTTGCTAGAGCCCTTCATTTTCTCTCATTCTTTTGCCCATTTTTCTTCTCTCTTACACGTGGGCCCTTTCTCCTGCCCCTGCCTCCTCCTTTCTTTTTCATTCTTCTCCCTCCTCCCCTCTTTCTCTTGTGGACGAGCTCGCACCGCGTCGCTCCCTTTCTTCTCCCACTCGTTGCTCTCTGTCTCGCTCTGACCTCGAGGCAAGTATGCGCTGTGTTATCAAGCTCAAATCCCCCGAATCCTGCGCAGTCGATGCCCTGTCACCATCAGCCGAGCGGCGCCATGCCCTGTCGCGCCTCTGCACGGCCGCACGTCGCCGTCGCCATCCCTCGCGCCCTGAGCTCGGTCGTCAGCCGCAGCACTCCTACAGCGCCTCCCTCTGCGACCATAAGAAGCACTGGATCCTCCCCATTTGCTTCCGCGCTACTCCCCCTCTTCCCTGGCCTTACTCCCTTCCTCCCTTGCCTAGCCGAGCTCGAGCACCCCACGCCCGTGAGCTCACTGCCACCGCCTTCACGCCAAATTCCGTCGCTCCGGTCATCTATTCCCAAAATCAAGAACATCACGGCGAGCCTCCACTCCTCAACCGCATGCCCTATGAACTAATTGGAATTTCGCACGCCGAAGCTCACGCGCCATCCTTCCACCCCAAGTCCGGCCGCCGACACCTCCATGTCCGCCGCTGCTCCTCCAGGGCGTCACGGCTCGATTCCTCTCTTCAGAAGCACCACCACGCCGCCACGGAGCTTCTCCGAGCACCGCCCCGTTTCTCCCTGCACCGTAGCGCGCCGGCGACGTGAACCTTCCCGCGCCGCCCATGGCCCTCGCCGCCGGCCCACCACGGCTCTCCTCCATCCACACCCGTCACCTAGGTGAGTTCTCCTGGCCTCCCTCCCGGTCACGCCCTCACCAATCGCCGCCCACCTCTCCGCCGGCGCTGCTGTCCGAAGCGCACCCCACCGCCGCTGCCCGAGCAGCCGCCCCCCGCTGACCTACGCTGCCCAGGGCCTAGCCGCCTCCTCCACCGGCATCCACCACTCCCAGACCCCATTTGCCGCCTTCCCTCCCTCTCGCCTCCTCGCGGAGCTCCCACCGTCGGCAGTGCGCCCCCCACCTCCTCTGCTTCGGCCAGCCAGGTGCCCTGTTTTAGTCCCCAACTGCCGCTTGCATCTTTAGAGTTAATTCCCCGTAGACTACCACGACAGACAGAAAACCCACATGGCTACCCGAGTGGGCTCTAAACACTTCACAGCAGAGGTCTTGAGTTCGAATCCTTCGGCTGCAGTATTTGTATTCCATTTGTTTTAACCCATTTTGATTAATAAAAATCAAGGAAAATTTTAGAAAAGTTTAGAGAAGCTAATAAAATTTAACTGGAATAAAAAAATGAGATTAATTAAGACTTAAATTTGGATTAGCTCATGTATGATTAGTTATATGGTTTGAACAATTATCCAAAAGATTTAGTATTAATTTGAGGTATTGATAAGGTATTATGATCTTGAATAAATATCCAAATCTAATAGAGGCTACCCATGATTAAAATTAAGATTTATGCCCAATATTTAAAATGCTGCCGTTAAATAAATTCGAGTGGTAGGTTTTACTAGCTAGCAAATATTGGAATATAACTTTGTTAGATAAATAAATTTTAATTAAAGCTAATAACAATTAGAATATAGAGACTTTCTATGTAAGTGTATACACACACACACACACATAAAAGGGGTTAAAGAAATGCGGATAGCATGTATACAAGCCTACTAGTAAATATAACAGTATAATTCTTGCGTTCATTGTAGGCTCTATTAAAAATGTATACAGGTAGACATTATCATAAAAATACTGCTAATCATGAACCCTTAAATGATAGCTTTAGTAAATAATGATAACTAAACGCCATCATGTTTAGCAGGCTTGAGCTACAAAGGGATAAAATATTAGAAGCAATAGTTTCCAGATAGCGCTCAGATTAAAAGGTCATAATAATATATAGATGCTAGCATATAGTGGCCCTAGGTCATCAAATACCAAAAAAAATCTCACGAACATATAGATACTCTAAAGTGAGTATGTAACCATTAACGCGAGTAATTAGGTTAACTCAAAATATAATAAATCAAAATCCGGATATTCCAAAAATAAATTATATATATATACACAATTCAAAATAAAATAATATCGAAATCGAAATCCCAAGGCAGACTAAATGATATCGAAAATAGGGGAATATTATGATTTGATACCTAGATATTTGAATCAAAAGTTGAATTAAAAAAACACAAAATTTGCTAGAGCCCTTCATTTTCTCTCATTCTTTTTCCCATTTTTCTTCTCTCTTACACGTGGGCCCTTTCTCCTGCCCCTGCCTCCTCCTTTCTTTTTCATTCTTCTCCCTCCTCCCCTCTTTCTCTTGTGGACGAGCTCGCACCGCGTCGCTCCCTTTCTTCTCCCTCTCGTTGCTCTCTGTCTCGCTCTGACCTCGAGGCAAGCATGCGCCGTGTTGTCAAGCTCAAATCCCCTGAATCCCGCGCAGTCGATGCCATGTCACCATCAGCCGAGCGGCGCCATGCCCTGTCGCGCCTTTGCACGGCCGCACGTCGCCGTCACCATCCCTCGCGCCCTGAGCTCGGTCGTCAGCTGCTGACATGGTGCCACGCCAGCACCACCTCAGCGTCTCTCCGCTCGGTCAGCGCCACGCCACCCCCGCGCCACCTCACCACCTCCCCGGGTCCGTGGACATGGTCCACATGAACCGGGCCCACTGTCAGCCTCTCCCCTATTTTCCAATAGGAAATTAATTCGGCCAAAAATAGAAATTTCCAGGGCTGACGCAATGTTGATGCTATAAACCCATTTTCCTTTAGAAAAATAATTCCAAAAATCCTGATTTTCCATTTTCTCTCTTTTTAAACTTCCCGGAGCCCGTTCTTCCTCGTCCTAACTCCGATTTGGCCCATTCAAATTTCTAAATTCATCAAAAATTCCCCTCTATCCATTTCTAGCCTCAATTCAAATATTTGAAGTTAATTTGAATTTATTTGAATTTGGTGAGTTATTTTCACGTGTAGACTTCGACGATTCGGAAAAATTCGGCGACGAAGGTTTGAACCAAGTTGAAGAGCAGGCAAGTCACACTCCTTGATCATGTTGATCCCAGTTTTCAAAATAAAATTATGTTGATTTAAATTATATTGCATGCATATTTTTATTCAACGTATTTCAATTCAGTTTTAAACTTAGTTAATGCCTACTTGTTAATTCCTCCATTGTTATTGAATTCCTCGATACCTTGTCACCTTTAAATGAAACTCTAGTTGGTACACTAGTATTGGCTAGAGAGATTTTATATCAAATGCTTAGACCTGCTTAGACATAATATATGTTTTGGGATACTTTTTCACATAAAATGACGAACCTTTCACATAAAATGATATGCTTTTGATATGTACTCTTGACTTTGGTGAGTCAAGGAGGTTTACGAACTATTTTGAAAGCAAAATACAAAAACTGGTTTAGACTTAGGCAATTGGTTAGATTGGTGGATGCAGGCATGCCCTGTTGGTTGGAGCCGCAGTGGTTGATGGTCATGCACGGGGGTATGTGGTTGGGCCTAAGTCAGATTAAGGACCGGTCTGTGAGCTACTGTTGTAAAACCCTAATCGTACTACCACATGGCTGGTATGGGACAGCCCTGGCTGAATAATTTGTAAAGTCCCAACCTGAGTCAAGTCGTAGGTTGAAAGTGAGCGTGGTTGGTGCCATGCGAAGTCTCACTTGGGCGAGGTGGTTAAGCCATGAGAAGTCTCGTCTAGGCTCAAGAGGGGGTTCCGGTCTGGTGGATTCCTTACTGGAGTGAAACCTTAGAGTTGGCTCGACCAGGTTGAAGGCTTTGCATTGGAAAGGTCTTGTTACGACTCCTCGCCGCACACCTAAGGAAGTGTGTAACCCAGTGGCAAAATAGGATGATCGTGTCTTGTGGATAAAGCTGTACAACCTCTGCAAAGTGTATAATCTATCCTGGATAGCCGTGCCCACGGTCATGGACATGCTGAGCAAAAGTTTTTCATGGATTAGACTTTGTTCTTTTCAAAAATGATTTTCGAAAACCTTATGGATGGATGGAATCCATGAGAGAATGAAAACCTTGTGGGTAGATGGAACCCATGAGAGAGATTGGAAGCTTGTGGATGGATGGAATCTACGAGTGTTTGGAAACGTGTGGATAGATGGAATCCATATGTAATCTTTTGAAAAAGATGGTCTAGGTGGGATGCCCGTGGATAGGTTGGTGTATGGTCGGAGCCTACACTGACAGTAATATTCTCTATTACAAGAATTGTTTTTACATACTGTATTAAATTCAGTAATTTCAATCTATCTACTGTATTTCATTAAATGCTGTTTTATGCAAACTAACCCTATAAGCCTTCCATTGAAGCCTTTATTATTATGTTGCATTTCTCCGTGTGATTTGCGGAGTACAAATTTGTACTCACCTTGCACCCCCCCTATACAGAGGAAGATGTCGTCGACTACAGTGAAGATCTGGACGAATAGGCCGTGTCTTACTGTCGTTTGCCTGTGGGCAGGCTTGGGCTTCGCTTCTTTCAGTTTGCTTCCGCAGTTATTTGCTTTATTTATCTTTTGCCAATGGGCGTTGATGTAAGACTTGGCCATAAGGCCGTACCCTTTATTTAATATAATTGGTCAATTGTGCTTGGTATTTATCTTTGTTGTACTGTGTGCACTAGCTGATCCTGGACTAGTGCGAATTACACAGAGGATCCAGGAGTCGTTACTCCGGGTTCCGATAGAGACGGATGGGCCAGGTTAGCGGCGGAGGGGGGCTGGAGATGCTGTTGGGGGTGGTTAGTGCTGCCTGTACACTTGTTGTTCATGTACTGCTTACATTTCTTATTTACTTAGTGATGTTTACAATACTGTGACGAGCTTACTTGTACTTCTATTTACCATGTCGATGCCCGTACCACTCAATTAATGGCAATCACATCGACGACTGCACCACTCGTAGGCACCGACGTACGACCATTCGATTATATGCTTAACGACATTAAAAAATATTTCGAACAACAGGCGAGAGTACGACGGTACAACTTTACATGACGTTGACTATAGGTGGAAGGAGCCTCGTGGTACCCACATGGAGTGTTGCTGAGGGGGCCGCTTCGGACGTGGTTGACTATTGTTGTAGTGGCAAGCACATATACAACTAGGGTTCGCACAGCAGCATGTTGGGTCGTATGAACCTTCTATGTTGATGACCTCTTCGTTGCCCTCTCGTGCTCCATCAGCTGATGGAGGTCATTGTTGCGCTCTTTGAGGCTTTCAATCCGTGCCTCTAAGTCAGCGATTCGCTCTCACAACGTATCCATGTACCTCGCAATGTACTGTTCATGGGGAGGATCAATCCATTGCACGAAGTCACATTTATCCTCTGCTACAAAGGAACGTTAACATCAAAACTCTATTAGCAGTACTACAAAATAGACGATTGCCTACTTGTAACCTGGAGTATGGGCATCAAAAGAAACATCGCCCACCATCTAAATGGCATTCTGCCACCTGCACCACCGTGTCCTACATATGTTTGCATTTTCAGCCATACTGGCTAAGCGCGCATGTTTGGCAACAAGCGGTAGTTAACGCCAAATTTCTCCTTCGTTTCGAGTGGATGGTCCCCTCTTGGTGACCCATGTTTGACTGTCCCCTCGGCATCTGTCATGGTGGTTTACTCTACGACGGAGAAGATAATTGTTCCTACCATCAATGCCTCGGGCATTCATTTTATAGTGTAATTGTGGTGTTGTGGCGTGCTTTATGACATAGGGCAGCTTTGCGCACCAACAAAACCACATGGGCCTACTTTGCGTAGCGACATGACAAGACTAGTCAGCTGTGCACAGTGAGAAGACTAGATGAGATACCTTTGCGCAGCGACAGGACCACACGGGCTAGCTTTGCATAGCGACATGACCGTACGGGCTAGCTTTGCATAGTGAGAAGACTAGAGGAGACACCTTCACATAGAGATAGGACCACACTCGCCAGCTTTGCGTAGCGACATGACCGCATGGGCCAGCTTTGCGCAGTGAGAAGACCAGACGAGACACCTTTGCGCAGCGACAGGACCACACGGGCCAGCTTTGCGCAGCGACATGACCGCATAGGCTAGCTTTGCGTAGTGTGAAGACCAAATGGTCCACCTTTGCATAGTGACTATACCAGATGGGATAGTTTTGCACAGCGACAAAACCACATGAGCTAGCTTTGCGCAGCGACAAGACCAAAGGCTATAGCTTTACGCAGTGTGAAGACCTAATTGGCCAATTTTGCGTATCGACAATACCACACTGGGTAGCTTTATGCAGTGATAAGACCATACGGGCATCTTCATGCAGCGAAAAGGCCACAAGGGTCCCTATAAAAGGAGGCTAACGAGATTTTTGAGAGAACACTACACAAGCAAACCCAATACTACACCGATGCTTGCTTCACTACACTGGGATGGACAAAAGGTAGAAGAAACAATAGAACAAGATGATGAAGCAATGGAAGGAGACCTGTGACCTAGCAAGGTTATGTGACGCCTGCAATGAAAAAGCAAGGGCTGTTGCAGCTCGAGCTGAACAAGCCTAGCGTACTATGAGGTTAGCTCTCCACAATGACGCCACCTGTAGCAACAACCCTATCCCGAACATTTCTATCGAGCATCTGCCGCAACACCCACTAGAGGGGGAGACGTCCTTCCTTTGTTGGTACTGGAACCCATGTAAGTTCTTCAAGTCTAAGTACCGTCTCAGCCTAGATATGCGTTACTAGGGTTACGCAAACTACTCTAGTGACTATCCCGACCGCCGTCTAGATACCGCCACATATCAACAGCCGGTAAGGACCGGGTGCACTATTTTTGTCCTACTTTTCTCCTTTAAAGTACACACTAACAAACCCTTTCGTGTATCCACAATCCCCGGAACCCCTATGTGGCTACCGCAAATGGATCGATCTTAAAATCCACCCATAGGACAAGTGGGCCCTTGACTTCAAGGAGTGGAACGTCATAAGGTCCTGCGAGATCTAGGAGGAGGAGCGCTGCAAGGACGAGCAAACTGAGCGTATACATCGGGAGATGAAAGCTCATCTCAAGGCGTGCACGCACAGGGAGCATGAGGCTCGCGAGAGGGAGCACGAGAAAAAGAGAGAAATGGTGACCAAGGCAAAAGAGGCTGTCGAGGAGTTCAACGCAAAGCTCGCAGGGAAGGAAAAATGGCTCCGGTCTATGTAGTAGGTCGTACGAGCGCGCGGTTGGGTTGGTTAGTCACACATGATACTCTATGTTATGCATGTAATCAAACCCTACGCGACATGTTACTCCCAACTATACTATGAAGTCTATTTTAATTCAGACAAACTTATTTCCTCATCTTTTCGCATTCAATTATTCCCGTAGCAAGTCATCCAACAATATTAACAAACCAGTTCTCCTCCGTGTATGAATTCCCGGTAACATCACAATATCACTAACCCACGTACTTACCGATCGTTCTTCAATCATTCTTAAAAAAGTTTCACAAATTTTTTTACACTACAAAACATACAACGATCATAAACTCTTATTACGAATCCAACAGATTATCTACCATTCATAATCTACAAAAATCACAAATGGATTAACCCACACTGCCACTTATTTACAGTCACTGCACAGCCGAGCGACTACAATTGCAATCGCCTAACCACTGGGCGACAGGCTCTAGTCACCCAAGCGTCAGGCGACTGGAGCCTATCGCCCAACAGTTTACGGACAGCTTTGGTGTCGTGCGACCGTTGGGCGATAGGCTCCAGGCGCCTGACGGTTAGGCGACTTGAGCTTATTTCTATAAAAAATGTTCGCGTGAGTATATTTTTGTTATTTTGAATAAAAAATAGATTATTCATAAAAAAATTCCTCTCGACACAACATACTTAACTGTGTCATGTTTTGGTAATTTTATCTGAAGTGAATGTTGCTAAAAAAAATTGTATGATTTTGATATTTGTATTCGTTGTTACATATAGCAAAAAAGCTCCAAAAATTACAAAATTTTATGTGAAGCCTTCCAACACAGTTGTAGTAAATTTTATGTGAAGCCTTCCAACACAGTTGTAATAATTGTGTAATTTTTTTTAAGAATTTTATATGCTCCAAATTTACTACGTTAATTCATTTGCCGTCTAGCCATGGGACGATAGGCAGTGGTAGGGCTAAGGAGGAGCGGTAGGCTGGCCAGTTAGGGTGGCAGGCCGCCTGCCATCCGGTGACAGGCAGCCTGTCGTCCGGTGGCGGAGCGGCAGGGGCCTACATGTCAGCCCCTGCGTTGCCGCCCGCCTATGGGCTACAAAAATGATATTTTTGTCACTACAACAGAATTACAGCTATTTTTATAAATACCATTATATATAGTGCTAAATATATCAAAAATTCCTAATTTAAGTTGAGTACAACGTACATAGTGTTGGTCGGCATGACAATGCATGGGCCCGAGATATTTTCTGGCGAAGCATGTTTGCCCAGATGGCTGCGTTGCCAATGTCAACAACTTGATTTGACACATCCCAATCAACTTTCGAATAGGCATGTTGCCGCGACTATTGGACAAATTAAAAGCCCTTGTCTTTGTTCCTGTTGGTTTAAAATGTCATCTACTAGAATAGCTCAAATTCTCAGAGGTTGAGTGGGTTTTATAATTTTCATTACATTCTTGGAAAAGAATAAGTCAGGGATTATACCGCATTAAAAAATCAAATAAACCTGAACATAAATATATCTTAGACCAAGATTAATTTCTAATTTGTTCAACCTCAAGTTAATTCTTATTCCTATAAGTATTGATGATTTTTTTTCCGAGATGATGATACTTATTTAGAGGATTGCTCAATCACTCATTATTGCACAGAAGATCAAAGTGATAGTCATAACAAATATATCAAAGTGTTGATTCCTACAGAGGTGTTGTATATGGACCGGTAGATGATCAATTATGAGATTATCAAAAGAGAGCTACCTCTATTATAGGCTAACTTAAATTTTAAAAGAAAATAAGACAGATGTGGTTGAATTTTATTGTCTTCATTTGTCAACATAAGCAGTTATATTCTTATTACATCAGGTTTGCCCATGTATGTATATCCACTGGTCTGTAATTTTATATTTTTATAATTATTTTCCTGATATTGTTCTTTTCAAGATATTGACATATTATGAGTACTCTTGGAAAAGATATTGACATATATATTGACCGGTACGTAGAGCACCTCCATTTTAACTTGACAAGTGCAAAAGCAAATTAAAAGACGCGCACACACATCACAAAATTTCTAGCTCTATTGTCGTTTCATCGATAACTTAGTTTTCACGAAAACAACCCTAAAAATCACTATCATGTGTCTATGCCATCGTTTTCATTTATTTTGGGTAAAGGATTTTTTTTATAGTTGAATGTAGTTTTCACACCTAGCTAGTCCATGCGCTATAAATTTGACTTAGTATTAGCTGGCTTTTATCAGTAACACGCTCTATTGTCATTTTTCAACATTAAGGTATTGTAGTTATCAATATATATATTCGAATCATAGAGTATATACCATCATTTGTTTGGAATTTTTGGTGACTATGTCATGTTAATATGTTCATGTGTGCGTTGGTGGTATCACGTAGTACCATAATATTATATAGTGACTATATGTCATGCATGTGATGTCAGAACCATATTCTCCAGGCCGCTTCGGTTGTCCACAAGTTCAAGAAGGGGTGGGGCCAAGTGACATATAAGTGGGTCCATGTTAGGTGCCATACCATATTTAGATTCCCGAGGACCCACTAGCTAGCAAGCAAGCAGCAGATTTGGCTGTCAAATATCGATAGCGAAGGCACAATATTTGCAAATTGCAATAGCCCATCAGCTAGCTAGCTGTCAAAAGCTTTTTGCAGCTTATGCAAAAATGTACTATAGCTGTGCTAGCATTTGAGATACCTGCATATATCGAACTTTCGATGGATGCTGTAGTCCTCTGTGCTCCGGTGCCTCCTATCAAACAGAAGAATCATTGCATGGTTGGCCCTCGAAAATCATGATGCTATACATGTTTTTTTCCCGACGAAACTGCCTTGGGCTTTGAAGCTAAGGCACTGATCGATGGGATGGAGTGTAGGAGAAAAAGGAATATAAAAAGCCTAGCTAGCTAGAGCTATCGATCGCGTGTGCTCCTATATTAAGGCTGCATTCGTCTCAATTTATTTACTTTTAAACGATATATTCTTTTAAAATAGAATTAATAAAAAAATTATAGTAAAAAATATACTGAGTTTAGCTGTACCGACCAAAATTACATACGACTATTTCTCTCTGCGTACTGCCTCTTGCGAACAGTCAGAATTCAAATATTTAAGCCATAAGCCATCAGCTTAAAAGGACCAACACTAAGTATCCGCCACATCAGTGATTTTTGCGAAAAGGCCCTCTAAACTTTCAAAATTATGTACGAGTTCTTGATTTTTCAAAAAAGCCCTACCACGTCAACGCGTTAGCGAAAAACCTCTCCACTTTTTCGCAATTACGTATAGGTCTTTGATTTTTTCAAAAACCCTCCTTTTGCGTGATTAAACCCTGGATTTTCCCCAAACTTACGTACTTGTCCTCTTTTTTCAAAATGAGTCCTTCACTTTCTCAGAAAATACATACAGGTCCTTATTTTTTTAGAAAACCCTTACGAATTTTCAACTCTTTTGCTTCGGTCCATGTGGTAGAACTTCAGCAACTAGTATTTCAAGAGCTAGCTCATCTGAAGAACCTAGATCATTTCTCCATCTTGATATTCGCCAGTCGTTTACTTGGTTTCCATTCTTTGGTACTATTTAGCCATGCTACAATTGGCTTATGGTTTAAGCTTCTGGCTATGACTTTTAGGTTATGCCTGAAATTACACTGTAATGGCTATTAGTTTTTCTTAAGAAAAATAGAAAAAAAATGAAAAAACTGTTATATTGTCGTCTTGGCAATGCAAAGGAATAAGAAAAAAAAAGAAAAGATAAAAAACCAAAATAAGCTAAAAGTAAGTCAAAATTTGAAGTTAACATGTTCTAAGTGACTTCTAACTTAAATAAATCAAAAGCCAAAATAAGTTAGAATTTAAAACCGTTTAGAGCAAGGCCTATTAATTTTCTTGTATACACGGCCAACTATGCATGTGCCGCTTCTTGTCAACCTGGCAAAGCATTATTGCATGTTATTTAGGTGAAGGACGGCAAACCGTTGAATTTATCTATTTTTATCTCAAAATAAGCGCATATATTTTTTAGGAAATAAATAATATAGTAAGAGACAAAATGATATGAATCTCGTGACAAAATGAACGATGGATGAGAAAGGAGATGTCCCTGTTGTGGCTACTGACCAAACAGTATATAAGGGGATTAGGTAGAGAGAGCTAGTGAGTAGGAATGAGTGGATCTTTCTTCCTCATGCCCCTTTTAGGGGTTTGTATACATGAGTATGATAGGATGAAAAATTCTCATCCTACCTCTTAATAATTACAAATGATAGAGTACGTTGGTATATTTCTCTGTACTATTGGGCCTATTACATATCGAGTCAGTTACAAAATCCAGTCACAGAGAGTTGGACCACCTCTACAGCAGTCCCCTTAAAAGGATGTACCGATCCCTTGGATAATACTTGCTATGCGTACACGCACTACACCATAACACCGTTGAGTGCCAAAGTCTTTGCGTCTCTTCTTTTCATGTTCTAAAAGTTATTTTTCGATTTCTCTATAGTAACTAGCACTTAAATAGAGTATCTTTTTAAGATAGGGTCTACAAATTGATTATAGTACACATTATAACGACTTCATTTATATTGACCAAAACTGCATACGAGTTTCTCTTACTCTATACTTTTCACTCACAAACAAATAAAAGTTATAAACCGTAACCATAAGTTACAAGTTGAAACAAAAATAAACAACCCTTTTAAAGGCTGTTTTTCCCGACAGAACAATTGCCCTCAATGCAACACTGTATTGTGGTCTGTAGTGACGTAGGTACGTATGATACAGCAGATATATCTATATTGCAATATGTATGGTTTAATTAGATCTTTTCAACCTCAAATAACATCTGTGCGGTGGAAAAAAAGTGATACATGATATTGAAACCACAATATTTCTTCCTTTAATATTCCCTCTTTCCGGAAATGGACAAAAATGCCATGATCAAGATGCTGACGTGATATCGCATGCTTACTGCTTAATTACAGTATGCATGACAATGCACATGTCAAAGAAGTATAAACTCTGCAAACTAATTTACGAGCGAGTCAAACGATTGATGGAATGTTCACAGAAAATATTTTTCTACGCCCATGCGAAAGACAGAATATGACATCAGACGGATTAATGTTGCTTTTAAATTTTTTCTAAGTATTTATCATCTTTCACTTTAATATATATAAATTTATAAAGATTATGATGAGAAGCTATCACCAAATGAGCAAGAGAAACTGCTGAAATTTTGAAGAAAAATCAGCGAAATCGATTTTCGGAAGTACCTTTGTTTGTACTACGATACATCTGATTTATGGAAGTATCTCTGTTTGCATTGCGGTACTTCCTATTTTCAGAAGTACCTCTGTTTGCATAGCAGTACAACTTTTCCTCGGTGAACAGTAATTTCAGCACAAGTTCAAAACTAAGAATCGATGGAACTTTTGATCTGTAGATCCAAATGATACGAAATTTTGCAGAGATCTTCTCTAGGGTATTATGAATCTATTCCAACAAACAATCGTAAAAATTATGATCAAAGTTGAGACCTTTTTTAATTTGTTCGAATGTTGCACTAAAACCGAGCCAAAACCAAAATCGGTGAATACAACTTGCTTGTAGGATGATGATGACCAAAGGTCTAGATATGTTCCCACATGTCACAGCAAGTTAGATTACTATAGAAACCAAGCCAAAAATCCTCGGATCAAGAGATGGACCAAAGATGCTAAAGTCAAGCAAAATCGGGTTTTCTCATGGATCTTGCTATTAAAGTGACTAGATGGGTGGAGATATATTTCGAATGATTATCTCTATCTCTTACATATCCTTGGCACAACAAGATCACAAGAATGAAAGAAGAGAGATCAAAACCAACCAAAAGACAAGCGTATCAATAAAAAACAAGAGAGAGAGACAAGAGTTACATAACGATTGATGTATTGCTTACTTGAGAATATAGGTTTTATAGCCACTTCACCTTGAAGGACAAAGAGCACATAAGATACTCACTCTCAAACCCTAACCCTAGATATAAGAGCACATTAGATGGGTTAGATGGTTAACCTCACATGTCACCATCCCAACACCATTTATAGGTGGGCAACCAGTCACCTCTTCATCTTAGTGGATATTATCCACTATTACAATGAGAAAACCCGTTAAACCCCACACACGGGTTTTACTCTCACAAATTCACTTATGTATGCTTTTCAAAACGCATAAGTTTATATATGCTAAATTTTTAGTTTTGATCCACCTTAAACAAACCAGTTTCACCTTGACCTAAACCGCTCTCCAATACATCACCCATGCGCCACGGTTTTGATACAAGATGGTTTCCGGTATTTTGCTCAAACTACCAAAATACCCTTTCTTGAACCGGTCATTACCAACCACTGTAAGCAGTCATCATGCTTGCCACATGTAGGTACACCACTAGTTTGCCATGTATAGCCAAGTCTCTCCTGTCCCGTTCTGCCGAACTATGGCTCAATTGGCCCGTGCAAGCAACATGGCATCCCGTCATTCGAACTTGCCTTCAACATTTTTCGCCTTTCTCGTGCCATGGTTGAGCTCACTATCTCACCCAACATTCTCGATCGTTCTGAGCCTCAACTCCTATATGAGCCTAGCCCCAATCCTCATCATTGACCACGATTGATTCCAAGCGACTCTACACATCCAAGACAAAGAAATTGTTTCCATGTACAAGTTCTTTACAATTTGACCTACATTAGCCAGGACCTATATTATGCAATCTTAATCCCATGACCTAGGTCATCCCAACTCAATTCATGACTCAAATCCCAAAACCCCATTTTTGTAGGAAGATCAATAGTACCACACCTACAATGCCAGTACTACCGCATTACGGTACTACTGCTCCCCAAAGCAGTACTTCCGCACCTGTAAAACCCGAACTGTACCTCTCTGGAAAAACATTCCACTGCTTAGATTGGAATTACCGTTAGAGCGGAACTACAACACTCACAATGTCGGTACTATCGCTCAACGGTACTATCATATAAACACCTACATTACTTCTGATTTTCCTAACACTTCTAGCAAATAGCCTAAATCAAATGCAATCTTTGCAAAACCAAGTGACCACTTCATAAATATCGCAATGGTTCATCACAACATTAAATTAGACCTTCTCATATGATCCTTCAATCTCCCCTTTAATGAACCCATTGGCAATACTCAAAAATATAAATTGGATATGGTTTTAGAGAAAGAAGAGAATTTTGCAAAGAGAACTTGAAAGTGGTTACAAGAATAATGCAATGATTGAAAATGACCATATGTAGCAGAAGTAGACTGAAGCCACTGAAAATAGCAAATTTCCACTAATTGAATCGAAAAGTCTCATTCTAGATCCAAATGAAAGAACAATTGTTCGATTTGAACTTGATCATAGTGATGTGAGATCAAAAGCTCCTAAATTAGCAAAATTTTGCACAAAGCCCACATCACACTATAGATATGCATTTTTACCAATCTTTCTCCCCCTTTAACAATGGAGTTATCAAGATGGATGGAAGAATATAGAGCATGAATGAAATAAAGTGACTGTATTTTATTCATTTTAAACATTAGGAGCCATGAAGATTATCCAAATATTACACACATAAAAAGTGAAAGCGCTATCTAGATTATGCCAAAACATAAATAGCCAAGCTCAAGTCAAATAAGCAATGATTTTGAAATTAAATGGATTTTTTTCACATGTCAAATTAGCCAAAAATGAGCCAAGCAAAGTTAATATACTAAATGGAGCCCAGAAGCTATAATTAAGTCATTTTAGAGTGATACAAGTTTAAAATTGAAACATTTTATTCAAGAACTTGATAACATTTGTAATTGAGCAAATTTAGCACATTTGGTACCTTTTTAAGTTCATTTTTGGTTATAGCCAAGCTTCAACCAAATTTTCACAAAATTTTGTTGTCTTGGCCATGTGCTAGATCTTGAGTCTTATGCGACCACTCTAAGCAAGAAACTTAAAGAAGTGATCTTGGTCATCCAAATCTCTTCTATGTTCATACATAGTGCAATGGCAAGCTGTCTCATGAGAAAGGATTGGTGAGATCAGTGTTTCGCACAAAAAAGATTATTTTGTATTTTCTTGACTTAGTTCAACAACAAAAGGCTAATACCAACTCATGTTTCAATAAATAACTAGTATAGCTCAATCTACGTTCATTCAACTTAGCTGATTTGACATGGCATGAATCATAATAGAAAGTAAGACATGATTTAGTTCAAGTTTTTCACATTTAAAAGAGCTATCATGGTAAAAGCTAAGCTACACATGAAAGAGCATGATAAATATAGTAGACTTAGCACAAGACATGGCATGATGTAAAGCAATTTATAATGTCACTCAAGGATAATAATTAGGGCTCCATGTATTTATATTATAATGTACATTGTTGAATTTAAATGCAATATGATGCAATAAAAATTTCAGCTCTCCCTCAGCAATTGAGTCAATTTTACAAGCAATTTGGTTCAAGTTAAGTTATGGTAGCATTAGGTTTAAGAAAATCTCAAATGAACTCCCCCTGAACCAAAGCAATAAGCAAGAGAGAAGAAGTTTGGAAAAACGAAGAAATGGCAGTCCTTAAAACATAGACAAGATAGGAGGATTGCTATGGTATAGACTCGCTGTCATCTACCCCCAAATGATTCTAGGACTATTAGCTAGTCATCTAAAATACAAAGAAGTAAATACATTCCCCATCTACCCAAGGGGGCCCAACCCCTGCTAGACCTAAAAGAAATGAGTGAACTCAACCTAGTGAGAAGAGAAGCAATTAATAAGTAGCATCCTAGATTCATAAGATGAGAGGAAAAAGTCTAACCAACTGAGAATGAGAACCATTCTAGTCTATGCTAGAAAGACTAACCCAGATGCACCCAATAAACAAAGTGCAATAGATTGAGAATGTACATATAATACATAAAATACAAAATGCTCCCCTCAGATTAAGCCATAAGGACAAACCACCTTAAACTCTCCCTGTAAGGTCATGAACCTCGATCTATCTAAAGGCTTCACAAAAATGTCAGCCAACTTATGGTCATTCTCCATGAATTGAAGCACTATGTCATCTTTCTCCACATGGTCTCTAAGGAATGATATCTGACATCTATGTGCTTAGTCCTAGAGTGTTGCACTGGGTTCTTGGCAATGTTAATGGCAGAAGTGTTATCACTGAAAAAAGAAACACTATCTATGGCTAACCCAAAGTCTCGTAAGGTTGAAACCATCCAAAGCACCTGACAACAACAACTAGCGGTCGTAACATATTAGTCCTCAGCGGTGGACTATGCAACACTAGACTACTTCCTAGAAGACCAAGAGACAAGAGAAGTGCCAATGAATTATCAAGTGTTAGAAGTGCTTTTCCTATCTATCCTATAGCCAGCAAAGTCTGCATTAGAGTAGGCTTTAAGAAAAAATAAGAAGCAGAAGAGTACCAGATACCATCGTCTAGACTAGCTTGAAGGTTCCTGAAGATGTGCTTCACTGCCTAACGGTGAGAGCCTCAAGGAGAAGCCTGAAATCGAGCGCACAGACACACGGTGAAGTGTGTGTCCGGCCTTGAAGTGGTGAGGTATAGGAGGGAGCCAATCATGCTGCGGTACTCCTTCTGATCTACAGGCTCGCCATCCTCGTCAGGATCAAGTGTAGTCAAGGTCGCTATCGGAGTTGACACCAGCTTGCCATCACTCATGTCGAAACGTCTCAGGAAGTCTCGAGTGTACTTGCCTTGATGCAAGAAGGTACCCTCCCGAGCCTGCTTGATCTGGAAGCCGAGGAAGAAACTTAACTTGCCCATCATGCTTATCTCAAACTCTGTACTCATGACATCAGAAAATTGGAAAATAAGAGCATGAGAGGAGCCACCAAAATAATATCATTCATATAAATCTAGACGAGTAGAAAGTTATTACTATACTTGCGAATGAACAGGGTCTTGTCTACCGTACTCATATCAAACCTACGACTCAACAGATAGGACTTAAGCCTCTCATACCAAGTTTTAGGGGGCTTGCTTAAGTCCACACAGGGCTTTGAAAAGCTTGAAGACACGGTTTGAGTATTTGGGGTTCTCAAAACCTAGAGGCTGTCTAACATAGACCTCTTCCTCAATATACCAATTAAGGAAGGTACTCTTGATATCCATCTAGTACAGCTTGAAACCCTGCGAATGCAAGTAAAATCCTAATGGCTTCTAGCCTAGCTACAGGGGAAAATGTCTCCTCAAAATCTAAACCCTTAACCTAGGAGAAACCTTGAGCTACCAGTCTAGCCTTGTTTTAAATGACTACTCCATCCTCACTCTACTTGTTCTTAAAGGCCCACTTGGTTCCTATGACATTATGACCACAAGGAGGCTCAACAAGTGACCAGACCTTATTCTTCTCGAAATTATCTAACTCCTCATACATGGCATTTACCCAAGACTCATTGGATGATGCATGACAAATATCCTTGGGTTTGAAAGTGGTGACGAATGCAGCGTGTAGGTAGAAATGAGATAAGTCAGATTTTGAGTGCGTGATACGCTCATGAAGATCTCCTATCATCTGCTCAGAGGGATGACGATGCTGAATGGGTCGGGGAGGTCCTGGATGAGAAGAAGTGGCATCTACCTCATGAACTGTGGAGGTAGGACTAGAAGGTAAGGGCTATTCTCCCTGAGGCGTAGTAGAAGAAGCAGGCGCCTTGGGAACAGATGGGACTAGATGAGGTAAGGAATCTTCATCTTCATCATCATCATCTACAAGATAGTATCGGGCTGCATAACTAGACCTGAGATATCAAGGCTAGTGCCAGGACCGGCCTCATCGAAATTAATCCCATAGGTCTATGATCCTACTAGTCTCGTAGTACTAGACCATATAACCCCATGAAAAGGTTGAATAACCCAGAAAGATGCCATCAGATGAACGAGACTCAAACATATCTAGGTTCCTAGATTTCAGAATAAAACACTTGCAACCAAAAACACGAAAATGCGAGATGCTGGGTTTTCGCCCATACCACAACTCATAAGAAGTGTGATGCAAGTGTACCCTCAGAAAAACTCTATTCAAAATATGGCACGTGGTGGCTATAGCCTCAGCCCAAAACTTCCTAGGGGTACCATATGCATTGAGCATCATCCTAGCCATCTCGACCAAAGTACGGCTCTTCCTCTCCACAACGCCATTTTGCTGAGGGACGTGTGGAGACGAGAACTGATGCTCTACACCTGTCTCATCACAGAAGCTCTCAAAGTAGGAGTTCTTGAACTCTATGCTATTGTCACTGTGGATCACTCGTAAGGCACTAGGGAGCTCAACAGACAACCTACCGAAAAACCCTGAAAATGACTAAAGGTCTTATCCTTCAAGGCTAAGAAGAACACCTAAGAAAATCTCAAGAAGTCATTAAACACAACAAGAACGTACCACTTCTCACTGGCAGACTACACTCTTGCTGGACCAACACTGTCCATATGGAGAAGTTGTTCTAGTGCGTCGGTCATAGTCATAGTAATTGGAGGGTGAGAGGCAGCAACCATCTTACCATGTTGGAAAGGATCACAAACTAAATCTTTGACCATCTTAAGTTTAGGCAGACCACAAATGAGCCCGTGGCCGCTAACTCGGGTCAAGTGATCAAAGCCAATGTGACCAAGTCTCCTATGCCAAAAAGAGATATCACGGGACTCTAAAGCAACTAAGCACCTAAGAGAATCACTAGAAGACTCAACAAAATCAGCACGAAACATTCTCTGAAATCTAGAAATCCCACATACTAGACATCTCGAAGAATCAAGAATCTTGCAAGCATTTTTCTTGAAGCTTACCTTGAAATCATCATGGGTAAACTAAGAAACAGATAACAAATTATAACGTAACTTACTCACTAAGGCAATATTCTTAAGAATAAAAGAATCATTAATGTGCACAATACCTTTAGCGACGACTTGACTTGATGAAGCGTCTCCAAAGGTAATCATCTCATCACCGGGAGCTCGGACTAGGGAAGAGAACCAACGAGGGTCTCTAGTCATGTGGTGAGAACAACTGGAGTTGACAAGCCAAACCGCTCCCTTCCCAGCCCGATAAACCTGAGTGAAAACATTGGTGGCTCAGTACTGGGGTAAATAAGAACAGATCTAGGAACCTAATACTGAGTCATACGACGAGCAGTAGATCTAGTCACAGAAACAGAAGACTAACCTCTAGCTACTCTGGCACTCCGTCTCTCACAAAACTAGATGGTCCAGAAGCAGACCTCAAGCCTCTGCTAGGTCCGACCGCTATAGAAGAGCGGGTCTGACCAACAACAGTATGCTAATCACGTCACAAACAGCCACCTCTACGGGGAAAATGAGGTCTATCCTCAGAATGGCAGAAACCCTGACCAGAAGCAACTCGATGACCAAAAACAAAAGAAACCCAAAAACCAAGTTCTCGACGTTGCCTAAAACCAAGCAAATCAGAAGAGCTGTTTATGACTCTAGACCTCATGTTGGTCTTAGGAGTACTCCGAGTCTATGGCTGACCCTGGATACCCCTAAGAGCATGAACACAGTCTTTACGCGTGATCTTGGCACGCTTGAAACAGAACTTAACTACATGTCCATCCTTCTGACAAAAGGTGCAATGATACTTCGCCTTCTAAGAGGTCGAAGCAACAGGAGGCACAACCTTACTGTTAGAAATCCCTTGAACATAACCCACAGACTTAAAGACTATTTTCTTAGGTTCGAGCGCAACTTTGATCACACTTGCTGCTACAGCTCTAACAACAGAAGGTGTATGTTTCCTCACATCCTCTAAGAAATCATGTCCTACAGCAAGATTGAACATGCAAATCTTGGATTTGTCTAGGATAAGATTATGACTTTTCTTGCCTCCAACAAATTTTTTGAGATTGTTCATGAGGTATTCACACTCTCAAAAAAGAGAGGCACATGAAACATAAGGAGAAGCAAAGGATGAGGAACTAGATGGAGAAGATGAAGAACCAGAGAAGATCGAATAGCACGTGCATATCTCTCCTTATACATGACTACCTCAACTTTGCGGGCTTTGCAAGACACACAGGGGCAGTTCTAATCCTAGCCATCTTGGCCTCATAACCTCCCTAAAGGTCTTCTGCATTTCCTCTATTTTCTCCCCTACTTCAGCACAGAATAAGCAATCATATTTTAGCTTTTCTAGTAGATCCTTAGTTACCTTCACACATGTTTCATCTAATGCAATCAATTTTGATTTTAGTTTTTTCACAATTATTCCATGGTGAGCTAACAGGTGCCTTAAAATCATATTGAGCCATTTTCTTAGTATGATCACACATGTCCTGAAATTGTTTAGAAACATATTCAAATTCAGTAGTCAATTTAGGACAGTTTGCACAAGAAGCAATATGCTCCATCAAAACAGCTTGCATTTCAGTGATTTTATGATCTGCCTTCTTCAAATTAATCTTCAAGTTGGTACAGCTATTTCAGATTTCTGGCAGATAAAGGAGTATGATATATCAACCTTTAAAAGCATTATCTTTATCCTCATATGAGATGCAGAATGCAGTCTCAACAGAATAAGATTGAGAAGGAACAGTTCTAGCCATTTCTAATTCAGCTAACAAACTAACATTCTCCACTTTAAGTAAATACAGCTCAGAAATCACACTATCATGCGAGGTCCTTAGTTTCTCCATGTCTCCAACAAGGAAGCACATACATCGCAATTGTCATGGGAAAAAGCAGATCTAAGTGAAGTAAGCTCGTATGACAAGCTCTCTACCTCCTTCTCTAAATCACCATGGCTAGTCCTAGACCTAGCATAAAACTTTCTTAACTTGGCAAAAGCATCGTTGAGCTGGTCGTAGAAAGGACATACCACATCAGAGTCACTGTAGAGATCGTCATCGCTGATTCTGTTCTCATCAGCCATGAAACACATTCCGGGGAAGTCATCACCGTCATTGGTTTCCTTCTGCGGATCATCCTCACCGTCGTCGTCGCTCCAGCCTTCCATGTCACTAAAGTCAAAGTTATCGAAGGCGGTGAGGATTAGGTGGAAGAGCTTTTTGGCTTTGCCAAGGTTGAGGCACTTCTTCTCCTTTTCTTGATCCCTAGATAGGGGCTTCTTGCTGCGGTTCTTACCGATGTAGTCATTCTTGCTTAGACTGCCATCATTCTTGCTTGGACTACCATAGTCGTTCTTGCCCTTCTCCAGCTTAGGGTAGTTTGCTCGAATGTGGTTGGGGCACCACACTCGAAACAAATCACCGAACCTCCTCTTTTCATCTCTATAACTCTCTTGTATGTATGTGAGAACTTTCTGGCTAAAAGGGCTAGATTACTCTCTAGAAATTGCTCAAATTGGTCATCGCTCATCTCGCGTAAACAACCAAAGAGAATCCAGAAGTACCATCATACGATGCTCTAGAGGCAGAAGTAGGATCGGTGACCAAGGCCGTCGACTGTGACTTCATCTTGCGAGACACGATATTGATCTCATGAATCTTGAGGCGTGAGTACAATACGTCAAGAGTCAAGGTTGACATATCAGTCGTGTCCTTGATGGTGGTCACCTTCATCTCCAAAACTCTAGGATCCAAGGTAGAAAGCATCTGATAAACATTATCCAAGTCTGAGTATGTGAGACCAACAGCTCAAAGGTTGCTCAGAATCTTGTAAAATCTATCAAAGCACTCATCCAAGACTCACCAGCAAGCATCTCGAATTTGTAGTATTCATGCTTGTACTGGTCTTGTCGGACAATCTTGATCTGGGTGGTGCCCTCATGGTATACATCGAGAGTCACCTAGATGTCGAACACCGATTTGAGATGAGAGATGCGATCAAACTCACTTCGGCTGAGACCCTGAATGATAATATTCCATGCCTTAGCGTTTGTCTCAACATCTGGCATATTCATAACTGTGATGTCATCCTCGGCAGGAATGACAAACCAAGTCTTAACCTTCTTCTAAATCACATAGCTTTGAGCCTGAATGTAAGACTCGATCCTGCTCTTTCAGAAGGGATAGTCGACCCCATCGAAGATAGGAGGCTTGACAAAATACTTGTCTGCAACCATGGCTCTTAAGACCGGTTAAGGTCTATGGGAAGAGCTAACCGGGCTATAATACCAATTGAAAGACCAAATATGTCAACATAGGGGGTGAATGTTGCTTTCAAATTTTTCCCTCAAGTATTCATCATCCTTCATTTCAATAGCTACAAAGCTAAGAAAAATAGGGTGAGAAACTATCATAGGATGAGCAAGAGAAGCTACTAAAATTTTGGAGAAAAATTAGCAAAATTGGTAGTACCGATGGTATAACTATGGTACTTTTGATTTCCAGAAGTATCTCTGTTTGCACAGCTTCACTGCTTTTCCTCGGTGAACAGTAATTTCAGCATAAGTTCAAAACCAAGAATCGATGGAACTTTTGATCTGTAGATCTAAATGATATAAAATTTTGCAGGAATCTTCTCTAGGGTATTGTAAACCTATTCCAACAAACAATCATAAAAATCATGGCTAAAATTGAGACCCTTTTCAGTTTGTTGGAAGGTTGCACCAAAACCGAGCCAAAACCAAAATTGGTGAATACAATTTGCTCGTGGAATGATGATGACCAAGAAGAGTCTAGATATGTTCCCACATATTACAGCAAGTTAGATCATCACAGAAACCAAGCCAAAAACCTTCAGATCAAGAGATGGATCAAAAAGGCTAAAGTCAAGCAAAACTAGATTTTCTCGTGAATCTTGCTATCAAAGTGCCTAGATGGGTGAAGATATATTTCTAAAGATCATCTCTATCTCTTACACATCCTTGGCACAGCAAGATCACAAGAAGGAAAAAAGAGAGATCAAAACCAACCAAAAGATAAGCATGTCAATTAAAAACAAGAGAGATACGAGAGTTGCATAACGATTGATGTATTGTTTACTTGAGAAGATAGGTTTTATAGCCACTCCACCTTGGAGGACAAATAGCACCCAAGATACTCACTCTCAAATCCTAACCCTCGAGATGAGAGCACACGAGATGGGTTGGATGGTTAACCTCACATGTCTACATCTCAACCCTTTTTATAGGTGGGCAACTAGCCACCTATTCATTTTAGTGCATACTATTCACTATTACAATAGAGAAAACCCGTTAAACCCTCACACACGGGTTTTACTCTCACAAGTTTATTTATACACGCTTTTCAAAGCGTAAAATTTTATATCTGCTAAATCCTTAGCCTTGTCCGCCTTAATCAAACCAGCTCCACCTTGACCTAAACCACTCTCTATCGCATCGCCCATACGCTACAGTTTTGATCCAAGATGGTTTCTGGTATTTTGGTCAAACTATCAAAATACCCTTTTTGACCCAGTCATCACGAACCACTGCAAGCTATCGCCATGCTTGCCACATGTAGTGCACCACTAGCTTGCCACATATCACCAAGTCTCTCCGGTCCCGGTTCCACCGAACCAGGACTCACTTGGCCCGTGCAAGCAACATGGTGCTATCCCATCGTTTGAACTTGCCTTCAAAATCTTCCGTCTTTCTTATGCCATGCTTAAGCTCACCGTTTCACCCAGCATCCTCCATCGTTCTAGGCTTTAATTCCTCCGTAAGCCTAGCCTCGATCCTCGTCGTTGAGCACAGTTGACTCTAAGCGACCCTGCATATCCAAGACAAAGAAATCGTTTCCAAGCACAAGTTCTTCATACTTGACCTACATTAGTCAAAACATACATCATGCAACCTTAATTCAATAACCTTGGTCATCTCAACTCGATCTATGACTCAAATCCCAAAACCCTATTTTTCTGGGAAGATCGGTAGTACCGTACCTATAATGCCGGTATTACCGCTCTCCAAAGCGGTATTTCCGCACCTGTAAAACTCGAACTATTTTAATGGCGCTAGTATTGCTTACTTTCAGTCAAGGGGATATATAACAGAATTGTCTTGATAGAGGTTAATTAAGATCTGAAATCAATTAATACTACACCTGGATTAACTATTTCAGGGTTGTTGAAGGGTGATGCATTCCGGTAGCAGTGCTGTTCTGTATACGTTTGTACTGGACAAGCTAGTTTTGTCTTGTTTTGTTGAGCTGTTCTTGTTTGTTCCAAATACTACAGGTCAGGTTTGTAATTTAGCTTTAAGTTACTAATTAATATTGCCGATTGAATTGATGCACTGGGACTTAGGAAAAGTCAAATTACTCAGTAATTTGATGGTTAGCAAGAGCAAAATGTCTATGCATGCATGCTGCGCCAGCCGGGAAATGGCGTGTGTGTATGTATGCTAACTAAAGCAGCCAAATAATCTACATCTATACATCCCCTTGACTGAAAGTAAGCAATACTAGCGCCATTAAAATTAGCTACATATATGTACCCGAATCTCCTTTCATGGAACAAAACAAAGAGCCGGTTCTTTTGGATCCTTTCAGAAGATATATGTAGGGAAGATGGACCAAAAGGGGGACATTTGATAACATCAAATATTCGTATCCAACAAACTGTACAGTAGCTAGGAGACTACTAGTAGCACGTAGGAGGTCTAGTATTTATCTATACTGATGAGAGCTGATCCATCAATCAAACACAACCAAATGGACAAAGAAACAAGTCTTAAATTAGTATTGGAAATTTCTAGGTCAGAAACAAAATCCCCAAAAGCAAATCTAGCTAGATGGCGGCATGCAGTCACTATCTATCAAACTGTGTTGCAAGAATCATGCCATTTGTGGTGCGCATCGTTTGAGGAATTGTGCCAATATCTAGCTAGCCAGGACAACCTAACTAATTATGGAGCCCATCACCATCTGATTGCTACTGAGAACACTTAATTAGCTTGTGCTTAAAGGACAAAGATCTCTACACCAGAAAGACTGGGGCCGGCCGTATGATCACAGTTCGATCACGGGCATGCAATTGGGTCCATCGCATTCTTTGTTTCTTGCAGACGTTCATGTTGTTATGTGTCTCATCAGCCTCTGCATTTGGGCCTACAGCCCCTCAATTTAGTTAAACAAGGACAAATGTATAAGGGACTCTTAGGGAAAGCAAACTAAGATCAATTAATGATAACTCGTTTTCATATGACTTTCCAAGGTATTCTTGGCCGCGATTATGTAGTTAGTTGGCTAGCTTTAATCGGCTCATGCAGGTGTGTTTTTGAGAGGACAAACTACTGATAGTATATCACTTTCGAATAGTATGAGATGTTCCATGTGCATACTTACGGGTTGTTCGTATTAGCTGCGACTAATGATTTTTATCTAAAAAATAAAGAGTAATAGTTGAAAGAATTGGCTTTTAGAAGGAGAAGACGAGCGGTGAGAAAAATGAGAAAGAGATACGTGCATGAGACGGGAGCGAGAGGAATACGGTGCATGATGCGTCCGTGACCTCTACCATATCTCCGAAGCAAAACGGGAGCAAAAGAAGTGAGGAAGCCGCTTTGAGGAGCCAGGTATTGATATTAATTACTTGCATGCCTTCATTTTGCCACGAGATGTGTCCTCGAGGGGCTAAATAGATCGATCGGTGCGCCAGTGTAAATTGTGTGGTGTGGATTCGATGCAAGGACCTCCCAGTACGACAACGTTTGCTGTGCACTCAGGCTTTGCATGTACTCATGCACTCAAAGAGATCTGGCGCATTCACGAGTGAATCATTGACGAGGATATAGAGGCGGGCGCGGACCGTAGGCATTTTTGCGTTAACCCCCTCCCCCCTCCATTCCCCAATCCCTAACCTTAGAATCCACCGGTGAGGAGCGAGCGCCTCTGCGACAGTGCCGGCCATAGTGGCCCTTCAAAATCAGCCACCCGTGGGCCCTCGTCTCCCTCCAAAGTCGAGTCTACAACACGCCTCCCAAATCCACACCCCCGCAAGGCCAAAATTCCCAGTCGACCTCGATGGTGCCTGCCCGAGCCCATGGCCTGCGACGAAAGAGGGAGGCGGTTGCACGGTGCAGCTCCGCATCGAGCTTGCGGCAAGGCGGCAACACGTTATAGCACCCTACATCACGTGCTAGGAGGGAGGCAACGGCGTGACGCGACACCCATCCACGGTATGGAATACACTCTTATTCGACCTCCCCAACCCTAAACCTGCTGCAACACCCAACCCCCTGCAGTTTCTTGTTGGTAATTATTTGGAAACCTAAAATTCAGTATTTATATTCATGTGTGGACATTCATGCTACTTAGTTCAAATGCTTTCTTCTCTTTGCAGGACCAAGTGATATTGGACATGGAGTAGGAGAAGGTTAGCAGGTGTGGGGAGCATGACCAGGACCTAGTTTAAACCTTTTTGCAACGAGAATGTTTATGATACTGAAGGCAAGAGGAGGCGAACCCGATGGCATCAAAGAGCGCTGGTGCAGTCAGGAAGACCAGATGTCCCCCCAGAACTGGGCACAAATCTAGGAGGCCAGTGAAGAGGCGCGAGTAGGCAACAGTAAAGATGTCCACAGTGGCTAGAAGCCAGATCCAGTGGCATCCGGCCTGGACAAATGCGTGTGTAAGACGAGGGCAACGCCGATGACGTCCAATCTGGTGGAGATGCAGATGACGATGACCTAAGACAGTGGTGGCAGTCTCGGACTTGAGGTGGCCTGCTACGGCTCTGTGAGCTCAGGGCGGCAATGAAGACCTCCGTCGTAGGCATGTAGGTGTGTTGGATTGGTGGTGGTGGGTGTGGTGGCGGCTAGGGTAGGGAAGGGGTCCAGGCCACCTCTCTAAGTAGTGCCATCACAGTCACGGGGTGTAGCTTGTAGCCGGTGTGTCCACCTTGGAAGATGCCACACCAGCGTCGCTTGAAGATGCACTGCTGCCTGTGCCGGATGAAGGAGCAACAGTAGCAACATCATTGCTGTGGTATGGCCAACATTGCTCCTGCCCCTTGTGCCACCGCAGATCGCACAGCAACAGCTACTTACACCTTCTTCTTCTCCTCCTTTTCTATCAGCTTGGCCACCATAGCCTCCATATCTATCAAGATGGCTTTCATGTCATCTATGCTAACACTCATCTCCTTGGGGTGGTCCTCATGGCCTTTAAATTCTTGGTAGCAAAAGCCATGGTTGGTGGCTCTGATACCAAATGTTATGAATCTTAGTTCAGGGGGGTAAACACTGCCAAGATGATGGCCGGGCGACATCGGCGTAGAGGGAGAGAGGAAGACTAGATGAGAATGACTTTGTTATTTATTGCTTGATTCCAATATCATGCGGTATCCCCATTATGTAGATGGGCTCCCCCTAACAAATAGAATTTAATCTCAATCATATCTCTAACAAATATAGAAACTAATATCATGTACTTAATCATATCTCTAACAAATGGAAGCTAATCTCTAACTCAAATAGAAACTAATATCTACTTCCTAATAATGCTGGTTGGGCTGGGCCTAGGGCCTACGCCCATGACAAGACATGTCAGACATTTCAGCACTCAGCTATTCGAAGGTCAGTAGCTATACTCCCAGGTTATCCACCTGAAGCTTGTTGTCAACCAAAAGGAAGCAGAAATGGCATTTTGGTTACCTTTCTAAAGCAACAAGCTTCAAACATTTTATTGTATGCTTTATCAGTTCTTTCTTTGGCCATCACTTTCCCTTTCTTTGGCACATTTGCTCCCATTCCAACCACAGCTGGTGGAATCAGTAGGGGTGAAATAAGCATATATATCTTCCTGCCTTTTTTCAAGGATGCACAACTTTACCTTTTCTAGAACCTCCTTTTAAGTCTTTTCACTAGTAAGATGCTCGTGCGTTGTAATGGAGTACCAAATGAGGATGATTCATATTATCAAATGATAATCCCAAACTAAACATTAAACATCAATTTTGTCTTTCAAAAAACATGTATTAAGCAAAGCACACATGTACAAACTCATAAATAAATTAAATTGGAAATAGATATACATGTTTAGTAGTTGATATTGTTTCTTGTGCAACATGATAAAAAATAAAATACATAAGACATCTAGGACATAAGGACATCTTTGTAGACATTATTTTTGGTAAATGTACCATCAGAATTAAAGCACTGACCGTCTTATTGTAGCTGCGACCACGGCTTCGACCATGCATCGACCATGCCTCGACCGTGGCTTCGACCAAGGCATCGACCAGGCCTTCGACCACAATCAGTGCACACGTCTGCTACAGCGACCGCCAACTACTACAGTGACAGGCCGCACACATTTGCTAAAGCACACTACTCCTTCGACCACAACTTCGACTACTCCTTTGACCATGGCTTCAACTGCACCTTGTCAACCTCATCACCGACCATGACTTGTCGACCATAGCACCTCGACTACATCTCTGACCACACGGGTCTTCCAACACTAATTGTCCACTATAGCTATGACCATCAACCACTGTAGCTACGACTACTACCCACTGTAGCTACGACTACCGACCACTGTAGCTATGACTATCGACCATCGACCACTATAGCTACGACTATCGACCATCGACCATTGTAACTACGACTATCAATCATTGCACAGTTTGACTAACGACTGTGACAGTACTCCTCCTAATACCAACTCACTGTGGCTTCGACCACTCCTTCGACCATGGTATCAACCACGGCTTATCGACCATACATTTGACTAGTCTGGAGTCTTCGATCGCTCTCCGACTCTGGGTTTTCAACTCCTACACATACTTGGACACACCGACTACATAGTACTTGAACACACCGAGTACTTGACTACAACCACACAATACTCGAACACACGGAGTACTCAATTATGACCACGCAGTACTCAAATGCACTGAGTACATTTGGCTACGACCACTGTGGCTATGACCATGCAGTACTTGAACACACCGAGTATTTGACTATGACCACGTAGTACTCAAACTCACTGAGATTACACAGTACTCAAACACACAGAGTACTCGACTACGACTACAACCACGCAGTACTCGAACACACCAAGTACTCGACTACGACCACGTAGTACTCGAACTCACCGAGACTACATAGTACTCGAACACACCGAGTACTCGACTACGACCATGCAATACTCGAACACACTGAGTATATTTGGCTACGACCACTGTGGCTATGGCCACACAGTACTCAAACACACCTAGTACTCGACTACAACAATGTAGTACTCGAATTGACCGAGACTACACAATACTCGAACACACCGAGTACTCAACTACGACCACGCAGTACTCGAACATACCAAGTATATTTGGCTACGACAACTCAGTACTTGAACACACCGAGTACTCGACTATGATCACGTAGTACTCAAATTCACTGAGTACTCAATACCGACCACACAGTACTCGAACACATCAGTACTCGACACATGACTACCCAGTACTCAAACACATGAGTACTTCACACATGACTACTCAGTACTCAAACAAATGCGTACCTGACACACGACCACACTCAACAACAAGATTATGTCCAACACACACTGGCTAGGCAATGAACGTGCATACATTGTGGATTTGTAAGCATACATGGAAAAATTCAGTTTCAAATCTAGAAAAGATTTTGTTATTGTACTAAAAGAGCGACGATAGCGTCTGCTTACAGAAGATGTGCTAGAATAGATCTATGAGATCCTTGGGGAGGAAGGCCTTAAATATTATCACAATGTATGTCCACAATTGTAGCAATTAACTATGAAAGTACATTCTTGTCTGTGGTTTACACAACATAGACTGAGAGACCATGTGGATGTGACCCCATGTTTGTGATGAGTAATTGACGCGTGTTCGGGAAAGTTTGAGTTTGGTTTGAGTGGTTCGAGTCATGTCGTTGCGCGGTGCAATCGTTTCGGTCGGACCTTGTCGAACTAGGTCGAATGGGCTTAAGTCATTTATTTTTCGTTTCGATCAGTTTGGGCTTTGAGTATTTCTTTTGATGTTATTGTATGGTTACAATATTTCGAGAGGTGCTATGTGATTTGTTTCTTGTCTGTGATGGCTGCAGGACGTCGAGGTGGAGTCGTGGCGAGGCACGGGATGACCGGACTAGGCGCGGACGGTGCCGAGGTCAGAACGGTCGAGGTATGCCGAAGACGGCGAGGACTCGAGGTGGCTGCGTGACTTGGAGGGCAAGGAATGAGGAAGCTTCCTGGAAGGTGCGCGAGGGGCGTTTTGGTGAATACGCAAAGCTGCACTAAAGGAAGTCGATTGTGGATAAAGCGCCATGAGTTGTTGAGAACTAATGGGTAAAGTGTGTTACAAACCCATTAGTGGAGGCTATAAATAGAGAGGGTGTTCTCTAGTAGCTTTCATGAAATGGGTGTATGAAAATGAGAGGGTTTTAATGCATTGGCTCTCCATGTGTGTGTTTAGAGATATGGCTTGAGAGAGTGTATGTGTGGGTTGTGCGTGTGTGCTATGAGTTCTTGATTTTCAAGCGCGTATGGGGACTTAGTTAGTGTGAGATTGAGAGAGATGAGCTGAGAACATTCTCTTTGTAATCGTGTCATGTCTCTGTATTGATTTCAATATGAGAGATTTTACTTGAGTTGCTCTAGTGTTCTTTTATTTTTCTGCTTTGGTTCCTTGTTGATCTCTTTTGGGTGCAGCACTTTTATTTTACCTGAGTTGCTCTAGACGTGGATGAATCTCAAGGTCAAGTGACCACTATGTTCCCAAAAGAGCAAGATGGTAACTTGAAGAGTTCTCTTGTTTCTCTGTTTCGGTCTTCAGATAGCATTTTCGGCTGTCCTGGCCGTTTCATTCTCCATCTGTCTTCTCTTGTATGCTCGAGTAACTTTCTGCCAGCCAAGTGAATAGAACTCCTGTCTCTTTCAATCAGAGTAGGGCTGCTAGTTGTTGGCTATTTCTTTTAGTCTTTGTTTGGAAGGACAGCAATTTACTTCTTTGGTTCTTTGATGAGCAGATGTCTCTCGGGTTTCAGCTGCTTGCATTAATTTCCTTTTCAATGCTTCCTGTGTTCGGCTGCTATATCCTGGTTTCAGTTCAGTCCGGCTGCAGATTTTTCTTGAGCTCTCGGTAGCTGTTTGAGTTTGCATGTACTGTTGTTCGACCGATTCTTCTTTTGCTTTCAGCTTTCATTTCTTGCTGATTTCTTTTGCAGTGATCTGTCTGATCAGTTGTTGGTCTGAAATTACTTTGCAGATTTTTCGTATGGCAGTCTCTTTTTGGGCAGTTACTTTCATTTTTGTTGTTTTTGCTTCTATGCTCTTTCCAATCTTTTGTCTACCTTTGTTCTTTCAGTTGTTAGCTGTCGGACAGCAAGTTCACTCTGATTTGTGCTTTGCCATTTGCTAGGATATTCACTGTTTCTTAGCCTTGGTGGACAGCGAGTTAAGCCTTTTTTCTTTTGGTCAGTTCAGAGAAGATATTTTTTTGGGTGCCTGTTGATATTTCTCTTGTAAGTCTTCTTGGTTAAAATTAATTTTCTCAGTCTCTCGGCAAATCTAAATTCTGAGATTTCGTGTGAATATTTTGGGGGCGAATTTTAAATGGCATCATTCACCCCCCTCTGTTGCCGATTTCAATCCAACAATTGGTATCAGAGCCGGTTAGCTCTCGTCTATAGATATTAACCGGTCTGTGAGCCATGGCAATAGACAAGTACTCGACCAAGCCCCCGATCTTCGATGGGATCGACTATCCCTTCTGGAAGAGTCGGATGGAGACCTAAATCCAGGCGCAGGGCTACGCCATCTGACGGAAGGTCAAAGTACGATATGTTGTTCCTGCCGATGAGAACATCAATGCCGGGAACATCGCTGATGTTGAGGTGAACGCTAAGGCAAGGAACATCATAATCCAGGGGTTGAGCCGAAGCGAGTTTGATCGCATCTCTCATCTGACGTCGGCTTTCGACATCTGGGTGACCCTCGATGCATACCATGAGGGCACCACCCAGATCAAGACAGTTCGACAGGACCAGTTCAAGCGAGATTCCAACAAGTTTGAAATGCTTGCTGGTGAGTCCCTCGATGAGTGTTTTGCGCGTTTTCACAAGATTTTGAGCAACCTCCGAGCGGTCGGTCTCACATACCCCAACTCGGACAACGCTCGTCAGATGCTCGCGGCGCTTGATTTGCGTGTTTGGGAGATGAAGGTGACTACCATCAAGGACACCACCGATCTCTCGACCTTGACTCTTGATGCGTTGTACTCATGCCTCAAGACTCACGAGATTGACATAGTCTCTCGTAGGTCGAAGTCGCAGTAGATGGCCTTAGTCACCGATCCCACTTCTGGTCTTTCTTTCGAGTCGCTTTGTGGTTTCTCTCTTGCTGCTCTCTGTGACATAACTGATGATCAGTTAGAGCAGCTTGCAGATGACCAGTTAGCTCTTCTAGCCAGAACATTTTCTCATGCTTACAAGAGGAGGAGGGACAGAAAGAGAGGAGGACACGTGATCTGCTTTGAGTGTGGTGGCCCCAACCACATTCGGGCAAACTGCCCCAAGCTGGAGAAGGGCAAGGGTGACTACGACGGTGTGAGCAAGAACGACTACATCGACAAGAACCGCAACAAGAAGCCTCTTGCTCACGTTCAGGGCAAGAAGAAGTTCTGCGACCTTGGCAAAGCCAAGAAGCTCTTCCACCACGTCCTCATCGCCTTCGACGACCTCGACCTCAGCGAGGTAGAGGGGTGGAGCGACGACGATGGGCCGGACGAGAAAGACCCCAAGGGCGGCGACGACTTCTCCGACATGTGTTTCATGGCCCTTGAGGGCGAAGTGAGCGACAGCGAGCTTTACTCCGACTCCGACAAGGTATACCCTTCCTATGACTAGCTTAATGATGCTTTTCTTAAGCTAGGTGGGTTTCATGCTAGATCTAGAGCTAGATGTAGCGAGTTGGAGAAGGAAGTAGATAGACTGTCACGGGAGCTTACTTCACTTATATCTGCTCCCTCCTGTGATGAATGTGATACATGTTGTGCCTTGCTTGGTGACATGGAGAAACTAAGGATCTCTCATGATAGTCTGTCTTCTGAGCTTGACATTGTTAAGGTGGAGAATATTAGTCTGCTTGTTGAGCTAGAGATGAGTAGGATTGGCACTCTTTCATCCATTGTAGTTGAGACTACTTCTTTCACCTCATGTGAGGATAAGGACAATACATTTAGAGGTCTTTATACCATGCTCCTTGATCTGCCCGAGTCTTGTGAAAATTACAATAATTTGAAGTTGAACTTAAAAAGGGCAGATCATAAGATTGTTGAGTTGCATGCTTCTTTGCTTGAGCCAATTGCTTCATGTATAAAATGTCCCAAATTAACTGCTGAACTTGAATCTGTCTCAAAACAGTTTCAAGAAATGATTGACCACAACAAGAAGATGGCTCAATATGTGACTAAGGACCCTATTAGCTCACCATGCATTAGTTGTGAAAAACTAAAACTTGAACTCGTTGATTTGAATGAAAAATATGTGAAGCTAACTAAGGACCTTCTAGTGAAGCCACCAACTGATTGTGATGTGATTGCTGAGATGGGGGAGAAGCCCAAGGGTAAGGTAGAGACGCTTAGCGACGTGAACCAAATTGCTAGCAGTAGGACTGTCCCTTCCGAGTCGGCTGTGCATGCACAAGCCATTCACTCTTCTGCTATTGGTTCTTCTTCTGCTCCCTTACCTTCTGCTGTCTCTTCTTCTCCCTACTCTTCTTGCACCTCTCTCTTTTGGGAGTGTCAGTACCTTATGAACACTCTCGAGAGGTTTGTAGGCGGTAAGAAGAAGCTAAATCTTATTCTAGACCAGTCCAAGATTTGCAAATTCAATCAAGGTCTAGGATATGATTTTTCTTGAGGATGTTAGGAAGCATCCACCTGCTGCGCTTAGACCCATAGCCGCAGGTGTGATCGAGGTCAAGCTCAGGACTAAGAAAGTTCAATTCAAGTCAGCGGGCTTTGTCCAAGGGATTTCTGACGACAAGGTGAGTCCACCTGTTGCTTCGGCTTCTCAGAGGGCGAAGCCTCTTAGTGCTACTTCTACCCCTCAGAAGGTGAAGTATCATTGCACCTTCTGTCAGAAGGATGGACACCTGGTCGAGCGATGCTTCAGGCGCGCCAAGATTGCGCGGAGAGCTCGTGTTGAGGCTCTTAGGCGTATTCAAGGTCAGCCCCAGACCTTGAGTGCACCTAAGACCAACACGAGGTCTAGGTTTGTTTTAGTTGTTTCTGATGGGTTTGGGCAGCATCGAGGACTTGATTTTTTCGAGTTTTCTGGTTTTCGTCCTCATGCTCCCTTTGGTCGTGACTTTTGCCGTTTTGAGGGTAGATCTCGTTTCCCCCGTCGAGATGGTTACCCGCGGCGTGATCAGCATGTTGCTGGTGCTCCGACTCGCTCTCCCATAGCAGTCGGACCCAAAAACTACTCCAGGTCTGCTCGTGTACCTTCTGCTTCTTTGAGCGACAGAGAGCGTAGGGTAGATAGAGGTCAGTCATGTGTGGCTACTTCTTCTAATCGACATATTACTCAGTATTGGGTGCCAAAATCACTCTTGATTTACCCCAGTACTGAGACTTTACTCTCTCGTTGACTCAGGTTCGCCAGGCAGGGAAGAGAGAGGTTTGGCTCGTTGACTCCAGGTGTTCTTGACACATGACCAAAGACTCTTGTTGGTTCTCTTCCCTAGCCCGTACTCCAGGTGATGAGATGATCACCTTCGGAGACGCTTCGTCTGGGCGCGTCATCGCCAAAGGTACAATGCGCATTAATGAGTCTTTTATTTTGAAGGATGTTGCCTTGGTTAGTAAGCTGCAGTATAATTTGCTTTCTGTTTCTCAGTTTACCGATGACAGATTTGAGGTGAGCTTTAAGAAAAACGCTTGCAAAATTCTTGATTCTTCGGGTAGTCTGGTTTGCGGGATTTCTCGTTATGGGAGGATCTTTCGTGCTGATTTTTCTTAGTCTTCTGGTGATCCTCTCCGGTGTTTAGTTGCTTCTGAGTCTCGTGACCTTACTTTCTAGCATAGGAGACTTGGTCATATTGGATTTTACCATTTGACCCGAGTTAGCGGCCACGATCTCATTCGTGGTCTGCTGAAACTCAAGATGGTCAAAGATATTGTTTGCGCTCCATGCCGGCACGGCAAGATGGTTGCTGCTTCTCATCCTCCAGTCACAGTGACTATGACCGATGCACCAGGACAGCTGCTCCATATGGACATAGTTGGACCAGCCCGAGTGCAGTCAGCTGGAGGGAAGTGGTATGTACTTGTCGTGGTCGATGACTTCTCGAGGTTCTCTTGGGTGTTTTTCTTAGCCTCGAAGGATGAGACGTTTACACATTTTCGAGGTCTTTTCAGTAGGCTTTCTGTGCCTTACGAACGATCTGCAGTGACAATGGCGCGGAGTTCAACAATTTCTACTTTGAGAGGTTTTGTGATGAGACATGTGTAGAGCACCAGTTCTCTTCTCTGCACGTCCCACAGCAGAATGGCATCGTGGAGTGGAAGAACTGTACCATAGTCGAGATGGCCAGGACGATGCTTGATAAGTACTCTACACCTAGGAAGTTTTGGGCTGAGGCTATAGCGACCGCGTGCCATGTTTCGAATAGAGTTTTTCTGAGGGCACACTTGCATCGCACTTCCTATGAGTTGAGATACGGGCGAAAGCCCAGTGTCTCTCATTTTCGCGTGTTTGGTTGCAAGTGTTTTATTCTAAAGTCCGGGAACCTAGACAAGTTCGAGTCACGTTCTTGTGATGGTATCTTTCTAGGTTACTCGACTTCATCGCGGGCGTATAGGGTCTGGAACTACGAGTCTAGTAATATGGTAGAGACCTGTGAGGTGACCTTCGACGAGGCCAGTCCGGGGACTAGGCCCGATATCTCAGGTTCTTTAGAGCAGTCAAAGCCCATCTTTGTGGACGATGAGGAGGATGGAGATGAGGGTTGTCTACCCGATCCAGTTCCTCATCCTCCACTTGAGGTGCCTTCGTCCCACAAAGACCTCCAGTGATCGGCCGTGCCTTCGCTTCCTCCGAGCTAGTGGCTCTGCTCCTACCTCATCACTCATGAGGTAGAGGCCACTTCTTCATCTCATCCAGGACCTCCCCGACATATTCAGAAAGACCATCCTTCCGAGCAGATGATTGGAGACCTCTTTGAGCGAGTCACACGCTCAAAGTCTGGCATGTCACATTTTTATCTCCATTCTGCCTTTGTTGCCTCATTCGAGCCCAAGGACGTTTGTTATACTCTTTCTGATGAGTCTTGGGTCAATGCCATGTGTTGTGGTTACAGACCAAACAGAGAGAGAGTGTGTGGTAGTGGAGAGTTAGGTGAGTGAATGGCTTAGGGTTTCTTCCCATGGCCTGTGTTACATATATACATCCATATGGGGAGTGCTTTTACAATAATACCCTTACATCTGAGTACTCCCCTCAGGGGTATTCATGTCATTATACATGCCCCATTTTGGGCCTTACATTCTTCCTCGGCGAGCTCGCTGGCTTAGGTGGGGGCCACCCCTACAACAGGAGCCTCTCATGGTGAAGGGCTTCACGGGCCGAAACCATGTTGCCGAGTCCTTTGGCCCCCTCCGTCCCTACGGCCTGTGAGCTTATGCAATCGTTCGTCGAAGTGTAGTGTTTGCCTTGTTGCGAAGGTATGGCGCCGGGCGGCTTGGCGAAGTCTTCGTCATCCACAGAGTCCTGCCGTGGCGGGGTCGGGGTTGCCGTCCGAGGCGAAGGTCAAAGTCGAGGTTGGCATCGCGACCGAGGGCCGATGTCGACGTAGGGGGCGGATTGGAGGTCGAAGTCGCCTCCGATTTGGCGGGGTCGGTGGTTGCCCGGGCCGGATTGGAGGTGTTGGCGGAGTCAGATGCGTTGGCATAGGTAGGTGGAGCGGGTCCCTAAGTCGTCGCGCGCGCGTCAAGTAACAATGCTCCGCGTCCGAGTGCCCTTGACGATAAGCGATCGCCACCGCCCGGCCGAGGCTTGGTTGACGCGGCGCGAGACTTGAGGGGTCGTGGCCATACTACGTTGCGACGTTCCTTCGTCTGGCCATCCACGTGGCGAAACATGCTTGGCGCAGCATGGGTCTTGAAGCATCGTGGTGGTACGATGCTGCGACGCTCCTCTGCCGGTTGGACTCCTGCCGGTTGGACTTCTGCTGGTTGGCTCCCCCGCTGATGTGGTGTATATATGGTGCTGGTGCGGCATTGCACCTGCATTGTGTACTCGGATAGATGCTGCTCCCCTAAAAGGGGCCTCTTCAGTGCATCCACATTCCATAGTGGCATTACGCGGCTTGGGGGATGTTGATGCACTAATGGAGGCCTGTTTTTCTTGGGAGCTTGGTTAGAGTCTGTTATCGGTAACTGGTCGCACTTCCTGCCTTCGTGCTGCGTCTCTGCATATAACGGCAAGGTTTGCCCTGTTCTCCTAGACAGGCCCACCTTCAGTCGGGGTTTCTGATCGAGCCCATCCGCATTACTTTGAAAGAATGTTGATGCACTGAAGGTGGCCTGTTTATGAGAACAAGCCAAAACTTGGTGTGACGTAACCCTGCCGGCACCTATGTGGGAATGCCGACGGGCGAGTCCTCGCGCGAAGTCACTCCTCGGCCGGGCCGAGGTCGAGACCGTGGCGCGTTGGTGGCAGCGGCGGTCTGCTGGCTGAGCCATGCCGCCCCGCCGAGGCAATGCCTACAAGGCGACGGCGAGGTGGCGCCGAAGGCGCTGTTCCCTACCTCGAAGATGAGGTTCGCGAGAGCGGGCGCTGCGCGTAGGCCGAGGCGCTGCGCGCGGCGAGACAGGAGGCGGAGCCGCCATTCCCCTACCTTCGAAGACAGTGGCGATGCACTCCCTGGTGCCACGCGCGCGAGGGCGCTATATCCAAGCGGTGCGCCTCTTAAAGCAAGGCACTCCCTGAGGTGAATGCGACCCCGCGGTAGTGCGCCTTAATGGCTCCGGGAATCGCACCGACCCCTGGGCTGGCACGAGCAGGCTGCTGTGGTCGTACGTGCTTGTCCACTCGGGGTGCACACGCGGCAGGCCTTGATTGGCGTGTCACGGGCTGTCAACGGTCAAGCCCCTTCCCTAGAGGGGCGGGGTACGTGGCGCGGAGCTGTAGGCGCGCCGCGCGCTGGCTGCCCACCTTCCAACGCGCGTCCCCAGCCGCTAGTGGTTGTGCTTTTTGCCAACCTTCGGTTGCCTTTGTCACGCATATTTGCGGTTGTCCCCCGTGCTGGATGGAGAAATTCTCCCTGCCCTACGGTATCAGGGGCGAGGTTGCTTCCTGGGCGTAAGGTCAGAACCGATGTCGACGCCAAGGCCGGAGCCCAAATTGGTGTGGGGGCTGAGGCGGAGATGGAGCCGCAGCCGAAATGGGGGATACCTCGCACCCGAAACTCCGCCCCAGATGGTCTAGTCCGGTGCCTTCGCCGCGGCGTCCCTTCGGACCGACACGGCCAAAGTCGGGGCGGCGAAGACCTCGTTTGGACTATTGCGGTTGAAGGGTCGAAGAACCACGCCAACGTGCGCCGAAGGCTATGTCGGGTTGTGCGACCTGCATTTATTCCCTGCGCTGATCGACACGCGGTGGGACGCTAGTGGCGCATCGTTCGGTGACAGGACTCTGTATGACCACGGTCATATGTGGGCTACGTGTGCTCTTGCGACGCTTCGGCTTCGCACGTGGGGAGGTGAGCGGTTGTCGTTCACCGTTTGTGCTTATCGATGGTGGGAGGCGAGGGGTCTTTAAGTACCCTCCCGTGGTGTTGTGTCTGCCCCTCCTCCCTACGCTTTCTAGTTCTTCACGTCGCCTCCTACATTTGCTCTTCCTGTTCCTGCGCTCCTTTTCGTCGTCAAGTACCCCGTGGATGTCGATGGCGACTTGCGACGAGCGTGCTTAGGTGGGCGGCTACGCCATCCGCCGGCGGTCCTCGCCGCTTGAGGTGAAGTACACGCTCGAGGAGCACGATCCGGCGGCGACAGACGTGGTGGGCGGCGAAGAAGAGGGAAGGCCCGTACTCCGGCGACTTGGGCCGCACGCTCGTGACGGAGGACAGGATTCAGTCACTGTTGCGCGAGGGGAGGCTATCGGACCGCCAAGCGGTGCGGCTGCCCGCCGATGATGAGACGGAGCCGCGCCCTGAGAAGTCGGAGGCGATCGTCTTTGTCGCCTACTTCGAGGCCGGACTTCGCATACCCTCCGCAGTGATTGTCGGGACGTCTTGTGGACCTTCAAGCCGAGTTGTCGCGAATCGACCAACGCGTGGCTCGCCTTGCCGTGTACAGTTGGGCCCTTCGCTCGGAAGCATGTTGGCCCAGCGCCTCATTGTTCGCATACTTGCACGAAGCCCAGTGCCAACCGAAGGAGCGAAAGAACGGGACGCTGTCGAAGTTTGGTAGCGTCAACTTCGTTCTACGGGCATCGTGCGGAAGGCTCTTCCCCGCGAACTCGACACGAGGGAAATGGGAGTCCAACTGGATGAGGTGGTGGTTCTATCACCGTGTGGTGAGTGGTAGCGGCCTTGAGTGCACGGGCGGGCCGATTGCATTCAAGACCGCACCCGGCCTAACCCTCGACCAGGAAGATAGGCGAAGGGCGCGAAGACTTGTGGGGGTCACTGCCCGCTTCAACATGCACGACCTCGCCGAGGAGTACATAATGCACGGTGCGACGCCGCTTGCCCGCGATTGGCGCTTCACGGCCGGGGAACGTCGGGACGACAACGTTCAACCATCCGTTTGCTCGCTGCCCGTGCCGACTGGTCTTCGTAAGCCTCGACCGTGCCCTCCCCTCCGTGCGTACGTATTGCATCGTGTGTAACTGTGCTTTCTACCTTGCGCAGGAACTCGCCTGGAGGACACGGAGCGCGCAGCGCGCGTGTTCCTTGGGCCATACACCGCCAGAGAGCACGGGCAACGCACAGCTACGACTGCGGTGGCGGGATTGGGATGGATAAACTGCGTGTGCGAGGCCTTAGGGCTTCCCGTGCCGGACCGCACCCCTCCGGACGCGCAACATCAGGACGACGGTGCCGCGAGGACAAAAGCATCATCCCGCAAGAGGACCCGGACCCCTGCGACCATGCCCTGTACGGCGGTTGCCGCTGCTCCTACCAGCGCGGCGAGCCCGAAATCGGATTCAGCGAAGTACGCCAACTCAGACTTGGAGGGCGCGGGTACTGAGGACGAAGGCACCAGGGGCGGAGAGTGCGCCACGGAGGTCTCGTCGCCCGCGACAGTCGCCGAGGCGGAGGTGGTGCTGGCTGGCGGCACCGGTGCGAAGTCCTCGTCTGCGGCCATGGTCGTGGTGGGGCTACCCTCCGCGGGAGTATGTGGAGCACAGTCTTTGCCAACAGTGACGACCGAGGTAGAGGTGCCCCCTGCAGAGGTCGTGAGGACGAAGCCCCCGGCCGCTGTTGTTGTAGCTGCGGAGACCCCTTCGGCGGATATTGTTGCCGCAGAGGCTCCTTTTGTAGCGGTTACCGAGGTGGGACCTTCCCCTCAAGTGAAGCGGCCACGCCTGCAGTCCCCATTCAGCAGACTTCGCGAGGGTTCGCCGTGGTGACTGGTGTTGGGAGCTTGTGGGACTCCGCTTCGAGCACCGAGGTTCCTCTACCCCGCGCCCTCCCGGCCCCTCGGGCCACAGTGACTGTGGCGCAAGATCGGTTGGCGCTAGGTCACGACTCGGAGGTCCCCCAGCCTCGCGAGTCAACGCCCTCCGTTGGGGCCGAAGTCGTTGCGGCCCCGCCCGGGGCTAGGGAGGCGTCTCCGCGAAGTCTCCCATCCGCCACCGAGGGTAGGTTATGACGGCATTCCTTCAGCACAATTTTTCCGCGCCTCGTGACAAACGTATACTTCCTCTTGCAGCGGCACTTATCCCGGAGGAGGAGCCATTCCTCGAGCGCGGGGGTCCTGGCGCTGGCGACACAGATATCGCGCGCCCGCGCCCGAGCCCGGCGGACTTCGTCCCTCCGTCGGATGCGCTGAGGGCATGGCACGGGATTGCGGACGACACGGCCGCCAGCATCGGCCAACAGGCATTGCAGACCTACGGGTCAGGGCACCTTGGAGACGCATTGGAAGTGTCAGGAGTGAGGGTATGCGTCTATCCTTTGGACCACTTGCAGCCGTTTAGCGCTTGCTAACTCCTGCGCAGCGCAGACACTCGTGTTGGCACAGGCCCTACGAGCTGCTCACGTTCGCGAGGAAGGAGCGCTACGGAGTAGGCTGCAGGCCGCCGAAGGGGAGCTGCAGGGAGCTACAGGGGCGCGCTCTGCCTAGGATGCTCGTATACGCCGCGTGGAAGCGGAGTGCGCGGAGATGAAGACGCGCACCGAGGAGCTCGTTGCTGCAGCGCGAGCGTCAACCGCCGAAGTGGTGCGTCAAGAAGCTGCTGCGGAGCGGAACAGCCTACTGCAACAAGTCGCTGCGTTGGAGAGAGAAAACAGCGAGCTTGCCGCCTCTCTGGCGAAGCGGGATCGGGCGTTGGGCGACGCTTCGGTAGCTACTTGGAACGCTATGTTGGCCCTGGAAGACACCCTCAAGGGGCTTATCGCCGAAGTGCCGGCACGCTCCTTCGGGCCCGAGGACCTATCACGATCGCTTCAATGGATCGGAGACGCGGCCGACGTTGCACGTGGTGCCACGACGACCTTTGGCAACCACTGTGCCTACGTGGCGTTGTGCCTGGTATGCGCGCTCCTGCGACTCTGCGGCTGTGAGCATGTCGCCGGGCTAGCCGATCCTAGACTGGAGATGCCCGTCGGAGGCGGGGTAATGTCCGATGGCGTGCGCGCCACTCGCCGCGCCGTGAAGTTCTTCCATGAGCGGATATGGGAGTACTGCGAGGAGGCCGCAGCCATGGTCGAGCTGCGGAATAACCTACATGGTGAGGGAAACCTTGGCCAGTTTCTGGACGAGGTCCCGCGGTGTGACGAGGATGGCGCTGCGGCACCGGACGATGCTGCGAACCCACAGGTGTGACGGCAGGTTGTCGCGTGTTGGCGTACGTTGTAACCGATGGCGTTTCCTTTTTGGATAAAGTACAAAGTTGCTTCGCTGTTGTGCTAATCCTTGCCCCCTTATTGCGAGCAGTTACACAGCCAGGGCCGGCTGCTAATTTCCGACCTTGTGACCCGTCGGCGTCTTTGGCACTGGCGAAGGGCCGAGGAAGCGCTGGATTTTTGGGGGGGTCGGGTGTCTTCGAGCGGAGCCTCAGCACAGACGCGTGTTAAGGATGAGCCTGTCGATTAGCGACCTCGTGCGCCGGAGGTGTTTGCACGCCTTTGTAATTCACCTTTGCAAGCGTCGTTAACGAATGCAAAGAGTAATCTTGGTTGGAACTTGCGAAGTGCACCTCCGCCCCTCTGGCTATGTTGTCCCATCGCGAACTCGGAGGATTACCGCATTCGCCCGTACACGACGATTTGCGCCTCGTAGGGTAGGGTGGTCGAGATGGACACGTAGTTGAAGTAACCGCACAAGCACTCCGTCCCTTACCCCTTCGAAGTGGGATCAGCGGAGCTGGTGCCTTAATCAAAGTAGACGCGCGAGCGCTCGCCCTACCGCCGAGTGGTGGCGCGAGCCGCGCGCTTTAGTCGAGGTAGACGCGCGGCGCTCTGTCCCTACCTTCAAGTGGTGGCGGCGGGCTGGCGCCTTAGTCGAGGTAGACGCGTGGCGCTCCGTCCCCTACCCTCGGTAGTGGTAGCGAGCCGGCGCCTTAGTCGAGGTAGACGCGCGAGCGCTCCGTCCCCTACCGCCGAAGTGGTGGCGGCGGCGGGCGCCTTAGTCAAAGTGAGACGCGTGGCGCTCCGTCTCTATCCTTGGCGGTGGCGCGGAGCCGCACCTTAGTCGGCGAGGCGCGCGAGCGCTCCGTCTCCTACCCTTCGAAGTGGTGGCAGCGGAGCTGGCGCCTTAGTTGAAATAGTGGCGCGAGCGCTCCGTCCCCTACCCTTCGAAGTGGTGGCAGCGGAGCTGGCACCTTAGTCGAGGTAGACGCGCGAGCGCTTCGTCCCCTAGGATTGCGCAAGGACAGCCTCTGGTGCCTTCCGCCCGCGGGTGCGCTCGCGCGGGAGCTAGCCGCTGGTGCGTCACCTTGGTACTTCGCGGGATGCGCATGGGAGTGGGCTCCCATGGTGCGCTTTGCACTCCGTAGAGTACGCTGGGATAGCCTCCGCGTCTCTTTTATACCCCATGCCTTATTTATACTCCGGAGAGTACGCATAGGAGCAACGCCCATGCGTGCGCAGGGTTCGCGTCTTGTTTATACTTCGTAGAGTGCGCAGGGATAGCATCCGTGTATTTTTTGTACTCTGGAGAGTGCGCGGGATCGACATCCACGTCTTATTTATACTCTAGAGAGTGCACGGGATTGACATCCACGTCTTATTTATACTCCGAAGAGTACGCACAGGAGCAACGCCCATGCGTGCGCGGGATTCGCATCTTGTTTATACTCCGTAGAGTGTGCAGGGATAGCATCCGCGTCTTTTTTGTACTCCGGAGAGTGCGTGGGATCGACATCCATGTCTTATTTATACTCTGAAGAGTACGCACAGGAGCAATGCCCATGCGTGCGCGGGGTTCGTGTCTTGTTTATACTCCGTAGAGTGCGCAAGGACAGCATCCGCGTCTTTTTTATACTCCGGAGAGTGCGTGCGGAGGCAAACCTCAACACTACATCTTATTTAGGGTCCGTGGACTGCGCGCGGAGGCAAGCCTCTGCGCGTTGCTGGCGATGAGGTGCGTGCGGAGGCGGACCACAACGCTACGTCTTATTTATACTCCGTAGAGTGCGTGCGGAGGCAAACCTCAATGCTACGTCTTATTTAGAATCCGTGGACTGCACGCGGAGGCAAGCCTCTGCGCGTTGCGGGCGGTGAGGTGCATGCGGAGGCGGACCTCAACGCTACGTCTTATTTATACTCCGTAGAGTGCGTGCGGAGGCATACCTCAATGCTACGTCTTATTTAGAGTCCATGGACTGCGCGTGGAGGCAAGCTTCTGCGCGTTGCGGGCGGTGAGGTGCGTGCGGAGGCGGACCTCAACGCTACATCTTATTTATACTCCGTAGAGTGCGTGCAGAGGCGTGAGGCGTCCCTCCGCTCGTCTTTGTTTATACTCATACCCGTGTCTTTGACGGAGAGTGCGCGCGCGGACGCATGTCTTTGTTTATACTCATACCCGTGTCTTTGACAGAGAGTGCGTGCGCGGACGCGTATCTTTGTTTATACTCATACCCGTGTCTTTGACGGAGAGTATGCGCGCGAACGCACATCTTTGTTGCAAGAAACAAGAAGAATTTGTGCAAACGGTGAACTTTATTAAATTCCCGTTTGCGCGTGTGAGCAGTTACAAAAAAGGGGAGATATCGACCACTAACCGCTATTAGGACGGGGGCGACCGCTGATGAGCCGCTGCTGCTGGGGCAACTTTGTGCACGAGGAGCGCGAGACGCTCTCCGGGGGCACCCGGGGGCTCCGCATCTGCACACCCGGCCTAGGTGCCTTGGCGAGCCGCGTGGCATGGACCCCTGGCGCCAAGCTCTATGCGCCGAGCTATGTCCTGGTCACCATGGACGATGATGATGGCCCGCGGTCTGGGAAGCTTCATGCACAGGAAGCCGTGGTGCGGAACTGCCCCGAGAGTATTTAGGAGCGGCCGCCCCAATATGGCATTATAGGGGTATGCAATGTCGACCACATCGAAGATGGCGTCTTCGCTCCTCATGTTGTCATTTTGGCCGAAGGAGACTTGGAGGCATATCTGGCCCAAAGCACGTAAAGGTTGCCCTCCAAAGCCTTGCAATGGGATGCCTGAAGGGCCCAACCGACTCCGAGGGATACCCATCTGGTCAAAGGCCGCGGAGAACAGGATGTTCGCAGAGCTTCCTCCATCGACCAGGACGCGCCTGACCTCGCATCCTGCTACGAGGACCCGGACGACCAGAGGGTCTTGGTGGGGAAACTCCACTCCCTCAGTGTCAGCGGGCGTGAATGTGACTTCGTGTTGTGCCCACTCCGGCGGCGCCTGCGCTGGGTATGTCGCGACATGGTGCAGCCTCCTCGCGTAGGCCTTCCGTTGCCGCGCCGAGGTGAACTCCAATGAGGAGCCTCCGGAAATGACATTTATGATCCTGCGTTGGGCTCCTTTCGCGGCTTGTAACTGCAGGAGGCCTTCCCGAGGTTGTTGCACATGGGCCTGAATTCGCAGGAGGCCTTCCTGGGGCTGCATTCCTTGGTCCTGGGAGTGTTGGACGTGGGCCACGACAGGCGCGCGTGCCTCCGGGTTTTTGTCCCTGGCGACGCTCTGCCGGAGCGCTGCGATAGTGGTGCAAGCACGCGTGTCATGGTTGCCTCGGCCATGGATTTCGCACCACTACCCGTGGTGCTGGTCGCTGTACTCTTCGCGGGTTCTGTCGTCATGACCCCGGCCACGCCCCCGTCCTCGGCCCCGGCGCCCTCTGCCTCCGCGACCTGCGGAGGTGTTATCTTCAGAGCCGCCCTCGATGTCAAAGACGTAACGATGTTTCCTGGACTTGCGTTGGTCACGCTTGGGCCTATCGCCTGACGAGTCATTGTGTTGGGGGTCGTTGCGATCGGAGGCGCCCTTCGGCTGCTCCTGCTTGCTTTTACCTTTCGAGGAGCCCTGCTTCGGCGAGCCTTCGCTCTTTGCCGAGCCTTCCACCTTATTGGTGTCGGAGTCATCGCCGTGTCGCCGCCACGCGTCCTCTTCCGCTCTGGCGTACTCTTTCATCTTGTCGAAGAGCTTTGCGACCGTCTTAATGGGCTTGCGCGCGTTGTACTCGGCCATCGGTCCCGGTCGGAGGCCTTGTATTGCTACGTTGATGACAGTTGTTTCGTTGACGTCCTTGACCTGGCAACGTACTTTCACAAAGCGCTTGAAGTAATCCCGGAGCCTCTCCTCAGGTTTTTGCTTGACTGCAAAAAGCTGGTCCGCATCGACACGCTCGACGTAGTTTCCCTGGAAGTTGTTGTAGAGTCGATCGTGGATCTGTTCCCACGCGTAGATGGACTGTGGTTCAATGGTGAAGAACCAGGACAGCGCCACCCCTTGTAACGCGAGAGGGAGTCCTTTTGCCTTCGTGGTGTCGTCTCCGCCAGCGGCTTCGATAGCGGTCTCATACACGCGCACGAATTCTCGCGGGTTGGAGTCACCCTTGTACACCTCGATGATGCTCGGGAACTTGAAGTCCTCAGGCCATGCCGCCTGCTGTAGGCCCACGGAGAGCGGGGACTCCGGGTCTACGCGCCGTAATGGGACACGACTAGACGTAGGGGCGTCGCGGCTATCCGCCCTCTTCGGAGCGGGTTCGGTTGCCACCGCCGGGGGCGTGTTGGCTCCGAGCCTCTTGCATGTCTCACACAGCTCCGCGGAGGTTTGTCAGCTCCCATTGAAACGCGCTGAGGGCCGCCAGCAGGGCAGTCTCCACCGCGGGCGTGGCTGGGGCCGTCGGTGCGCCCGGCGGTACGACCGGCACAGCGGTGACCATGGCCTGCGCGCCCAGGCTGCCCACCACGTTGTCCTGGAGGATCCTGGAGCCGGTGACGAGGTCCGCGTCGCCGCTGGGACCATCCACCGCTTCTGCGTCGGGTGGGAAAGTGGATGCGCCTGCGTTGCCATCGCTGGGGTTGGTCGTCGGGGCGGTGTTGGCGGGGTCTGGCGGCGCGGCAACGTTGGCGAGGTCGGGCGTTGTGTCGCTGGTGGCGGGGTTGTTGGTCGCGGCGGTGGCGGGGTTGGGCGTTGCGTCGTGAACGTCGGTGTTCATGGTCGTCACACCTGCACCACCACCCGTGCCTGCAGCTGCTAAAGCCGAAGCCCTGGTGTTGACGCGAGACTTCGCCGCTTCCGCCTTCTTCTTCGCCGCCGACGGTGAAGCTTTCTTTGGTGCCATCCTCCTTCGGATCTGGAAGCTTGCTCTTGTCCTCCCCACGGAAGGCGCCAACTGTTGTGGTTACAGACCAAACAGAGAGAGAGTGTGTGGTAGTGGAGAGTTAGGTGAGTGAATGGCTTAGGGTTTCTCCCCATGGCCTGTGTTACATATATACATCCATATGGGGAGTGCTTTTACAATAATACCCTTACATCTGAGTACTCCCCTCAGGGGTATTCATGTCATTATACATACCCTATTTTGGGCCTTACATTCCTCTGGCAGGCCTGCTGGGCTTAGGTGGGGGCCCCCCTACAACACCATGCATGAGTTAGAAAATTTCGAGAGAAACAAGGTCTGGTCGCTTGTTGAGCCCCCTCAAAGTCACAATGTCATTGGGACTAAGTGGGTGTTCAAGAACAAGCAGAGTGAGGATGGGGTGGTTGTTCGAAATAAGGCTAGACTAGTAGCTCAGGGCTTCTCCCAAGTTGAGGGTCTAGATTTTGAGGAGACCTTTTCCCCTGTAGCTAGACTTGAGGCCATTAGAATCCTGCTTGCCTTTGCAGCTTCTAAGAGTTTCAAGCTTTACCAGATGGATGTCAAGAGTGCCTTCCTCAATGGATTCATTGAGGAAGAAGTCTATGTGAGACAACCTCCAGGTTTCGAAAACCCCAAATACCCAAACCATGTCTACAAGCTTTCCAAAGCATTATATGGACTGAAGTAGGCCCCTAGAGCTTGGTATGAGAGGCTTAAGTCCTATTTGCTGAGCCATGGTTTTGAGATAGGTAAAGTGGATAAGACCTTGTTCATTTGTAGGCATGGCACTGATCTTCTGCTCGTTCAGATTTATGTGGATGACATCATCTTTGGCGGCTCCTCTCATGCTCTCATTTCCCAGTTTTCTAATGTCATGAGCTCAAAGTTTGAGATGAGCATGATGGGCGAGTTGAGCTTCTTTCTCGGGTTTCAGATCAAGCAGACTCGGGAGGGTACCTTCTTGCATCAGGGCAAGTACACTCGAGACCTCTTGAGACGCTTCGATATGAGTGATGGTAAGCCAGTGTCCACTCCTATGGCTTCATCAGCTTCACTCGACCCAGATGAGGACGGCGAGCCAGTTGATCAGAAGGAGTATCGCAGCATGATTGGCTCCCTCTCGTACCTCACGACCTCGAGACCGGACATACACTTTGCTGTGTGTCTTTGTGCTCGGTTTCAGGCTTCTCCTCGCGTATATCACCGCCAGGCGGTGAAACACATCCTTCGGTACCTTCAAGCTACCATTGACCATGATATCTGGGAGAGCACGAGAAGGAGGACTTGAGCATGATGATGGGGCACTCGAGGAAGAGCTCGCAATCGGTTGGTACCCATTGGACCATGTGAGCAGACATCGTGCGAGATGAAGATGCACAAAGGTTGGTGGCATGCCCGGTGAAGGGAGAGGTTGCCATAGCTAGTACAAAGGAAGGGGAGGAAGGCGTAGTGGGCTGGCACCAAATCCCCCAGAGAGGTCGCTTCCTTGTGGGCAACGTGGGGGAGGAGGGGTAAGGCGCGCACGATCGGGGAGGCCAGATCTAGTGGCAGTGCGGTAGTGTTAGCTAGATCTGATGTGTCCCTCCCCAATGGCAGTCAGATCCAGCAACTGGGAGTATTACTCCATCGCCTGGACTACTCCTCCACTGCCATCGAGAGCTATACTCCACCACCGCCGCGGTGAGTACTCTGCTAATCAGAGTACTCTGACACTGGAAGTGCTCCGCTGTCACCACCTCAAGCACTCAGCTTCCACCTTGAGTACCGACTGTCATGGCTCATCTTCACCGTGGGACATGTACTCCTTGTTGCCAGAGTACTTCGCCGCGTTCGAGTCTCCAACATCTCGCATACTCGAATGCCTCGTATCCTACCACCACTAGCTCAGAGGGAAGGGCGAGGTCACGGGGAAGGGAGTAGGGCGTGGGTATGAGACGGTGCCCTGCGTCGCTACATTGTAGGGTGTGTGTGTGGGCGTGGGTGCTGATGGAGAGCGCACCCGCACAGCTAGCCCACGAACTGACATGCATTGTGGGGAGCAGTTGGGGAAGCAAAGACTAGTTCAGGGAGCAACCCTGTGTGTGTGGAGAGCGAAGGGGAGGAGAACGGATGCAGGAGCTGGGACTGCATGCTGCGTGCATGGGGTGGGAGGGAGGTGAACGGACAAACTCACGTGTTATATTAGTAAAGATATATATGTACCCCAAGTTGTTCACCTGTACACCCCAATTCGTTTTGACTCATGTGGACTCATTTCACCTAACAAATACTGCTCAATTTGATTTCAGGCTCACGTGAACTCAATTTGACAATGTTCATGTGACTCATTTCACTTGATAATGTTGCTTCCAGTAATCTGCTACTGCTTCCAGTTAGCATTTGAAAACAACAATTATTCTGCTACTAATACTGTTGCTTCCAGTAATATGTTACTTCTAGGATGCAAGATACTATTACAGAACATGAACATTGCATTTCTTTGCAAACCAACATTTCAACCATGTCTCACAATCACAAGCATTCAAGGAAATTTTCTGCAAAATATCACAAATGTCTCCAATCACAAACCTAATATTGTTACATGACATGAACATTGCATTTCTCTGCAATCCAACATTGTAGACATGTCTCATAGTGACAAGCATTCAGAGAAATTTTCTGAAGCAACTCATATGCACAACTCAGGAACAAAAACTTGAACTAAAGCTATTACATTTCAATTAGGAATTATAGGTACATTTCAAGGAAAAAGAACCCTTCCTCCATAACATTGCACCCTTCCACAATTCAGGTACAATCAGGAAAAAAGAACATACAAACTGAACAACAATCAAATGGACAAGCACAACTGAGGTACTTGTCAATCAACACTACACAGGACAATACAACTGATGAGGACATCCCGAAGACACCAACTGGACCGATTACACAAGCATGAGCTAAAAAGATTAATCAACAGGTGAACTCATCTCTAATTAAATCTGGTTTTAATTTACGAGAGAACTGGATATTACCTCATGCAAATGTTGTGTGAATGCTCAGGTTTAAATGATGCGAAGCTTTTGGAATTGAAAACATGGAGGTGAAACTAACGGAGAAGAAGTACATGGAGCCAAGCAAAGGAAGACATGTTCAAATCCTCATTACCTTGTCAGATCATCCACAAGTTCAATCAAACTCACAAAGATGCTCCGAACATTCAAATAATTTCAACTGGTATCAAAAACTACCTTTGGACCGGTCTAATCAATCTCAGATGTGTTTAGGACTGTCCGATCCTCATCGGGCACTCGCAAGACCTTCAAAACGTTCAGATAAGTTCGAATGGTTTCGACTGTTCGAACCGTCTGATCAGCGCTGGACGCTTAGATGCCTTAGAAATATTTGGGCCACTCCAATGAGTCGTACGGTCTGATCTTCAACAGATTGCCTGATCGCCTTAGAGACATTCGGACCTCTTCAAACATTCATTCATTCCACGACGTTCGATCAATTTTGGATAGTCGACAGCGACGGTGACATTCGGACTGCTCTAAACATTCGCCCTTCTGCATCGTGCGATCAACTTTGGACAGTTGATATTGATGGTAATGTTCAGACCAGGGCAAATGATCCTATTGGATTGGCTGGAGACGCTTGCAGCCATTCGATTGAGTTGGAGGTGTTCGAGACAATACGACCGTATCTCTGACCGTATCTTGGATTCATTTGAAAGCTTATTTCAAGGGATACGTAATGGAGGAGGATTTATATTCAAAAGCATTATGGGTTTTATTTTTATTTATTTTTTATGAGAGTCTGAGTCTAAAACACTTAAGAATTGTGTAGGAGACCTTGCGTCCTCCCAAGGGTTACATAAGCCTTGTAATACGTAACTTTTTGGCAGACCATGATTGAATCTATTATTTTTAAGAGAGAGCTATACATTTGTTCTTCCCAGAGTTTGCCATCTGATTGCAACCTAGAATTGTTTTTTCACTTATTTTATTTTAGTTGGTAGATGGGATCACGAGCGTGTGGTTGGGTGAATTCTTTTGTCACAAGTTGTTCTAACAGTGGTTGATGCCATTAGTTCATCAGGTTGCACAGATCCAAGTTATCATCATCGATCCGACATCGTGAAGACCAGGCATCTCGCCCGTATCATCTTGGTATGAGAGCATGGTTGACACGGTAGGATAAATTTACCCATAGTTAGATTCAATTTTTTATCCTATACACAAAAGGCTAAAAAAATCTAAACCCTAGTTTGTGCATCTGTTATTTTTGTGAGTTTTGTTAAGTTTTCATCATTAGAATTTTATTTAGGTGCTGATCATCGTGTTCCTTTGTGTCGTGTAATCGTTGTGTCATTTCCTTTGTGTCATCCAAACCATATTTATCAAAAAAAATTTGTTGCTCAACTGGAAACTCACCACACGATTTGTGCTAGTCTAGCGCATTGCTAGTTGCATCTAGCTCCACATGCAGGAATTAGATAGGGAACCTGCTGTCCAGAAACTTGTGTCCACATTGGTAACTCTAGCAGCTAGACCCATTGCTTACTTGAGAGCCTCACTTAAATCCTTTAATACTTGAGCCTAGTTGTTGAATATTGCAACTAGGGCTACTCATTAAATTAATTTTTACACTTGCTAATTATTTTGGACTTGTACAACAAGAGGGGAAGCTAAACTTAGTTCGGATAAAAGAGGGAAAAAAGAAAGAGAGCAAGGAAGGCAGCCGACATAAAGAAAGAGCCTCGACAGAAAAAAGTAAGAAAAGAAAAGTGAGCTTTTGGCCAAATTGGGATTAGCTAATTCTTGTTCATAATTTTCAAATTGTGTATTTTATGTCTTGAGAAATCTTGTGCCCTTTCATTTCATATTATCGCAATTGTCTAACGTCTCTCCTAGTACTTGGTGTAAAATGAGCTATTTAATCATCAATTTCAGATTACCTCTATTTAGCTCATGTCTTTGTTTGCATTGAGTCACATTTGGTCTTTGTGTGTGCTTTTATACACTTCACTTAAACCAATTGGATCAACACTTAGGCAAAGTATTCTAGCTTGGATTATTACTTAACTTTACAATATCTAGAATTTCATATTACACAGGTAAATACTTCTCCATCCAAGCTCCACAAATAAGCCATTGTTTAACAATATTTGTGTAATTGAATTCGCTTAATCTATTACCTTGTGTTGTCTACCATCACCAAAGTGTGTGCAGCCCTTCAATTCCATCAAGGATGCATAAGGACTTCGGTTGGTAAGAGAAGGTGAGGTTGAGTGAATTCCACAAATAAAACTTCTCACATCCACATATAAAGCTTTTTTTGTTATTTGCACTAACCATGGTAGGAAAAGAAAGAGAACAAGCATATGTTATACTAGTTGACCCTGAGAAGCATACAAATAATTTCAACACTCAGTTGAATGACAACATGAGCATCTTGAGGAGGGAGATACTAGAGGAGCTTCACAAAGAGCGGGGCCCAGGCATCCATGAAAGAGGCATTGAGCTTGATGAGATCGATGAGGAGATGCCTGCACAACTCATGAGAGAAACTCAAGTAGATTGAGCAACTACCAATGTGGTCTGACCACCCTTTCCCAGGCATGTGAGAGGTGCTTGTGACATTGACCAAGGCCAAGGGAGAGGCCGTGGTCGAGGGCACGATGAAGCTGGCCACAATGAGGATTTCAGCGAAGACTTTTGGCTACACCGCAATGACAACTATCAATATCATGGCCGTCGTCATGATGACCTGCTGTTGGATCGGAATCGGCGACAGAGGGGGTGAATGTCGTAAATTAAAATCGCCCCTCAAAAGTATCCACGAATAATTTCTACTCTCCGATAGCTATAAAGCTATGAAGAAGAGAAGAAAGAAAAGAAACAGAGCTCACAGAAAGTCAAGAGAGATCAAAGAAATTGAGCGGAAGTCACGGCACAAAAATAGCAGAGAATCGTTACCACGGCAAAGAGATTAGCTGCCACGGCTGCCACGGCAAGGTTTTTCGCTGATTTTGCTGCCACGGCAAGCAGTAGAGAACACAGACTACTAGCTAAAAACTCCCAAAACAGCAGTCCAAATAAGTTCTATTAATCTGGCCACAACTTAACCCAAAGATATAGCTAAAACTCTGAATGGGCAGCAAGAAAAGCAACTAACAAAGAACCACTCGCAGCTGAAAATAGCAGCCCAAAAACAGTACAAACCTGCAACAAATTCTGGCCTGAGAAGAGAGACAAAAGCTGCAGCCAAAGAGCAAACTTGCTGCTGTGTATAGCAGAGAAAAAGAAGCAAAAACAAGGGGACAAGGTCTGAACCGAGCTGCTCTGAGGCAATAGGGATTGCACTGACCGAAAGGAAGGAAAGAGCTACAGCTTCAAAGATCAAACACTAACCAAAAGCTGCTAGAAGTGCTGCATCCGAAAGAATTAAAGTGCCCTTTTTTTATGAAACCGAATAGAAAGTCTTGCTTCTGCAGCCTAAGGAATCAAAGCTCAAGAATCGTCACAGAATGAACTCAAGGAAATAGAAACCGAAAAGAAAGATTGAATGACTGCTACCCTCCTTCAATAAGAAACATCAACCAAGAGTAAAAATCAAGAGCCAGCTTGAGAGACTGAAAAGAAAATGAAGCAAAGTACAGAGAGACAAAGAAAAGCTCGAAGGCTCAGAATGACTCAAATGAAGATATCTCGCAATAAACACATAGACATACATGATTACAATGAATTGTTCTCAGCTCATCTCTCTCTCAATCTCACACTAAGTCCCCATACGCCCGGAGAGCATAAAGAGAAACTCTCACCTTCTTTCTTTCTCTCTTTCTCAATAAACAAAGACTAAAACCCTCTCATTTTTTCATACATGGAGAGAACCAAATAAAACCCTAACTCTTACACCCACTCTCTCAATTTCAGCACAACCTCTCCCTCTCCTTTTATAGCCTCCTACTAATGGGTTTGCACATGCTTTACCCATTAGGTCACCACCTACTCGATGCTTTATCCAAACCCGCTTCCTTTAGTGCAGCTTTGCGTTTTTACCGAAACGCCCCCCGCACACCTTCCAGGAAGCTTCCTCCTTTCTTGCCTTGCAAGCCTCGCAGCCACCTCGAGCCCTCGCCGTCTTCGACACCTCCCGACTGTTCTGACCTCAGCGCCACCTGCGCCTAGTCCGGTCCACCATGTCTCGCCACGACTCCGCCCCGATGTCCTGCAGCCAACACAAACAAGAAACACATCAAATAGCACCGCTCGATACATGTAATAAAAATGCATTAATGAAATAGCCCAAACCTGACAAGTCGACATAATATGCAACATAACTATTTTGACCAGGTTTGACCAAATTCGACCGAGCCCGATTGCACCACGCAACAACATGGTCCGAACCAACCAAATCAAACTCGACTTCCCTAAATTGATGTCAATTACTCGTCACACACATGGGATGACCTCCACATGGTCTCTCACCTGCTCGTCGAGGAGAAATTTGAGAATGTCAAATTCGCTATTTCCAAATTTGAAGATGCTTCTGATCCGGATGCATATCTCACATGGGAGCGTAAGATAGATAAGATCTTCCGGATGCACAATTATTCGGAGGAGAAGAAGCTACACATGGTGTCACTTGAGTTTGATGGGTATGCATTAAATTGGTAAGAGCAAGTGTTGAACGAAAGATAAACTAATAGGGAACCTCCAATTGCATCATGGGCTGAAATGAAGCGAGTGCTGAGAGCATACTTTGTTCCTAACACTTATAAACGTGATCTTTTTGATAAATTGCAGAATTTGAGATAGGCAGGTTGTTCGGTGGAGTGATATAAGGATATGGAGCAAGCTATGATTAGGGCACATCTGCATGAAAATGAAGAGCAAACACTTGCGCATTTTCTGTTTGGCCTAAATAAAAACATCAAACGCATTGCACAATATCAGTCCTAAAATACTGTTATTGATTTAGTGCATCAAGTGATGAAGGCAGAGAAACAATTGCTTAAAGATGTAAAACCAGCACCAAGGACAGCATTCTTCAATTTGAAAGCACCATCATCCTATAATGCCATCAAAGCACGATTTAATTTGGGACGAGGTACATTTTCAGCTAGCACTAATTCAAATGCTAATGCTCGTTCTTCCTAAATTGCAAAATCAGCCCCTACATCAAGTGAGAAGAAACCTATTCCATCCCCTACATCCTCAATTGGTGCTACAGCAAAGAGTAGGGACATTCAATGCTTCAAATGTTTGGTGCGAGGGCATTTTTCTAGCGAGTGTCCCAATAACTAAGTTATGCTTGTGTTGGAAGATGGAGAGTATGACTCCATAAGTGAAGATGAGGTTGGAGAGTATGACTCCATAAGTGAAGATGAGGTTGTGCCCAGTCATGAAAAGGAGAGATATGAGTATACATCGGATGACAATGAAGAGATTGATGTGTTGACTTATGAAATGAGAGAGGCACTAGTAGTCACCAAGAATTTGAGCATGCTTGCACAAGAAGGAGATGCACATCCATATTGATTCAACTTGTTTCAAATACAAGCCAAAGTAAACAACAAGGTGATCAAAGTTATTATTGATGGTGATAATTGTCACAATTTGACTAGTGTTGAATTGTGTGAGAAGCTTGGTTTAAAGATGATGAAACATCCACGTCCATATCATGTGCAATGGTTCAGTGAGTGTGGAGATGTGAAGATGCAGTTTGTGATGCATATTACTTTCAAAATTGGTGATTTGAGAACACTATTGAATAAGATGTGGTGCCTATGACAGTATGGCATTTGTTGTTGGGAAGGCCATGTCAATATGATATAATTGTGCAACATGATGGCCATTCCAATATATATGCATTCAAGTGGAAGGAAAAGACAAAAAGAGCTAAATCCAATAACTCCTAGTCAAATACATGCTGAATCTTAGCAAAAGAAGCTTACTGAAATTGAGAGTAAAAAGAAAGAAAAAAGAGACCTCCACACATCGATGAGTGAGAGCCACAAGCTAAGTATTAGAGAAAAAAGTAAGAGTGAGGAAAGGATAGTTACGTTAGCCACAAAATCAGATTTGAGATATGTGAGCAATAACTCATTAAAGATACACTTTATGCTTGTGTACAAAGATGCAATGTTTTGTTTCAACTAACGACTTAACATCTCTTCCTAGTGGTGTTTCCTCTCTTTTGTAAGCATTTGAAGACGTGTTTTCAGATGAAATACCAGCAGGAATTTCACTATTGCGTAGAATAGAGTATAAAATTGATCTAGTTCCTGGCGCTTCACTTCCAAACCAGCTACCATACCGTACCAATCCCGAGGAAACTAAAGAAATTCAGCGTCAGATACAAGAGCTACATGAAAAAAGGTATGTGCGCGAAAGTCTTAGTCCTTGTGTTGTTCATGTAATTCTTGTTCCTAGGAAAGATGGTACATGGAGAATGTATGTTGATTATTATGCCATTAACGATATCATTATTAGATATCGTCATTCTATTTTTAGGTTAGATGATATGCTAGATGAACTTAGTGGTCCTGTTATATTCATAATAATTGATTTGAGAAGTGGATACCATCAGATTAGGATGAAACTTGGTGATAAATGCAAGACTGCTTTTAAAACAAAATTTAGATTATATGAGTGGTTAATAATACCTTTTGATTTAACTAATGCACCCAATACATTCATGCAATTGATGAATCATGTTTTAAGAGCATTCATTGGCAAATTTATTGTGGTATACTTTGATGATATATTGATCTATAGCAAGACGATGGATGAACACATTGATCATATTGGACAAGTGTTAGAAGTGCTTAGAAGTGAGAAATTGTATGCTAATCTTGACAAGTGCACTTTTTGTATCGAAAAAGTTAAGTTCTTAGGCTTTGTTGTTTCTGGACAAGGCATTGAGGTAGATGAATCTAAAACTGAACCAATTAAGGATTGGCCTACACCTGTGAATGTTAGTCAGATCAGAAGCTTTCATGGTCTTGCTAGTTTTATCGTCATTTTGTTAAAAATTTCAACACTATTGCTGCCCTATTAAATGAATTGACTAAAAAGATATTGCATTTGAGTGGGGTGCATCACAAGAAAAGGCTTTTCAAGAACTAAAGAAACAACTAATTGAAGCACCATTGATTGTTTTACCTGATTTCACTAAGACATTTGAAGTTAAATGTGACGCTAGTGGAATTGGTATAGTGGTGTTCTAATGGAAGAAGGAAAACCCGTAGCATACTTTAGTGAGAAACTAGGAAGTGCTCAATTGAACTACCCTGTGTATGATAAAGAATTGTACGCTTTGGTGTGAGTGCTGGAAACTTGACAACATTATCTTTGGTTTAAAGAATTTGTTGTCCATTCTGCCTTGAAATATTTAAAAAGCCAAGCTAAACTGAACCATAGGCATGCTAAGTGGGTAGAATTCATTGAAACTTTCCCATATATTCTTAAATACAAGAAAGAAAAAGAGAATGTGGTAGCTAATGTTTTATCTAGAAAGAATGTGCTTTTAACTCAATTAGAAATAAAAGTCCCTAGAATGAAAAGTTTGAAAGATTTATATAGTTACGACCATGAATTTTCATAATCATATTCTAAATATAAAGATGGGAAAGGATGGGACAAATTTCATATTCACGAAGGGTACTTATTTTGTGCTAACAAATTATGTGTTCTAGATTTATCTATGCGTTTGCTTTTATTGCAGGAATCTCAGGCAGGTGGACTGATGGAATTCTTTGGGAGAGAAAAGACCTTCATGATGTTGAGCGATCACTTTTATTGGCCTAAAATGAGGCGTGATGTCAAAAGGTTTGTACAGCGATGTGTGACCTACCACAAAGCGAAATCTAAAGTTATTTTCGTTCCTAGTGCACCTTGGGTGGATATTAATATAGATTTAGTTTTAGGATTGCCTAGGACACAGAGGGGGAGGAATTCAGTTTTTGTAGTTGTGAATAGGTTCTCTAAAATGGCACACTTTATTCCCTATTACAAAAGCGACGATGTGTCTTATGTAGCTGAGTTATTTTTTAGGAAAATTGTAAGATTGCGTGGCATGCCAAGGACATTATTTCAAATCGTGATGTCAAGTTCATAAGCTATTTTTGGAAAACTTTCTAGGCCAAGTTTGGGACAAAATTGTTATTCTCAATAATTTGTCATCCACAAACGGATGGACAAACGTAAGTGGTGAATAGAACACTTCCAATGCTACTACGAATAATGATCAAGAAGAAATCAAAGAGTAGGAAATTGTTTGCCGCATGTAGAGTTTACATACAACATGGTGGTACATTCTACTACTCAATTGTGCCCATTTGAGGTGGTGTATGGTTTTAAATCAATCACGCCACTTGATTTGCTGCCACTGCTGCTACATGAACATGCCAATATGAAGGCGTTAAAACGTGTTGAATATATAAAGAAGATTTATGTCAAGACTAAAGAAGCCATTGAAAAGAAAGCATGTTATTATACTAAGAAGACGAACAAGTTAAGAAAGACATGCTATTTGAACCAGGAGACTCAGTTTTGGTGCATCTATGCAAAGAACGCTTTTCGGACAAGCATAAGTCCAAGTTGATGCCTTGTGGAGATGGTCCATTTAGAGTACTTGAGAAGATCAATGACAATGCATTTAAGATTGAGCTTTCGGGTGATGATTATGTTATGAGTTCTACATTCAATGTCACTGATTTATCACCATTCCTTGGACCGGAAGAATCAGAATTGAGGATGACTCATTTCCAAGAGGGAAAGGATGATGAGGACATCCCTAATAATCTAGATATACACATCGAGTTACCCATAGGACCAATTACAAGAGCACGTGCAAAGAAACTACAAGAACAGATGAATTTGTTTCCTAATGCACATGTCATTAATTTTCACGAGAATTTTATACTACCTAAATCTTGTAATTTACTTGTGCTTAGGTGTTTGGATCAATACGACGCGTAAGAGAAAGAAGAAGAAGAAGAAGAGCTACAGCCTGATTGTGGGCTATCACCGAAAGGGAGGCTATCAAAAGAGGAATCCAATGCTTCGGTGAAGTTCAGGCCATCCGATTAGTTCCGATGCTCGGATGGTTTCAGAAATGTTCGGACCACTCCGAAGGATTTCGGCTGTCCAAATCGTCCGAACCATTTTGGACGTTCGAATAACTTCAGAAACGTTCAGACCATTCCGAACAGCCTCGGCTATCGGACGTCCGATCCACTTTGGACGCTCTGATGGCTTCAGCAATGTTTGGACCAGTCTGAACGGCTTTGGCTATCCGAACCATCCGATCCACTTTGAACACTCAGATGACTATGGAATTTATGACTGCTCCTCATGGTCATACAAGTGGTCGAAGTCAACATCAGCAAGAAGGCGTGGTCATAAGGAAGGCATGGTCGTAACATCCATCAACGTGGTCGTAACGACACACATGTAGTGAACATGGCCAAAACCAACACGTCTTTGATTGTTTCAGCACTGTGCCAAAGGTATTCCTTATGTATAAATGGCAATAACTTTCACATAAGGCGTCCGCTTGAGGAGTGCTTGGATTCGTTAGAAAGCTTATTTCAAGGACTACGTAATGGAATGAACTCCATCTTCAGAAACGTCATGGATTTTTTACTTATTTTATTTTAGTTTCTTCTTTTGTGTGAGTTCGAGGCTAAAACCATATAAGGTTGAGTTGAACACGTTTTGGAGTCTTGTGGACTTTTCCAAGAGTTATGTAAGCCATGTAATATGTAACTTTTTGACTGGGCCATAATTGATTCTATTATTTTTCTAGAGAGTGCTATACGCTTATTCTTCCTAGGATTTGGCATATGATTGCAACCTAGAATGGAATTGGGCGTTCTCAGCACTGTTGTTCTTGTAATTCCTTGGGATTTGCACAAGAGGTGACATGTTTACTTTGTGGTCAGGTAAACGGGATCACGAGCGTATGGTTGGGCGAATTCTTTTGTCGTAAGTTGTTATTCTAACTATGGTTGGTGCCATCGGTTCATCAGGTTGCACGGATCTAAGTTAGCATCATCGATCTTACATCATGAAGATCGGACATCTCCCCCGTATCACACGGCCTGGGCGAGCGCAAGGCAGCCGTAGTGCTCAATCCCGGGCACTACGCCGTACTGGTCCGCCATTGATTCAAACATGGCTTTCGCCTCGTCGGCCATGCCGAAGTGGCTGTAAGCCGTCAAGATGGCGATGAAGGTGACGTTGTTAGGGCTTAGGCCGCAAGTTTGCCGCCCGGAGAACAAGGCGAGCGCTTCTTGGCATTGCCCGTGCACTGCCAGCCCAAGCATCATGGAGTTCCAAGACGAAAGCTTGGCCAGGCCTCGTGATCTTGAGGCTTCGAACACCAGGCGAGCCTTGTGTATGGAGCCACACTTGCAGTACACGTCGACGAGGGCCGTGACCACGAGCGCATTCATGGCGACACCGTGCTTATCCATGTACGCGTGCACCCACGCGCCCTTCTCCAGCGCGGCGAGGCTGGCGCAGCAGCCGAGCACACTGACAAGCATGTTCGCGTTCGGCTCCACGCCGTCCACCTGCATCGCCGAGAAGAGATCGACGGCGTCGTGACAACTCGCGGCGTGGGAGAACGCGCTCACCATGGCGCTCCACGTTGCCACGGTCCGGGCCGGCATGCCGTCGAACAGCGCCCGCGCCTAGTCGACGCGCCCAACCCTCGCGAGCGCCACGATCACGCTGTTGCACACCACCACGTCGAACGCCTGGCACTGGCCGAAGAGTGTCAACGCCTCGTCCGCGCGGCCGCCGGACGCGTACATGGTGATCATGGAGTTGCCCATGTACGCGTCCCCGCGGAGGCCGACCTTGAGCACCGTTCCGTGGAGCGCCGGGCCGTCGTCCGCTGGGCCGAGTCGCGCGTACGCCGAGAACAGCGACAGGAACGTGCGCCGCTCCGGCAGCGTGGACGACCGGAGCATGTCAAGGAACAGCGCCACGGCAGCGTCCGAGCCGGGCCCATCCGACAGCGCCCTTATGACGGTGTTCCACATGAAGGCGTTGGGCCTCGGGTGGTGCCTGACGAGGCGCGCGGCGTAGGCGGCGTCGAGGCCTTCTCCGGAGCAGAAGGCGACGGCGCGGCTGGCGGCGATGGGTCCTTGGCAAGGCCGGACTTGACAAGCGAGGCTTGGAGCTGGAGGAGGTGGGCCATGTTGGCGCATTGCGTGCGGAGCGGAGGAGGGTGAGGGCCGGGTGGGCGGCGAGGAAGGCGGAGATGGAGACGGAGGAGGGGAGGAGAGGGGTGGAGGAGGAAGAGGAGCAAGCGCACGTGTGCAACGGCGCCATGGCCATCCTCTGTTCTTGGGAGCTGTTTTGCTTGGGTTTTCGGCTGTGGTTTTGGTGCCATGGTTTTCTTTTGAATAAAGCCACAAAGCTCGTGGCCTGCCAGGGAGAAGAAATATACTGCTTTCCATTAATGGGCTGGGCTGGGCTGAGCTTTCTGGGCCTAGTAGGTTGAGCTTTTTAGGCGATCTGGCCAGGCTCTAGTTAGTCAATGTCAAGCGCCTGGTTGCATGACGGCCCAATAAACTAGGAATAGGAATATTGGATTGGGCAAAAAACTAAAAAGTTCTAGCTCATGTTCCAATCAGACACACAAAAATAGCAAATTTTTAATGGTACACCCAGATTCTTATGGACCATCCATTTGGAATGATCCAAGGGTTGATATTCATATTACCTCATAGGAGGTAAGAGCATCTCCAACAATCCCCCTAAAAACCCACCCCAAAAGACACCTTTTAGGGGCAGCCTAAAAAATTTGTTAACCTATTTTAGTCCCCTCCTCCAACAGCTCCCCTAAATATATCCTAATAGTATTTTGAATCTGGCCCAACATTAACAACCAGCCCAATTACTTTGCTCGATACCTCATTTTGATCGTGAGCGGAGGAGGCGGAGGGCAGCGCCGGCAGGAGGAGGTGGAGGGGGGCGACGCTACGGAGGGGATCTGGCGGCGCGGCCGAGGGCCGATGGCGCAGGCCGAGGAGCTCGGGACGAGGATGCTCCGACGGTGATCCACGGTGGCGGCGCGCGACGCCACACGCCGAGTGAAGGGAGGCGCGCGCGCTGTTGGGGAGGAGGAAAGGAGAACTGACCTAGGGTTTGCCTTGGGTCATTGACTCATTGCGGCGGCGGAGGAGCTGGGGTCGGCGATGTGGATGGAGACGGGGTCCCGGTCGCCGGGGTCGGTGTCGGTGGCGATGAGATCGGCGGTGGATGCGGTGGTGCCGAAGTAAGAGATGGGGAGAAAAGCAAGATGGGGCAAATGAAGAAATAGATGCAGTGGCGCCTTTGGGGAGGTCAGAGGGAGCGGCGCGCGGTTGGCGGCGGTGCGGGTGACAAGGCAGAGAAGGGGCGCCGGTGGAGAAGGGAGGTGGATCTGCAGAGGGGAGAAAAAGGACGGCGCCGCACTGGAATACTCGGTGTCGCGGGAAAGGAAAAATGTGGCGCGAACTTTTTTTTCCCAACACGCGTGACGGCGGGAGCGAGGATAGGGGACCCCTGAAAGTTCCCGGTTTCTACCTGAGTTTTGGGAGAGTTTTGGGGGGAATAGAAATAGGGGGTGTTTAGGGGAGTTGTTGGAGAAGACTTTTTACGCAATTTCCCAATAATTTGATTTAGGGAGAGATTTAGGGGATTGTTGGAGATGCTCTAATAGGCCATCTATTACTATTCCAAGGCTAGTATGGTCAATTACTACATACTAAACAAGGAAATAGGTGATCTTACGGTATATATCATTAAAAACATGGCTGTCAAAAAGGAAGGTAATTGATGCTAATAATCTTTTTTCAAGGAAACTAATGGCAATAATCTCACTATATTTATAAATTTCAACATCGCACTACCATACTACATACTTGCCTATACCCTCACATTTTAAATTCAAAATGTAAAAAAAATCAAATCCGACAAAGTATTCCGAATTTTACATCAAAGTTGCGATTTTCATACTAATGGAATTTTATATGTCAAATTTAAATACAAAGTCAGAATTGATTATTTTACTTCATATTAGAGAAAACATCAAATACCAGATACTAGTAGATAGGAGTGAAATGTATATACTACTGAGCACATACATACAGATACAGTACTGATGTTAAAAGAAGAATGTGCATGCACTATTATCTGGAGCAACATTATTGGAGCAATTTAAGACATTCCTTTTTTCTATGTGACCAGCTATAGCAAGTTAATATCCTTTTACTAAAATGATCTATGGTAAGAGCATCTCCAAGAGATACTCTATATGACTCTTAATATTTAAATTTTAGAGTTGAAGGGTAAAAAGTAGCTCCAACAGATTCCCAAATAGACTCCTAAAAATAGAACACACCCAAAAAATGGGCTCTCGCTCTCTACTTATAGAGGATGATCTAGGCTCCCAATCTTTGTTTTTCGGTTTAGGGTATATCATTTGGAGGGAATGATTATTTTGGGACCTTATATCGTGATTAAGATCTGTAAAAAGAGATTTAGGGTGTGAATTTATTAGGCATCTCTTGGAGATGCTCTAACCAATGCCTAACATTCCACTCAGGGATAGAAATCTCGAAACCAGTGCAAAACCCGATCGACAGGCGGTGACGATAACCGACCGGTTACCGGAAAACCCAGAAAAAAAAGGGGATAAAATTCATATATAAAATTTTGAATTTGGACAGTTTGAAAACCGATAACCATTCCGTTTACAGGAAAAAAACCAAAATACGCTTAAAAACTGAAAAACCCACTAAAAAACAAAAAAAGTAAAAAAAAAACCTAGCATAAAATGTTGTTACTAGAATATTAAATTCATACAATATATAATCTAGCACAAAAAGGATCTAAACCAATCTGAGAAGTGCATCTGTAACCACCGAAATTTCGACCGACTTTTGTCCTCACGGTATCCACGGGTATTTCCAGTAACAGGTGGTTACTGGGTTACCAACCGGTAACAGCTGGTTATTTGTATCCCTGATTCCGCCACTCCTCTTGCCTCTAAAAGGGTAAGTGGTGTACCTTAAAAGAACTCTTCTTTACATCCATGTCTTCTTGGTCACAAGTGTCTAAAATAACGAAAGTCAGTTGTCATTGTTCAACAATGATTTTCACAAGAATCAACAACACGATAACTAGATGAAAATGAATGGAACTAACTAGCCTCACTGGCAAATTAGATATAATTTCTCAGACTAGACATTCCAGTTAAGATCTCATACTTCCCCAACAACAGAAACACGGGTCATCAAATCGCAATGCACAGGAATTCAATACAACGAACTTGTTGAAGAACAAGGATGTGGTTAGTTCTCCATGTTGCTTCTGTATTCCACAGTTCTCTTCTCATACCACTCCTTCAACAGAGCTTGTTAACAGCCTCAATCAAGGAATCCTCGCCTCAAATGAATATCCTTCATGCTTGGGTGAAAAGAAAAACAATATACATTTCACAGCAACCATTGCCCCTTGTTCTTTGGTGCTTCTCTGAGTTTCTTGCAAGGATCACAAAAACCAGCATTTGCATCTCCGAAGATCTTGCGGACCTTCAAACCACCTATCCCAAGACTGGTAAGCAGGGCCACTAGTTCTGCAGAAACAGAAAAATAGAAGGCGTAAGACTATGACGTAGAGATATTTGGATAAAAACGATAGAAGGATGTTTCTGTGGTTACACTGGAAGTAGAGGGTCTCCTTTGCTTTCAATTGTTACAAGAAAACTGGTGAAGTTAATAATGCGGTCAGTCTCCATTCCCCAACAATTAACCACACTACATATGCTTTTTAAGCAGTAAGACCATAGCGTAATAAACTAATAATGGAATTTAGAGTTTTCTTCTGACACGTACTCTTGCAATGCTGCTGATACCTTATCCGTTTTCTCAAGCTCCTCAAGTTCCCCCTGCATGCAGTCACATTGAAAACATTACTGCTTTGGGAAAGGGATAGAGGTCCAGAATTTTCAAGGGAGTGTCAATTATTTGCCACTAGTTATGTCACTGAAATGTGGTCCCGGGGCCAGGGGCCACATGTTGTTAGTGAGAATGGGGTGGCAAAATCCTGAAGTACACCTCTTTCGGGTGGAAAATCCTGAATTTTCCCAATTTTTAAAAGGAAAAAAGGTATACTTGCCGGTTGTACATAATTCTAGATTTTAAGAAATAAGGAATCTCTGACAGATCTACAGATAATGATGTCCAGAACGGAAGGTGAAGAAATCTAGGGGGTGTTTGGTTGTCAGCCACAGTTTACCACGCCTAAGGTGTCATGAACCGGGGTAAACACCACCAAGAAAATGGCCGGATGGCGTCGGCGTAGAACGAGAGGGAGAGGGACTAGAGATTTAGACGAAGAGTCAGGGTGTGGGCCTTGGGCCCAAGGCCCAGTCGGGTTATTATTAGGAATTAGAGATTGGTTTCTATTTGAATTAGAGATTGGTTTCCATTTGAGTTAGAGATTAGTTGCCTTGTATTAGAGATAGAGTTAGAGATATGATATGAGTTGGAGATATGATTGGGATTAGATTCCATCTGTTAGGGGGAGCCGTCTATATAAGAGGGCTACCGCATGCCATTGTAATCAAGCAGAGTAATATCAAGTCTCTCTTCGTCTAAATCTCTAGTCCCTCTCCCTCTCGTTCTACGCCGACGCCATCCGGCCATCTTCTTGGTGGTGTTTACCCCGGTTCATGACAACTTGGTATCAGAGCAATCGATCCCTTCCCACGACTTCTGCTACCATGTTTCCTGCGACTCGTCCTCTCGTCGAATCAATGGCCATAATAAAAGCCAACGCCGAAAAGGTGGCCAGCTATGACAAAGAGAAGGCGGACTCCTTCCTTAACATGTATGCCTTCTTCGAGAAGCACTTGAAAGATCGGGAGAAGAAGCAACAAGAGGCCGCTTGTAGAGCAGAGGAGACGATAGACATTGATTTGCCTGCTGCTAACGAAGAGGAGGAAGATGCCACTTCCGCCCCCCTCGCTGAGATCGCCGGCCACGGCGGGGATGCATCCATCCTCCCCTCTCCCGACGGCGGGCCCCTCACCTCCGCTTCCTCCAGCGAACATCACGCCGTTCCTCCCTCGGTCGCAGCGCCTCCCGCGGTGTCTTCTCCGCCATCCGCGCCGCCTCAACCGACTGTTGTCGCCGTCCCCGGTCAGCGAGATCGGGATCGGGCCGCTGTCTCGCCGCCGCCGGCGCCGCTCGCTTCTGCGTCTGCCCGGGTCGTGGTCGCCAGCCGTCGCCGAGCCGGGCTGCTCGACTGGCGGACGGCGCCTTCAAGTCTTGCCGTGCGTCGCCGCCATTGCTTTCTCGCCGCCGCCGCCTTCGCGCACCGCCGCCACCTACGCATCCGCCGTCGCCTTGCCGCCGCCGGCGCATCCCGAACCGCCGGACTGGCGTTGCGAATCCGCCTCGCCGGTCACCTCCGCCGCGTTGCGCGGCCGCGCGCGGGTCCGCCTCGCCGAAGTCGCCGCCGCGCGATCCGTCGATGCCGGCGATGGCGCCGCAGCCGGTCTCCTCCGCTGCGCCGCCGCCACCCGCCGGGCCGTCTCGGCCGTGACGCCGCCGCCGACGTCGCCCCCTCCGGCCGTGTCGCAGCCGTCGCCGTCCGAAGCCGCCGCCGGCCGCCAGCCGGCCGACGCGCCTCCAGAGTCCAGCCGCCGCTCCTTGAGACGGTTGGGTTTTCGGTGGTGTGGGGGCCTGGTTGGTCTCGGTCGGTTTTAAACCGACCGGATGGTTAAGGCAAAACAAAAAAATTCAAAAACTTCAAAAACTTCAAAAAAAATTCAAAAAAATCAAAAAGAAAAAAAGAAAACTTCTTTTGCAGGTCTTATACTTCCGAAGGCGTTACACTTCGTCTAGTCTTATTCCGCTTGGATCTGGCCGGTCGTCTCCATCCGCTGCAGCACCCCACCACCGTTCGTCTTCTACATCGGCATCGAAGGTCTTCCATTGGCCGCCGTCTAGCAGCTCGAGGACGAGCTGCATGTCCGAGAGGGGTGTAGTGTCAGGGGTGTGGGCCTTGGGCCCAAGGCCCAGTCGGGTTATTATTAGGAATTAGAGATTGGTTTCTATTTGAATTAGAGATTTGTTTCCATTTGAGTTAGAGATTAGTTGCCTTATATTAGAGATAGAGTTAGAGATATGATATGAGTTGGAGATATGATTGGGATTAGATTCCATCTGTTAGGGGGAGCCGTCTATATAAGAGGGCTACCGCATGCCATTGTAATCAAGCAGAGTAATATCAAGTCTCTCTTCGTCTAAATCTCTAGTCCATCTCCCTCTCGTTCTACGCCGACGCCATCCAGCCATCTTCTTGGTGGTGTTTACCCCGGTTCATGACAACTTGGTATCAGAGCAATCGATCCCTTCCCATGACTTCTGCTACCATGTTTCCTGCGACTCGTCCTCTCGTCGAATCAATGGCCATAATAAAAGCCAACGCCAAAAAGGTGGCCAGCTATGACAAAGAGAAGGCGGACTTCCTCCTTAACATGCATGCCGTCTTCGAGAAGCACTTGAAGGAGCGGGAGAAGGCGAAACAAGTGCGCGAGGCACATCATGATGCAACAGGAGGTGGGGGAGAAATCACAGAAAAGAAAGAGATTGAAGCATCCCCAGATCTGTCCTCTGCGCCACCAGCTACTGCGCCGTCCTCACCCCACGCAGACCGTCCTTCTGCTGCCACTCCGGCGCCACAGTCGCCACCACCCAAGCCGCTGCCGCTGCTTGGTCCGCCTCTGCTTCCGCCGCCGGGTCTGACATCCGGCCGCCCGGATCCACCACCGCCGAAGACGGCCACCAAAATCCACGCCGCTCCTCCCTCGGTCGCAGCATCTTCCGCAGCATCGTCTCCGCCGGCTCCGTCGTTTCGTCCAGCGTCCACGCGGGCGCCGCCGCGGCCGAGGAGATCTTGGTCGTCTGCGCCGCCGCCTCGACCAACCGCCGCCGCCGGGCCGCCGCCGCCGGGCACTTCCAGCCGCTGCGATCGCCGCTCGCCGGACCGCACGGCCACCGCCGCTTCGACCCCAACCGAGCCGCCTCCCAGAACGCGCTCATCGCGGCCGGCCCAGCCGTCCTCCCGCTCGCCGCCGTCAAGCAGGACGAAGTCGCGGTGCTCCACGCCTGCCTCGCTCCCGAGCGGGTGGAGGACCAGGCCGTCCTCGCCGCGGCCGTCCAAGCCAACGCCGTCTGCACTGGATCACATCGGGGTCTCCCCGTTCGGGATCTTCCCGACGCCGGACTCTTCGCCAGATCCGCCGCCGCCTAGGCCGTCTCCGCATGTGTCGTCGTCACCGCCCGGATCCATGCGAGCCGCCGCCGCCCGTGTCGCAGCCGCCTCGCCGTGTCGCAGCCGCTCCGCAGCCGCTGTTCGCCGTCGAACTCCAGGCCGCTGCCTCGCCGAAGCCGCCGTCGTCGCCGATCTACACCGGCCGCCGCTCTTCGCCGCCGTCGCCTCCGAAACCGCTGCTGTCGCCACCCTCGACCGAATGCGGCTGTGCGTCTAGGTCGGTTTAACCGACCGATTGGTTAAGCTAAGGCGCCAAAAAAAAAGAGTAAAAAAAAGTAAAAAAAAATCAGAAAAAAAAATCAGAAAAAAATATATTTTGCAGGCATTATATAACTGAAGGCGCTACACTTCGTCTAGCCTTGTTTCGTTTGGATTTGGCTGGTCGTCTCCATCCGCTGCAGCACCCTGCCACCATTCGCCTTCTACATCAGCGTCAAAGGTCTTCCATTGGCCGCCGTCTAGCAGCTCGAGGACGAGCTGCATGTCCGAGAGGGGTGTAGTGTCAGGGGTGTGGGCCTTGGGCCCAAGGCCCTGTCAGATCATTATTAGGAATTAGAGATTGGTTTCTATTTGAGTTAGAGATTGGTTTCCTTGTATTAGAGATATAGTTAGAGATATGATATTAGTTACTATATCTGTTAGAGATATGATTGGGATTAGATTCCATCTGTTAGGGGGAGTCGTCTATATAAGGAGGCTACCGCATGCTATTGTAATCAATCAGAGAATTATAAGTCTTCCTCGTCTAAATCTCTAGTCTCTCTCCTTCTCGTTCTACGCCGACGTCATCCGGCCATCTTCTTGGTGGTGTTTACCCCGGTTCATGACATAAGGTTAGGCAAGTTTGACCAACTTTAGGAGCTGTTTGGTTGCAACCACAGTTGTGGCAAGATTCCCTTCCAGCAAACTAGGTCCCACGTGTCAATGACTCAAAAAAGTGTGGCAAGATTCCCTTAAGCTTGCTAAGGTGTGACAAAGAATTTGAGCACCTCAACTTAGGCAAGTGTGGCAATTTTTGTTGGGAAAGTGTGACTAGCAACCAAACAGCCCCCTAATCTGTCTATAGAACCACTATTGAGAAATTTAATATAATTTCATTAGCCAACTTGTTTTTTATTCTGATATGCAAGTAGCTTTCTTTGTTTGCTTATCTGCAATGTGCAGCTAATGAACAAGCTGGACTGTTAGAAATAAATTTGTCACAAGTGAAGCATCCTCTTTTATTTGTACAAAAAGATGGCAAAAGTCGGGCCACGTTCCACACTTCCACTGCAATCCAATCTAATTCAAAAGGCAATGTCAGCAACCTAAAAAAACAAATTGCGTATTGGTTTAATAGAAATGACATATTATCATGATTTAGCAATAAAAAAGGTAGTACTACATGATTAACACTCTTGGGATTCTAACAAGTGAATACGATCAGCTGTGTATGTCGTCAAACGATGTAGAGGCTGGAACCCGTTCCATTATCTAAAAAACAAGTGAATCCGATAGCATTATTAATTGTAGTTACTAGGTGATAAACTCTCATTAGGACCTTGCTAGTTTTACTTACTAGGTACACGACTGACTCAGTTAAGTAGGGTAAACTAAACAGTACATAACTACAAAGGTCAATATCCCATGTGACAGATATCTGATGTTTTTTTTGGGGTGCCGCCTCCAGTGCGAGCAGGGATAAGACTATGCAACAGGCACACACTCATCTTGCAAGATCATTCTCCTTGTCCTAAAAAATCTAGATTGTCCAAAAGGATATATTACATGATGATATTCATCTGGCCTTTGGCTTTGTTGGAGGTTGAAACAAAAAAACCTGTGGCGGCGAAAAGACATAGAAGACATTGTTCGCTGAAGCAACTGGCATGTGTGGGAAGATAAGTTTAAGGTAGGTCGCTCATGGTACATCGGTGTATGTGTAATGTATTTTAATACTATGTAAATTAATTAAGATAATTTGCCGCATATATAATTAACGTATTGCTTGAGATTAAATAGAGATACATATATATGCATACATTTCAGAAAAAAGTAACTAATGGAAAAAATAGAGACATGCAGCTACATGATCCATTCATGAATAGGGAGTGGTTATGTTTTTGAGAACCCTCAAAAACTTATTATGCTCAATGATTTCTTCCACCAAATCTCATACTTAATTATGTTCTGAAAGTTGTAGTTTTCTTCAAACTTCTATTATCATTTAGAATATTTATGATGTCTTAAAAATCTAAATAGTCTACAAGATATACAAATATATCTCAAACATCGAAGTTATATCATTTGATATTATAAACTTTGAAACAAATATAGCCACGCAAATGTGTGGGTCACCCTACTAGTTCTTATAAAGATATAGTACTTCAGAGAATTATTATGTTTCAGTAATCACTTTGATCCAACACTAATTTGTCCATCCAATTACTATTACAAGATTGGATCACACAAATTAGAAAACATGGTTTCCCATATGTACAGGTCCCCCAGGAAGAGGCATCAGTAGTTCAGTCTTCAGTACATTGTCTGTGCCCAATCATTTGAGGCAGCAGAATTTTGCTTGTGTTTTTTCAAGCATAGAAACTGCAAAAACCCATAAACTACAAGTAGTCGGACAGAAAAGAGCTGTGTTTTTTTGTCCCCATCAGGAAAAGGCCCACAAAAAGGGTACGGGAATTGAATCTTTGCCGCAAGAAAATGTGTAGCAGGAGTGCAGGACCAGGCGGCAAAGAAAAGCACACCGAACATGTACATGTGCTTGATCGCTTTCCCCAACCCACCCATCCCCATCCCCCTCCCCCCACCCCATGGGAAACAAGAAAGTTGTGATGCAAAGATGGACAAACACATGAGGAAGAACCTGGGAGGATAAGGGATGGGAACCTTGGGAATTATCAACATGTCGCAACTAATTTATAATATACTTGGAACATTGGGCTAAAAAGCTACAAGTTTTCATCAATTTGGGGGGTGGGGATTCTGCCCGCTGCTGCATTTCGGAGAGAGAATTGCCCTATTCTTCTCCATTTCGCCGGTTCTTACACCAAGAATCCTCTAATAAAAGAAGTCCTAAAAGGCCTAAAAAAACCTCTCTTTTTTGTTTTCTTCTTCCGAGGACAAAGAAACAAAGAGATTCGAGAAGAAAAACTAAAAGAACAAGGAGGAGGTAGGCAGACCTCGAGGAAGCGCGCTTCTTGCTCGAGCTTCTTGAGCTCGGCCTGGATCCGGTGCCGGCCCCGCGTGCCCCCCGCGTCCCCTCCTCCGCCGCCGCCATCACCAACCTGCATCGCCGTCCGGCGAGTGGCGCCCGCAGGCAGGGGGCCTCGCGTCCGCGCTCTCCGAGGACGGCGGAGAGGAGGGGACAGGTGCGATCCGGTGACGGGTGGGGCGGACGGACAGATGCGCGGAGCAAACAGAGACGAGGAAGGAAGAACTGTCACGGAGTGCGGATGGCGAAAAGGTTTCTTGTTTTGGGAAAGGTTCGTCGTGACGATGGACACAGGGGGGTTGGGACTGGTGACGCTGGCAACTGGATCACCTTCTCCCCTCAATCTCTCGCTGATTTCTTTTCTTCTGAGGTCACTAGTTTATTCTGCTTTCTTTCTCCTCTCAGTCTCACCGCCTCCTTCACCTCCTACCATGGCTTCTGGCGTCGTCAACACCTTCTTGGGACAATGCGCTTCCGTTTCTCGTCGCCGCGCATCCTCCTCTTTCACGCCTGGCCTTGGCCCTGGCCCCGCGGTATCGGGATAAGTTAGATCTTACGGGGATTACCAAGTTCATGGTTGAAATTGGCGCGGAGTCTATTGAAGTCGTACAAGTTGTTATGAACATCCACCAGCGAACATGGCAATCGCCACGTAGGGACCGAGCGCTATGGCCTGGGAGCAAGGCGGCTGAACCTCCGATGGCTGCGTCAATTCACCGCCATCATTGCGCCGGCGTCCAATTCTAGTTGTACGGGCCTGTAAAATTTTGATTCTGTGGGGATACAGATTTTACTATCCGAATCTTCTATGTATTTCGAACTAGTTTCTAGATTAATATCTAATTTATACAATAACATCGATAGATATCACATCTATACATATGAGTAAATAAAATGTTACTTTATATTACATAGGTAATCGTAAATAGATCTTATAACTAAGTTTTTACATAACAGGCCGATCGGCCAAATAACATTGTTTAGAGTAAAGCAGCGAAATAGTACGTAAACCAAAAGGATCTCCATATCTTGCCACAGACAATCAATTGTGGCTAAACCTAGTCTCGGTCTTCATCTTCATGTCAAAACCGGAGGTATAGGACCTGTTCTTTTTGGCTGAGGCTTATGGTTTTTGGCTGCGGCTTGTGGTTTTTGAGTTGTTCGTGCGAGAGATTACAGAGTAACTAAAACTCACATGCAGTTTTTGCCAATATAAATGAAGTCGGTACAGTATGTACTACAATTAACTAGTAGACCCCATCTTGAAAAGACATTCCATTTAAAAGCTAGTTACTGTAGAACAGCCAAAAGCTGAAAAAGAACAGGGTCATAGGTGAACCCAGACACCAGATCATCACTTACGTCATTTAAAACCACATATTACGCAACAATGAGTACAAAGGTATTTAGCAAGTCCCTATAGTAGAATGCAACTATGTATAACTATATGCAAGGCTTATTCAAATGAAGATCTTATGTCTCTTTTCACATAAAGTCAATTTTCCCAAATATACTACTTTGGTTAGATTTCAAATCTATAACTTAGCCATTTTGACATCAAAACTAATATTCATTTTTGAGTCAAATTTTATCATGAGAGTGAAATCACTCCACTTTCGTGTTCACTAAGGTGAAAGCGAAATCCCTCCGCTTCCACTTTCATGAAGGTGAGAGCGAAATCCCTCCACTTTCACTTGAGAGCAAAATCCCTTCGCCTTCACTTCCATTCTAAGTTCGTCATCACAACCATTATCGGTTTATTATTTATTTATAAAAACTATGCAAGTGTAATGTTTCTACACCTTTACCTATGTCCGAGAGCACGGCTATTCGAATAGTTTTTTAACACTCCGCAAAGATTGTATAGCTTTACCTACAATATATAACTCATAATATCGGCCACTATAGACTTTCATATGCATCGGACTGGGAAAATCATAGCAAGCTTTTTATATTGCTTATCTACGATGCTCACTCCACTCCAGGGTAGAGTCCTAAACACTGGCAACAGTGACCGCTCCTTCTTGGTTACGCCTCACCCCAGAACGTTCCCATAGTAGGCTATGTTTTCAATGAGGGATCATATTGTTAGGGGTCTATAACCCTTCTCGACAAAATCAACAAGGGCAATGCCCATCCCGAGCCACTCCCACCAATCACAGAAATCTAGAAATTCATGAACCAATATTTGTGTAGGATTTACACCGAAGCTAAGCAAATTAGTAGGCCAGGTCTATCCCATAACTAGATTTTTAGCTGCATGATTTGTGTGTAGAAAAGATGAGCACAAGAATTCGTCCCTTAAACGACTTAGGAGAGACCAACTACAAACCCAAAGCTAGTGCAATCTTTGCACAACTATTTAAGAAAGGACATGTGCAATCACTGCATGGCCCATCCAAAAATGACACGTGTAATCCTTGCACGACCAATCCAAAAATAATATGTGCAATCCTTGCATAGGCAATCCAAAAATGACACGTGCAATCCCTGCATGGTCAATCCAATATATGCAATTTTTGCATCGGTCGCCAACCAACCATTCGCCTGAGTCTCTACCTTTTTAGAAAATATTTTTCTGTTTCCAGTGGTAACTCATGTTACCATTATTATCATATTTTTCAAGTTCAATTGGCAATATTTGCATTGTATTTCGCTTTACCACTATGGCATTTCTAAGCACAATCATAGCCTAATAAAGTTCAATCAATGGTGGAGTTATTATTAATTATAAATATACTAGGGCGATATGGCAAGGAAACATCAATAATCAAGGAGGGGAATACTAGTATCAAGTGCATGGTATAACTAGGTATTCAACCATTAATATAGCATTTTAGTAAGCATGCATGTAGGTTTGAAAGAAAAATATTACATTTAAAAACTAGATTCGACACGATCAATTATAAGGACTTGCCTTGGTCAAAGATGGCTAAGGTGGGATCTTGTTCGTCAGTGATAGGGGCTTCCAAAGTGTCGAAGTCTGTACACGCAAAATCATCTATACTCAATTAAATATTCAAATAAAATCCAAATGAACTCTAAAAATTATGATTTTGATACTGTTGGAAAGATTTTGAATTTTGAAACAAAAATCACTAGATTGGATTGAAATAAAGAAGTTATGGCCTTTCAAAGTTTAAACCGCAAGGAAATTCCTAAAATTCTGACAGGTGGGGTCCATTCAGATTTTCTTTTTATCTTGGAATTATTTTTCAAAGGGAAAAGCTTATGTGGCTGATAGGTGGGGTCGATTGAGGGTTTTATTTCTTTTCTAATTATTTTTAAGGAAATCCTTGAGAGGCTGATAGGTGGGGTAAAGGGTCATGTAGACTATGACCATGTGGTTATCGACCTTTGAGGTGGGGCCTACTGGTCAATGACCATGGTCTATAGGGTCGATCCATGCAACATATTATGGGACTTGGGGTCGCATGTCTTTGGGTCAAGGGTTAAATCTGAGGTTAATTAGAGATTCTAAGTTTCTAGGGCCCACATGTCATACTAATACTAATTACATCACTAACCTAACTATTCTACTAGTTACACTAATCTTTCTATCACTTGGGGCCCATTGGTCAATGACTTCCTTCGTCTTCTACCTCTGCTCAGCTATGGCTGAGCTCAACGCCAACGGTGAAGGTAGCGGTGGGCTGGCGTGAGGGGCAAAGTGGGACGAGACCACGATCCGCACGAGACCGCCTGGAATCTCTCCACGATCCACATGAGACTGCTTTTCACGGCTATGACCACTTCTCATGTCTATGATCGCTTCACACGACCACTTCACACGACTACAACCGCTTCTCACAATTACAACTTCCCCTGGCACTCGAGAGCTCCGACTACACTTGCCCGTGTAAGACTTTCGACCACAATACGAACTCAGACGCTTCTGATTTCTATAGTGTTCTTCCAACTATAACAGTGTTCTTTCGACTACGACTTACGACCATTGTGCCTTACGACCATGGCTACTTTACGACCATGGTGCCTTACGACCACGATTGCCTTACGACCATGGTGCCTTCAACCATGGTGCATCATCTCGATGCTACGACCACAGCTTATTGCATACTCGGAGTCTTCGACTACCTTCGTGCTTAATGTCTTTGATTGCCTTCGTGCTCAACGTCTTCGATTGCCTCATACTCGGAGCTACAGTACTCGATGCGTAGTACTCGGTGTACAGTACTTGGAGCACAGTACTCGGAGCCTCCAACTTTGACTTCTGTAGTTTCGACTGTTGCTTAGGCTACAGATTCAACCACTGCTTCGATTGTGGCTTTAACCATGGCTTCGAGTGTGACTTCGCCCATAACTTCTATGACCACTTACAACTCATCAAGATTAAATCTAACATTCTCCCCCTTAATCTTGATGCATTGACTCACCGATATGGAGCACCCACATCTTCTTGTCGCTCGCAACAGCCTCTTCTAGGCACACGGTGGCATTCTCTTCGCACGACTTACAGTGATCTCACACCACTATTGAGCCATGTCTTCATCTTGCAGTGGCCTTACACCACCGTCTTCTCGTAGTGGCTTCACATCATTGACATTATCAATCTCACACCGGCTTCTAATTTGAGGATGATGGATTCACACCACCACCTTCGGCTTCACGTCGAAACTTCAGATAGTGGCTTCGCACCGATGTTGTTGTCGGTCTCACACTAACTTCTCCTCGCAGCAGCATCGCACTGCCATTGGTGCCAGCATCACACCGACTCTTCCTCGCAGCAGTCTCACACTGCCACCTTCACTTTTTCTTGCAGCGACATTGCATTGCTACCACTCGGCTTCACACTGAGGCATACTTGTCGGCTTCCCACCAACTCCTCCAGCGGCGATGGCTCCACACCACCATCTTCTCCTCAGAGTGGTATCGCACCGCCATCATTGTCGGCCTCACACCGAAATCTTCTTGTGATGATCGTTGTCGGCTTCACACCAAAACGTCATCGATGATCACCATCATCTTCATGCTTCTTCCTCGTTACGATGGCCTTTGCCATCGACGCCAGCCTCCATCTCGCATGGAGTCTGCCACCACCCGCGGCTAGCCTCCACCTTGCATGGAGCCTGCCACTGCGTCATCTGTGGCCTCCACTCATGGAGTCTGCCACTAGTGCAATCATCGTCGAAGCCGCCGCTCGCAGCGGCACCACTAGACGACCCATCACCATGCGACATCACGTCACCGCCACCGGTGTGCACGTCATCATTGTTGGCTTCACATCGACCCTTTCTCCCAGCGGCTTCACACCGCCACATGGCAGCGGCATAACACCATAGTCCTCAACGTGGCATCTCACCACGTGCATGACAAAGGTTGCAGCATCTCACCACAGCTTCAATGTCAACGATGTCGTTGCTCCTCAACGTAGCACCAACCGGACAACACCATCTTCAACAGCCCCTATGTCAGCCTCACTCTGATATCAATTGTTGGGACTGAATCGCTCAATCCTCTCTCTTGTCACTCTGATAAACACATAAAGAGACTAATAGAATTTTGGTATTGAATCACTCAATCTTTTCTCATTTTTCAACTCGCTTCACTTAACAGGATTTACACGGCTTAAATAAGCCTCATGTATACACACACGACCACCCACGCACCCACTAATTTGGACCTGTTCTCATGCCTCCTAGAATCTCTCCATGATCTGCACGAGATCGCTTCTCACGGCTACGACCACTTCTCACAACTACGATTGCTTCACACGACCACTTCACACGGCTACGACCACTTCTCACAGTTATGACTTCCCCTGGCACTTGAGAGCTCTGACTGCACTCGACCGCATCCGACTTCTGACCACAATACGCACTCAGACACTTCTAACTGCTACAGTGTTTTTCTGACTGTAACAGTGTTCTTCCGGTTGCAATAGTGTTCTTTCGACTGCAACAATGTTCTTCCGACTACAACTTACGACCATGGTGCCTTACGACCACGACTATCCTACGACCATAGTATCTTATGACCACGACTGCCTTACAACCATGGTGCCTTCGACCATGGTGCATCATCTCGATGCTACGACCACGGCTTCTTGCATACTCGGCGTCTTCAACTGCCTTCGTGCTCGATGTCTTCGACTGCCTTCGTGCTCAGAGTCTTCGACTGCCTCGTTCTCAGAGCTACAGTACTCAATGCACAATACTCGGTGTATAGTACTCGGAGCTCATTACTCGGAGCCTCTAACTTCGACTTCCACAGTTTTGACTGCTGCTTCAGCTACGGCTTCGACCACTGCTTCAATTGTGGCTTCGACCACGGCTTCGAGTGTGGCTTTGCCCACAGCTTCTACAACCACTTACAACTCATATAGATTAAATTTGACACTAAGCACCCGCTAGTAACAGCACCAATCATGCATAGAAGGAGGCGGCATGGTGGGCAAGCCACAGCGGCCAGTGGTGGAGGCCGGATCCCTCCACCTTCATCACCTTTCGACGATAGTGCTGTCAGATCTGGTGCCTGGTCAAATCTGGGAGAACTAATTGCTCAATAAGAAACTTTGTACTAATGATACAGGAGCATCTAAGACTGAGCATCTAAGACATGCTGCAATTAGAAACTTCAAAACCACCGCACAAATTGGGCAGAAGAGCAAAAAAAACGTGAACCCCAGACACCATGTGCCACTAGTTCTAGGAATGCCCAAAGAACTGAGTTGAAAATGCAATCGAGGAGCAGATCGGCACGGACACGCGCTCTACACTCCTAGAGAGTAGAGGGGTACCTAGGGACTTGGAGGAATCGGGCGATCGGGAGCCGGACGAGGGCGGTATAAGCGCAGGGGAGGAGGAGTGGAAGAGGGTACCAGTGTAGAACGAGGCAGCGATGAGGGCGACGCCAAGTAGAAACAACTACACTGATCGCAGTTCCAACACCGACGTCGATGACCACCACCGCCCCATTCTTCCTCGCCTGCATCGTGTGGAGAGGTCGGGCAGGGAGGGATGGGGGAAGGGCTGGATGGAGAGGTTAGGGGACGGGGGCGCGGGTGGTGGAAGAGGCGCGGAGTAGGGGGTGGCAGAGGCGGTGAGGCACGCAACACGGAGGGAAGAAGAGGGAGAAGGAGATGGCGAAGGAGAGAGCGAGGGGAGATTTGGTTAGCGCTTGGATATGGTATGGCAGTTTGTGCGAGGGGTGTGGCGGTTACACGATGAGGGAGGGTGCATGTGGGTGCGCTGCGTGCACGGAGAGAGAGGTGAACGGATAAACTCCTATGTTATATTAATAGAGATATGCATATATTGCAGCGCTCATGCCTCACATTAGCACATATGATTAGGTGCCGATCAAAAGAATCTTTCATTTTTAATTTATTTACCTTAGGAATGGACACAATGGTCATGTTCATCTGGACTATGAGCCTGCAACAGATAGCTTTTGAGTGTGTTTTTTAATACAGTGACGGACAGCAAAGACGCTGACGCGGACGACACATGCACCTATGGGATCGGAAAATCATTTGGAGAAGCAGTTTCGAGAAACTATTTAAAAAACTGATTCATTTGTTTTGGCTTAGGGGTGGCAATTCCCCTTGGGGGCGAGGCCCCACGGGAAATATCCCTATGGGCGGGAGCAGGGATGATCTCCTCCACGGGGACAGGGGATGGGGCCACACTACACTAGTGGGGGCGGGTAGGGGGGTTCACCCTCCCCCCGGGACCCACGAGACCTGGTAAATATAAAAACTTCTTTTAATAATAGATTATAGTTTTTAATATAAGAATTTTTTTTTTGTATATTTGACAATGAGCTGCTCAAATTTTTCAAGGGACATCCTTGGCTGCACCCGACCATGAACAACATCTTCATGATGCGACTCGAGCTTCAGAGGATACAATAATACATAGGAAGGTGACTTCTTTTTGTCGTGTGTTTGTAGCATCATCGATCCATCTACTTAATTAGTTATTTTTTTTTGTGTTTTGTACGCCTTGTACGTGCACTAGACAATCATGCAAGGGAATACTTACTCGCTTGGCCTGGATAAATGATACTCATATAAATTTATTGAAAAAATCAGAAGTGTAGTCATTACAATATCTCTATCCTATACGCTGCTTTAATGCTATAAAAAGTGAATGAGAAGTTGTAGTTTGCTATTTAATAGAGGTACATATGGTCTAATGATATTAATTCTTTTTGTAGATTTAGTGTATTCTTGGTATGTGTATACAGTAGGTTTGAACTTATATTGTGGAACGGAGGGAGTAATTAATCACCACAATGCAATTTCACTTTGTAGGAAATTCTATATTGGCCCTAAATGAAGGAAAATCTATATTGTACCAGACCATTTTACTTTTTTTGAGGCAGTAAATATTCTTACAGTGATGTATTTTTTTGTTTTAAGTGGAGTTAAAGCGTGAAACAACAAAGATACCTGTCCTGACCACCTTTTTTATTGCTTGTTGTCCCCTTGGTCCTGATTTTGTAAATAGAATCCCTACTAAATAATTGTCCTAAGTTTACTGTAACATTTCGTGTGAGCTACGCTGATCTGAGGACATTCTAAGTTTGTGAAATTCCTTGATCATGTCTAAATAAACAAAAGTGTCTAATTTACTTCCTTGGTCCTAGCTACCTACCTTTACTCACGTAGTCACCTGCGAGAGCGTGTGCTCGCGCTGTACTTATTGCTAGCCTCCCCGATTTTGGATGCATGCCACAGAACATTATCGTGTGTGTGTACGTGTCTTGACTACCGTTGTAGAACCCGTTCTTTTATTATGATTACTAGCCACATAGGTGTGGCGTCACACCACGTCAGCCACCGTGTGGACTGAAGTAAAAGAAGTGAAAATTCACAGAAAAAAGCGTAGGGGTTTTTTCGCAAAAAATCGAGGGTCTTTTTGCAATAAAAGGAGAGTGGAGGGGCTTTTCGCAAAAAAAGAGAGTCTTTTCGGAAGAAATAAGGGCCTGTTCATAATTACGGGAAACCGCAGGTCACTACCCAGCAAAAAAAGTGTGTAAAGGCTTTTTCGCAAGAATCTAAGGACCTTTTTGTGAAAATCGGGGACCCAAACGTAATTTTCAAATCTTTGCGGGCTGTTTCGTGGGGGCGACACGTGGATAGCCTCCCCTTCCGGGGAGTCCCCCATACGTAATATATATAGTATGCCTTACTTTTAACAAAAAACATATGTTTTTTTTGTCACCGTTTTAATGTAGTTTATTAGAATTTTTTTTCAAAAACAGTTTATTGGTTTATCGACATTCGATTCATTTGTACAAGTACTTATAATATGGCTAAAAACTATAACTATAGCTATAAACCGTAGCAAAAAATGTATGTACTTTTTAAAATTAAAAAAAATAGGCTAAGCATGGATAAGCCTAAGCTTTTTGGGCCAAGCTTACCGTACCAGTCTGGCCCTTCACATATCGATTGGGCTGGCGGGCTGAGCCTAATTATTCTGCTGATGCGAAATATAAGAATACGGGGCTAAATTTAGGCTGGGCCGTCATTAGCTCGGCTCTCTGGAGTGAAATGGCCCGTAATTTTGTTTTTGTTAAGATGGATCGACTATGTTTTGATCTAGGATATGCTATGTCCTTGTGTAAAGCTTTTTTTGTGTGTGTTACTCTCGAGGCAGATCGGTGGCTCTTTTATGGCTTCGTTGCAAGCCAATGCATGTTGGTTCTTGCACGTACGCAACTTTCGGTGTTTTGCATCCGCAGTTGAAGCAACGCGAGAGAGAGAGAGAGAGATGAGGCGGGGGAGATGCTTCCAACCCAACAACACAGTAGTTTCATAGTTTGGTTGTTTTCCTGGGTCGAAACATGTTGGATCGTACAGCACAATCAGAACGAGAGTGAATAATTATCATCGTTTTTAGAGTCTTTCATCAGTCAGAAAAAATTTCAACCACTTAAAACCAAACCATTTAGTCAATCGTTCAACTTACGACTGCTTATCCGATCGCTCCGTACGGTTACTCTCTTGATCGCTATGAACGTGGTCGTAAGATCCACAACACCAGCAATCACATCCAATCTACAAGCAAAGCAAAAACTAGATTGATTCAAGACATATCTTTATTGCATTATCTCCGTAGAATTACAAAGTACCCTCACAATCACCCCTAAAAACCTTCTCGACGAAAGCCTTCTCAGAATTGCACTAAAACTTTCTCCAAACCCCCCCCCCCCATATTAGCCCTTAACGTCCCCTGCTTTTATAGGCTAATGTCCAAACCGTGTCCGCCTCAAACACGAACACAAAAGTCTATCTCTTTCTCAAATCAAGGGACCCAAAACCCTTCCTAACACGGGTTTATTCAAATCTCTATCTCTTCCACATTACGGACTCTATCTGTAACTCTCTTAAACTTCTCAGTTATGAACTCTATCCACAACTCCTAACCAAACACGTGACAAAGCCTCTAGGACAACACCTCCTGTATCTTTATCACGCACCATCAGCGCTCGTGTCAAAGCCTCCTGGACCGTACCGCTCGTAACTTCATCACGAACCACCACCTTTGATCTCCACGTGCTCCAGCGTGAACCCGACCACCTCATGTGACATCCACGACCACCCGGACCTCAGACTTCCCCATCCTAGTCCCGATCCTCCTTGTCACCGACCATGATCGTCTCCATGCCCACTTGCATATGCAAAAACCAAAGAAATATTTTCCTGACACAAGTTCTTCATAATTTGACCGTCATCAGCACACACTCTAAACACAACTTTAACCATCTGTCAATATCACACAGGTCATCCACGACCACACATCCCATCGCTATCTCGAAATCCACTTCAGATAACTCATTATGACCGTTAGCACAACAAGTACTCAGAATTACCATCGCTCCGCTCAAAACACTTGGGAAGATATCTACATCACTACCGACCACAGAGCCATCAGGTACTGACTATCGAGTACCGATCACTATCGCTAGAGCACCAGATCGCTAAGTCCATGGCTACCGATCTCCAACCATTTGTTGCACCTTCAATCACCGAATACAATGCAGTAACCATAAATCTCCAACAACCGATCGCTGACCATGATCACAAAATCCTCATCTATCAAGTACCAAGTCCTTCCGACTACCAAGTACTATGATCCACTACTGGCCAAACATGAGTAATCGAGGTACTTGAAGATAGCAAGAATTAAAGCACTCGTACCAACCATGAAGTCTACGAGTACATACTGTGAAGCCTACGACAATCAAGCACAAAGTCTTCAATTTCCAATTGCAAAGTCTACGACTACCGATCACAAAGTCTAAGACCACTAACCAATAAAGTCTATGACTACGACTAGTAAAATATACGACTATCGAGTACAACCAGTAAAGTCGACGACTATCAATCGATTATTGTAGCTACGACCAGTTTGCCGATCGAGATCGAAACTTGCTGATTACCTGGCGTGGTCGAAAAGGTTGTAGTCGAAGCCAGAATGGTCATAGTCGGACATGGTCGAAGTCGTGGTCAAAGCTGGATATGGTCGAAGTCTACTGATCGGACAAAACCCTTCGAACCACTCAGCACAAAGACGTTCGATCCTCTGATGCTACTCGGACACCATCCGATGCCACTTGGACCCGATCAAACTAGTCTGAAACTACTCAAAGCAAACCAAAACCACTCGAACTCGATCGGACTGGTCCAAACTATTCGAAGCAAACAAAAACCACTTGGACTTGAAACCTTCAACTGCGATCAACCAAAACTTTCACAAATACAAATTCCAAAGCAAACCAAATATCAATTATTCATCACTAAACTCACGACCATCCACATGGTCTAACAATCTCCCCCCTTAATGAATACACTGACAACACCTTGAAAATCACTCGAATGAGTTGAGTTTTGAAGGAAAAGGAAAATTTGTTGAAAGAAAGTTTCGAAGCTGCTGAGACCACTTGAAGAAAGCTTAGACAAACTCGAAATCACTCGAAGCATTCGAAAAACACTCGAAAGCCCAGACAAACTCTCTCTCAATGCAAGAGAAGCCAATTGAAGCCAAAGTTTTCCAAACTCGAAATTCTCAATTCTCCCCTTTTCTTTTAATCTCTCCCCCTTTGGCAATAAAATTATCAAAAGCTGCAGAGAGAGAATAATTCTTAAAAAGGAGCAAAAGATAGTAAACATCTAGAAGCTTTGTAGATTATCTAGGTCACTTTGCATTGATTTAAAAGTGTGTCCAAGTCATTTTTTGAGTAGAGCTCCCTAGATCATATGAAGTCATATATCATATAACATGTCAAAAACTAGTCTTTAACATGATTAAGTAAATTAGATTAATGATAGGTATCTCAACATTGACCAAACCGATTGCAGAGAGCACAATGAGATACCACAACAAAAAATTAAAGCCTAAAAGTGAAGTAAACCTTAAATCGAGACGAGCTAGTGATCCCGTATAGCAACATATTGTTCCATATCAAATCTTTCAGCATGTTGCATGCTTGTAGCATACTTCTTTTCATAATGCCATCTTTGTAGCAATTTTTTTGTCAAATGGTGGCATGCTTGAAACATACTTCTTTTGATTTATACACTTTTTGTATCCTTTTCATTTTGTTTAACCATGGGATGTTTGAAGCATACTTATTTTTATGGATGCTTTTTTAATGACATGCCAATTGTGTGATCATAAAAAGATTGCAATATGAAACAGACTAGGCTCATAGCAATGACTTAAAATAAGACTCATAATCTAGCTAATCCTTTTAGATGAACATCACAAATAACTATATATAATTAATCTAGTCAAGGTATTCCGCTATATCATGCTTCTATTCAAATGTAGCAAATTTATTAAAACCAGTCATGACTAAAGCTACAAAACATATAAATGAATATGATAAAGACAGTTCTACTACTCATTATTTGATTTTAAAGACCTGAACTTGATATATTATTTGACAAGTATAATAAACAAAGCTTTCAAAAATTTAAACACAAAGCTCCCCCTCAGAATAATCACATGGGATGTAGCACACCCAACTCGCTTCACAGCCGAGCAAAATGAGAAGAATCAAGCGATTTGGTAAAAACATCAGCAACTTGATAATTGGAATCAATGAAATGCAAGACAACGTCTCCTTTTCCATATAGTCTCTAAGAAAATGATAGCGAATATCAATGTGTTTGGTTCTAGAATGTTGTACAGGATTTTTACCAATACTAATCGCACTACTGTTATCACAGAAAAGTGGAACACTATCTAATTCTAAGCCAAAATCCTTAAGAGTAGTGGTCATACAAAGCAATTGAGAGCAACAAGAAGCAGCAGCCATATATATTCAACCTCAGTCGTGGAAAGTGCAATAGATAAATGTTTCCTAGAAGTCCATGAAATAAGAGATGTGTCTAAAAAGTGACATGTGTCAGAAGTGCTCTTTCTATCAATTCGACAATCTCAAAAATCCGCATCTGAATAAACTCTAAGGGTAAGACAAGAGGTAGAAGTAATAGTCAATATACCTCACAGAAATTTTATAACTTTCTCTTTCAAGGGATAATTTCTTTGCCAGTGTTTCAATGGATCTGGAAAGTAAGTGCGTCACAAAACTTAAAGTCTTTGCTTGGCTTGTGCTCATGGACAGATTGAATACAAAGGATATGCTTCAAAGAAAACACTACAATTCAAGTAACGATATTACTTGTGTTCTTTGCACTCATAACTCTGTTGAAACCTTGAAGCATCTATTCTTCACTTGCTCATTTAGTCAGTCCTGCTGGAAGATCCTAAGTATATCATGGAATTTGCACTTGGATGTTTTGAGCATGATACAAGAAGGACGTACTAGTTTCCCTTGGCCATTCTTTTATGGAAGTATTCATTATTGGAGCTTGGCACATCTGGAAACAATGAAATGGCAAAGTCTTTGATCGATAACATCCTTCTTTGCAGAAATGGAAGCTCCTCTTCAAACAAGAACTTACTCTACATGTGATTAGAGTGAGAGAACAATTTAAATCTCCCATCTTTACCTGGCTAGATTTCATTAGTTAATTGCCCCTGTGTGGGTTGTACATTCTCTTTTTTTTCTTTTTTCTTTTTGTACATAAACCTCTTATTTCTTATATTTTAATTACACCCTACGGGCCTCCTGTCGGGTTTCTTAACCGTTATCAGCATACACACTCGAAACACAACTTTAACTATCCATCAGCATCACACAGGTCGTCCACGATCACGCATCCCATCACTATCCACAAATCCACTTCGGACAACTCATTATGACCGCTAGCATAACAAGTACTCGAAAACAACAAGTACTCAGAATTACCATCACTCTACTCAAAACACTCGGGAAGACATCCGCATCGCTACCGACCATAGAGCTGTCGAGTATCGACTATTGAGTACTAATCATTATCGCTAAAGCAACAGATTGCTAAGTCCACGACTACCGATCTTCAACCATTTGTTGCACTTTCAATCACCGAATAAAATGCACCAACCACAAATCTCCGACAACCATTCGCTGATCATGATCGCGAAAACCACGTCTATTAAGTATCAAGTCCTTCTGACTACCAAGTACTACGATCAACTGCCCCAGCCAATCATACCGCTGGCCAAATACGAGTACTTGAGGTACTCAAAGATAGCAAGAATTAAAGTATTTGTACCGACCATGAAGTTTACGAGTACAGACCGTGAAGCCTACGACAATCGGGTACAAAGTCTTCAACTTTCGACCGCAAAGTCTACGACTACCGATCATAAAGTCTAAGACCACTGACCAGTATAGTCTACGACTATCGATCAGTAAAATATACGACTATCGAATACGACCAATAAAGCCTACGACTATCGATCAGTAAAATTTACGACTATCGAATACGACCAGTAAAGTCGACGACTATCGACCGATTACTGTAGCTACGACCAGTTCGCTGTTTGAGATTGAAGCTTACTGATTACCTAGTGTGGTTGAAAAGGCTGTAGTCGAAGCTGGACATGGTCGTAGTCGGATATGGTCAAAATCAACATGGTCGAAGCAGATCAAAACCACTCAGACTCGAAACATTTAACTGCGATCAACCAAAACTTTCGCAAACATAAATTTCAAAACAAACCAAATGTCAATTATTCCTATCACTAAACTCACGACCATCCGAAGTGGTTTAACAAAACAGAAATCCCAATCACGGTACAAACTTGCTCGATCGCCATTACTAAAACAAAGTGTTATTGCAACACTTGGGATCAATATTAAAATGTTCGGCCTTAGGACATCTCAACGGCGGCCAGCGTACGAAAGAAATGGAGTTTCCAAACTGTACGAAAAGTCGTCGGCGTTTAGCCGTCCCGGCCGGCCATCGTAGGGTCTCTCTCTCTCTCTCTCTCTCTCTCTCTCTCTCTCTCTCTCTCTCTCGAGCACAGCACAACGATGCTCAAGTACCGAGACCATTTCTTCATGCCTGCATCATCGCAAATAAGTAATATGTATGACAATAGTACACGCTGTTTTCGCACTGCTTTACTTCACATCAGTAATATTCAGGTACTGTATCGTGCTGTATAAATTTGGACTTGGAGCAAACAAACTGAGGAATTTCGTGTGTGAGGAGCAGCTGGAAGAAGGGGCAGTCTCTTGGAATTCCCATAGGGGTATCAACGTCGCTCGAGCTCTAGCTCAAATCTATCAAAGTGCGAGCTTGAGACTGTGGTCGAGCTTGCCTCGATGAAAGCTCAAATGGGCTCGAGCCTGGATCGGATCGGTTATGCCTCGCACATGGTAACCCATATATACACTGCAATGAGTTAGCTTGGTTCGAATAGGCTCAATAATAGTGTAGTAGTATGTCCGTGTCGGTATATAATGGTAAGTATGTGCATAATCAAATCTAATCGAGTCAAGCTTGAGCAAACTTGGATAGGCTTGAGCTTGACTCGATTTGAGTTTGAGTAGAGCTGGAGTACTCTGAGCTATTTTTTACGGCCCTAATTTGGTATTGGCTACTAGTTACTACTACATTATTAGAGGTTACACAAAGGCTTTGCTTTGCAGGACCTCCGTATCCAATCGGTTAGATTTTGCCAAAAGAGTAGCATGTAATGGCAGCACCTCATCTCTTCTGAATGACGGCCTGAAAGGACGTCGTCACTCTCTCTCCATCTCCTTTTGCTGCAGTCTCATCAATGCATCTAACAAGAACCTCAGCACAGGCTCTTCTTTCTTCGTAACAGTTCACTTCTCCCGAGCAAAAGTGACAAGATTCTCGTTTCGGCAACCAAGGTTTCAAGTTGTGTTCGTGATCATTGAGCTGTTCTTTTTCTTGTCAAAGAGAGGAGATGTGCTTCCTTTTGCATTGGATCAGTTCAATCCATCCAGATTCCATATAACTCGCAATTGCATCGGATACGGCAGTCCCGGTGGCTTGCAAAGCTGAACCAAAGAAAAAAAAAAGAAAAATCTTTAGCTCACCAATCTCGAGAATGGAAAAGAACATCACTTTGTTCCATTGTAACATGTCCCTGATGATTAAGCTCATAAACTTCATGCACTGAGGAGTTTAAACTCTGTAGTAGAAATGGGCTTGGGATGCAGAGTCTAGGCCAGAATGTTCCCAGCTTTTTTTAATGAACAAAGAACTACCTTCATGCTGCATCACATGTTTCTTTTTTCTTCTTCTTTTTTTCTCTAAAAAAACCGCATCACATGTTTTCGTCAAAAAAAAACTGCATTGCGTGTTGATTGCTGAAGAAGAAAATCATTTGAAAATGAAACACCTACTGATGAAAAATAATGAATATTTTGCAAGTACTTTTATGGCTCAAATTATGTGGTCCTCTGAACCAAACCGCCCAAAATTAAGGTGGTCCTGAATCACTTGCACTGCGATTTGCATGCTGCGTCTTTATACAGTAGGGAATGTGATCCTAACGCCAGAGGAAACAGAACAAAACAATGGAGTACAATCTTCACCAACAAATCGTCTGCATCCAGAGCAGAGGACCCCAGGGAATTCAAGGCAGCAGCTTTACTGGGCCCTGATCTCAGCTAGGCAAGCGGGGCAGATGACGTTTGAGGAACAGAAACAGCTTTTGCTTTCAGTCAAAGATTCTAAACCGCAACAGTACCACCGCGCGCAGCTCACTGGACTCTTTCAGAACTAGGAGTGGTTTAAGGACAAATCAAAGAGGTAACAACTAAGATCACATGCCTCGACTCTTCTATCCTGTACAAGTAGCTAGCTAGATCAATGAAAACCGTAACTCATACAGCACAAGCTCACAGAACACCATCTAAAAGAGAGACAAAGAATAATGCTTCACCAAACAGTAAAGATGCATACACAAAACATTCAGGAATGGAATAAACAGATGCTTTACGGCATTTATCTTTTTTCCAACCACTGTTCCAGATAGATGTCTGTATAGCCACACCCCAAATGAGAACAAGAAGCAATACTTACAGGAGCCCTAACAACAACAACAGCAGGAGCCCTAGCTACATAATTCCTGTGGGACAGAGGGTGCACCCTATTGCCCATGCTGTTCTGTTGCCTTCATCTCACATCTACAGCCTAGCAAACAGATGGCTTGGCAGACCCCGGCGTCGGCAGGTTGTGCAGGCGGGCTAGTCACACGGAGCGCTTCCGCTCACTGGCAATGCTGAGGAGGCGCGCCACGCCCTTCGTCCACATTTCGTACTCCCTCTGGCTGGTGCACTCGAGCTCGATTACCCGGTGCTCAGCCGTCCTAAGGCCGAAGTAACGGCGGTGCTCGCCATCCTCCAGCAGGTGCCGGCCAGGCCATGCCGCAACGTCCTTGCACACATCTATCACCACACCTGCACAGTGAACATGGATCAAACCTAAATACCATGGACAACCAGTGGGATTTTCACTGCCATGCTTGTTTGTGACTTACTTTTCTTCTTCTTGGTGATTGTCCCTGCAACATGCCGGCTCTTCATTTTGAGCATGACCTGCAAACATGCCATCATAACTAAGCAAAAGTTCACAATTACCACAAAAGTTTACTACAATTCAAGAGCACAAGCATTTACCAGGCCCATTCGGTTGATGTACACTGATACAATCTTCCAGTGCAGGGCACCTGTTGGTAAAATGATCATGAAACAGCAACATCAGTAAATGTACATGGCTTTTTAACACGTCATGAATCAGAAAGATAACCAAACAGCACCTTTCCGTGTGCGCTTGAGGAGCTCAGTGCCGCGGGCAAGCAGTTCTTGGCTGCACAGGCCCAGGAAGTTGTTCTCCTCCTCGAGCGAAAAGTCATCACTAACACTACTACCGTTGCTCTCCAACTTGTGATGCTGCTTGTGCACACTCTGCTTGTGATGGTGCCCTCCTCCCATTGAGCCCTTCTCTACTGGGATCACTGCCGCTATGTTCCACACCTCCTTCAAAGCCCTTGCTTTCAATGTGGCTGCACCTCTCAATGCTGCAATCAACAAACCATTACATGATTTTCTAACTCTGGATTAATAAATGGTTATTACATCTGGTGGAAATGACAAACCAGTAGCAGCAGCAGCTGTGACAGTAACAATGTCCCCAGGTGTCCTGACGTTCACTGCTGAGGCAACAACTGCCTCCAAATGCTCACGCTCAGCTCCCATGGACTCTGCAGCCTCTACACATTGTGCAGCCACAAGTGTTGCTGCAGACGCCACAGCCATGTCGGTGCGGGCTGCACAATCATCCTTGCCAGATCCTGATGCTGAAGCTGTCGCAGCAGCCACAGCGGCAACCGCCGCGGCCACGGCTGCAATTGAAACAGCGGCATGGACCTGTGCATTGTGTGCTCGCGTCTCCTCTTTCTTCTTCTCCTTCCTATCCTTAAGCCACCGACCAACTGTCTTATTGCCGCCTCGGTATGCCTGTGGCTTCGGCGTGCTCACTGCTCTGCAGTACTGCATATTTTGGAAATAGCCCACAATTAGCACAGATCACTCGGTCCACTCAAAAGGATATTGCTATGATTTTCCAGTAATTGGTTCATAGTCCCTTGAACAATATTGTAGAAGAAACAAAAGAGATTCTGCAAAAATTCCATTTTGATTCACGCATAAAATTGGTACGAAAATGTGTGTTGCAAGTTATAAATTCATTACATAAGGTGATAAATGAATTGCAACTAGGCCCAGACCTTGAAGTGACAGAACGAATCAAAATTTCTCTGGTGGGTCCTTCACTCATAGTACTGATAATTATTCAAGACAGCGCATTTCATTGGCCAGTACAAACCACTGTGTTTGCACAATGTTAACCTATAGTCTCAAATAAGTCGAAATGTTGAGCTAAGCGTGTCATATACTAGTGCATACACCAGTAAACAATGTGTAATCACAGAAGACAATCGACACGATCACGAAGCAGTGGAGGTGCGAACCTAAGAAGCAGCTTTTCCAAGAGGACAATATTAGTCCTAGATCAGATAAAAGAATGCATCATTACATTAAATTAGAGAGCTGAAGGAATAACACTTGATCAGAGACCAAAAAGGCACAACTAGGCAAGGGCATGCAGAAAAGGGAGCAACCTAAAGGCAAGGACTGCATGCCTGCAAGCCTGCTACTTTTTACCCAGAGAGAGATGGGTAGATGGAGAGTGACATGGGCAGTCTGGACATGTTACGCAGTGTTTGCTTGCATAAGCAGGAGGCCAGAGACAAGCACTGAGATAGTAGCGGGAATCCAAGCTTCTTTACCACACACCAAGCAAAAAACAAAATGCATCGTATCACAACTCTACTGCTCGGAGAGCTAGATGACAGCAGGTCACACCATACAGAATTAGGATTAACTAGCACAGCAAGGGAGAGGTTAGGGGGCTGTACAACTGTGATTAGCTTAGCTGGAATGACCAGAGTGCCCGTGTATGGCTTTGCATATCCTGATCAAATTTTTCACCTTGACCTCTCATAAGACTTGTCTCTCTTGGGGTTGGGGGCATGCGGAACAGCAGTGCGGGGGCATTCTTGGGCCCTTTTTTTCCTTACGAAACAAAACTAGGAACCATGGAACAGTCGAATCTGTGAAGGCCATTTCACATTGCTTTATAATATGAGGTAAATAAATTGTTTAATGAATATTTTAAGAAACAATCTTTTCAAATTCCAAATTAAGAATTTGTCAGGTGAGATGGACCAATTTATAGGCTGGTCTATTTGTATGAAAGATTTCTTTGTCTCGAGATATCCAAACATATTATTCTAGCACCATACTGTGTCGGTTTGCAAACTTGCCCAGTTAACATTGTGAAGGTAGCATGCAACGAGAAGTGACGCGTAACAACTACTACAGTGAAAAAGAGAACAAGGTACAAGAAAGATGAAAACAAGGCATGAAAAACAAGAGCAAGGAAGTAAAAGGGGAGGAGTCACTTTTATTGACAGATTGGCAACAGGATCCTATATCTAGGAAAAGAGGATTCTTTCCTCAACCCAAGAAGAGGTCAAGCAGATTTCTCTAGGAAAAGAGGATTCTTTCCTCAAACCAAGAAATCAAGCAGATTTCTCTAGCAAGCCTGTCTCAAACCTACGAAAGTTATAGACATGCCATCACACTGTTCAATTCTTCAATGACATGGATGTGAATAACACAGAAATATATCACATATTTACAATCAGTGCAACTTTGTAAATATGGTGTTCAAATGGCTCAAATTATGAGCGTTCATAGGCATATCAAATGAACAAATCACGCAAATAGGTAAACAATAATCTCGTGCAGTTTCATCCAAGAGAAAGATCTACATATTCTGCATGTGAATGGATGCAGACTTCAATCTGCAATACAGGAGTTACGGCGGGGGTGATGGAAAAAGACATGGCTATGACAAACAATTACACAATGGGCTCCGAGGTCACGAACTCTTAAGAGAGAAAGCAAAGGGATTGGGCAAAACAAAAGATGTGGGGAAAAAACGAGAAGGGTTAGAACTTAGGCATCTCCAATGGTCCGAATCAGCTAGCTATATGCATGTACACATCAGCATATATCCTATATGGAGGAAAGAGAGTATGCAAAAAAACCGAACCAGCTCTTCTTTAAGCACTAGTCTATAACGCAAAACGAGGCAGCCTTTATAAATGATAGTCCTTTTTTGTATGTGCATGTAAGCATCAAATAGCTATTCTTAGAGCAGGTACAATAAGGCTTAGTCAGCAGGCTATAGCAAATATAATATCAACCAAATCTTACATGGCAGAGAGAGAAAGAAGCTGGCTACTAAATTACAGCTAGCTATAGAGCTGGCTACTAAATTACAGCTAGCTATAGCACGTAAAAATATATATTTCACTCTCTTACATGTAGGGCCAAATAATTGTTGTAATAGCTACCTTATTGTATGAACTATTTTTTTGAAGGTTATAGATAAAATGGATAAGTGTTATAGCTACTAGTTGGCTATACTATTGTACTTGCTCTAGATAGTTTTTTAGAATGCTAGCTTTAGTGTGTACTATATAAATGATGTGGAAGTTTTATAGTTAGTTATTAGCTATAACCATTGGATATGCCCTAAAATCAGGTGTTTTATTGGAAGGAGACAAAGGATCCCTACGGCTACGGGGGCTTCTTTGTCTAGCTTTGTATTTGTTCTCTATCTCTCTCTAATTTTGTGCACAGGGAAGGCTGCAAGGCTGGTCTGTCTGTCCCAGGCAGTCCCACAGCTTCCAATAATAGTTTTCTTGGACCAATGATAATTGTGACCTCAGCTGTTCTTTTTTACCACAACGCAGTTTGTTCACACCATCTATTGCTCTACGGATCAAGTAAACTGCCCCCATCCTAAGAAGGGCAATAACCCAAATTTGCCACGTATAGCACATTAATCTTTAGAAAGTTTTGTTATATTCAGTTGATAAATTTTGCTATATCACTCCTTTCAGCACATACATCTGTGCAGAAGTATTTACTTCAACACATAGAGTTGTACTTACTGTATACCTTGCTTAGCACTTATGAGTAATTCCATACGAGGAAGTGAAAGAAAAACACAGGCTTGTCATGTAAAAAAGTACAAATTAAAAGCATGGAAATAGTAGGCAAACAGAGCATATTTTCCTAGAAAAAATATGGTATAGCGTAGGAAGGACAACTTAAGTAGTAAAAACTTACACAAAAGCTTCATTTTTTTTGAAAGACAGCTTCATTTTTTATTTTCTTTTTGGTTTTAAGAACAACAATGATTTCCCACAAAACAAGCACATGACCATTAGTCATGCAAACGACTACCATTTCTTTTTGGTTTTTTTCAAGGTGTGAAAAATCTCACACGTCCACTAGTCAGACAGTAAAAGCAGTGCCTTGGTTCTCGTACCTTTCCCGACTATTGAAACACTTAAAACATCTAGGAGGAGTACTGGTAACACTTAAAAACACAAAGCAGTGAACCACAAGCCTGCAGGTTACGTATAAAAAAGTGCAGCCAGTACTGCAACTGCCAGTAACATCACAAGAACAACGAACTGATCTTATAAATATTACTGTATCAACTTTTTAAAAAAAAATTAACTCTAAACGTTCATTTCTACAAATCTAATCTTCTGTGACCCACCAAGTTCGGTCGATACCTGCTAAAAGCTGAGAAGCTTGGCGGCTGACAGCCGAGCCACCGGTGAGCGGTAGGTGCACTGTATGTTCAGTTAGTGGATTAATTAATGGTAAATGTGTTTAATTGGTAATAATTGCGTTTAATTAGCGCTAATAGTGTGCTTAATTAAGCAGTTCTGCCGCATAGGAGCCTTGGCAGCGACCTGCGAGCTAAGGGAGGTACTGGCGCACTGCCGAGCTAGGTACGTGCCGAGCTGGATTTTAAAAAAACAAGCGTTCGAGATCAAATTCGAAAAAAAATGGTACAACGCCATTTATACGAACGGTCCGGGAAAAAGAAAGTGGCAGGAACTACTAGTACAAAGGTGGCAAGAAGTGACCTTTGAGTCATCAATCTCCGGCGAGACCGGCGGGCTGTCGGAGAGGGAGCCGCCGCCGTTGAGAGGGCCGCTGCTATGCGAGAGCCTGCCGGAGGTGAGTGGCGCCACTTCCTGCTGCCAATTGCAATACAGTAAGTATGCTTCAGACATCAAGTTTCGCTTCTACAGATCAACTGAAAGTATACAAACAAGACAGCTTTTTTTTACCTCTGCTAATTGGGAAAGAACAATAGAAAAAACATCGAGCTGGTGATAAATGAAATTTAGTTCTCAGAAGAACAGAGGAATTTGTGATAAATGGTTGCCCTGATCATTAAACTGGGACTAAGCTGCGTAATTAAAACACAAAAGGTGAGGATTACACTTGTTCTATAGGCCTTAACAGGAAAATCTCTGGTTTGGCTGTTTCTTCTTGTCCCAACATGGAGTCAAGAGGGAAAACAGAGGAAAGGAAACCCATGCGAAAAGAAATAAATTAACGGAAGAAAGTTGGAATTCGATCAGGGAATGAGACCGGCTGGTTGGGGGTAAAAGATCCATTTACTCCCATGAAAAATGCTGGATTTTGTACAGCTTTGAACTGGAACGTACGCTAGGAAGCCAGCCTCAGAGTTTACACGAGAGAGGAAGAAATCACGAACTCATCACAGAGACGTACATGGTAGAGTCAAATTCGCAGTAGAATACAGCTCGGGAGAAAGAAAAGGAGTCGCAATCCCCAATAAAAAACGACCAAAGCACACGCCTTTTTGTTGAACCAAAAAAAAGTTCAGATGTTGCCATAAACAGAAATCTCCAGTTACGAATTGAAAGGAGTAATTTTTCCTTTAAAAGAATCGAGATTTTCAACCGAACCATTTAAAGAACAAAAAAACACCGTGGGGGGGGGGGGGTGGGTGCTCACCGATTGCGCGAGGATCCGCTCCATGATGAGCTGCGAGGTGGCCGCGGAGGCGAAAGAGAAGGAGCTCCCCGCGGCAGCGGTGGAGGCGGAAGCGAAACCGGCCCCATTGTCGAGCTCGCAGGTGGCGTCCTCGGCGATGGGGCCGACAAGAGCGGTGGCCGGCGGAGGGGTAGGCGGCGGTGGGGGAAGCCCCGCGCTGCGCGGGGGACGTCGACGCCGGAGGCGGTCCAGGAGCGGGAGAGGAACTCGAGCGGAGGCTCCGGCGGCCGGAGCTCGCGGGCCCGAGGGTCGCCCATGCAGGCGCCGCGGCGGCGGTGGTGGGCCAGGGGAGCGGTAGAGTGGGAGGGGAGGAGTGGGAGAAGCGGAGGGCGGGCGGACTGGGGAAGCGGAGGTGGGGGTTTTGGGTGGTTTTATAGATGCCAACCGCGTCCCTCCCCAGCTCTCGCTCGCTAGTTTCTTGCGCGCGTCTTCCGTCCCGTGCACGAGACGCCACTTCCAATCGACCGCGAGCTGTCTTTTGGCTGCCTGTCACTAATAATTTAGTTTAAAATAAACAGTAATAGCTGAAAATATAGTTTAAAGTGACCGATGAAGGCAGTGAGGAGTGGGAGGAGCTGATGCGTGATGCGTTTGTAATCATCTTTTTTATTTTTAGAGTAAGATAGAAACAAGATGGATAAAAAAATCGCTATAAAAATTTAGATGTTTGTATTAGTCTCTGATTTCTTTAAATATAAGCCAACAATAAAAGATAATATGAATGCATCTCTGATTTCTTCTACAAAATACAAGGACGGGGTTTGAGCTAAGTACGCAATTACATATTGGACTTAACGAGTTGGCAAATACGGTATGTAAGAAAACCTTTGACGTATGCATGAATGTAACCATCTGGCTTAGCCTCTCTTATTTCGGTTTGATCTTTTGATTTCTAGTTTATTTTTTATTGTTTCTAAATTTTGTTTCTTTAACTTTTTGGCTTCTTTTTGAGCTTTTTGCCCTTTTCCTGTATTCATTTGCATTGTTCATGATGGGTTAATATTTTTTTAATTTTTTAAATTAGTTATGTCAATAAGTCACCATCAGTTACAGTATAATTTTAGCTAGCTAAAGTGTAATTTCAGCCATAAAACAGTTTATTTCAGTCCAACCGAGTGGCACCTTCATCTTTTCAAATGGGTCACGCCAAAAGAGTCTTTTTTTTTGTTGTTGTCATTGTCGGGTGGGTTCGAAAAGGCTTAGACTTTAGCTTTCATATTTTTGCTATAGTAATAAATTTTAAACGGTGCGTCTTTTTAAGACGAGGTCTACAAGTAAATTATACTAAACACTATACCGAATTCAGCTATACCGGCCAAAATAGTATACGATTGTTTTCCTTCGCGTACTGTCTCTCACAAACACCTAGAATTCAAAAAACATAATACCAAAAGCTACAATTCAAAAGAATTCACATATTTATTGAATCCCCTCATGGTTTCAAATATAGTTGACCTTTCAAATTTACAGGATTGCGTGCCGAATATAGGGTTACAAATGCACGATGTATTTTCTTTTTGTCTTTGTTGATAATTTTACAAGAATCAAACCAGGTATATTTGCTGACTCTTGACAAATGTGAAATTACAAAAAACCCAGACAAGCGTTTTTTTTGGCTTCCTTTGTTGATGAATTTAAGGATCACTAGCTTCATATATATATATATATATATATATATATATATATATATATATATATATATATATATATATATATATATATATATATATATATATATATATATATATATATATATATATATATATATATATATATATATATATATATATATATATATATATATATATATATATATGTTTGGATTTTCCAACCTGGTAATAACTCATTTTTCAGTGACGAAAATAGGTAATACCACTCGAGACTCCTTTTCTCCAGGAAATTCCAAATGATCTGCTTTGTTGATAACGCTTCATCAATATAGACGTGGAGTATACTTAAAAAAAAGATTTGATAGGAGTACAGAAGTACAGAGTTGCTTTCTCACTGTTAGTTTGGTAATAATATTTTGTTTGTTTGATTAAAAAAAGAAGTATATGTATGCACACTACACACGAGTGTGCACTTCTAGCACACGCATAGAACGATGAATCCGTAACCCCATAAAATTTCATGCGATCGTTATATAATTTAGTTTGTACTGCCCGGAAGATCCAATCTGTGCCATTTGTATTTGTACGTCCTAGTAGCATTGCAGGAATCACCAGCTGATTACGATTCGCAACTCGCGTGTATTTATCACCGATCGATGTTTATACGCCTGCGTACGTGTAAAAGAACAGAGCACAGTACAGGAACAACAAAGGGTGAAAAGGTAAGAAGCTAGTAGAGCTAACCTAGCCGGCGCAGGCGTTACTGTTGCGAAGAAGAACGTACATGCATGCTGAGCGTAGCGTTTTAAATGCTAGCATGTTGTTGTGCACGGCCGCGGCGTGGCAACAGGAAGCATGCATCGGAGCAACGTCCGCTTGGCTGTCGTTCAGGCCAATGGCTAGCTCTTCGACTCGACACCCGCAGCAGGCGGTTGCCTCCTTGACGGTGCATGGCTGGTCATCACTCGTCACTCTCGCTATGCGTGCGCAGGGCCCGGCAGGCCAACCCCCTGATGTGCGTGTGTGACCTCACAAGATCTGCCTCACAGTGCACGCAGCATTCAGCATTGACCTCCGGAAAGACGAGGGCTGAGCTGCTGCGCGCGTTCTGGTGGAGCTCGCCTGCTCGGCGCATGGTCTCCGTCACAACTACAAGCACGCATGGCGCTGCTGGGGTGGACATGCTCACGCAGCTCGAGCCGAGGCTGGTGGTCCTCATCAACGACACGTGAGGGCCCAAGGACGTCGCCGATGAGGTTAGCTTGCCGCGGCTCGTCTCCCTCGGCATCAACGCCCTCGCTTCCTACGTCTCCAGGTTGGTCATGGTGCATAAAGCCGCACGTGAACTCCCGGGTAAGCCTGGAGAGACAGAGATGAGGACCAAGACGACGGCTCTCACTTGCGTGTCCCGCGTGCAGGGAGAGAGAAACATGGAGAATGGCATGTGGGGCTTGGTTGGTAGTCACATGTTTGGGGCAATATGGGTTTTTTTTCTTCGGTTTATAGTTTTTTACTGTGATTTATGGTTTTTAGACTGTTCATAAGTGAGAGTATATGGTAATAAAAATTCGTGTGCAGTTTTGACTGATATAAATGAAGTCACAACAGTGTGTACTACAATCAACTTATAGATCTCATATTGAAAACACTCTGTTTGAAAACTAGTTACTATAAAAAACTGATAAGTAGATTTTTAAAAGATAAAAAGAAGAGAGCCATAGTCAAGCACATCTTTAACGGCAAGCAACTAACAGGGCAGATGATACCCATGGCATGGAGTGAATCAAATTTGAAACCCCATAACATAAAAAGGAATAAACGGTTTTTCAATAACAAATCATGGAACTAGATGTTATTAAGTGGCATATAATGGATTTTCTCATAGAACTAGATGTTACAATGGTGATGGGAACAACAACAATGGCGAGTGGATACAAGCAAGTACATTTGAGGGTCGGATCGGGCCTTTCCTATAAATAGATATGTTTGGATTTCCTATAAATAGATAAGTACATCCCAAGGCTTAGCCGATCGGACGGGCCCAACACATGGTAGGCTGGGTTGGCACAACACAAACCGGGGGCCCGACCAGGCCTAGAAAACTGGCCCAGCACAGTGGGCACGATCGACATGGCGGTGGTGCAGGCGCAGCGCAGGGAGGGGCACAGCGTGGTCCGGGTGGCCAGATCCGACGAGTAACGACGGTGGAGCTTGCCTGCCAATGGCCCGCCTCCTGCCTTGCCTTGTCTCCTCCGGCTCATCACCTTCTCCAGCTCGCCTCCTCCAACCACATGCCTCCTCTTCCTCGCCTCCTCTGGCTCACCGCCTTCGCCCGCACGCCGCATGCAGAGGTAGAGGGGACTGACCGATTGAGACTAAAGCAGATAGTGAGGATGGTGTGATGGCCTAGTAGAGGGACTGAGACACCGATCGGGAGCCATGGCTTCGTGCCATGCTAGCACTAGGGACTAGAGAAGCAACAAGGTATGGAGGGAATGAGGCAACGGTCGGGAACCAACAATAAGATGGAGATAGGCTCTATTGCTTTGTACCATGCTAGCACCAAAGGCTAGAGAAGCAACGTTCTCCAACTCGTCTGCTCATTTCTTCACCACTAAAGCATCAAGCTTCTCTTCTCTTTTTGCTTTACTAAGTAGCCTTAGTAGTTTGTACAACATAAAGTTCACACGCTACCAAGGAGTTGTAGCATGAAGGCGAGAGCGGCCAAGTTCGGTAGCGGTATGCTATCGAGGAGTCCCAACACGAAGATAACAACGGGGTGATTTAGTGTAAGCTCTCATCGCCGCTCCCCTAGTCCTCATCCGGCTCTAACTTCTATTGATACTTGTCGGGTCTCACCAAGTATGAGAGACTACTACATGGATGACTATTATATGGATGGTATGGAGGACTACGAGGAGTACTAGGGCGATTCAGAGTCAATGAGGACACCCAGACTTCTCTCTCCTATCCACGGATGGCGACATTGGTGGAATGGTGGGTACGGATCAGGCAACCGCACCGATGGACGAAGGTTGCCTTACTGGAAGCACATGACCTAGAGCTAGAAAATCCGAAATGGCCAAATGATAGAGATCATAACTTGTAATTATTGCAAAGCTTGATTAACTGCCCGTGTAGGTGGAGGGACAGAGCACTTGAATCGACACTACAAAGTACAATTGAGGGGAAAGAGTACAAATGCAACTGAACTTCAAGACCGATGGCTCTATGAGTACTTGGGTGTACAATCCGCTTTCTACCATTAAAAAATTGCTAAATATATTATTTTTAAAGATCAATTGATTAATATGGGTGAAAGTCACATGTTAGAAAGCATGATGTACTAACATATCAGTAGGAGAGTAAGGAGCTAGTAAAACTAGAAGAACTATTCCTACAAGTTTAATTCTTTTTTGCTGTAACTTCAGATATTTGGACATCGTCGCAGTAGAGAAGTGCCAATGTTAGTGTTGTAGCCCATTATTTAGACGCGACCTTCAGCATGGTTGGGAGAATAATTGAAGAAATGAGATCATCCCTCATGCCTAGGATGGTGAAGGCAAGCACATGCGTCAAGGGCTATAAATTGGCTAAAGAGCAATGGCAGCATCAATTAGAGTATCCTGATATCATGTAGACATACATTGATCTCGAATGCATAAACAATCTGGATATTGAGGAGTAGTTAATATGTACACATGTTGTTACTATAGTCTTTTCTTTACTCGGAGAACCACACTCTAGGACGTAAGATTTTTAACAAGACAACAACATTGTATTTGTAAAATATCAAGAAAATTCCACTTTTTCTCCTGAAATGCTGGTGTGCCAGTCTTTTTACGCAATTAATTCAATTTAAACTTTTCTTCCCCCTCCCCTTTCATTTCCTTTTCTTTTTCATCTTTTTCCCAAACCTATCTTTTCTCATTTCGTTTTCTTTCCCCCTCTTTTCTCTCATCCCTTTTCCCTTCATGTGTGTGATCACCTATTTGGCCGTCTCAACTTTCCCTATTCCCTTTCTTCTTCTTCCCTATCCGATCCGGCCATCCCATTTCTTCCCCATCCGCACCCCTCGCCCACATCATCCCTCCATGCTGCACCCACTGCGCCCTCCTCTGTGTCGCCCCTCCACCGTGGCGCCCCCATCGTGCCGCCACCGCCCTCCACCATGCCCTCCATCGCCATTGCTTCCCACCGCACCATGTCTAAGTTCGAGCCATCTGCATCCAACTCCGAGACAGCCACATCCCCAGTCGCACTGTAGCACTTGCCGCCCCATATCCTCATCATCCGACGTTCACGGGAGTTTGAGTTTCAAACCAAGTGGCGAGAGAGTATGCTCTACGCCCTCAATGTCCACTTGGGGGCTCTAGCTGGCTCACACGGGTTCCGTGCCAACCCGTGCTGCCATTCCCGCTTTTATGTTTGCTGGGAACAACGTCGATACCTGACCACAGCGGCAGGGACACGACGGAGGTGGTCGTGCAAGGTGCCACTGCGGCCGTGACTGATTGAGGCTCAACAATAGCGGCACCGAAGATGCAAGCGCAAGGTACAACCACAACATGAGGGGAATGAAGATAACAACCACAGCCACTATCATCACCACCACCCACAGGTTCACAGGGCTAGTCCAGGCTGGCACAACACGGAGTTGCCCGGTTGTGCTCTAGGCCATGTCGAGCCGACACGGGCCGAAGCACGATAGGCCCGTGCCGTCCAGCACCGGCTCCCAGGTCTTACGGGCAAGGATGGATTGTATCTAAATAGACACAATTAAGCTATACCTCCTACCTGCTACTCCATGATTAAGCATATATTTGATCAACATGCAAAAGAACCCACACATGACATTGCCAAGGCCAAATCAAACAACGACCATCATTGTCGATATGCATCCATTGACACAGGAAGCAATTAAGCAAGGCAAGGAAACAAACAAAATCATGCACGTACTAGGTAGGCAGGAGTATTAGATTATACTACAAGATACTGCATGCACGATCGAAGAGCTTTTGGCTGAAATGGACGTATTTGACGCGAAAATAGCACTCATCGTATGAAATTTGTAAAAATAGCATCTCCACCGGTCATCGTGTGGCATTAGCCTTGGGCCGACATGTGGCGGAGTGCCGCACGGTCACCGTACTGCATTAGCCACGGCCCAACACGTGGCACACTAATGTCACACGGTCACCGTGCGGCACCTGCCACGTGTTGGCTGGAGGCTAATACCGCACGGTGATCATGCGCCACTCCGCCACATGTCGGCTCAAGGCTAATACCGCACGGTCACCGTGCGGCACTCCTCCACGTATCGGCCCGAGGCTAATAACGCACGGTGATCGTGCGGCACTCCTCCACGTATCGGCCCGAGGCTAATAATGTTGCATGTTGACCATGCGGTGGAGAGTGCTATTTTTACAATTGCTGCTATAAAGGTGTCATTTTTGCTAATAACACTTTAAAATCTGCCATTTTGACCAAAGACACACGATCGAATGCATGGTATTGCAAGTGTGCATGCTCTAGCAAGTCGTAGAGGACCCTGACCCGTTTGCCTTGGGAACGAACTGACAACAGTATAGCCACCCGACCACTGATGTACTCCATCCGTATACAACAAAATGCACTATCATTATATGACCGGTATGATAGCAGAGAGGAGTGAATGGTGCCTCAACTTTTTTCTAAGTATTCACTAATTCTTTACTTCAATAGCTTTATAATTATGAATATTAGAATTGAAAGTTAACACCAAAGAAATAAACTCAAAAACTCGAGAGAGAAATCTTAGCTCCTCACTAGTTAGACTGGCAAGGCACCAGCGAACTGGCTATTAGCCGGTCTGACTGGCAAGACCACAACGCACTATAAGAAAAAAAAGGTAGTTTAATGGCACTATCTTGAAAACACATGGATGAAGTGTCACCAAAAATTTTCAACAAGTTGTTTTGCGACCCTTCTCGTGACTCTTTGGTGAAGCATCACGGTGTTATTACACTTCAAGGCACCTTGAATGACTCTTCTCGGAGGTATCACCATCTAGCACTCTTGGTGACACTTGTCATATGGTACAATTAAACTTTACGGAAAAGAATATGGATATGAAAAATATTAAAATGAACATTCTGAGAAGAATAATAGGAACAATTTTAAGAAAGCATAATACGATAGTCCAATTATTAAATTTCGTATTGCTATTCTTTAAAATACTCTTATAAGGTCAATTACAAAATAAACTTAATTTTCATAAATAAATAATTTAGAAGATCTAATTATGTAAATTACACAAATTCCACGTAGTAGAAAAAATGCACTACGTTTTTTACTTGGAGCGCGTCAAAATTTTGGATAAAACACAATACCTTCAACCCTATTTTGTTTTGAATCAAAAGGACAAACCATCCTCCACCGTCAGATCGCTTCCCAGACTACCTCAGCCCTTCACTCCCAAAGCATAACCCTAACCTATCCGCATCTCTCGCTCCTACCAAACCTTTACAGCCACCACCTCTACTGTCTGGAAGCCCACATGTACGCCCCCACACGGCCGCCTCTGGCCCCAGAAGCCCCTGCCGTCGCCGCCGCCGCCACAAGATCTAGCCGGGTGGAGGCACCGGTTACCGGGGATGATGAAGGGCGGCACCGACCGTTCGACTCATGGGCACTCCGGTCTCCCCCTGCATTCTTTCCCTTGGTTCGGTAATCCACCCCAATCCTTTCTGCAATCTTTGGTTCGGTCACATTCTTGATGGATTCAATTCTTGGTTTGAGCACACATGTTTTTGTTTATTAGTAGAGCAGAGGAGCGATGTGTTTGTGTTAAGTAGTCTGATCTGCTGCTGCTCATCCCTAGCTGAGCAGATATTTGTGTTCTATTGCTTAAATGAGTTTGATAGAATGCTTGAATGCCTAAAACATGTGCCATTGTTCTTCTAGTCTGAAAGAAATCAACAAATTTTGCTCTATTATGTTGATTGCGTTGCCTCATATCATTAATGCTTGTGCCTGTCCATTCATTTGTTAGGAAGATGGAGAATTGTTGGTGACACAGAAGTATTGGTGCATCGTGTTAGAAATAAGTGTTGTTATTATTTATTTGGTTTTGCATATTTCCTTTCAAATTACATGCATTAGAGTATCTGCTAGTTACCAGGTTTCGTTTTGGTGTTGAACTATTATTCAGGTGTTAGTTGAGCAAGTGGAGGAGTGGCGCAGATAGCGTCAAACTGTTATGCATTGTGTATTTAAGCTTTGTTTCTCAGTTAATGAAAAACACCACGCCTGCATTTCCACCATTGTTGAGATCCTTCCAGCTACAGTTCCACGTATCCTCTATTTTTGGTCACTGCTCATCAGATCGACAACAGAGTTTGTCTTTGCAGGTTGTGCATAGCTTGGCAATCAGGTGGATTTCCCAACACATTGTCAAGTATAAATGACAGGTGGATCCAAAGTATACAAGTAATGTTTCGTTTCCTATTATAGCAAATTATGTTGAATTGAATGCCTCTTCAATTCTTCTGACTGGATTTTATTTGGCAAATTACCAGGAAGTCAAAAATAAGAGTTAGATGTGCATTCAGGCATTCAGCTGATGGTTTGAAGAATTTGGTAAGTTAGAAATATGTTCATACATAGAGAGCACAGTGGACATCCAAAGTTAGAGATGTCATCTTCATTCCCTCCTTTTTCAATTTTATGATCTGTATCATGGTGTAATCGAAAATAATTGATATTGTTACTTTTGGGTTCACAATACACATTTGGATTTTTTTTTCAATATTTTGATCTAAACTATTGTGTTGATTATGTCTTTGATGATATCAGAAATAAGAGCTCAATTTTATAGAAATATTTTACCAAAAAAGTAAATGAAATCGAATATCCATGCCATGATTTTAACATTATGCCAAAAATTACAAAAAGAATGCTATTTAAGAAATTGGAGTAATATATCATGGTAAATAGACAATACAAATAGTGGCACTTATACAAGTCACCAAGCGTCACCACATGATGACACATTACAAAGGGTAGCCAAATTTTTCTTGACTCTTCATCTTGTAACCCTCTTGGTGGCTCTTTAGAAAGGGTCACAGAGAAATTTGGTGACACCTAAAAGGGTCTCTATACACCAAATAAAGTGTCTCCATGAGTCTTGTGTATTGTAGAGGCGGTCTGATTAGTGGTCGGTTGGATTGTGCCTAGTGGTGGTTTGAGTGTTCCCCTGTTCTTAGAACAAAAAAAATCAATCTGAGCCAAATTCAAGAATGGTGCAACTCCCAAAATCCTTGGTCAAAAGAGATAAACTTTGCTTGCACTTGCTAAGGGTTTCAAAAATCTATTCTATCCAAAGATGGCATGAATCTTGATCGAAGTTTTAACATTTTCCAAAGACAAGTAGGATTGCACTAAAATCGAGCAAACTTTAAAATCTTGAGATATGACTTGCTTGTAGGCAAAGAGTGGCCAAGATAGGTTTAGATTAGTTTTCACATGTCATACCAAACTATTCCTTGTAAATATTTGAAGCAAAAAACCCTAGAATAAAAAATCTCCAGATGAGATCAAATCTAAAAAAAATTGGACAACTTTGAAATCTTGTAAGATCTGGTGCCTAGATGGATGGGAGTTAGTATCCATCACTTATACGCCTTTGCCACATAGCAAGATCAAAAAGAGAGAAGAGATGAAAACCAACAAAAATCAGAGCAAATCAATCAAATCAGGAAGACACCATAAGTAATGAACAAAGTTATCTATTGCTACTTAAGGATGAAGGTTTTACAGCAACTTTATCTGAATGATGAGAAAGCACATCACATCACTCACTATTCTAACTCTAACCCTAGAACGTAAGATTGGATGTAATTGGCTAGATGGTTGGATGGTTAGCTTGCAAGCTTTCATCACCAACCCGTTAAATACATGAGGCAATTATCCCACATCTAACTCTAATGGATACTATCCAATAGCACATTTTGGAAAAACCTGTTAACCCCATATAGTATGAATTTTACTCATACATTTAACACATGTAAACTTTTCAAAGCACATGAGCTCAAATTCGCAAAGTCTTCATCTTTGATCCACTTGATCTTCTTAGTATCTACTTGATTGAAGCCGCTTTCCCAAACGTCGCTCAAATGATGCGGTTTTGATCCAACATAATTTTCAGTATTTGGCCTTCTTATCAAAATACCTTTCTTTGACCCAGATTTTATCTTTTCTTGTAAGCGATCATCATACTTGCCACATGTAGGTACACGACTGGCTTGCAATATGTCAGTAAGTCTCTCTTCGTTCTGGTTCCACGGATCATGCCTCACTTGGACCGATTAGGCCCGTTGGTGCAACCCGCTTGAACCTTTCATTCAATATTTTTCGCATTCTTTGTGCCATACTTGAGCTCAGCCATCTCACTCGGCATATTTGATGTTCTGGGCCTCGGCTCCTCTTTGAGCGTAGTCTTGATCTTCACCGTTGACTATGGTTAACTCTAAATCTTTTTACATATTCAAAAATCAAGATATTATTTTCAGTCATAGGTCCTTTATAATTTCACCCTAACGCTAATCACAGCCTAAAAACTCTCAATCCACCACCGGACCCCAGACCCCAGTGTCCAGTAGACACTACGGTGCACACCCGTAGACGCAGACAGTAAGTGCAAACACACCCAAGACACGGACAGATAGGCTGGCCGAGACAGCAGGTGCAAACACGCCGTAGTAGACACGGACAGATAGGCTAGCCGGTAGGTTAGCTATAGAGAGAGAGAGAGAGAGAGAGAGTAAGAGCATTAGCAGCCGTAGCCCCACTGAACATGACCACACTCATGAGCCAATCAATCGTGTCATCGGGTTCGTGTCCCTAGCTTGTTCTCTTGATCGATCAATCGTCAACCTTGCACATAGCTTGGCTTCGCGAATTTGGACGTTTTTGGCACTGTTGGTATCCGAAAATTTTAAAATTGGTGTCGGTGGAAATAAAATTCCAATCCTAGTCCCCATCCGACTGCACCATTTAACCGGACGCTGACACGTGGCAATGGTGCGGTCGGGGAGCGCACAACACCGGAGTGGTGCGGTCCCAAACCGCCCCATTCACTCGGCCATGCAAATGGTGCGGTGCCCCACCGCACCACTCGAGTGACGTTTAGCCTTTGCCGTGATTAGGGTTAGGGTTTTGCGCAAAATATAAGTTGTAATTTTTGTTTTGATTACATAGTTACATAAATATTATGCATACACATGTAAAATAATTTTGTAGAGTGTGCAGCAAATTTATAATATAGAATAGGAGATGCAAAAAAATATGAAGTTTTTGTTTCAAAATTGGTTATGTATTGCGGATGATACATGTAGGAATTATATTTTTTTTGTAGATTTTTATTTTTGAAACATTTTGGTACGTTGTTAATGTTGTTTGAAAAAAATATGTATTTGATGTGGAGTGGAGTTTGCTGGTAGTATAATTTTATTTGCATTTATGAAAATTAAGAATTTTGGTTGGTAGAGTACGATAACGATTAGTGTATTTGTGATTTTCGTACATTGCTGACCGTGAAAAATATGCTGAACTGGCAATAACATTTTTCGATCATGTTATGATGTTTTATTGGAAGAAATTTAATGAAAATTTTTTTGAGCACAACTGTGATAGGAACAATTGGACGAAAGGAAGGAAAGTGATATTGAACACGTGGTAATCATTGAATGCGAAAAGACGAGATAATAAGCTTAGCTGAATAGAAATAAACTTCATAATACAGTTGGGCTTAACATGCCGTGTACTTTTTTATTACATGCATAACATATAGCATGATATGCGACTAACCCACCCAACTACTCATACGACCTACTGTGTGGACTGGGGCCACTTTCCCTTCCTTGCCCGCTCGGCGTTGAACTCCTCCGCGACCTCTTTTGCCTTAGCCGCCATTTCCCTCTTTTTCTCGCGCTCCCTCTCGCGAGCCTCCCGCTCCATATGTGTGCATGCTTGGAGATGAGCTTGCGTCTCGCGTTGTATACGCAGGGTGTGCTCGTGCTTGCGGCGCTCATCCTCCAGCAACTCCTTGTCCCGTGTGACATTCCACTCCTCGAAGTCGAGAGTCCATTGGTCCGCAGGGTGGATCTCAAGATCGATCCTTTGCGGTAGCCACACAGGGTCTCCGGAGACTGTAAATACAGGGGAGATATTGTTAGTGTGTGCTGTGAAAGAGAAAAGGTAGGGAAAATGGTGCATGTGGTTGTTACCGGCTGCCGATAGGTTGTGGTGTCAAAACGGCGGTTGGGGTAGTCACTGGAGTAGTTTGCACAACCCCAGTAACGCATACCTAGGCTGATGCGGTCCTTAGATTTGAAAAACTTGCACACGTCCTCGCACCAACAAAGGGGAGGTGTCTCCCCCTCTGGTGGTAGTTGTGGCGAACGCTCGGTGGGGACGTCCGAGATGGGGTAGTTGCTACTCGGGCGCTCTTTGGGGGGACCTTTCATCGTAGCACGATGGGCTTGTTCTACCCGGGCCTGTATAGCCCTTATTTTCTCATCGCGGGCGGCAGCTGACCGTGCTATGTCATGGGTCTTCTCCCAATCCTTCACCATCTTGTCCCATTGCTTCTTCTTGCCTTTGACCATCCTGGTGGGGTGAAGGAAGCGCAGTGTAGTATGGGGGTTTGGATGTGCAATGTTCGTTGGGAAATGGAATGCACACCAATTTATAGGGTCCATTTTATCTCTACTCCTACGTGTAAAGCTGGTCCGCATGGTCGTAGCAGTGAGTAAAGATGGGACGGACAGTGATGGACGACCGCCGGACATCGGCGGCCGACCGCCGGACAGCGACGGACGACCGCCGGACTGCGACGGACGTGCTGAAGGTGGTGCCGATGGCGGTGCTGAAGGTTGATCTCTGCGGAGGCGTCGTGCATGCACATCATCCCTGTGCCGATTACAGCTCATGGCCCTGATCGCAGACCTGGCCTCACTGAGGATGGTACGCACTGAAGCAAGCACTCGGGAGCCGCCCTCCCCACACTGGATCATCTGAACAGCCTCGTCCCGGCGCGATGCATACTCGCATCGTAGGTAAAAATGAGTTAAAACGTCGCGGCGTAAACAAACAATGAGTTAAAACGCATCGCAGTAAACGTATCGCCTCGCCCCGACGTCTTTGCCGATGACGGTCCGCCCGCTCGTATGGCATCCTCGTGCGCGACCTCTGCAGGACGGAGTGGGGCAGGCCCAGTAAGCTTGCTGCGGGTGCGTGGAACGTACCACTCTAGGTACGCACTGTATGTGTCGATGTCGTATGGCCTACTCTCGTCCACAACCTCCGTGCTCACTGAGTCACGCCACAGGTTTGTCCACGGCCGCTGTGTGCCCATCCAGTCGTCACCCCGGTGACATCTTCTTGTTTGCCTGCAAGTTAGTCCGCAAATAGCACAATTAGTATGAACAACACATTACTACATTGCGTACAGTTACCGCGCAATGACTTACCGGTGGGCCTTCGGTGGTAGTGCCCGTCCTGGGAGGGGTGGCACGTGCTGGTGGAGGTGAAACTGCCTCAACACTCTCTGCGGGTTGTATGGCTCGACGAAGTGGGAGTAGACGAGGTGGCAGGTCGTCAACCAGTACGTGTGGTCTTGGTGGCACTGAGATGTCAACCCGTAGGGGGCTATGCTATGAATGAACTGTGCATCCCATGGGAACCAGACTATGTCTTTATCATGAAGCTGCTCGAACTGGTTATAGAAATCTGGGTACACACGCCTCGGTCTATCCCTGGCCCACCGCAGCTGACCATGTGTCCAACGCGTCCCCATAGTCGGCCCATTTATGGGGTCATCGCCACCAGCCCGATTGTAGAAATCCGGGCTGAGGTCATAAGGGTGCACGGCTCTCTCGATCTTAGGCCTCCCAACCGTGAAGTGCTCCCAAGACCAGTACTGTAGGAGCACGTAGCACACTGTCAAGACCGGCTCGCTGGCCGCAGTTTGCTGACAGGCATCACACAAGCCTCGGTATGTGGCGTTAAGGACTGCAGATCCCCAGCTGTACTGCGACACCTGGCCGGGCAAGGTATCCGCCAAGGACTCCGCAAGGTGTATGTACGTAGGATGCACGGAGGCTCCAGTGGTCGTAGGAAACAACACCCACCCGAACAAAAAAAGGATGTATGCCATGAGGTGCGTCCGCACAACCCCCCTCAGGAGCGTCCACAGGGCAGGTCATGAACTCTCGTAGCCAAGAGTGTGGCACACCAGGCATGTTGTCTGGGATCGGGTGACCGAATCAGGCACCCAGGGCGGCCTTCCAGTTTGCCGCCCTAGGGAGTGGCACTACTGCTGCACCACGGATGGGTAGACCTGTCAGCATGGACATGTTCTGAAGTGTAACAGTCATCTCGCCCCACCGGAAGTGGAAGGTGTGAGTCTCCGGTCTCCAATGATCCACGAGTACGGACAACAACAGCGCATCGAACTGTAAGGTAAACGGAACATCCAGCATACGAGCAATGGGCAAAAGACCAGTGTCTCGCAGCAGCGGGATGTACCGCTCGTCTAGAGGCCAGTGCTCTCGGGGGCCCCTAAGGATGAAACACGGAGGGCCGTCAGGAGATGATGACCACGCTGTGCATCGGTGCTGGTCATCCCAATGGGCCACAAGCAACTCGTACGCCATCTCCTGCCGATGATTGAAAACAAGTCAGTACGCAGTGTCATGAGAATATGGAACATACGTAATTTGCAGTTAATGACAATAAAGCGTGAAATAAATTACAACCTAACATGCAACAAACGTAATTTGCAGTGAACGACAACAAATGATAACGAAATATTGAATAAGTCACAACATGACATAATTTCCAAGAAAATGACTCAAACAAATTGTACGCGCAAATAATTCTGTAAGATACATTTAGCACAGGTTACAGGATGCAAGATCATGTGCTCGCATACACAAGATGACCACAACAAACGCAAGACCATGTGCTCGCATACTATGGAGCGTTACTTGATGTCGGTCTGTTTGGGCATTGCCTAAATGAATGGCCAACCGTCTTGCATAGTCTGCACTTCGGGCGCCGAACCCGATCCCCACGCTGGCTATCATCCATGTCATTATGAATGCGACGGCTCTGTCTTCGCCCACGGTCGACGTGCTTCAGTGCATCGTTCGGCACCCACTTGATCTGCCCTGGCCAGATGTCCCTATAATGCATGTCCACCCCGTACGAATGGAACTCCGTGCTCCATGTTTCAAACAGGTGCTTCATGTCATAGTACTTTGAGATGTAATGCGTGGGCGCCTGGTTCCATAACGCGCATGCCGCGTACACGTGGGAGCATGGCTTGTGTAGAAGTTGCGGCTTGTTGCAGGTGCAAGATGCTCTGTCATCAATCGTGCACACCTGCTTACGATCCCCTCTAGCCTGCCCCATCATGTACTTCTGTCTGAGGCGGACCTCAAACTTCCTCCGTAAGCCATCGATGGTCTGAGTAATATGCGAACGAGCCTTCTCCATCTTCTTGTCCATGTAGGCCCGCGCTACCTCGGAGAATTCTTTGCCTTCGTCCATATGCTGCTTCGCCATCATGGCTCTATTGATGAAGTATCCAATTGAACGGTTCCATGTCTCTTCAACGATTGCAGTGATAGGTAGGGATCTCACGCCCTTTAGAACACCATTGTACACCTCGAACATGTTTGTCGTCATGATTCCGTACCTTGCTCCGCCGGTGTCATGCAGTAGAGACCACATCTCCAGGTCAGGTGCATTGGATTGCACCCATTGTGTGAACTCCCCAAGTCTCGTGGAGCCTCCCTCCACGGCCCCCGCTTCAGCCTGCTCAAGATGCCTTACATGCTTGCTGGTCTCCTGATCAAGGTGCCTCCACAAGGCATCGAACTTCCTCTTCTGGTTATGCATACAAAGCTTTTTAAACATCTTCATTAGTTCTTTGCTATGGAACCTTCTGTGGAAGTTTGCCGCAAGATACCTCATGCACTACCGGTTCTTCATGTCATTCCACTGGAACGGAGGCTGTGTCCCGTTCTGCATCGTTCGCATTGCAGACAGCAAGCCTGCATTGCGGTGTGAGATAACACACACATCGGGCCGATCTCGTACTACGGCCTGCTTCACATTGACAAGGAACCACAGCCAGCTATCTGTATTCTCATTCTCTACAATTGCAAATGCCACTGGGAGTAACTGGTCATTTGCGTCTGCTGCAACCGCGATCAGAATAGTACCCTTGTATTTGCCAGATAGGAATGTGCCGTCCATCGTTAGCACTGGACGGCACCACCTGAAGTCTTCTATTGCCTGATGGAAGGCCCAGAACACTCTGTCAAGCACAAAACAATTCGGCCCTTCCGTCTCATGAACCCGCTCGTACTTGTTAATGTACGTGCCTGGGTTTGCTGCTGCAATTTGACACAACATTCTCGGGACCAGATCATATGCCTCCTCATACGTCCCGAACATACTCTGCAAGACCTTCTGTTTCCCCCGCCACACCTTCTTGTAGCTCACAGCAAACCCCACCGTATTCGCTACCTCCGCCATGAGAACCTTGGGAGAAATGGATACATTTGCAGCCACAAGATGCCTTATCAGCTCCGCAACATATGACAACGTCATGTTGCGGTGCCTATATAGTGGCGCTGCAAGCTCACAAATGTGATCCTTCTGCACCGTTATCCGGAAGTCCGTGGCAGCGCCTCTGAACCGTTGCGCACGGACCTTGCCAGGGCAGGAGCCGTCGACACACTTCACAATGTAGGTGTCAGGGTTGGACCTGTGCACTCGATATGTCCGGCTGATGTTGACGGCGTATGTGGCAATAGCTTGTTGTGCAGCACTCTTGTTACGGAAGCTCTGCCCTACAACAAGTGTGCCTTCATTGAATCCCCACTCTGCCTCCTCTACCCGTGGCAGAACTAGGGATTCCGCTGCGATGTCGTCCAATCTGGACGGCACGTACGCACCTTCCGTGGTTACAACACCACCTACCACACCTCCCGCTGTAGGTTCCCCTTCTTCCTCTCCTGAATTGTCTGTTTCCACATCGTCCTCCTCCTCGCTTTCCACTTCCTCCGCCTGGTTCGCAAGGTACTCATGACAGTCAACAAGGGCGACCCACCATCTCTCCGCACCTTCATTCGGCTGAAAATTCTCCGCACGCCTCTACAGGTCTCCATCTCCCATTGACTCATTGCCTCCTTCTCCTTCACCAGCATCTTCATGACCGCCAGAGAGTAATGCAGGCTCTACATCTCCGCCGGCACCAGCAGAGCCACCCATGGCGGATGATTCTGTCCTCTCCACGAATTGAACATAAACCATTGGCCTGGCATAAATCACTGCGTCAGGGTTGCACACGACCTTCATGTAGTTCGCCCATGAAGCGTCGCTCGTCACCTTTATAAGTTGCCACACTATCTCCCCTGTAGCACCTCCAACTGCGACATACACTGCCTCGATCCGTAATTTGTTCCTTGCGGTGTCCCGATCGAATGCGGAACGCACGCAACTCCATAGCTCCGACAGGCTCATGGTGTTCAGATTGCGTGCCCGGATCACAGTCCGGTCACAATTATTCAAGTCTGCCCCGTACGGCCCGTCGCGTACGAGACCACTTCCGTAGAACACGAACAAGTCTTGGATGTCACCCATGGCGTACCTAACATAAGTCCATACTGAACCCTCTTAGTATATATAACATGCAACAAGTGTACCATCATACAGTACCTACTGCCTACCACATACAAGCGTAATATTTCCATCTCGATTTCGTATGGTACTTTTTTATTTGTAAATCTAATTTTTAATTAATTTACGGAGTGCCCTAACAAATTCCTACATAAATCAAATTTACTCGCTAATTTATGCGATAAATAAATTACAATTTCTCCAAATTTCTCTCCTAATTTCTATTATTATTGTTCTACTTAATTCACCAATCCAACTACTCATTTCTCATCATTTTTACTTCTTAATTCTTATGTAAATTAAACATCTACATTTTTTCCCTAATCTTTCATTTATGGAAGCACGCTCTCTCAAACATGCACAGCAAGATCTAATATTATTCAGTGATTTTGGCTACAAGATCGAGTACATGATAATACAAACAGTAGCTACGCAAGTGGCCTTTCCGACTAGCAGTGTGCTTCACAATGACATCATTTAAATGTTGTTACAATCTAGTTAACATTTTTTAAGATTACTGTTCACAAAAATAGTACAAAAATTCTTCACATGAATTATAAAATACATTACACTACAACTACACACATTTTATCAAAAAAATGCAATACGCTACAACCAAAAACAACTACAAACATTTCACATTACAGTGGACAACAACAGTACATAATTTATTCACATAAAATATAAAATACAACACAATAATTACATAGAATATAGACATATGCAGAACATATGCAGAACATTTACGTTAATTACAGACTAATCACTATAATAACATTATACACGCATGGAGATGATATTTACCTTTTCTTGAAGCTCACGAGACGACCTACAACTTTCACAATTGCGAGAACTTCAGATACCTTCCAAAATTACTCCAAATGCCGTGTTTGCCGTTCTTCTTTCCTTCAATACCAGCGCCCTCTCTTGCTCCCTATCTTGCTGCTTCTCTGTCTAGCGCAAATGCAAATTAACTGGAGCCTTCCAAACGCAGACACTCTCTTCCTTTTATAGCGAGACAGACAACGGTCATATGCAGCGAATGAAGTAGGCGCCGGCTCTCAGTATATGCAGGGAATGAACGCGTGTAAAAACATTGCATAAAGCAGCAGCACGGGTATGCATGCATGACACATTGCATGCAGGGCAGCACGGGCGAGGGAATCCCGTAGGAAAGAAACGAATGCACAGCACGGGCGGAGGAGCTTTCGGTGGTGATGAGACGTCGAGCGAGTGGTGCGGTCTCCCACCGCATCACCACCCGAGTGGTGTGCTCTGGCGCCGCACCATTCGCGGTGTCGTGCGCTCGGACGCCGCACCACTCCACCGACGTGACGGGCAGCCGAGTGGTGCGGTCGGGGACCACACCACTCCGGTGTCGTGCGCTCCTCGACCGCACCATTGCCACGTGTTAGCACCCGGTTAAATGGTGCGGTCGGATGGGGGCTAGGATTGAATTTTGTTTCCACCAGCGCCAATTTTGGAATTTTCGGGTACCAACAGTGCCAAAAGTGTCCAAAATTCTGGCTTCGCTTTCTGAACTGTTTATACATTTAGCGATGAACTCAATTTTTTTTCCCAATTTTAGTTACTAAACATATATATTTTCCAAAAAATAATCCTCTTTTCTTTTCGAGCTTGGAAGACACGATAGGTGACACGTGTCAGGTGCTGCGCTAGAGTAACTCGATAGAAGGCGGTTGGCGCGGTAGGCCAGGCCAGTGCGGTAGCCAAAGGCACGGCGTGGCAAGCGGATGGCCCTAGGCGCTGCTAAGCCACCCTTCCTCATTAAGTGCTACCGAGCTAGTCGGCTCAGCAGCAGGCAGGACAGGTGAGCAGGGTAGGGGGTCAGGGTAGGATGGCAAAAAAACTTGTTGGTTTGGTTCAAAATTGCTTCAATTATACTCATTAATTTGGATTTTGCTCTAGCTCTAGCTCGACTCGTTAGCTCGCTTCTAAAAATACTTGCAAACTATATATAAAATAATATTAAATAAAACTGTGCCAGTTTCGGGAAAAGCTTGATAAGACGAGGACTAGTTGAATACTCGTGCAAACTAGTTGAAAACGCATGCTTTGATACACATTAAGAAATTATATTATGTTTTTTTCATGTGTGCATGCTCGTGCTCAGTCAGTGGATACAATATATTACACATTACATGTCTACTGCTTAGTACATGGGTTGGTGCTTGCAACAAAAACTACTCCTACAAGCACTACGAACTGACCTAATTTGTAGATCGGGCTATTTCTCCATGCGGCAAGTGGTACAGTCACCAGGTGAACTAGAGCGAGAGCTGGAGCAACTACGGCTCCGGCTAATATCTCCAATGTTGACGACGATCGGCGGGCTGGGGCGCTGCATGGTCTTACGTGTGGTGCTCCTCAGGCATAGTCTTTCGGTGAGTGACCGAATCAAAGCGGGGTTGGTGGTGATGATGGAGGTTTGATAAGTGCTGGAGCGTGGACCATTACTGCTACTATAGTCTACTTGAGCTCGGCGACTGTAGCATCTCTCTCACTCTCCACTATAGCTAGAGCCTTCTCACACTTGGTGAGCTGAGCATGGAGAGTCTTGGCTTGGCTATAGCTGGTGGGGGTCCAAAGCTCGGGTGAGTTGGACCTGGTGGGTTAGGAGCAGTCATCCTTGAACACGGTGACGAACATAATGCTAGTGTGTTCTCCTTCCTAGAGGGATGGATAGTAGTAAAATGGGAAAGTTAGCATGGTAGCCTCGTGGATCTCACATAGACGGGCACAAGCCAAGCGTGAGACATCCTGAAGGGTGTTAGCTACATATGCAAGAGAGCGATGGCCGCCGCACCAACATGTCAATCTTGGTGTTAATAGGGGAGAGCTATTGCGGCATGCAAGGGCATTCAATGCGCGCGCCTTCGATCTCTCCGTTGATCAATTTCTCTCAATCAAAAGAAAACCTTGAAATGATGTGCTACAAGGATTAAAACTGGAGAACTAGTAGAACAATATATAAAGCTAAGCGGGGTAGTCATAGAGAACCAAAGTCATAAATCAACTTATCCAAAGCAGATAGAGTGTGAGAGGATTTAAGGCAAGCTTATTCTTTAGCATTGCATACTTATATAGGGTAAGAATCCGAGGGTCATAAAAGATTCGAGAGGGTTGTGAGAGAACGACAATCCATTATACTCTTTTTTAGATCGTGCTTAAGGAATTTGCAGTCGATTTTGCCAAATCTTTCTCTCTCGTCGTGATTATTTTGTTGTCATTATTTTGGTTCTCTTTATAAGATTCATCTACTTCGTTTTTGATATTGTACATGCTCGTGCTGTATTTAGCAACTCTGATCCAATCTAGGAATTGCTACATAAAAGGAGGGGTATTAGAGTATAGCAAATGGTATCAGAGCCAAGATCAGATTAACTTGATTTACGAGAAGGTCGGCAAAGCATCAGGTAGCACAAAATTAAGACCGATGCCGATGATGTGGAGTCAAGTAGAGATATTTGACATCGGGAGTAATTTCAATGTGTGGTAAGAATGTCCTTGTTCAACAAGGGTTAATTGATGCTCTTGAAGGGAGCAAACCAAAAAAGACTTCGTTGAAGAATGGAATATGATAGAGTAGAAGGCTATTAGTACAATATGTCTATGTCTTTCTGATGAGGTAAAGTACTCGGTGATCAAGGAGAATTCACTGAAGAAATTATGGAGTGACTTAGAAGAACTATATATGGCGAAGTCGTTGAGAAACTGGTGAATGTTGAAGCGGCAATTGTACAGGTTGTGCATGGAGGAAGGTACATGGTTTGTTAACCATCTCAATGTCTTCAACAAATTTATAACACAATTGATTAGTGTGGATAAGAAAATTGAGAAGAACGACAATGTCATCACATTGGTTTCATCTCTACCACTATCATGGGAGAAATCGGTAATGAACAATCTTGTTGAGAAAAGTACTCTCAACTTCAATGGCGTAGTAGTACATATATTAGAGCATAGTCCTTAAAAAAGCCATTACATTCTTTATCCTCGAATGATCAAGCATTAGCTTTTGTAGGTGTTGCAGGCAAAAGTAATAATCACAGGAAGAAGAAGGGCAAGAGTAAGGGCACATGTGTATGCTATTTATATTATGAGAAATGTCATATGATAAAGAGCTATCCAAGTTCAAAGCAAATGAAGGGTGCATGCTCAGTGGTGGTAACAAAAGATGATTCAGACGTACTTGTTGTCAGTCAACCAAGTACTTTTTATGGATGGATATTAGACTCAGATTGTTACTTTCACATATATTCGGTGAGGGATATATTCGACGAATGATCTCTACATTCGTTATATAGAACTGTTCACTTAGCGGATTACAATGAGTATGCAATAAACTGAGGTAAGGACAGTTAATTAGATATGTATGATAGAGCATCGCATATTGACGGGAGTTCAGTATGTTCCCAGTTTAAAAAAGAATATAATATCTATGAGGTCACTTGAACTCCAAGGTTGTGAGGTATCACTTTGAATTAGAGTCATGCGAGTTACTTGCAAAGGGCGGGTGATCGTGAAAAGTATCTAGGCAATAGAGGATATCGATTGATGGGTAATTATAAGGGAAGAGCTACTAATGGGAAATCTGGTATAAATCTTGGCCAGAAAAAGGAAACAATGTCATCAACGGTAGGTACCCATATCTAGGGGTGGAAAACTATAACAGATAATCTGTTTTATCCGATATTCGCATCCGAGAAAACGCGAATGTGGTAAGCAAAATCTGTATTCGAAAATGTTCGTATTCGTATTCGAGAATATTCGTATTTGTATTTGAGAATATTTGTATCCGTATTTGATAATTTTCGTATTCGAGAATATTCGTATTCGTATTCGTATTCGAGACTATTCGATTCGTATTCGATCTGTTTCTAGAACCCATGAAAAATCCGTATGAATTTTGTGATTCAAAATTTGAATTTAGGCGGTTTAAAACCGGTAATCGGTCAAAAACCGGTGAAAAATCGGCAAAACCACCAGGAATCCGTTTTATCCAATATTCGTATCCGAGAAAATCCATATTCGAAAATATCCGTATTCGTATTCGAGAATATTTGTATCTGTATTTGAGAATATTCGAATTCGTATTCGTTTTAAAAATATGGATTTGTATTCGTATTTGAGACTATTCGATCGTATTCGATCCGTTTCCACCCCTACTCATATCTCATCTGTAGTTATGTATGGAACTGCAAAGATGGTTGCAAAGTTTAGCAGTCGCAGAGGCAAAGATGTGAGGTGGTAGAAAAAGGATGTGGTGGGACCAACCACCCGGTACTAATGAGCAGGTAGAGCTCAAAGGCGGTGCAAACCTATGGTATAGAGGGCTACAGGAATAGGATGTGTGGTTAAATAAACTGCACAATAAAGGAGCTCTTTGGTGGAGGGTCTGGGCAGTTAAGCTCAGATACTGACACATACACATTGTGGTGATGTGTATGAGCTGATGTGGTGGGAGCACTCCTAAAGATGGGAGGAAAAAATAAAAAAAGGATGGAGCTGATGTGAAGCAAATTCTTGGAACAACATGGTGATTTTAATAGATAAGAGTAAATGTAAAGATTATTGAGGATGGTGACTCATGTCCTAACCTAATAGAACTTGGAGATGTATGCTACAAAGATTTTTATCATAGTCTTAATAGAATTAGGATTCCAACTTCACTTTGGAGGAGAACTAGTGGGATACTATATAAAGGCTAAGGGGTGGTTATAGAGAACCCAAACCATAAATCAACTCATCTAAATTAGAGGGCACACGAGAAGATTAGAGGTTAGATTATTCTTTAGCACTAGATTTTTGTATAAGACAAGGATCCGAGGGTCCAAAAATGTTCAAGAGGATTGTGAGAGAGCGACAATCCCTTGTACTTTTGAGGTCGTGCTTAAGAAATTTACTGTCAGCTTTGCCAAATTTTTTCTTTCTCATCATGATTGTTTTGTCATCATTATTTTGGTTCTCTCTACAAAATTTATTTATTTTATTCTTGATATCATGAGCGCTCGTGCCATATCTCCAAACTCCGATCTGATATGAGGGTTGCTACACATAAAGGGGTATCAAAGTATAACATAGCTAATCCACCATATGCACTTAATCAGTGTTCCTGTCTCGCTCCAGATCAATCATTGCTAATAGTACATGTATGCACTTCTGTTAGCATATGTATGACTGGTGGCAGAGATTAGAGAAAGGATTAATGATCTTTTCTTCTTTTTCAACTATTACAAAATCAACTCTCTTTGACTTCTTCACTCAATTAGCTATGACAAGCTATTAAGATCAGATGCATAGCAGAAACAAGCACAAAGCAGAATCTAACAAGCCAAGGGAACAAAAGAAGAAACAAATGATCGCATTAGCTAGCTAATCTGACCACAAACATCACACTAGTCTAACTGGGCCTGGGTAGTCTAACCTCTCAGGTCAGCGGTCTGAACGCTCGCCGTTCCATAATAAAGAACGGCCCACCGCCAAGAACTCAAAATGGCCTAACTTCTAATATACTCAACTAAATGAGTTAAAACTTGAAATGTAGCTTCTTCAAGATCATATCAACCTATTCCATCAATGGATTGATAAGCTACTCAACAAAGTTTTGACATTTGCTCAAAAGAAGGTAGCTTACATCAAAACTGGGAAAACCGAAGCAAACACCAAGAATTTGCTATAGGGTTGCCTACATGGATGGGATCTAGCCTCTATGAGGTTTGTTCATCATCCACACATCCTTAGAAACCAGCAAGATCAAGAAAGGAGGAAATCCAAATGAGAAAACCAAGCAAATCAAAAACACAATGAGAAACTCATGGCAAAACTCATTTAGATGAAATTTAGATATTTATTTAACTTAGAGATGGATGTTTAAAGCCACTCCATTCTTAAAGAATAGAGCTCCCTCTCCATGGAGCACGCACACACACACACACACACACAAAGTTTTCCTATTGAAAACCTTAACCCTAACTCTCAAAAACTTAGGCAAGACTCCTAAAGCTTAGCCCCTAAGCCACCTCCTTTCCCACCTTATATACGGAGGCTCATAAGAAACCCTGTCCACCACCTCTAGTTGGGTTTCAACCACTTACATGAACCAATCTATTAACCCAACACTATACTGGATTTTACACACACATGCACGCTTTTCAAAGCGGCTCATCAAAGGGCTCCGATAGCCCGAAACATCAATCCAATCCATCAAAGCATCTCCTTATGCTTTGACACGCAAACCATAGAATCCAATAACTACCCGTCACATCTTCACATATTTGGACTCCTCTGAACAGTCTCTACATGTATCGGCCTCATCACTTGGCACACAACATGCACCAATTTACCTCATCGTGATCCTCGTCTCTTCTTTGCTTCATGTGATAGATCATGTGGAGGTGACCCCGTGTGTGTGATGAGTACTTGACATCTGTTTTAGGAAAGTCGAGTTTGGTTTGTGTGGTTTGGACTATGTCATTGTGTGGTGCGATCGGCTTCGATCGGACTTAGTCAAACTTGGTCGAAGTGCTTAGGATGCTTATTCTTTTGATTCGACAGGTTTGGGCTTTTCCATGCTTAAGATTTCTCTTAATGCCATTGTTGATTACATTATGTCGAGCGGTGCTATGTGATGTGTTCTTGTCTGTAATGGCTGCAAGACGTCGAGGCGAAGTCGTGGCGAGGCACGGGATGACCGGACTAGGCGCAGGTGGTGCCGAGGTCAAAGCAGTCGAGGTGTGCCGAAAACGGCGATGACTCGAGGTGGCTGCGAGGCTTGGAAGGCAAGGAATGAGGAAACTTCCCGGAAGGTGCAGGAGGGGCATTTTGGTGAATACACAAAGCTGCACTAAAAGAAGTGGATTTGATTAGAGTTAGTGGGTAAAGGTGTTAAGGCTTATTGGGCAAAGCAAATATGAACCCATTATGCAAAGGGTATAAATAGGATGCATGACTCCTAGTGGATGTATGGCTTGTGAGAGGGGTTAGAATTTGTTTTGCTTTGCGTTTTAGTTGTTGAGAGTTGGTGGGAGGCAGATTTCTGTTGGTTTTGGTCTCCCTACGTGTGTTATGTGAGAAGCATGAGGAGTGCTTGAACTCCCGGTGTGTAAGCTCTCATGTGAAGCATATAGTGTGATTCCTTTGTATCAATCGCGTGTGGGGACTCCTCTGTAATCATCTCTTTTCAATATGAGAAGGATTATGTTGGGTTATTCCATTCTCTTGCTTTTCTGTGATGGATTTTGTTTTTGCTCTTGTCTCTGTTGTTTTGTGTTCTTGAGTTGAATCCTTGACCTAAGGGCTTGTTCTTTATTGCTTTGTGAAGGGAAATCTCTCAAGGCCCTTTAATCATTCCATTTTCAAGATCAAGTTGAGGATTCAGTGGTTTCTGTAGATTCTCAGGCCATCGGCAAATTTTCCTCTGTATTTGCTTTTCTAGGGTTTCTTGATAGAGGAACTTTGGTTCTCTTGAAATCACTTTAGGAGATGGTTTGAGTTTTCTGTCTTCAAGTCCTAGGTTCTTTGCTAATCAGTCTGCAAAAGATCACGAGCAAAGGATGGATGAATCGTGAGTAATCTGAAAAAAATTGGTTCAACTCTCATTACATTTTCAGATTTTGCTCAAATCCTGATTCCTTCTCCTTTTTGGTGATTTTCTTTGAGCCCTGGTGTCTTTCTGCTAATTAGGTTGTAGTCCTGCTGTTCAGGGCTGAGAAAACCAGAGGTGAATAGCAAATTTCTCAGTTGTGTGGAGATCTCGATTTGTTGTCTGAAATTCAGCATTTACGGTTCTCTGGAATTGATGCCCGGTCATACCGGTTTTACACCGGCGGTCTGACCGGAAGAGATGAGGCGGTCAGACCGGCCCATATGTGGTGGTCAGACCGGCCCACAAGGAGCGGTCAGACCGGCCCCAATACGGTGGTATGACCGGCCAGGTTTTTGAGCTGCTGTGATTTTTTGTTTTGCTTTGGTTCTTCTCCGTTATTTTGTCCCTCTGATGGATTTGTAGTTTTAATGTTCCAGAGAGTATATTTCATCTACTTCATAGCTTTTCATAGCTATTGGAGAGGAAAATCTCGCATGTGGATACTCGGGGGCATATTTTTAAAAAGGCACCATTCACCCCGCTTCTGTTGCCGATTTCGATCCAACATCATGTTTGAGGCACATAATCTCACCTGGACTTACCCAACTGCATGGACCTCAACTCTCGTGCTTAGTTCCGGTCCATTGCCATTGACAACCGCCGCTCTCCAAGCAACCCTGCACATCCAAAGACGAAGTAATCCGATTACGAGCACAAGTTCCATACACTTACGTTAGCCAAATCATACATCATGCAATACTATACAACACAACTATTCAATGGCTCCAATGCCGTGCACACACTCAAACCAACTCAACTCAACTCACACCATGCTCTGAACTTACTGAGCCGGACCGCCAACCACAAGCTAGTCAGACCACCCAACACCGCTCAAGCTCACCCTAGTAACAGGGGACCGATCTGACCGCTTGCCCAACCTCGATCTGCCGAGCACAGGCTGGTCTGACCTCTTAAGACCATTAGAAAACACTATCTTTGAAAATTCAGTTAAATTCTATCTAGTTTCAACTTAGAACTCCAAATTGAGTGATACCTAGTGCAAATACATCCTCAAACACGCCTACATAAGTGTTTGGTATCTATTTTCCAAAAGACATATGACTGGTCTAACCGCTTCATAGTCGTCAGTCTGACTACTGTTACCAGGCTGGTCAGACCGCTATTGTCAGGCTAGTCATACTAATTAAAAACTGATAACGACTCTAAAAACTAAAAAACTTTAAAAACAAACTTCAATAAAACTTAAACATTAAAATTTAATACTCGTAACATAATATTGGACATAATATCGGATGATCTTTTCATAGTCTTACCGCGCATGACTCTAATAGATAGAAAGAAACCTCTGAGAAACGGAGTAAAAATTCAGGTTAGACAGTCACCGACGACTGCCAGCTACTCGTCGGTGGCATCGGCTACATGGTTGTTCGTACCCGTAGCAGCGCTTTTCCTGTTTCCGACAGCGAGGTAGAGGAGCCAAACAGCACCAAACAGGCATTATACAGTGCGCACCTCTCGAATCGAGGCACGCGCGGTAGGCGTCCACCAATCTACCGCAAAGGGCGCAGCACGACAGTATCACGTCGCCGTCCACCGGGAGGGCACAATTATTCGCCCCAATTCTGTTTCTTGACATTTGAATCCATTCATCATCGTCACGGTCATGGTCAGAACTGGCATTCGATCGAAGGCGCAGAGAGAGAAAAAAAAGAGGTTGGGATATGCCAGAGCTTAGCTGTTAGGCCGCCGTCGCTCCAGATGGGCGTCAGGTGGATAAGTGTTGTCTGTGAGGGTATTTTGGGGATTTCCTAATTAATTTTTGGTTTTAAAGAAATCAAATGAGAGAGAGTGGGGCCACCTGTCATTAGCATAGGAAAGAAGATAAGGAGAGGGAGGTGGCCTTCGACTGGGTCTCCCGTGTCGCTCGTGTGGAATCATGGGATTGTCCTAAGCCCCACTTCATCGACGAGATATCAGACTACCAGTGGTGACATCTTCTCTTCTCACCTCTTCATATATCGGCTTAGGCCTCTTCTATCTCAACATGAGCAGATCCAATTGAGTTTTCCTCTCCTCTTTCTCCTCTTCCACCAAGAGCAATCAATAGGATATTGAGCTCTAGCGGTAGCGACCCAATTTGGTACCCCTGCTCCAACAACCCGAGGCCATGCTTCGGTGAGGGTAAAGCCAAGGGACCAGGTTTCCGATGGTGACAGTGATCTGGCCTTGTGTCAAGTCAGGACGGCAACGACGACTTCGATTGCTAATGACGTCCTAGCGGCAACTCCGGCTGCTTATGGCAGTGTTGGTTGTGTAGCATGGTGAGCACTCCCGTGTAGTGGTGCTTGTGGTTTGGTTGTGATCTTTGTGATTTCAGTTGTGTGGTGTCTGGCTTGTCTACCACTTGGCCTGTGCTAGTTTTTTTTTATCTTGTGCGGTGTTATCTGACCTTCAACCTCACGACCATGGTGTCAGCCCGCTCATGTGGGTCACTTTATATATCTGAGAACCACAGCGTGGTGCAACGACGGTGATATATTTTCTAAGACAGCGTCGACTTCAGCGTGCCTAGCCTTGCTGTCTTCTAGACAACTTAGAGTGTCGTCTTCTTGTAAGTTACCTTCGGTACTTGTTGTTATTGTACAATTGTGAGCCGTTCTAGTGTACTGTATATGTGGCAATATTATTCACTACTTCTGAGAGACAGTTGTATGATAATTTACGGGATAATTGATTGCTCGATAAAGACTAACAGTCTATATAAGATTAAGATGGCCTTTTAGGATATTCTGCTAGCAAACTGAGTATTTGGCAGCAGTTGTTGGTGATGTTTCATACTTGCCGTAGCCTTAATCATTTTGCCCAACAATACTTGCTTACTGTTAGTGACATGTTACCTTCAGTTGAGCCATTGTTATTTATCTGCTTGCTGTTTTGATATTGATTTATAATAACAAAGCATCTAGAAGTATAATTTATTACTTATTTAATTATATTGAATTGCAATTGGTTATTGTGGTAAGTCAATTAGCTCAAAACTAGCAGAATATCTAGAGATTGTCATTTTAATCATTGATTAGATTTAGACCACCATAGCGATGAGGCCTTGTTTAAAATAAGAGTAGCCCGACATCTTGAGAGCACAAATAACAAATAACAAATTGATTATTATGCTAATTGTTCATTTATTTTCAACAGCCCTGTTAAGTACGATTCCATATTTAAATAACTTAGAAAAGATTTATAATCTTGCAATTATTTTATTTTTGCTCTTGTCATTTAATCTATGTTGAAAATATGCTTTATTTTTTATTTATAATTCTAAAAATTTATTAAAATATTTGCTGAAACCGTGGTTATTACCACAGTATGTAGGATGTGCATATGTACGTGTTGGTAGTTATGGAGAACAGGGAAATGGCAACGCCGGCAGCGGCAAAGCGAGGCAAACACGGCAGATGAGAGGGTGCAGATGCTGCATAGACGCGCCATGCGTGTCCGTTTTCTTTCTTTTGGAGACGCCCATACAAATTTCAGATTAGAATGGCCACTGCCCACTGCTATTTGGGAAGTTAATTATACTCCTGCTGCTAGGGTGTGCCGGCAACGTCTTGTTTGCAGGCTTAGCTGCCTTCAGCTCCCTCTTTGGATGGTACGTATCTGATTTCTGCTTTGCTTATAGTAGAATCAATCATGTGACGACTCCTGTTGCCAACATTACAAAGGCTTCAACTGCTCCAATAATAAACTGACAATTCACCCCACTGTACAATACTGGGAAAAAAATGTTAGTGTTGCTTTGGAGATGCTCCATATATCTGCTACCCATGTCCCATTTGATACGATCTTTCCACTAGCTAGAAACTGGAACATGCATGGTCAAAAGCTGGCAATAGCCTTACACGGATATGAACTGAAGCAGCGAGAAGACAGCAACGAGATGGTTAGACGAGAGTTCAGAGAGGGCGCGCCGGGGCCGGGGGCCTCACGGAGAGGTGGCACCTCTCAAATCATGGCGTCCAACCTTGGCTCAATTTCTCGTCGTCCACCTTATCGCCATCAAGCCGGTCAGCACTCGCTCGACCGCTCCATTATGCGTCCGTGGAATTTAGCCGTGGATCGGTGGACATATATGTCTGGGCGTACTGTATGAATGACAAAAACAGAATATTCTTGTCTAATTAGATGCATTTCTTTGATTTGTTCTTAAATTATTATTGGCCTATTGGGGGACATGCTTCAGCTGACAGGTAATTAATATATGTAATAATCAAATCGTCATGGGAGGATTCCTGGTATTATTGGTGCTGATACTGCTGCTAAAAACTAAAAATAAAACGTCCCTTTCTTTTGTGCCGGTGCGTGCATCTAACAACCTGATGATTGGCAAGACATAGGGGTGTTTAAATCAGCTTTGCCTTCTTATTTCTATTTGAAGAAGTTGGAAGTCGATTTGAACATCTTGGCTTTTAAAAACAACTTCCGTTGGTTAGCTTCCATCGCCTCCTCTATGTCTGCGTCTTCCAAAAGTCGTTTTCCAAATTTTATTTCAATAGTTAATTCTTCCTGTCATTACGGTTCTATTTTAGCCAAAAGCTAAAAGCTTCAACTAAAAAACATAAGCTCCGGGGTCTGTTCTTTTGGACCGCGGCTTATAGTTTTTGGTTTTTGGCTGTTTGCAAGAGAGAGTACGGAGAGAGACACTCGAGTGCAATTTTGGCCGATCTAGATGGAGTTGTTACAGTATCTACTACAATTGACTTATAGACTCTGCCTTAAAAAGACACTCCTTTTAAAGATTAGGTACCGTAGAAAAACTAAAAGCGAGAAACTGAAAAAAAAACAAACCCCGAGTTGGTTAAAGCATCCCATAGATCCTTAAGAGTCAATGTAGCCAATCTAAAGAGGCCTGTTCATATTGGCTTTTGTTGATGACTTTGTGGCTATAGCTAATAAAAAGTAATGGCTGATAGAAGTGGCTGATAAGTAGTAGTGGCTAATGAATAGTAGTGTATTACGTAAGAAAGATGGTGCAATGAAAGACACTACAACATTTGAATCGTCATGCGGCTTATGAAATTATAATATAATAAAATACAAAATATGTTACAACATGTGAAAGTGAAAAGTAGTTGCTAATAGAAGTGACTTATAGAAGTTGGGACGTTTGTATTGGCTTCTGCTTCTAAAAGGAAAAGCCAAAAATATAAGCCAATATGAATATGCCCTGTTCTCCAATGCTTCAGTATCTGTTCTTTTTTGGTTTTTGTTGTTGTTTTGTCTTTGGCTTATCTGGAAACTGAAATAAAAGGAACGGTTTCTCGAAGTTGTTTATCCAAATGGCTTTCTAAGTTCAAAACCGTGTACGCTGTCTGTGTTGATATCTTCGCCATTTTAAAAAGTATAGTTAAAAACCATCAGCCATATTTTAAAAGAACATGGTCTCAACTGCTGACTTTGGTATATGTCTCGTCAAATGGCTTAATTATCTTAGATTGTTAAGATATGATTTGCGTTACACGCATAGTTTCTAGCTAGTACTCCCCTACGTGTTATACCGGTGGTGGCCACCAATAGTAGTCTAGTATTCCTGATAGGTGCCTCGTCAATTGATAATTTGACGTGCATGTGGCATGAATCGAATCCGCTATAGAAACTAAACGGTTCGTGTGCAGTTCTTCCAACGTCTGATCCATTGAGAGTCTGAGAGTTGGATGCATGCTCTAGTTTCTTTTTTTTCCCCTGCGTAAGCTACCGGCTTAGTTAATTAGTACTCGCTCCGCTTATAATTACAGGACTAGTATTTTAGATTCAGTAAACAGTAGGCAAAGATACCTAGATTAGCAAAATGAGACGGAACTAGGATATGATCTTCAGCACATCCAAGATATCACCAGGAGCTAGTATCCTGGGTGGATTGGAGTAGATAGAATTAGCTAGGCTTGTAATTTTTGGTGCACCGATCCCGCCGGCGGCGGAGCTGGAGGAGCCGATCCGTCTCCTTGGATTTTTCAGTGCGGTGTACAAGCACAACCGTGGTGATGCGATGTTTCCTCACTAATTTACCTGTACTCCACTGAGTCACATGATTTATGCTGGTGATCCGCCCAAATCTTCAATGCGTGGTCCATTACAGTCAACTTAAGGACGTCTTTCCACCATTTATCTTTTGCCTCTAAAGCCCACTTAGAACATGGGATTTTTTTATGATTCCTGCTAGAATTGAATTGTTTGCTGTAAAATTCCTGCTTTCTAAATAGACACTGAACTCTAAAATCTTCCCCATCATCTACAACCCCTCTCTTAACACTTGCACGCGTAATTTTTCACCCTACCAATTGCTCACCTCGCATGTCATACTCAGACGACCTCTCTCCTCTGCACCCCACCTCCAAATTCATCCCTTCTTAAGTCGATCTATCAGTCGCCGCCGCTAATGAACGCAGCTGAACCCATTTGCCCATCTCTAGGTCTTCGCCACCAACTGGTCGTCTGATCGTCTCCATCACCATTGTTTCCGCTCGTCCACAGTGGTGGCATCGATCTCCACTACTGTCATATCCACTCGGTATGGCTTGGCGACCTAGTTGGCGCTTGAATGGTGCGATGTGGCTTGGGTGACGAGCGACGACCATGAAGGCAAAGAGGGTATGTAAATTGCATCGTTTTCCACCGTCCTCTATCTAACACGCCTAGAGATGGCAATGGGTACCCGAAACCCGATACCCGGTGAGTTTTTACTCTATTAGGGCATGGGTCTAAGTCAATTTCCTAACCCATGAGTCTCGCAAAAAGCCCAACCCATCGGGTCTGCCGGGTTCGAGTACGTTCCTATAGTACCCAACCCGTAAACACATGGGTAATGTAAACCCGATCCATAGGAGTTATAAACTCAGGCTCCCAGCCTCCCAGGCAAACCAGCCCAGCCCATAGCCCATTAGCCATTTAGCCCCAAATCCAATGCGGCAATGCCCCATTACCCATACGGCTAACCCTAGCTAGCACTCGGTCACGGTCACTACTCACTCCTCCCCAGTCCCCACCCCGATTCAACAACGCGCGGCGGCAAAGACATCCGTGCTCGCGCTCGGTCTCCGGCAGTCTCCACGCTCGCCTCTCATCCCGTAGCTCCCGCCACTCTCGCCGCACGCTCGTCCTCCCGCACGCCCTCGCCGTTGCCTCACCTTCCAGTTCAGCCCGCCGCCCCCACGCCGCAGCCAACACGCATCGCAGCAGTAGGCCCTTGGCCATGGCGCTGCACTCCGGCTCCAACGAAGATGGCCGGTGAACTTCTTTCTCCTCTCCATTAACCATTGTTGCAGACCCGACGGGCGACCCGTGGGTACCCGTTAACCCAATGGGCATGGGTCTGGGCAAAAATTTGCACCCGTCACGGGCATGGGTTTTTTAGCGGGCACGTCCAACTTTTATGGGCATGGGTTTGGGATAGCAAAACCCAGCGGGTTTGTGCCCATTGCCATCTCTAAACACGCCTCGGTTCATGTGAAGCGACCGTCGTCGCTGTAAGGATGATCTCTCTCTCTCTCTCTCTCTCTCTCCTCTCCCACTACAACAAATTAGTTCTCTAGGGACAGTTTTCTTTTGACACTTTTATTTTCGTCGCTACATCCGGAATCATGTAGTGTGTAGAGACACTTCTTAAGGTGTTTTGCAAGTCGTCTCAGGGCTACTATGGTACTCTCTATTTTTATCTCATGCACATGGCAAAATTTCCCACTCAACTTTACCCAAATCTCGTCCCCTCCTCATGCGCTGCCTCCTTCCTCTCTTTGCCAATGATTTCTTACTACTACAGAAAAGGTTATCATAGATGGTTCAAAAAAAATCATGAATCACAAACGGTTTCAACTACAAACCATCTGTGATATTAATTATCACAGACGATTATAAGTTAATAACCATCCGTGATATTTTTTATATTCCTAAATCTATTTGTATTTGTTGGCTAGCCTTAATAAATGCTAGCCATGCCCTCTGAAATAACCAGAAACACAACAAGCACATGTATACATCTAATTCATATTCATTTCAGAAACAAGAGCAACCATTTCACAAATCAATTAATTGAAATGAAATAAATTAACCATCTATGAAGAAATACACACATGTACAATTAAGCTCAATGTTATCCTAATCAAATTCATTCTACACTATGGAACTCCCCATCTTTGTTTATAACCTGAGACATCAAAACGTATATACATTGGCCTTGAATTTGTTGGAGCTCAGCGTATTCCAACGTAGTTGTAGCGATGAACACAACCTGTTGGTAAGATGATCAACATCGTTCATACATATAAATTGATAAATATGAAATAATTATTGCAAGGTTGACAAATCTAAGGATAATTGGTCTTCGCGGACATAGAATCCGCAGGTGTTGCCCAGCGGCTACTGGTGGTACTAAAAAAATAGAATTTATTAATTTGAGAGGTATTACTATGAAGTGTTATATATAGGACTAATATGCACTAGCGAATACCAAAAAATCTAGATCGTGTCGCAGTAGCAACATATGAGGCGAACGATCTACATGATTCAAAAAAGTTAACCATAGTCATTGCGAAGGAAGGAAAGACTACAATAGAGTTATCTATGGAGGAAATATGTTACCTGTCGATTAATTATTGGACAACTGTGAAGTCAGTTTTGACCTTCTTTAAGGAATCAAGGCATATTACCCTGTTCTTTTTTGGTATAACTATAATTAGAATCTAATGGAACCTACATAGGTATGACATCATGGTCATTAAATATAAGTTGGTGTTGCTTATAAAGTACAAATTAACAAGTATAGCCACCAGTGTAACACTTACCCCTGGTTGTAGGGCATAAGTATGAATTCCTTGTTGTGGTGAGCCACGAATGCCTTCACTATGTAATTTTCGACGAAAAATGCATTGTCCTTAATTATATCTATGGAGACCAAGTGTGAGTCGAGAAAACCTACCGGTGATTTCATTAATCTAGCTTCAGTCACCATGTATGTATGTATACACACATACAAAAGCAATGGTTTCGTTAATCAGAGAGCATGGCTAGCATTTTCTGAGGCTAGCCAACAAATAGAAATATATTTAGAAACAGAAAAGAATATCACAAACGATTATTAACTCATAGCCATCTATGATAGTTAATTATTATAGAAGATTTGTAGTAGAAACAGTCTGTGATATATGGTTTATCATAGACGGTTTGTAGTAAAAATTGTCTATGATATTTATATATCATAGACGATTTGTAGTTGAAACTGCCTGTGATAAATCATATATCACAGACGGTTTCTACTACAAATCGTTTTCTACTAAAAACTGTCTGTGGCAATCTGCATCACAGACGGTTCGAAGGCTGTCTGTGATGGCCTCATATTATTACTGAGCCCTAAAATCAGATGACACATGAAACTATCTGTGATGATGTTTTTGAACCGTCTATGATGACCTGTTGTGCACGGGTGTTTCTTTCTTTTTGCGTGTATATTTAGATGATACGATGTTAGAAAAAGTCGTGCCCAACTACCGGTCGTACCGTACGAAACATGATTAGATGAACACAGCCGGATTCGAGGACCGCACGCCAGGGTCGTTCCTGTCATCTTGGAGGCCCTAGGGTATGATAAAAGTGAGACCCTTTATTCTAATATAAATATGTAACAATACATTTTATATCAGTTATAAAAGGTAAAGTTCAATACAGTAACCATTAGACAGTATATCACAAAATGCAAAGTACTTATTGGCAACATTAGGCTTAATATATTACAAAATGTAAAGTACTCATTGTCGACAATCCACTAGCACATTAATATTATTAATAAGTCTTAGAAAACTATAATATGCTACTAAGGACAAAACAATTTAGGAGAGACCATTCAACTTGTCATGTGACATTGATGACTTCAAATAATTTTTTCCAATCTCCCTTAGATCTAATGGACATCTATATATAAAAAAGAAACTGATGTTACAAGAAAATCAAAGATTTCTGTTCTAGATAGTGTAGATATTGCGTAGGATACTTAGAGTGATATTTACCAGATAATCAAAGAACAAAAATTCATAAAAATGTATCATATATGCAACAGCTATATAAGGAGATTTCGATGAAAATTGTTACAAAATGAAAAAAAATTGAAGGCGAATTGGTTGAAAATCAATGCACTTATTTTGGGGGAAGAGAAGACCGAAAGAGGAGTGGAGAGGTCAAGGGGCGGCAGGTGGTGTGCCTGGTGGATTGGATCTGGTGGATGACTTACTTGATGTGTTCTCTCTATAAATGTTCATGCTTGGATATTTAGAGAGCGCTCAGTACTGGATGTACAACATAGACTAAATGAGCCATTACTTGACTTTGGTAGTTAACCGAACTAATCATTAATCAATTATATCCAATATTCAATACATAGGCTATATCATGCGTGTATACATACTAACATACATGGGCTAGGGGCCTTAAGTTTTCGTGGACCCTAGGCGGTCGCCCCTGCTGCCTAGGCCCAGGGCCAGCCCTGCCACGTGCGTGCATGGTTGCTCGTCGATCAGCTGTCAGTTTAAACATGAATGTGTAGAACCAAATTTCCGATCTACATAGAGTGCCGGTGGTAGACGATGGAAGCCTCGTACACGCGCGGCCAATTTTCTTGCGGTTCGGTTCTGTTGGGTGTAGATGCATACATATATGATGGGAAGGAGGGCATCTCCATGGGAGGGAGATGGAGAAGATTTAACGGCACAATTAGGCCGGGAAGGTGACAGGGAGGAGGGCCGGCCGGCAATTGCGCCCACCGTGGCGTGGACGTCGCCGGCACGGCGTGCAAGAAAAGGAAAGCTAACGACTCCTGGTTCTGCAGCCTGCCTGCAGCTGCGAAGGAGCTTTTTTGTCGGTTTTTTTTTTGTATTCGTTTGTGTTGTTCATGATGAGCTAGTATTTTTTTTATTTTTTTAAATTTAATTACGCCAAATAAGTCATCTTCAGCTACAGTAAAATCTTAACTGCTACAGTATAATTTTAACTATAAATCATAATTTTTCAGCCCAACCGAGTGCAACTCAGTAAAGCGTGACTGCTGTACGTACGTGGAATTTCAGGAATGAACGCAGGAGGCGCATGCAGCAGCAGCAGCAGGAGGAGGGGATCCCGATAAAGCGGCGAGGCCGAAAGAGACGGCTACTGGGCCTCCGTGTCGTCTCCCGTCTCGTCGCATGCATACATATACACGCATTCGTTGTTCATTTGGCGCTGCATTTCATCTCTGCATGCTTAGCCATGTGGCCCAAGTTATTAACTGACGGACCACATGATCGACCTGCGGACGTTGCAGATGGTCGTCAAATCGATGGGCCATGGATGCACCATGCATGCATGCACGCGTTTCGTCGCTCGTCCCCGCGGTGCTGGAAATCTTTTCGCCACATTTCTTGACTGCTTACTCCTCAGCCGGCCCTCTCCTGCTTGTCCATCCATCGGATGCTTCCTTGTTCTTTCGGCTTTTGCATGTGTCTATATATATATATATATATATATATATATATATATATATATATATATATATACGTAAGGCACCATGGTGCTAGGCACCCACATCCGATACACGTGTATAATTGATAATATTTTTGAGTTTGGGTATGAAAATATTTTATACCCTTAATATATTTATGGTAAGTAAGTTTTGAACTCAGTTCAAACTAGTTTGAACTACTTTTGAATTCAATGCGACTACAGTGAGTATATACCATAAAAATAGTTCAAACTAATTAAACTGAAGTTGAATTTAATTTTTTCGGAGTTTGACATCTCAAATATACTTTTTTATGGGTATATGAAGATACCTACATCAAACGTTACGAATCTCAAAGCAAATCAACGGGTATTGATATGGGTGCCTAGACACCATGGTGCATGAAACACTCGTCCTATACACACACACACCCACCCTATATCATATCTCGCAATGTAGGGAGTATCTCGTGTAACGGAGGATATGTACGTGTAGTACACGAGTATTTAAGACCATCTAGGTGGTATGAACAATTTTTCAGAGGTGGTATATACATTTTTTGACATACTCCTTTTTATGCGCGTATATGAGGGTATTTACAAAAATACACTAAAAACTATGATCTCCTTTACAAGTTTTTCATGTGGTTCACATTGGAGTATCTTATAATTAGTATACAAATATACCTAAAGTGATAAAGGAGTATTTCAAGTGTGTTTAGGTGGTATGTTAGAGGTGGGTGTAATTACACCCGGATGTAAAAGGTATTTTTCATATATATATATATATATATATATATATATATATATAGGACGCGTGTTTCATGCACCATGGTGCCTAGGCACCAATATCAATACCCGTTGATTTGCTTGAGATTCATAACGTTTGATGTGGGTATCTTCATATACCCATAAAAAGTATATTTGAGATGTCAAACTCAAAAATTTAAATTCAACTTCAGTTTAATTAGTTTGAACTATTTTTATGGTATATACTCATCAGTAGTTGCATTGAACTCAAAAGTAGTTCAAACTAATTTGAACTGAGTTCAAAACTTACTTACCATAAATATATCAAGGGTATAAAACATTTTCATACCCAAACTCAAAAAATTATCAATCATACACGTGCATCGAATGTTGGTGCCTTATGTAATTTTCCTATATATATATATATATATATATATATATATATATATATATATATATATATATATATATATATATATATATATATATATATATATATATATATATATAACAGTACCATAGTGCCTAGGCTCTATGATTGACTTCCTTTCCAAATTGATACTTTTTTGAATTAATGAATGTTAACGAGTTTGCCTGATCATTGCACTTACACGCATCTAAAAGCAATCCAAAGGCAGAGAGGCTTGGTGTCCAGATACTATGGTGCCTCATTTCAGTGTCCTACGATGTTGAAATGGAGCACCATGGTGTCTGGGCACCAAGACTCCCTACTTTTGGATTGCTTGTAGATGCGTGCTAGTGCAATGGTATATAATATATTAGGCATGCTAAATCAATCATGGATGGAAAGTCTTAATCATAGATAGAAAGTCTCAATCACACTAGCACGCATCTAAAAGCAATTCAAAGGTAAAGAGCTTTGGTGCCAAGACACCATGGTGTTCTGTAACGCCCCCATTTCCAGGGGCGCGTACGGACACGGCATTCTGCAACTATTCACGCAGGAACAGTTATGGAGTGTCGCGCAAGAGTATACCATTGCATGCTTACAACAAAAGTCCAACATATATTTCACATATGGAATAACATCCAGGTTTTTAACAGCGGGCACGTGCAAGCCCAAAGTATAATTACATTACAAAAGACTTCCAGAATCCGCTTCGAGTGCGGCGAAGACCTAAAGCCACGGGTCCTCGTCGACGAAGAAATCCTCAGGGACGTCCTCGACGGGGAGACCTTCACCAGAGTCTTGATCCTCTAAAGAAGGGATTAAGCAAGCCATGAGCCAAACAACCGGCTCAGCAAATCCCAAAGGGACTCTATCATACTATATGCACAGAATAACAATGGAAGGGAGTATATTTGGTTTATTAACTTTGAGTGGATGCAGTTTTATTTGCAAACATTTTGGTAAGACGGACCCAAAACTACTTCTTAGGAACTCAGGGGTTTTTTCACAAGAGTTAATTATCCAACCTACTCAAGTTAAGCATTTACAAAACTACTTAAGCTTCGCTGCTGGAATCACCCAAGTGACACAACTCCATTAACCGGGAGCACGGCGTATTCGAATACCATTTATTTGACTCTGCAGAGTTTGCTCAGCTTTACCCACACGATCCCTTAACTCCCGCTAAAGAGTTAAGAAAGCCAGGTCGTTTCACTGCTCAATTTTTTAAATAGACTCTACCCGGTAGAATCCACTCGGGTCTGGCTCACACACACACACCCACAAGAAGAGAAAACAAACGTCCACTTCGAGTGAACTCTACCGTTGTTAGGCATCCGCAGCACGGACTACCTAACCTCACTGCTTAACCTCCTCCACCGCCACACCTGTAGAGTTTCAATCGAGTTGAGCAGCTACTAGACCAATGTTGACAAGTCAACTCCTGTGGTTGAGCGATCACTGTGACATTTGCTCAGCGTAAGGGTTTCAGTCCTTATATTTTCACATGGTCCGCAACCTCGCTAGGCCCACGACCCAACCTAAGATAAGCGGTAGGCGTAGACCGTCTCGCGGTTTCCCACTTACCCTTACCCTACTCCAAATCTAGGGTAACAAGATGGGCAAAGACCGTCTCGCGGCTCTTCCCCAACCCTTACCCTACCTTGTGCACGCCGGCACTCTCCGCTCTAAGGTACAGTGTCCCATACCACCCTACCTTAGAGTCGGGTTTTCCAAATTCTATTGGCCCGCAGCCACCACCTTATTAGTGTAAGACTTTGCATGATAATAATAACCTACAGTTATCTAGAATAACAGATAATTAATTCTAAGGTTTCAATGGCATGGCTACAAATTAAACATGGCATTTAGCTGTGGTAGGTCTAACTATATCACATGTCATTCTAAATATTTTATTTTGCTTTAAACTAACATTTCACAACTAGCATAATGCAAATAGCATATTAACATAATTAAATCACATAGGTTGCAACATGATCAAAGGATTTGGGACTTGCCGTCAATCCGGACTATTTCAGCTAGCTCGAACGAAGAACCTTCTGGCTCCTGAGATTGCACCTGGGCTTCCGGGATCTCCGTCACTAGCGCAAACAAATAAAATAAATAAACCCAGCTTGCAACTAATCAAGCGAGGAAAAATTAAACTAATTAAAAAGGAATAAAATGCACAAATCCTTCAAATAGAATTTTAGGAATTTAATTGGGATGATTCTATGGAAATGGAAGCCAACAATGGGTCCAGAATATTATTTGGAGCAAAGTGGTGAAATTTGGGAATTTTTGGTATTTTCTGTGATTTTCTAGGATTTATTTAGATTTTCTGGGATTTTAGAAATTGATAAATCATCTGAAAAATCGGTGAACAGTGTCGGGCCGGCCTCATGGCTACAGTGTGGCTCTGCCCGGGACACCACGCGGCATTGATTGCGCGCACGCCACGGAACGGAGCGGCCGAGGAGAGCGGCCCAACAGCGCGCGCCGAAGTGAGTCGGATGGTCGCCGCGTGGACGGCGCGGGCGGCGGGGATGCGGGGCGGACCGAAGGCTCGGATGAAACGGGCAACGATCGGACGGTGGCGAAGCGGGGACGAGAGCGAAGCGGTACGGGCGATCGGGCGGACGAAATTAGATGGCAGCGGGGAGATGGACGGCGGAGGGGAGGCCACGTCGCGGGGAAGGAGTCGTCTTCCTCCTCCAGCCGCTACAGTAACCCCGCGGCGAGGTTACGGTGGCGACGGCGGCCTGGGCGCTAGGGGGCTCGTCGGTGACCGTCAAGGGCACCGGCGGGTGCGGCTTCGAGAGGGGAACCCATTTTGGGCTGCGGGGAGGCGAGGGGATCAACGGAGAGGACGGGAGGTAGAAGGGGGTGGTTCGGGTGTTTGGAGGCGAGGGAGGTCATCGGCGGCAAGGGAGCTCCAACGGCCGCAGTCACACGGGAAGGAGGCCAAGGGGCTCACATTGGTGGCGGCGGGGTTAGATGAGGAGCTTCGAGTTGCTCTAGCCACGGTGAGGTGCGACGGCCGAAGAGGGAGCTTCGTCGCCGGAGTTCCTCGGTGATCCTTCTGCTCAAACAAAAGTACCAGCGGCATTAGCAAGTGGAGGAGATGCTTTGGACACGAGGAATCGAAAGTTAAGGGGACGGGGGCGAAGATCCGCTTCACGGGGGTACCGGCCCAGGGGAGGATGGCGGCGGCGACTGGGGCGACGGGGTTTCAATCAGTGGCTTGGGGAGCTGCACTGGAGTGATGGGAGGAGAATGGGGGTGGTGGAGGAGAAGCCAGCGGCCGGTCTCCGGGGTCGGCAGGAGGGGATGGGAGTGGTTGAGGTATCTCCTCCGCGCAGAGGATGACGCACGGATCTGCACAGGGAACTGGCGACGCGACGGGAGTAAAGACGATGGACGGGAGCAGGTGAGCTGCGCACGAGCGAGGGCGCGTCCGCGCGCGGGGAGAGGGGAGGAGCGGCGACCGCCAGGTGGGGCCGGAGCTGAGGTGGTGCGACGTGGCGCAAGGACGTCCACGCGCCGGACGAGGCCGCGGGGGCGGGAAGTGCGCGCGGCGCAGCGCAGCAGCGCCCAGCAGCGCGGAGAAAGCGAGCGCGCGCGCCGCGCCAGAGAGGAGCGTCCGCGGGAGAGGGAGCCGGGCAGCGGGGAAAGCGGGAAGGAGCGGGGCGCCGGAGAGGGAAGAAGGCGCCCGGCCCAGAAAGGAAAGCGGTGCGAGGGGAGACTTTCCCGAAAGGGAAAGTTTCCAGAAAACACTAAAAAATTAGCAAAAATTCACAAAATTTTTGGTTTGAATTTTTGGGGCTTTTCATGTTCCTGTCATTTATATAATATATATGTGTGTATGTGTGTGTATATATACATATTTTTTGAGTGGGCACAAGGAAGGATTAAGATGGTTATAAAGAAGAGAATTAAAGCTAGACAAGAGAAAAACGATCACACTAATACCTTAAAAGGGATAAGAGGGAATCGTTCGTGCGCAAGTGTCGCATGTATGGGCATATGAGAAGATGTGATCCACTGACGAGTGCAAACGTGGAAAAGAGACATAACGTGAGCTACGTACGTACATACATGCCTTACTGCCTTATACTGTACTTACGCGGTAGTACGGAGAAAATAGGGGAGCAGCTGCAAAAGGCTGTAAAACTAACAAGACAGGCTCAGTTTTTGATTTCGGTTTCTTTTAATAATTATTATTTATTAAATTAATAATTCGTAGTAAAAAATACAAGTCACAGCGTAAAATTTACGCTAATAATTCCAGGTGATCAGCTAATCAATTCAGCAGCTGAGAGAGATGACCAGTCAATCGTTTTGCTCGTCACTTTGAAAATTTTGGCTGGGACGAGGCTGCCTACAGGCAGCTAGCTAGATCGGGCCACCGGGATCGTTCCGTCGTACTCTTTACCCTTACCGGCCAACAGTAAGATGACAAAGCAGCCTTCAGTCCTGGTCGTCCTACGTTGTAGGCTGGCTGCTCTCTCTCTACTCTCTCTCTCTCGAGAGGACAGCGGTCAGTTGTGTTCTGCGCACGTAGGTAAATGGTAGACCGCTGGACCCGGCCTGAGGTTCTAGCTGTCCGTGAGCCGGACGTACGAAAAGAAAGCACGTAGTAATGCCACCATCCCAGCTATCTCGGCCCATGGCATTTAGATGATGTACTAACGTAGTTTTTCACTGGCCAAGCTGTACGTTGCACCTTGCTTGTAATCGAAAAAAAACCCCCTACTATTCCATTTTCTACGTAGGTCACACAATAGAATGGATTTGCCGCCGCCGAAATATTGCAACACAATTACATGGCACTAAAGTAGGCCGGGCCGTGCTGTTCTAGAATTGCGTTTTTTCCTTTCCTTTTCAGTGTCCATTTCGCCCCCGTCCTTCGCCTCTATGATAGGCCGCAGCGGCAGAGTGGGCTGGGAAATACCTCAATTCCAGTACTGTTTTTGCTTCTTTGCATTCTTTTGTTCCTTGTAGCTATGGACCATGACGGCCTAAGCGCATGGGCCCGACCGAAGCTTTCTGCTTCTGCGAAATTCCTCGTCACTTTCACCTCTTGTTCAAGCTCTGTGATCGTTTTGGTTTTAGTTTTTAGCTTTCGGTTTATTTTTCACTATTTATAAATTTCATCTTTTTCTGAACTTTTGGCTTTTTGTTGAGCTTTTTTGCCGGTTCTTTTTTTCCCGTATTTGTTTGTATTATACGTAATATGCTAATATATTTTTTATATTTTTTATTTTTTTAAAATTTAATTATGCTAAATAAGCTTCTGTCAGCTACAGTGTTTTTTCAGCCAGCTACAGTGCTTTTCAGCCCTAAGTCACAAAAAAGCCCAAATGATCACCACCAAATTCCATCATATTGTTGTACGTTTCGAATTCCATTGGCCTTCCAAAGTTCCAATGATCTTTGTGTTAGAAATGTGAGCAATATTTTAATTTCATATTTTATTAGGAAGCAAATATCACAAATAATTAATGATGCATAAATCAGTACTAATAACAGGCAAATCATTTTACTTCAAAATATATGTAGAAATAGAATTTAAACAAGTAGATCGGTCACACGAATAACTTACAGTTGGATATAAGGAAGAACAAGAAGCAATGCAGAATGTAGATGTCGCATCGAAGTGAGCGGTCGTGCAGACGTGCACTGCCCAAAAACCTTGTTGCCACCCCCGTGCAGGTCTTCATGTTAGTAACGGCTTGGAGATACCGCTCCCCTTCTTCACATGCACGCCGGGAAGAATAGTTGACAAGTTTCAGATGATGCAACACAACAACATAACTTTGAAGGAGGAAGAAATGGAGGCAGTGATTCTTAGCCTTATACCGTGGACGTCTCCAGCCACATCACGACGCGTCACAAGTCACACGATTTTCACGTGAAGATACAAGAATACACGTGCGTGTGCATGCGTGTGTGATTAGCCAAAGCATCCTTATGCCATCCCTATCCACATGTCACATGATTCAAGGACTGGTAAGGACGCGCGTGTTGGAGGGACGAGGACATCGCCGTCCCCATCGAAAAAACTTGATGCCTAAGACAAAGCCCACGAGCGGCACTTTGATTGGAGAGGCGAGAAAGTCACTGTCTCCCATTGGAAAAAGTGTGGCACTCGAGGCGAAGCCCATGAGCAACAGTTCAGTTGGGGAGGCAAGAAAAGCACCATCTCCCATTGCAAAAACATGGAGCTTGAGGCAAAGCCCATGAGCGATAGTTCGGTTAAGGAGGCGAGGACGTTGTTGTCCCCCATCAAAAAAGACTTGGTGTTGGGGGTGAAGCCCACAAGTGAATGCGTCGCTTGGGAGGAATGTTAGGCGGCTTGACCATTGCAAGCTCAACTCCAGAGGAGGAGAACTAGCTCAGCCCAGGCAGGAGATGCAGCTCGAGATGTAGTTCGACCCTGGAGGGGAGATGTAGCTTGACCCCAGAATAGGGGAAACCGCTAACTCGACCCCTTGAACAGGAAAAACCGCCAACTCAACCTCAAATTAGGGGAAACTACCAACTCGACCCTGGATCGGGGAAACCGCCAACTCAACCCTGGAATAAGGGAAACCGCCAACTCGACCCCGGACCGGGGGAACCGCCAACTCGACCCCAGATCGGAGGAAACCACCAATTCGACCCCGAATTGGGGGAAAATGACAACTCGACCCTGAAACAAGGGAAACCGCCAACTCAACCTCAAATCGAGGGAAATCGTCGACCACACTAAGGCCATACCATCGATGCGTGTTGGATATTACTGTGGTGAATCCTATGAGCTAGGGAGAGCCCCTAGTCAAGGAGACGCTATTGAGGCAAAGTGGAGTTCAGTCGAGACAAAAGCTGTCGAGGCCAAAGTGAACCATGTTGAGGCTATGCCATCGAGGCATGTTAGAGCTCACCGATGTGAGTCCGTCGAACTAGGGTGAGCCCCTAGTCAAGGGGATGCCATCGAGGTGAAGCGGAGTTCGGCCGAGGCAAAAGCCATTGAGGCCAAAGTAAACCACACTAAGGCTAGGCCATCGAGGTGTGTTAGAGCTCATTGAGGTGAGTCCGTCGAACTAGGAGAAGCCCGTAGTCGAGGAGATGCCATCGAGGCAAAGCGAAGTTCGGCTAAGGCAAAAATCGTCAAGGCTAAAATGAACCACGCTAAGGCTATGCCATTGAGACGTGTTAGAGCTCATTGAGGTGAGTCCATCGAACTAGAGGGAGCCCCTAGTCGGGGAGACACCATCGAAGCAAAGTGAAGTTCGACAAGGCAAAAGCCATCGAGGCCAAAGTGAACCACATAGAGGTTAGGCCATCAAGGTGTTTTAGAGCTCGCCAAGGTGAGTCCGTTGAACTAGAGAGAGCACCTAGTCGAGGAGATGCTATCCAGGCAAAGCGATGTTTGGCTGAGGTAAACGCCAAAGTGAACCATGCCGAGGCTACGCCGAGGCTATGCCATAGAGGCATGTTAGAGCTCATCATGTGAGTCTATTGAACTAGGGGGAGCCCCTAGTCGAGGAGACACTGTCGAGGTGAAGCGAAGCTTGGCTGAGGCAAAGCCGTTGAGGCCGAGTCAAACCATGTCGAGTCTAGACCATCGAGGCATGTTAGGATTTGCCGAGGTGAGTCCATCAAACTAGGGAGAGCCCCTAGTCGACAAGACGCCATTGAGACAAAGCGAATTTCGACCGAGACAAAAATCATCGAGGCCAAAGTGAACCACACCGAGGTCAAGCCATCGAGGCGTGCTGGGGTCATTGAGGTGAATCTGTCGAGCTAGGGGGGCCTAGTCAAGGAGACACCGTCAAGGTGAAGTAAAGTTTGATCGAGGCAAAACCATCGAGGCCGAAGTAAACCACACTGAGGCTAGGCCATCGAGTCATGTTAGAGCTCATCGAGGTAAGTTCGTCAAGCTAGGGTAGCCCTAGTCGAGGAGACAACGTCAAGGTGAAATGAAGTTCAGCCAAGGCAAAAGCAAACCACACTGAGGCCAGGTCATCGAGGTGTGTTGGGGCACACCGAGTTGAATCCGTCGAGCTAGGGGAAGCCCCTAGTCGAGGAGACACTATCAAGGTAAAGTGAAGTTCAGCCGAGACAAAAGCCATTAAGGTCAAAGTAAACCACGCCGAGGCTAGCCCATTGAGACATGTTGAAGTTTACCAAGGTGAATCTGTTGAGCTAAGGGGAGCCCTTAGTTGAGTAGATATCACTGAGGTGAAGCGAAGTCCAGTTGAGGCAAAAGCCATCAAGATTGAAGTGAACCACGCCAAGGATACCCAGAAATGGATATGGTTCACCCGCAGGGAGGGTCCAGAGACAGATGTGGTCCAACCATGTGATGCGTCTGAAGCACTCATGGCTTGACAGACGACAACCTCGACGTATGCGCAAGCGAACACCATATGGGAAGACGCACAACGTGGCAGCCTTGGTGCATGGAGGAAGGCCCAACTGAGGGGGAGGTCCACGAGCGGACATGGTCCAACAGTGGGGGAGGTTTGCGAGCAATCTCAACGAGTGCAACAACCTTGGCATGTGTGGCAACATGCACCGTGTGGGAAGACGCATGGCGTGGTGGCCTTGGCATGCAGAGGAAGGCCTGACCTGGGAGGAGGTACGCGAGTTGACGTGGTCTGACCGTAGAGGCCCGCGAGCAACCTTGGCACATGCAGCAACAAGCACCATGCGGGAAGACGCATGGCACGGCGGCCTTGGCATGTGGAGAAAGGCCCGACCTAGGAGGAGGTTCACGAGCAGACATGGTCCAACTGCAGAGGAGGTCCGCAAGCAACCTTGCGTGTGCCCACGAGTGGACATGCCCTGACCACAAAGGAGTTCTATGAGCAGACATGGTCTGATCGTGAAGAAGGTTTGCGAGCAACCTCGACGTGTGCCCACGAGCAGATGTGGTCTAACCACGGAGGAAGTCTGTGAGCGAACATGCTCTGACCACAAAGGAGGTCCACGAGCAACCTCAGCTCATGTGTCAACAAGCACCGCATGGGAAGACGCATGGCACGACAGCCTTGTCATGTGGAGGAAGGACTAACTGAGGAGGAGGTCCGCGAGCAGATGTGGTCTGACAGTGGAGAAGGTTCGTGAGCAACCTCGGCATGTGCCCATGAGTGGACGTGGTCCGACCGTGGAGGAGGTCCATGAGCAACCTCGGTGAAGTCCGCTAGCCCACATCGGCGAAGTCCATTGCGAGCCGACTTTGGTGACATCCGTGAGCTGACATCAGCGAAGTCCGTGAGAACATCGGCGAGTTCCATGAGACAACATCGGCAAGTCCACGAGAGAACATTGGTGAAGTCCACTATGAGCCAATTTTGGTGAAGTATGTGAGATAACATTAGCAAAGTCCGCGAGCCAACATCAACGAGGTCCACCACGAGCCTCCTTTGATGAAATCCATGAGACAACATCAGCGAAGTTTGGGAGCCAACTTCAGCGAGGTCCACCAAAACATCGGTAAAGTTCGCCATGAGCTAACCTCAGCAATGTTTGCGAGCCAACATTGACGATGTCCATGTAACATCCCAAAAATTTGAAACTTGAAAATATGAATATCCTGAATTATTTGGAATGAATTTTCTTGAAATTTGAATTTTCTTTGGTGTTTCTCTAAATTTTGGTTGAGGTTCCAAAACAACATTAGTAAGCCATTAAGCTATAAAGAAAATAGGAATGTAAAAGAAATACAAAATAGTAGATTCGAATCTGAAAAGATGACCCATAAAAATGAGGGAAGGACTTGAATTAAAATATAGGATCCCATTTTGGGCATAGAAGTATAAGTGGCTATAAGGTAATTAAATACACGTATGTGGTAGATATATGAAAGATACATGCATAAGCTCAATGATGAGGAAATAAAAATATGAAAAGAAGGTAAGCTAGCCAAGTGAACAAAATATAAAACAAATATGCACAAATATACATATATCAATATACCTAAGAATAGACATGTAGATATATAATAATAATAATAATAATAATAATAATAATAATAATAATAATAATAATAATAATAATAATAATAATAATAATAATAATGATAATGATAATGATAATGATAATGATAATGATAATGATAATGATAATGATAATGATAATGATAATGATAATGATAATAACAATAATAAGAAAAAAAGAAAGAAAAGGGCCTACGGCCAGCCGAACCGGCCCAGCTAGCCAGCCCGCCCCCATTCGCCTTCTTTTCCCCTGCTCCCTGGCCACAACCCGACGGGGCCGAAGGCTGCCCCGCCCCTCGCTCGCTTCCACCCCGGGGCCGAGGCCCCCTCGCCTCGCTTCGACGCCGCAGCCCGGCCCGCCTCTGCGCCGCCTCCGACCACGTCAGCTAGGCCCCACCGAATCCCGGTCTTGATCCTCCTCGCTATGCTCCGTCGCATCACAGCACGCTTGGCGCAAAGCTGTCGGGGAATCGCGTAAGATCTTGCCCAGGGCTGCCGCCTGCCTTGATAGCATGCCTGAATCCCTCCTCAAGATCCTACGCCGCCTGCTACACCGCGTGCCACAGTCGCCCGGTCATTTCAGCTGCCACCGCCGCCTGGCACCAAAAGGACAGCACGTCGCTGCCCGAGTTTGCCGCCTACAAGACCCGACCGATTTCTGGGCAGCATCGCCATCTCCTATCCGTCCTCCCCCAAAAGGAATAGAGCTTCCGGCGCCTCTAGCTCACCGGCAAAGCCTTCCTCCCCAATTCCGGTCGTCGCCGCCATTACTACCGCTGCTTCTTCCTTGGCGAATCCCGGTCCGATCCCTCGCTGCTGGACTGACCTCTCGACGCCCCGAAGCCCCCACAACCATCGGCCAAAGCTCCCAGCCGCCCCAGCTTGCCAGCGCCATGCGCCACCACCGCGCGACCCCACCTCACGCCGCCGGCACGCCTCGGTACCTCCCCGGCCCGACCAACCGCACGATAAGCCTCCCCTTAACCCCCTGTAGCTCATGCCCCTCTCCGATTTCTCCCTCCCCCACCACGGCGGCGCTGTCACATTCCACCCCTACTCCATCTGCCGCGAGTGCATGCTGGCCGCCCACGGCACCTTCCCAGCCGGAGACGCAACCCCCCAGGCTTCCTCACCTCGGAGACAACCTGGTTTGCATGCTCGCTGCCCCTCCGGCCGCCGGACGCGCCGGCGAGCCCACCTGCCCCGACCGCCGTGTGCTTCCCCTGTTTCGGCCGACCGGTTCTTCGGTTTAGCCCCCAACCCCCACTCACTTCTTCAGTATTAAACCCCCTCCAGTAAATCGCAAAAGACCGAGAGCCCCACTTGGCTAGCTCAGCGCGCTTAGCATTTGCAATCCTGAGGTCCCGAGTTCGATTCCGCCGGTGCACCCTTTTCCTTTTTAATTGTTGATTTTTATTAACCCATTTCGATTGAGAAAAATCAGGACAAATCAACAATAAATCCATACAAGGCACAAAAATTTATTAGGATATAAAAGAGCTTAATCAATGTCTAATCATGGATTAATTATTGCATGTTAGTAATTAATGTGCTTTTAACCTTTATTTTTTTAAACTTAATTACTAATTAAAGGCATAGTGAGACATTGATTAGGAATATTGTGTAGATTTAGGCTCTTATGAAATGATGATCTGGTAAACACATATTATTCTTAATTATAATATATATACATATCTGCCGTAACATTTATCATGCCACCATGAAATAAATCTTAGTGGTAAAATTTTGCTAAATAGCAAATGTGACCCTGAAAAGTAAGCTTTGCCCAGATAAATAATTTTAAAAGTTTAAAAATCCAAGGCTAAGCCTAATCATAACTAAAGGGTGGGCAAATAATAATGGTGCCATTAATTAAATTTTAACACTAGAGTTAATAAATAATAATGGTGAGCATGGAATAACAAGCTAGAACCCGTACCCATGGAACTTCCTTGATAACACCAAAAATAGTAAAAGAGGTTATTAATAGAAAGATTGAGTCATCGCATTCTACCGCCGACCTTGCCTCAAATCACCCGAATCACTCATTAACTCATAATGAAGCTAAGTTGAGTTTATCTGGATCTTTTGAGTTATTTGCCTTTACTTGTATGCCTTTACTTGTATTCAGTCGCTTATCGCATAATTAGAAACTGGAATCCCGAAGAATCAACAGATCAAGCGTAAACGACGGCAAAGCGAAGATAGAGACCAAAAACTCAAGACCATCAAACAAGAATGCTTTGTGTGAGCTCAAGTCCGCGGTAAACCGCGCCAGGCGAGTCAATACTTTGATCATGTTGAACCTACATTTTCCGCAAATTTATTTTTGTTTAAATTATCAAATTGCATGCTGTTATTTGATATGCAAATATATGTTTGTTTGAGTATTCTAGTAACATACTCATTAATCAACTTGCTAGTATTATACCCCCTTTGGAAACAGTTGAATATCTGAGCCTTGTCGCCCTAGCAAAAGTATAATAGTAACCTTTCAAAAATAAGTCCCTAATTATACGCCATGCTTAGTACTGCTTAGATAATCGGGGGCACCAAAAATGCCCCAAAGCATCACTTGAATCTTGAGAAATTGGTTTGGGCAGTCATGGTGGAAATGACTGGTATATTTGGTAATGGATATTTTATGCTCCCAGAAACCTCAAGTTGCTTAATTATCTGGGCGGATGGATCGAGGGTGTGTGTGAATGTGGTGTAGTGGAAGCACAAAGTGGTTAGTGGTAGAACTGCCCAGGTAACCCTAAAGACCGAATCTTGTGATGATCTCCCCGTGTACAATAGTACAACCACAAGCTGGCAAAGTGTAGGCAGGGTTTACTAATTTGTGTGGCTCTAAGGTGGTTACGTGAAGGTATGACCACGAGCAAAGGGATGGATGGTCTCATCCCCGCCTTTGCCCGTGATGGCTCACGAGGGACCCTTCCCGAGGGATGGTCGTATCCTACGAAAGATAGACCTTAGCGGGCGTAACCACAATAAGACTATGCATTGTAACAATCCTGTGATAGTCTACTCAACCGCATGGCTAAGGAATCATGTGGGGCAACGAGTAGATTTATCTCTTGTGGTAAAGTGTGCAAACTCTGCAGAGTCTAAAACTATTCGAATAGCCGTGCCCACGGTCAAGGGCGGACATGGGAACTTAACTAGATATAGTTCTATTTCAAAAACTTTGTGAGTGGAATTGGTAAAGTGGAGTGCAGAGAAAGACCCTAATTTGTGTTGCCCTGGGTGTCGCCCCAGTGATATGGTAAGCGGTTATAACGCTGAAGGATTAAGCATATGGTGCAGAGGCCATGTAACGGTGGATGTAATCTGGATCGCTATTACTATTGCATTCTTTCACAAGTTATGTTTTAGTTTAAACTGCTACGTCTCAGGATATTTCTATGTAAACTATTTCGAAAGCAATTTACGGCAAATAAAATAACCCGAGCCTTTCTTTGATAAGCCATGCATATTATCTAATTGCATCCTGTGTATTGGCTCGCAGAGCACGGTGGTTTGTGCTCACACTCGCTCTCATAACAAATCCAGAATCAGGAATCAGATCACTACGGTTCAGCAATACTTTTGGTCATGATGGAGAAGAAGATAAAGTCGTCAAGGGCTAGGTCGCGAACCTCCAGTTGGCTGCCTGTGGGCATGTCCTGAAGGTCCCACCTGTGTGCTTCGTTCTTCCGCTGCTGCAATTTATTGATTTCGGCCTAATCGGCCTATGAGTAAGTCTACTATTATATTTACGCTTCCGCATGATATGTATTATGATATTCAGAACTGTAATCTGTGAGCACTATCTACTTATCCAGGGAATAATGTGGTGGAATCACAGAGGATTCCGGATTATAAAATCAGGGTCCCTACAGTCCACAACCCACTTCGGTGAAGTCCGTGATCCAACATCGGCGATGTTAGCTGTGAGCCAACATCGGCAAAGTCCACCATGAATCAACCTCGGTGATGGCCATGAGCCAACATGGGTGATGTCCATGAGCCCACTTTGGCAAAGTCCATGAGCCAACATCGGCGATGTTGGCCGCGAGCCAACATCGGCGATGTCTGCGAGCCATGTCAACGATGTCGACCGCAAGCCAACATCAGCGAAGTCTGCGAGCCAACGTCGATGATGTCAGCCGCGAGCCAACTGTGATGAAGTCCAGCAAAGTCTGCGAGCCAAATTTAGCGAAGTCCGCTTATTGATGTCCGTGAGCCCCCTTTGGTGAAGTCCGCGAGCCAATATCGACGATGTTAGCCATGAGCCAACATCGGCAAAGTCCACTGTGAGCCAACCTCAGTGATGTCCACGAGCCAACATCCGTGAAGTCTGAAAGAATATTGGTGAAGTCCACCGTGAGCCCACTTCGGCGAAATCCATGAGCCAACGTCGGCGATGTTGGCTGCGAGCCAACATCAGCGATGTCCACGAGAACATCAACGAAGTCCGCCGTGAGCCAACCTCGACAATGTCCACGAGCCAACATTGTCAAAGTCCGTGAGCCAACTTCAGTGAAGTCCACGAGAACATCGGTGAAGTCCGCCGTGAGCCAACCTCGGCGATGTTAGCAAGCCAACATCGGTGATATCCGTGAGCCCACTTTGGCAAAGTTTGCGAGTGAACCTTGATGAAGGCGGACGACTCTGGGCAACAGGCCCGGACGAGGTTGGAATAATAGAGGTGGATGACCCTAGCAAAGATAGGTCAATTTACCCAGACGGGGTCGGAGATAGTGGCACGGATGGAGTCTGAAAGGATCTGGAGGGCCTTCGTGCAGACGGTCGGAACGAGTCTTCTCCATGTTGGGCGGCATGGGTTTTTGCTCGGTCCCCATGGACAGTGCCAACTATCTTCAGTACGAATCCGGACAGTAAAATTAGATGCACCCCTGGTCGGATGCGAAGTCCGTTGAGGGTGCAAAGGGACCCAAGGAGAAGCACACAACTACCAAGTGTATTCAATATGAGTGCTAGAGTTACAAATAGCCTCCCCCTCTTCCATTACAAGGGATTCTATTTATAGGAGGAGAGATGCGGGCATGTGAAGTTACAAGTTTATCCTTAGGGTCTAGCTTACTCCAAGGGGTATCTACGTCATTTGTTCCATGTGGGCTCCGCTGTGTCCGAGACTCTGGGGTTGGTTCATGGCTGGCTACTCCGGACCCCTCCAGGGCTAGTCTTGCGCACCTTGCCCATGGTTAGCCCTAGATCCCTCCGGGGCCAGTCTTGCGCACCTCATTCGGGGTAGGCCCCGGACACCCCTAGGACCGGTTTTGTGTACTTCACCTAGGATCAGCCCCCGACCTTTTCGAGGCCAGTCTCACGAACCTCGCCGAGGTTGACTTGTGGACATAGCTTGGGATAAACTTTCCAATGGGCGTAGGCTGTGAGGTCATGGGCCCAAGGGAGCGGTGACCCTCCCCCAACAGGCCTATTTCTAGCACTTTGATCTTCAGTGACAAGTTTGTAACTCCGTGACAAGTCTGTAACTCCATCAAAAGTGCTATCAGGTTCCAGATTTCACCAACGTTTCCCCCCCGTGCGACCACTTCCATGCATGATCTCACTTGCTTCTTCCTCCTCGCAAAACAGAAGAAAAAAAATGTTTGTTGCTTCAACAACAGTACAACAGAGTGCACCACCCAAGATTTAGCAAGACTTTGTTCGCAGGCAAGTGTCCTGACAGAGAATAATGCACCAACCTTTTTCCTCTCCTCTGTTGCTCGTTGCTTAGAAAGTTCTTGGGATGACCAACACTGCAAGGTATGCTCCATGTGACATCTCTTCTGTAAAGTAAACAAACATCAAAACCAGAAAAAAAAAAGGAGAAAAAGAAGGCCAAGTAATCTTAGCACACCGCTATTGGAAAATGATCTGTGAAACACCTTAATTTGTGAGGTAAGCATCAATCATCCATCACATATGGGGTAAATTAATTGCTCAACCGGTTAAAAAGGGTACTCATACCACAACAAAATAGATTTGATAGCTCTCTTTCTATAATTTTTCTCAAGCCTCATAGCATTTTCTGGTCAATAGAGGAAGAAGTTAGGAAAAACTTTTATCTGAGTCATGCAACGCAAGAATTCAAACCAATGGTCTGTGATCCAAAGGAGAATATTTGCAGGGATTTATTAAACCTGTAATGGCTAACCAGCTCATTCCAGAGGCACATTACAAGATACTTAGTTCTGCAAAATCCCTAGCCTAGCGGATAGATTATTAACAAATTGGCGAATAGATTATTAACAAATTGGCGATGCCATGAAAATGTAATGCATGACAGCATGAGATCCAGAGAGCACGTGCTCCCCAACCCAACCTGCCTTTTTTATTTTGCCTAAACATTTGGTCTACGGTGTTGGCAGCCAGTTTGATGCCAATATTTTATGATTGCGAAGTCAGATACGGATCCCAGTGACTATTGCCTTACCGAGGTTCTACTTAAAAATTGATACAAGTTTATGGTTAGCATCCATTTCATGCTCTACTCACACAACAAAATTAGCAAGTTTCAAACCATAGCGGGAGGGACATTCAACCAGACGGGAGGAACGCAGAATTTCAAGTTTGGATGAATGAGCCAAACCTGTTCAAAATCAAACCCCATATTGCCCAGTTCAGTGCGAGATCTCATGGTCCCTCTCCTGCATTTCCCTGTAGCAATGTTCAGATCCCTGTTTTGAACTGAATCAAAGGCCCAAATTAAATGCCTAAATTCAATTAGGGATGCTACCTCCAGTCCTGGACTCCTGGCCCCCTCTTCTACAGGTTACTACCCCCTAGCTGCCATGCACGAAATGCCAGTCCAGGCTAGCATATTAAACCATCCTGTCCGGAGCCCTACACCTGAGGCGGCACACTGTAGCAAAGTAACGGAACCGTAGCGGCTCACTGTAGCGATCGATCTGGAACGCCGGATTTTTCGCCAGATGGCTACGATACAACGGATGCTACCGTACTGTTTGCCTCTGCCATTCTTTTTAAGTCCCTGTTCTTTTGGATAGTGTCTTATAATTTTTGGCTTTGTCATATGTATTTTATCTGCGTTTTTTGAGAAGGCAGCTGATAACGAAGGCGTCAATATGGACGGCGTACATGGTTTTAAACTTAGGATGTTATTTGGTTTTTGGCTTTTGGTTGGGGACCATCAGTGCATTTTCTTTTTCCTACACCATCTCTGCCTTTCCCTTGTCGTCCAAGATGTACAGTTTCCAATGGTGAAGTTCTCTAACGTCTCTGGGTAGTTGAGCATATGTTTTTGCTCGATGTATGCCCTGTCGTACATCTCCAAGCCTTCAATCCCTTGGAAGAAGTAGCAACACTCCATCGATTACCATCATGCACAGATAAGGTTAGCAATATGTGAAATGAAATATGCAATGTGATATAGCAAGATGTGACATTCTCTTACATGGACACGTGTAGTGCGCTTGGACAGGGGTGGCTCGATGTGTGGACTGAATGATTTTTGCCGGATTACCGTAGTCACATTGCGGGCGTGGAAACTCTGGTGGCACAAGTGCATCCTTGCAAGAATAATCAGGGTAGAATCCCTTCTTCTTGGCAACCCACTTTCACTTGCAAAGCATCTTTGTGTAGTTTGACATCCCTAACAGTGGCGTAGTGACATCCTTTACCTACGCTCTCTTTTCCCTCACCTCTTCGCCTACTTCTGAGATCAGTTTGGATAGAGTGTTGGAGCTGGTCGTAGAGTATGGCCAAACTTTATAGGGGTCAGGGCGTAGCATTTGCGAGTAAATTTTGCCCAATGAAAGTGTACTCACGTCCACGAGAGCGAATCTTGTGGGCACATGGTAGGTCATGTCGTTGTCCACTCACTGAGAAAAGCTAGTACGTATTGGCATAGTGTGCTATCATTTTGCTCTGCATAAGGGCTAGTCATAGTGTTGTCACTTTGGCATGAAAAAACAACATGTCGGTGCAATGTAATGACTCTACATAATTTTAAACACATGAAAAGTTGCATTGCAAAGTATTATTTTATTCCAGATTAGTAAGAACGATTCGACACACATCAACAAATTCTAGATCATAGTAGTACAACCAAGACAAAGCATTAATGAGTACATAGTTAGGTTTGATACGTAGAGCACAAACACAGGGTCAAGGAAACAATATTTCAACATGCTGAGTGCAAAGTGCTAAAACTAGGCATAGGGCCAGGTCAAGGGTGATCCGCTGCCCGCTTTCTTGTGCGGCGAAGCTAGTCCTCAGGGAAATTCAGCTTGTTCGGGAGCATCGTATGTTGTGCAAGTCGTATTGCGGTGGTCGAGTGAGAATCGGGGCACCGGACAACTAGCTGTGCCCAATCTTTTGAGTACAAAACATCTGTTGCACCCAGTCCTCCGTGTAATTCTATCATCATATGGAGGAAAATACATTTTGTTAGCCTAACAGAAGGTACAATTGCAATGCAAACTCTGGTTCCAAAGAGATGACCTATGTCATGTGCTCCATGGACAATGAACCAATAGTCCACTCTCGAAGCACTTGCCTCGAGACTTGCACATTCATACTGTTCGGTTGGCTGAAGGAAGAGTAATAATGAAATGGCACCGATATCACACGTTGTGCAGATGGTGAACCTCCAGGGAACTCCGCTGTAGGGTACTTGGGTCTAGGGTAGTCCGTTGTAGCATTGCTTGATGCCGTGTACTCCACGCTGTACTGGTGGACCGTGTAGCTGATGTATATCCGATTGTACCATTGGTCATGCTGCCAGAGGTATGGTGGTTCGCTAGTGCGTATGTGTTGTACTGAACCTCGCAGTCTAGGATAGGCAAGTTGACGTTGCTGCCTAGGCTGGCATGTGCCTTGGGCTATCTCCATGACAAGGCCAGATGTGCAGTGCTCCATTGTCCCACCTAGTGAGGGGGTTCTGATGTCGGGCAACCTCCATGACGAAGATGGAAATAGGGTGGTCCTAGTGTGAATGGCCTGCATGAAGACGACATATATAAAGAACAATGAAACTAACGTATCATGTTGATTATAGGAAAATATGAAATTGACAAACTAGAGTAGTGCACTGAGCAAACGAGAAATGGTTGAGGCTAGGTCGATACGTCAGGGGCTAGGACATGGAATGAAGCTACGGATAGATGATGGTGTGCATCGTTGCCCCTGGGATAAACACGTCGCTAGGACAGCTGCAGCTAATGGCCCTAGTGCATGTTTGGCATCATCGTACAAGCTGTGGATGGAAGCCAGGAGCCGTTCCAAGGTGCTCAAACATCCGTGGTGCAGTGCAAAACCACCCTTGGACATGATATGATGAAGCCTATTGTGCTGCAATGAAGGACAAAATAGGTTAGTCATGTATGCATGATCAATATAATGCAAATACGAACTTGAAATCTTTTATCGTCTCATCATGTTGTACCACACAGTGTCAGTCTGGGCCAAGTGCCAACTCGTCGATGTGTGTGGTCTCCAGCAGGGGCTACAGAGGGGGCCCTGTTAGTCTGCAACGGGTGCGTGGCACGTACCACCGCAATACATGAGGTACGTGTTTAGGTCATATGACCGTCACTTCTGCTCAACTTGTGTCCTTGCTGACTGCTCCTAGGCCATGATCCACTACAGCTATGTCTACATCCAGTCATCGCTCTTCTATCCCTTCTTCATTTGCCTAAAAAAAGGACATTGTATGCAATGGTTATTTGAGTATAGAAACAAAAAGAAAGTGAATTGTATGTGACTTCGAAGTACAAAGCAATGGACTGTATGAAATGAGCTAACAAATAATTTCACTTACAAGTGAATGGGTCTCGGTAGTGGTCGATCTGGTGTTGGTGGCAACTGCTAGTTAAGCTCGAACTATTTCATGACTTGTTGGGTGGGGAGGGGGGTGTAGGGCTCCACCATATGAGAGAAGAAGAGGTGGCAAGTCGTCAGCCAGTAGTCTGAGTCCTGCTCACATTGCACTAACAAGCTAAAAGGCATAGTCTCCGAGATGAATTGTGCAATTCCACACCATCCACATGACACCATCCTCGTGCAAGGTCTCAAACACATTGAGGAATTCCAAGTACGCTCACTGTGTCTCTCCTTGGACCATCCTAGTCCAATGAGTACCCATGGTAGGTCTATTCACTGGGTCTTCACCATCGTTGTGACCGTAGAACCGTGCCTCCAACTAGTACGGGAGCACCTATATCTGAAAGTACAACCGACCAATAGGGAAGTACTCCTACGATCACAACTATAATAAGGTGTAGCTGATAGTGAGGTTTGACTCGCTAGTAACATGCTACAAGGCATCGCACAAACCCTATAGGTCATGCATAGTACAGCTGAACTCCAACTGTATAGTGGGATCTCACAAGATCGGTGTCGACCATGAACTCAGTGAGGTGGATGTAACTAAGGTACACCCAATATGCCTGAGTCGTAGGAAACAAGACCCACCCAAACATGAAGAGCAAGTAAGTAACTAGGTAGGACCTCACAACCTCTAGAGGTGCATCTGTTACGTAGTGCCTGTACCATTGCAACCACGAATGTGGCACTTCTAAGATCCTGTCTGGAATGGGATGATCAAACTTGTGTAGTAGATGTGCCTTCTAATCTCCTGATCTAGGGGTGAAAGCACGATGTGACCCCGTAGTGCTAGGACAGTAAGGTAAGCAACATCCTGCAGGGTGATGGTCATTTCTCCCTACCAAAAGTGAAATATATGGGTCTCTAGCCTCCACTGGTCAACGTGCGATAGAGGTAGTGAGTCCAACACAAACGAGTACCCAATGTGCATCATCCTTGCTATGGGTAGCAATCCAACTAGCTGCAGAACTGAAGCGTAGCCATCGTCGAGAGAACAGTCCTCCTGAGGACCCCTGAGAATAAAGGGAGATGGTCTATCACCGCTCGACCAAGCTCGACAATGATATTGGCTATCCCAAGATGGGTCCAGCAATGCACCATGCTTATGATTGTCACAAACGGCCATTTTCTGCAATATAGAAAAGAATGTGTTAGTGCCTGTACAAATTTTACATTAAAAGTTATGGAAAAGAATATGGTGACATTACTACTCAACTTAATTTAGAACACATGAAAATTTGCATTCAAGAATATTAGTACATTTAGAGTTACATTGCACGTATTACAAATGTAGATTCACTAGCAACTACTAAGAGCATCTCGAGGCACAACACTACATTGCAGATCATAGTAGCCAAATGAGAACAAAGCATGAACGAGTACGTAGGTGAAGGAGCTACAAATCACCACGTCTACGGGACGGCCGATGAAGTGGGCCTATTTAGGTAGTTCCTCATGGAGTGCCCATTGTCTTGTATAGCTTGTACTTTGATGGTCCCATAGGACACGAACAAATATTCTATATTCAACATCACATACCAAGTACAATGTAGATGAAATCCGCTTATTTCCGATGATGCTATATACAACTAAACATAATACATAATAATCTTGCACATACACATAGCTAAGCAACCCTACGGCCATGTGCTCATATGAATGCATACAGATACACACACATATACATACATATATACAAACAGATACTACAACTAACAATGAACAATTCTACAATCTTATCGCCATTTTCTACAATATTTTTAATCACATCAGAGCAATACATACATACATACATACATACATACATACATACATACATACATACATACATACATACATACATACATACATACATACATACATACATACATACATACATACATACATACATACATACATACATACATACATACATACATACATACATACATACATACATACATACATACATACATACATACATACATACATACATACATACATACATACACACACACACATATAACTCATATACATATTTCCTAAATTGCGAGCACCGAGAACACTAAAAATAATGGTGTATTTTTCTTCAGCTATTTACAAAGAATCATCATTATCATCACTAATACGTTATTAACATGGCTAACTATAAAATATCATATGCATGAGTTAAATACATACGTTACCAAGTGTATTCCATACTACCAAACTATCATTACGCTAATGAAATATTAATGATATATTAAGCGTATTGCTCATATGTGAATGAAATATACCTCTTTTTAAGGTCTTCAACGGATCTACACTATTTTCAACAGCGAAATCTCCTAAATCATAGCAAAATCACCTCAAAAAACTAATTTAAACTTTCTTCTACTCTATCTTTCTTTCTTCCCGCACAGCTCTCTCTCCTTGGTAGGTAAGGGGGGCCGCGCCAAGCCCTGCTAAAGGCCATGAAAGCACTGCCGAGTGCTGTCGCGTCGAGTTGCCTACCGAGCAATAGGAGCTCGGCAGGGGCTGGCTCATGCTGCCAAGCCGGGGTAGCTTAGTAGGCCGGTGGGGTCTGCCAGCGCTCATGCGCCATGCTGCCCTACTGCGCTCGTCCGGGCTTTCGTGCTGGCGCTGTGCTGCCAAGCTATGGTGATGTGACATGAGACCAGGGGCGAAGCTACATGGACCGGAGGGGGTTCCCAGGAACCTGGTTCCAAAACAAAATTTAGTTATTACTAGTAAATATTCACCCTTTGTGCACCCCCTTTGGCCCAATATGGTGTACCCCTAGCTCAAAAAACATCCTCACTCGTCCTGTCCAGCCCATTTGTTTTGAAGTGGTGCACCCCCTTCATTTTGCTCTAGCTCCGCCACTGCATGAGACATATGTCGCCTGCCGAGTTCAGAGAGAGGATTAGATTTGTACAAATAAATGTTTGGAGCCAAAATTGAAAAAAAAAAAAGCTACAGTGCTATATATGCAAAGTCCGTAAGCAAAAGCTGGGAGAAGTTTAATTCACCGTTCCATTGCCAAAGCGCAAAAGGCAATGCCATAAAATTACACCCTCATTTTTTTAGGGGCAAATCTTAGCAAGAAATAAATGCGAGGTAAGAGCTTAGTCGTGAAGATGAGGAGATTTGCAGCACTTGCTTTCAGATCGAGTACTGTATTGGTTCTGCGCTGTCATTTCTTCCGAAAAGGAGAAAAAAGAGAACTTGAGCAATTATGATAAAATGATTTCACCTAGCTAGGCTAGTTTGTCCGAACATCTGAGCAAGCAAAGCATCGACCAGGCCAAGTCCCTCGGAGTTGAGACATCAATCTCGCATTCCAAATTCTTCTGGATATAGCAACAGCATAGCAGTAGCACAAACAGGACACCAACCATACGGAGGACTAGCTCAACCAGCTGAGCTGCACCCCGGCCGAAAATTCCATCCCATTACGCGCCGCAATGACTCGTGCTCGTGGATATCGATCGCACAATAAACGCGCCATGTACGCACCTGGACGCTGTGCTGTGCGCTGGTACGAGTAGCAGTTATTACAGGTGAGCAGAGCCAGACGGGCGCAGCGTTGCACTCGCACATGGTGGCGCTCGTAATATATTCCCGTTTCCCTCTGCTTCTCTCCAATCCACTACGCCTGCACGTCCGAGCTACACGGCAGATCGATCGCTCGCACACGGCACACGCAGTAGTAGCTGGCACATGGCGTACGCCGTGAGGCAAGCGGATCATCATCGTCATCATCATCAGTTGCTTCTGCTGCAATGCTGCTGCTGCGACATCGTGCAGTGCTAGTGGTCGAGTGAGCTTTGCTGCAGATGGGCAAGGCGGGTAGGTGGTTCAGAAGCTTCCTGCCGGGCAAGAAGGGGAAGGACAAGGGCCGCGGGCAGACAACGCCGTTGGTGACGGCGGCGGAGCAGGCCCTGGCGTTGCCGACGGTGACGTCAGCGTCGACGCCTGGAGCGAAGGAGAAGAGGAGGTGGAGCTTCCGGAGGCCAGTGGCGTCGGCCGGGTCAGGGAAGGATGCGGGCCATGGCCAGCTCGCGTTCTTGGAACCGCGGATGGACCCGGACCAGCACGCCGTTGCGGTGGCCATTGCTACTGCGGCCGCGGCCGAGGCCGCGGTGGCGGCCAAGCAGGCGGCCGCCGCGGTCATCCGGCTCACGGCGTCCGCGACGGGGTCGAAGCGCATCGTCATCGGCATTGAGGAGGCGGGGGCGATCAAGATCCAGTCCGTCTTCAGATCCTACCTGGTGAGTCGCATCGATCGGTTCTTGATCTGCGTGAAGCGAACACTTGTTATCGATCGGTTCTGAGACTTGTTTGTTTCTTGGGATCGATGCGCAGGCGAGGAAGGCCCTGTGCGCGCTGAGGGGGCTCGTGAAGCTGCAGGCGCTGGTGCGCGGCCACCTCGTGCGGAGGCAGGCGAGCAACACCCTCCGCTGCATGCAGGCGCTCGTCGCCGCCCAGAACCGGGCGCGCGCGGCTCGCCTTCGGCTCCTCGACGACGAGAAGCCCATCCGCACGCCGTGGATGACGCCGACCCAGCGCTCGCCGCACCACCCCCGATTCCGGCAGCAACAGGTACGCGACCGACTCTGTTGATTCTTGGATGCGACAAACCATCAAAGCCTGGAACTAAGTTTCATTAATGCGAAATGTAGGAACAGAAGGAGAACGTCAAGATCGTGGAGGTGGACACCGGCGGCGGCGAGGTGCACGGCACGCCGAGGACGTCCCAGCGCAGCAGCTGCTACGCCACGCCGCTCTGCCGCACGCCATCCAAGGTCGAGCTGTACCAGAAAGTCTCGCCGACGCCGTCGGCGCTCACGCACGCGAGCGTGCGCACGTACAGCAGCCGGTACGACGGCTTCTCCTTCGCCACCGCGCGGACAAGCCCGTGCCACTACGCCTACGACGTGCCGTGCAAGCAGCAGCAGAGCCACGGCGCGGACCACCCGCTCTTCTTCCCCAACTACATGGCCAACACGGAGTCGTCGCGCGCCAAGGCGCGGTCACAGAGCACGCCTCGGCAGCGCCCGTCGGTGTCGTCCGCCCCCTCCGAGGCGTCGTGGGAGAGGCAAGCCAGCGGCCTGCGCAGGACGTCGCTGGAGGGGGCGATGCAAGCGGCTGCGCGTGCGCTGGTGGTGCCCAATGGCGCCGTGCGCGCCCAGCGGTGCCCGTCGCAGGCGAGCGCGCCGGCGCCCTCCCCGTGGGGCGTCAGGCTGGACATGTCGAGCGTGTCACTCCACGACAGCGAGTGTGGGTCGACAAGCACCGTGATGACCGCCGCCACCACAACGCACTGCTGGTCGGTGGCCGCGGACATTGCCGGCATCGCGTGATGACGCCACAACGCACATGGTTTCTGATCGAATCATGCAGAAGAAATGCTTGTGTCAGTAGGGAGAAGTTGCTGAAGTTTCTGGTACTCTAGCTAGTTGACAATAGAAGAAGCTGAGCATGAACTCTCTGTAATGAGAATCTTTCTAGGGTCTGATGACACTTTGTGTTTGATTGTGCCAAGAAACATGCATAAGAGTGTTTTTGTACTTTGTTTCTGTTGTAATTGTAGTGTGTGATCGAACTTTCAGTCAATCTTCAAGTCCTGGTCGTTGCAGACAGAGCTGGTACTTGGGCCGTGCTTTTTTGGGTATAAGGGATGATCTTCTCTCTTCTATTATTCTCCCTACAGTACTGAATGTCGTTTCTGAAGAGACAGTGGACACTGGCACCAGGAGAACATCCCGTGCGAAATGTGACAGCACAGGAAAGATCCGCTTGTTATTTTTCCACCACTCGAGCAAGTCTATCTTGCTTTCATCAGTAAGATCAGGATCAATGTTTGCAAAATTATGCTCCAAATAGTGGTTCAACTCCGAGATAGAATTCCACTTGGAGAATGCCTGAGACTGAGAGGACGAAGAAGTAGACTTGACCTTTAGTTTCTTCCACAAGTGTCCGAAGCCTGTCTTCCCATGTTGCGTCTGCTGTGGGGCCTCCGATCTTCCGTTGCTGGCAACCTTATCATGATACAAACGAAAAACACGAAAAAGCTCATGTTTGACATGTTCGAAAGCTTCTGAAAAATCTAAGCCAAGACATTCACCTATCCCCTCCATAGCTTCCTGTAAACCTGTCAACTTTTTTGTAGGATCAAAAATAATAGCAAAACAATACAGGTGTGAAAGAGAACCAAAATATTTAACAAATTTTTCTTCCATTGCTACGACGGCATGGCCTAAAATAGCATCGTCCCCTAGATTTAGCAATTTTATCTGCAATTAACCAAATAAACTCTATAACTAAGCAAGAGGTAGGATAATAAATACCAGATAAAACCTTTGTTGCTTTATAAAAAGGTTTTAAAAACTCTCGAAAATGACTAGCAACCCGCCAATCTGAATTAGTAACTAGCAATTCATTATTTTGACAGTTAGCATTGACAAAAACGGATATGATATTTTCGTAACCTTGTATCTTTTTTAGCATGATATATGTTGAGTGCCACCTCACCTTCATGTCAAGGCCAAATTTTGTTGGCTCTTTCCCATTAACTGTACAATACTCCGCGAACCTAGCTACCACTTGTGGAGAACTTGCGAGGTAACGAATAGCATCATGGATACTGTTTAGATATGGACCAATTACTTGCATGCCATCTTGAACAACAATATTCAAGATATGGCATACACATCTCTGGTGGAGGACATAACCACCAATATATGTTTGTAATCTTGGGGTGAGGATGTTCATAGCCGTTGTGTTTGCCGATGCGTTATCTAGAGTTATAGAAGCAATTTTATTATCCATCTTAAAATCATCAAGTACATATAATATACGCTCCGCAATTGCCTCTCCCGTGTGCGATTCATTTATTAGTTTAAATCCTATGACTCTTTTGTTTAGTTTATAATTATCATCTAAATGATGAGCTACAACACTAAGGTATGCACTTCTTTGGTGGGATGATGTCCAAATATCGGAGGTTATGGCAAAAGAATATTGAACTTATTGGAATTGTTGTTTTAACTCTACCAGTTTTTTTTGATACATCCGTAAAATATCGGATGTAGTAGTCCTCCTACTAATATGTTGGTACTGTGGGCAAAAGCCGCGTTAGATCATTCTTTCGAACGCGCGGCTTTCACCCATCCTAATCAGCTGATCTTCTAAAACTATATATCTAGCAATTTCCTCCCGTGCATTAAGCGGGTTGTACACCCAAGTACTTACAGAGACATCGGCCTCGAAGTTTAGCTGTGTTTGTACTCCTCCTCCTTCTCGGCCCTGTGCCGCCATCTTGCGTAAGCATGCTTTGTAGTGGCGGTTCAAGTGTCCTGTCCCTGCAGCTGCACAAGCACTTAATTTAGCATTACAATAATTACAAGTTGCGATATCTACCGTTTCACCGTCTCGGATTTCCTGGCTCCAGGTCATATGCTTCCAGCATTCCGTCCTTCGTGCAGACCCGCCAATGTTGGCGTCCGTAGACGGTGGAGAGAATTCTGGTGTGCCCGTTGCGCCCTGGTACTCCTCATAGCCCTCTGTACCGTCCATATGACGGTCATCCATGCCGTAGTCTCCTATGCTTAGCGAGAGCCGACGAGCATCAATGGGGGTCGGAGGAGGACTAGGGGAGCAACGGCGAGAGCTTACACTAAGTCGTCCCGCTGTCCTTCTCGAGCTTCGATTTCTCTGCATATTGCTCGATTGCTCCCTGGAACTGCAGCTTCTTGGTAACATGGTGATTAATTAATAAATAAGAAATATAAATACAATAAATGTGCTTGCGAAATTAGGAGTAATAAATAAATAAAGAGTATACATGCAGAAAATATAGGAAATAAACTTGTGAAATGAGAAGAAATAAATAAGAAGCTCGGTGAAGAAATATGAAGCAGAGTGAAGAAATGGAGCTCTCTATGTTGCTGGGAAGAAATTGCAGAGCGGAGACCGGAGAGAGTGAAGAATGAAGTTATGTGATTATAGAATCCGTGATGCTGGCCGCTGGCGGAGGGAGTGCATTTATAACTATAAAATCGAACGTTATCTACCGAACGTTATCTGCCAAAGTTAGATGAACGTTGTCTCTTGTCTGCGAACGTTATCTGCCAAAGTTAGATGAACATTGTCTCTTGTCTGCGAACGTTATCTGCCAAAGTTAGATGAACATCTGTTCAAAGTCCAAACGTTCAACTCTCTGTCCATCTTTTTTCCCACCGGCGGACTGACCATCCTTTCCAATGCTGCCACGTCGCAGCTCCCTCTGCGGCTCTGCTGTGCTGCACTACTGCCCGTGACTCTACCTCTACGGACCGGTCACCGGTCAAAAGGAGCCTCCAGGCTCCAGCCCTCCCTCGGTACTCCCTCCCTCCCTCTCTAGAGTCCGGAGTCCGGACTTCTTCCTCTCCCTCTCCGGCTCTCCCTCAGTCCCTCTCCTCCCACGCGCGGCTTCCCCCTCCGCTGCCGGCCCCTCCCCGGCTCTGCCTCCCCCTCCGACCCCTCCCTCCCTTGGCCTCCCCGGCTGGCCGGCTCCCCCTCCCTCGCCGCTTCCCCCGCCGCCCCCTCCCCCTCCCCCTCCCGCGCCGCCTCGCTCCGCGCTCCCTCCCCGCCGCCCCTTCCCGGCGCTCTCCGCCTCCCGCCTCCCCCGCCTCTCCGGCCTCCCTCCCACGCGGCCGCGCCGCGCCTGCTCCTTCGGCCTTCCCCAACCTCCCCCGGCGGCCCAGCCGCCTCCCTCCTCACCCAGCGCCTCCCTCCTCCCCGAGCGACGGCGTTGCGGCGGCGGCACAGCAAGATCCCAAGTTCCCGACGGGCGACGGTGGTCATGTGTGGTATAGTGTTAGCGTGTATGCTTGCATGTGTGTTAATGTTAGTGACTCAGTGTGTATGCTTGCTTGTGTCAGTTGTTGTGTCATTGTGTCATGTACTCATGTTCTGCGCCTTCATCTTCTCCAATGTCCAAGCTCGACGCCGACCCGTCCGTGCCGCCGTGCCGCCCGGGCCCGCCGTGCCGCCAGAGGCCCGCCGTGCCATGCTGGCCCAAGCATGGCACGAATCGCCGTGCCGTGCCGCCCACCGTGCCGGTTTTCCAGGCCCGGCACGGCCCGCCACGTGTCGTGCCGTGCCGTGTTTGGGCCGTGCCAGGCCGCCCGTGCTTCGGGCTGGCCCAAAAAAGCACGGCCCAAGTCCCAGCTCTAGACAAAACAGAACTGAAGCAAGCAGAAGAAGTTCCAGAGTTTGCTGCTAGCCTGCTACTGAGTACTGACTGAGCACTGTCTATGACTTCTATATAACAGTACTGACTGAGCGCTGAGGCCTCTCGATCCACAACCTTTTTGGGATCAGAGTTCAGAGAAAAGAGAGAGCTCTCTGCCAGCAAACGGAAAGAACAAGAGGAGTTTCGGTGGCATGCTGCCGACGACGACTGAAGATTGCGTACTGCGATGCTGCTTGGTAGAACGAACGAACGAGCTGTACGATGTACGCGACGCAAGCGTAGGTTTCATTTCATGTGCGGTATTGGGCTCCCGCAGTGGAAGACGGAGAGCAGCCAAAAAGAGGGAGGAAATAAGTTTCAGGAATCAAGTTGTCTCACTGACAAGACATACGTTGCTCCCAATATTATGGTGCTACACATGCTCTCAGTCATCAAAAAATGGTGCGATGGTTATGAAAAATTCCCAAAATTTTGGTTAGATAGGGTATGATATAATCAAGTATCGTACAAAAATTCAATTCAAAATACGATGTATGTCGGGAGAAACAAAAAGGGACAAATTTCAGCAAATAGTACCTTTATCCTTTTTTTTATCTTTTTAGCAAAAAAATGAAATTTTGTTTCTCAATGTGTAGATGGAATTTCCATTTGAAATTTTGTGGCATGATAGATTGATTTCGTGTCAATGTTGTAACAAAAATTTCGGAATATTTCATAACCATTTGCACTATTTTTTGATAACTAGGAGCATGCGTAGAATCATAATGTTGGGAGCACAGGATACGTTCTCGATATGCATGGTAGCTTAGGGCCAGTTCTGTGCCGCTTATTCATACCGGTGAAGATATCCTTCCTCTGGTTTAATTTGCTGTCTTCCTTTCGGTAGCAAACTGATTGATTAGGAATCTATTTACCTACAAACAACTAGTGAAAATTCCCACGATATCCCTTTCCTAAATCACAAAATAGATAAAATCCTATAAATTCTCTCGGAAGAGAAAAAGAAAAATCTCATACCTTTATTAGATGACCCACTACAATTATAACAGTGAGGATCCTTCAACAATAGGTGGCCCCATAGATACGGAAAAACAAAAGGAAAAAGGAAATAAAATTACACGCCCTTTCACCAATACGATTTACTTATGTATCATGCTCCTGTGTGGACACATTCAAACACATTTTAACCCATCTCCAACCCACCTCATTGAACCATGCAAGTTACGAAGCTCATCTCTAGAGCACAGTAGCACATCGAAGACAAGAGGATCACTATTCATATGTCTGTGTTTCGAAGCTTGCCTAATTAGTGTTCATGTCTCCAGCTAAGTTCTTTTTTTAAAATACTAAATGTAATATAATTCAAAATAAATTAGTAATTATGAGGCTGACCAAAAATTCCATTGCAAAAAATAATTCGAATTTTGAAACAGATTAGAGAAATTTCATAAAAATGATTACAAAATTGGGAAAATGAAAATTCAGATAATTAAGAAAAAAATTTAAAAAAGTGACTGCGAATTAAGGTATATCTATAGGATTACATCAAGTTGCACCTTCGTAATACATAACATCTGAAAGTTTAGAATAAATATCAACAACGTTGTTAGAAACCTTCTAAATAAAGTTCTTCCTATGAAATCCTGATGCAACTTCTGCTTGACAATCTTCTTATAATAACACAAAAAGCAGTCACCTGAAACATCGGCGATAGCAAGAAAGCTCCAGGAACCAAGCAGCATGGAACTTGGAGCCACAGCAAATCGGAACTTCTGTCATTGTCTTCGAACACTACGACACCTAGAGATAGTAAAAATTAGCCTCATCATAAAACCATGAAGCAATATACACAGCAGTAAAAAAAATGATGCAATTTAGACAACTATCCTTATTGTTGACATGATGAGTAAGGCAAGAAGAGTAAAATTTACGATGTTTTAGCACACATGTTAATCTGCAGTACATGCCAACCAGCTGTTTACTCCGCTTGGATGAAATACCCATGATTACCCAACCTTCCCTTCTTTCTAGTTCAATGACCTAAGACCTGTATTCAGAATAATGCAACGTTTACTGTACTGATGAAGAAAATCTGCCTTCTGCTTAAAACTTAAGTAAAAGAATAAAGAGGATGTATAGCTTAAACCAAGAAACTCAACATCACAATTGCCAGAATTTCAAGCAACATATAGAAGTGCTAGTGTAAGAGCTAGCACAGGCAACTTGCTGAAACAAGAATCAAAACATTCAAGTCTTCACACGAACCATGATCCATGAAAATAAGCATAACTAGTACAAATTATCAAATCCAATGATTAATGGCAATGTAATAAAGGACCTAACTAATATGACAAGATCAGTTGGAAGCAACCAAAATATTCTGTCATTCCTTCATCTGGTGGCTGCCATTCTCACTGAGAACTGAAAGTATACAATACCAGTGAAGCAACCAAAATGCTGACAGCTAATGCTACACAATAACCTAATTGATAGTCAATGCATAAATTACTTTGCACATCAGATTGAAATTGAATAACTCTACATCGGATCACTTGAAAACGTGCACCATATGGACTAGTATCAAAGTACGCAACAGACGCACATGTAATCCAGAAAAATAAGAGAAATGCACTTCCACAAACATTGGCAGAGTTTTGCCAAATGTAGGCTGCATTCGTATTCCATGAGTGCAGCCATCAATGGATTCAAAATCAGAAACAAGTCCGAGATGAGATGCAGTTCAAATTGAAAATTCGAAAGCTGTAGGAGAGACAAAATGCAAGATATGCTGATTGCTCCAACAATAGAACACCACACATTAGACCCAGGAAGCAAGTAGCTAGAAGATTCACTTAACACAAACAGAAACCAAAAGGAGGCATGGCTAAGTCCCAAAAGAAACCAGCATTGAGCACCCAAATACCCTGTGCTGCAAAAGGAAACCAAAAACACTGGATGCTGATACCATTTCCTCCAAAATCGAACAACTTTTGTCCGAACAGAACCAAAAAGGGGCAAACCCTCTACATTTATGACCATTCTAAATTGACCCGTGCCTCATGTAAGTTCTGAATCAAATTGTATATCTATATACATATGAATGTACTAACAAAAATTATATCTTTTTAATCTTGATTCTAACCAATTTACAGTTACTCATCCAAAAACCACCATCGTGAGGCTGTCAGTTACAAATGCTCTGTTGGAATGGTTTTCAATTTTGTCTCTTTAGGCATGACGTATAGTTTAAAACTATATTTTGATTAAATGAGATGCTAGATAGGTCTTTGTTTTAATTAGAGATAGCCTTTTGCAATTCAAAGCAAAGAATATAATACCTAAATCAATAGCCAGTCTTTGTTTTAATTAGAGATAGCCTTTTGCAACTCAAAGCAGAGAATACAATACCTGAATCAATAGCTTCACAAATCCTGCTCCATCTTGACCTGCACATGAAAACGTTAAAATCAGTTCAGCTTCAGTATAACAAGCAATATTTAGGGTATTTATAAAAGAATATTTCTTATACCTTCAGTTTTCGGAACTTTAATTAGCCAGTCTTGGTGCAAACTAAAGCTTCAAGTGTTTTCTGGTGATAGTGAGCTTTGAGTATCTCCAAGTATTCTACCACCACAACTAAATACATATTCAGATGACATGGTGCTTAGAGGTATTGCAAGGAAATCTCATGCCATAGCTGACAAGATAGGGTACTTTTTTTTTGCGTTTTTCCTCCACCAAGTCAAAATATTGTCATTGCTCCTATCGATATCTTCTTCAAGATATGTATTAAGCTCCAACTTCGGTTCACGCCGCCTCAGACTCTCCTTTGGGACATATATTGAACAAATTCTTCTTCAACTCTTCTTTTCCTAAGAATTGGTGAACCCAAAGTACTCCTGGCTTCGCTAGTATGAGACTGCGGGTATTCACCATTTCTCCTAACAAGCTTTTCATATTTTTCAAAGTACATTTTCATCCAACTTTTGGTTGAGTCCACATTCCTGTCAATATTATCCTCGTTGTCACATACTTTCTCATAAAAGAACTCCAAGTAATCCATATTTTTTGTTGGATTTAATATTGTGGAAATAACAAGGGACATGTTGTAATCACCTCCCTAATACATATGAAATTTTGCATGCATACCACTAGCCAGTGCCTTTAACATAGAGTTAATTTGCCAATTCTGATCTCTCAAAGCATAGTGAATACATAACACCCTCTGCAAGTACAGGTGTGATGTTGGTACCCTATCATGGCCTCTTCAAAATCTCCAAGAAAAGCACCAACTGCCTTGGCATTTGCCCATTCCTCATTAGTTGGTGACGATTCCAGTTGTTCATCAGCATATCTTTTAATAACAACTTTGTATTTCAACGCTTTTGCTATCATCTCATATGTTGAATTCCAATGGTTCAAAACATCAAGAACAAGACCAGACTTTGCAGAAAGGCCTATCCTATTTGCGATCTCATTGAAAGTCTATGCGTGCAGGTGATATATTAATATGCCTAACCAAGTCACATATTAATTGTAATGTCACATGAATTGGTTTAATGCTATCTTTACCCAATATATTTAGTATATGCGCACAACATCTGACATGAAAATGTTGGCCACCAAACAACATGTCCTCTTTCCCATTTTCAATCAAAAATTACAAGCCGAGTTATTGTTGCTCACATTGTCTAATGTTAGAGTAAGCAAGTTACTCTTTATGCCCCACTCTGTGAGGAAATTGGTGATAGTCTCCTCAATTGCAATACCAGTGTGTGGATACTTCACATCCTTAAATGCTATTATATTTTTCTTAAGTTGGCATCAATATAATGGGCCGTTACACATATGTACCCAAGGTTCTGAATAGATGTCCACAGCTCATGCTTCATTCGCTCATATAAGCTGATGGAATCGTTGCGAAGTGTTTGATGACCAAAGACTGTAAAGGTTGGCTGCATTGACTCTATCCATTCCTTAAAGTAAGGGTCCTCAAACTTCTGGAATGGAATCTTTACATGAATGTTGAACTTGATAATGAACTCACGTGTCCTTTGGGGATCAAAGATAAATGAAGTTTCTGATGGTTGCTTTTTCATAGTTGCAAGAAACCTATTTCTGTCATTAATATCAATTTTTGGGCAGGACTCAGCAATGTGGGTTCCAAGACTATTTATACCAGTTTTGTTGTTATGTGTTAGCTTCAACTTGCAATATGTACAAACAGCCTTTGTGACACCTTCAACTACAACCAACTCATACTCAAAATGCTCCCACACCTTTGCCCTCCTTCTAGGTGTCCAAGAAGACATGGAGACATGCATGGGACGTGCTGCCTAGCCTGCCTTCCAACATACAACAACAACAAATCCTTTTGTCCCAAATAAATTGGGGTGGGCTAGAATGAAACTGCCACAAGGTCAAAGAAATGGGAGCCTTATAATAAAACCTATAAGGCAAAACCCTAAACTTGCATCCTGCCATTTGAGCAGAGTTTTAGATAGAAGTACAATCGGCGTTACAACTATTAACAACTAAATTGGCGTTATGTTTACGACTACATTATTTACAACTATTAACAATCTACGACGTAAGTTGCTAACCTACCATAGTTTCGAAAGTATAATTAGTCACAACTAAATTGATGTTAGTTCCATGACTACATTATTTACAACTATTAATAATATGCGACATATCAGACACAACTACACATCTGATAATTTTAGTTACTAATCTATCTTGGTTTCTAAAGTAAATATATAAGAAAGACCCGACACAACTACACATCTAATGATTTTAGATGCTAACATACCATGGTTTCAAAACTAAATCTATAAAGAAGTGTAGGGGACTCACTGTCGTCGATGCACAGACCTCTCCTCCTCTCTCCCCCTCCCTCTCCTCTCTTTCTCTCCCCTTCTTCTCCTTTCCTCTCTTATCCCCTTTCCCTTCCTCCTACTCACAGCTCTACAAAATGGCAAAGGGTGCTTGGGCTGACGTGCACGCGAGGGTTATAGCCCCTTAGACGCCCAACAGTTGAGTGACTCGGGGCTATCGCCCAACGGTTGAGCGACTAGGGGCTAAGTCACTTTAACAGTTGAGTGACTTGTATTCGAACGGACTAGTCGCTCAACTGGTAGGTGACTTGGACACTTGGCACTTTACCGTTGGGTGATTAGCCCAAATCGTTCAACGGTAAAGCAACAGAGGATTATTAGTGTAAAATAAAAAAACAGACGTATATTACTGTAATTTGGAATAAAAATAGATTATTTAAAAAAATCAAGGTTATCAGGTATGCCTTTTTCTTAACAATGTTGGGCCCTAGCTCTGGATTTATTTATCAAAAGCTAAGTACAACTGCCCCTTATTTTTATATTAAAGACCTCCATAAAAAATAAAACTATGACATGGTCCTTGGAAATTTCCAAAGAATTCGCCCTGAAGATGATGGAGGTGAAGCTGGCCCATGTATCTTCAATATCCATCTTCACTTGTTATTTTGAACAATTTGCCGTTACTTTTGTCACTTTTAATTTGCATGATTTATGTTTAATTCATGTTGTTTCTCATTTCTGCAATTGAAATTAAAATATTTCATGATATGAAAATATTGTTAAAAATGCAGATATGTCAACATGTGTTACCAATCATGACAATGCTATTTTCGAATAGATTTCCCATGATTTTGTGAACAAATGTGGTATAATATTGCCAGCTGCCAATGTTGTGTACATGAGCCAATCATATCAATGCTATTTTAGATTAGTTTTGAAATGTTTTTTGAATTATCGTGAAAAGTGAAACAAGATTGTTCTATTCAGAACTTTTCCATAGTGCAACATCTCGTACATTATGGGCAATTTAGGCATCATCAACCTCATTCTCCTGTTCACAATGTTGTGTTCGATCTATGCCATCGAAATAGTAGACCCTTTCAAGTATGTATAGTATCTATTGTAACAATTTACATACTTTGCCTAGCCACGTTTGATTGATGATTAATTTGTATCTAATTTGATTTCCTAATTCTTTTGGATAGGATAAGGGTGTCTAGATTGTTCGAATAAAGTTTGATTTAATGGAGGAGTATGATTCCTTCTATCATAAATTATATGAAAGCTTGTACAACACTTAGTTGATGATATTGAAGCCCACCAACTTATCCAACAAAATGACATAGGTTGGTAAGCAACCATGCAAATGGATCTTGGTAGAGCTCCCCAGCTTGAACGATGATAATACCATTCTATCCCTTTAGGGTGTCAACATATATTTAAATGGATTCTACCACAAGGTCAGGAATTGATACACATCACAAATTCAAATGATCTGATTCACCCTTCTACCCAATTATAATTTGCAACTACCTATCAAGGTGTAATACCACAAAATAGAAAAGAGGTGGAAGAGGTGGCTAGGCTAGCCCCAAGGTCGAGCTAGCCTGACCCACACCAATCCCTCTTAAGGACAAGCTAGCGGAGGGGGAGGCAACCCCTCTCCCGAGCCACTCCATTTCTTCCCCCCTATGCTACACGCCACCGCCTCTCCTTTGTTGCTGCTACCAATGCCGCCACTCATCTTGCTGCTGTGTGGTTGCCAGCACCTCGTTGTGTAAATATGCTATAGCCACCTCCCAACCACTAGCGTCACCACTGCTTTGCCCGGTTGCGCGCTGATGCTGCTCCTCCTGGCCATGCACTATTGCTACCGCCCACACTTGCGCCCTTCTGAGTAGCCACCGCCAATGTCCCTGTTGCCTAAGTTAGCACCACTGGCTGCTTAGCCGCTGCCACTACCCCTCAGTTGGCCATCATCGGTGAGCGCCGCCAAGGAAGGAGGAGGGAGAGAGCCGGCTGGCTGAGAAGAGGAAGGAGAAGAGCCGACCGAGTGGAAAAAAGAAAAGAAGAATATCACAGATCTGGAGCCAGCTGAGGAAAAGAAGAGAAGAAGGAAAAGAAAGAAGGCCTCAGCTGAAAGAAGAGGGGAAGAGGAAAAGAAGAAGAGGAGCCAGCTGTAAGGGAAGAAAGAGAGGAAGAGGAGAGAAAAGAAAAGAAGAAAGGAAGAAAAAGGAGAAAAATAAGAAAAGGAGAAGAAGAGGGAGGACCGATCCACACCTGATTCACTAGATCTGGCTAAGACAAGGAAGGAGCCCCAATCCAGTTATTTAGGGCTAAGGTAACACCTCAATTCCTTCTTCTTGCTTGCTTATCAAGTTATGTAGAGGTCAAATTGTCGATTAGTGAGATTGATGCATGCAATGGTTAGAACATGGCTAGTAGGTAGCTTCTGTGGGTTGTACCCTCTACAGAGATTTTGGGAATGTTACAAGGCTAATATGAGAACTTGGTCTACTAGAAACTTATAGCTAATGTTAGCAGCTTCCTATAGAATGTTGAAATCCCAAGCTTGGTGGAATGGTTTTGAAGATAAGCTTCTCAGATGGCTGCTACCCGGAATGGGACAGAATGACCATCGGGGCCAAAAACAATAGTTTAGATGATGTAGTCTTTAAATCATGACAGTGTCGGATCTCAGAGCAACAACTCCGAAACCCTCTGTGTTAATCGCACTAGTCCAGGAACAGCTAGTGCACACAGTGAAACAAAGATACATATCAAGCACAAATGACCAACTATATTAATTAAAAGAGTACAGTCTTATGGCCAAGTCTTACAATCATGCCCATTGGCAACAACAATAAAATGAATAATTGCGGAAGCAAGCAGATACACAGTGAAGCCCAAGCCTGCCCACATGCAAACGGCAGTAAGATGCGGCCTACTCGTCCAGGTCATCACCGTAGTCGAAGGCATCTTCCTCTGTGTGGAGATTGCAAGGTGAGCACAAACTTGTACTCCGCAAATCACATAGTGAAATGCATCATAATGATAAAGGCATCAATGGAAGGCTTATAGGGTTAGTTTGCATAAAACAACATTTAATAAAATACAGTAGATAGATTGAAATTGCTAAATTTAATACAGTAAGTAAAATAGTACTTGTATTTGAAAATAATACCGTCAATGCAGGCTCCGACCAAACACTAGCCTATCCTCGGGCATCCCACCCGGACATCTTTTCCAAAAACATCTCGTATGGATTCCATTCATCCACATGTTCCCATCCACTCATGGATTCCATCCATCCACAAGCTTTTCAAAAACTCATATGGATTCCATCCATCCACACGTTTTCAATCTCTCATGGATTCCATCCATCCACAAGGTTTTCGTAAATCATTTTGAAAAACAAAGTCTAATCCATGAAAAACTTTCACGCAGCATGCCCATGACCGTGGGCACGGCTATTCAGGATAGATTATACACTCTGCAGAGGTTGTACAGCTTTACTCACAAGACACGATCATTCCGGATTGCCACGAGAGTTACACACTTCCTTTGGTGTGCAACGACGAGATCATGACAAGGCCTTTACAATGCAAAACCTTCAACCTGGCCAAGCCAACTCTAAAGTTTCACCCCAATAAGGAATCCACTAGACCGGGACCCCCTCTTGAGCCGAGTGAGACTTCTCATGGCCTACGTGACGCTCACTTTCAGCCTACAACATGACTCGGGTTGGGAGCCGCAAATTCTTCAGCCAGGACTGTCCCATACCAGCCTTGTGGTAGTACGCTAGGGCTTTGCAACAGTAGCTCACAGACCGGTTCTTAATTGACTTAGGCTCAACCACATACCCCTGTGCACGACAATCAACACTGTGTCTCCAAACAACAGTGCATGCCTGCACCCACCACCTAGCCATTAGCCTAGGTCTAAACCAGGTTTTATATTTTATTTTGAAATAATTTTATAATCCTTCCTGACTCTCCGAAGTTAGGAATACATTCCAAAAGCTTATCATTTCATGTGAAAAACTCATCATTTTATGTGAAAAGGTATCCCAACCCATAGCTATTTCTAAGCAACACTAAGCATTTGTTATCCAAAAGGTCTCTATCCATACTAGTGTACTAACTAGAGTTTTAATCTAGGGTGCCAAAGTATCGAGGAATTCAACATCAATGGAATAATTAACAAGTAGGCATTAACTAAATTTAAACTTGAATTGAAATACATTGAATAAAAATATGCATGCAGAATAGTTTAAAACAACATAAATTTTATTTTAAAATTTGGGATCAACATGATCAAGGAGCGTGACTTGCCTTGCTCTTCAGATGGGTGCAAATCTTCGTCGAAGAATTCTCCTGAATCGTCGAAGTCTACACGTGAAAATAACCCACCAAACTCAAAATAAATTCAAAACAAATTCAAATAACTTCCAAAATTTAAATTAAGGCCAGAACGTATAGAGGGGAATTTTTGATGAATTTAGAAATTTGAATGGGCTCAATCGGAGTTAGGACGAAGGAGAACGGACTCTCGGAAGTTTAAATTCAGAGAAAAAGAATAAACTGGATTTTTGGAATTATTTTTCTAAAGAAAATTGGAATTATGACGTCAGCAAAAGATTTATTTTTCAGTCGAATTATTTTTACACTGAAAATCGGATTTATGACGCCAGCATGACGTTAGCCCTGGTCGGATTTTCGGGCAGGAGGCTAACAGGTGGGCCCCGGGTCTATGGACCGGGTCCATGGATCGAAGGGGGCACTGAGGTGGCGAGGGTGGTGGGATGGCACTGATGGGGCAGTGGGGAGCCGAGATGGCGCCGAGGTGGCGCTGACGCGGCGCCACATCACCTGCCACATAGGCCCAGCCGCTGACATGGCCAGGCCGGCTGAGGAAGAGCTCTGGCACGGCAGCGGCGACAGCATTCCGGTGGCCAGCGGCGAGCGACGATGGTCGGAAAAGAGAGAGGAGCACGCGGGGAACTCGACGCTACCTGGTGCGGGGGTCGGTGTGAATTTCTTGTCGGAGGTGGGCGGCGGTTGCGGGCGGAGATGGGGGAAGTGAGCGACGGGTGCGAGAAGGAGGGGAAGGTGGCGCGGAGCGTGCGGCGCATGAAGGGAGGGAGGTGGGCGAGTGTAACATCCCAATTTTTGCTTTATTTGGAAGAAATAATTTTAAATTAATTATCTCAATTTATTTGGATTTTTCAGAATATAAAGATCTGTTTAAAAATAAAAAAATTAATATCAAAATAGGTTGGAAATATTTTTCATATGTTCAAAACATTATCAGTGAATTATGTGAATTTTTCTGCAATTTTTGGAATTTGTTTGGTATTTTTCTGACTATTTTAAAGCCTCCTATTGATTTCTGAAATCTATAAAAGATTTAAATTCTAAATCCTCCCGGCCGCCACGTGGCGCCCATCCATCCGTCCATCTCCGCCCGACCGATCCCCGCCGTCTGCGCCATCCCGCCTCCTCCTCTCCGTGCGCCACGTGTCGTACATCCGTCGGCTTCCCAGCACTAATCCTCAAAGGGATTACCTACCCTTATTGGGTAGGCAATGCCTCCCGCCTGGATCGGTTTACACCGCCGCTCTCTTCCTCCCGCTCCTCGGCTGCGTTGAGCCCGCTCGCGCGAGGTTGAGTTTCTTTTGTTTTTTGCGCGACAAGCGGGCCCACTGCCGAGACCGCAGTTCGCGTGAGGTCACCGCCGATGGGTCCCACCTGCCGAGCCTTCGTCCCCGCGCGACCGTTTCCTACTCGCGCGTCGCCGCCATTATTGCGCCGCCGCCGAGCTCGCCGCGCGCCTCTCGACCGCTTCGCCGCCATTCATGAACCCCGGAGCTCCGCGCGTCGTGCGCACTCACTCCATCACTCCGCCGCCGCGCCACCGAAACCGTCAGATAACTCGCCGCGAACGCGCGCCGTTTCTTCCTCCGCCGTGTATAAACCGACCCGCCACCCTCTCACCCCTTTGCGCTCTCTCTCTCCTGCTTCGCGTGCGTGTCGCCGCTGCTCAAACCGCCGCCGCCGGTGAGTCCTCCGCCGCGTCCTCCGCTTCGCGCCCCCTCGGTCCGCGCGCGCGTGGAGACGCCCCGCACGCCGTCCTCGGTCGCGCGCCGCGCGCGCTTCGCCCGCAGCGCAAGGCCAAGCGTCGCGACGCCTCGTCGCGACGCGCTGAGACGCGCGTCGCCGATCGCCGGACTCCGCCTCGCACCGTGCCATCTCCACCGTTATTTCCTTGATGGCTCGGATGCGCCTCGCGTCCTCATCTCGGCCCACGCCCGCACCGCCGCCTCGCCCGTCGCCGCGTCGTGCCACGCGGCATCCATCCACCGGACGCCGCGTCTCGCGCCTCATCACCGCCGCTCATCCGGATTCGAGCCAACGCCGGATCGAGCCACGCGTTCAAATCCCACCGTCCGATCCACCTCGCCGACGGCCGCGCACCGCGCGTCGGCTCGCCACCTCGGCCTCCACGTCGCTTATCCGACGTGTCAAGCCACGTGGCGGACACGTGTTTGCCACGTCGGCGCCATGTCACCAAACCCTTCGCCCCATGCCACGCCAAGATCGCCACGCCAAGATGCCACGTGTCACTCTCGATGCCGCCACGTCGGAATCGTAGTTGTCCGTGGACGCGGTCCACCGTAGACCGGGCCCACATGTCAGCCTCTGTAATTTATTTTTAATTCCATGCTGACGTCATAATTGTAATTTTCTTTAGTAAATTAATTCCCAGAAAATCCATGCTGACGTCATAATTCATTTTCAGTTAAAAGATAATTCCAGAAATTATCTTTTTCCATTTTCTCTGATTTCAAACTTCCAACAGCCATAACTTGCTCATTTTAAATCCAAATTGATCCATTCAAATTTCTAAATTCATCTAAAATTCTAATATTTCAATTGGTATATTTAGTTTCAATTTTTGAATTTTTTTTATTTTATTTATTTGGATTTCTTGATTTACGTGTAGAGACCGATTTGTCTGAGGAACTTCAAGAGCAAGCCCCGGAAAATTTCAACCCAGCACAGGAAGGCAAGTCTCCTTTGATCATTTTGATCCTATGTTTTGCAAGTTTTCTTTGATCAACTTGCTCAAATGAATTATAAAATGATTAGGTAGTTATTTTAAATTATTGCATGCGTATGTTATATCAAGTGATAATTTGATGTAGAAAATTTAGTTAAATACCCAATTTGTTATACCTTCCATTGAAAATTGTTTAACTTGTACCATTGTCAACTTAGGATATCCCTTTGACTCAATAATGAGTTAGTATTACATCTGTGGAATTTATAAATACTAGCAAATGCTTAGCGTAGCAAATCAATGTAATAATGCTCAAATGAGTAGCGTGTTTACTAAATGTTTTGATGAATGATTTGTTTGAACATTGGTAATGGATGTTACCATTGTTAAATGATTTGTTTGAAAAGTGGTAATGGATGTTACCACCGTTAATTTGAAAATAAAATGAAGTTCAAAGGAAAAGTTGACAAGGGTGGATGGAAGGTTTGGTGGTGCGATTAGCACGAGAATTTTTGGAATTGTGAATGAACCACCACAGTCGTTTAAGGACCGACGCTTGTGTTTGTCCAAACCGAGCAAAACAAAGTGCAACCACAAGTCTATATGGGTACGACCTAGCTAACTAACCTATAAAGGTGTAGTTTAGATATCACCGTGGTGTATTGAGTGCCAGGGTGTACTGGTTACTCATAGTGAGGGACAGGGTTTACTGTACTCATACGGCGCAAGAGGGGGCTCCGACTCGTGGATTCGAGTTGTGGTGAAACCTTAGCGGGTGGTATCTAGCTATATTGGAGTAGGTGAAAGGCTTTGTGATATTTTATCTGGGTCTCATGCCAAAGGAAGCATGTTGACTATTAAGATAATTTATCTCTTGTGGGTAAAGTGTACAAACTCTGCAGAGTAATAAACTATTCGAATAGCCGTGCCCACGGTCAAGGGCGGGCAAGGAATGCATTCACATGGTAGAAGTTTGATTTTGATTTCAAAATAAAATGGTTTGTCAAACTTGAGAGTGGTATAACTCTCATGATTTAAATCTGGTGGTGTAACCAGATCAGGTGGCTTAACCTGAGTTTTGAAAGTTAGCAGATAGCCTAAGTTTTTAGTGTTGGTGGTTTAACCTTCACTAAGTTATTTATCTAAATTCATTTATGAAAAACAAGATGTTTGTCAAATGGCCTTTGAAGTAATTATGTAGATTTGAAATAAAATGCTGATTTTTTGCAAAAGAACCATATAGCCTTCCTTTATGAAGCCTTGCATCTATGCATTTTTCCCAAGACTTGCGGAGTACAATTTTTGTACTCACATGTTGCTCTACAATACCTTAGCAGAGAATGAAGAAGCTCAAGCTGGAGAATTCGACTTCTGTGCCGAGTGTGGATACGGTGGATTCTTCCCGGATGCTTAGGACTCGTTTCCCACCAATTGCTCGTGGCGTATTGATGGGTCTTGCTTTAGTTTCTTTTTGCTTCCGCTGTAATTTTCTGTTTGGTGTGAGGTCTTAAAACCTCATTTGTAATAAAGGCTTCGAGGTCTGTAATCTCGATTATGATAATAAAGCGTTGTTGGCAATGTATCATCTTTTCTGTTTGAACTGTGTGTACTAGCGTTGATCTGGGACTAGTACTGTAATGCACAGGAGGTCCAGGAGTTTCTACTCCGGGGTCTCACAGAAGTGGTATCAGAGCCATCTTGACTGTAGGACGAACCCTAGGTTTTGGGAAGTTTTAAGGACTTATGTTTAAAAAGAATATATTAAAAATATATAAGCTTCTTTGCTTCTACTCTCCTCTTACTTAGTATCTTGTTTCTGTCCTCCCTTTTTCACTATTTAAAAACCTTTACTGATCTCTCCTCTTTTCCAACTTGTAGATGGCAGGTTCGTCGTCATCAGCCCCGTGGGATCACCATTCTCATGGCGAGAGTGAGGGAGCTTTTGCGACTCTTCTACGGCAGCTAATGCAGCATCCAAGTACACCCAACGGCCTATTTTCAGAGGCGGAACACGCGAGTGATGAGCACGGACTCTGGAGCATGGAGGTGTTCATTTACGCTCGAGACGGGAGGATTGACCCGCTTGAGCGTCATATTGAGTATCCACGGACCTTCCGCTCGATGCGATCCAGATGCAGCACGATTGGCTATCTCGGAGTTGTGCAGAGGCACAAGGAGGAGCTACGACGATCACCTTTTGCTTCTTCCCGACGACGAGAGCGGGATGACTCATCCGAGCTTTTCCACTGGTGGTGGGCGACCGCGCTTGTCTCACGGTGCAAGCACACTCTGGCGGCTTCAGCGACTTACGCGAGCTCAGCAGAGATCGGACTTCTTCGAGGTCGCTACGTCGAGCTACGACCACTCCGACACTCTCCGAGCCCAGCTACTGCAGAGTGAGGTTGCCCACGCCGACGCCGCTCAGCTAGGATCGCTGCCGAGGCGCAGGTAGAGCGTCTTCGAGCCGCTACCACTACACCGACTCCACCAGCCCCTGTTGCTGCTCCACCCGCCACGGGACCTCGTACTAGGCTTATCGCGAGGAAGAGTGTGCGGCGCTCGATCCGCCACCCAACGTTGATATTGGAGGATCTAGCCGAGGACGCCGCTATCTCGCTCGGTTTTCCGATTTCGATCGAGTCGATCACGGTCGCGTTCGCGAACAACCGCCGTGGTTGTGGGCAGAGACACTTATCTCGATTCGAGGAGGACCCGAGGAGGATCCGGAGGAGCGCATCATCGTGGAGGATGAGTAGTTAGTTGAGTCGATAGTACCCAAATAATTGTCCACGTTTTTAGAACGCTTTATCATATTTTGGTGTGTTGGATGGATCTGTACCAAGCCTATGTGCACTTGTGGTGCAGCCATTCATAAAATTATCTTGATTTCAATAAAGTTTTCCCTAAGTGGTTGCTGGTTTCTTCTTGTGTGTTGGCTTGGGATGTTATTTAGTTTCCCTAACCTCTTATCTATGCTAGTTCCTCTTACCTTTTGCTAACCACGAAACCGTTTGGATGGTGAACACAAGGAACAATCCGGCAAGAGTCAGTAACCTAATGCTCAACCAGAAGACAACATTCCACCTCCGCGATTCAAGCTCCCAACATGGAATGATGATGGCCATGCATTGCAACTACTTCAAGCTTTGGCCCAAAATCAAGTCCAACAAGTCCAGCAAGCACCAGTTCAACAGCCACAGTCTAAACTTGGGGAATTTATGAGAACTCGACCTCCGACCTTTGCAGGATCTGTTGACCCTTTGGAGGCGGATGATTGGATTAAAGAAATAGAAAGGAAACTCAATTTGGCTCAATGTGCGAGCATGAGAAGGTTCTCAGATGCGCCCACCAACTCAAGGGAGTTGCTTTGCTAATTGGTGGGATAACTCACTGTGCGCACATCAAGATGCCCGAATATTGCATGGGAAGAATTTTTGGAAGCCTTTCGTACTGCTCATATTCCTATGAGTATTATGGAAATGAAGAGGAAGGAGTTTCATCAGCTACAACAAGGAAACCTTAGTGTTTCCGCATATCCGAGTAAATTTATCCAATTATCAAGATATGCACCGGAAGATGTGGCGATCGATGCCGCAAGGATCTGGAGGTTTATGGGAGGAATGGACCCCAACCTCAAAGTTCAGTTAGTCTCCAATGACTACCCTACTTTTCAACATCCGTGAACAAAGCTTTAGTACAAGAAGATGCTCGTGTCGCTTTTGATGCTAGGAAAAGGAAGTTTCAAGCCCAACAGTTTGCTAGCGGTTCCGTCAACGCCCTACTCAACAACGATACAACCGGCCTCCGGTGCATAATCATCCAAGGACACCCATTTCCGCCTCGCCTTTGCCTCAAACTCCTAGAACTGAAATGCAGCCCAACAACAAGCAGAATAGAAATGTAGGCTGCAGGAGTGCAATGCTACAATTGCAAAAATATGGGACACTATGCCGCAGCTGCCCACGAAACGCGTCAGCGATAACCCGGTCCGCTTCAACTGGATCCTACACCAAAGCAAGAGCTCCAACTACGGTCAAGGCCGTGGAAGCCCTCGGACACCTCGGACTCCACACCATTCAACAGAGGGCGATCAATCATGTCACCGTAGAAGCGCGGAAGATGCACCGGACGTAGTTCGGTAAGTTCTGGTTAATTCAGTACCAAGCAATTATATTATTTGATTCGGAGCTACACATTCATTCGTAACAAAAGCTTTTGCTGAAAGAAATAATTGGAATATTTGTTTGCTAAAGAACCTATGATAGTCCAATCTCTGGAAAAGAATTGAGGACTAAATTGGTTAGCCCTAGTGCAACCATAATTATAAATGGAGTAAAGTTTCTAGCGAACCTTATTATAATAGACTCGATGGCATAGATATAATACTTGGTATGGATTGGTTGATCAAGTATAAAGGATGATAGATTGTGCCAATCGTGCCATTACTCTTACCAATTCTGACGGAATCCAGATAAGACATGAGGCAGTTATGCACTCAAAGAAGAACATTATGTTAACCAACTTAAAAGGGAAAAAGTTGGAGGATGTGTCGGTAGCTTGCGAATACCCGATGTTTTCCACGAGGAATTGCCAGATTGCCACCAGATCGAGAGATTGAATTTGTTATAAAGCGGTACAGTACACCCCAATATCAAAAGACCTTATCGGATGTCACCGACGATTTAGCTGAAATCAAGAGGCGATTCAAGAATTACAAGAGAAAAGCTTCATTAGACCAAGTTCTTCACCTTGGGGAGCCCTGCTTTTGGTAAACAAGAAGGATGGTAGTCGGCGTATGTGCGTGGACTATAGAGCTTTAAATGAAGTAACTATAAAGAATAAGTATCCCTTACCCGGATCGACGATTTGTTCGATCAACTCAAAGGATCAAGTGTCTTCTCCAAGATTGATCTTGGTCGAGATATCACCATTGAAGATTAGACCGTAAGATATACCAAAGACGACCTTCGCCACAAGATATGGACTATATGAGTATACGGTGATGTCTTTCGATCGACAAATGCCCCAGATACTTCATGAATTTGATGAATAAAGTATTTATGGATTATTTAGATAAGTTTGTTGTTGTCTTTATAGATGACATTCTTATCTATTCGAGAAACGATAAAGAACATGAGGATCATCTAAGGATAGTATTGCAAAGACTCGTGAACACCGATTATATGCCAAGTTTAGCAAGTGTGCGTTTTGGTTAAAGAAAATTGAGTTTTGGGACACGTAATTTCAGCGAATGAGTATCGTAGATCTGGAAAAGTTAAGGATGTATTAAATTGGACTCCACCCAAGACAGTAACCGAGATCAGAAGTTTTCTGGGTTTAGCTGGTTACTATCGTCGATTCATTGAAGGCTTTTCCAAGATTGCCAGACCTTTAACCCAGCTGTTAAAGAAAGAGAAGAAATTTGAATGGAGTAAATCCTGTGAGGATAGTTTTCAAGAGTTAAAGAGGAGGTTAACTTCAGCACCAGTTCTGCGATTACCGGATATTAGAAAAGATTTTGAAGTTTATTGTGACGCATCCAAACAAGGTCTTGGATGTGTACTAATGCAAGAAGGAAAGGTTGTTGCTTATGCGTCAAGGCAGTTAAGACCTCATGAAGAAAATTACCCCACTCATGATTTAGAGCTAGTTGCTGTAGTGCATGCTCTAAAGTTGTGGAGGCATTATCTAATTAGTAATCGGTGTGAAATATATACGGATCATAAAAGTCTAAAGTATATATTCACTCAACCCGATCTTAATCTGAGACAAAGAAGATGGCTTGAACTGATAAAGGATTATGATGTGGGAATACACTATCATCCAGGAAAGGCCAATGTAGTGGCAGATGCTTTAAGTCGGAAGATCCATGTTAGCAATATGTTGATTCAAGACAGTCAGTCAACTCTTCGTGAAGAATTTCAGCGTCTTAATTTGGGAGTGGTAAATGAAGGAATTCTATCTACATTAAAGGTCCAACCCACTTTAGAAGATCAGATCAAGGCAGCTCAGAAAGAAGATGAGTATGTTAAAGAAATAAAAGATAACATGAAGAAAGGCAAAGCACCTGGATTCTCAGAAGATGAAGAAGGAATTCTTTGGTTTGGAAAAAGGATTTTAGTACCGGAGAGAAAGGAAATAAAAGATTTAATTCTAAAGGAAGCTCATGAATCAGGATATTCCATTCATCCCGGAAGTACAAAGATGTACCAAGATCTAAAGGAAAGTTACTGGTGGACCAGTATGAAACGAGAAATTGCAGAATATGTAGCTTTATGTGATATATGTCAAAGGGTTAAAGCAGAGCACCAACGACCTGCCGGTCTTTTGCAACCTCTGCAGATACCTGAATGGAAATGGGAGGAAATCGGAATGGATTTCATAACAGACTACCAAGAACCAAGTCGGGTATGATTCAATCAGGTTATAGTGGATCGCTTAACAAAGGTTGCACATTTCATACTGTAAAGACTACCTATTCGGAGATAGATTGGCGAGCTCTATATGTCAAGAATTGTATGTCTGCATGGAGTTCCAAGAAGATCGTATCGGATAGAGGAACGCAATTTACCTCAAGATTTTGGCAGAAGCTTCATGGAGTTTTGGGCACCAATTTAAATTTCAGTACTGCTTATCATCCTCAAACAGATGGCCAGACTGAACGAGTGAATCAGATATTGGAAGATATGCTAAGAGCGTGTGCTTTAGCCAACAAAGCTAGTTGGGATCAAAGTTTACCCTACGCGGAATTTTCCTATAATAACAGTTACAGTCTAGTCTGAAGATGTCTCCGTTTGAAGCCTTGTATGGCAGGAAATGCAGAACGCCATTATATTGGTCAGAGACTGGAGAAAGTCAAGTATTCGGACCCGATGTCTTGAAGCTAGCTGAAGAGCAAGTTCGATTAATACGAGACCGATTGAAGATAGCACAGACCAGACAAAAGAGTTATGCAGATAATCGTCGCAGAATGTTGGAATTCGCACCAGGGGATCATGTGTATTTGAAGGTGTCACCTTTAAAAGGGATGCGACGTTTCAAGGTCAGTGGAAAGCTTGCTCCAAGGTATATCGGACCATTTCTAGTTATAGCCAGAAGAGGTGAAGTCGCATATCAGTTAGAGCTTCCTCCTCAGTTGTCAGATGTACATGATGTATTTCATGTATCACGATTGAAGAAGTGCTTAAGAGTACGGAGGAATTAATATCTTTAGAAGAGGTGGATTTAAAAGAAGACTTGACGTATCCGAATTTCTGTCAAGATTTTAGAAGAAGCGAGCGCTGTACAAGAAACAAGACTATCAAATTTTGCAAAGTGCGGTGGAATAATCATCCGAATCGGAAGCAACTTTGGAGCGTGAAGAGGATCTTGAGCGAGTTCCCTGATCTATTTTTCAGTCCTTCCGAATCTCGGGGTCGAGATTCCTTCTAAGGGGGGTAGGTTTGTAACATCCCAATTTTTGCTTTATTTGGAAGAAATAATTTTAAATTAATTATCTCAATTTATTTGGATTTTTCAGAATATAAAGATCTGTTTAAAAATAAAAAATTAATATCAAAATAGGTTGGAAATATTTTTCATATGTTCAAAACATTATCAGTGAATTATGTGAATTTTTCTGCAATTTTTGGAATTTGTTTGGTATTTTTCTGACTATTTTAAAGCCTCCTATTGATTTCTGAAATCTATAAAAGATTTAAATTCTAAATCCTCCCCGGCCGCCACGTGGCGCCCATCCATCCGTCCATCTCCGCCCGGACCGATCCCCGCCGTCTGCGCCATCCCGCCTCCCCTCCCTCTCCGTGCGCCACGTGTCGTACATCCGTCGGCTTCCCCGCAGCTAATCCTCAAAGGGATTACCTACCCTTATTGGGTAGGCAATGCCTCCCCGCCCGACTGGTTTACACCGCCGCTCTCTTCCTCCCGCTCCTCGCGCGCGTTCGAGCCCGCTCGCGCGCGAGGTTGAGTTTCTTTTGTTTTTGCGCCGACAAGCGGGCCCCACTGCCGAGACCGCAGTTCGCGTGAGGTCACCGCCGATGGGTCCCACCTCGAGCCCTTCGTCCCCGCGCGACCGTTTCCTACTCTCGCGCGTCGTCGCCATTATTGCGCCGCCGCCGAGCTCGCCCGCTCGCCTCTCGACCGTTTCGCGTCGCCATTCATGAACCCCGGAGCTCCCGCGCGTCGTGCGCACTCACTCCATCACTCCGCCGTTTCGCCGCCACCAGAAACCGTCGTATTAACTCGCCGGCGAACGCGCGGCCGTTTCTTCCTCCGCCGTGTAAAAACCGACCCGCCACCCTCTCACCCCTTTGCGCTCTCCTCTCTCTCCGTTCGCGTGCGTGTCGTCGCCGTTCAAACCGTCGCCGCCGTGGGATTTGGTCGCCGCCGGTGAGTCCTCCGCCGCGTCCTCCGTTTCGCGCCGCCCCTCGGTCCGCGCGCCAGGGAGACGCTCCCGCACGCCCGTCCCTCGGTCGCGCCGCCGCGCGCGCTCGCCGCCGCAAGCGCGCGTCGCGACGCCTCGTGCGACGCGCTGAGACGCGTCGTCGATCGCCGGACTCCGCCTCCGCACCGCGCCATCTCCACCGTTATTTCTCGATGGCTCGGATCGCGCTCGCGCGTCTCATCTCGGCCGCCCACGTCCGCACCGCCGCGGCCGTCGCGCGTCGTGCCACGCGGCATCCATCCACCGGACGCCGCGTCTCGCGCCTCATCACCGCCGCTCATCGGATTCGAGCCAACGCTCGGATCGAGCCACGCGTTCAAATCCCGGCCGTCCGATCCACCTCCGCCGACAGCGCGCGCGCCGCGTCGGCTCGCCACCTCGGCCTCCACGTCGGTTCTATCCAACGTGTCAAGCCACGTGGCGTATACGCGTGTTTGCCACGTCGGCGCCATGTCGGCGAAACCCTTCGCCCCATGCCACGCCAAGATCGCCACGCCGGCATGCCACGTGTCACTCTCGATGCCCGCCACGTCGGCAAGAATCGTAGTTGTCCGTGGGCGCGGTCCACCGTGAGACCGCCCACATGTCGACCTCGTAATTTATTTTTAATTCCATGCTGACGTCATAATTGTAATTTTCTTTAGTAAATTAATTCCCAGAAAATCCATGCTGACGTCATAATTCATTTTCAGTTAAAAGATAATTCCAGAAATTATCTTTTCCATTTTCTCGATTTCAAACTTCCAACACCATAACTTGCTCATTTTAAATCCAAATTGATCCATTCAAATTTCTAAATTCATCTAAAATTCTAATATTTCAATTGGTATATTTAGTTTCAATTTTTGAATTTTTTTTTATTTTATTTATTTGGATTTCTTGATTTACGTGTAGAGACCGATTTGTCGAGGAACTTCAAGAGCAAGCCCGGAAAATTTCAACCCAGCACAGGAAGGCAAGTCTCCTTTGATCATTTTGATCCTATGTTTTGCAAGTTTTCTTTGATCAACTTGCTCAAATGAATTATAAAATGATTAGGTAGTTATTTTAAATTATTGCATGCGTATGTTATATCAAGTGATAATTTGATGTAGAAAATTTAGTTAAATACCCAATTTGTTATACCTTCCATTGAAAATTGTTTAACTTGTACCATTGTCAACTTAGGATATCCCTTTGACTCAATAATGAGTTAGTATTACATCTGTGGAATTTATAAATACTAGCAAATGCTTAGCGTAGCAAATCAATGTAATAATGCTCAAATGAGTAGCGTGTTTACTAAATGTTTTGATGAATGATTTGTTTGAACATTGGTAATGGATGTTACCATTGTTAAATGATTTGTTTGAAAAGTGGTAATGGATGTTACCACTGTTAATTTGAAAATAAAAATGAAGTTCAAAGGAAAAGTTGACAAGGGTGGATGGAAGGTTTGGCTGGTGCAGTTAGCACGAGAATTTTTTGGAATTGTGAATGAACCACCCTGGTCGTTTAATGACCGACGCTTGTGTTTGTCGAAACTGAGCAAAACAGTGCAACCACAAGTCTATATGGGTACGACCTAGCTAACTAACCTATAAAGGTGTAGTTTAGATATCACCAGTGGTGTATTGAGTGCCGTGGTGTACTGGTTACTCATAGTGAGGGACGGGGTTTCTTGTACTCATACGGCGCAAGAGGGGGCTCCGACTCGTGGATTCGAGTTGTGGTGAAACCTTAGCGGGTGGTATCTAGCTATATTGGAGTAGGTGAAAGGCTTTGTGATATTTTATCTGGGTCTCATGCCAAAGGAAGCATGTTGACTATTAAGATAATTTATCTCTTGTGGGTAAAGTGTACAAACTCTGCAGAGTAATAAACTATTCGAATAGCCGTGCCCACGGTCAAGGGCGAACAAGGAATGCATTCACATGGTAGAAGTTTGATTTTGATTTCAAAATAAAATGGTTTGTCAAACTTGAGAGTGGTATAACTCTCATGATTTAAATCTGTGGTGTAACGGATCGGTGGCTTAACTGAGTTTTGAAAGTTAGCAGATAGCCTAAGTTTTTAGTGTTGGTGGTTTAACCTTCACTAAGTTATTTATCTAAATTCATTTATGAAAAACAAGATGTTTGTCAAATGGCCTTTGAAGTAATTATGTAGATTTGAAATAAAATGCTGATTTTTGCAAAAGAACCATATAGCCTTCCTTTGTGAAGCCTTGCATCTATGCATTTTTCCCAAGACTTATGAGTACAATTTTTGTACTCACATGTTGCTCTACAATACCTTAGCGAGAGAATGAAGAAGCTCAAGTGGAGAATTCGACTTCGTGTAGAGTGTGGATACGGTGGATTCTTCCCGGATGCTTAGGACTCGTTTCCCCAGTCAATTGCCTGTGGCGTATTGATGGGTCTTGCTTTAGTTTCTTTTTGCTTCCGCTGTAATTTTCTGTTTGGTGTGAGGTCTTAAAACCTCATTTGTAATAAAGGCTTCGAGGTCTGTAATCTCGATTATGATAATAAAGCGTTGTTGGCAATGTATCATCTTTTCTGTTTGAACTGTGTGTACTAGCGTTGATCTGGGACTAGTACTGTAATGCAAAGGAGGTCCAAGAGTTTCTACTCCGGGGTCTCACAGCGAGTGCGGGAAAGAGGGGAGAGGCAGGGAAGGGTGGGAGTTGGCGCAACGGATGGCGGCGGCGGGTGTGGCGCGAGGTGGAAGAAGGGGCGGGAAGGAGACACGCTTGACAGGCGGGCCCGAGGTGGCGGAGAGAGAAGGAAGCAAGCGGTTGACAGGTGGGGCCAGGAAGAGAGGACGAGAGGGGAGGGCTCGGGCGGCTGAGATGGTGATGCGAGGATCGGACGACTCCAGAGATGAGAGGAAGGAGAGGGAGCGGGAGCGGTCAGATGAAGATCGAATGGCCGAGGGAGAAGGAGGCGACGGACGGGGAGATGGGCCCGGGCACTCGTGCGGCCGATCCGGACCGCCCACGTGGCGAGCGAGGAAGAGGGATAGGCGGGATCCGGTCGGCAACATGGGCGGGATCTGGCCGTCAACGTGTTGGCCGGAGGGGGGGTTGGGGTTTGAGTTTTATTTTTAGATTTTGGGATTTTCAGAAAAACAGGGAAATTCAATAAAGCTAAAAAAATGATATAAATTCCAAAAATTCCAGAAAAATTCTCAGAAGTTCCTGAAAATATTTTGGACTTAATAAAATTATTTTCAACTAATGTTGGTACTATAATTTTATACTTAAAATACTTTTTAATTTCTCAAATAGGTTTTTAAATTCCAGAAAAACCAGGAAACCAAATAAAACCCAAATAACTCCAAATAATTAATTTTAAATAGGATCTTTATAGAAAATCAAAATATCATTTTATTTAATAATAGTTTTAGGTTTTACTTAAAAATACTTTTCAAATCCAGCCTTTTCAAAACTGAATTTTAGGGCAAAACAAAATTAAAATTTAGGCACCAAAACACATATTTTTATTTTAAACCAAATTAATTTAATTTAATAATTTGTTTCTCTCAAAAAAAATTTGAAATAAACAGCTGGGCTGTTACAAATAGCTAGGCCTACAAGAGTAAGTTTGTGTAGATTTCAGAACTCAGATTGCTTGCTATGTTAGGTATCGGGATTGAAAGCTAAGGTTGTTTAACTACCGAAACAACGAGAAGGCATATGGTTCAAATGTGTTGTATGTGTTGGGTTTGCACTTACGAACAATGTGTTCATATGTGTGCTTGTACTACTATGATGTATTAAGATGGATTAATGCTTGTTTAGGTGAAGGTTCGGGTTTAGTGCCAACAACGCATCGTCCACAAGGTTGAACAGGCAAGTGCATGGTAAAATGGTAAATTTAGAATAGTGAGCTATTAGTTGAATTTTGATGCACTACCTACAATGCTATCATGATTTGATTAGTCATGTTTACCTATTGTCATATTGATGAATGATGGGTAATGGTACATGAGATGAACTATTAATGTTGATATCTTGCCGAATAATGGTTATTCGAACATGACCTGTTGATATGCTTAAATGAAAAAGTTGCATTGCATACATTCATGTCATGAAAATAGATGGCCTTTGTGGAATATATGGTTTACTTTATATGGACACTCCAAGGGAGTGGAGAAAAACTTACTTCGATAGGCACCCCACGGGAGTGGAAGAAGGCCTATTTCAGTAGACACTCTACGAGAGTGGAGATTAAGGTCCCCCTATGAAAAGAATGGGCTATTGAGGTCCCCACATGAAAAAGGGTAGGCTTAGGTGAGTATCGACGGGTACTCACTTTGCTATATTGATATAAGCTAAAGAGATGAAAAGTGATGTACATATGCATTTGCATTGTGTAAAAAAGGTGCAAATGCATAAGAAATGGTTGATGAAAATGAATGGGGTTAAATGAAAAATGAGTGGTTAAAGAGACTGTTGATGCATAATGAATGATACATGTAATTGTTGTTTACTATTTTACTTTGTACTTGCTGAGCCTTGGACTCATGCTTATTTTGTTTACTTTTTTAGGTGATTCTGATTGATGGCATGGACGGAATGGGAGTAGACCTTTTGCACCGCACTTATTAAATAACAACTTAGCCACCCACTTAGCATTCATATTTAAACTCTTGTTAAGTTGCTTTAGTTAAACCTTTGTTCGAGTTTGCTTTGGAAATATTGAAGGTATGTGTGGGACACGGTCAGTCCCCTTTTGCTTAAACTAGAGAGTAGGGTTCTTCTGTCAATGCTATTTCCATATGCATGTCTTATGTGGTTTGCCATTTTGTTATAGTATGTTCTCGAGCTCATGGTTTCGGTCATTCGTGGGTGCGAAGCTCCAAGTCTTATTATGTTCTGATTATTGTTGTTATGAAATCAATTATCTTTATTGTAGTTTGACCAGTATATGTTTATTGCCCCCTGTTTGTAGTCATATAAACAAAGGAGGTGCTGCCAAAATTTTTAATAGCAGCGTTGCCTTGAGAATGTTAATATGTAGTGGTAGAATTTCGGGCTCTGAGGATGGGTCGGGTTGTTACAATTTATATCAAAGTGGACATTAGGTCCGTGGTGAAGAAAAAATTGACAACTTAGCTTAATTATTAAACTAAAACTCCAGGTTGATTAATTACTAAAATTTAACTTAGGCCTAATAATTAAATTAAACTTGACACACTCTGGTGCATAATAGGATGGGGTTTAGGCCAAGCATTGCATTTACATTTCCATTAGCAGTATTCTTGATTAATCATGGTATACGATGGATGATTATGAACTGATTGTGCTATTGTTTATTTGAGATGAAAATATATGCTCGAGAGGTAGAAGCTGTGGTGCTGGTTGAGGAGGCCGTGGCCAAGCAGGGCCACTGCTAGAGGTTCAGCAGGAAGCACCTCATGCGGAGGTTGCTTCTACTGAGCATTCCATAGCTAGGAATCCGACAAGGTCTTCAACCTTGCTGCGAGAGTTCATAGAAGAGGTTCACACACTTCACCATCAACACCTGTAGCCCCTACTACGGTCATACCCATTGCTACCCCTACTACTGTTCTGGTCACAATGGAGGCAAGGATGGGCCTTTGCGAGTGGTTGGCTTTATGATTAGATACCTTTGATGGGTTTGCTACATTAGTCCAACTGCTGATTGGTTGCACTATATGGGAAGGCAATTTAAAGACCTAGAGATGAGCTCATAATTGAGGGCTTACTTTGTGGCCTTTCAGTTGAAGGGTCAGAAGGACATCTGGTGAGGAGTTTTTAGCCAGGACCCCTGCCTAGGGTCCAGCCACTTGGGAGATCTCCATGGAGCAGTTCAAGGTGAAGTACTACCCAAAATCTTTTATGGAGAGTATGTAGGTCACCCTGTCAACCTTTGTGCAGGGAAAGATAACTGGAGCTGACTATGAGTTGGGGTTCAACAACCTGACCCATTTCATACCATTGGTTGTAAGCAATGATTTTGAGAAGGCTAAAAGGTTTCGCCAAGGGCTCAACTCTGAGTTCTAGCATGTTATGGGAGCTACCGCGCCACATAACTTTAGGTCTATGGTAGAATAAGTCAGAGGGATGAAGATGAAGATGTAGCTCACCAAAGGGCTGCAACCCTCTAGTGGTCCAAGTGCTTCTGGTGGTGACCAGAAGAGGAATTTTAATGGGGGGTGGCTCATCTCAACATCCCACTTCTAACAAGTTTAAGTGGAGCCAGCGTACCCCACAATCATCCAAGTCTAAGTCCTCGAGGCTACTTTCCTCGGCGCCTCATCCTTCTTCGGCTACCCAAGCCTATCATCCTGTTCCAGGGCAAAGGCTTGATGTACTTTAAGTGTGGCAATGGTCATCGTGCTGTTGATTGCTCCTAGGAGGGGAACTGCTACCACTGTGGCTAGGTAGGCCATAAGGCATTGGTGTGTCAGTAGAATCCCTTAAGCATCATCAAGTGGGAGCTGGTACCTGCATCGTCATCAGTTGCTTCTACTTAGGGGGTCAGTCCAGATGTTGGTGGCTACCCCTGCGCTATAGCCTTCTCTTTCTTGGGCGCCATCTATTGGGTACTCCTAGCATCCTACACTATAATAGCCCAGGTTTTTATTAAAATAAAAATTAATTAAAACAAAATTTAAATTAAAAATAAGTATTCTTGTTGCTTAAATTCTATTTTTGGATTTGCCCTGGATTTCTGTTTTTGAAAAAGCTACATTTAAAAAGTATTTTAAGAGAAACCTAAAAATATTATTAAATAAAATGATATTTTGATTTTGTATAAAAATCCTACTTCAAATTAATTATTTGGAGTTATTTGGGTTTTATTTGGTTTTCTGAGTTTTTTCTGGAGTTTTAAAATCTATTTTGTAATTAAAATGTAATTTGAGTATGAAAATATAATAGCAACATTAGTTGGAAATATTTTTATGAAGTCCAAAATGTTTCCAGGAAGTTCTTTGAATTTTTTTGGAATGTTTGGAGTTTATTTCATATTTTTCTGAGGCTTATTGAAAATTCTAGGCTTTTCTGAAAATTAAATCAGAAAATAAAAATTCTAAAAACCTTCCCCCTCCCCTCCGGCCGCCACGTGGACGGCCAGATTGCTGTCCACGCAGTCGCCCGATCCCGCCTCCCCCTTCTCTCGGGCCGACACGTGGCCGGCCTGATTCGCGCCACGCCACCCCGCCAGCCGGCCCATCCGCCCGTCCACCCTTCCTCTCCCCTGAGCCATCCGATCTTCATCCCCTCATCCCTGCCGTCCCTCTTCCTTAACTCCCGAAGCCACCCGATTCACATCCGACGCCCGCACCTCCCTCTCGCACTCCCTCTCTCTGTCAGCCCGGGCCCACTTGTCGGCTTTGCCTCCTTCCCCGCCTCTTCTTCCACCTTGCGCCGCCACCGCCCGCAACCGCCGCCTCCACCCTTCCCGGTCCCTCCTCTCTCCTGCGCACGCTGCCCAACTCCCTAATCGCCCCCGCACGCGCCGCGCCCACCTCCCCTCTTCCTCGTGCCCGCTCGGCCACGTCCATCCGCAACCGCCGCCCCAGCCTCCCACGCCGGCGACGCCTTCCTTGCACCCCCGCACCCCTCCGGCCCTATAAAAGGACCCCCGGTTCCGCCTCACTCCGCACCGCCTCCCGCCGCCCCCAATTTCCTCTCTCTGCCGCCCTAGCGCCCTGACACCGTGCGCCATTGCCTCCGTTGCCGCCTAGGACTCTGGCGAGCAATCGCCGCCGCCCCGGGCTGTGTCTCGCCTCGTCGTCCCCATCACCGCCTTCGCCGCGCCCGTGCGCACCCCGGCCGCCCCTCGGCTGCGCCTCTCCGCCACCGGAGCCCCCTCGCAGACGTCGACCGAGCCGCGCCACCGCCCCTCCTCGTCGCCGACGTGTCTCCGTCCACCCCTGGTACCCCTCGCACCCACCGCCGTGCTCCCCGTGCGTCCCTCTCTCTCCTCCACCCCTCGCCGCCGGCCGCCGGTCGCCGGAGCTTCGTCGTCGCCGTGTCCGAGCGTCGCCCCGGATGGCGTTGCCTCGGGTGCCCAGTGGTAGCCACGTGGCGCCACGTCCCCGGCCACCTCGGCGCTGCGTCGACCCCCCTACCTCATCGGCACCACGCAGGCAGCCGTGCCACCTCGGCCGTCCTTCCCCTCCGTGGGCTCGGTCCATGGACCTGGGCCCCACCTGTCAGTGCCATGCCACCCAGTGCTGACGCCAGCATGGCGCAATAATATGATTTTTTCATAGGAAAATAATTTGGCCAAAAAGAAATTCCCAGGGCTGACGCAGTGCTGATGTCATAATTCAATTTTCTTTAGAAAAATAATTTCAGAAATCAGCCTTTTTCTTTTTCTCTGAATTTAAACTTCCCAGAGCCCGTTCTTCTTCATCCTAACTCCGATTTAGCCCATTCAAATTCTAAATTCATAAAAAAATCCCCTTTATTCGTTTCTAGCCTCAATCCAAATATTTGAAGTGAATTTGATTTTATTTTGAATTTATTTGAATTTGGTTGGGTTATTTTCACGTGTAGACTTTGACGATTCGAGAAAAATTCTTCGACGAAGATTCAAACCAAGTTGAAGAGCAAGGCAAGTCACACTCCTTGATCATGTTGATCCCAGTTTTCAAAATAAAATTATGTTGATTTAAATTATATTGCATGCATACTTTTATTCAACGTATTTCAATTCAGTTTTAAATTTAGTTATTGCTTACTTGTTAATTCCTCCGTTTATATTGAAATTCCGCGATACCTTGTCACCCTAGAATCAAACTCTAGTTAATACATTAGTGTTGGTTAGAGAGTTTAAATCAAATGCTTAGCCCTGCTTAGGCATATTAATTGGGTTGGAATATTTTCACATAAAATGATGAACTTTTCACATGAAATGATGAGCTTTACAAATGTACTCTTGACTTTGGTGAGTCAAGGAGATTTATGAAATATTTTGAAAACAAAATATTAAAACTGGTTTAGACTTAGGCAATTGGTTAGACTGGTGGGTGCAGGCATGCCCTGTTGGTCGGATCCGTAGTGGTTGACTGTCGTGCACAGGGGTACGTGGTTGAGCCTAAGTCAATTAAGGACCGGTCTGTGAGTTACTGCTGCAAAGCCCTATCGTACTACCACATGGCTGGTATGGGACAACCCTGGATGAATAGTATGCAAAGTCCCAATCTGAGTCAAGTCGTAGGTTGAAGGTGGGCGTGGTTGGTGCCATGTGAAGTCCCACTTGGGTGAGCGTGGTTGTATCCATGAGAAGTCTTACTCAGGCTCAAGAGGGGGTCCCGGTCTGGTGGATTCCTTACTGGGGTGAAACCTTAGAGTTGGCTTGGCCAGGTTGAAGGCTTTGCATTGTAAAGGCCTTGTCACGACTCCTTGCCGCACACCTAAGGAATTGTGTAACTCGCGTGGCAAAAAGGGATGATTGTGTCTTGTGGGTAAAGCTGTACAACTTCTGCAGAGTGTATAATCTATCCTGGATAGCCATGCCCACGGTTATGGGCATGCTGAGTAAAAGTTTTTCATGGATTAGACTTTGTTTTTCTAAAATGATTTTCGAAAATCTTATGGATGGATGGAGTCCATGAGAGAATGAAAACCTTGTGGGTGGAAGGAACCCATGAGAGAGATTGGAAGCTTGTGGATGGATGGAATCCGCAAGTGTTTGGAAACGTGTGGATGGATGGAATCCATACGAGACCTTTTTGGAAAAGATGATCCGGGTGGGATGCCCGAGAATAGGTCGGTGTTTGGTCGGAGCCTGCACTGACGGTATTATTTTCAATTACAAGTATTGTTTTTACATACTATATTAACTTCAGCATTTTCAATCTATTATTATATTTCTTTAAATGTTGTTTTATGCAAACTAACCCTATAAGCCTTCTATTGAAGCCTTTATCATTATGTTGCATTTTTTCGTGTGATTTGCGGAGTACAAGTTTGTACTCACCTTGCAATCTCCATACAGAGGACGATGCCGACTACGGTAAAGATCTGGGCGAGTAGGCCGTGTCTTACTGTCGTTTGCCTGTGGGCAGGCTTGGGCTTCGCTTCTTATCAGTTTGCTTCCGCAGTTATTTGCTTTATTTATCTTTTGCCAATGAGCGTTGATGTAAGACTTGGCCATAAGTGTAACATCCTGATTTTTAGAGCCTTTTTGAAGCTTTTAAAATAAAATTCACCATTTGGATTTTTCTGGAATTAATTAAAGCTTAATTGGAATTTTTATTAATTAAAAAGATTTAATATGATTAAATAAAACATTAATATTTATCAAAAATATTTTATTTGTGTTCCTTGTGTTACAAGGAATTTTTCTGTATTTTCTTGGATTTTTCGGAGTTTGTTTGAGCTCAATTTAAAATTCTAAAATAAAAAGAAAAAAAATTCCCATTAGGTCACCCATCGCCATGGGCTGAGCAGGCTTAACCCTAGAAATGTTACCCAACCAGCCACCAAGTCTCCTCTTTTCCTTTCTTCGATATCTTTGCATCCATCCTAGCTCTTATTCATTACAACTAGGTCTTCTTCCCAAAAGAACCATCGATCCATCAGTGCCAGACACGAACTCCTCTCTCTCTTTCCTCTCTTGCCTCCCATGGTAACTTCCAATCAGGACCTTATTTCAATGTCCTCCTAAAAGGAAATTTGTGCCAAATCACGCAAGCAATCCATCCCAATTGGCCTCTTTCCATTTCGTTCATCCGTTTGCCTTTTATCTCCTATTTTCTGAAACGGACTCTAAACTGAAATCCGCGAATTGGAGCCGGTTTCTACCTCTTCCAGGCCTATAAATACGACCCCTTGACCCCTCTAAACCCATCCCAAGCCGTGGCAAGTTCCCTCAAAGGCAGGATGCCGTCGGCATCGAGGCCCTTCGGTCCCGAATTTGCTCGTCGTGTCTTGAGCTATTCGATGAGTTTTTCCGTGATCCTTTCGCGTCACATTGTACCATCATATGCCATCTACCTCCTTACCAAGTTAATTTGGTTTTGGTGCAGCCAATCTCCCGGAATCGAGTTTTCCCCAATTTAGGTCAAGATCACTTCCCGACGTTGATTCGTCGCCTCCGTGTCGGGACCCCGAATTTCCAAACCCGGACCCTCTGTGTATTACAGCACTAGTCCCAGATCAAAGATAGTGCACACAGTTAAACAGAAATGATTCATAACCAACAACGTCTTATTACAATATTAAATAGTACTGACCGCAAGGTCTCATTATTACAAAGGAGGTTTCAAGACCTCGCACACACGAAACACAGCGGAAGCAAGATAATTATTTTCGAAGGTATCAATTTAATAAAGTAAATGTTTTACATAACTAACATTAACTTTATAGTGAAGGTTCCATCTACCGACACTAGCTAACCAATTACAATTGATCAAGTTTAAAACTGCGGGTTCCATCCACCCTCTCTGGCTCCAACAGCCAGGATACCCTTCCGAGAGTTCCCTCCACTCTCGGAATACAAAAACTTTAATTTTAAAACCAAAACCAAAAAATCTACCATGTGAATGCATTCCTTGCCCGCCCTTGACCGTGGGCATGGCTATTCGAATAGTTTGACACTCTGCAGAGGTTGTACAACTTTACCCCCAAGAGATAAATTATCTTAACAGTCACCACGCTTCCTTTGGCATGAAACACAGATAAATTATCACAAAGTCTTTACCTCACTCTAGACTAGCTAGACACCACCCGTTGAGGTTTCACCGCAGAAGGGTTAAATCTGCCCAATCCGAAGCCCCCTCTTGCGCCGTATGAGTACAGTAAATCCCTGTCCCTCACTGTGAATAACCAGTAAATCCCTGGCACCCACTTTCCACTGGTGGCACCTAAACTAGACTATCATGAGTTAATCAGCTAGGTCGTACCCATATAGACTTAGGGTTGTACGGTAGTGCTCAGTTTGGACAAACACAAGCGTCGGTCCTTAGTTGACTAGGGTGGAACATACACTTTACAAGATCTCGTGCTTGCCGCACCAACCCAAACCAACCATCCACCCTAATCTAATCCAATTTCCACATTTTATTTTATTTTAAAAGATCAGTGGCAACTCCAATCACCACTAGACGTATAAACACAAGGTTATTACAACAAATCATAATTTCCCATTTTCAAGATTTCAAAAGTATTAAATTGTGTGACTAAGCATTATACTACCATTCTATTATTCATGAATAATTATAATACTCTCATTAATGAGACAAAGGAAATTCTAGGGTAACAAAGGTACATGACATTCAACTTCAATTGAGGGCATAACAAAGTGGGATTAACTAATACCTTAAGATTTGAACTAATGTTGTATGTAAATAGCAGTGCACATAATTTAAAATAATTAAAACATTTCAAAATCATAGGTTCAAGATGATCAAAGGAGACTTGCCTTCTTGCACGCTCTCTGGGTCTTCCTGCTGCGGAGTGGAGAGATCTTCGACAACGTTGGACTCTACGCGCGAAAAGATAGAGAAACAAAACAAATAAATACAAACAAAAGTCAAATAAAATCAAAAATTCAAATAGAGGCCATATTTGGATAGATTATGATTTTAGACGAATTTAGAAATTCGAATGGCTGAATTTGGAGTTAAAATGAGAATGTTATGCTCATTTGAAATTCTCAGTTTGAATAAATCCAGAAATTATGAAATTTCTGACAGGTGGGGCCCACCGGCAGGATTTACTTTTTAACCTTTTATTTTATTGCTTTATTCTGAGTCTATGACAGGTGGGACCCACTTGACAGTGAGCCCACTGGCCCTGCCTCTGACATGTGGGACCCCTCTGGGCTCTGGGCCCAGATGTCAGTGGGGAGCGCAGACGGGTGGGGCCCAAGCGGTAGTGACCATCGCAGACTAGCGGCTGCTGCCGTGTGGGGCCCATCTGTCAACGCGGAAAATAAAGAAATGGCTCAACCTCAGCGTGCGGAGTGGGGGCTCGAACGCGCGCCGAGGGAGCCAGGGGGAGAAGGGAGTAACGGTGCTAGCCAGTCGGTCGGGGAGGCGTTGCCTACCCATACAGGGTAGGTAAACCCTTTGAGGGGTACCTGCTGGCGGGGCTAGGTAGAGGTGGCCAGAGGCGACGGTGCCGGCGGCGAGGGAAGGCCGGAGGGGTTCGGGTGAGGTCCGAAACGGGGTCCCGGTGTGAAGTTGGGTCTGTCGGAGGGGTCGGCGGGGTCCGGTGACGAGCGGGGACGGCCGACGACGAGGAAGAGCGGCGGCGCAGCACGGGTCCTCCGGTGCGATGGTGCTCCGGCGGCGGGGAGGGGCGGCTGAAGTGTCGGGGAGGTTCGCACGGGCACGGGGGTGCTTGGAGTGGCGGTGGCGGGCTCCGGGGAGGTCCGAGGCGGCGGGGATTGCTCGCCGGAGTGCTGCGGAGCTTGGGGAGAGAGGTGGTACGGTGCTGGGGTGCTACGGAGCTCGGGAGAGAGAGCGGAGGGCAGTGGGCGGTTGTGCGGAGGGAGGCGGAGCCTAGGGGGCCTTTTATAGGGGCGGAGAGGGGGACACAGGTGCGCAATCCCTTGCCGGAGATGGCGGCCGGAAAACGGAAGGGAGCGGGTAGGGAAGGAAAGAGGGGGCGCGGAAGGAAAGAGAGGTGTGGAAGCTCGGGGATTTGGTCGCGGGGTTCCAAAACCGGAGGAAGCCGGGGAAGGAAGGAGGGGATCCGCGGGGGAATCGGTGGCCGGCGCAAGAAAGGAAAGAGGGGGAGAAAGAAGGAAGGTGGAGCGCGGGAGGAAGGGGAAGACCCTGACAGGCGGGGCCCACGCGCAGCGAGGGAGAGAGAGGGGAAGTGAGCGGGCGGCTGACGGACGGGGCCCGCGGGCAGAGAGAGGAGGAGAGAGAGACGCGGGGAGGCTGACGGGCTGGGCCCGCTTGGCGGAGGGAGGGGAGTGCGGCCTGGATGGGCCAAGCGGCGACGTGGGCGGATCTGGTCCGTCCACGCGTCGGCTGGTGGGGGAGGGGAGGGATTTTATTTATTTTTTTTAGAATTTAATTTTTATTTTCAGAAAAGGTTAGGAAATTATTTAGGCCTCAGAAAAATATGAACATATCTCCAAAAAATCCAGAAAAATTCACAGAAGCTCCTGGAGATATTTTGGACTTAATAAAATTATTTCCAACAAATGTTGGTATTTAATTTGCATACTTTAAAATACTTTTTAAATTTTAAAAATAGGTTTTAAACTTCAGAAAATCCAGAAAATCAAATAAAAGCCAAATAAAATCCAATTACTTTAAAATAATTAATTTGAATTTAAATTTTTCCAGAAAGCAAATTTTGGGATGTTACAAACCTACCCCCTTATTAAGAATCTCGACCCCGAGATTCGGACGGACTGGGAAAAAGATTAGGGAACTCTGCTCTTAGATCCTCTTCACGCTCCCAAGTTGCTTCTGACTCGGAGTGGTTGCTCCACTGCACTTTACAGAACTTGATGACCTTGCTTCGCGTACGACGCTCTGCTTCATCCAATACCTTAACTGGATACTCTGGATAGGTTAAGTCCTCTTTCAAGTTCACTTCATCTAGAGGCATCTGTTCTTCTGGTACTCTGAGACACTTCCTTAACTGGGACACATGGAAGACGTCGTGCACCTTTGACAACTGGGGTGGAAGTTTCAACTGATAAGCAACTTCTTCCCTTTTTGCCGTAATAGGGAATGGTCCAATGAATCTAGGGGCCAGCTTCCCACTAACTCCAAAACGTCGCATTCCCTTGAGAGGTGAAACTTTCAGATAAACATGGTCTCCAGGTACAAACTCTAATGTTCTTCGACGATTGTCTGCATAGCTTTACTGTCTGGTTTGAGCTGTTTTTAATCTATCCTGGATCAGGCGAACCTGTTCCTCCGCCTGTTTCAACACATCTGGTCCAAACACTTGTCCTTCTCCTGTTTCTTTCCAATACAATGGTGTCCTGCATTTTCTGCCATATAAAGCTTCAAACGGAGACATTTGTAAGCTAGATTGATAACTATTGTTATAGGAAAACTCTGCATAGGGCAAACTTCGATCCCAATTAGTCTTGTCTGCTAGGACACAAGCTCTCAACATGTCCTCCAAAATTTGATTTACCCTTTCTGTTTGACCATCTGTCTGCGGATGATATGCTGTGCTGAAATTTAGATTTGTTCCCAAAAGTCCATGCAGCTTCTGCCAAAATCTTGAGGTGAATTGAGATCCTCGATTTGACACAATCTTCTTTGGAACTCCATGTAAACACACTATTCTTGACATATACAACTCTGCGAGTCTATCCCCAGTGTATGTGGTCTTTACTGGAATGAAATGTGCGACTTTTGTCAGACGATCCACAATAACCCAAATCGAATCATGCCCTAATTTTGTTCTCAGTAATCCGGTTATGAAATCCATTCCAATTTCTTCCCATTTCCACTCGGGTATCTGGAAGGGTTGTAAAAGTTCGGCAGGTCTCTGATGTTCAGCTTTAATCCGCTGGCACACATCACACAAAGCTACATATTCTGCAATCTCTCTTTTCATTCTTGACCACCAATACCTTTCTTTGAGATCTTGGTACATCTTTGTACTCCCAGGGTGAATTGAATATCTAGATTCATGGGCTTCCTTCAGAATTAACTCCTTTATTTCTTTCTTTTCAGGTACAATAATTCTTTTCCCAAACCATATGATACCTTCTTCATCTTCTGAAAATCCTGGTGCTTTTCCTTTCTTCATGTTTTCCTTAATTTCCTTGACATACTTATCCTCCTTTTGAGATGCCTTGATCTGGTCCTCTAGAGTTGGTTGAACCTCTAAAGTTGCCAGGAATCCTTCCTCTACTACTTCCAAATTGAGCCGCTGGAATTCTTCTTGAAGTGCAGGCATACTGTCTTTAATCAACAGTTTGTTACAGTAACTCTTTCTGCTCAAAGCATCGGCTACTACATTGGCCTTTCCTGGATGATAATGTATTCCAACATCATAATCTTTTATCAGCTCAAGCCATCTCCTTTGCCTCATATTGAGATCGGGCTGAGTAAATATATACTTCAAACTCTTGTGATCCGTGTAGATTGTAACACCCCAGCCAATCAATGACCTAGAATGCTACCAAACTAATACCATAATAAGGAAAAACTAATATTCATCTTACAAAATTTCGGCAGAACCTCCTTTGTTTATTGAGTAAATCAAAGGTTCCAACATGCATAATCATTTGATATGAATAACGGTAAGCAAAATTCTCTTATAAGCAAAACTGGATTATGTTCACCATCGCACTCATAATAATACTACTTAGATAAAGAACGGAATCAATGTAAAAGAATTCTAATCTTTTATTACATGTTGAACCTATTAGACATTAATCAAATACCACTTGAATTAATCAATAATAGTGTTTAATGTTCTTTCTTTCTTCCATGGTGATTAGACCGTGCAAGTGCAACCAACTAATCCTTCTTTATTCCCATGCATGCCGATCTCATGAAGATACCTAAAACAAACAGCAACCACCACAACAACAACAACAACAAGAGTGAGTTCAACGACTCAGCAAATATAATAAATGGCAGCAAGAATAAAAGTGAACCGCACTTCACAAATTCATCCATCAATCATATAAATAAACCATGCTATGCATTATGATAAAAAATTCCTTTATCTCCTCTCTTTCGCATTTTACCGGTAATGCGGAGTGTGCATCCGTCAATGCACACCCATGCCTGTACCCTCTGGTACAGGGACCAATTGCCCATACTCCTCAAGTATGGGGACCTTTAGCCCGTCATGTCATCAACACGACAGGGACCTCGATGCTTGGTCATCTCGTGACCAAGACTTCAATAAATCATCATGATGCACAATGTGAATGTCTTAACAAATAAAACTTGCATTCACAACATCTATGCATCAGAAATTCTCCTGAACACTTTCAAATGCATTTGACCATAAACAATATCAACATACCATTAACATAATCAAGGTCACATTTACTCATAACATGGATCAAACATCTACACACCAACAATCATCAACAATCCACACTATAAAGTTTAAACCATCATTATACTTGCCTTAACCACGAGAAAACGGGGAATGAGAAGAAGGTGCGGCCCCTGGAATCTGTCCTCCTCCTGAATAATAATTATAATGATCACTAAGACAACAGTGGCGAGTCTTTAGATTAAATAAAAAACACCCCCAAACTAACCCAACATGTTTAGCCTGAGTCAAAACCCCAAACCTTTCGGCATCCTGTCCCCCTCTACAGACAGTCAACTTCAAAAATTCATATCTATTGGTACAGAAGTCTAAATAGGGTGTTCTCAGGATTTCTGGAAATATAATTAAGTTATCTAACTAAACCTAGTTGGTGAGCCTTCCTGATTCGGCCATAATCTACCCGCACCATCCAGTTTTCTTAAAACATCAAATTCTCGTCAGGCTCTCTGGACAGAGCACTAAAAACACCATAACTTCCTGTACGAGTGTCCAAATCACGAGTTCTTGTACTTTATGGAAATCTAAGACAATTACCTAAAACTTTCATTATACTGAAGTTCTCTGATTCTCCCAATATATAATCGCAAAACTCGATCTCCCAAAACTTGACGGAAAACCCTCCGATCTGCAGAACAGTCCCGCTAATAAAATCATAACTTCTGCTACAGAGGTCCGAATGACGCGTTCTAGCACTTCATGGAAAGATAATGACATCCTCTACAACTCTCTAGGAAAAGTCCAGATCTAAATCCCCACGAATCTACCCCAAAACAGCCGACTAACCCGATCTATTCTAGCAGTCCAGAATACCGACATTGATAACGCAATTAGAATATACATCTACTAGGGGAAGAACAGAGATTACCCTTGGCGAATCGCTGTAAAATACCACGAACACCCCATGAATTCCTCCTCTCCTTCTTTTCCTCTTTTTCCCTTCTTCTTATTCCCTTCCTCCGAATCCAATCGCCTAGCTGCGATTTATTTCTTTCCCCCGCTCGATCGGCAACGAATGGAAGTCTTGATCACCGGCAATGGAGGAGAGGGGAGGAAGAGGTGCTGCTGGAGGCGCAAGGGGCAGGGGAAGGGGCGGCGCAAAGGGGAGAGGAGGGGAGAGAGGGGAGATGGCGGCTAGGGTTGAGGGGGTGGGGCGCCCCCCCTTTTTGGCCGGCCTCCCTTGGGCCAAAGCCCAGGCCCAGGTTGCCCATTTTTTTCAAAAATTCTCCTCTAAAAAATCTTTACTTAATTCTTTCCTATAAGGTCCCTCCCTTCCTATAAGGGGAAGTGAGAGAGAGGAGGAGAGAGAGACGCGGGGAGGTTGACGGGCCGGGCCCGCTTGGCGGAGGGAGGGGGAGTGCGGCCTGGATGGGCCAGGCGGCGACGTGGGCGGATCTGGGCCGTCCACGCGTTGGCTGGTGGGGGAGGGGAGGGATTTTATTTATTATTATTTTAGAATTTGATTTTTATTTTCAGAAAAGGCTAGGAAATTATTTAGGCCTCAGAAAAATATAAAAATATCTCCAAAAATTCCAGAAAAATTCATAGAAGCTCCTGGAGATATTTTAGACTTAATAAAATTATTTCCAACTAATGTTGGTATTTAAATTTCATACTTTAAAATACTTTTTAAATTTTAAAAATAGGTTTTAAACTCCAAAAAATCCAGAAAATCAAATAAAAGCCAAATAAAATCCAATTACTTTAAAATAATTAATTTGAATTTAAATTTTTCCAGAAAGCAAATTTTGGGATGTTACACTACGGTAAGCTTCAGCCCTTGCCGTAATTTTTCTTATATTTGCCTCATCGCGTTCTACGCCGTGCTCACTTCCTTTTCCCCGAAAAGCCTCCACAAATTTTTGCCTCCGAACCTCGCCATAGCCGCCAATGGCATCTCGTGTCCCCATCTATCCGGTGATGTTTTTTCCCAATCCGTTCACATCATATTGTGCCAAACCATCCCAGGTAGCTACCCTCCAAGTGGTTTTAAATTTCATTCACCGAGCACCAAGATATCAAGATTTTGCTTTTTCCTTCCCGACGTTGTTCAAATGTCGTTTGCGTCGTCTCCGGTGGGTCTTTGGCTGAGCCAACAATTTTCCTAGCTTCACCAAGCCACGTTCTAGCCCGTGCTCACCCTACTTCTTCATGTCCTATGCCTGAGTTTTATTCCTCTCCTACCCATGTCGTTGTAGCCGCCCGTACCGTCATCGTTCTCCGTTTGGTGTGCCGTCGCTTCCTATGTGTGCCTTGGGTCCCTAGCAACCCATTTTGATAGTTAGATTCACCACCCGTGCCTCCTCTCGCCGAAGCTAGCCTTCTCTCCAAAAGTGCTGCTCTCGGGTGAACAGTAACTTTTGCTATTTTCCAGCATTTTCTCGCCCGGCAAACTTTAGATTGTTTGTTCTCCTTCATCCGAACTCCGATTGACCCAATTCTTTATCCTAAATTCATCTAAAATTGAGCTCTACCTTTTGGTTCTAGTTTTAAGGTTTTTGGAGTTTATTTGAATTTTATTTGAATTTTGTTTGTAGTTATTTGCTTTGTTTGTTTGTCTTTTGCGCGTAGAATCCGACGTCGCCGAAGAGTTTGTTGTGCCGCAGTGTGACGACCCGTGTCATTACCATGGGGTAATAACACTAGTCAACGGATTGTTACTTGTCATTTCGGTAGAACACCGCATTTAACAAGCAACAAGCCAATCAAAGTAGTTGCAACAGAACAATAATTAGAGACTGAAAGTACAATATTTATTTCAACCCGTAGGTGACTTAAGGTCGAGCCACCTAATTGTTCCATACGGTTACCATAATTCTGCTCCATTACATGACTAAGTACTACATTAGTGGGAGATACATGTTTATTTATAATGTAATACCCGTCTGTCCTGATATGACAATCTAAGGACTGTCTATTCCTCCCAGCCGTCAGATACGGCCTCCACCTCGTCATCCTCTGCAACCTCATATCCCGAGGTGTCCTCATTTTCAAGCCCACCCTCTTCAAAACCCAAAAATTTCCCTGCTGAGAAATGCTCTGAAATGGGGAGATTTAATAGCAAGAGTGAGTACATTGTACTCAACAAGTTTATAAGTAATGATGCAATCTTAACCATATTTCTGTCCGTGTCATACCTGATCCAATCTTCCGAAAGACATAATATAAGTTTTGAAAGTTTGGCAATGTTTTAACTTATGAAATATCTATCAGTCATTCTGGAACAAAAGAAAACCAGTGTTTCTCCCCGTAGACTCTTATCCAAGAGACTGGCATGAATTCATGATTTTTAGTACTGCGCAGACTTGTATCACTTTACCCATAATTATTCTGAATTCTTATGGACACTGGTCATTCGCATTTCCTTTGATGCGACCCAAATTCAGAATAAAGAATGTTTTCTCGACTCTTTTCACTATGTCTCCATCCGACTATAAAGCCGTTGGTCAAGCGGTTCTGAATACTCGACACTCCACATACGCTAATATAAGCGACTTGGGACTCCCGGGTTTTCTTACCAGCTGAGCCCCCTTCCTACTTTATTACTTACCCAGTATGGAGATAATAGCAATAAAAGAGAGTAACTTGTTCCGCCCGTTTAGCACGGGAGTATGGTTGATACTGTTTTACGGTTCATTTCAGAATGAAGATTGTTTTCTAGTCCTTATATAATAACCATATGTAGAGGGTCTCACCTGCCCCTGAACTCTCAATCCAGAGCACCCTCTACCCTCCTTTATTAATTTCTTTACAGTCCACTGCTCCTCTAGTGGACCTGTTCTCTTTTCATTCTTATCATGTTATCCATACTTCTGACCATTTTCCTTTTTCTTTAGAAGTTACTTTTAATGCAACATTCGGAAAGTTAGAAATAACTGCCAAAACAAAACATTTTCATGAACCACAGCAAGCTTGTCAGCCTGCTTTACTTGCCTGACCGAGAGGTAGCTATCTCAGTGATTGTCTGGACAATCTCTTTTCCTGGAACCAAATCCCTTCCTGCATTATTTTAAAATAGAAATACAGATTTTCAAATGAAGCAATAACCCTTGTTAAACTTTAGTTTTAGGAGTTTAAATCTCTAGGCTTTAAAGGAGGATTATTTACAGAGAGTCTTTGTTAATAATTTTCTTACATATTTTAAATTGATGATGTACATGTATTTTAGTTTGCTGTTTATTTTATCTTTTTATGTATTTTGTGGACTCCTCTGAAATTTCAGGTTTATTTATAAAAAAAAAAGAAAACTGGCCCACTCGGCCTCTCGGCCTGAGCCGGCCCAAATGACCGAGCGGCCCATTCGGCGCGGGGGTCATAGGACCCGGCCGATGCCTTGGCTCCCATCCCTCCCCTCTCTCTCGGCTACTCCTCCTTTCCCCTCTCTCCTGTGGCGCCTCCGCCCGCATCGGCCCCGCCGACCATGGCGCCGTCGACCGCCGGCCTTCCCGCGTCGCCTCTAGCGGGTCTCGCCTCCCCCTCGGCTCTCCTCTCCTCCTGGCGCCGCCGGTTTCTCCGGCCTTGCCATCGGTGCTCGCCTCCTCCTCCCAGTCTGCCGCCACCGATCTAAAATCGGCCGGTCCCCCTTGGTGGGATGAGGTGCTAGCTGCATGGATATGGTGTGGTGAGCTTTTAGGGCTTGGATTTGGTGTTTCCCCTTTTTTCTATTTTGTTTTCGGTGGAGTATTTGCGGTGAACCGGAGATGTAGGTGGATTTCCGGTCGGCCGGCGCTATACCTTGAGCCGCCGCCACCGGATCTGCCACGGTGGGCATGCGCCTCGGTGAAACCAGGCTTCACCGACGCATCTGGGCGTTGTCCTCTTCCTCCTTTACGGCGGCGCGCCATGGCAGCGGCACGCTGCCGGCGCACGGCTCTGCTCTAGTCTTTATTGGCCCGTGCTCCGTCTGCTACTCACCGGCCTCATGCGCCTCGGTGGCCATGAACCACCGACGCCATGTACTAGTCCTTCGGCTTTACCAGGTTCTCCTTCTCCAATCCTATCCCCTACTCTTATGCACTCTTGGTGATTTGTGTAGAATATGCATGCTATGATGATTACTAGTTGAGATGTTGGTTTTCAGTGAGCAACCATGTGGGGGCTGGGCATGGACATTGCGCCGGGGGGAGCAATTGTTGATGCCCAGGGGCTCATGGACGGCCACTAAAGCCTCTGTCGTGTTAGTTTTTTTTGGGGTGAGCAACCGTGGTCTCTTATGGCATTTGTACAGGTATTGTGTATGCCGATTCTCTGCCTTAAGGGTGCACTGGATGGCTACCCTAATTCGGTTAACCTAGTGTAGTGAGTGGTCCATTTTCCATGCTTGAGTTCTATGGGCTAGCTAGTGGGACTTACTTACATGGGAAACAAGGGCTTTTCGGAGCCTTACCTTACTTGTGTCGTTGGCTTAAGGGAATGAGGTGGTCCTGCTTTCTTGGCTGTCTAGCCCTTGTACTGGTGTCGTGTGTCGGCTCTCGGAGTACCTCCCGGCCGGTGTACTTGGTGCTCATCCTTCGGTCTTGTTGGTTCCTTGGCCTCCGTTTGGGTGCTAGGGTTTAAATTGGGAATGCAGCTTCTTGGGCGAGAAAGTGGTTGCATGGGATTGATTTGGGGATATTGGTGTCTTGTCTTTGTTGTTGATGGCTGCACTGTCTCTATGTGCCTCTTCTTCTTTGGGGCAGCGCTATGCAATGGTCGGTTAGTGAGCTTGAGGGCTTCTCAAGCTTTGAAGTGGTGGAAGGCGTGCTTGTGATGTTCGTAGTGAGCTCTTTACCATGGCACTCTCTTTTTGGTATGGCAAGGACTTGGTCTCTTGCTGCCTTGTGGCGTTGAGGTGAGACGTGGCTTGGCTCCGTCTTGGCTATGCATGCATGGTGGACTCGTGTCCTCTATTAGTCATGCATGGTGGTGGCTTTGTGTATGCATTTCGAGGCTTCACGGTAAGGAGGTAAGTTGCGGATGATGAACATTTTGCTACGCGAGATGGTGCCGATTTGTCTTTGACAAATCCTGGTATCTCTATGCGCGCTTGCCCAAGAGCAAGAATGATAACCCAATTTCTGACGGCAAACATTTCTATTCCATTTCAGTTTTGTAACTGTATTTTGGGCTAACAGTTTTGTGCAGGTAATTGGTGGTTGCGATAATATGTAGTCTAATGTATGTACGCTTTTTGTTGTATGAGATGGATTCCAAGTTTGTAATATCGAGTTGTAATTTTCATCCTTGTAACTTGAGAATGTAATTTTTGTATGAGAGTTCATTTATGAAATCTGTTGTATAGTTGGAATCTCTTCAGTAATTCAGATTGTTGATATATATATATATATATATATATATATATATATATATATATATATATATATATATATATATATATATATATATATATTCTCATTTGATTTGTGAATGTGAGTTGGATTTATTATCATTATTATTTTTGTAATTATTGTTATTAACATTAATTATATTCTTAATTGTGTGTTGTTGGTTATTTACTTTTGAGGGTTCTCACATTGCTCTGCTGTGATTTTCTACTCTCTCCTCTGGTGGCTGCGTGTGATGTTTGGCTTGTGACGGTGCTGTGCTTGTGGCTTCTTGATATTGTGTTGAGGTCTGGCTGTGGGCCTTCTCGAACGTGTGTGCTGTCTCAGTGACTAAGCCGTGCTGCCCTCCGGTTGCTGTGTGGAGAAATTTAAAAAGGGCATTATGGTAATTTGGTTTACGTTGGCTGGTCTCTATGTCAAAACAGGTTTGTTTGCCGAGTGACGACCCTACGGTTGTGCGAGGTGCCGACTGGCCTCCAGACGGTCAGGTATCTCTGTTAACGGATTACCCTGCCCGAACTTAACCTCTAGGGCTCTGACGGTCAATTTCTATCTGCTTTCTTTCGCTTGTTTTTATTCACTCTTTTGTTCGGTCTTTTTCGGTATTAATAATTACGGTTTCACTCATAAATGAAATAGCGGCATAGTGGCAACTCGACGACAGTGTCTAATGTATGAGATGACATGAATGTGTTTCAGCTTTCTCTTAATATTGATGTCTAAATGATACTGACTATTATCTAAATGTAATTTCTATTCTTTGTTAATTCAGATGAAATGAATATGTATGAGATGAACTGGGATGTAAATTAATTCCCGAACTTCCTAACTAGATACTATTGTATTGCTTCATTTTCGAGATAGTTATTTGGTTAAGACACAAAATTGTATATTTATTGTAATTTGTATTGTGGCTATTATGTAATGCAAATTGTAAGATTTTTATTTGATTCTTCATAAGTTCTAGTTGTCGCTCAATGGATGTTATGGATTTTACCCTACACGGAGTGTAATTTAATTACTGTGGTACTATGGACTGTTATATATATTTAATTGAGTGGAAATCTTTTACTTTGTCGTGCAATTGAATTTTATTTCTCATTTTAGTCTACACCGTTTAATATTCGCCCTCGTCGATGAAATTGTGAAAACAACGTATTAGTTTATCGTTCGTTAAGTTCACTTTAGACGACTGCAAGAAAAGTTTTAAATTCCCCGTATTTTAGATCATTAGCTACATAATTAATCTTACTTAACGTCCTAATTTGTCATTTAGGGTTAATTAACGACGTGGGTCGTTTCACGCAGCAAAAGGAACCAAACAGTGCACAAGAAGGCAAGTCTCCTTTGATCATTTTGAACCTATGTTTGTGAAATGTTTTAAATTATTTTAAAGTTATGTGCATCGCTATTTCCATAGAATCTTAATTTTGTTTTAGCAAGTTAGTTAATCCAATCATTGTTATGCCCTCACTTGAAGTTGAAAGCCATGTACCTTTGTAACCTTAGGATTCCTTTGTCTCAATAATGAGAATTATATAATTCTTTGGTAATATTAGAACGGTAGTAAAATGCTTAGTCGTGCTATTTAACCTTGGAATGGGAATCATATTTCATTCGGGCGGATGGTTGGTTTGGATTGATGCAGTAAGCACGAGATCTTGTAAAGTGTATGTTCCGCCCTAGTCGATTAAGGATCGACGCTTGTGATTGTCCAGACTGAGCACTACCGTACAACCCCAAGTCTATATGGGTACGACCTAGCTGATTAACTTACGATAGTCTAGTTTAGGTGCCACCAGTGGAAAGTGGGTGCCAGGGATTTACTGGTTATTCACAGTGAGGGACAGGGATTTACTGTACTCATATGGCGCAAGAGGGGGCTTCGGACTAGGTGGATTTAACCCTTCTACGGCGAAACCTCAGCGGGTGGTGTCTGGCTAGACTAGAGTGAGGTAAAGGCTTTGTGATATTTTATCTGGGTCTCATGCCAAAGGAAGCATGGTGACTATTAGGATAATTTATCTCTTGGGGGTAAAGTTGTACAACCTCTGCAGAGTGTCAAACTATTCGAATAGCCGTGCCCATGGTCAAGGGCGGGCAAGGAATGCATTCACATGGTAGATCTTTGGTTTTCATTTTAAAAACAAAACTTTGGTATTCCGAGAGTGGAGGGAACTCTTGGAAGGATATCCTGGCGGTTGGAACTAGTGTGGGTGGATGGAACCCGTAGTTTTGAAACTTAACGGTTAGAGTTGGTTAATTAGTGTTGGTGGATAGAACCTGCACTATAGTATGCTTATTAGTTTCAGTTAAAACAATTACTTTACAAAGCAAATGCCTTCGAAAATATTTAATGTTATTTGAAATAAAATATTGCTTTGTGCAAAAGAACCATATAGCCTTCTTTTGTTAAGCCTTGCATCTACTGCATTATTTCCCAAGACTTGCGGAGTACTTTATGTACTCACATGCTACACTTAAAATAAACTCAGAAGGATATGAAGCTCAAGAGGGAGACTACGACTACTTCGCTTGCGGATTCGACGAAGGATTCCCGGAGTAATAGGTCGCGCTTCCCCAGTCAATTGCCTGTGGTGTATTGATGGGTCTCTGCTGGATTTATTTTGCTTCCGCTGTGTTTCGTGTGTGCGAGGTCTTGAAACCTCATTTGTAATAATGAGACCTTTCGGTCAGTACTCTCTGTTATTTAATAAAGCTTTGTTGGTTATGTAATCATCACTGTTTGACTGTGTGCACTAGCTTTGATCTGGGACTAGTGCTGTAATACACAGAGGGTCTGGGTTCAGAAATCCGGGGTCCTGACAATAAGGTTGTACCCTTTTATTTAATATAATTGGTCCATTGTGCTTGGTATTTATCTTTATTGTACTGTGTGCACTAGCTGATCCTGGATTAGTGTGATTTATACAGAGGATCCAAGAGTCGTTACTCCGGGTTCCGACATACACTGACTACTCCAATTCAGTATGTTGCATTGCCTCTATTTCTAATGCCACCACAAACAGTGTGTCGGGGCTCTCACCGCTCCAGCGCCACCTGGAGTCTACTGTTGCCTAACGTTGAGACCTCGGGTCGACTTGACATGGTGGCAGGTACCCTATTTGTAGATTCGTATGATGCCCTCGTTCTTTTCGACTCTAGAACTACTTATTCTTTTGTGTCATGTGAGTTCACTAGAAAGGCAAAGCTGAGTATGCAACAGATTTCGTAGTTGGTTATATAGTCAGCTCTCCAGGGGGTATCATTGTTAGCTCCACAGTGTGTCCTGGTTGTATGGTTTCAATAGATGATGAGGATTTATTGCCAACCTGACGGTTATTCAGATATAGCCTTTTGATGCTATCCTTGGCATGGACTGGTTATTTCGCTACCAGGCCGTGAATTCCTGCTTGTGAAAGATAGTCACACTGCAAGCTCCTTCTGGGGAGGAGATAATCATTCAGGGGAATGCACCTCTGTGTTCTCTCTTTGTGTTGGCCAGCTTGTTCCCTGGCTGGCGAATGGTAAAGTCTGGTTCACTTCTAGCACTTGTGGAAAAGCCGAGCGTGTCTTTGCACATTGAGGATATTCCAATAGTGTGTGAGTATTCCAATATATTCCATGAAGAGCTTCCGAGAATGCCACCCAAAAGGGATGTGGAGTTTAGGATTGATCTTGTTCCTAGCACGCGACCTATCTCTTTGTCCTCATACCATTTGGCATGATTTTTCCAAGAGGAATTGAAGAAGCAATTGGATGGGTTGTTGTCCAAGTTGTTAATTCATCGTAGTGTGTCACCTTGGGGAGCTCCTATCCTATTCACTGAGAAAAAGGATGGGAGTTGACACATGTGTATAGACTATCGTTCTCTTAATCAGTTGACCATCAAGAATAAATACCCTTTGCCTCGCATCGAGGACCTGTTTGATCAATTGAAGGGAGCCAAGGTGTTCTCCAAGATTGATCTACAATCGGGGTATAATCAGATTCATGTGCGGGAGCAAGATATTAAAAAGACTGCTTTCTCCACAAGGTATAAACACTATGAGTATAAAGTTATGTCCTTTGGACTAATGAATGCCCTGCTGTCTTCATGGACATGATGAACAGTATGTTGTATAAGTATCTTGATGACTTTGTGTTGTGTTCATTGATGATATCTTGATTTATTCCAAGATAGAGGAAGAGCATGAGAGGGAGAATCTGTTCTTTGCCAAGTTTAAGAAATGTGAGTTTTAGATTTCTGAAGTAGGCTTCCTAGATCATGTGATTAATCAGGAAGACATTTCAGTAGATCCAGCCAAGATTTCTACGATAGTAGACTGGAAGAGGCCATCTAATGTTAAGTGGATGAGAAGTTTTCTTGGTTTAACTAGTTATTACCGGCGTTTCATGATAGTCTTCTTTATTATTGCCAATCTAATGTCTCATCTTATGAAGAAGGGCATGAAATTCCATTGGATTGATGAATGTGAGCATAGTTTTAGTACTTTAAAAAGAGAATGACCTTTAAAAAGAGAACGACATCAGCTATGATGAGAACGACATCAGCTATGACGATCTCTACAGTGACTCCGATGAGGTATGCCCCTCCTACAATCAGTTCAATGATGCTTTTCAAAAATTAGGAAAGTTTTATGCTAGGTCTAGGACTAGGTGCGGTGAGTTAGAGAAGGAGGTGGAGAGCTTGTCACGGGAGTTACTTCACTTAGATCTACTCCCTCCTATGATGATTGTGATGTATATACTTCTTTACTTGGAGATATTGAGAAACTAAGGACCTCACATGATAATGTGATTTCTGAGCTGGATTTGCTTATAGTGGAGAATGTTAGTTTGCTAGCCGAGTTAGAGTCGTCTAGGGTTGCTTCTTTATATTCTGATTCTGTTGAGACTACAGTCTGCACCTCATGTGAGGATAAGGATAATGCTTTTAGAGGTTTGCATACCATGCTCCTTGATCTGCCTAAAATTTATTATAATTGTACCAACTTGAAGATTAATTTAAAGAAGGCAGATCATAAAATTGCTGAAATACAAATTGCTTTGCCTAAGCCTATTGTTTCTTGTGCCAACTACCCAAAATTAACAGCTGAACTTAAATCAATTTCTAAGCATTTTCAAGACATGTGTGATCACAACAAGAAAATGGCTCCTAAGGCACCTATTAGCTCACCATGCAATAATTGTGAAAAATTAAAATCTAAATTGATTGCATTAGATAAAAAATATGTGAAGCTAACTAAGGATCTACTAAAGAAGCCACAATCTGCTTGCTCTTTTTGTGCTGAAGTAGGGGAGAAATCTAAGGAAATGCAAGAGACTTTTAGGAAGAGTTACGAGGACTAGATGGCTAGGATTAGAACTACCCCCGTGTGTCTTGAGAAGCCCTCAAGGTTGAGGCGGCCGTGCTTTCAATCTTCATCTTCTGTGTCTTCATCCTCTTCTTTTGGTTCCTCATTCTCTCTTTATCCTTGTGCTTCATGTGCCTCTCTTTTTCGAGAGAATGAGTACCTCATTAACACGCTTAAAAAATTTGTTGGAGGTAAGAAAAGGCTCAATCTTATTCTAGACAAATCTAAGATTTGCACGTTTAATCAAGGTCTAGGACATGCTTTCTTAGAGGATGTAAGAAAACATCCCCCTGCTGTTATTAGAGCTGTAGCAGCAGGCGTGATCGAAGTCATGCCCGAGCCTAAGAAAATTGAGTTTAAGTCTACGAGCGTTGTCCAGGGGATTTTGGATAGTAAGATTATGCCACCTGCTGCTTCGACCTCTCGGAAGGCGAAGCCTCATCATGTTGCTTTGACCTCTCAGAAGGCGAAGCATCATTGCACCTTCGGTTAGAAGGATGGACATGTGATTGAGTTCTACTTTAGGCACTCCAAGAGTGCGCAAAGAGACCGTGTTCGTGCTCTTAGGGTATTTAGGGTCAGCCTTAGACTCGGAGTGCTCCCAAGACCAACACAAGGTCTAGAGTTATAGATAGCTCTTCTAGCTTTCTTGGTTTTAGATTGCATTGAGGACTTAGTTTTCAATGTTCTTCTGGTTTTGGTCCTCAAGTTGCTTCTGGTCAAGGTGTCTGCCGTCCTGAGGATAGACCTCGACAGATGGGCGATGGGTTGGAGAGGGGTTTAGGTCAAGATGGAGCTGGTTGGATTAAGGCTAAGGTTTTAGTGGATGCACACTTATGCGCTTTGAAAAGTGTGTATAAGTGAACTTGTGAGAGTAAAACCCGTGTGTGTGGGGTTAACAGATTTTCTCCATTGTAATAGTAGATAGGATCCATTAAGGAGTGTAGGTGGCTGGTTGCCCACCTATAAAAGAGGATGGGATAGAGACATGTAGGGTTAGCCATCAAACCCATCTCTTGTGCTCTCATCTCTAGGGTTAGGGTTTGAAAGTGAGTGTCTTGTGTGCTCTTTGTCCTTTAAGGTGGAGTGGTTGTAAAACCTAACTTCTCAAGTAAGCAATACATCAATCGTTTTGCATCTCTCGTGTCTCTTTTGTTTTTAATTGATGTGCTTGACTTTTGATTGGCTTTGATATCTCTTCTTTATCTCTTGTGATCTTGCTGTGCCAAGAACGTATAAGAGATGAATATAATCCTTGGAAATACATCTCTATCCATCTAGCCACTTTGATAGCAAGATTCACAAGAAAATCCAGTTTTGCTTTATTTTGGCCTCTTTAGTCCATCTCTTGATCAAACAGTTTTTGGTTAGGATTTTTTGGTGTTCTAGCTTGTTGTGACATATGGAAATACATCTAGAGCCATCTTGGCCATCATCTACTCACGAGTAAGTTGTATTCACCGTTTGGGGTTTTGGCTTGGTTTTGGTGTAACCTTCCAACAAACTGAAAAAGGTCTCAACTTTGATCATGATTTTCATAATCGTTTATTGGAATAAGTTCATGATATGATAGAGTAGATCCCTGCAAATTTTCATGTCATTTGAATCTATGGATCAAAAGTTCTCTCAATTTTGAATTTTGAAATTGTTCTGAAAACATTGTTCATCATGATTCTACTCTAGCGGATGTACCGTAGTTATTGTAGCGGTAGTACTCTAGTCACTGTAGCAAACGGTAGTACCACAAATTTAATTGCGGCAGTTCCGTTTTCGCTGATTTTTCTTGGATTTTCTGTGTTTTAATCACTGATTTTTGCAGTGGTTTTCTATTCTGATCTTTATAGTTCTGTAGTTATTAAAGTGAATAATTTATGAATATTTAGAAGAAAATTTCAAAACACTATTTACTGCCTCTATTATCATGTTCGGTCTATCACTGTGAGCCTCCATCGCGTCTGGGTTTGGTTGCGCTGCATCCTCACGAACAGACAGAGCTTCACACCTCGATTTGACACCACACCTGTGCAGGAAGGGAACAGGGGAGAAGGATCTGCAAGAGGCCAAAAACACACAAGGAGCAAAGATTCTGAGAGATCGTGGAAGAACATTGCAGCTTTGACCCTGTACAGTGCAGAGCTGAGCGGCCCTTGTCCACTCTCTCTCTCTCTGGACCCATTGGTGCGTCGGTACACCTCCAGCCTAGAGCTCACCACTTCTGTAATCGCTCGCAGTCTAATGTACAGTACACTCCCTTTCATTGGCGCACACGAATATCGATCTGCGCACAATTTCTACACAATATCATATGAAGTCCTATACTAGGTTGAATGGTAAAGACAGAATCATGAGTTCACACATAAACATATAAGTGAGAAGCGGAGGCCGAGAGCATTTTTCGTACACGGTCATGGCGTTGTCAAACAGTTGAACACAGCTGCAAGAGGCCAAAAACGCAGAACTATTTATTTTTTAGAAAATTTAGCCCTTAGACACCGATCTTAGATGCTGATATTAGTAAATCTAGTCTCCTCTTTAGACTTATCTACCGAGCTAGAGGTCTGCTGAGCTCCAGTAACTCAGTAGCTCGGCAGGTACCTGCTGAGCTCTCCTGATTCAACAGGTCGCCAATCGATTAGTGTGTATACTTTAATTAGCGTCAATCATATTTAATTAGTGTTAATCATATTTAATTAGTATTAATTATATTTTAATTGGTACTAATAATGATCTTTAATTAGCATTAATCACACGGCATTAAATGGTGCCGTTGTGCACTGCTGCCGCTGAGGGGTGGCTCGGCAGCACTTGTTGCCAAGCTAAGGGAGTTGGTAGGAGCTACCGAACTATTATAGCTCAGCAGAAACCTACTAAGGAGAAGATTAGATGTAGGACCAGACAAGCAATAGAGGGGGAAGGTGAATGATATCTTTAAAATTTTCCCCTAAGTAGTCACTTATCCCTTTTCTCCAATAGCTACAAAGCTATAAAGATTAGGGTTGAAATCCCACTTGAAAACCGAAGAAATAGAGTCGAACATAACTAGACAGCAGGAAAAACAACGTGGTCGAAATTCGACTACCAGTCAGAAGTTCAACATGGTTAAAAATCAACTACTGAACGAAAATCACCGTAGTCGAAAACCGACAGCACGTTGGAAATCAGTGTAGTCAGAAGTTGTCTCTCGCGGTCGACGAATAGGGAGCGGTCAAAAACCAACGTAGTCAATAACTACCGAGACCAAAACCAATGTGATCAAAAATCAATATGGTCGTAACTAACGTGGTCGGACGCCAACGAGTGGTCGAACAACCAACACGGTCAAAACTAGTCGACAACCAAAGTGATCAACATGGTTGTAAGCCAACGAGTGGTCGAACAATCAACATGGTCGGAACCAGTCAGTGTAGGATCGGATATAGCAACTGGGGGGCAAATGGTGCCTTTTAAAAATCTACCCCAAAGTATCCACGAAACAAATCTTATTCAATAGTTACAGAAACTATGAAGAAGGCATGTTTATGCTCACTAGCAACCAGAGAAACTTGGTAGACAAATCAACTAAAAGAAATAGAAAGCACATTAGAGGAACCATGCCAGGGCGGTCAGACCGCAGTGCTTCGAGCGGTCTGACCGCAGGCACTCGGCCGATCGAACCGCTTTGATTCCGCCGGTCAGACTGCCTTGATCCCGCTGATCAGACCACCTTGATCCCGCCGGTCAGACCGCCTTCACTGGGCCGGTCAGACCGCTAGAGGGCCACCGGTCGGACCGCCATGTAGTGGCCGGTCTAACCGCCATGCACAGACCGGTCAAACCAGGCCAAACCCTAGAGGTCTGACTGGCCCCCTAAAAACAGAGCAACGACTGAAGATTTTTGCACAGTTATTACTAGAAATGCATTCTTCAGAGAAATTGAGGGTTTGTTGCTGATCTTCTCAAGCCAAAACAGCAAGACTACAAGCTTAATAGCAAGAAGGTCCTCAGGAAGATGGGAATTCAAACAAAGATCAAATCAACAGGAGGAACCTGATTTTGTTAGGAAATAAATAGCAGGATGAGGCAAGATCCACATTACTTGAGAGTTCCTCATCTTTTGAGTCTGAAACTCTGGATTTCAATGAGATATGATCTCACATATGGAATGTACAAGTTTGAAGCCATCTTTTGAAGGGAAATCAAAAGGTTCAGACCTGCCCTGACTTCAAACCCTAGCCTTAGAGAAATAGAGAAAAAGCTTCATCTCAATTCTTGGAGAGAAATCAGCAAGAAGGAAGTTTGCTCTCAGGAATAGCTAGCCAAATGGCTTTGGAGTATATCCTAGGTCAAAGCAACCAAGTCTGCATCCTCTCTCCAAAAGAACAACTCAAAATCCACTGGTGACAGAGAAGAACTGAGAGAAGAGAAACAAACAGAACAGAACCACGAACTCAGGAAAGCTCAAGAATCCAAACCATCTCAGAAACAACATTTCTCATATTGATGAAATGATTACACAGGAGTTCTCTTACAACCAACTGACTACATCCCCATACGCAATTGAGGAGAAATGACTGCAATCTCACTACATGCTTCCTGAGCTAACTCACACGAGAGAGACTACACTAGAACATACACAGGCTGCTTGCCTTCTTTCTTCAGCCAACTCCCCTCCTCATATAGAGGGAGCTCACATGAGCACACATGCCACAAGGAGAAAATCAAGAAGAGGCAACCCAAACCCACTCCAGCCTCACATACACATATGAGGCAACAGGTCAACACAGGAAAATGGAGGGAAACCAGCCTCTCCACTCCAAACTTGAGTCAATTCTCCAAATTGCCCTCAACCACCTTCCTGGAAGCTTCCCGCAACCGGAACCTTGACCGTCTGGACCTCGACTCCTCCTTGAGTCTAGTCCCGGTCCGCTCCGCTGCACACGACTGCACCCGGCATCCTGACCGTCTGGACCTCAGCTCCTTCCTGAGCCTAGTCCCGGTCCACCTCGCCGCTGCCCATTGTGTCCACCCGACTTCGACCGACTGGACCTCCGACTCCACCTGAGTCTAGTCCTGGTATGTTCCGCCGCACACGACCGCAACCGACATCCAACCGTCTGGATCTACGACTCCTCCATGAGCCTAGTCCTGGTCTGCTCGTTGTTGCCCTTCGTGTCCTCCACTGGTAGCTTCAGCTCCGGTTCCTCGTCTCCCGACTCGCAACCACCTCAGCAGCCTCGATCATCTTCGGCATCCCTGACCGTCTGGACCTCAACACCTCCTGTGCCTAGTCCCGGTCCACCTCGCCTCACCATGACCTAGCTCTGAAGTCCTGCAGTCACATAGACAAGCAAACCATCACATAGCACCGCACGAAACAGCATAATGAACAATAGCATTAATGACTCAACCCTAGAATACCAAAAACAAACTCAAACTCTCTAACTCAAGCGTCAATTACTCATCACAAACATGGGGATACCTCCACATGGTCTCTCAGTCAGCAACCAAAGTAATCAACGTGGTTGTAAACCAACGAGGGGTCAAACAACCAACGTGGCCGGAAGCCAATAAGTGATCTGCGACCACATGGTCGATTCAGTTCAAAAACCAACCAGTGAAATCGATGATCAAAGAGCGGTCGAAAATCCCACGTGGTAGGAAAAACACGAAGCGGTCGGAAGATTGAACGAGGTTGAAAACGATGCGATGTGATCTGGAATTTGACTGTGGTTGAAACCAACGTGGTCGTAAATCTGGTCGATGTTCCAAACAGAGAACTGCACCGACTGTTTCAGCTCTGATTCAAAAAGAAAACAGAAGGAACTTTTGATCCGTAGATCTTAATAATATGAAACTTTGTAGAGATCATTTCTAGGGTATTGTGAATCTATTCAAACAAACGATCATAAAAATCATGGCCAAATACCTTTTTCAGTTTATTAGAAGGTTATATCAAAACTGAGTCAAAATCAAAATCGGTGAATATAACTAACTCGTGGGAGGATGATGACCAAGATGAGTCTAGATGAATTCCCATATGTCATAGCAAGTTAGAACACCAAAAAAATTGACTCGAAAACCCTTGGATCAAGAAATCACACTTTGAGACCAAAACAAGAGCAAAACAATCAAATCAAGATGAATTCATGAAAATATGCAAAGAGTGATGTATTGCTCACTTGAGATGGTTGAGTTTACAGCCACTCTACCTTGAAGGACAAAGAGCACACCATGTGCTCTACTCTCAAACCCTAACCCTAATCAAGAAAGCACATGGGAGACGGGCTAAATGGTTAACTCTGCATGTCTTCATCTCAACCTCTTTTATAGGTGGGCAACCAGCCACCTACATCCTAAAATGGATTCTATCCACTATTACAATGGGGGAAACCCGTTAACCCCACACACGAGTTTTACTCATTCAAGTTCACTTATGCACGTTTTTCAAAGTGCATAAGTGTGCATTCGCTAAATCCTTAGTTTTGATCCGCCTTGATCAAACCAGCTCCGTCTTGACTTAAACCACTCTCAAACGTATCGCCCGTGCGCCGCGGTTTTGATCCAAAATGGTTTCCGATGTTTGGGTCAAAATACCAAAATACCCCTTTGTTGGTCCGGTCATCACCATCCTTTGCAAGTAATCACTATAGTTGCCACGTGTAGGTACACCACTAGCTTGCCACGTGCCGTCAAGTCTCTCCCGTCCCGGTTCCACCGAACCACAGTTCACTTGGTCCGTGCAAGCCACCTGCCATCATCCCGCTGTTCAAACTCGCCTTTAACATTCCTGTCTTTCTCGTGCCATGCTTGAGCTCACCGTCTCAACCGGCATCCTTGATTGTTCTACGCCTCGAATCCTCCATGAGCCTAGCTTCGATCACCACCGTTGACCACAGTTGGCTCCAAACGACTTTACACATATAAAGACAAAGAATTCGTTTTCAAGCATAAGTTTTTCACAACTTGACCTACATTAGTTAAGACATACATCATGCAACCTTAATCCAACGACACAGGTTAACCTAACTAGAACCATAAATCAAATCTTAAATCCTCAATTTCTGTCCAAACCAATTCTGACAGAGTGCGATGTTTGCAAAGACAATTGACCACCTCACAAATATTGTAATGGTTCACTACAATCTTAACCTGGACCAATTCACATGATTCATCATTAAATTTATGAAAACAGATGGAAAACTAAATTTGAAAAAAATAATAACTACAATACCATTTATATGCACAGTTCAAAAACGCAGCGCTGCCCACGATTGTAGCATCCCAAAACCCAAACAGTTTGTAGTTTTCTCCCTGGTACGCAGATACCGGAGCATGAATCTAGGGAGGGCCGGGGCAGCACATGGGCAGATTCGGCTATACAAGCTCTTCTCAAGTTCCTGTCCTTGCCTCCTCGTTCACGAGGCCACCGCTGCCTACTAGGGATAAGGCAGCACAGTTTATTTTACTGTACCCATCACGATATATTACAAACCTGGCTTAGCTAGGCACATACGCACGCATGCATCTAGGTCAGAAAGATCAAAAACTTTTCTGTTCATACTCTTCTAGGTGGCTTCAAGTTGTAATAATCTTGATGTACGGATGCATAAGCAAGCAAAGCAACTAAGATGTTACTCAAATGGAGATTGGCTCAATCCACGAATACACTCGGCAGCCCTGATGAAGGGAGGCCTGGAACTGGAAGGCCAACATTACCTTTGAAGCACTAGGTGGTTACAGGACTTTTGGATTTTACGACTCGCTGGCTCAGACTAAAACTCTACTGCTACTTCCGAGTTAACACTGGGGGCCTAGAAAAAAGTAGCAAGGTAAATCTTGATCTAGGGTAACACTGAGAAGGTGTTCACCCCCAGCAGCTAGACTGAATTAATGCTATTACCTCTTAGCCTACCATAGCTACATTGCACATCGCAAAACTGAAAGTTCCGGCCATGTCAAAGCAAGGCGAGTAGGCTACAACGCTGTCTCCTTGAAGCTCTTGGTGAGCCAGATGGCTGTCTCCCTGGGGGACGCTTTCTCAGGGCCAAACGGCTTCAGCAAGATCCCCAGCTCCTCGTACCTCTCCTGCTGCAGCAGCTGCGCGCTGAACTCGAGCAGGCCTTCCAGCGCCTCCGCACGCTGCTGGTACGATGACGTGTCGAACCGCCGCTGCCTGGAGTCCGAGGAACCCCGGCTGGAGGCAGCGGTGGCGTTGCGGCCGGAAGAGTCGCTCCCGTTGTCCCCGTCGGTGCGGAATATCTGGACCGTGCACTTGTCCTTGGTAATTGAACGGTCGATGAACTGTGGTGCGGAAGAGGGCTTGCGGAATGAGAGCTCGGACGAAGCCAGTGGGAACTCGGCAATTCTGTCAATTCGAGGTGAATTCACAGAGACGTCAGGGGATTCCAGCCGGTCCAGGATGCTGATGCTGCGCTTGGGTGTCTCAGAGGTTGGCAGTGGGAGGGATACTCTTCGGGCTGGTCGAACACTTCGGTTGACTGGTGTTTGTGAAAGCAACTGGAAGAAAGCCAAAATATAAATTTACTAATAGATGTGGCACTATCTCCCTTAAAAATATAACCAAGTAAATTAGTCATGGAAGCACGCAGGGGGTGAAAATTTGAAATGCTAAATCGACACGCATTCAAAAGGATGAAACAATGGATCTAGCAGTTCATTGAACCAATACTTCGATGGAATTTATTTTGACCATCCATTACAAATAATTACTGGACCAATGTTCAATCGAAAGATGATGACCAAATTGACGTTAAAATGGATTATATGCAGTGAGCAAGTTATCTAACAGCATTCAGAACACGCTGTAATAGGGTTTTTAAAGCAAATGCTATATTTTTTTGGTACTGCTAATAGTATAACAGCATTTAGAACATGAGTGACAAATGTGCCGTACCTCACTCCGGTTTGTTCTGTTGTAAGATGCTTTTGGAGGTTCTAGCTGAGGAATTGTTATCGTCTTGGCCGGAGTACTCTTCATGATACTTGAGGTCCTTGTGGTTAAGGTTTTGCTACTAACCTCCTCAACCTGACTGTCATCAATAGACAACTCTTTGACACTCTGAGTAGTTGTGTAATCCTTGATACTGCAATTAGAGCTGATAGAATTCCTTTCAGGAGAAGGTTTGCTGAAGGTCACGATCCTCTCATTACCTAAAGAGTTCCTCCTGCCCTTGCTTCTGCACATGGACTCAGTGGGAAACGTCATTTTCTTAACCTTGTCACTCGGACACTGATGGGCAGGAAGTATATTGCGAGCAGGAGAAGATTTCAAATGGACTTGCAGCACATAAGGTTGGAGATGCGGATGCTTGAGTAGTTCAGCTGCCTGCACAAAACAATGATGCAGAGATTCTCATAGGAGGAAGAACATATTTAATTAGTAATTGATTCTACATAACGGGGTTATGGAGAAATTACACTTGGCCTGTGATCTGGACATTTTCGAAGCATGCTCTTTATAAGTCCCCTACTGCATGAGGGAATAAAGCTTTGAGAAACATGCTCCAGTCAAGTTACCAGTGAAATTAAGTAAACAACAAAAGTGTAACTCTCAGAAACTCACAATGCACCAGAATATCTTGCTGGCAATGGTGATACGATTGACTTGGTGATCTTACTGATAAGAGCTTGCATATCCTATCGAAAAAATGATGAAATCATAATTTGTCAAATCAATTGAAGGGTGCCCTGTCATTGGGTGAGATAAGCGGTCTAAATTTATCTTCCAAATTGACTTGAGAGTAAAATGTGCACTTGAATGGGTCAAGTGACTAACACAAAAGATCAGTGGTAAGTAATGACAATTGCAGGGGGCAGAACTATCAAATTCAGTAAGCTAAGTAAGACAAAAAAGAATACCAGTACAATCAGCAAAAGTAAAGCATATACAGACTCATTTATTAGTTCAGCAATCAACTTGCACAAATTCATAATTGATTACATAAGAAGGTAATAAAAGTAATCTCAGAACTTACAAAAGCTTTAAATGCAGGTCTGAGAGCAGTCATTTCATATATACAGCATCCTGAAACAGAGTGATTTAAGCATTACAATCTGAGGCATATATGTCTAAGTGAATGCGCGTAATGTTTCTTACATTTGAATGCATTACCTAGTGACCAAATATCAGATTTTGTACCATAAGGTATATCAGCAAGAAGTTCTGGGCACATATAACTTGGTGTTCCTACCACCTGCATCAGGAGCATAAAGGTTGTTAGTAGCAATATAGTGGAATGTGTACGAGAGATGAAATGTTTGAGTACTAACAGAGGATGCCAGATCATCAGGGGTCAATATTTTCGCAAGCCCGAAGTCACCTGCATGTGTTTAGAATGGAAATTACACTGCATCCAGGATTATCTAACTTGCTATGAAGCATGCACTTGTAAATGAAAAGTGACGTACCAAGTCTTATACTTTGATCCCTGGTAAGAAAAATATTGGAGCACTGAAACGTTTCACATAAAAGAGCAACTTCATCACACATATTTCCATTTTGTAGATGTGCTATTCAAACATAGCAACATTACTGACCTTCACATCACGGTGAAGAATGTGATTTGCATGCAAATAGTCAAGGGCCATGAGAAGCTGCATGAGCCACTTGCAAAGCTTCTGTGAAACGTGAGAAGATTTGATGGTGCATACTTTGATACCAAGGAACAAGCTAAACAAGTACAGATGAAACAAAGCCATGAACTATTATACCTCCTCAGAGAAATGGGTATCGTTAGCTCTTTTAATAGCTTCAGCCCTGGACAAAGAAAGGCCATGTTAGCGATAAAAAATCCCACTAAGTTTGACAATGGATCAACGAACATCACATTTCACCTCAGAGAGATACGTACATGTCTCCTCCCTCACAGTACCCTATGACGATGCAAACGTAGCAGCCCTGAAATTGAAATATAAAATGTAAACGAAGTGAACTATTTTTTTTATATACTGTCGACTTGGGCCACAATTTAAGCTAATAGGCTGAGGGACATTATGCAAGTTTTTATGTCAAGATTGGTAACTCCTAGTTAATCTTTTCAAGATTCTCAAAGCATGATGCCGTATATAAAAGGTGATGATGCCAAACAGCGTGGTATGGATTCCTCACCGTCGCGATGAGCTTCATCTGCATTGAAATTTCTACTTGTTACTAAATCTTTTTCCTATTTACTCCAACTAACCTTCTCCACCCATGAATCCTTGTACTCCACAATGAATGGATTCCTCACCGTCGCGATGAGCTTCATCTGCATTGAAATTTCAATTTACATAAGTGCACAAACAACATTGTAAGTTTTTTTGAAGAAAACAAATAACATTGTAATCATAGAACATTTTTTTAAACAATTTAATCATAGAACACAAGATGTCTTGGTTCAGATCAGTTCACATCTCTGGGGGGGAAAAGCTAAGAAACATCATCATCGTAAACACACTACTTATATTGGGAACCAAAACCTAGCAAAACTAATCATTGTGTACCAAGAGTTGACCTGCACAAGCCCTTCTTGGTGAACAAAAGACACTGTGTGAAATCATAACTAGGCACAAAATGCTAAAAGAAAAGGTAGCATTACAAAGCAGAACTGCAGAAATTGCTTACCTCCTGGTGGGCAGACCGGCGAGTGCGGTCTGTCTGCCTGGCAAGCCGGATCTTTTTCAACACATACCTGCACAGTTCACAGGCTCCAAATGATCAAAATGGATGAAAGATACTGACTGATACCAAAAGGTGAATTTATTTTATTTTATTCTAAGAAATGGGAGCAATGTGGTGCCAGTCTCACTTCTTCTTCTCCACCTTGTGCCAGACTAGCAGAGCAGAACCAAATGCTCCTTTGCCGATCTTCTCCAATACTTCGTACTGATCCATGGCTGTGGTATTAGTTTGCCTGAAGAAAAAATTACAAGAAGTTAAAACAGAGTTAGCTCCCACTGTTCTAGCTGGACTAAACAAGAGGAAAATTGAACCCAAGAACGAGGAAGCCTTCGAGGGCAAAGATCAAAAGTTTGTTCCAATGGTTGATAAAATAGAAGCTAAAAAAGTTTTATTTTAAGCTTTCTACAGCTTCAGTACACATGGCCATCGACATCTACCCTAGCATCAAAAAGATTTTACAGAGAATAAAACTTGAAACCCCTAATGCCGACACATTGTCACCTTAGATGGTGAGGTGCCAAAATTGCCGACAGCAGCGAACCAAGAGGGGGGAAGATGTGATCTCACAAGAAAGAAAATATTGCCATGTGATACGAATGCAGAGCGCTTTGCGACAAATCCACAAAATAGCCGACAAGGCTGAAGCCTTTTCTCTTCTTTTCTCCGAAGAGGAGAAAACGGAGCTCTGAACCCCAACTGCGAACCGAAAGAACACGTTAAAATGCCAGAGGCGGAATCCAATGAAAAGATAAAGCTTCCTTGTGCTCCAAATCCAAAGCACGCAGCTCGAAGCCCCAAAAAACTCAAATGCTAACTCCGAATAACAAGAGCATGCTAGAGGAAAATCCGCAAGAACCTCAAGAAACTGTGTGCAAGGAATTGGAGCGATCCCACACTCCGCGCATGGCAAGCAAATGAAAATCCAGAAAAAGGCAAGGAAAAAGTCCAAGCTTGGAAACCCCGAACGCCAACTCCAAGAACTCACCAAAACCACTCGAGGAGCCTCCCCAGAGAGCAAAACCGCTCCCCGACCCCCACCAATGCAAGCAACGAGAGGGAGGAGAACAGATTATCAGAGAGGAGAAGAAAGGCTCGCGGGTGCTCACCTCACGCGCAGAGACTTCTCCGCATTTGATCAGACGAGAGAGAGAGGGGGGAGTAGGTAGAGATACGGAGAGGGAAAGGAATAGGGGGTTGCGGGGACCGAGTTCAAACTTGCCGATTGCTTTTGAACCCGCAAAATTTATACAGCCAACGAGGAGGAAAAAGGTGAATGGCGAGGCAGAGAGACTGGAAGAGGGGCTGTGTAGGTACGGGAAGTGAGAGAGAGAAGGGGTATTTTTTTTGTTTCTAGTTAATGTTCTGTTAACAAAAGTGCTACAATTGGTGGTATTATATGCCTTTTTAGTTTTTAAGATTTGTGCCCTAAATCCTGTGGGATTTAGTGGTACTTCAACTAGCTTTTAGCTTAAACAAAAAGCTGTGATTTTTAACTTTTGATTAAAATTGTACTATAACGGTTGTTAGATTTTTCTGAGAAAAATAGAAACAAATTAAAAAATGGAGAAAATTTTGAAAAAAAAAAGTTATATCGTTACAGACAATGTAAAGGAATATGTAAAAAAGAATAGAAAAAAAATTTAAAAAAAAGCCAAAAAGTCAAAATAAATCGAAATTAGAAGCCGATGCGTTCTAAGTGACTTCTGGCTTAAATAAACCAAAAAAAACTAGAACCTGAAACCGTTTGGAACAGGGCGATAGCGGTATCAAACCACGGTTTTCTTCAACTGCACGATAGTGGTATTAACTACAAGCTCAGTGTTAGGTCATGTACAATGGTGTGGCGTCAGTTGTTTATAAGTCTTGCCACATAGGACACAAGATAATATGGAGGAGAGGGGAGTGAGAATTAGGCCGTCTCTCATTCAAAAATCAACTTTAACATGAAAAACAAGACATATTATGTCGTAAAGTTGTCTATAAAGACATGTGGAAAAATAATCTATTGTAAAAGTTGTTTTTAGTACTGTTTAGATAATATAAAAGATATTATAAATAGCAGTTGTCTATTGTACATGCCTTTACGAGGTCAAACAAGAGAGTAAAGGCGAACGATAGTGAATAGCTATTGTCCAAAAGATAACGATGGTGAAGTGCACAGGATTTCCTAGTGGCAAGATATATATATATATATTCATTCAACTTGGAAGCTGTTGATATTAGTGTTGAGGTGGTGGAGAAATTATCTTTAGTTAGGGTGGTAAAATTGTGAATGTACTACTTCACTCACCAATCTACAAATTCTGGTGGCACAAATACTAGTGTTCAATTTTATGCATACGTGACTACACTTTAGTAGAAATTTTATAAGATTATAGATTTATGCTGACCTCGGTCTTTGTATTAGTGCTGATGCGTGGCCCAAGGGAAAATAGGTGTAGTTAGCATAAATCTTGGAGTAACGTAACGGTAGAAAGCTAGTTTGGATAAAGAAAAATGCCACATGCTTGTAATGGACCCTTTTTAGTTTTATTCTCTATATAGGACGGTGGAGATAGGATTGGGTATTGACCAGGACTAGTAATAGTAATAGTTGTTTTCTGTTTGGCAACCTAGTAGTGTTTCATTAAAATATATTCTGCAGTGGCACAAGATTAGAGGCTTTGTAATAGACCCTTTTAAGTTTTATTCTCTATATAGGATGGTGGAAATGGGATTGGGTATTGACCAGGACTAGGAATAGTAATAGTTGTTTTCTGTTTGGCAACCCGGTAGTGTTTCATTAAAATATGTTCTGCAGTTGCACAAGATTAGAGGCAATTAGGCTATGGCCATTTTTTAAGGGAAAAATCGCTCCCTTGCCCTAAAGTTTAATGGCGTTTGCTCATTTGCCCCATGATGTCTCACTGACATGTAGGCCCTGGATCCGCATGTCAGTGAGACATCATGGGGCAAATGAGCAAACGCCATTAAACTTTGGGGCACATGAGCAAATCCCCCTTTTTTAAGTGGTTTTTGATTTTTAGCTTCTCTCCACAATCATTATTTATTAAATTAAAAAATTATAGCTAAAAGTTATAAGATGTAGCCTAAAAAATATGCCATTTATAGCATGTGTAATAAGGTATTGTTGTCTATCGAGGTATTGGAGTGGTAATGTATTGTTGTTTGTATTTGGCTGGTTCGTTTGTTGGGAAGAAATAATGTATGGAAACCGCAGTCCTATGTGCGTAGCATCTTTGCGTGTTACACACTTTAGCGTCTCTGGCTACCTTTTGAAGCCCTAGGTTAGATCTATGGTTCAATAAATTAGACCTGGTTTAGAACGATATAAATTTCATAAGAATTTTAAGAAATTTTGAAGCAATTCATTTCCTGCATTATTCAGGAAAAATTCTAGTGTTCCGAATAGGTTCTTAATGGCCCTATTGTTTTTAACTTATGGCTTCACTCCAACGAATAAACGAAATGGCTTCTCTGTTGTCTTTTCGAAATAGCTTATCGTGACAATTTTTTAATTGACTTATCAACATTTGGATTGTTCACACAATAGCTCGCGCTAGGGCCAAAAATCATCAGCCACAGCCAAAAAAACACACCCAATATTTCTATTGATCTTGAGCAACTTTGTTTCCTCTATCCTAAAACGCAAACCATCCCTTTGGTGAGTTCGGTCGAGCCAAGGTGGCGATGTGATACAGACCAACTAGTATACTAGCTAATGCGTAGATGTGGCTCGATCTTCATGGTATGAATAGCAGTGAATTCCCCTTCCTCCTTGCAGCAATAAACAAGATTGGGTTCCCTCCTTGCGGTGGTGGAGAACTGATGGCAGCAACTAGCTTCTCTTCTTGTGGGGATAGATGAATTAGGGTTTCGGCTGAGAAGACAAACCCTAATTCTTCCCTTGCTTCGGCCACACAAAAAATCTCAGTAGCAATGGAAGGACGATGGATAGGATTGCACTAGTAATTCAAGGCACAAAACAAGAAGCAACCAACCAAGCTTATCCAAACCGTGAGCACAATCTATCCACGAAATGAAGAGAGGAATCGTACAGATTCTATCGGTGAATTGAGAGCAGCTCGCAACTCCCAATTCACATGATGGCAATTGTTGTGTTACAGACCAAACAGTAACGTGTAGTAGTGGAGATGTTAGGTGAACAATGCTTGGGACTTTCTCCATGCCCAGGATATATATATATATATAGGGAGTATTTTACAATTATGTCCTTACACCCAAGTATCCCTCACATGGGTATTCATGTCATTATAAATGTCCCATTTTGGGCTTCACAACCCTTTAACAGGTCGGCTGGGCTTAGGTGGGGGCCACCCCTACAACAGGAGCCTCTCATGGTGAAGGGTTTCATGGGCCGAAGCCATGTCGCTAAGCCATTTGGCCCCCTCAGTCCCTGCGGCCTATGACCCTCTGTGATCTTTGGCGGAAATGGATTTGCCAGCATAGCCCAACTTCGTGCCGAGGACATGGGGTCGAGGTGGCTGCCGAAGTCGTCCTCTGGCCGCGAAGTCCTCCAGCCACGAAGTCGAAGTGGCTGGCGGAGCTGCCCCACCGAGGCGAAGTTGAGTCGAGGTCGGGCTTGTCCCGCAGGCATGTTGTTGAAGCGGGTGCCAGGCCCCATCTCGCGTATGCGAGGTCGGAGCCGAGGGTGGACTCGTCCTGCAGAGACGAGGCTGAAGCGAAGGCCAGACTCGTCTGGCGGACACAGCATATAAGTGGTTCCCGGGGCTGACCTGCAGATGCGAAGTCGAAGCACAGCCCGGTGGCTCGCGACCCGAAGACAATGTCTTAATGGCGCCGAGATCACGCTAACTACTAGGATGTCAGGTGGTTGCACGACTTCGGCCGTGCCACTTTCCCGAGGGGGCGGGACGCGACTGGTGTGTCATGCATTGTTAGGCGGCCACATGACTGCGGTCGTGCGCACCTTCTCGAGGGGGCTTCACCCGTGGCATCATGCGACTGGTGCGTCGTGCACTATCATGCGGCCGCACGACCACGACAGGGCGCACGTGCGCGCACACACGACCGGGCGACCGGGTGGCTTCGGTTGCTGCCTGTTACGCTTCCCAATCGTGGGGAAAGCAGACGGTTGGATTTCTGCCGGTTGCGCATCTTGATCGTGGGAGGCGAAGGGGCTTTATATACCCCCTCGTCGTCACTCCACCGTTCTTCCCCACTCGCTTGCCTGCTTTCTTGCTCTTTGTTTCTGCGCACGCTGCTTTCGCCTTTTGTACTGCCAGCGCTCACCACTGCCACCATTCGTTTCAACGCGCCGTGCGAGAGAATGGCTCACTGTGAAGAGCACACCCGCAGGCCCAGCGGTGGCACCTCCTCTAGTCGGCGCAGCTCGCCGATGACGGAGATGGATTACACCTTGGTGGGGCGTGGGCCATCGTTGTGCAACAAGCGGTGGACGCCGAAGAAGAAGATGGAGGGTCCCTGCTCCAGCGTGCTGGGGCATACCCTCGTGATGGAGGAGACGATTCGATCTCTCCTTCGTGAGGGGAAGTTGGCGGACCGCGGCATGGTTCGCCTACCTGCTAGCGACGAGACGGAGCCTCACCTGGAGGAATCAGAGGCGATCGTCTTCGTCGCATACTTTGAAGTCGGCCTCCGTATCCCGTCGGCCAAGATCATCAGCGACGTCCTCGAGACCTACGAGCTGGAGTTGGTGCACCTGACGCCTAACGCGATAGCTCGCCTGGCTATTTATAGCTGGACGGCGCAGACAGAGGGGGTTTTGCCCAGCGCCTCCCTCTTCGCCTTACTCCACGACGCGCGATGTCAGCCGAAGAAGCTCGATAGAGGGGACTTCTCCAACTTCGGCAGTGTCAACTTCATCCTACGGTCACCGTGTGCGAAGATTTTCCCCGCTAACTTGACCCGGGTGAAGTGGGAGTCCCACTGGATGCGACGGTGGTTCTACCATTGAGTGGCGAACGGCAGCTGCCTTCGGTGCACGGGGCGGCCGATGGAGTTCAACACCTCACCGAGCGTGGAGCCCGACCACGACGACCAGCTGAAGGCATGGAGGCTGGTGGGGATCACTCTCTACTTCAATATGCGAGACCTCACGGAGGAGTTCACCATGTACGGCATGGCGCCGCTTGCCAGCCGGTGGCACATCCAGCCCGGGCCCGTGCAGCCTGACGGCATTCGGCCGACCGTGTCCTCGCTGCTAGTGCCCTCCGACCCAAGTGAGTTCTACTGTCGTAGACCACATTCGAAATCTCTGCACGTTTTTTTAATAGTGCTTCTCTTCTCATGTAGGACTTCTCCTGGAAGATGCAGAGTGCGCAGTAGCTGTGTTCCTTGGGCTGTACGTGGCCAAAGAGCACAGTCTGTGCGAGTCCGTGACCACCGCAGCGAAGCTCTGGGCATCCCTGTGCTGGAGCACGCCACCCCGACCTCGGGCCGGGCTCGGCTCTGCGACGGCGACAACAAGGGGGAAGCATCCCCCCTCGGCGCAGGGCTCGATCCCCCGCTGTCGTATCCAGCCTGTCAGCCGCACCTCTGACCATGTCCGCCGGAGCCGAGGGTGCGACTGTCATCGGCTCCGACTTGGCGGAGTACGCCAATTCGGATCTGGAGGCGGAGACGGAGCACCTCGCCCCCGGTGAGGGGTCCCTGGGCGGCGCCAAGGAAAAGGGGCGCGGCACTGACACCCAGAAGGGCAAGGCCTCATCGCCCGCACCGGTCGCAGAGGCCGAGGAAGCATCACCCCAAGTCCCCGAGAGCAAAGCGCCCTCGGATACAGTCGCCTTCTCGGCCGAAGAGGGCGTTCGCAGTAGCGGTCGGTGTCGGGTCAGATTCGGACTCCGACACGGAGGCCATCCGGCCCGAAGGGGAACTCGTCGCCCCCGACAGAGATGACTCCCCCGCGGTCCGGACCGAGATAGAGCGAACACCCCCACGTGCTTCACCTGGGCACGTCGAAGGTAGGTGCAACTCTTTCTCCCCCCACGACTTCGCGAAGCTTTCTTTGATCTGCTCGCTCATTCCGTCGTCAACATCAGCCGAGACGAGGTCACCTGGACGTGGACAAGGATCGAGCAACGGAGATGGCCGCGAAGTCTCCGGCCTTCCTGCCCCAAACGTAACGTCGACACCTGCTGCCCTCGAAGTGGCCAGCTGTCTCCAACTATATTCCTCGGCCGGAGATGCTACGGGATCTTCAAGGGGCCGCGGATTGCGTGGACTCTGACATGGACCGACGGGCGTTGCTATCTTGTGGCTCGGAGCTCCTAGAAGGCACATTAGAGGCCTCGAAGATGAGAGTAAGTGCTTGACTTTGACAACTTACATCGTCACTTGGGACTTCACTAACAATTGCGCTGTGCAGACCCATGCCCTCGCTTGAGCCCTGCAGGCGGCACGTGCTTGCGAGTGGGCAACTCTAGAAGACCGACTTCACGCTGCCGAAGAGGCCCACACCGCAAAGGATGAGCACATCCGTTTCCTAGAGACGGAGGGGGTGAAGGCAATCTCAGATGCCCAGGCGCTCACAACAGAGGCACAGGCGCTCACGACGGAGGCACAGCGCACGGCCGCCGAAGAGTGGGACGGCTTGCTCCAGCAAATCGCAAAGCTAGAGGAAGAGAAAGCCCAACTCACCGCGTCGATCGGGGAGAAGGACCGGACTCTAAGTGATGCCTCGGTGGTGGCATGGGATGCCATGGAGGCTCTAGAAGGCGCCCTCAAGGACCTCTCCGTCGTCGTGCCACCTCGGACCTTCGGACCCGAGGACCTACCGCAAACGCTTCGACGAATCGGAGAAGCTTCCGGCCTCGCCCTCAACGCCGCCAAGTCCTTTGGCAACCATTGCTCCTTCATGACTTCACGCCTTGCCTTCGCCCTACTCCACCACCGAGGGTGCCCGCACGTGAACGAACTAGCTCACCCCTAACTGGAGATGCCAGCCGGAGCCGGGGTGATGTCAAGCGTCGTTTCATCCACATCATGCTTTATTCTCTCCTTGCATCTTGATGATTTTATTGCCAAAAGGGGGAGAATATTGGAGAAAAGGCCATTTCAAGGGAAAAACTAGGAGCTTTTGAGGAAAACTTGCTCTTTCTGTTTTGCTCCTTTGTCAACATGGTCTTAAGCTTCTTGCATTTCTTTAGGCCATGTGTGACTTTTTTTCTTTTTCAAACAAACTCAACTTTACGCTTTTTCTGTGTTTGTCAATATAATCATCAAGGGGGAGATTGAGAGACCATGTGGAGGTGTCCCCATGTTTGTGGTGTGTAATTGACTTGTGTTCTGGAAAGTTTGAGTTTGATTTGGTTGGTTCACGCCAAGTCGGTGCATGGCGCAGTTTGGTTCAGTTGGACTTGGTCGAACGCGGTCAGGCGTGTTTAGGACGCTTGTTCTCTTTCTCGATTGGTTGTTCGAGCTTTTTCATGTATGAGTATGCTTTATTGATGTTAATGTTGGTTATGCTGTTTCGTGCGGTGCTATATGATGGTTTGCTTGTCTGTGTGGCTGCAGGATTTCGGAGCTAGGTCATGGTGAGGCGTGGGAGGACTGGGACTAGGCACAGGAGGTGTTGAGGTCCAGACGGTCGGAGACGTCAAAGATGATCAAGGCTGCTGAGGTGGTTGCGAGTTGGGAGACGAGGAACTTGAGGTGGAGCTGCCGGAGGTGGACACGATGGGCAGCGGCGAGGTGGACCAGGACTAGGCTCAGGGAGGAGCTATGGTTCAGACGGTCAGAGTGCCAGGTGCAGTTGTGTGCAGTGGAGCGGACCGGGACTAGACTCAGGGAGGAGTCGAGGTCCAGACGGTCAGGGTGCCGGTTGCGGGAAGCTTCCGGTAAGGTGCTTGAGGGGCAACTTGGAGAATTGACTCAAGAATGAGTGGAGTGGCTGGTTCCCTCCAAAACTGGTTGGTTTGACCTTTGCCCCATGGGGGTATGAAGAAATGGAGTGGAGAGGGGCTGCCATTTCGTGATTTGCTACTTGTGTGGGTGAGCTCCTTCTATTTAGTGGGAGGTAGCAGCAGCTGAGGAAGCAAGCAAAGTAGTGAGCACTGGGTTGAGTTCTTGTGTTTCCTCTCCTGCGTGTATGTTCTTCCAGTTGGAAGCATGTAGTGAGATGAACCCTTTGTAATAGCCCATGTCTCTGAATCAAATTGAAATGGATTGAGTTTGAGTTATTTTTCTTGTGTGTTTTCTTTTCTTTTGAAGCTTTCTGTTCTTCTCAGGGTTTAAGGAGTTTGGGTTGAATCCTTTGTTTGAAGAGATAAATCTTGTTGCTATGTGTGGGAATCAGCCTCAAGGCCTCTTGGCCAACCCATTCCCAAGAGCAAAAGAATGAATCAAGGATTTCTGTCATCTTTATGACCTGCGCTCCATTTGCTCTATTTTCAAGAGTTAGGGTTCGGAGGCAAGGGATGATGGATGCTTCTGATTTCTCTTCAAAAGATGCTCTCAGACTTGTGCTTTTATGTTGTGACATCATTTCCTGCTGAGATTCAAAAGTTTATGAGCAAACGATTTGAGAATGATGAGCAATTTGGAAATTAGGCTCATTCTCTATTCTATTTTCAGATTTCTGCTCAAGAGTTGTGAGAGACCATGTGGTTATGACCCCATGTTTGTGATGAGTAATTGACAAGGGTTTTGGAAAGATTGAGTTTGGATTGTGCTTCTCATGCCATGTTGGCATTTGGCTCAGTCGGGTTGGTTAGACGGTCTTATTGCATATTATTCTTCCCGATTGGTCGTTTAGGCCATTTTATGCCTGAGTATGATTCATTGATGCTATTTATACTTACATGTGTCGAGCGGTGCTATTTGATGTGTTTCTTGTCTGTGATGGTTGTAGGACATCGAGACGGAGTCGTGGCGAGGCACGGGATGACCGGACTAGGCGCGGGCGGTGCCGAAGACGGCGAGAACTGGAGGTGGTTGCGATGCTTGGACGGCAAGACACAAGGAAACTTCCTAGAAGGTATAGGAGGGGCGAATTGGTAATTTCGTGAGGCTGTACAAGCGGGAGCGGGTTCCGTTCGGGATTTAGCGGGCATAACGGGTTGGAGACCCGTTAGCCAAAGGCTATAAATAGGAGAGGATGTCTCCTTGTGGCTGCATGGATTCAATGCATTCAAGGGGTTGTTAGGGTCTGCTTTAGTCAAAATAGCCTTTGGAGAGGTTGTTTTGGCTTTAAACTTTAGTGGTTGAGGGAGTGCAGGAGGTTGTCTCCCGTAGGGGTTCTCTGTGTCCTCTTTCCAAGCATGCAGTGTTCTTGGTTCTTGATCTTGTGAGAGGGAGAGGATGGAGTGAGCTTCCATGTAATCATTCCTCTTGTACCAATCACGTATGGGGACTCCTTGTAATCCTTGATTGATTAGGAATGAAAGGTCTGAGATTTATTTCCTGTTCGTGCTCTGTTTTCCCTTCGATGCTTCCTATGCTTGATTCTTGAGTTTTTGTGTTTTGGCTCGATTTTTACTGAGAAGTGGCAAAATGGGTTGCTCTATGATGGAATTGCATTTCTAGACATTTTGGTCATCTAGTTCCAAGAGCAATTTGATCGATTTTGTGTTCATGTTCTTGCTTCTAGGGTTTGGTGTGAATCTTGTTTTCCCTTCATGAGATAGCATGAAACTTGGTATCTCAAGTCCAGAGGCTATTAATTAGCTACCCGCAAAGTTTCATGGTCAAAGGATCAGAGATTAGATGGGAATTTGAGTTTTTGTCCCTGCTCTCTGTAGTTTTGAGTTTTGGTTCAAATCTGAAATTCTTGACTTTTGGTGGGATTTCCTTGTTTTGTTTGGTCTCTCTTGCTATTCTGGTTGTTTTCCTGCTGCTCTGGGCTGAATAGATCAGGGGGAAATCCAGAATTGCTCTGTGCTTGAAGTCCCGTAAGTCTGCAGTTCGTTGTCGCTTTTTAGCCCCGCTGTGCTCAAATCGATGGGCGGTCGACCGCTTGTGATGAGCGGTCCGACCGTTGACGCCGCGATCGATCGCCAGAGTAGGCGGTCAGACCGGCCTAGGTAGAGCGGTTTGACCGGCCCCTCAGCTGCTTGCACCATTTATTCTTTTTGGTTTTTCGTCTTGCTCCTTTCTGTGAGGTTAAGATTCCAGTATTAATATGCTCCCTTCTTCATAGTTCCAGTAACTATTGGAGAGGAGTTTTCATTTAGGTACTTTGAGGGGTCGTGATTTTAAAGATCGACATTCACCCCCCTCTGTCGCAGTATTTCTTGTTTGTTTTTTTTGGTTGCAGCCTTTTGCCAGCCGGTTACCTGCAGTCAGATTTCTCCTTTTGGCAAGCAGTTCAGCAATGCCGCTGCAGTAAAAAAATCATGTATTCAGGCCAGTTGCAGACTGCACTGCAGGTTTTTGTGTTGGCTCTTTCGGTTTGCTGATTTCAGCCGATTGCTCACTGTTTTCAGCAGGCTGCTTTCAGATAATTGCTGTCGAGACTGTAGATTTTGGCCAAGCCTTTTAGGCTGTTTTGCAGTATTTTCGGCTATACCTGTTTACTGTCTTTTCAGTCTACAGTCTGCTCGTTCTCTGCATTTCCCTTCGCTGATCTGCTGCAAGCATTCAGTAAGCATTCTCTGCATTTCTCGGACAGCAAGCATTCTCTGCTGCTGCCGAACTACTCCTGTCGTAGGGATGGCCCCCACCTAAACCCAGCAGGCCTGGTAGGAAATTATAAGGTCCAGAATAGGCCATGTGTAATGACATAACTGCCCCTAGAAGGGATAACTAGATGTAAGGGTATAACTGTAAAAGCACTCCTCATGTGTATATATATATGAGTACAAGCCATGGGGAGGACCCAGGCCATTACACTTATCTTCATCACTCTCCACCACCATCTCTCTCTCTCTGTTTGGTCTGTAGCCACAAAAGTTGGCGCCGTCCGTGGGGAGGACGAGGACAAGCCTGAAGACCGAAGGAAAAAGATGGCACCGAAAAAAGCTTCACCAGCGGCGGCAAAGGGAAAGAAGGCGGCCGGGCCGGAGCGTCGTATGAGTACCAGGGCTTCGGCATCGGCAGCGGCGGGCGCGGGTGGCGACGCAGGCGCAGTGGCCGAAGACGTCGACGTTCGCGCGACGACGACCAACCTCATCACCGGCACCGCGACGACCAACCCCGTCACCGGCGCTGCGGGGACGGACCTCGCGGTCGAAGACGTCGACGCGGGTGCGGCGACAACCGACCCCACTGACGCAACGACAGCCGACCTCGCCGCCCCCACTGCAACCCTCACCGGCGGCGCGGACTGGGCGGTTCGAGGTAGCCACGACGGAGCGACTGGCAGCTCGGGACCTCGCAACGCGGTCGTCCCCGCGCCGATCTGCCCATCGGGAGCACCGGCGACCCCGCCCGCACAGGCGGTGGAAAGCGCCCTACTGGCGGCCCTCAACGCGTTCCAGCGGGAGCTAGGGGACCTTCGCGGAGCCGTCCGAGACATGCAAGAGGCTCGGAGCGATCGCGAGCATTGCGGCGACGTGAGATCCGAGTCCCGCTTTGGCGGGGCTGCAGCAGCGGCATGGCACGAAGACTTCAAGTTTCCTAGCGCCATCAACTCGCACAAAGCGACCACGGACTTCGCGAAGTTCGCGGCGTGTCGAAACCGCGATCGGCCGCGGGTGGAGACGACACCACGAAGGCGAAGGACTCCCCTCGCGTTGCAAGGCGTGGCGCTCTGGGTTCTTTACCATAGAGCGGGCTCCATCTACGCGTGGGAGCAGCTTCGTTCGCCTCCACAACAACTTCCAAGGAAACTACATCGACCGAGTCGACGCGACCAACTCTTTGCTTGTGAAGCAAAACCCTCGAAAGCTTCGGACTACTTCAAACGCCGCCAAGATTCGCCGCCAAGTGAAAGATGTTAACGAAACCACCATCGCAATGCAGCTATACAGGGCCTTCGTCCCGCCCGATGGCGAGTACAATGCGCGAAAGCCAATCAAAACGATGGCGAAGCTCTTCGACAAGATGGAGGAATATGCGGTATAAGAAGACGCGCGCGAAGGCAAGGTGATGACTCAGACACCAACCAAAGCGGAGCCTCGGCAAAGCGAAGATCCTCCAAGAACGGCTCTTGAAGGGAAAGCGTAGCGAGTCGTCCGTGATGCGCTCGGCCGAGGGACGCCGCGCAAGGAGTCGTCCGATCAGCCCAAGCGCGGCCAGCGGTCGAGGTGAAACCGCACGTCCTCGACATCGGCGGCGGTCCGACGAGGGTGCTTCCGCGGGCGGCGGTCGGGGCGCCGTGGCGGGGCGCGCCGTGGCGAGGGGCGCGACGATAAGGGTCGTGAGATTACGACGACCATCACGGATCGTGGTGCGTAGTCCATGGTCGCGCAATCATGATACCCGCGCCGCACCTCCATCGCGGCGCTCGCGGCAGCGTCGCTAGGACAGAACCCGAGGCGCACCCGCTGCGGTGGCCCATGTCCAATTCCGTCGAGGCCCCGTGCGGTGCGAGCGCAAGGGATGCAACCTCAGAAGGCACCTGCGGATCCAAGCTCACGTCTGCAGCCTCGGGAGGGCCTCCTGCCGCCGCAGCGCCGACGCAACCCACCGCAGATTATTAACATCATATCCGAGGCTCTGCTGGAATTCGCCTCGCACGGCAGCGAGAAGGCCTATGCGCGAAGACTACATCACGTGGCAAAGATACCCAGCCGCAAGCACCACCGGATTGGGCGCGGCACGGTTACATTCACACCGATGACGCCCGGTGTGGATTTCATCTCATCGAGACCCCGGTCATCCGGTCACCATCGCGGGATGCGACGTGGGCGCGCCTTGGTGGGCGGTGGTAGCTCGCGAACGTATTGTTTGCGGCGGCGCTTCGACGGATGGGGATCCTCGGCCGCTTAGGGCCTCGGGAATCCCATTGCGGGGCTTGGGACAGCCCTGCGCGGCCCAGGCCAAATCGGCCTTCAAGTCTCCTTCGCCGAGATGACAATGTGTGGACCGAAGATGCCACCTTCGACGTGGTCGACCTTCCGTACCCCTACAATGCCATACTAGGGCGCCCAATCCTCAACTCCTTCGGCGCGGTACCACATCATGGCTATCTATGCATGAAGATCCCGGGTCCCGGACCATCATCACCGTCCGAGGCGACGGAGTGATATGGCCCGCGCGCATCGAGCGAGCACTGTGCCCGCCGCGGCTCAACGGCGCTCCTAGAGCTGGCGTCACCGTATGGAGGTCCACGGGGCCATTCACAGGCGCCTTGGCCGGCCCTGCAGATGTCTAGCGACTAGAGGCTTCGGCCGCACCAAGGGCAAACGGTTAGTATGTCCATCCTTCGTAGTTGCTCACCCGCGCAAACGGAGATGTAATGAAGATCACCGCTTGTCGCTAATCTTCCCTTTTCACGCGCACGTACGTGGCGAAGGCACGCGCAGGCTTAGCCAACGCGCGCTCCAGCGATGCAAACCGGTCGCGACGTCACAGGTGCACTCGCCGTAGCCAAAGGTGACGGGGTGAGTATAAACAAAGACGCGCGTTCGGCGTGTGCACTCGCCGTAGCTGGGTGCGGGGATCGAGTATAAACCAAAGACGCGCGTTCGCAGTGCACTCGCCGTAGCTGGGTACGGATCGAGTATAAATCGAAGTCGCATGTTCGCGTGTGCACTCGGCGTAGCCAAAGGTGACGGGCCTGAGTATAAACAAAAGACGCAGCGGGGGGACGCCTCCGCGCGCACTCTACGGAGTATAAAAAGACGTAGCGTCGAGCCTAGCTCCGCACGCACCAGTCCACGGACTTTAAATAAGACGTAGCGTCGAGGTTCGCCTCCGCACGCGCGAGTCTCCGGACTATAAAGAAGACGTAGCATCGAGCCTAGCTCCGCACGCACCAGTCCACGGACTTTAAATAAGACGTAGCGTCGAGGTTCGCCTCCGCACGCGCGAGTCTCCGGACTATAAAGAAGACGTAGCATCGAGCCTAGCTCCGCACGCACTAGTCCACGGACTTTAAATAAGACGTAGCGTCGAGGTTCGCCTCCGCACGCGCGAGTCTCCGGACTATAAAGAAGACGCAGCGTCGAGCCTAGCTCCGCACGCACCAGTCCACGGACTTTAAATAAGACGTAGCGTCGAGGTTCGCCTCCGCACGCGCGAGTCTCCGGACTATAAAGAAGACGTAGCGTCGAGCCTAGCTCCGCACGCACCAGTCCACGGACTTTAAATAAGACGTAGCGTCGAGGTTCGCCTCACGCGCGCGAGTCTCCGGACTATAAAGAAGACGTAGCGTCGAGCCTAGCTCCGCACGCACCAGTCCACGGACTTTAAATAAGGCGTAGCGTCGAGGTCCGCCTCCGCACGCGCGAGCTTCTGGACTATAAAGAAGACGTAGCGTCGAACTCCGCCTCCGCACGCACTAGTCTGCGGACTTTAAATAAGACGTAGCGTCGAGGTCCGCCTCCGCACGCGCTAGTCTACGGACTTTAAATAAGAGGCAAAGTGCGGAGGTCCACCTCCGCACACACCAGTCTACGGGCTGTCCGTTCTAAGGAACCCCGGCGCAGCTACTTCGCCAACGGTGGCATCAACACACAGCGCATATCCTAAATACCAGGAAGTCTGCATACCGCAAAAATCGCAAGTACAAAGGCCCGGCAACATCCCTGCCGCTCTAAGCCGCTATCCCACGGGTTCATCCTTAACACGCGCTAAAGCCGGGGCCTCGCTCGAAGACGGCCGGCTCGCCCAAAAGTCCAGCGACTCTTCGGCCCTTCGCCAGCGTCGAAGGCGTCGCCGGGTCGAAAGGTCGGCCGCAAGAAGCCGGCCCCAGCGAGGAAGCTGCCCGGGATATAGGCGAAAGTCAGAATGAATGCAGCAAGGGCGTACTTTATTCGCAAAGACAAGGAACAGTACAACGCACGCCTACACCTAGGCACCACGGCGTCAGACCTGCGGGTTCCCGGCGCCTTCGGAGGGCCCAGCGCCGCCATCGTCGCGTCGAGGGACCCTGTCCAGAAATTGGCCGAGGCTCCCGTCCCCGTGAGCGACTCGAGCTCGACCAGACAAAGATCCGCCCGACGTAATCCCAGATCCGGTCGAAGAAGGGCCCGAGGGTACGGCGAGCGGAGCGGATGGCGCCGGACATTACTCCGGCCCCGCCAGGTATTTCCAATGGGGTCATCCACCCGCCGGCGTCGTGTCATGCCGCGATCTTGCTGGAGGAGCGCGCACCAAGCGGCAGCCGAGGTGTACGCGCAGTGGGTGCCAAAGGACGTCGCGGCGCCGCGCGCGACGTTGGTGGCATCCCCGACCCAGCGGAGGGTCCGAGACAACTCCTCTGGGCCAAAGGCGCGGTCCGGCACCTTAGTGACCAGCCCTTGAAGATGGCTCTCCAGCGCTTGCATGGCGTCCCACGCAACCACCGAGGTGTCTCCTAGCGTCTGGTTACGCTCCGCTAGAGTCAAGGCAAGCTCGCCTTTTTCCTTCTCTAGCATGGCGACCTGCTCCAGGAGCCCGTCCCGCTCCGCCGCAAACCTCTGTTCAGCAGCTGCCGCGGCCGACTCCTGCGCCGAAGCAACGAGTCCCTCAACGTGCGCCCTCGCTTCGGCGCATTCCTCTTCCAGCTGGCGGATGCGGGCGTCCTGGGCAGAGCGGGTGCCATAGGCTTCGCGCAGCTCCTCCTCGGCGGCCCGCAGCCTATCCTCGAGCGCCTTTTGGCTACGAGCATAGGCCGTTTGCAGGGCCTGCCCCAGCACAAGTGTCTGTAGAAGGAAAAAGACTTAGCAAACTCAGCTAAGCTCAGGCGTGGTCGCATGAGTACTTACCCTCACCCCAGACACCTCGAAAGCGTCCTCGAGGCGCCCCGCACCGTAGGCCTGCAGAACTTGCGGGTCGACGCTCGTGGCCGCGTCATTCACAATCCCGCACCACGCCCTCGGCGTCTCGGAGGTGGCACGAAGTCGCGGGGCTCACGTGCTCGGAGGCCCGTGTTCGCCGAGTGCTCCCCCTCCGGAATGAGCAATGTCAGAACGAGGATCGGTGAGCACCCCAAGGCATAAAAGCATACACCAGAGTAAGCTAAGCCGCCTTACTTTCGGTAGCAGAAGGAAGGGCCCCGCCGCGGGCAGAAGCCTCCGCGTTCAGGGAGGGCGACGGATGTCCCTGAGCGGCGGGCGGCGTGGCCAGCGGGGAAGCAGGCGCGTAGGCCGCAGGGTCTCCGGCGCTGGCGCTGGAGTCCCACAAGCTCCTGATGCCCGTGGCCACGACGAATCCCCGCGGTGTCCGATGGAGCTCCGGCCGCACGCACGACCGTTTAGCGGGGCGGCCGGCGACGGCGCTTCGCAGCAGCGGTTAGCGAAGCCTCCGCGGCTACCGTGCCCGGGGGCGAAGCTTCCATGGTGGCAGTTGTCGCAGGGGGCACCTCATTTTCCGCTGCTGTTAGTAAAGACAGCACGGCTCCGTGCGCCCCCGCGAGGGGCGCCTCTTGCGCCATGGCGGTCGCGGTCGAAGGCTCCGCCTCGGCACCGCCGATCGCCGCGAGCCCGCCGGTGACCGGCGGCGGTGAGACTTCCTCCGGCTACCGCGGCGCACCCACCGTCGGGGCGCTCGCGAAGACACCGCGCCGGCGCTGCGCTACCTAAGCCCGAAGTCGGCATACCTCGCCGAGTCCGACTCGCGTCGCGCGCCCTCGAAACACTAGCGGCGGCGCGCGGCGCCGCTGCGGCCTCTTCCGAGACGGGCCTCCTTCTTCTTCTTCTTCGCTGCGCCATCGTCGGGGGCGACACGGTCCGGCACGGCAAGGCCCAGGACCTCGCACACGCGGTTTATTCGCCCCAGCCCCGCCTTGGCGATGGCAGAGGCGCGCTGCCGTGTTCCCTGGCGGTGTACGGCCCCAGGAATACGCGCGCGCTTGCTCCGCTCCTCCAAGAAATCCACGAAGCAAGGAGAATAGCATCAGCATATAACGCATTTCGCGTGAACAAAGGAGGGACGCGATCGAGGCTTACAAGGACCGGGCGGTGCCGGCAGCGAGCAGACCCATGGCGAAACATTGTCGTCTCGACGCCTCTCGGCGGCAAGACGCCAGTCGTAGGCAAGCGGTGCCACGCCGTACATCACGAACTCCTCGGCGAGGTCGCGCATGTTGAGGCGGGCGGCCACGCCTACGAGCCGCTTGACCCTCCGCTTGTCCTCATCATCGAGCGTTCGGCCGGGCGAGGGCTTGTACGCGATTGGTCGGCCTGTGCACTCAAGGCCGCTCCACTCTCCACACGGTGGTAGAACCACCGCTTCATCCAGTAAGATTCCCACTTCCCGCGAGTTGAGTTTGCAGGGAAGAGCTTCTTGCACGACGGGCGAAGAATAAAAGTGATGCTACCGAAGCTCGACAGCGTCCCGCCCCTCCGGCCCTTGGGCTGGCATCGTGCCTCGTGGAGATAGGCGAACGATGTGCGCCGGGCCAGCATGCCCCGAGCGCAAGGCCCAGTGTACACCGCGAGCCGGCCCGCGGCGTTCGAGTCGATTCGCCAGCTCGGCCGAAGGTCCGCAAAGACGTCGCCACCACAGCCGCCGCTGGGATCCGGAGCCCCGCGTCGAAAAACGCAACGAATACGACCGCCTCCGACCTCTCGGGATGCGGTTCCATCTCGTCGGCGGCGGGCAATCGTACGTCCTGGCGCCCGGATAACTTCCCCGCGTGCAAGAGCCCTTGGATCGTCTTCTCGGTCACGAGCGAGGGGCCTAGCTCGCCGGAGAACGTGCCTTCCTCCTCCGCCACTAGCCGCTCCTGGTCCGCCGCCGCCAGGTCGCGCTCTTGGAGCGCATATTTCACCTTCAACGGCGACGATCGCCGGCGAATGTCAGGCCCACCAACCGCCTGGCCGCGCGCGCTACTGGGGGCCATCGCTTCCCACGAAGAGACTGAAGCGGTGAAGATAGCGCGAAGGCGTAGAAGGCGGAGCAGACAGGAAAGAGGGCGTAAAGGTGCGGGGGCGTTGTTACGGGGGGGGCTATATCAAGCCACCTCTCCCATACCGCCGCTACCAAAGCGTCGCAACGATCCGCGTGCCGGATGCAACTGCAGCGGTGTAAAGGCCCGCCCCGCACGATTCCCCGTAATTAAAAGCGGCGGTCGCGAAGGTCCGTATACAAGGCGCGATCGCAGCCGTACAGCGCCGCCCAGCGCAACGCCCCACCCAACGCTGGAAGGCCACGACCACAGGCGCCAAGGACCATCACAACACGGCGTTACCTAGCCGCTATTATGGCGCACTGGGCGAGGATCACGACTCCCGCGCCGCCATTCACCGCCGCCCGTGTCCCCCTTGCCTAGGGAAGAGGCGGCGGCTGCAAACACGCAACCGTTCACATCCCGCCGCCCACCACCATAGGCGCGCGCGCGCGGCGCGTCGGGTCGCACGGCACGGAACCTAACCTGGCGCAACCGGGCGGCGTGATTCCAGGAATCTTTACAGCGCAAGACCCCAAGTCACCGCCCACGCGGCGGTGCTCGCGGGCGAAGGTGCCAGCCAGCGCCACCCGTTCGAAGGTGCGGGGCGAGTGCGCGCGTCTGCGCCCGACTAGGCGCCACCGCCGCCACCCGTTGAAGGGTAGGGGCGAGCGTCGCGCGTCTGCCGACTAGGCACCAGCCGCGCCACCCGTTCGAAGGTAGGGGCGGAGCGCGCGCGTCTACTTCGACCAGGCGCCAGCTTCGCCGCCACCCGTTCGCAGGTAGGGGCGGAGCGCGCGCGTCTACGCCGGCGAGGCGGCCGCCGCCACCCGCTCGAAGGTAGGAAACGGAGCGCGCGTTCATTCGACCAGCGGCGGCTTCACGCCACCCATTCGGCGGTAGGGCGGAGCGCGCGCTGCCCTGACCAGCGCCCGCCTTCGCGCCACCCGTTCGAGGGTAGGGGCGAGCGCGCGTCTATTTCGACCAGGCGCGGCCAGCGCCACCCGTTCGAAGGTAGGGCACGCAGCGCGCGTCTCTTCGACCAGGCGCCCGCCGCGCCACCCGTTCGAAGGGTAGGGGCGGAGCGCGCGCTGCCGACTAGGCGCCAGCCGCCGCCACCCGTTCGAAGGGTAGGGGCGGGCGCGCGTCTGCCCGACCAGGCGCCCGCCGCGCCACCCGTTCGAAGGGTAGGGGCGAGCGCGCGCGTCTCGCCGACCAGGCCGCCGCCGCGCCACCCGTTCGAAGGGTAGGGGACGGAGCGCGCGCGTCTACTTCAACTAGGCGCCAGCTTCGCTGCCACCCGTTCGAAGGGTAGGGAACGGAGCGCGCGCGTCTACTTCGACTTCGGCGCCGGCCTCCGCGGCCACCCATGCGAAGAATAGGGATGGAGCGAGCTTGAAGAACGGAGAACAGCACATACGACCACCATAACTCGAACAGGCAAAGGTCAATATTGCGGCAAGAGCAGACATGATCTCGTAAGCAGATATGCGTCGCCACACCAGCATATGCCCGTTCGCACGAGCAGAGCGTATGGATGACTCCATATCTGTCTACGAGAGCAAGTCAGGCCTTGCCATTTCCGCATCAAGCGGTGAAGCATTCCCACAAACAGGACGTATTTTGTTCACCGACGCTCGCGGGCATTGACGCCGGTTGACGCAGTCATCAAACGCAGGTGAACAAAACTTTCCCAACATATGAGAAGTTAACCATGAACAGGTACGGGATGTACAGCAAGGGATGTCTAGGGAGCGGCCCTCGGCGCCAACATATTTATACTCGGCCTCACTAGGCGAAGAGTCGCCAGCATGGAGGCATGCCAACCGACGGAAGCACAAGCGCAGGGGGTCGGGCGGTTCAGCTACCAGGGACGCGTAAGAGCAACTGTCCGCACCCCACCGCGGGCACTCCGGAAACCGTCGCACGCTCCACTTACGACAAGGCACACTGCACGATGCGACCGCCTGCCCCCTGGCAAGCCAACCGTCATTAAAAAGCACCCAACCAGGCGGCAAGGTCGCAACGACTGCGGAGTGCACGCGCCTCAGAAGTCCAAATGCCGGGAGTCCGCCGTCACATTGACGGTCACGACGCCTCAAGGCCCGCACCGTGCCAAGCACGCTTCACCACGTGGACGGCCGGAAGAGCACGCATTCGCCCGGCGCGCGCGCAGCCGGGTCAAGTTTGGACGAGTTCACGAGTGCGCGGGACGGAGGGGGCAAAGGACTCGGCAACATGGCTTCGGCCTTGTGAAGCCCTTTACCATGAGAGGCTCCTCGTCGAGGGATGGCCCCCACCTAAACCAGCGAGTTCGGTAGGAAATTATAAGGCCCGAATAGGCCATGTGTAATGACATAACCGCCCCGTATGGATAACCAGATGTAAGGGTATAACTGTAAAAGCACTCCTCATGTGTATATATATATGAGTACAAGCCATGGGGAGGACCCAGGCCATTACACTTATCTTCATCACTCTCCACCACCATCTCTCTCTCTGTTTGGTCTGTAGCCACAACAACTCCTTTTTTTAGTCTTCAACCTGTTTTTAGTTTTCGGTCAGAGCAAGTATTCTCTGTTGTGTTAGTTTTCAGTTCTTGCTGATTGCTTGTGTCCAAGTTTTTTGACACTTCTCTCGGATGGAATTTGTGCCATGTGTCTCAAATAGCTTATTCTCTTAAATTGTCTTGGTCTCAAAAGAAGATCTCCAATTGAATCATTTAAGCTCTATTTTCAGTTTTTGGCTCGCTATTTCAGTTGTCGGACAACAGAGTATTATCTGTTTCATCTTTTTCAGTTTCTCTGCTATTTGCTCTCAACCAAGCTTGTAGATCCATCGAATTGGAAATTGAGTTCACAATGCCTAATCTGATTTGTGCAATCTCTGTTTGCAGCATATGGTCATTTCAGTTTAGGCAAAGTATGTTATGTTTTTTGTCAGTCTAGTTTTGCCTCCGCTGTGAGTATATTCGGTCTATCGGCAAAATTGGTTTCCATTCCCAGTGAGCACTTATCTCTTTCTTCTTAGCTTCTATAGCTATCGGAGAGGAGAAGTATGTTGATACTTCGGGGCGATTTTTGAAGGCACCATTCACCCCCCCCCCCCTGTTGCCATTTCCGATCCTACATATTTATACTCCGTAGAGTGCCCGTGGAGGCTCGCCTCCGTGCGTCTTTACACAGGATGAGACTAGTTTTTGCAAACGGTGCACTTTATTGATGTCCCGTTTGCGCGGGTGAGCGATTACAAGGGTCAGGGTGCCAACCATGCCGTTGGCGTTCCTGCGGCCTTATACATAATATTGTCACAGCCTATCTGCATTCCATGTGTGGCAACGAGTTTGCCCTTCCAGCGTTGCGAGACGATATGCTCTGCGCTGCAAAGCCGCAGCGACGATGTAGGGGCCCTCCCACTTGGACTCCAGCTTGCCGACCGTCTCCGCATGAAGCGCCATTTTGAGGATGAGGTCTCCCGGTTGGAATTCGCGTGAGTATACGGTGCGGTCGTGCGCGCATGCCACATGGCGCGCGTACTTTGTGACGTGTTGGGTGGCGCTCACTCGATCCCCGTCAAGAAGATCAAGGGACAACTCACGCTCTTCCACTGGAGCCTGGACTAGGACCCTCCTCGAGCCAGCCTTGATTTCCTCCGGTGTAAGTGCTTCATCGCCGAAGAGAAGCTTAAATGGCATGAACCCTGTTGGACGCATGATCATCGTGCGTAGGGACTAGAGCACGCTATGAAGCTCATCTGGCCACTTGCCCTTTGGTAGGCCAACGAGGCGCTTTTTGACTTCGGCAGAGATGGCGCCATTTGCTTGCTCGACGGCTCTGTTGGACTGTGGGTGCCCGACCGAAGCAAATCGGAGCGTGATGCCCATGCCATGAATGGAGCAGAGTTGAATTGCAAGCCGTTATCCACGGTGAGCTCCCTGGGGACTCTGAAGTGGCATATGATGTTCTGCTAGAGGAAGCGCTGCATGGCCGCGGAGGTTACCCTAGCCAGAGCAACGGCTTCAGTCCATCTGGAAAAATACTCCAAGGCAACTACGATGAACCGAAGATCTCCTGGGGCCCGTGGAAGTGGCCCAACAACGTCGATGCCCCACTATGCCAATGGCCACACAGGTGGGATGGGCTGCAAGCTCGATGGAGGTCTGCGGATGACCTGTCCCATCCACTGGCAATCTTGACATCGACACACGAGGTCTTGTGCATCGACGACGGTGGTTGGCCAGTAGAAGCCTTGCCTGAATGCCTTGCCGACCAGGGACCTCGGTGCAATGTACGAGCTGCAGAGCCCCACATGAATCTCCGCGAAGAGGTGCTTTCCTCCGTCGCGCGAGAGACATCGTAGAAGTGGGGTACAGACTCCCTTCTTGTAAAGGACACCGTCCTGTACCTGGAAGGATCTGGCATGGTGCTGTAGACGTCGCAGCTCGAGGGGGTCGTCCGGTTCAGCTATGCCTTGCAAGAAACTATAGATGGGCTCCCGCCAGTCGCCCTACTAGGCAATTTGATGGACAAGAGCCGCGTCACGGTTGTCTTGCACGATGGCTGCCGTAGGCAAGACCTCGTAAAACACTCCCCCAGGGAGGGAAAGCTGCTGGCTGGCGACCTTTGCGAGGACGTCAGCTTGTTCATTATTCGCGCGAGGGATGGCATTGACCATGACGCCTAGGAAGTAGCGCTCCTTCGCTCTCACCACCGCCAGGTACTTGGCCAGCTTGGGGTCCTTGGCTTGGTAGGATTTGCTGACTTGGCCCGCTACCAGACGTGAGTCAGTGCGGACAAGGACCCTTCGTGCGCCGAGAGCTTTAAGCTTCGCGAGGCCGAAGAACAGTGCCTCGTACTCGGCCATGTTATTGGTGGCTGGAAATCCAAGGTGCGTCGAGTACAGCAGGCGGTGACCCTTCGGCGTAGTGACCACTATGCCCACCCCGGTGCCTAGAGCACCGTAAGCCCCGTCGATGTTGAGCGTCCACACCGAGTCCTCTGGTTGCTGCACGTGTTGAGCCAGCAGAGTCCACTCCGTGAGGAAGTCCGCGAGGACTGGAGATTTGATTGCCGTTCGTGAGGCGTACGTCAAGGAGAACGGTGCAAGCTCGGCTGCCCACTTGCCAATACGCCCTGTGGACTCCTTATTGTGCAGCATCTCTGCCAGAGGGAATGAGGATGACACAGTGATGGGATGGGCAAGGAAATAATGCTAAAGTTTCCTCGAGGCCGTGAACAGCGCGTAAGCCAACTTCTCAAGCTCAGTATACAGCATCTTGGCGCCCTGGAGGGCTTCGGAGACGAAGTACACGGGCTGCTGAAGGGTGCCCTCCTCGAGGACCAGGACGTCGCTAACCATTGTTGCTGTAGCAGCGAGGTAGAGCAGGAGGGGAGCCTCTGGTGCTGGGGCAACCAATGTGGGAATGCTTGCGAGGTGCTTCTTGAGGCCGTCGAAAGCCTTCGCACAGTCGTCATCCGAGTGGAACCCGTCGCAGCCGCGAAGGGTCTTGAAGAATGGTAGGCCTCATTCCGTTGCCCTAGATAAGAAGCGGCTTAGCACGGCCATGCGGCCAGTAAGCCTCTGGACCTCCCTCATCGTCTTGGGCAGCTCCATGGTGAGGATTGCGTCGATTTTGTCGAGGTTCGCCTGGATGCCGCGCCCGGACACGAGGAAGCCCAGGAGCTTGCCAGCTTGCACACCGAAAATGCACTTGTCCGGGTTGAGCTTGATGCCCGCTCTCCTGAGGTTGTTGAAGGTCTCTTGAAGATCATGACCGTGGGAGGTCCGTTGCCTGGTTTTGACGATCGCATCGTCGACATAAGCCTCCACGTTCCTCCCGAGCTGAGAGGCCAGCGCCAGCGTGACGAGACGGGTAAAGGTTGCCCCGCATTCTTCAAGCCGAAGGGCATCCTGACGAAGCAGTATGTCCCTACCAGCATGATGAAGCTGGTCTTGTTCTCGTCGTCCTTGGCCATGTAGATCTGGTGGTAGCCAAAGTATGCGTCCAGGAAGCTCATGAGCTCGCACCCCGCCGTGGCATCCACCAGCTGATCTATGCCCGGCAAGGTGTAGTTGTCCGTCGGACACACCTTGTTAAGGGCGGTGAAGTCAATGCACATGCGCCTGGCACCGCTAGCCTTTTTCACTAGCATCGTGTTGGCGAGCTAGTCCGGGTGCTAGACTTCGCGGATGACTTCGACTTGGAGAAGCTTCGCTACCTCCACCTTGGCCGCTTGCTGCCGTTCGATCGACATGCGCCGGAGCCTTTGTTTGGCCGACTTGGTGTCGGGGCGGACTGCTAAGGTGTGCTCGATGAGAGTGTGGTCGATGCCCTTTATGTCATTTGGGGACCACGCGAAGACGTCCGCGTTGTCCTAGAGAACCCAGGGTAGGTCCTGCTCAACTTCCGGGGGAAGGCCTTCGCCGATGGACACACATTGACCTTTGGTTGGCAGAGGCACCCTCTTGACTTCGCCATCTAGCTGGGTCTGAGGCATCCATCCCAGAGCAGAGGGCGTGTCTGCTTTTGGATTGTCGGTGAGGACATGCACCTTGCGGTGCGAGCCCCGAGCACCAAGCTCTATGTGCCGGGCGAGGTCCTGGTCACCGAAGGTGGTGGTGATATCTTGCGGGCCTGGGAGCTTCATGCATAGGAAGCCATGGTGTGGGACTGCCCCGAAGGAGTTGAGGGTTGGGCGCCCCAATATGGCGTTGTATGGATACGAGATGTCGACGACGTTGAAGGTGACGTCTTCGCTCCTCGCGTTGGCGCCCTGGCCGAAGGAGATTTGCAGGCATATCTGGCCCAACGCCTTCAGCGGCTGACCCCCGAAGCCTTGTAGTAGGATTTCCAAGGGGCCCAAGCGACTCCGAGGGATCCCTATCTGGTCGAAGGCTGCCGCGAACAGAATGTCAGCGGAGCTACCTCCATCGACCAGGACGCGCTTGACATTGCAACCTGCCATGGCGGTCTGGATGACCAGGGGATCTTGGTGAGGGAATTCCATGCCCTCGACGTCAGCAGGCGTGAAGGTGATGTCATGACGTGCCCACTCCGGTGGTGCTTGCTCCGGGTACGCCGCCACGTGGTGTAGTCTCCACGTGTTGGCCTTCTGTTGCCGCACTAAGGAGAATTCCAGTGAAGAGCCCTCGGAGATAACATTTATGATCCGACGCTGGGCTCCCTTCCGGGCCTGTATCCGCAGAGGCCCCTATTGGGGCTGCTGCATGTGGGCCACGACTGGTGGCCCTGCTTCCAAGGCTCTATCCTTGGCGACGCTCTGACGAAGCGCTACAATGGCGGTACATGTCCATGTGAAGTGATCACCTCGGCCATACACCTCGCACTACATGCCATAATCCTAGTTTTCTTGCTCTGCACGGGGTCTATCGTTGTGACCCTGGCCGCGTCCTCGCCGCCAGCCTCTGCGACCTCGTCCGCGACTAGCAGGGGCACTGTGCTCAAAGCTGCCCTCGATGTCGAAGACATAGCGTGCCCTCTGGGATCTACGCTGGTTGTGCTTGGGCTTGTCACTCAACGAGTCCTGCATACACTTGGAGGTGTCTTTGTGCTCGAGGGCGTCCTTCGAAGACTCTTGCTTGCGCTTGGTGGCGCTATTCGACGAGTCCTCCTTCTTCGATGAGCCCTCGTTCTTCGATAAGTCCTCCACTTGATTAGTGTCGGAGTCGTCACCTTTGCGCCGCCGCGTGTCCTCCTCCGCCGTCGCGTACTCTTTCATCTTGTCGAAGAGCTTCGCGACTGTCTTGATTGGCTTGCGCACATTGTACTAGGCCAACGGCCCTGGGCGGAGGCCTTGTATCACTGCGTTGATGATGATGGTCTCATTGACGTCCTTGACTTGGCAGCGGACCTTAGCGAAGTGCTTGAAGTACTCTCGGAGCCTCTCTGAGGGTTTTTGCTTGATGGCGAAGAGCTGATCCGCATCGACACGCACGACGTAATTCCCTGGAAGTTGTTGTAGAGGCGGTCGCAGATCTGCTCCCATGCGTAGATGGAGTTCGGTTCTATGGCAAAGAACCAGGAGAGCGCTACTCCCTACAGCGTGAGGGGAAAACCCTTCGCTTTGGTGGAGTCGTCCCCGCCCACGGCTTCGATGGCGGTCTCGTACACGCGCACGAACTCCCGGGGGTCCGTGTCGCCCATGTACGGCTCGATGGTGTTGGGGAACTTGAAGTCCTCCAACCACGCCGATTGCTGCAGGCCCGCGGAGAGGGGGACTCCAGATCCACGCGCTGAAGTTGGACGCGATTGGATGTAGGGGCTGTCGCGGCTACCACTAGTAGAATTGAGGTGTTTGGTTTAATTCATGGAGCTGATCCGATTCATTTAGGCTTACCTCAATGTGGACTAGGGGAGGTCAGTAAGTCTCTGAACACCACGGTAAAAAGGAATCATGCCTTTGTGTTGTGTTTTCTTGTGCTCAATTTACATTCAAGCAGTTTATATTTATAGAATTAAATTAATTGCTTTTCACCCTAGGATTATAAACCTTTGAGATAGACTTAGTATGTTGGTACGTTTATGTGAACCTAGTTGATTTAAGGCTTTACTTGTACTAAACTAAATTGATTTATGCTTCTGCATTACAAAATCAGTTTTAGCCAAATAGATTTTTAAAACCACCTATTCACCCCCTTCTAGTCGGCCTCCTTGATTTTACAGCGACCGTAGCCTCCCACAACCACAATAATAAGGCCAAACCATGCTGCCTAGCGGTTGGGGACCTCGTCCTCAAGAAGTTTCTTCATGCGGATATAACGAAGAAGCTAGATTCCAAAAGATAAGGCTTGTACATAGTGATGACGTTCTTCAGGGCTGGTTCATGCGGTTAGTCGAGGGGGAGGGGCTACACTAAAGCACAATTGGAACAATAACCGCCTCCATCACTTCTACTGTTAGTCGAGGAGGGAGGGGGTATGCTAGCCACGGAGAGGGTATGCGTTTGTCACAGCCTAGTTTTTTTAAAATAATAATAATAAGTAAAAATAATTTAATGAAAGTAAAAATTAAAAATTTTATTTTGATTTTCTTGAGTTTAAACATTATTTTTGCTAATTTTCTTCTTTTTAAAAAAGGTTTATCTCTTTCTCCTCAAATTAAAAATAATTTCAATGTAACAATTAAAACCAACTTTATGTTGGAAAAAATTTCAGTGGGTCCAAAATGTCTTGTTTGATTTAATTGAATTTTTCTAGAATTTTCGGACTCCATCTGGTATTTTTCTAAGGTTTTGTTGAATTGTTTGGTTTTTTAAAAATCATAAATGAATTTAAATCCTCAAAAACCCTTTCAGGCCGAATCTCCCATAGCCCACTTTTTCCCTCTGGCCCAGTTCATTCTCCTTTTCTTTCTCCCTCCTCTTTCCTCCCCTCACGTCACTCGGGCCATGCTGCCCAACCCTGCACTCAGCCTTAGGGCTGCAAACGGGTCGGGTTAATCCCGATCGATCCGGCACCGAATCCGATTGGTACCGAATCCAGAGATAAAATATGGGTTAGGATATGGTAACAGCAATATCCGTCCGAATCCGATACGTCTTCAAGTTTGATTTCAGGTTAGTGCTACTATTTGACGTTTCATTTTCTTTTGCAATGGTAAAATAAAATCTTCCACATCAGCTATTAAGTAGTAACATCAAGTTATTGACAGTACATCCTCCTACTCCATTTGCTGTACTGCATGCATTCCTTACAAACAAGTACGGGTGCAAACGGCTCGGGTTAATCTCAACCGATCCGGCATCGAATCCGATTGGTACCGAATCTGGAGAAAAAATATGGGTTAGGATACGGTAACAACAATATACATCCAAATCCGACCCGTTTGCACCCCTACTCAGCCTGCTTTGCCCCGTGCTTCTGCCTCTCTCTACTACCTTGGCACCACTTGTCAGCAATCTTCCTCCTCCTTCCTCCTTCTGCCATCGCCACCATTGTGACCAAATCCTTGCCTCTGGCCTTGGGATTTCTTCCCTCTTTCATCCCCTTTCTCCCTGTGCGACGCGAGCCCCTGATCCCCTTCTCTTTCCTTCCCCTGCCTGCCCCTTTCCACCTTCCTCTTCTGCAATACCTGTTGCCTGTGTTTCTGGCGAAACATTCGTGCCCTGTGTCTCCTGTTCGCCTATATATAAGCCCCCTTTGGCACCCCTTGGCTTCACACCACAGCTCTCCACCCCCATCTCCCTCTCCCACGAGCTCACAGTCTTAGCACAAAGTTCCCCTACTCTCGAGCACCATCCTCCACCGCGGCAAGTAATCGTCGATGACCCAAGCTCTCTCAGACCCCACGAACCCCCATTTTAGCTTCACCATGCCCCTGCCTAGCTCCTTCGCCCCACCGTCGTTAAGGAAAGCCACAAGAACTGTAGAATCACCAGAGCCCAAGTTCGCACCAGCGGCCACCTCCGATCACTCCCGCACCCCACAACTAGGTAAAATGGCACTACCGTGTCATCCTCTCCCTTTTTCGCATCTCGCCGTCCATTGGTTCTTGTGCGCCACCACCGCATCAGCACCATGTCATGCGCCACATGTCTACCATGTTAGCCAAACCTGCCCAGTTAGTGCCCATGTCTTTGGCCAATCATCCTATGCACCCGATGCATCGTGGACCAAGCACTATTCCACAGACCCCATCCATGAGACATGGTCTAGATATCAATGGCTCAACCTTTTTTTAAGAAAATAATTTGACCAAAAATTATTATTCCCTGCTGACATCATAATTTTGATTTTTCTTTTGGAAGATAAATCCAAAAAATGTTAAAATAGTGTTTTTCCTTATCTTTTCCATATTTAAAAATTTCAAGAGCCCGTTCTCCTCTGTCGGACCTTCGATTGACTCCATTTATTTTCCTCAATTCATATAAAATCCTAATCTACCCATTTTCTGCCCTTTTTTGAATTTTTGGGTTTTATTTGAATTTGTTTTATTCATTTTGGCTCTTTTCGTGTGTGGACTATGCCGTTTCCTAGGAGTATGACTTCGTCGATGATTTTCACCACCAACTTGTAGAGCAAGGCAAGTTCCACTGTTGATCATGTTGAACCCAATATTTCAATTTATTTATATTCTATTTTATAATTATTATGCATGCTTATTTTATTCAAGCTTAGTTTAAATTCTGGTTTAAACTTTAGCTATTTTCCAATTCCTTGTCTATGGCCAAAATTGACATTGATCACATAATATCTTGTCACTATAGATAAAACTCTAGTTAGTACACTAGTATTGGCTAGAATCTTTGTAGGAAAGCTTAGACCTACATAGAAATAATTCTAGACTTGGGATACCCCTGTTTAATGAAATGTTGATTATTAAAATGTATTATTGACTTTGGAGAGTCAAGAAGGTTTATGAAATGATTAAAATAAAATGCATGGTTTAGACTTTGGCAAATGGTTGGATGGTGGGTGCTTGGTGGCACAATATGGGTATGTGGAAAGCATGTCTAAGTTAATTAAGGATTGCTCTTTGTGCTACTGCTATAAAGCCAAATCATACTACTACAAATTTGGTATAAGATAGACCTGACTAACTAATTTGTGGGTCACAACTTTGGTTTTTCTACAAGTTGAATATGGGTGTGGCGGAGGCCAACTTAGTGGATTCTATGTTGTGGTGAAACGTTAGCAGGGCATGACTAGGTTGACTATTACACACTGTAAAGGCCTTGTGATAATCACTTAGTGAAACGCCTATGGAAGCATGTTACAGTCGATAATATAAGTTGATTATCTCTTGTGAGTAAAGTTGTACAACATTTGCAGAGTGTACAACATTATGGGCAAGCTAAGTAAAGTTTTTCACGAATTAGACTTTATTTTTTAAAAACTTGGTTAAATGAAAGATGAGGAGATCTTTAGAAAAGATGGTCCAGGTGGATGGCTATGGATAGGTTAGTAGTAGGTTGGATCTACATTACTGGTATTATTTGATTAAAATATCATTTTATTTACTTATTGTATTAAATTTAACAACTTATATCTATTTATTGTATTTACTTGTCAATTTGGTTTTACGCTCAAATAACCATATTAAGCCTTTCTTTGATAATATCCATGCATGCATTAACTCTGTTATTGGTGTAACTTGCGGAGTACCTTTTGTACTCACACTTACTTAATTACTGTTGCTCAGAGGAGGACTACTTTGACTTCAATGAGGACCTTGATGTGTTGGCCACGTCCCACAATCATTTGCCTATGCACAGACTGGATGGACTTCTTCTACTTCGGCCATTTCTTGTGCTGCTTATATTTAAATTTGGCATATAGGCCATGGATGTAAACTTTGGTCATATGGCTTATATTTGGTTAATTAATAAACATCATATGGATAATATTAATCTTTGTTGTTCACTATATGCACTAGCTTTTCTTGGACTAGTGTGATTTACACAAGGATCTGGAGGCATTATTTCCGAGTCCGATAGTGTTTGGGATCGCTAGCCCATGTGGCGTACCTGTCGAGTGCGCTGACTAATATAACGCTCACCCACGCAACTGGGATTGAATAAAATTAAACATCCCAGAATAACTCCGCAGTCATAATTGGTTGCTTACACACTCTACGAAGTCAAAAAATTCACACGCGGAGGCCACAATGCCCCCACGTGCTCTACGGAGTCAAAAATTAACGCGTGGAGGCCACAGAGCCGCGACGTACTCTACAGAGTCAAAAAATAATGTGCAGACGCCATAAAGCCCTAGTGTACTCTATGGACTCAAAAATAACATGCAAAGGCCATAGAGCCGCGTATACTCCACAAAGTCAAAAATTAATGAGCGGAGGCTACAAAGTTGCAGCATACTCTATAGAGTCCAAAATTAACATGCGGAGGCCTCATAGGCTCGGTGTACTATGCGAAGTCAAAAATTAACGCACAGAAGCCATAGAGCCCTCACGTACTCTATGGAGTCAAAAATTAACGCACGGAGGCCATAAAGCTCCGGTGTACTCTATGAAGTCAAAAAACAACACATGGAGGCAATAGTGTCCTGTATACTCCACGGCAATAAGAATATAGCGCGCGGAGGCCAAAGAGCCTCGTCATACCCTAACAATTCAAATAACTACTGTGTGGGGGCCTGAGCAACAACAACGTAGCCTACCAACCTAGTAACCCGGGCAGTGCGAATGAACCTATAAGTCTAAGCACTATCTTTCATGACACCAGTTCAAAGGGTGAGGGACAGAGCGCATGTGCACCTATGAAGGCTACATGCCATCTCCAATGACACCCGTACAAGCACGTGTGAACCTACGAAGGCAACATGTTGTCTCCGACAACACTAGTTCAAATGGTGGAGGACGAAGTGCACATGCACCTACAAAGCTACATGCCATCTCCAATGAAACCCGTTCGAGGGGTAGGGGACGGAGCACATGTGAGCCTACCAAGTCTAAATGTCGTCTCTGACAACACCTGTTCTAAGGGTGGGGGATAAAGTGCGTGAGGACCTACCAAGGCCAACTGTCATCTCTGACGACACCCATTAGAGGGGTGGATGGCAGAGCACACAGGATCCTACCAAGTCTAAGCGCCACCTCCGACGACACCCATTCGAAGGGTGGGGATGGAGTACGTGTAGACTCTAGTGGGTCATGCAAAGTGAAGGCGCATGCACATGAGGCCAAAGAGAAGCATCAACAAGAACACCAGCTACATCACGGGGCACTTTGTCCTCAAGTTACATCACCCTCATTATAGCTCTCTATTTTTTCATATAGTCTATAGGGTGCATGTGCGGGGGTGGCCGAAGGGATGCCTAGAACCATTGTGAGTCTTCTTGACGATCCCAACCATGAAGCCCATGATGAAGAAGATGCTTCGCAAAGGGGATCTACCCAACAAAAATACAATAATGGGCCCAGTAGATTAAGCAAAAGGACAAATACTTGGAAAAAGCCTTGCTACAAAAGTTCCAAGGATATAATGGTAGACCTGGTCCACCCACAGGTACACAAAAAGGGGGCGTCGATGGCCTCACACCTGCTGATCCACCATCCGAGCGTTGGACAGTGGCACATATCCTCCTATGATCCGTGGGGGCATGGTGGCCAGCCAAGACCCCAAGTTGATGCTACTACCCAGTTCCTGACGAAGGGACACCTTCGCCATGGCTTCACCGAGGTAGGACTAGATGCACTCGCGGAAGGCATGGATAGCCTTGCATATTCCATGGATAGTGATCATCATGGTCGTAGCCCTGGAGGGTAAGTCTAGGAGGGGGTCCGCTAGCTCACCGACGTAGACACAACCACTCATATGTAGAACATTGAGAAGGAGCTGGACCATCACCTGGGAATGTTGTTCCCATAGGCCTTCATGGCATTGAGGGCAAGCACAGAGGCATCATAGACATGGTGGATGCTGCTGAGGAGGTCTTTAAGCCTATGTGACCTTGCGAGCACCACCACAACAAGGTCACCGAGGGCTCCTCCTACGCCTTCATCGACTCCCAAGTGGAGGTAGCAGCCTGGTCGCGAAGCCAACGCTCCTTAGCCAGCTCCGCCCCAAGCTACAAATGCTCCTGCTCGAGGAGGGTGATCTATTGGAGAAAGTTCTCCATCTCCTCCTTCGCCCAAGTGATGGTCATCATCTCTGCGGTGTTTCCTTTTGTTGTGGCCTTCGCCCCCTTCACCTCAAGGAAGTGAATTCTTTCTACACGCTCAATGGTAAGCAGCGAGGTGTCCACCTCAGCCTTTTGGGCAGCCTCGAGTTGCTCTAGGGCGTTCATGGCCAAGCGATGGATGGCCATCTGTAGTGCCCTCAACAACGCCACCACCTAGAGAAGGAAGGCATTGTAAGGTCATTTACAAAGGAAAATAAAAGGCAAGTCGACAAAGGAAAAACCTTTGTCTCACATGCCTCGAGTGACCTGAGGAGCAGGTCCGACCCACAAGACCGTAGCGCCCTTCAGTCCAGTGAGGCATCCACATAGTCTGTGGTGGCTCGCATGAAGTGATTGGCGTCCAGCTGAGGGACAAAGTTAGACATTGTTAGCCAGCTTGCATCACGAGCTGAGACCTCTGCCGTGGGAGGACGGGAAGCCTCTTTGGCCAGTGCCACCGTGCCGCACTCCCAAGATAGCTCGCAGCTAGCTATCGGTGCAACCATCACTAGAGAAGGGGGTAGCTTTTAAGGGTGATAGTGTCAACGAACACAGCGCAGATAGGTGTGCGAAGTCCTTGGAGCCAAAGGAAGGACTCAACCTTGCAATGGCACTACCAAGCATGTGGATGGGGGTTCAGTCACCTCAGGGTGCACATGGCTCAACGACGCAAAGTTTGTCCCTTCACCACGTGAACTCTAGGGACCAATCTTTGAACTCGAGCTCTCCTCTAGGACATCGAGGGCCACACGGTACCCCTTGACTAGAGTAGCCAAAGGAGAGCTGAATCAAGCCCTCTTCGTGAGCTGGGTTGGCGACACTATAGCTGCTGCTTTTTTTAGTGGCAGGGCTACCCCTGAGCTAGTAGGGGCATCTTCCCCCCTCTTCCCCTCCTTCCTCCCCCTCAGTGCCAGCTCTTGGCTCGGCAGCATCATCATTATCATCATCACCTTCTTTACTCTCCTCGTCTCCTTTTGCACCCCACTTGCTTCACCCTTGTCGTTAGAGCAGGGGGCACTAAGGATAGTGGGACTGTAGCAAGGGGTGGGAGAGTCCTTGTGACCCCCAGCATGCTCGATGTCATTGGCCCGAGAATTGTGGCCTTGGGTGAGACCGGCTAAAGGGACAGGGCGAGTAGGGACAGGAAGCCCAAGAGCCTCGCATATCCAGTTTATATGAGGAACATCGTTGGTGACGTCGGTGCGAAGGATGTGCTCCATAGGGATATACGGCCCCAGGAACATGGACGCTGCCCTATCAGCCTCTTCCAGCGAGGCCACTGGGTCAAGTCAGCAAGGTCAAGAGGATACAAAATCATGCGGCTGAGTTAGCAGCTTACCCAGGGTAGTAGGTCTCCCTAGCTGGTAGATAGGACCCCTAGTCTCATCTTTGCGAGGGAGGGGGTGGTGGGCAGCATCCAACTCTAGGCCAGTGGGGCCATGCAGAGCATGTAGAACTTCTCTACGAGGTCTCACATATTCATTTGTCGCACCAGCATCGGGTGCGGCGGGTACAGGTAGTGCTCACCCATACCCGTACCCGCGACCCCAATTTACGCCCACGGGATACCCGCGAAAGACGATAGGTAAAGAACCTCACCCATACTTGTCGCCCGCGGGTACCCATCGCCTGCGGGCATACTTGTTTACCCACTCCAAGTCTCCAACCAACCAATACGCAGCAGCGAGCTTGTGACTAAAACTAACTAGAGAATTTTGGGACTTTGCAGTAGCATGACTTGTACTATCGAAACCTAGACTGCTAAAAATGGTTTGACAGTATAACAGGAAAACATATAGAATTCGTGAACTAGATTTTGATTTCATTTACTCTACTATATTCATCAAGCAGCAGCAGCAATAACACCAGTTAATAATCAAGCAGCAGCAGCAATAACACCAGTTAATAAGTGCTGGTTAGGAGACAACCTACCAGATCAGATGATGGACTTTGCATCAGCTCTGACACTGGCTCTTCTTCTACAAAAATAGGAAAACATATTTGAGAACAATGCTGAGTGATAAATTTCATTCTTTCAACACATACACAGGAACTAAATAGGAAATTAAGGGGAAGACGATCAAGACCTGAATAAGGGGAAGATGGCATTATCTATCCTGTAATGTATGAAAACCCCTGGAATTGGAACAAAATTGTACTACTCCATAACAGGACCTAGTTAGTTCTGCCATATGTAAAAATGCGTTAACGAAATCATTTATGAGTGAAGGCACTATTGTTCAAGTAACATAAACGAAAGAATTTGTTAACTTATTGGGCAAATTGAAGTGAAAAGCTGAGCAGCCACCAATCGGAGGCAGTGCAGAGGAGAAGGGGAGCTTACAAGGTCAATGAGCTCGGCGATGGAGAGGGAGAGGTCCAACGCGAAGGAGTGGAAGGCGGTGGCAACGACGCAGAGGCAGAGCGGTGGGCGTGGAAAACGATGGTGCGCGGAGGCGGAGCAGTGGGGGCACGAGCCTCTCCTGGCTTGGCCTCGCTGAAGACGACGCTGAACCCATCCCCGTCTGCCAGCGCATCGCCGTCTGCGTCTGGCACCTCGCCACCGGTGAGCCCCTCCGCCTCATCTCCAAGCGCTTTGGCCTCGGCATCTCCACCTGCCACAAGCTCATCCTCGAGGTTTCTGCCGCAATTTGCTCCCTCCTCATGCTGTGCTACCTCCAGTGGCCCGACCAGGCCACCACCACCGCCTACAAGGCCCGCTTGGAGGCCACCTCCGGCGTCCCGGGCGTCGTCGGCGGCTGGATTTGGAAGAGGCCACTGGAGAGTGGAGACGGCGAGACAAGTGGAGTCGGGAGTTGGCGAGGAATGGGACCGAGGGCAACGAGACGAGGGCGAGGGGATGAGGGCGGCGAGACGAGGGCGAGGAGAGTCCAGGGACGAGGAATGAAATGACCGAATGAGTCAGGGGGCGGCGGCTGGGGAGTCGAGTGGAGATTGGGGAGTCGAGGGAGCAGTCTGTAATTTTGTATGGAGAGTTAGGGTTTTTAGCTCACAGGTAAATGGGTGAGATAGGTACGGGTGGAGCTCACCCATACCCGTACCCGTTTACCCAATGGGCGGAGAGTTCTCCCAAATTTCATACCCGTCAGCAAAGAATACATCCCATACCTAGCTCCATTAGGGTATTTACCCATGGGTACACGGGTAAACAGGTACAATTACCATCCCTAGCTTCACCTTTGTCATTAGAGCAGGGGGCACTAAGGATAGTGGGACCGTAGCAAAGGGTGGGAGAGTCCTTGTGACCCCCAGCATGCTCGATGTCATTGGCCCGAGAACTGTGGCCTTTGGTGAGACCGGCTAAAGGGACAGGGCAAGCAGGGACAGGAAGCCCAAGAGCCTCGCACGTCCAGTTTATATGAGGAACATCGTTGGTGACGTCGGTGCGAAGGATGTGTTCCATGGGGATATACGGCTCAAGGAACATGGACGCTGCCCTATCAGCCTCTTCCAGCGAGGCCACTGGGTCAAGTCAGCAAGGTCAAGAGGATACAAAATCATGCGGCTGAGTTAGCAGCTTACCCGGGGTAGTAGGTCTCCCTAGCTGGTAGACAGGACCCCTAGTCCCATCTTTGCGAGGGAGGGGGTTGTGGGCAGCATACAACTCTAGGCTAGCGGGGCCATGCAGAGCATGTAGGACTCCTCTATGAGGTCTCACATATTCATTTGTCGCACCATCCCATGAAGCCTCTTCGCTCAGACCTCATTGTCACGATCCAACTTGACGCGTAGTGAGGGAATAAAGTCGATACTTCACCCTATCCAATGAAGCTAGCTCCTAGGCTCGACCCGATAATAGAACCTTCGTCTCACCCAATTCGACTCCCACGTCATCCGGATGGAGTTAGCGGAGTCCTACGAGCAGCCCAACCTCACCTAGAAGTTCGTGCTTGCCAGGTTGGAGAACCACCTGTTGCCTACCCTCTTCGGCTAGCACCAGGCATCATGCAAGGATGCAAACAAAATAGCACTTGGCACAGTGGTCTCTAAACACATAGCCTAGGAGAAAATGGCCAGTTGTGTGATGGTGTTGGCAATCAATTGCACCAACTCTAGGTCATGCAGTCGAAGGACGCCAAAAAGCCAGCGCATGGAATATAGAGCCCTACGTCGAAGTAGGCTACGAATATGATAATTTTGCCATCCTTCAGCTGGGGCACCACCTCGTCCTCCACTGGAAGACGAACCATCAACTGGTCGGCAACCTTGTCATCCTATACCAGCACGTCCAAGAAGTCCTCTATCACCAAGGACCCCTGAGAATGATGACAAAGGCTCCAACATGCCCAGCCCCTCTCCAACACTTCCCTGTAGGGACCTCAGACCCTGCATCCTCAGGGGGCCCGCAGTCATGTGCACCATCGACAAGGATCAAAGAGGCGCTAGCCAAATCAACCCTAGCAAGCTTTGTAGACCCAACATCATTGGGACTGCCATACGATGCCAAATGGCTAGAGCAATCACCCTGGCTTGCCTGTGGTGCATGTTGCCCTTCCCAGGACATGGTGGCTCTTAGGATCATGCTCAGGTAGTGGGAAAGCGAGGAGGAAATGAAGCAGAAAGATCACTGGACAAGGATGTGCATCGGCAACAAGAAAAAGGGAGATTAGTGGAGTGGCAAAGACCGCAAAGGTGTGTTGGGGGAAGAAGAGGATGAAATAGCAAGCGTAACCAGAAATGGTGGGGTACTCATATGCCTTTATAGCAGCAGGACATGCACATCTTTTTAGGAGGCATGCATGCCCCCATAACTGGTGTAACTACCCATGTTCCTACCGCTGAATCGTGGCCATGTGGATGGGAGTAACGGCCTTTAGCCAAAACCGCCACCACTCCGCTCAAGTAACGAGGTTGGCACAACACCCCAAGCAACAGGATGTATTCACACACACGTGTGGCACAGAGAGGACTTTCACGGTGAAGCCTGCATGTCAGCCTGAGGACTTCCGCTGTGAACCCCTCTCATCGTCTTGAGGACTTCAAGGACAAGACCTGCCAACCAGCTTAAGGATTTTCAAGATGAGGTCTAGTTGTCGGCACAAGGACTTCTAACACAAAGCCCGCCTGTTGGCTCAATGACATCTAAACTGTAAACTGGTCACCAGCCCAACATCCATTGCGAAAAGCATCGGTCAGTCTATCTAAGGGATTGCAATGATGGGCCGAAGGGACAGAGGGGGCCAAAGCGCAAAATGCATGGTTTCGCCCTATCCGTTGCGAAGCCCTTACTCATAAGAGGCTACTGTTAGGGAGTGCCCCCCACATGTCTCAGTCAACCCACCGTACATAATCCTAAGTATATATGTGACCAAAAGATAGGCCCATATAGGATATGCCAAGGCCAAGGAAAAGATATGCCCACAAAATTAAAGGAATGATGCTTTTCATTTTTTAGAATGATGTTTTCATTTTTTAGAATTTCTAACGTATTTCCCTTTTTTCGGTTAGCGTACATCAGTTATGAGTTATTGAACGTAATTAGGGTCTACTAAATTAAGGTGGCACGTTTTTCTGAGAATTTCTTGGATTCCTGTCTTTTTAGTTATAGCTTATGATTATGTTAACAGATAGGTTGCACTTTGCACGGGCAAACTTTGCTTCCACACTTCCACCTGAGTTTTGCTTGTGCAAAACAACCAGAGATCAGCTGAGACTGTCGACCGTCGGTTGAATGGCCCGTGCAATATTAATTATTGAGATGAGCAGGTCACTCGGGTCAGGTCAGGCCTACCACTTTGACAAATTTGCCAGCCAAGACGTTGCAAAACCTGGGGGTTGGTGTGGGTTCAATTTTTCAGATACAAGATGCATGCATGGATCGCTGCATGTATGTCTGGTTAAACAAACAAACATTTGATGTTCCATTCAAATTCCCAAATTTCCTCTCATGCCATGTACTGGGTGTCCTTCTGTCGAACAACTTTTGAGGGCAACATGCTGAAGGGGAAATATTAATTAACCTTCAAGCGGTGCACTGTTCTGTTATGTTTCAAGTCAGATCTGCTTTACAAATTAAGTTCTTTTCTTGTCCATTTAGGAGATTGACATAGTTGAAGCAACTCTTCCCACAAGTAAAACATCCTGAGTAGAAATAATATCGAAGTTGTAGCGATAGCAGTGTATTTTCTTAGAGGAAGCGATAGGAAGGCCCGTTCCAGCATCAGTGGAAGTGCATATTGCAATGGCAAAGGGCTACAGTGCCACGCCATTCAAGTTTTCAGGGTCTTATCCTATGGGGTCATTGCGATCCTGATCTTAACTGGAACTACCATACAATGCAACGCTGGTTTGTACTTTATGATCTTCTGAATCATGAATGATTTTCGATTTACGGCCCTATTGATCTCTGATCCTATCAGCATAAAAACATTCTATCCCGACCTAGGATCTCGATCCTATCAACCTTGGCCATGCCATTAGGGCTATCACATCCCTTCGAAATAAAAAAAAAGCACCAGGTTATCTGTTACAATAAATCGCTAATATTTGCTACATCGTCTTACCAGCGAATTGGCTTCCTCTCTCCTACAATAAAAGGTGTCCCAAGGTATTGGCTGCCCTTCTCCCACAATAAAAGGTGTCCCAAGGTAATCAGATCGACCTTTCTATTCCCTATTTCTAATTAATCATCACTGCTCCATAGCTCGAACAATGACAGGCATGTTTGCACTCATGCCCGAAAAGATGACCTGAACCAGAAATTGGCACAGCTATGGAGCATAATAATAACGATGAACACGAAAAGACATGCAGGTCGATTCCCTATTTCTAATTAATCATCACTGCACCATAGCTCGAACAATGACAGGCATGTTTGCACTCATGCCCGAAAGATGACCTGAACCAGAAATTGGCACAGCTATGGAGTACAAGCATAACCATGAACAGTTGAACACGAAAAGACATGCACTCTAGCTGTTGCAACCTTTTAATCCCAGTTTGTATTGGATTCTACTTCTGATTTTTGCTTGGAGAAGCCAAAACCTAGTTGGACCATTCATTTTAGCTTCTGACTTATGCTACAGTAACTAGCTTTCAGTAGTAAACACTGTACTGATTTCACCTATATCGGCTAAAATCGCATACGAATATCTTTCTCTATACTCTTTCTCACGAACAACTAGAATTAAAAAAAATAAGCCATAAACCACAGCCTAAAGAACGACCCTAATATGAACACGTGGCTTCTCCACTCCTATCCTTCTTGTTTCACTCCGGAGATAAGGTAGAGGGTTATAGGAGCATCATACACCCACTCCTCTTACTCTCGTCTCACGCATACATCTCTTCCTCACTTTTCCCACCGTCTGTGTTCTTTTTCTAAAAATTATTTCTTTTTACTATTACTATTTATTTTCAGTTAAAAATTATCCGCAGTAGCAAATACGAATGTCCTCTTAATTAAATGGACAGATAATGACCTCTCGTTGTGATGGTGAACCATCACGCATTTGATGATGATTACAAAAGGCACTCAGGATTCTTATGGCAGACAAGAGGATACAAATCGAAGGCTCTGCAATTTTTTATGTCCGTCTCAGACAGGGACATATTAAGGGCCTGTTTGGAACAAAGGAATGCAAAACAGAGGAATGGTAGGAAGCGCAGGAACGGAGGAAAGTGAAAAGCGGAAAACTACAGGAATACAAACCATAGGAACGAAAAATGTGGACCGTTTGGATTGCAGGAAATAAATTTGAATCTTCACATTTTCCAATGAACAATGTAGGCGATGGCGGGAGGGAGTCGAGACAGCAAGCGCTGCGTTCCTTTCGTTCCCTTGGGTTGGAGTGGATTTTCCAGTTCCCGTGTTTTGGGTATGTATCGATACCTTTCCTATGGAATGGAAGGATTCGTTCCTTCGTTCCAAACGGCAGGTCTCCGTTCCTATCCTATGATTTCTGTTCCCGTGAAATTCCCGTACGGATCCTCCAATCCAAACACGCCCTAAGCAGGTCTCAAATGGAGGGAACAGTTGAAGGGAATCCAATGTATATATGAGCTTTTGGGCATGTACTGGTACTAATTAAGATAATTAACAGACAGATGAGACAGGACTCGCACAAGTGTATGTTCTGTTCTGTTCGGTTATGGATAAAGTTGCATGCCCTGGAAAAGTAGTATGCCATGGTTAAGAACCATTCAGATCTGATACTGGGTAATATTAGCTTGAAACTACGATAGCAAATTATACTAGTTGACATAGTTGAATATGTCAACATTTTACCATTTGATATGATGTTTAAGGTAGTGTCTATTTGGGTTTATAAGTCTAGACTCCTGCTTTTTTTTGCGCACGGTAACGGCTGAAAATACATTATAACTGTTGTTAGCTTTTCAGCGTAATAAAATTTTAAAAATAAAAAATAAAAAGTTATATCATCACAGATAATACAAAGTTATAAGTAAAAAAAAGAAAGACAAAAAAAACTAAAAAACCAAAAAAATTAAGGAGTTAAAAACCAAAAGTAAAAGCTCGGTGAAAAAGGGCCTAAATTTGAAGCTATGTTCTCGGTGAAATGTGTCCTTTGTCCTCGTGGAACCTTTATAGGTCTATTTCATCCCATAAGAACGAATTCTTGTGTTTCAAAATGGGCTGTACAAAGCTTAACAAGAGCACCTTTTCTCTTGTAGCTTGATTCGTTTCTTTTTGACCATGGCATATCGAGCAGGAGCAGGCAGAGGCATGCATAGTGATGGCTAGCAAGGAGCCGGTGCTCTTCGACCGCGCGCGCACACCATGCTTGTTGATAGAATGACACGTGTGCCCCACAGGGACTCGAGTTGGCCCTGCTTCCTCTCCAAGGGAGGTTGGTCCTGGCTGCAACGCGTGCGGACGTACCATCCTCGTAAACGTTACGTCGGTCGCCTTTAATCCATCTGCTATCAGTCCTGAATCTTGCTTCGTTGCTAAGGGCAGAACATTCGTACCATTCTACGTTGCAAAAATGTAATCTATGGTAAAGCTCGCAATGCCCTCTTTGAGGATCAAAACAAGGCTATAGTCATTTTCAATTTCTGATTTATAATTTTTTTAGTAAATAAATGTAACATATTTTTATCGTCATTTTAAAACGATTTATCAATATTGAATCATTTCCATAAATACATTGACGTTATTCGGGAGCCGTCCAACCTACAACTGAAGTGAATATCACGCAGTCACATTGGAAGGACGCCATTTCTAGCTCGATATATATATTATAGATAGGTTTCACAGATCTGTACTTGGACCATGTAGCCTGAACACATGAAGCTTCCTGCTTTCATCGCTCGTCCTTGCTGAAATGCTATGGGATTGCATCTTTGGCCGAATCTGCCCAACAAATTATCTGCAATTACTCGAGCATAAATTACAGCTGATGAACGGACCGCAATAAATAATCTTTGCATAAGCTGCTTCCCCACTCAACCGCCGCAGTAAAGCCCGTTTGTGCTCAAACTGCTGTGCTTCTACAGAGCCCAATAGCCTGTACGGACCAACATATGCTTTTGTCGCAACTACCTGAAATATGTGGTCCACTGCTTGGTGGGTCCCACATAAATCAACTACACCAACAGTGGGTTCCACCCAGGGCCGGCTCAACGTTTTCAAGGGTCCTAGGGCGAATTCGACTCTATGGGCCCTTTACTATAAATTTTTTTTCTACTTATAAAATATGCAATTTAAACTTTATATTGTCTAAAGTGACACAAATCAATAGTTCTAACATGATAAACTAATTAGGTACTAACTAGTTCATAAACCAAATGTAACTAGTAAGAATTAATTTATCTCAAATAGGAGCGACAAATATCCAATGTCTTTCATAAAAAGGAACTTCTTCTAATACTTCTTGATGCAAAATCATTAATAATAACATCGAGATCAAAATGCTTCTTTCTTTTACTTTGACGTTTTATGGGATGGCGCAAATTAAAAGAAATGAGTGGCAAGGGATGGCGCGCTGGAAGATGGGGTTTGACCTTAATTTGAGGTATAATATTAGCTGTTCTAGTCGGCCGTTCGAGCAGAGCTACAGCCAGCTCTTCAATTTATGTTGGCATTTTTTTTAACAAACTAAAGGGATCCCCCAATTTCATTAAGGAAACCACAAAGTCTTTACAGCTACAGGAGCACGACGGAAAATAAAAGGTAGGTGATATCCTGGGCAGACTCCCAAATTAAGGATATCGAAGTCTAATACATCCAAGATATCCTGGGCAGACTCCCAAATTAAGGATATCGAAGTCTAATACATCCAACTAAGCACAAAAAGGAATTACCAAGCACTGTAATCCAAATTTTCATCAGTGATTTCACTCTACACAGAGCTACGACGCCTAGCCTGGCTCAATTTCAGCCATCTCTCTGTGAGATGATTTGAACAAGGAACATAGTTCAGGTTGAAAGTAACCTGAATTACCCCCAGACATATATATTTAGCTAGAGGACATTCGAAGAAAAGATGATCTATGCACGCATGTTTTCATCCATGGAGCAAATTAAATCTACATTTCTTTTCGCTTTAATTTCCAACCTCTCTTTACCAGATTTTCTTTGGTTAAAATACTTCTTCCAAGTATATATTAACCACAGAAAAAACTTTATCTTTGATGGAAGTTTGAGCTTCCACAAGAATTTACTTTGGGTTGATACGCATGCATGCGTGATGCATGTGAACCAATATTCATGATACTGACAGTAACCTCTGCTACCGGCTTCCAGTACTGCTGGTAGGCATGCATGCGCGCTCGATGTCCTCTTTTGAAGCATCGGTCGATCTGAGAGATCATGCATGCACATTCGATCGTATACGCTGTATATATGCATGTATGTATGTTTCCGACGTCTGACATGTGACATGAGCAAACAGATAAAAACCCATGCATTTGATTGCCACCCAATCTACGCGAGGGGGGGGGGGTGTGGGCCCTCCCTGGCCCGGGGCCCTAGGCCGGCGCCCTTCCGGCCTACCCCCAGAGCCGGCCCTGGTTCCACCCGTCGGATTCCGTCGCACTCAACAGGAGTAAAAGAATACATGGAATCCCGTGAAATGCGAATACACTTTCGGATAGTCAGAGCAAGTACAACAATGATCTTATAGCCAAGCTAATCAGCATTTTTACTGATGTGGAGGAGAGAAGAGAGGAGAGAGAGGAGAGCTTGGCTCTCATGCAAGCAACAAGCTGCACACGGGAGCCTATGCAGTGGTGGGTCCAGATAATAAATGTATGTGAGGAGGAGTAGGAAAGAGAATGTGAGATATGGTACCACATAATAATAAAAAAAATCTTTTGTAGACAAATAGAAGACAGATTATTGTATAACTTGGCTCTTATAATTTAACTTATAGCCAAACACTTGACTCTATTATTGGACTTGCTCTTATACCAAAACATGTGTGGTTCTGAAGAATTTACTCAAACAGATCAGAAACAAATGCCGTAAGAAGACCAACGTTGGTGCATGCATCGTCCATGCTCCTTTACGGCGTACGGATTTGGAGCCGCTGGGCTTAATTCGGCCGTACAACATATGGTCCAGGCTGAAAAATATATTGGCCCCGCGAATTGGAGGTTGACTTGAGATGTCAGTAAAGCCCCTCCATTAATCCAAACACTCTACCATTGCCCTAATTTAAAGCCCTGTATCTGCATCTGCATCTGCATGTATAGGCCACTCCTCGCAAGTGCACTGTGCAGTGCACTGCACGTACTAAATGTACAGGCCCTATCTGAGTCACGAGCCTACATTTGCGACGTAGAAATTACGTCTCGTTAACTATATTTTCCTCATTTTTTTTTTCTTCCCTTGTTCCTCACGTGCACGCATAATGATAAAACACGATTTTTATCTTTACTATTATAAAAGTGTGAGTTGATGGTTGGTCCATTCTCTCTCCTTTCTTCTCAGCCATCCGATTTGATCTGGATCATTCATTTCTCTCATCCTCTCTCTCTGAGGATACAACCGCCCACCTCCTCCATTTTTTCCATCTCATCGTGCATTCCGGCCACCTTTCCCTCTCTGCCGTTTGCTCTTCAATGTTTGATGTGTGAAGTTGACCAGACAGTAAATTTCGTCTCATTATTTTTATTATTTCGTTATAACGTATGGGTGTTTAACTAGTATTAACAAAAAAAAACAGGATGAAGCGCGTACGCGTGCTACCTTGTAGCCTAACGGCCCATCAAATTCGCTGCTCCATCAGCACACGAGGTGCCGGCCGAATTGTCACCAGAGGCCGGCCGAGATCGACAGATCACCTCGCCCCGTCGCAGCCGCGGCCCACACTGGTACAGAATGCGCCTCAACTTGGACGACGCCGGCCCACCCTCCGATGACTCCGGACGAGCATCGAGTTTCCCCCGTCGCTCCCGCCTTCTTCTCGGTGGACTGTCCTATAGCTCAGTGGTGTTCTTAGCTACAGTGTAGGTGATCTTGGCTCGCCGACGAACGGTGCAGTGGGCTTTACCCTGGCACCAAAAAAATTCATGGCTCCGCCGTTGCCCCCAGCCAATCACCAGCGTCTTAAAGCCCTGTTCAATTCGGCTGTGGATTTTGGCAATGGATTTTGGTTGAAATTGCTCTGTAACGGCTGTTAGCTTTTTATAAGATATTCAATTAAAAATAAAGATATAATAAAAAAATAAAAAAAACACCGTTATATATCCACAGATGGTGCAAAGGAAAAAGAAAAAAGAAGGAAAAAAAAGAAAAAGTAATGTTAGGAAGCCAACTTGTTACAAACGGCTTTTAGCTTTAGACGGGTTCTTTTTTGCTTATTTGTATCTTATGCTTGTACTGTCTACAGTAACTAACTTTTAAACAGTGTTTATTTTTAAGACGGAATCAATATGAAGATTGTAGTAAAAAGTGTATTGAGCTCATGTTTACAGGTTAAAATCGCATGCGACTATTTTCCTATGCGTGCTATCTCTTACAAACATCTAGAATTCAAATATTGAAATCATAAGCATTTAGTAAAAAAAAACTTCACCTATGGCTACTAGAAGCTATAGCTTTGCCTAAGCCTTCAAATCCAGCGTCAAAACCCTCATACTTTCGAAGGCGCATGGATTACGGCGCGCTGCTGTCTGATGACACGACGGACAAAGACGCACGGATGCAAAGGCGGGTGATCGCGCTTTAGTTTGACATGGCAATTGGGATGTCTAACCAGAAAGGGCGCACACCTTTGTCGCGCCACGAGTGCGACTTAAGTTGCGGCATGATCAATCGATTGGTGTATTCGGTAGCGTGGCAAAAACTAACTCAGAAAGAATAGTAGTAGTACAAATGCGCATTTGTGACCTGATCGCTTCAAATGCCGTTTGGTCGGCTGCTGCTTTCCGCGCCCACCTTTGTGATCTTCTCCCTCTCTCACAAACACAAATTTCCAAAGGCTGGACCAGGCATACCCGTCAGCCAGATCAAGAAATGCACTGTTACAAGATATAGGACACTGAAATAAGGCACCATGGTGTTTGAACATCAAGTCTTCCTACATTTGGATTGCTTTTAGATACGTGCAAGTGCAATAATATATAATATATCATGATAGAAAGTCTTAATCATGCATAGAAAGTCTCAATCATGGATGGAAAATCTCAATCGTGGAGCCTGGGTACCATGATGCCCTTGTTATTTATATTATATTATATATATATAGTAAAAATAACGAGTGCTTCTTGTGTCCGGGCACTATAGTCTAAAATAGGTATGTATCATGTGTGAAAATTTTTAAAATTTTTTAGATATCAAATTTAACTAGCTTACTAACTAGTTCAAACAAGTTTGAACTAAATTTTGAATTATTGTTATATATATTTCATGAGGTATAAAGCATGGCCATCCTCCGTACTAGGGGTGGATATGAGCTTGCTCGGCTCGGCTCGTAAAGGCTCGTTAGGGAAGCGGCTTGGCTCGGCTCGACTCGTTAAGCGAACGAGTTAAAAGAGAAGCTCGGCTCGGTTCGTTAGGTGGAATATGCAAATTGCATCATCCTATGGCTCGTTATGTTTCAGATTTATTTTTCTGAATAATAACTTTTATGATTATCTATAGTGACAGTGAAACCTATACAGTAGTAATTCTATGGCTTAGTAGGTTCATAACAAATTAAGAAAAACTTGTCAAGAAAACTCTAATTCTAGTATGAGCAAATATGACATCTAATAGTTCCTTTCCATAGGTGAAATTAATAGAGAAAAGAGTAACGTGTACTTTAATAATACCTCTCAGTGACTAAAGAGGTGTGAAAATTGGCAGACATACATACTACTACTGCTGCTGTACTGATCTGTTCACTTTGTGATGGGCCGAAGACACTGCCAAGCTGGGCCGACTGAGCCTAGCGAGCCGGCTCGGCTCAGCTCGTTAACGGACTGAGCTGAAACTCTGGCTCGACTCGACTCATTTGTGCCACGAGCCGAGCCTTCAACGAGCCAGCTCACGAGCCTCGAGCTTTTTTGCCACCCCTACCTCCGTACCTCGTGAATATCGATGGTGTATCATATAACCATGCTATTTGTATCTGTTATCTAAGCTTCCCTTAAAAAAAGAAAAAGGCAGCGGCGATCTTTTTTTTTTTACAAAATGCCAAAATGCGGGAGAAGTTAATTGCAAGATATGCATTTCCACATCACAGACATATGTCAAAACAACAAAAAAAAACCATGTCTATATCTTTGATCCACATGCCATTGGTTATTACAGTTGGTATCTTCAAAAAGGAGAAGAAATTGATTAGCTTAACTAAACCGTATTTTTTTTCACAAACATTCTATGATAAATCTATTTTTTTACCTGTTTTGTTGTGTGTATCACTTTGCTAGCCCTTCTGGATATGTAGGGAGTCATTTCGATGATTGAGTGATGGAGTTTGCCACTTTTTCTCTTACATTCTTAAAAATTTACAAGCATGGATTGCATAAAGATGAGAAGATCCCCAACGCAACTTGCTGAAGAAAGAGATCGCCCACCAAAATGCCTCGATATGTCCAAGCACCTCTACAGTAGCCACGTTCGTTTTGGCTTCAACTTATAACTTTTGATTTATTTTTCACTATTAATAAATTTCGTCTTTTTTTGAACTTTTAGTTTTTTTGAGTTTTTTTTCGGTTCTTTTTCTCATATTTGTTTGCGTTGTCCGTGATGAGCTAGCATATTTTTCTATTTTTATTTTTTTTAAATTTAATTACGCCAAATAAGACACCTTCAGCTATAGTGAAATTTCAGCCGCTACAGTACAATTTCAGTCATAAGCCACAGCTTTTCAGCCTAACCGAGCGGGGCATAAATCCTAAAGATTAATTGGATCAATGACCCTAACACGACATTTTCGCAATAGTTTTGACAATTAAATAATGTATTGAATGAGTAATATGTGTTGGACACTAATTATTTTTTGTTATTCTAATTACACTGTTTTTTGGTGGCATCACTAATTACAACATAATTGCGCAAACAAAGGATCATGGGGAGAGTACAAAGACTGGGCACATGCATGCTTCATCAAGACGAACAAGACATTTCAGATATACTACTAGTACTACCTTTTAGTTGCCTTGTCTCTAACTCCACTGCTTTTTTTAAACTAGTCATTTTCCAACCCCTTTGTTCTCGAACGGCTAATCAGTTGACGCTCGTGTCACTCACTGCAAGACTTTTCCTAGATTATTTTAAGAGGTAATGAGTCATTACCAGTACATATGGCCTCACGCAGGTTACATGAACGTAGCTTCCTAGTAACACATAACGTTGCAAGTGTGACGCTTCATCATTGGCTTGCCTTTTTGTCACCATCATGTTGAGCGCCTTATAGCTAGTTATCTTTACACCAAGCTGGGTTAATTTAACAATTCGACTAGGGGACACAATGCAAAAAGGCAAGAAAGATTTTGGGACAATATTGTCTGACTTTTTGACCTTGGATCTGCTAGTCAAGCAAAGGCATGATACACACACATATGTACAAACATATAGGCATGTAATGTAATGTGGGCCATAAAATACATCTAGGGCAATCTTGAAAGGCACAGGAATATTCGGTTGTTAATCTTCCATATGGACCAAATCTTATATATGCACCTTGGGTGGTATAGCTTTTTGGCGTACGCATATATCTCTACTAATATAGAAGGTGAGTTTGTCTGTTCACTACCTTCCTCTTCCTTCTCCCTGCCACAGCACACTCCCGTATCTCTTCTTGACATACACCGACATGTGGGCCCATGTCGTCTGTCGGCTCTCTCCCCGAACTGCTCATGACCTCAAACCCCAACCACTCATCTTCCCTTTCCCACATGGCCACATTACTGAGGCCCCAACCACTAGCCACTCTCATTATCTCACATCCAGATCAGTGTAACGCCCTCTCCTTACTCTGATCAACCTCTTCTAATCCTCTCTCCTCACTTTGATCAACCTCTTCTAATCCTCTCCCTCTTACATGCCCTACACCAGCACCTTGCCAGTTTTGCAAGCCTGATGCATAAGAGTGGCAACGCTGGTGATCGATTGCCATGATAAGTAGAAGGACCGTCACCAAGCGGCGATGGCTGGCTCAGCGAGTTAGGAGATGATGACGGCTTGAACCGGCTAATGAGGAGGCGACGCCGGGGAGGAGGAAGATGGTGGCGCTAGGGAGAAAAAAAATAGTGACGCCGGGATCAAGGATAGCCATATCTGGTGCCACCGGGGTTAAGGATGGCCAGATCCAACGGTGCGATGGTTAGGAATTACTAGATCTGCCAGACTCCAGCTTCTCCATTAGGTCTGGCGGTAGCGGCAGAGGGATGTTCGGGTCCAACCGCGGAGACCTCTCTCTTTGACTCTTATACATCGGCGTCACTACCTTCCACTTTTCCTTTTCTACAGGTGTAGTCGAGCGGCTCCAACTAGGCTCCATGTTCTTGATTCGCCACCGCCCCTATTGTCTCATTGCAAGGACAGCCTAGCCTAATGGTGGTGGAGGCGAGGACGACCATATCCGACAGCGTTGACCTTGGGGACGCTGGATCTAGATGTGGTGACCTCGGGGTCCACTAGATTTACCGCACAAGGGTAGAGAACATCAGCGTTGAGGACATTGATCCTGAGATCAGGTGGTCATGGGGTTGGGAACACTAGCAAGGAGCACGATGACCCTAGCTGAATACCGGAGGTGGAGGCGGAGGTGTACTAGAGGTGGAGGTGAAGGCGAACAGGGAGGAGGAGGCGGAGGCGGAGGTGTATCAACCGGATTCAAAGGTGGTGACCTCGGAGATGGTGCATCCTACGGCAATGACCTAGGGGATGGTAGATCCAAAGGCGATGGGCTCGGAGACGTGTAGAGTGGAGCCACCAGCCTGGAGGAGGCGAGGGGAGGAGGGGAGTGGAGATAGGGAGGCGAGGAGGCGGCGTCGCTGCCAGGAGCCACCGGTTGGGAGGAGGCACGAGGAGTGGTGGCTCTCGACGATGCTGGCGCGAGGGCAGGGAGAGGCGAGGGTAGATGAGGGAGGAGAGGTGACAGTGTTGGGTGGGTGTGGAGGGGCTGGGCACTTTTTTATTTACATCTAGATCAACTTCCTCCCTCAGCCAATCCTAACCACTAGATCTCAATTCGACAGCATGGCCATGAAAAATTAGTGACGTGGCTAGCCCCTTTGGTCCCTCCGCTACTTCTTCCCCCCGTGTGCTGCCATGCTATTGCTGCACTAGGACGGCGAAGAAGAGGAGATAGGCGGAGCCGTACTTAGTACGAAGAAGAGGAGCACACCAGTGCAAACAACCAAGCATTGGTGTACACCATCAAGGACAACAAGGGAATAAAAGTGTACACCACTGAGGTCGACGACCAGAACGTGGAGTACACCCGCACTAATGACAAATAGAGAGGCCAAGTACACCTACTCGGATGAGGTGTACACCGCTAAAAATGAGAAAGAACCATGCAGCTAGCGAGGTTAGGGAGGGCAGATCCGAAGTGACAATCTCGGCAATGGTGGATCCAACCGCACCAACCTCACTCTTGTTGATAAGATGGCTCACTCTTTTTAATGTTCATTATATGATTTAGGTCACATTTGATAATATGTATAACCTTCTTTTAGAATCCTATTGTAACGCATGCATATCTTACGTGCGTGTGCAAATTCTCACTGAGTAATTAAAAAACAAGTTATATATATTGATATGAGGCCTTGGTAATCAATCACATTTTTTTTAAAATCTAGTCTAGAAAACCCTCGCTTATCTTCTTCGTAATCAAGTTCTTGCTAATTGACCAAGACCAAATCAAACTTGCGCGTGCCGACACACATGGCATATACATCAACTCTAGAAAAAAAACTAAGGCTTTTCTTTTTTTCGGCTTTTTACTATATCTCGATATTTCAGCTAATATGCCATTATTATATTTTTGAAAATTCATTATTTAGTATTTTATTGTAAGTCTAGTTCTGCAAATATAGCAGGATATTCGGAGTGTAAGAGAACACACATATGTATATGCTGCCGTATTTTTTGTTTGCGGCTGGTCTGTTCAATGGACACGCATTTCTGTGTCCCTTCCATTTTCCACTTCTTTTTAACTTTTCTAGTTGAGCCATGCGCATCAAAAGTGACCAAAAGTTTTGATGGAGAGGCATGTGGTAGTTTGTGCATTACATATATACATTTAGATAAGGTGGGCCGAGTTGGTAGAGTTTGAGTTCATGTTAAGCTTTTGACATAATATACAAGCATGAGCAGTAAAATTAGGTAACCTGAAAGGAAAAGGTAACATTGTTAAACTAGAGGATGCATGAATCAGCTAGCTATGTCAAGCAGTTACGTGTGTGATGCTTTCCATGCAAGTTCTCTGTAGGTTAAAAATGCTGGAGTACCATGCTCATTTTTCTTCACTAGAAGATTAACACTACAAGGATCCTAACTATTGCAGCAGAAAATTTGCAACAAAATATATTTCATTGCAATAGTTAATGTTATCGCCACAAATTATTTGTTTGTGGTGATAAGTTTGTTATATTGCCACAATTCTAAATTGTTGTGATAATTTTTATTTTCATTGTAATAAATCGATTGTATTGCAATGAAATAATAAATCATTGCATTAACTTATTACTATTACAATAATTTTATACTGTTACGATATGTATATCCTTTTGCAACAATATATAGGTATAGTATATCCTAATAAAATTTTCCGCCAAATTTGGGATTTTCCCACCAAATACTTGTTGACTGACGTAAAAGATTTTCCCACTAATTTTTCATTAAGCCTAGCAAACCCAAATTACGTTCTACTCAGATTCGGTTTGCAGTCATTATAAACAAACACATAGATTAGCCTAACGAGTAAACAATCTTGATTGCATCTACGCCTTCTCTGTTACAACGCCGTAAGCTCATGAGAGAAAACTCCATTGATCCATCGATCCAGGTAGACGGTGACATGAGTTGCCTAACCGCCCACCACCGCGCCGCACTTCACGCCCACCTTCTCACCACTGTCATGCCCAGTCCCCATCGCAGCTGTGCCCAGCCCCACCGTCACAGTGCATCCCCACCATTGCAGCGCCGTGCCCACCCCACCTCCTCGCCTAGCCCCACCACGCCCAGGTCCCACCGTCACCGTGCCCAGCCCCCACCGCACCTAACCAAGCCCTATCACCGCGCCCAACCCCACCTCCCCTATGCCCAACCCACTCAATCCGTCCTCTTCTACATGCGAAGGGCCGCCAAATCTGATCCTCTCCACCCCAGGGCCAATGCACCAATCCAGTCCTATCTGGCCCCAAAATCCCAGTCCAGTCCAGTCCAGAACACCAACTGAATCTGTCTTGTACAAGTTGTACTTTCATTCACTTCTCTTGCGGTTGCTGCTCATATGTTTTATTTGGTTGTCTTCCATCATTTTTTCACAGTACTGGTCATATCCATAAAATCTTCACTACTGATCATATGCAGAAAAACTTCATTCCTTGTGAAGTGTAAAATCTGTTGATTGCAGTTATCCATGTATGAGCAGAATGTGGGCATTTCTTGAGTATTCTTCATTTATTTTTGGGTACAAATGTCAAGACAGGAATCCAAAATGGCGTACAACGTTACCTCATCACAGAAACAAAATATGTCGTTACGGAAGTCATACCCAGTGAAGATCAGTAACAAACCTAAAGCCAGCTGCATAATCCGGTCAAGTTCACTAACTCATTCACATTCCAGGAAGAAGGCAGACTTAATTTGTGGTGCGCGTGCTTAATTCATATATGCATATACAGCTATCTAGCTAGCTGGATTAGTTGGAATTGGGCCATCGGCTTTTTTCGTCTATAGTGTTATACATAGTGTTATTTTGGGTCTGTTCTGCTCCTAGTGAAATGTTTTGTAAAAGTAATGCGTGATGCGAATTGCAAATTTATTGACCTGTCTAGAAGAAATCTGATTCTAAAACAAATAAAGAGATTTTGGGTTTATCTATACCAAATAAGATTTGTGTGCTTCTGTCAGGAGTTTCACACTTTATTGTAGTAACTGACTATCACATTTTTTCCATGACTGACAAGCGAAAGCACTGCTATGACTTCAAGGGATGATACCATCTTGGCATGCTGAAATCAGCAAAGTGGGCAGCAAGAATTTAGTACTATCAAATATTTGCAAGTACTTTTGCAATCGTCAACAGCTTACTAAAATATTTTATATTGAGCTTGAACCTTGTGAAAACACATGCAGGCCAAGATTCTTCAAATGATGTGAATGGCACTCCAACTGTTCCCTCGGCACAGGCCAATACTCGAATGCTAAGGGGTACTAATTAGCTACACTTATTGTCTAATGTGGACTTATAATTAAGAATTCTGGTACAACTTCTAATATTCTTAGTGTGTTGGCCTGTTCTTTTTGGCTAAGACTTATGTCTTTTAGCTGCGGCTTGTAGTTTTTGGGTTGTTCATACAAGGCATTATAGAGTAACAAAAACTTACGTACAATTTTTGCTAATATAAATGAACTTGGTACAGTATGTACTACAATTAACTAATAGACCCCATCTTAAAAAAACATTTCGTTTAAAAGTTAGTTACTGTAGAAAAGCTAAAAGCTGAAAGTAAAATATAAAAAAGAACAGGCCCGTATTAGGAGTAACACCGAACAGTTGCTCCCTTGATGTTTTATACTTGTGCTGTTCCCTCTTGGGTTGTATATATTAACTTCAGAAGACTCAAAGGTGTCTCAGTGCACAGTCCGCCTATGTGGTTTGTTAAGTAATGGTAGATCTTTGATAAATGACACAAAAGTGGGAGTTCCATGACCAGTAGGACAAAATAGTGGTGGGTCTGTGAAATTTACTCATGTATAAAAATGAAAGCTTAGTACTCCACAGAAAGATATTCAATCATGCAGTACGTGGTTTTGATTTGGCTCCATACATTTGTGTTTTGTAAAGTTGTTGAATACTAAGTGACACATATATCAGGATGATGTAAAATTATTCAAAATAAATCGGACCACAACAGTCTGAGATGCCTACTTTTGGTTACTACTCTTTATTCACCAACTTATCCACCAACTTTTTCAAGCATGATATCTTGGGTCAAAATCAAACACACATCAGATTATTTCTGCAGGTGTTAGGTTCAGTTATGTTTTGGTAGGAGAAAGAAACATTCAGGCATTTGTTGTACCAACCCATCCATGAAATTAGTCATCAGGCTCCGCAAACTATACCAAAAAATTTGATCAACGCATATCATTTGGCCAAATCCGTTTATGTGATCAGAACGCGAAGGTTCTCCTAAATTTGCATGTGCTGGTATTTTGCCTATTTCATTTGTATTGTATAATCTGTTTGTTAGAAGAGGAGATCGGGATCCTGCGTTGACAGCAAACAATTTTTAAATTTTTAGTTGTATATGTTCACTTCAGAAATACAATGTCAAGAAGACCTTGTACATAGGATGAGAACTTTACAAATACTCTGCTACTGGCCTTATAGCACTCAATTACAGAATATTGGTCAACTTTATTGTTGGTTTCAGTAAGAAAAGGCCCTGTTGAGACAACAAGAGAGGAGTCCATCACTGCACACAATAAGCATCTGGTAATATATTCTATGCAGTTTTTCTCTTACTACAAAGTGAAATCAATATTATGAAATCTCTTTTCAAACTTTGAATAATTATGAAATTGTACGTAGATATGAGTGCACCAAATGATGTGAGAAATACAAAATGACAAAGAGAGACTATGCCAATCCCGTCAGAGTTGCCCAATGCCATATCTTCACCTACCAATTGGCCGTCTCATGCTCGTCACTGTCATACACAAACAAAAAATGGTATCACCTTCAACAATACTTTTTTGATTGCTTCCTTCAGTAAAACGCAATTGTAGCTAATTCTGTATGTTTGTAAGTCCATTACCGATCCTTAAACTTTTTATGCTGTGTCATTCCGGTCCATAAACTTTTAAAGTATGTCATCCCGGTCCTTAAACTTTCAAAGTGTGGCAATTTCTTTTGAAAGTCTATGAACCGGATGGCACAAAGATAAAAGTTCATCACTAACTACATAGGATATTGCCACACTTTGAAAATTTAAGGACCGGGATGACATACTTTAAAAGTTTATGGACCGGGATGACACAGCATAAAAAGTTTAAGGACCGGTAATGGACTTTACTCAACAAATTGGTGGTCAAAGGAAGAATGGGCGAGGTGTTCTCAAAGCAATCACGGTAGCCAAGAAGTGCTTCAGGAATGGTCCATCAAAGCTTAATATTGAATTCTCCAATACATTGGGAGGTTCAATAGGAGAAAACTATCGTTCATTTATGGATGACGTGGTGGGCTATATAAAAAAAGGGCACCACTCATTGGAGTGAACAAGTGGTCTAACATTTATGAAACTACTAAGAAATTAATCATTAATAATGTACTTGTTAGTATCATTTTTTTATAGCATCTACATACTTCACCTACTTTCCAATATAATTGTTATTTATATTTGGTTATTGCATTTTTTTTTAGGAAAAGTGGGCTGTGGAAGGCACAGAAGATACTAAGAAAAGAATTATAACAATTGCTAGAAAATACTATAGAGGATAGCGGTCAACTTTGCATGCCACTTATAAGGCATACAATACTGATTCTCAAAGAATGGCCCATAAGCCAGAGGATCTCACTCCGGAAGAATGGGAATATATGATCGAATATTTTGGCACTAACTTAAAATTTCAGGTTACCTCTATATTAGGTACCAATTGTAATAAGTACCTAGTTTCAGTGATGTCATCTTAATGACTCTTATTTATTTTTGGTGGATAGGAGCTAAGCCATAAAAATTCGGAGAATCATAAAAAGCAGAAGGTGAAGCATAGAGCTAGTTCAAAATCATACTCACATAGTAGTTATGAGAAGGTAAATGTAAGAGTATATATTCCTATTCAGTGTCAATTTTTAGGTTATTTACTGGACATCTTCATAATGATAGAGAGACCCAGAGACTAGACAGAAGCCAACTGCTATAAAGCTTTCGGAGGTGACCCATAAGAGGAATGGAGTATGGTCTAATGCTGAGAGTCAAGCTATTCATGTAAGAAACCTTGTCAAACAATAAAATTTATCTTGTTAGTAATTAGTATGTCATGCAACAGTCTATCAGCTTTGATATCAACTAAAGATGTTATCTTTGTATTGTACAAGACAATGCATGCATATATGTCAGGGAGGTAGAGGAAGCGATTGGAGGTCCAGTTTCAAGTGAAGAGCAAAACTCTATTTTCCAAGCTATTTACAGAAGAACAGTAGAATGTAGATCATCAAAGCCTTGTGGGCGATACATGGCTAAACCCCCAACTGCTTCTGAAAGTATACGTGCTAAGCTTGATGAGCAGGCTCGTGTAAACTCAGAAACACGAAGACAAAATAGTGATCTAAACCTCTATGTTCATGAGTTACAAAATTAGCTTGAAACAGATCATGTTGAAAGACAGAGAAAGAGAACAAGTGCGTGTTGAAAGAGAACAAAAGCGTGTTGAAAGAGAAAAGGAGCGTGATGAGGAGCATAGAGCAAGGCCATTAGAACTTTAAGAGGCTAAACAATCAATGAAGGATGAAGTTGGATAATTAGTGATGGCAGAACTGATGCAAATGATGGGAACGCAACAGGCAACACCACAACAGGTAATAAATTGTCCTTTGTTTGAATTTTCTTATGCTACATGTCAAAATTGTGCTATGTGATATGTACAAGTGAGAAAGGATATGTACAAGTGAGAAAGAAGAAATAGATCTAAGCTACCTGCATGAGAGAAAAACAAAGCCCATAGACAATGTTTGTATAAAACCATCCTATGTTCTCTATTTCCTAATGATTTGCACTATTTTTTAGGCATTTGCACTATGTTATGACATGACACTAGCATATAGCCTGGAGTAGTAACATAATTCCTTATCTTCTTGAGAAAATGGGTTAGAATATCTTGTGAACAAATGGTGCAGCAGATCTGTATAGAAACATAATGAACAAATTGGTAGGTTGTAGTTAAAGAAATTGAGTTAGCCAAGTTCAACTTATCAGTACTACTTTTTATTAGCTTTTGTACATAATAGTTAGCCAAGTTCAACTTATAAGTACTACTTATTATTAGCTTATATACAGAATTAGAATGAGCAGATTGGTAGGTTGTAGTTAAAGAAATTGAGTACATAGCATTGTTTGAAAAAAATAACATTGGTATTCATTGACAAGTGGTTCAATGCTCCACTTGTCAATCTCAATTGGAAGTTGTTTTTGCAATTTATATTTTTTCAGTGTTGGAGAGCAAATTTCATTTGTAACTTCTATGAATATGAAATGAAACTTACAGAATTATCTATTATATATAGTTTTCTCATGGAAGGGCCGGTTGTTCAAAGAAATGGAGATATATCATACTCTATGTTTCACAACTCAAGCATAATTACTTCTTACTAACTTATGCAAGCTGCCAAAATTCATCGTTGTTCTCCAAGTGATAAGGTAATTGACACCCTCATAATAATAAGTTTCTATTCAAATCAAATTATATAAGTTAATACGAACAACTTTCTAGATCAAGTTGTAGTCTTCTTTAAATACCTATATGACTTTCTTATTTATTGACATCTTAGCTAACTACAAATGAGAATTTTTGCTTCCTGCCCTATAGGATGGTCTTCTTTGAGTGAAATGAAGATCAAAAGGATTGAAGTTGTGCTGCCTATTCAAATTGTGCCCTTGTCATGAAGAATGCACCATCAAAATTTCTTTTCATTGTTTGTAGAACCTATATGAATGCTTGGACATATAATATGGGATGTTTGCTTCTAGAACTTGTATGAATGCTTGGACATGTAATCTTGGCTATTGCTTCTAGTACCATCTAATTATTATGAATGCTTTTGGATGTGCTACTAAATTGCTTCTACTGTTGGTTAATTATATGATAAATCATATATCTACTCTTATCGATTTAAAATGATGTCAGCATAATTAATGTAAAACAATTTCATATATGTATGGTTATGTACAATTTAATTTGTGGCAATTGGTTATTGCCACAAAATTTGATGCATTGCTTTAAGCTATTGTCACGAAATCCAGCGTGTTGTACTAACCTATTGCCATGAAATCCAGCACGTTGCATTAAACTATTGCCACGAAAGCTATTGTGTTGCACTAAGTTTTTGCCACGAAATTCAGCGCATTGCATTAAGCTATTGATATGAAACTTGGCGCGTTCCATTAAGCCATTGCCATAAAATCCAGCGTGTTTCATTAGCTATTGCCATGAAATTCGATGTGTGCATTAAACTATTGACACGAAATTCAGTGCGTTATATTAAGCTATTGCCACGAAATCCAACGCATTATAGTAAGCTATTGCCACTAAATATAAATCGTGGCAATATGTATTTGTTGCAACGTTTTCTGTTCGCGGTGATAGAATGCTATTGCCATAGTATAATCATTGCGATGATAATTTTTATCACCATGATTTGTTTTTTGTTATAATGAGTTATTACCATAGGATTTATTACAACGTTTGGCAACTATTTTAATTTCATTGCAAAATATGCATATTGCAACGACTTTAGTCTTAATATAATAATTAATTTCGTTGCAACAATCACATTTACTTGTAGAATTAATATTTTTAAAAAGCTTTTTGCATATAGTTCTAGATGTTAATTAACACCCATAAAACACGAAATGATCTCTAAAGTTCTCTTTAGCATCTCTGGCCCAGCTGATCAGTTATTAAGTCATGTAAAGACAAAGCTAGGAGCTAGCACTCGATAACTTCAATTTTGTTGCCTTTCGGAGCTTTTCAAGAAATTAATCATCATCTCTTCAACATGAAGATTGGTGCATCATGTTCCACAAATTAACGTATGTGTTATGGAATTGTATAGGACGTTGTTGCCCTTAATTATAGCCACCCGCTTTGGAAGTCTCCTGAAAACTGAAAGATTATCCAACTACATATGAAGACCACAAACGTCTAAGCGTTTACGAGGCTTTTCCTGGCAAGTAATGTCATAGGTTTTGAGCTGATGAGCCCCACTTACTATTTGCTTCGAGCAATTTCCACATAAGCCCCTTACAAATACCAAAACTGTTTATTTGACCTGTTCATTTTTCTTTCTTTCATCGAGGTTCCTCAGTTAGGCCGCATCAAGGATGGTTATTGGTTCCAAATCAATCGTATTTAAATTTTCAACAACGGAACAACCCATCCTCGTTACGTGTCGAAATAGTAAGGTTGAATTCGCATGGCGCATGGAAATTCACGCAAGAATGGATGCCATATGTTGTTGGGATGTCATCTAAAATTACGAACAAATTACGATTTCAACTGATATATATAAAGACAATTTAGAAAACAAGCATTAATTAATTCCCTCTGTTCAAAAAATATATATTGCTTGGAACCTTGTACGGTCTCAGAGACCATAAAATATTTAAATAATATGTTAATAAATGATTAAAAATTGCAATATCGTAAAATTATATTTTTAAGATAAGTCTACTAATATGCTTCCATGCACTCTTTGGCCACTCTCAATAGTTTGATGTACATATTAGTAGTGGTTGTGATATATATTTGAGAAAGTTTGTCTATTTACACAAGCATATATATATGTTGTTAGTGTACTGTAGTGCATCTATTTGTAAACTAGGAGGGGGAATGGGCAATAGTATAATTAAGGACTCAAATGACCAGATAATTAATGAATGTGCAGGAACAGTCGTAGAGACATCATTTATTCAAATCCTTATTTTAGCCATAGTTACATGTCGCAACTGTTTCGATTTACATTAGCTGTGCGTTTCAGCTGTGTGCAGGTAACAAAAGGCTAAGGAAAAAAAAAGCAAAAGCCAAAACCAAACACACGTGTGCACCGACACAAATTACCCGTCACAAATTAACAATCGAAATTAACTTGCGTTTTTAGAAACCATTTAGACAATATAATGACCACTATTCATAGAACCCACGTGCAGCTTAATTTGCCGTCTCTACCTTGCTACGCGCCATTGTCATGAACGCACCCACGTACGTGGACTCGTGGAGAGACATATATATATAGTACGAATAATTCATGAGAAAGCTTCACGGCGGCGGAAGAATGCACCCGTCGGAGCCGCAGTGCACCGGCGGGCGGTGGTTGAAGGCGATGCACTCCTCCGGCGAGCGCTGGTGGGGCCAATCGGGGATGCAGTTCATCCGGTCGTCGCGCAGGGGGACGTGGAGGCAGGTCACCGGCTCCTCGCAGAAGTAGTTGCCGGCGATGGTGAGGTTCTTCAGCTTCGGCAGCTGGCAGATGGCCTCCGGCACCTCGCCGGCCAGCATGTTGTAGCCCACGTTGAGCACCTCGAGGCTCTCCATGTCGCCGATGGTCTCCGGCAGCTCCCCGGCTAGGTCGTTGCGGCTGAGGTCGAGCACCTTGAGCTTCTTGAGCTTGCCGATCTCCGGCGGGATGCAGGAGCTGATGCTGGAGTTGAGGAGGATGAGCTCGACGAGCGTGTCGGCCATGTCGCCGATGCTCGGCGGCAGGCAGCCGGCGAGGCGGGTGTTGGCGAGCACGATCACCGACGCCGTCGAGTTGGTCAGGCTCCCCGAAGACAGCGACACGTTGAAGCGGTTGTTGTTGGCGAAGAGCGCGTCGAGGCTGAGCTGCCGGCCGAACACGGCGTCCGGGAGCTGGCCGTTGAAGTTGTTGAAGCGCAGGTCGAGGTACTTGAGCGACGGCAGCGAGGTGAGGAAGGAAGGGAAGTCGCCGGAGAGGAGGTTGTTGCTGGCGTCGAGCTCGTAGAGGAGGCGCATGTGCTGCATGGACGTGGGCAGCGTGCCGTGGAAGCGGTTGGAGTTGAGGTGGAGGAGCGCGACGTCAGCGAGGAGGCCGAGGTGGTCAGGGAGCTCGCCGGCGATGCGGCCGTGGTTGAGGTCAACGCCGGCGACGGTGAGGATGTGCGGGTCGTCGGGCGCGGCGGTGCAGAACACGCCGGTGTAGTTGCACACGAAGGGGCCGCACCAGTCGGCGGTCAGGTTCTTGGGGTCGTCGGTAATGGCGTGCTTCCACGCCTGGAACGCGATGTACGCCGCGTCGAGCCGGTCGTTGAACGGCGAGAGCGGCAGCGACGGCGGCGCTGGCTTCGGGGAGGGGGAAGGGGAGGGGAGAGGTTGGGGGAGACATGGGAGGAGGAGGGAGAGGAGGAGGAGGTGTTGGAGAGTTCTTGTGGTTCTTTGCCTTGAGATGGGTGGCATTTTGTCTGGATTTTGGTGTTTAATTACGAGGGCTTGGGAGATATAAACAGGGTGTGCAGTAGTGTGGTATAGTCTTGGATTTTGAGGTGGCTATATATTGGGTTTCTGGCGGGGGTCAGAGGAAGATCATCATAAGTTTTTTATGCTTGATCATGGATGTTGACTTAATTTTGATATATGTTACACTCTGATACCCTGTGTAGTAGCCATCGTATCAAATCAAAATTTACGAGACATAGTATAAGCATGTACAATATCAAGCACGAAAACATGAATCTCATAGATAGAACCGAAATAATAACATTGAAGTAATCACGACGAGAGAGAAGATTTGGTGAAACCGACTGTAAATTTTTTAAGCACAATCTCAAAAGAGTACAAGAGATTGTCACACTCTCACAACTCACTCGAACCTTTTAGTACCCTCAGATATTTGCCCTATATAAGAATCTAGTACTAAAGAATAACTTAACATCTAATCCTTTTATGTACATCTACCTTTGGATGAGTGGGGTTTTTTTTTTTGCTTTATTGTTTGGTTGTTTGGATTCTTTATGACCACATATTATGGCTTTATATAGCCCCCTAGCTATCCATCAAAGTGGAGAATAATCCTACTATAAAAGAAAGAAGGAATCCTAATCCTATTAGGATTTATCTAGGACTCTTTATAACACACATTTATATATCCTAAAAAATTAGGATATGAGTCATCACACTCAATAATCTCCACCTTGATTCTTATCCGTTGAAATCACCATAAGATCAAGAACTCACTTCAAGTCGGCTCTGTATTTTTTTATTTTTCCTCCTACCTTTAAGAGTGCCCCTACTAACCGTTGATGACACGGTTTCCTTCTCATGGCTAGGATTTTTTATTGGACTTTCTATTGGTTGCTTTTCCTTTAGGTGTACACATCAATCAGTATTCTCCATTGATCCATATACTTTTCATGATCACTTGTCCTTTGCAAGTAACTTTGCATGACTCCACCTCGAAGTGCTACATCACAACCTTCAAGTTCAAGCAACTTCATAAATATTATATTCTTATTTAAGCTAGGAACATACCAAACTCCTGTCAATATGTGATGTGCTCTATTATATGTTTCCAATGTAATAGTTCCTACCTCAGAAATTGCATACTCCATATAATCCACTAAATAAATAGTTTCATGTATCAGGCACAGAGATCTTTCATCAAACAACTCGCCGAACATATATGAAAGCAACAATATGAATCTAATATCCATCCATGATAAATACCGGAATGACTAACAACTAGTACGTCCAAATCATCCTTAGCTACCTTCACTAAGCATGCACCCTTCATTTGCTTCAAACTCAAACAATATTTTATCATATGACCTTCCTTGTCATAGAGATAGCATCCACATACACCCTTGCTCTTACCCTTCTTCTTTGTGTGACTTTTGCTTTTTCCTGCAACACCTATTGCAGCTAATGGCTGATCACTCAAGGATGAAGATTCATGTCTTTTTTAGGGACTCTGCCTCCAATAGATATGCAACTGCCCCATTAAAGTTGAAAGTAGTGTCTTTTTTATGACAGCTTATTTGTAGGTATGTGCATATATATATATATATATATATATATATATATATATATATATATATATATATATATATATATATATATATATATATATATATATATATATATATATATATATATATATATATATATATATATATATATATATATGGTGTCTTTTTCTACTCCCAAGTGTAGTTACTCCCATCTCCCATTATATCTTCTGTTGATCATCCTCGAGATACTCCTATGCTGATCGGGTTTGTGAATCCACTAGATATCCATTAGTAGACAAACTAACTGATTGGTTCAATTAAATAATAAGTAAAGTAATTAATTAGCGCAATAAACTGCATTATTCTCTTGACCTGGCGGCGAGGGGGTGGGGAGGATCTCAGGGGGCGGGAGGGAGGAGCTAGCATCAAGGGGGCTGGGGAGGAGGGAGGAGCTCGAGGGCGGCGGCGCCATCGAAGAGGGAAAGGGTAGGAGGTGCTGACACCATGGTATAGGAAAATGGTTCCATACTTCTGGGAGTACGTACTCCTATTTCTCATATAATGCTTTAATGGTGTTGTTATACTTATTTATGTATTTGAGCGTACTCTAATAATGATTATAACATACTCCAAAGTGAGTTCTATGAAACATTTTGTAAAAATCCATTTTTATAGCATAATTTGTGTATATAGTCCTTTTATGTATGGATATGAATATATAGCAAAGATAAATGGTTTCAATGAAAAATATTCAACCAAGTCACATTGCAGTATCTTAGAATTAATATTTAAGTGTATCGAAAGTGATAAAGAAGAGTAAAATATTTGTTTAAGTGGTATATATATATAATATTACTATTCTACATACAGGTGTAAAATGCGCACTAAAAAGTTACTGCCGTTTGTGAGTGAAGTTACTACCAAACACATGTAGAGTTACTATCAGTTGTAATACTACACAGCTGATTGTAACTCCATATGTGTTTGACAGTAACTTCACTCATATATGATAGTAACTTTATATGATATGAATTTTACAGCGTCAAAACATATTCAACATGGATCTCGTTTTGTTAAGCTCGTAATTTCAAACACAATGGTGCAAATGGATCGCAGTTGGACTTTTAGTGAAAGAGTTATTATATTTTTTAGCTTATAAACAAGATAAAAAATCATAAGTCAAGTACATTTATTCCCTTCTCTCTCCTGCTGCAAGCATGCATGTAAGTCAAGTTACTATCTCCTGAACATTATGTTATCATCGATAATTTATCAAGTTACTGTCTTCTGAATATAAAGTTATCATCAAACATGAACCGTATCAGGATGCTCGTGCACGCAGCCAGCGACCTGCCGTAGCGTGCGTGCACAACCATGTATATATACACATACATACACACACACACATACATACATACATACATACATACATACATACATACATACATACATACATACATACATACATACATACATACATACATACATACATACATACATACATACATACATACATACATACATACATACATACATACATACATACATACATACATACATACAATCACTAATCTGTGCATAGGCATAAAATGCACACCAAAAGTTACTACCATTTGTGAGGTCGATGATGACGATTGACGGCACGCAGTCGAAGCGAGGAGCGACAATGCTCGATCGGCGGCGACGACCGAAGATACCGGATTAGGACGTGCGACCGGTGATGAGGCGACAAGGTCGTCAAATTAGGAAGGCGCAGAAGCGAAAGGGATTGAGAGATGGGGAGAGATCAAATTGGGGGATGACGAATAGAGAGATTCCTAGGTGAGCTTAAAACGCGTTTGGTTTTCATACCGCACTAAATCCTGGAAAAAGAGGCACATAGGACAGCTTGGGATCTGGGGACGTGGGTTTAACGCACTTGATAACTATAAATAACTTCAAGAATTATAGATAATAACTTTAGTACTTATAGATGGTAACTTCATGCATGGGGTCGATTGAAAGGGGGTGGCGCAAATGGCTGATTAGGTCGTCGGATCGCGTTGCTAGGGGGTCATGCGCTTATTCTACGCGTAGCCACTGATTAGTAAATCCGTATGTATATAATGTATATGTATATGTTTCTTGGTCATTGGAGTTTTTTAGATAAAGGATATAAAATCCGGCCTCTATATCCACAAAGGATATACACAGCCAAAAGTTACACGAGCTCTTAGGCTCAAAACCTCAAAACTGAGGTACAGAAAACAACATGAAAGATAGCTTAAGGACTACAAAAAGAACTAGAAAGGCTAAGCTTCAGCACTTTTGCTCCGTCCTTGCTTACAACCAAGCCCCTAACCTCATCCGACCGAGCCACCCAAACTTGGGTGCGCTGCGTGAAGATGGACCTCCGAGGCGACGTCTCCAAGAAGGCGACGAGAGTCACCGACGCCGCCCGCCTCACCGAGGCAAGGCTTTCACCTGGAGATCAGTACACATGAGAGCTATGTAGTGCCACGACACACCTCCAGGAAGGATAATGGCACCCGAAGGCGTCATTGATGTCGAGACCGGTAAGATCACCGGCAAGGCTTTCGTCAGCACCTCCACAGCACCCCACGCACTACCTACACACAAAATAGACCACCACCAACACTCCGGGGCCCTACACGCCTCAAGGCCATGGCATAGCCACCCTTGAACTCCACGACGAGCCGCTTCCTGCAACGTCCGCCACTGTAGAGACCACTAAGCGACGTCTAAGCGCCACCACTGAGCCGATCCAGGGACATGAGCCACAGATCAAACCTACAGCAAAACAACGGAAGGGCCTGGCACAAATCTTCCTGAACGCCTTACGGAGCCTGAACGGCACGTTGATCACCACCGCCTTCTTGCTCCCGGCCACAACCAACTGGAACTCGGAGCTATGAAGAGGACCTTGAGGTCGTTCTTGAGCTCCTAGTTGCCATTCTCCATGTCGAAGAACGCCTGCGCAACGGAGTCCACAAACTCTGAGGGCTCGAGGCCCTAGTCCTTCTGCACCTTCGTCCTCGCCGTGACGGCGCCGGCGAGGCGGCTACGCGCGCTCTCCCGTCTCTCTCTGCTGGCGGAGAACATAAATTGACTCTCCTCCTGTTCCATCACCAGCAGTTATATCTCCACCTTGTACCATAAAGCCTTTAATAACACGATGGAAGCATGAGCCCTTGAAGTGGAGCGGCTTGCCGGTGGCGGCGCCGACGCCCTTCTCCCCGGTGCAGAGCGCGCAGAAGTTCTCAGCCGTCCGCGGCACCACCGACGCGTAGAGCTCTATCATGATCCTCCCCTCCATCACGCCACCGATGTTGACATCCATGAAGCACCTCGGGTTCTTCACCTCCGCCGCCGCCGCCGCAGCCGCAGCCGGTGCCACGCCCTCGACGCCGCCCTCCATTGCGGCGGCCGACGCGGCGGGTGCGGCACAGCGGCGGAGCCGGAGACGGCGGCGCGGCGTGGAGGCGCAAGCACGGAGACGATGGAGCGCCGCGGCTCCCGGCGCGCGCGCGCGCGCGCGGTCGGAGGCGGCGGCGCAAGCTTCGGCGACGAGGCGCTTCGCGACGGCGCGGCCAGCTCGGCGGGCGAGGCCGGCACGGATCCAGCGGGAGGCCGGATCGGCGCGCGGCGGATCTAGCCGAACGGGCCCGAGGGCGGCGAAGACGTCCGAGAGGAGCCGTGAGCGAGGCGGCGTGGGGCGACGAGGCGGATCAGCGGCGAGGCCATAATCGGGGCGGCGCCAAGGAGGAGGGCGGATCCGGCGGGGCGGCGCCGGAGACGACCGGATCTGGCGAGAGGCGGCCAGATCCGTGCGGCGCCAGTCCGGCGGCGGCCAGATCCGGAGCGGAGGTGGCCGGATCTGGCGCGGGGTCGCCGGATCCGGCGGCGGATGCGCAAGAAGAGGCGGCTCGGGTGGAGGCAGTGTTCGGCGGCCCGATCTGGTGATGAGGACGACGGGCGACGACGGCACGTGAGCGACGGCTCCGGCGGCCGGGAAGAGGTGGCTGCCCCCGGGATTAGCTCCTCCCGGGGGCAGCAGCGGAAGATCTGCTTCTATGCTAATTCCAGGAGTTGTTGTGCTCTGAAGGTGGTCTCAAACACCAACTAGATCCACAGGAGAAAACTTCTGTTTGCAAGTGTAAGGCTACTAATGCCTCCGAACTGTAAATCTCTTGGTCATTGGAGTTGCGAAGCCTATATAACAATTCCTGGCGTAGCGAGGTGAATATACAAAGTCTTACAGCAACGGACAGATGAGCCTTACGTACTGAATAGAACGATTTCATCAGGAAACAATCTGTCTATGAGCATTGTAATTCTTCCGTGCCAAACGGGCCCTTAGTACTTGTATCTAGTCGGACGGATCACTCTTTCGTGCAAGCTGATGTTTCCGTACCTCGGATGTGTGGCGTTTGTGCTGTAATGTTTTAGTGATCGATGCATGATTAAGTGCACGTACACTAGTACACTTAATTCTAGCTAGAAGCACTGCACACAAAAGTGATTCGGGTGAGGGGTCATGCTCTCCAGTCTCCATCCCTGTCTTGTAGGACGAAAGAGATGCTGGACGACGCTGATGCATCCCAATTAAGATAAGCATGAGGTCAGACTTCACAGTGCACTTGATTAATCTCTCTCTCTCTCTGTGTATACTTTAGAGAGAGGAGCACATATGGAAGCATCAGAGGAGAACATGCAACCAGACGACCTATCTCTTGTTGCCACATCTTTGGCACTTAAGGAAACCAAACTGCTTTGGCACCCATCTCTCTCCCTCTCTGTCTGTCTCTCTGAAGATTCACCGGTCACCCTGCAGCTTAACCCAATCGGTAGGTGAGGGAAAATGGTAGCCGGTGAGATTGCATTGCTAGCTCAAAATCTTCTTACAGCGTGCAATGCGGTTTTAGGTTAATGTCACGTGTTCCTTTTGCCACCTCAATCTATTATCTATATCTATGCTAATTGGAGGCTCCTTACGAAGCCTTCATATTAATTCTAGGTGGTAAAAAAGTTAGAAATTACCATAATAATCAAAGAATATATCTATACTAATTGCATGCTCCCCACGAAAGCCTCCATATTAATCCTAGGTGGTAAAAAAAGTTAGAAATTATCATATTAATCAATTAATCTGAAAAAAAGATAGAAAATATCTAAAAATTCTCACACTAATCCAAGAAAAAAAAATCTGAAACATCAACCCTGCTCAACTTCATATACGTTGCACATATATAGCAGATGGAAGCGATGAGTTTGATACAAATAAAACACACGCATGCCTGTCTGCATGTATCCGATTGGCTGCACGTATCTGTTACAAATATAACTCCTGCATACACCGATCCATGCATATCTCTGTTATTATATAATGAGAAGTTGATGATCGTCGGTGCGTTTTTCTCTCTTCTCTCTATAGCCATTTGATTTTATCTGAATTATTTGTCTCTCTCCTCTCTCTCTCTGAGGATACAATCGCCCACCCCTCCACTTTCTCCATTTCCTCGTGCATTCTGGCCACCCTTCTCTCTGTAGTTTACTCTCCAATGTTTGATGTGTGAAGTTGGCCAGACAGTAAGTTCTATCTCACTATTTTTATGACTTTGTTGTAACGTATGAATCTCTAACTAATATGAAAATATGATTAGGTGAGTAATCAATATAGAGCCCTGCATGTCTCCCAATGGTGTTGCAATTGCCCGAGCTCTAATCGCTGATGTCCCTATAATCAGTATAGTATCAGATCAGAGGGAAAAAAAGGTTGTATGCTTCCTTATAAATTGACTTCGTGCCAGATGACTTGCAAGTTCAGTGCTGAGTTTCATCATATTTCGCCATCCGAGCTAAATTCAAATAGGATATTTGTAAAAAGAAGTATCCTTATCTCACTCAAGATAATTAGTTCATAGGATTTTTCTAAGATCAAAACAATCGGTATGAAGCTCCTTTTAAGATACGAAAATAGTTATACATGAACTGAAATTTGGAGTGCATATAAATTCCAATTCAAACTCAAAAATTAATGAAATTCATAATTTATATAAATTTAAATTCGGAAATAAAATTAGACTTAAATTCAATTTGGAATATATACATATGTAACTGAAATTCCAAAATCATCAAAATTAAATCATAATTAAATTATTATAGAATTAAAATGAAGTCTCAACCATGTTAAAGTTTGATATGTACAAGATAAACAAGTGGATAGCCTTGGAAGTCCTATCTAAATTCAATTAAAATTGGTACAAGTTTTCTATGGAAAAACAATATTTAAAGTACCTAGCCCATGCAGATGTACGGGTTGATGACAAATATTATTAGAGCAATAGAAAAAGAAGTCACCATATTCGCCCTCAAAGGCTAGAAATTCTCACATTAATCCGTGAAGAAACAGAAAAAAAATCTACACCGTCAATTGTCATGGGTCTAGATCAAAAGAAAGAATCCATGTCAAGTATAATCAAGAAATAACTAAAGTTTGAAACAATAAAAAAATGAAATTACCAATTTGATTTCCATATAAATTCCTAAGTAAAATCCGTAATAAATATAATTTAGAATAAAAATTAAACAAAAATTAGCAATTGGATTTGTATATGAATTCCAAGAAAAAATAAGTACAGTTTGGAATAAATTTAAAATAAAATTATCAATTTGATTTTAATACAAATTCCAAAGTAAATTCCTAAATAACAATAATTTAGAATAAAATTAAAGAAAAAAATAGAATTGGATTTGTATATGAATTCCAACAAAATTAAATAAAATTTGGAATAAAAATAAAATAAAATTTATAATTTGATTTTGTACGAATTCCAATCCCTAAGTAACTAAAATTCAAAATAAAGTAAATAAATTAGCAATTTGATTTGTATACAAAATTCAATAAAAAAATAACTAAAATATGGAATAAAAATAAAAGTTATAACAAGGATATCACGAGTGGTGTCTTAAGAGATTTCGAAGAGGTGCAATAGCGTCGATCTATCATGCAAGTAGACATTGACCCATGAGGAAGTGAAAGAGATGATGACAATATTGTGTTGCTCATCGGAGCCGTTGAAGAGAAAGATTAGAGTTGAAGGAGCCAATGGTCATGACAACAAGCGGTAAGTGTCAGCGTTGTTAAACTAGTTAGTTGCCAAAGATGCTCAATGATGGAGAATTGTAACATCCGATTTTTGGAGCAAGAATTTTGCTTGAGTGAAATTCAAAATTTAATTTCAAAATTCAAAAGTGCAATGCAAATTTCAAACTAAATTTCAATTTTCAAAAGTCTAAATCTCTCTTGGGCTTGGTCCAGCCTAGGGCTGGATATCGAGCTGGCTCGGCTCGGCTCGGCTCGGTCTGGCTCGGTAGGATAACGAGCTGGCTCGTTATAACTAACGAGCTAAAAAGCTAGCTCGGCTCGGCTCGACAAAAAGCTCGAGTTAGCTCGTTTGGCTCGTGAGCCAGGGCCAAAAAATGTCTCCATCATATATTCATCCATAGAAGCATGGCTCGTTTGGCTCGTTTGGGTGGCTCGTTTGGCTCGTTTGGGTACAATAGAGTACAAATTAACACATGCATGGCTCGTTTGGGTACAATAGAGTACAAATTTACACATTAACACATGCAATAGAGTATAAATTAGGTCCATGGAAGCAGCATATGCATATCTAAATTCCTGGAAGCATGGCTTGTTTGGCTCGTGAGCGGCTCGCGAGCTGGCTCGAGTTGGCTCGTTATAGCTAACGAGCTAAAATCTTGGCTCGGCTCGGCTCGTTATCCTAACGAGCCGAGCCAGCCACGAGCCGGGCGAGCTAACGAGCTTCGAGTTTTTCATCCAGGCCTAGTCCAGCCCATCCCTACCTTCCCCTTGACCCACTTGGCCTTGGCCCAGCCCAATTGGCCTTCGATGTGGGGACCCCGGGCGAGGCAGTGCCCATAGTTGCCGCATGTGTTTTCTATACTAGTCTTATGATCAGTAGCTAGTATACATATTCACATCATTGTGATCACATCTATACACATCGCACATAAATAGCTTACATAAAAGGGATGATATTATATATGCAAGGCATCAAAGAGTGCATACACGTAAGGCCGACCGACCAAATAACCAATAGAATCTTGAACAAAATACAGCGAAAGTCTAATAACAAAAGTATCCAGTGATTTGGCATCATAACCCGTAGGCAACCGACTGGAGTCAAACCCTAGAAGGACCCCTAGTCCAATTCCCTGGTGCCAAGGCGAAATACGCATCATCGGCATGAGATCTACATTCTCTGATCAACAACAATTTAAGCAAGGTTGAGTACATTATGTACTCAGCAAGACTTGTAGTGTATCGCAAAGTTTTACATATATGCAAGGCTATTAAAGGATGATGCACTATACTAAGTTATTTTTAGCACAAAGCATATTTCATTTAGCAATAAGTAGTAACTTGCAGCCAGAACTGTAAAGAGCATTTGACATGTATTGAGATAACATTTATGTAACTTCCATAACAGTAGATCAAAACTGTTCACAGCCCTCCTCGACTATGAACATCGCACAATTCCACCCACAGGCATGGCACACGATTAGACGTTCGTACCATCCCATATGTTTAATGAAACAGTTTTAGAAAAGAAAACTATACCCTTTGTGGCTACATCCAAGCTTGCTCATGACCGCGAGCACAGCTATTTAAATAGTTTTTGATACTCTGCAGAGGTTGTACAGCTTTACCCACATGAGATAATCAAACAGACTGTCGGCCATTACACGCTTCCTTGGGCATGCGATAGAAGTGATTATCTTATAGCCTTTAGGTTATCTAGCCCTAACCTTGCACCAACCTGATGAATGGACAAGCCCTCACTTGGATGCGCCAAGTGAGCCGCATGATAGACCCTCACCTCAGTGGATTACGTCCCTTTGGTGAGACATTCACCATTGATTAGTAAGCTTTAGTACCAACACCTTGGTGAAGGGAGCCCTTACGAGCCAACCGTTACGCGAAATGCCCTTACCACTTCTGTGCCTACCACAATGCAAGGTTAGACCTAGAAAAGTTAGTTAGCTAAATGCCAGAGCCCATATAGCACATATGGTTATACGGTGTGACTCTGATGTGGGGCAATAGCGTTCGGTCCTTAATTGACCTAGGCAAGAATCTCTCCCTATCTACATGCGAGGTTCCGCCTCACATTCAACAGTTTACCATATAACTCACCAGCGTGCAAAAACTATGTTTTTCATTTTTGTTTTGTACCAAACTAGCAGAGGTTCCTCCTCTGGACCAACATTTCGAAACCATCCATATCCATGTGTAAATTTTCTGAAATATCAAACTTAGTGAAATCTATTGCTAGGCTAAGCATCTAGACCATGTATCAATGTAGTATTGCCAATTCGACACTATATTGTCTAAACCATGTCCTAGAGATTACAATAGTGAGGGTATCAAGTTTTCAAAGAGGTTCAATGTATACAAGTGATCGTAACTACCATTACCTACAGTATAGCAGTTTTAACAGAACATACACGCATGCATAATAGATTTTGTAATCAATACACAATAATTAAAATACTAGGATCAATATGGTCAAAGGGGGTGCTTGCCTTGCGCTTGTTGCTCAGAAAATGTTTCGGATGCATTCTCGAAGTTGTCTAGAGTGGAGTCGTCTAAACGATAAATAAATCCAGATAAAAAAGCAAATAAGAGCCAAATACATAGAGGCAAGACTCAAATTTTTTTATAAATTCAAAAAGATCTTGTTTTTATAAAGATTTAGAAACAAAGATCACTAAAGTTGGAGTTTGTATGCAAAAGTTATTGCTATTTGAGTTTTTGCTTGGTTTGAATTGTTTCTTCTCAGTGAGTACAGAGCTATTTACGACTATCAACATTCTTTAGATGCTTCAAGTACCATTCCACCGGCCACCGTGCTTCAACTACAAAGGTCTTTATCCTACCGCAACTTCGGTCGTACCACTCACACAAAGCCAGTATTACAAGTCTTTGACCACGAAGGTTTTTCGAGCACCGAGCAACTTATGACTACCAATTATCAATTAGGTTCTATAGATTTTCAACTACCAATTGAGTACTGTTACTTACGACTATGACTGGGTTCTGTAACTTATGATTACAACCGGGTACTGTGACTTATGACTACAACCGGGTACTGTAACTTATGATTACGATCAGGTACTGTAATTTACGATTACGGTCGGGTACTGTAACTTACAACTAGTACCATTTATGACTACTACCAGGTATTGTAACTTACGACTATTGACCATGGCTTACAACTATCAACCATGACTTACGACTATCGACCAGTGTTGTAACTTATGACTATCTTCCGCACTTACGACTATCTACCACACTCGAGGATTACGAGTCCACCTGTAGTCGAAGGTTTCAACAATGGTTGTGGTCAAAGATTTCAACAACGCAGTGGTTGAAGATTTTGACACAGCAGCGGTCGAAGATCTCAACTGCCACAGTTCCGTTCTCATGTTCGACTACTACAGTTCTCTTTACAAGTTTGACTAGTTTAGTTCTCTTCTTGACTTCTATCACTTTAATTTTCTTTTCAACTACAATTACTCTTTTCAACTTATATACTCTACGAGGGAGGAGGATCTCACTGATGATGATGGCAGCTCGTGAGAAGCAACGGGAGGAGCTAGCGTTGGAGACCCATCGGTGGTGAAGGGGTCTGTGGCAACAACATTGTCTGACAATAGAGAAGCTACAAAAAGAGGTGCGCATGAGCTTGCATGCATGCTTGCGGAAGTATGGGTGATAGGAATAGAGGTACGGCTCATCGGAGAGAAAGTCTTACAGCGGCGTCTTGGTCAGAGATGAAGAAGAAGGCCTAGCTCGAGTGATCCACTGCATGAAAGGTCAAACAAATGAGTGGGGTGTTCAAGGGAGAGGTAAGCCACGTTAAGATAGGGTCGAGAACGAGAGAAGCTCACTAGAGTAACTAGCATGTGGTTGTGTGCTCACCGGAGTCACATACGACTTCGATTTTCTCACCATTCCAGAGTGTGGAGTGCACAAGAATCGTGCTCAAGAGACCGAGTGGTGAGCTAAAGAGCTATGGCACGGTCAGGGTGGGTTTTATAGGCACAATCTCAGGCTCTCACCATGGAGTGCGATGTGAAGATGACAACAACATGGAAGAGAACTATTGCATTGGAGTGACGGGTTAGGTTGGAGTGGGCAACAACAGATGTGAACTATGGGCGCTGTGTCCAATTCCATGAGCAACTCGAATGGAGTAGGCGAGGGTGGCGAGGTGGAAGATGGTCTCAGTGCTCAGGCCCAACATGGCATGGAGAGGGAGAGGGAGAGGGGAGAGAGGTGATCTTAGCTCAGAGGTTTTGGGCATTTTAGCCACTCGTCAGATGCACTTGAAAGATTGGGGGAAATCTTTAAGAATGATGCGGATGATTATATAAATTTTCAGGGTTCTATCTTCTCTTGATTTTTCTAGAAAAATCTTAGAAGATTCCTTGTTGAGTTTAATTATACCTATCGGATTTGGATTTGATCTAATTTATATTTTATGCACAATTGGTTTTTGAAAAATCAATTTTTTTAAAGAAACTCTAATAAATGCCAAGGGAGAACAAATGCATGCAAAAATTTTAAATTACCCTCATTTTTATATTCCTTAGAATTTTCAGGATGTTACATTCGACCTGGCCCAGAATGGCCCACGCCGCTCCTCCTCTCATCGTATGTGCCCCGCACTAGTGTGCATCCCAACCCACTCTCGCTGTGCACACAGTCAGCGTCACTTGCCACTGTGCCTCCACAGCGCACCCCCATGGTCCCTCAAGCTAGCCTCATGTTATGCTGCCCCTACCTTATGTGGACCCCTTCCTCTCCTCTGTGCCATGCCGTACCTATATGCCTGTGCATCCTACAGATGATCGTTGAGCCTCTTTGCATTGCCTTAACTTCCCTTGCGCATGCCTATTCCTCATGTTGGCTCCACCTCTCGCTTCTGTGTCATGTCGTGCACTGGTGACACCACCCTCGGTACTCCACACTCACCATCAAGGCACCCAAACCTTCGGTTAGCTTCGCCTGAAGGAACGCGCGTAGGCTACGATAGCAGAAAATAAAAAATTTCTACCGCGCACACCAGGACATCATGCTAAGGAGGGATCATAGATCGTTACCACTAGACGCGCAGCGCAGCGGAAGAAGAGTTGGAGAAGCCGATCCAACCACGCGCGTCGAGGTAGTAGTGAAAGTAGCCGATCGTCCCGAACAGATCGTCTCCTCCACGCGATCAACCACACCACGAGTCCGTTCCAATCTGTAGTTTGTTGATGCCGATCAACGCCGCAACGAGCAGCGCCTCCACCGGTATCCACACGTCCGGGGCTGGAACGCCGATCGCGAGTGTACCAGCACTCGCAAGCGGCTAGGGTTTGGCTCGGGAGGTGGCGGCTAGGGTTTTGCTCGTGAGGAACAGCGTGTGTACATCCTCAGCCCCACCTCCATATATATAGACCTCCTCACTTGGGCCTCGTGGACCGAGGCCCAATAGTGTGTCTATCCGGATCTCTATCCGAATTGAGCCCACATCCGAATCACATTCGAATTAGTGTTCCAACCCGTTAAGTGTGCGACCAGAGGTTCACGTATACTTGGTTGCGACCGAAACGCCTTTCCGGTCACCTGTTAATAGCGGCCTCTAGCAAGACATATTAACCCCAAAGTATACGTAAAGATCATATCGGTGAACTCGTAATGTTCTCATGTACGAATCCCTTTGCCTCACGATATAGATTAAGCTCAAGGCGAGACTGTGTCATCCTCTTAATAGCTCAATCACTCTCTCGATTCCGTGATGGATTATAAACTTGTGATTGACTCCTCAATCACATTGGCATGGCCATGCACTTTCATAATCCATTACATCGAGGCCCGAGATATCTCTCCCATAAGGAGGGCAAATTCTATCTTGATCATTCACATCCCACTACATGTTTCACAAAGAAACCCGAAGACTACTTTTATGACTACCCGATTCATTTGAGTAGTGGTTAGTAGTCCCAAAATAGGCTACTACGCATGTTGGGAACCATGATGATCTCAAGTCTAAGGATTCTACATAAACACTACTTGAGACCAACTAATGACACATGGAATCTCTGCGGTGTCTCATGGCGGGTCTATCCAACATATGTTCACTAACACATGTCCATATTATTGATTTGGTATCACCATACCATGATCCATGAGACATGATCATCAATCAATACATATGTTGATCTTTGAATCATATTTGTTCCTCATATGATATATGATCGTGATCATTTAGAAATAGCAACATTTAAGCATTAAGAGTCTCATGAATAAGTCACATACTCATTGATCAATAATGATAATGTCTATTTCAAGGAACAAAGTAATGCATCATAAACATAGTATGTGATATATTCAACATCTCCATGTTGCCTCTAGGGCATATCACCAACATCTCCCACTTGCACTAGAGTCAACCATGTAGGTATCTAATACCCATTGCCCTAGTGTGAGCCTCATGCTTTGGTGGGAAGCGGCTTTGTCAACGGATCTGCAATGTTCAAATCTGTTTGTACTTTGCATATCTTCACATCGCCTCTCTCCACAATCTCGCGGATGAGATGAAATCGCCGTAGAATGTGCTTGGACTTCAGTGCGATCTAGGCTCCTTGGCTTGCGCAATGGCCCCACTATTGTCACAATGAGGTCCATTGGGCTGGAGGCACTAGCCACCACACCAAGCTCGAAACAAATTTCTTGATCCAAACAGCCTCTTTAGCGGCTTCGAAGCTGCTATGTACTCGGCTTCTATTGTAGAATCAGCAACCGTCTCTGCTTGGAACTCTTCCACTCACCGCACCGCCATTCAGCGTAACACAAATCCAGATTGCGATCTAAAATCATCTTTGTCGGTTTGGAAGCTAGCATCGGTGTAACCATTTACAACGAGCTCTTCCTCACCCCCATAGACGAGGAACACATCTTTAGTTCTTCTCAAGTACTTCAAGATGTTCTTTACGGCAATCCAGTGACTTTCACCGGATCTGATGTATCTACTTGTAGCACTTAAAGCATACGAGACATCCGGGCGTGTACAAAGCATGGCATACATAATGGATCCCATAGCGAAGCATATGGAATCGCATTCATTTTATCCCGCTCATCGGTGTACTAGGACACCGACTCTTGCTAAGATTTATACCATGTGACATAGGTAGGAAGCCTTTCTTGGAATCCTGCATGTTGAACCTTTTCAACACCTTGTCAATGTACGTATCTTGGCTTAATCCAATTAGCCTTCTTGATCTATCCCTATAGATCTTGATGCCTGAATATATGCCGCCTCTCCTAAGTCTTTCATAGAGAAACTATTTTTCAATGAAGACTTAATGATTCGAGCATAGGAATGTCATTTCCGATCGTAATATGTCATCCACATATAAGACCGAGAACACGAGTGCGCTCCCACTAGCCTTTTGTAAACACAAGGCTCTTCTTCGTTCTTGATGAAACCAAACCCTTTGATTACTTCATCAAAACGAATGTTCCAACTCCGAGATGCCCGCTTTAATCCATAAATGGATCTTTGCAGCTTGCATATCTTTCGGTGATTGCGGATTGACAAAACCCGTGGGCTGTGTCATGTACACATCCTCACTCAGATTTCCATTAAGGAAAGCTGTTTTGACATCCATTTGCCATATTTCATAGTCGAAATATGCAGCAATCGCTAGAATGATCCGAATAGACTTTAGCATTGCGACGGCGAAAAAGTTTCATCATAATCAACACCTTGAATTTGTTTGAAACCTTTGGCCACCAATCGCGCTTTATAGATGTGAACATTTCCATCTATGTCTATCTTTTCTTGAAAATCCATTTGCACTCAATGGTTTTAACACCATCGGAGGATCAACCAAGTTCCAAACTTGATTATCGTGCATGGATTCAATTTGGATCTCATGGCTTCAAGCCATTTCTCAGTCCGGTCCCACCATCGCTTCTTCATAGGTCTTAGGCTCATCGTTGTCTAACAACAATATGTCCCGTTGTTGAGTAGTCAAGAACATGTACCTCTCGGTGCACGACGTGACCTCTCGACCTCGTGGTGCGGTGTGTCCACAACAGGTTCTTCAACGATTTGTTCATCCTGTTGTGGTTCAGAGGAGCTGAAACGTTTTGGTGTTTCTCGAATTTCTTCAAGTTGCACCGTGCTCCCACTATCCCTTCTTGAGAGAAACTCTTTCTCTAAGAAGACACCATGCCAAGCGACAAACACTTTGCCTTCTCCTTGATTATAGAAGTAATATCCTTTTGTTTCCTTAGGATACCCGATAAAGAAGCATTTATCAGATTTAGGACCGAGCTTATCAGTTGTAAACGTTTTACATAAGCCTCACATCCCCAAATCTTAAGAAAAGACAAGCTAGGGCGTTGTCCCGTCCACATCTCATATGGTGTCTTTTCTACGATTTTGATGGAACCTCGTTTAGTGTGAAAGCGGTGTTTCAAGAGCATACCCCAAAAAGACAACGAAAGATCACTTTGGCTCATCATGGAGCGCACCATATCTAATAAGGTGCGATTTCTCCGTTCGATACCCCATTCCATTGAGGTGTTCTGGCGAGTCAATTGTGGAACAATTCCACAATCCTTGAGATGATTGCCAAACTCATGGCTCAAATACTCGCCTCCACGATCGGATCGTAGAAACTTGATTGTCTTGCCTAAATGATTTTGCACTTCATTTTGGAATTCTTTGAACTTTTAAAGGATTCAGACTTATGCTTCATCGTAGATATACCCATATCTACTAAAGTCATCGATAAAAGTTATGAAGTACTGAAAACCCCCTCGGCTATTGAGCTCATTGGTCCACATACATCGAATGTACGAGTGCCAATAAGTCACTTGCCCGTTCACCTTGACCGGTGAAAGGTGCCTTTGTCATCTTGCCAAGTAAACAAGATTCGCATGTCTCAAATGATTCAAAATCAAATGAGTGCGAATACCATCTCTATGGAGCTTCTCCATGCGTTTCTCATTTATGTGACCTAAGCGGCGGTGCCAAATAAGCGTGGGATTTAAATCATTCGAACGTTGCCTCTTTGCATTAATGTTATAGACCGGTGACTCTTCAAGAGTAAGAACATATAACCCATTCACCAATGGAGTATGACAATAGAACATATCTTTGAAATAAAGAGAACAACCATTGTTCACAGATCTAAAGTCATAACCTTCGCTTGCAAACATGAAGCGAAATAATGTTCTTGGAAAGAGATGGAACACAATAACAATTATTCAATTCCAAAACTAATCCTGAAGGTAAAGACAATGGCATGGTGCCAACAATGACCGCAGCAACTTTTGCTCCATTGCCAACGCGAAGATCCACTTCGCTCCTCCTCAAACTTCTACTTCTTCTTAGCCCCCGCAACGATTTGCATAAGTGAGCAACCGATCCGGTATCAAATACCCAAGAATCGGTGGATGAAGTAGCAAGATTGATTTCTATAACATTTATACCGGAGGAAGTCGTACTTCCCTTCTTCTTCTCAAGATCCTCCAAGTACTTTGGGCGCCTTTTCCAATGCCCCGATTGCTTACGATGTAACAATCGCATTAGGAGCAGCGCCCTTCTTGACTTGCTTGGCCTTAGAACCGCTCGCGATCTCATCGGGAGCTAACTTTCTTTGACCGCGCCTTTCTTGACATTGGGCTTGCCCTTGCCTTTCTGCATCATCATCACATGATTGCTGCTTTTCTTAATGCTTTCCTCGTGCTTTTAGCATCCCATGCAACTCGCCAAGGTCTTATCCATGTTGTTCATGTGATAGTTCAATATGAATGGCTCAAAGCTCGGGGAGCGATCGGAGAATCACATCGATAGCCAACTCTTGGCTAAGGGAAAACCAAGCTTTTCCGGACTCTCAATGTAGCCAATCATCTTAATCACATGAGGGTGACGGATTCCTTCTCGCAAGCTCGCACGCAAACAAGGACTTTGAAGTGTTGAACCTCTCACCCTTGCTTGGTTCTCAAACATACCACGCAACCCCACAATGATATTGTAGGAATCTGTGTTCTCATATTGCTTCAAGCTCGAGAGGACATTGTGGCAAGCATGAGACAGCTCACATCAAGGTAATCATTCGTTTGCTTCTCATAAGTTCTCCGTGCAGCCGCAGAGCATTATCGGGCAAGTCATCGGGTAAGGAGACTCAAGGACATACTCCTTGCGCTCTTGCTTGAGAACAATTCTCAAGTTGCGATACCAATCCATAAAGTTTGTTCCATTGAGTTTTCTTTCTCAAGAATAGATCGCAAATTAAAAGAACTGGATGCGGCATTAGTTGACATGATCTACAACAAAGAATATGCAAAGTTTAGCACTATGTTTATGTTCATCTTTTATTAAACTATTTAACAAAAGACTCCCACTATGTGTTTTGCAACAAAACTCCTCTAAGTTACATAGTGGGTCAAGATCCTCATTTCACCAATTCCTAGTGAGCTTTGGCATCACGGCTAGAAAACTAGTGACATGGGTAAGCAACACCTTGCTAATCACATCCCTATGTGACTCTTGCTTGTTGGGTGACATCAATATGCCCTGCCCCAACCTATGCCCCAAGGTCCAAAACTGTTTTGATAACCTTGTTAAGTAAACCAAATGCTTCCGCATGTAGATGTCCAACATCTACCCCAAATAATGATGATAACCGACGGCACTCTACTTTGGTAGACCTACCATGCGGTGATCATTATCTTTTGGTGCAACATATGGAAGGGCATGAACACCTAATTTTATGAGGATTCTATCCTACCAAAGCAACATATCACAAAAACATTGCATAAGAATAAGATAGATAATATCACGGATAAACACATTTAAGCGTGAAGTAGTATGGCCCAAAAATGGTGATCTCCATCTCCATGTAGGTGTAGACGATCTCCATCCTCCACAACACTCCTTTAGGCCACCATGCTTGAAAGCTTGTAACCTCAAAACTAGGCTACTACCTATAATAGCTAGAAATTGAAGATTACAAAGATAGATTCAAGCATTAAGGTCGACACGCAGTCGTTAAATACAATATAGACAGCTAACAATAGCTGAAATAATCATGACACGCAGCCACGAACAGATGTTACATGCATCACATACATCTCATACATTCCAATAAGATATAGGGCCATACTATTCACATCATTCTCTGCAAAAACAAGTTAGACGTAGAATCGTATTCTACCTAACGATGTGAACCCATGACGCTATACAAGGCGGAGTGCACGGCGGTCCCGGCCGGCCGGTCGTGGGCGGGGGTCGAGGGCCGCCCCGGGTTTCGAGGCAGCGCCAACACCCTACTGAAATTTACAGATCCAATCTATGAAATCGCAATGGAAAAACTATTCGGCACAACCACCTTATGCCGATCCGAGACATTCTCTAGGAAGCTAGTTTTTCCACTGGGCCGAGGCCATCAGATCCGTAACCTACTAGTATTCGACATAACCACCTTATGCCGATCCGAGACATTCTCTAGGACACTAGTTTTTTTCATTGGCCCGAGGCTTATCGATTCATATCCTACTAGTATTCGACATAACCACCTTATGCCGATCCGAGACAATCTCTAGGGCACTAGTAGTGATACAATCTGCGCCTCATCTAACCCCGATTCACCGATTGATCTCATCAACCCGTGCTACCATTGATTCATCACATGAACCGATTGATCTAGACTATAATAGATCCAATCTACTACAACCGCATATCAACATATGCGCTGATCCGAATCGCAAACTAAGCAAGATGGCTCGATACCACATCAAGGAACGCGCGTGAGGCTACGATAGCGAAAAATAAAAATTTCTACCGCGCACACCAGGACATCATGCTAAGGAGGGATCATAGATCGTTACCACTAGACGCGCAGCGCAGCGGAAGAAGAGTTGGAGAAGCCGATCCAACCACGCGCGTCGAGGTAGTAGTGAAAGTAGCCGATCGTCCGAACGGATCGTCTCCTCCACGCGATCAACCACACCACGAGTCCGTTCCAATCGTAGTTTGTTGATGCCGATCAACGCCGCAACGAGCGGCGCCTCCACCGGTATCCACACGTCCCGGTGGGCGCCGATCGCGAGTGTACCCGGCACTCATAGCGGCTGGGGTTTGGCTCGGGAGGTGGCGGCTAGGTTTTGCTCGTGAGGAGCAGCGTGTGTACATCCTCAGCCCCACCTCCATATATAGACCTCCTCACTTGGGCCTCGTGGACCGAGGCCCAATAGTGTGTCTATCCGGATCTCTATCCGAATTGAGCCCACATCCGAATCACATTCGAATTAGTGTTCCAACCCGTTAAGTGTGCGACCACAGCAGGTTCACGTATACTTGGTTGCGACCGAAACGCTTTCCGGTCACCACATTAATAGTGGCCTCTAGCAAGACATATTAACCCCAAAGTATACGTAAAGATCATATCATTGAACTCGTAATGTTTTCATGTACGAATCCCTTTGCCTCACGATATAGATTAAGCTCAAGGCGAGACTGTGTCATCCTCTTAATAGCTCAATCACTCTCTCGATTCCGTGATGGATTATAAACTTGTGATTGACTCCTCAATCACATTGGCATGGCCATGCACTTTCATAATCCATTACATCGAGGGCCGAGATATCTCTCCCATAAGGAGGGGCAAATTCTATCTTGATCATTCACATCCCACTACATGTTTCACAAAAAACCCGAAGACTACTTTTATGACTACCCGATTCACGGAGTAGTGGTTAGTAGTCCCAAAATAGGCTACTACGCATGTTGGGAACCATGATGATCTCAAGTCTAAGGATTCTACATAAACACTACTTGAGACCAACTAATGACACATGGAATCTCTGCAGTGTCTCATGGCGGGTCTATCCAACATATGTTCACTAACACATGTCCATATTATTGATTTGGTATCACCATACCATGATCCATGAGACATGATCATCAATCAATACATATGCTGATCTTTGAATCATATTTGTTCCTCATATGATATATGATCAGGGATCATTTAGAAATAGCAACATTTAAGCATTAAGAGTCTCATGAATAAGTCACATACTCATTGATCAATAATGATAATGTCTATTTCAAGGAACAAAGTAATGCATCATAAACATAGTATGTGATATATTCAACATCTCCATGTTGCCTCTAGGGCATATCACCAACATCGCCTTGACCTCAATTTCAGTCCCCTCACCTCCAATTGCCCTAAGCACCACCCAAACCACCTCCTTCTTTAGATTCGGCCAAATGGCTGCTGCCAGCACCGACCGAGCCCCGCTGTATCTCCGTCCGATTGCCTGCGCTTGGAGCACCACCCAAGGATCTCAAAGTCAACCCGATCCTCCCGACCGCCCTCTCCCTTGCTGTCAAGCCCTCCATGTTGTCCACCTCGCCATTGATTGGGTTCACACCGTCAAGCCATCCTTCTCATCTCGAGCACCGTTGTCACTTCAGGTGAGTTTCTGTCCACCCGTAGATGCTCCAATAGCTCGGAATTAGCTTCTAGTGCCCTATGCTGCCGTAGTGCCATGCTTCCTATTCTACCGCCTTTTGAGCTCACCGTCGATTGCTCCGCACTCCATATTTGGCCACACCGCCTCACCTGGAGGTTCGTACCGTGCCAAGGAGCCCATTTCTAGCCCTGCTTCCTACCGCCACAATCCCTTTCGCTGGTGACGAGCGCTGCCTCTCTTCGGTAGGAGAAGGACACTATAGCTCACATCATTAGTTTAAATGTGTGTGTTTAATTTTGGTAATGACTGTGCTTAGCCATTTACTAATCCCCATTGACATGTCAGCCCCTCCTCATTAAGTTAAGTTCTTAACCATATGACATGTGGACCCCGTCGGCTGTTAAACCTTTGAAAAGCCTGGTTAAGTGGATAGCGCCACTAACATGTGGGCTTAGTTTACTGTGCCCACAGTAAATGTCACCACCTGTCAGCCTCAGAGCCATTTTCCTTTTAGAGAATAAATCAAAATTTATGTAAAATCCCATGGGATCTAGTTGTCAGTCTCAGTGAGCTTTTTCAATAGAAAAATAATTTAAAAATTAAATAATAAACAGTGGACCCCACCTGTAAGTGAGAGTGACTCTCTCCTCTGTTAAGTTTTCAATTTAATCCAAATTTAAAATTTTGAGAGCCCATTATCACTCATTTTAACTCAAAAATTAATAAAATTTATTTTTAAATTGTATAAATTCAAGATATATCTAATGGTAATGAAATTGTTCAATTTGGAGTTCATTTAAATGTTTATGTAAATTTATTTGTTTTGCTAATGTGTTTATCCGATAAGATCGTCCGAGTAAAGTATGAGGACACAGAAGAGCTGCAATGCAAGACAACTCAAGAATTTTAAGACCAACCCACTTGTGAGCCAGGCGGGTCAGTACATTGATCATATTGAACCTATATTTTATGCAACGTTATATTCATTCAAATTATCAAGTTGCATGCTTTGTTTATTATGCAAATGTATGTTAAGCTTTAGGTTAGACATATGCCTACTTGACATTGTAATAGTATTATACTATCCTTTGGATATTTGAATCGCATAGTCATTATCACCCTAGATACTTTATGATAAGTTTAATAGCTATAAGTCATACTTAAGCGTCATGCTAATCTTGCTTAAGTACCAAGGTATCAACTTGCCCTAATCATCATCTTTTAATCATGAATTTGTTTTGGGCAGTCATTGGACTTGCTGTTACCATATCTGGGCGAATGGTATGATGGTTGGTATGGATTGCATCCACTAGTATAGGTTGCGCCATTGGAGTGACCCACGAGTCGTATCGTTGGTTTTAAGCTGTCATGGACATAGGTCATGTCACTGTGTAAGTCGTTGTGTGGCGCTAGAGGGGGTTTGAGTGTAATGGATGTAATCTCACTTAGGTGAAACCTTAGCAGGTGTAACTTACACTGGGGGATGCATTGTAAAGGCCTTGTGGTGATCTTCTTGATTCACATGTCCAAGGAAATATTTGAAACATAACAAGTTGATTAACTCTTATGGGTAAAGTGTATAGCCTCTGTAGAGTATAAACTATTCAAACAGCCGTGCCCACACTCAAGGGCAGGCATAGGAACTTACTCGAGTTAGTTTTTATTTCTAAAACTTTGTGAGTGGGATGAAAACTCGTTATTGGATGTAACCCTGATTTTGGATTTCCTGGAGTGGATGTAACCTTGTGTTGATAATTGGGTGAATATAACCCTAATAATAAAAAATTAGCATATTGTGGATGGAACCTGCACCATTATAAATATTGCACACTTTTACTCTCTTTAATAAAAAAAATTGTTTAATCAAAATGCTAAGTCATAGGAATTTCTAGTAATTGTAGTTTTGAAATGTTGCCTTTAGCAAATAAAAGAACCCAAGCCTACTTTTGTTGAACCTTGCATGTATAAATATTGCATTCTATATGTTGGCTCACAGAGCACTGTTGCTTGTGCTCACTCTCACTCATAAAATCCCTCAGAACCTGTGGACCAAGGATATTACGCATACTACGACGCCTAAAAGCTGATTGTGAAGAACATGAAGGATATTAGATTAGTCTCTAGTAGTCTAGATCTTACCCAGTCTTGATGACTATGTTGGTGTTTACATATACCAATATTATCCAGGTCTTTAGTTAATATTGATCACACAAAACTTACCTTAGTCGCTTACATGTGGAAAGATATGCCCTCCTCTTTTGCTTCCACCTCCTCTTCCTTATTTATGTGATGTATCCATTTGGCCTAATCGGCTCAATTGAAAACTTGACCCCGATGCGATCTATTTAAACTCTGATGAATGAAATATTAATTTGTGATATGGTTTGCATCATGTATAAAATGATTTAGTGATATATTCTGTGAGAATTATCTATTGATCCAAGGAATATTATAGTGGTTTCACAAAGGATTATGGATCGACTAAATCTGGGTTTGATAGGAAGCTTGGAAGAGAGGTGATAAAGATTTGCATTGAAGATGAGGGACGGAGGCAATAGTTCTACGTCAACAGCTCACGGTGACGAAGGATAGGCCAATAGCATGGATGGGTGAGCTTCCTTACTAGCTGAACTTGGACGGAGAGCAAGGAATTTGTTTGAAACTCATTGAGGAGAGAGAATGGCTAGTGGCGGCAGTTGTGGCCAAAGTTGAAAATAATGATGCAGTTTTTGACACGGATGGCAAGGCCAAAGCTCACTGGGATGAGAGGATGGCATGGCGGAGCTCGGTGGCAGTGTGCACCTAAGTCGAGGACGAAGGAGTGTTCTAGGTGCACCAATGGAGGAGAATCTCGTCCAAGTGTTAAAATGGAGATGACGAGCAATGGCAATGGAATTAGCGAGCTCTAATGGAGCTTAAATAGACAGAGCTCGCGAATTTGCATCGTTGAAGCTCTCGGGCAGCTGTCGAGACCCAAATATGCAGATTCGGACTCTCTATGTGTTCTGCACTAATCTAGGATTACATTAATGCACACAGTGGAATCATAGATAGAATATCAACCATATTCACGATTAGCTAACAAAAAGACTCAAATATTATTATTTATCAGAGTTACGACCTTATGGCCAAATTTACACTTTAACAGCCAGAAGGGCTTAACAGAACTAGTAGTGAAAATACCACGAAAAACGAAGTGGCCATTTGACATGTTCACAGGCAATCGACTAGAAGCGAGACCCTATTCTAAGAAGTCATTGAACTATCCTCCTTCAAGCACCTCTGGTTGATATGGTTCCTCTTCTTCAATTGAGCAAATATGGATATAGCCGTGAGTACATAGGGTACTCAGCAAGTCATTTGTAATAAGAATACAATATAATATGCAAGGCTTACTAAATGATGGCCGAGTGGTTATTTTGCAGAAAGCAATAATTTAAACTAAATATAGTAAATAGATTGAAAGCAAAGATTGAAAATGATTAGTGAATAAATAATCAAAGAAATTGAATGAACCACTCGTGAACTAACCATTTACGTAATGAACTACCAGTGAACTAACCATTCACTTCCCATACTTAACCCAACCAAGTTTTTATGAAAACTCTACCCCTCGTCTAAAATCACTCAGCATTACCCATAACTAGAGATACAGCTATTCGAATAGTTTTATACTTTGTAGAAGTTGCACAACTTTACCCACATGATATGATCATCTTATAGTGACACTAGAGCAACATGTTTCCTTGGGCATACTGACTAAGAAGATCATAAAAAGGTTGTTACAAAGTTCCATCTCAACTCAGTTTCACCCACTAAGATTCACGATCGAGTAGTCTAACTACCTAGCCGACAGATCCCTTTTATACCCCATGGAAATATCTAACTGACACCCCCTGACATACTGATGGCGAAAGCAAAATTGAAACATCGCAAATAATTAGCCAGGTCTATCCCATACTGGACGTGTGGTTGAATATGATGCTCAAATCAATGGCTACAAAGTTAAGTATTTAGACATTACACAGGGGAGACATCCACATCCTAAGAAATGCTAACCACATTTCCCCCTTTACCGCACAATCACTCACCCAAGTGAAAACTAGTTTTGTTTAACCAACACCAATGACACTACCCATGTCAGGGTACTCAAATTTTATAAATGTGGCTGACCACCATGATTCAATTTCTTATTAAGTTAAAATTAATTAATCAATTAGCATGTGATGATGAGTACAACGTACTACAAACATGGCTAACCATATTAACTGTACAACCCATATGACAACTAGTATTATATTACTAGATAAATACACATCCTATGGTGACAATGGAATGAGGGTTTTCAAATTATCAAGATGGAAGTAAGTAAGTTGGATCATAGCTACTAGGTACAAAGATTTGTATTAAAACAACAATGCATGATAATTTAAAATAAAATAATAAATAAATATATTTGAAAACTAGGTTCAAAATGATCAAAATACATGACTTGCCTTGGTCTTGCTCAGTTAACAACTCTTGGTCTTCATATCCTACTCCAGCTCCTTCGAAAACGTTATTTATCAAGAGAGAGAATGAACGAGGCACAAATAAAATCAAATAAATTTCAAATAAACTTCAAAACTTCAAAAGTAGAACCAAAATATAGAGCTCAATTTTAGATGAAATTAGAAAAAAGAATCGAGTCAATCTGAGCTAGAACGGAGAAGAACATGCTCTCAGAAGATTTAAATCTAAAAAAAGAAAAATAGGATTTACTATAATTATTTCTTTAAAGGAAAACCCTAATTATGATGTCAGCATCTAATTTCTTTTTTGGCTGAAATATTTTTCTAAAGGAAAATATGATTTATGATGTCATCGTTGACGTGGCAGTTGATTGGGCTACTAGGGCTGACGTGGCATCACATGTGGAAAGACATGTGGCACATAGGGCTGAGGTGGCAGGGTGACATGGCTGACACCTGGCATGATGATGTAGCACTAACATAAGGCTTGGTTGGCTAGGGTGGCAGACACATGGCTTGACATGTAAGTCTAGGGCTGACATGGTTTGCTTGCGTGGCTGCTGACTCGACTCGGTGACTTGGCACGGTCTACGGTCTATAGAATAGCAACCACTAACATGTGGGACTGGGCTATCAACGGCACGGCTCACGTGGGAGGGGTTTACAGAGAAAGCGAAAGGTCGGCGGCACGGGAACTGAGGTGGCTCTTTGGACAGTCAAATGGACATGGCAGTGAATGCGCAGGACGAGGCAGCGGCTTATCGACAGAGACGACAACGAGCGGTCGGAATTGAACAGGCATGACAAAGCACGACGGCTGGTTGGTGAACAGCTCATCATCGCTGAGGACAGCAATGAGAATGATGACCCGACAAAGATGGTGCACGGATGGTGAAGCTCGGTAGCTCATGATGAGAGAATGATGGCGGTGCTCCGGATGTGAAAGATGAGGGGAGGGTGTGGCTTTATACATGGATGCTGAGGTGACTGTGGTGAACACAGGACAAGAGTGCATGATGGGCACGATGCAGATGTCGAAACAGACACAACGGCTGGAGTCTAGGACAGAAATGAAGAGCATGATAGGTAGGCCCCACCTGTCATCATTGGTGAGAGAACGGACAATCGAGATCACGGCAGTGGTGAAGCGGCTTGTGGATAGATGGCACGTGGTCAGCATCCAGTGGATGAGACGGCAGGTGGATGTGCAATGCATGGTAGGCATAGGGTAGGCTAAGGCGGACCAGGTTAGAGCGAGAAAGGGTTTCGGCCCATTGGGCTTTTAGGGTTTTGCTAAGGATTTTCTATTTTTAGAAATTAAAAAAAATCAATTGAGCTCTGGAAAATAGTAAATAAACTCGACAAAATTCCAGAAAATTCAGAAAAATTCCTTGAAACACAAATAAAATACTTTCAATAGAAATTGAAGTTTAATTTAGTCACATTAAATCCTTTTAATTAATAAAATTTAATTTAAGCTTTAATTAATTTCTGGCAAAATCCAAAGGTGAATTTTATTTTGAAAACTTCAAAAGAACTCTAAAAACAAGATGTTACAATGGCAATACAAGCATGGCACTCATGCACACTGAGGCTGATAGGATGGCTCGGGCAGGCGTGGTAGAGGATAGGGGTGTGGCGTAGCAACGGGAGTGATGGCTTTGGCAGGGTTGTCACGGTGTGCTCATTATAGCACTGGCATGGGAGCACTGTAGTGCGGTGAGAGGTTGAAGGCAACTGCTGATAGGTGGATCTTGGGTCTGCATGACAGAGAGAGTGAGGGAGACGGTGAGAGAGAAAATGGAAATGGTGAGAAGGCGCTTTCGCGCTGAGAAGGTGGAAAGATGAAGGCGGCTCAGGCGTGGTTGGCGCACAGGCGGGCACTGGGCTGGAACAATGATGGACTAGGCCAACAAGAGATATAGTGCCCACCGATGAAAGGAATTTCACTTTTGTTTTCTAATTGATTTAATTGCATAAATCAAGTTGAAAATTTTAAAATTAGCAAATCAACTTCAAAATTCATGAAAGTTTTTGGAGAGGCACTTCAAAATATAGAGAGCTCAAATAAATTATTTCTAGGCTCTAGTAAAGTTTTAATAAATTTTATAAATTCACTTTTGGTTGCTAAAAAAAAATGCAAAACCACTTTAAGAAATGCTGAAAATTTTGAAAAAAAAAATCCAAAAATGCATACATGATGATTTTAAAAATAATTATACTAGTTTTAGGAATTTTTGGTTGTTACATAGTGTATGCATGAGCATGGTAATCTAATACCATATAAACTAATAAGGTAATTTGATGCACACATAATCAAAGTATTGCTTGAGATTAAATAGAGGTACACGTTCATGCATTAATTTTGCAAAAGTGTAACTAATGTAGAAAGAATAGATGCATCCAGCTATATAATCCATGCCAGATGGAGAGTAGTTATGTTTATGAGAACCCCAACAATTTATTGTGCTTAATGATTTTCTTCTATCCAAGCTTATACTTCAATTACGTTCATATTTTTCTTCAAACTTTTATTATCATTTCAAATATTTATGTTATTTTAAAAATCTAAATAGCATACAAAATACGTAGATATATTATCAACCATCTAAGTTATATCATTTGATGCTACAAATCTTAAAACATATCTAGCCGTACAAATGTGTGGACCACCCTGCTAGTTATTATTAACCAAAGAAAGTTAATGTTCACACTTCTCGCCAACAGCTTGTTTACTTTTATGTCCCACATCTCATGCATTCTTGCGCTCCAATTGGAACTCTAATTCCTTGACAATATTTGTCAAGCAAAAAAATTCTCAAATATCGAATGAGATAAAAACAAATTACTTGGTAACAGGCCTTGAAGCTTTCAACACAATAAGTACAGGTGGTTAGCAGAACTGTAGTAGATCAGGCTGAACTTTCATTTTCTTCTCTGAATTGCAGACAAAGAAACCCATAGGAGAATTTTGGTTGCGTTGAATTTGTTTGGTATATTGTGACATCCAATGTCATCCATCGACCATCTGATCATTTCATAACATTTATTCTTGTAGCAAGGGTCAAGAATTTGATCGCGTCAGGGGATTTCTTAGAGTTCAGAGCAAGTGACCTGATCAATATATTGCCATAATTTGGCCACGGTCAGACCATGTACATGACCATGTACATGCAACTGGTCTTAATATAGCCGTCAGAGCAACAGTTATTGCATCATATCAATAAGTTCAAAACCAAACATCAGGATTCAACAGCTACAAGGTCCATCAATGTGTTGTCAGAAACTCTACAGGTAGTCCAAGATCTATGTCAGATTAGGAGAGAGAGATGTGTACAAGCAATGGGTCATTGTTAACTGTAGCTGAAGGCATATATGACACGGAAGGAAGAACACTTTAAAGGATGGTGAAATACGCATGCCACAACACAAGGAAGCGCATACCAAAACGTGACCAGAAGCAGGGACGTCGCGGGAGTCTTGGGGTGTGTTTGGTTGTCTGAATCTCCTTTGTCCTGGTTGGGTGGATCCGTATAATCTGAGAAAGAACCTGTTTGGTTACCTGTATGAGTGGATGCAGTCTGCATGAGCGGATGCAAAAATACGCTCTCATCCTGGATGGGTGGATACGCTCAAAATGAGCTTCACTGGCCATTCTGAATGGGTTGATGCAGTGTATCTTATGCGGTCCCACGTGTCAGCCTCTCGAGTTTGGTAGATCGCATCCGCTCATACAGCAACCAAACAAAGATCTCGCTTTTTGCATCCGCTCATGCAACCTCACCAAACATCTTCTTTTTCTGAAATACGATTCCACTCAGCCTGCATCCACTCATATAGGTAACCAAACAGGCTCTATCTCTAGAATAGGCTTCTTGCCCTCCAAGCTTGTACTATATAAACCGCTCTCGAGCCTCAATATAATCATCCATTGCAGTATATTCATCTTCCCACGTGGTATCAGAGCGGCGCCGTGGCCTCCACAGCTTCCGCCGCACTGCCCCTGGTAGATGATCTTGTCTCTATGATCTCTCCCGAGGGCTACACAATCTGTAGTTTAAGTCATATCACCGATCATCCGATCGGCTACCAATTAGAGTTTTCCCCGGTCATCTTCAGATCGGGTTTTCTCTACTTTTTCCGATCATAGATCGGTTTGCATCATCCTACCAACTCATCAATGTTCTTCAGCTCTGGATTTCACCGTCTTGACTTCGACCTCTCCAGTGCATCCTCTCCTCTGATGATGTTGTGGCGTGACGAGGCGCGCTCATTAACACGGCTCTCCCTCTGCAGCCTTTCGAGCGCCTCATCATTGCCGGCCCATCGTCTGCGAGTACAAGCCAGCTCCACAACGGGTTCGGATTCGAATAGATCCGAACTCCACGACCCCAAATACAGGCTCCCAAACGAGTGGCCCCTCCTCCTGGCCCTAGTCGCATCTTCCCCATCTGCCACCGGTAACGCCAGCTGTTCCGCCAACATCTTCTCCTCCCCCTCGGTACGTCGACCACAGAAGATCGACCACGTCACCCTCCTTTCCTCACATTTCTCTCCATCGGCATGGCTCTCTAACTCTGTCGCCTCTCTGCTCCTATCTCTCATCATTGAGGATGACCACGGCCGGTCGACCATGGCAGGACAACAACGGTTAGTTGAGCACGATCAGACGACCATGGCCGGTCGATCACGGCTGGTCGACCACAGTAGGTTGACCATGACCGATTGACCATGGTAAATCGACCATGGTGGCTACGATCGGTTTCCTATAGCTATGGCGGTTCTCTGACCAGTTCTTTGTAGCTACGACCAGTTTAATATACACCGATCATAATCGATGGTCGTACGCACCTTGGGTATGACCTCCTCTGCATCAACTCCACTACCCCGACCACAGCGACCTGACCACAACGACGACTTCGACACCAGCTACCTCGATATGGCTCCTTCCTCAACAGCCAGGGGCGGAGCCAGGAATTGAATATAGGGGGGCAACATGGTCGCCGGGCATATGGAGCTCGCTTGTGTTGTTGGCTTTGGTGGTTGTCGCTGATTACCTGCTTATTCTTTATTCTTTGTTCTTGATGGCAAGAAGACGAACAGACAGAGGCACAGAGCGTGCGGCAAACCGGCAAAGAGCCAAAAGTTTTATTTTCAAATAGTTCAATTTTCCGTGAAGAAATCGAATTAAAAAAATTCGAACCGTGATTCACGCGTGCATGCATGCATGCGATCGATCGATATATACGCGCGAGCGAGCATATGAATTAAGTAAACTCCTTCAAAAAAATACTATAAAGTATATATACATGTTACACGTACGTCAAGTGATGTAATAGTACCAGCATATGATCATGCATGTAACTCGAGTGAGAGTAGTACGTGCGTACGTACGTAGACCGTACTAGTACACCTCCGCTGTGCGTGCGTCTTTGGTGAAATAAAGGTGACGACCAAAAAAATAAGACGACATTAATATATGAATGAAGATCTATTTGTCGGTCCATTGAAAATTTTGCAGCAATCGATCAGTACTGAATTTCTCACGGTCTGACCGGCCGTTCGATCGTGTATTCACAACACGTTGATCGTATTCGTATCATCGTATGTGCGTGCCAAATTGATGAATACGTGTTCAAGTGTTGATGAATACGTGCATGCATGCAAGCACCGTCGCGAGCGCCTCGTCGTGGTCTCGTGGAGATGTAGTCACAGGAGAGACCTTCGGCGGCCGACTCGGACCTAGCTGTATGCGCCTGACTCGTTTTCTTTACGCACTCGCATAGATGCCGTCAGTAGCCGGGCTAACTTGGGGGGTGCCAGGCCCCCTCCAGCCCCTCCCTCTCTCCGCCACTGTCAACAGCTATGACCATGGTCACCTTGCTCTTGGTGACCTCGACAACAAAGGGCTATCATTAACTTGAGCAAACTCATCGATTCCCTCTACAGTCACCACGTCCACGACGCCACAGTAGTCCTCGACGCTCCTGCTGTGATTATGGGGATGTTAGTCCGACGGTTCTCCACCTTCGGCTTCCTCTCCATCTTGACTGTCTGTGACGCTCCTGCTATCCGTGACGCTACCGCTACGACTACTGAGAGATGTTAGAGTATATTGGCATATCTCTATATTTGATAGTTTAGGATTTGTAATCATGTGATACCTGCTTTATCTCTAGGAGAGGCTTCTTACCGTCTAAGCCTTGTACTCTATATAAACTATCCTTGAGCTTCAATACAATCATTCATTACAGTATATTCATCTTTCCACAGTGTATGGTGTACCTTGCATGTTTTCCCTAACAACTTACATTAATTGGCCAATGTGTGAAACTCCGTAGGGAAAAAAATGAGAAATAAGTTACATAGCAAGAATGCAACATGACTTGTCCAAATGATGTGAGTCAGGTTCTAAAAATGATGTGAGTTGGGATAGATTCGGTATGGATCCAAGAGGTGACCTGTCTCGAGTCTCTCACCTAGCCAACCCAATTTGCAATTTACTAACATGCTTCTTTTGACCTGTCCGAAGTCTTCTCCTTTTGACAGGTTAACTACAGAATATTGGAGTGACAAATAATAAGAATTGACCCCTATGGTTTACAAAAGTTTGTCATGCGATTTGCTTAACCTTTGAGAAAAAGGATGTGAACTCTGCTAATCTTCTGGGTAATGCTTTTACTGTACTAAACTCAAAAATTGGCTTTGATGCATCCTTGGATTGGAGGAACTGATAAGCTGACAAAACTTCAAAATTTTAACTCTGGAAAGGTAGGTAGTCATAGATCTGTCCCTGCTCAGAATGGTTAAAAAAAAATCAATGAAATGCAGCCTTCTGACAACAATGTTCATCGTTCCATTAAAAATATAAGATGCTCATCAGATTCAGAATCACAATCCAGTCGATAATCTTGTCATAGCAAAATTGGCAAACAATTCATCTGTCTTTCAAATTTTACACAAATTCACATAACAATGCTCTCCAGATAATTAATTGTATGTCCTCTCTTGTTTACAGAAAAAGTCCACTGTAATATAGACAAATCATGGAACACGATCATAAGCTACAAGCAACAAATGTTAGCATTAATTTTACAAGCCAAGAGGTAAACTCATAACAGATGGTTATAGTCAATGACTACCATTTACAATCCTTACATACCACTTATTTACCTAAAAAACATGAACAAATGACTTGCTCCATTTTATGAAGCTGAAAAGCTTGGCCTCCCATTTCGCCTTAAAAAAGAAGCAGCGTGAAGGCGAGTTAGTCGTCGATGGTTTTCGCTCTCATGCAACCACAGGGCGAGCCTCGCTGCTTCCTCCGACTGTCCCGCCTTCTACCGTAGAGATACTCTACTAGCTGCACTTTCGACCGCCGCTGCATGGTTTTTGGTGTTCTTATACTAGTCTGCTCCTCCTCATATTTCAGCAGAGCCTGCTGGACCTTCTGCATTTCCACCTCCAGCCTCCCAATCTTCTCTGACATTTTCCTTGCACGCTCCAAGATCTTCCGCTGGTGTCTGCTCCTCAAGTCAATATTATCCACATCAAGACCATCGGCGGATGTGAACTCTTTGGCCTTCTTGGACAGCCTACTGTTGGTGCCGATCAACTGCATGATGGTACCCTCAGCTTCTCTTATTTGGTATCTGACGCTCTCGAGCTCGAACTCTTCTGATGCCTCAGTGTTTGTTTTGAGTTCTTGAATGCTGGATTGGAGCACATTGAGCCTCTCTGCGTCAGAAGATAACCTTTCAATGACCTTGTTCTTCCACTCCTGGTGCGGCTCTGTGGTGATTGACCTTGGTAGCTCTTGCTTGTCAATGCTGAGGTCCTTCACAACAATTAGCTCGGAAGGAGACTGTTTACTGTTGTCCCTCTCTAGTGACTCATTTCGCGGTGGTCTCAAATCATCATGCATATGGCTATTGCTTGGTCCAACAATGCCATGAAAATTGAGCATCTTATCATCTACTTGTGCTACATTTTTCTTTTCCTGACCAAAAGAATCAGTTCTACGGTCTGAAGAAGTTTGGATGAGGTCAAGTTGTATGTCTTTCAGCATTTGCTCGTAATTCATTTCAATTAAGTCATCATCCAAGATCTCCTTAAGCTTCAGCACCTCAATCTGCTTCCTTGCTTCTTGCAGATTGGCATTGAAATCAAGCCTTTCTTGTTCAAGAAGGACGCCTGTATCCATGACCACCTTCTGTAGTGCTTTGATTGTTCCATGCAATTTCTGCAGCTCCATGTCTTTCACTGCCCTCATTGCATTTTGATCACCACTGGATTTCACCGTCGTTTTCAAAGGATGAGGTGATAGTGCATTTATCTAAAAGAAAGAAACAAGCAAAATGAGTCCTTGAAAGAAAAGTGATTACTTCATGATAAGTATTGTTATCTTTGGAGAAGAGACGGATAATTATCAATTGTATTGCACAGCCCAAAGAGGCTATATATATAGCATAAGGACTCAAGAGATACTAAACCCTAGACTACAAGTACAATACCAGAAATACCTTTAACCCTTCAAATGTAAGGCGTATGTAATAGCATTACATTTGAAAAAGGTTCATACTAAAATAGGGAAAATCCAAAATTCAACTCTTGAAGATATCGTCATAGCGTGCGGCTTTTGGAAAAATGTGTCGGAAAGATCGTCTCCCATCCGAAATCGTGCGGTAACCCATAAAGCACAAAGTGCATGGGCCGAGAAAGTAGAAGTAAGCGGGAGCAAAATCGACCGCGGTAACACAACGAAAAGGATATGGAAGGTGACACAAATAGAGAGATCTTGTCAAATCAAACCAAAGAGGGATAGATAGTAGTGGCGCAGATCGAAGCCTAAGATGGCGGCAGTGTAGTGCATAAGAAGCACAACGGAGGCGCGGTGCAAAAGAAGCGCGGTGGCCTTACAAGCTCGGGGTGGCGGCTCTAAGAGAAGTGGCGGCATTATAAAGACTTTAACAATCTGCAGCGGCTCAACGAGAAGAGCGGCAGTTGAGGCTATGTGAAAGGAAAAAGATGACTACACTCATCCGAGAGAATGGACCGTAGATAGCAAAACAGTCAGCTGACTGACAAGGATTTTGTGGACTCGCACGGTTTTGATGAACTGATAGAGAGATGGCAACAGACTTGGATCGATGCAAAACAAAACGGACTAAAAGGCAGCATATTCTAGCATCCTCAGCTCTACCACCACTTTTGTTCATCCTCAAAAGAACTCAAGAGATACTAAATCATAGACTACAAGTACAATACCAGAAATACCCTTAACAAGTATAAACCGGCAAAGCAGCCCGCGCAATTGAGCAGCTAGCCCTATTACTTCATTTCTATTTAATGATTGGAGTTTTGGAACCCAAAAAAAATTATATTATGCATCTTTATTAACAACTAGTAAGATTAAAGGCACATCCATGTGCTACCTTTTGAGGAAGATGCCATGTGAATCTATTGCTCGTGGTTTCTCAGACTATGGTCCTTGAATGAACGTTCTTAAACTGAATTATTCTGTTTTATTGTTCCACTTGCTTACTTGAGCTTCGATTCTATCTCTTGCTTTGTGAGACATCGCGCGTGTGTTGAACAACGTGGGCACGGCTTGGACTCAAATATCCTTGGTTGTCAACGTGCAGCAGAATTTGGATCAGTTTCTGGCTTTCTTTTTGTCGTACGCGGGCAGCAGGTCTTCGTTTCGCTTGGATGCAGCCTCGTCGATCACGCACGCGAGCTAGAGGCGTCTCTTATTGCTGGAAGTTTGGGTGCAACAGGCCTGGCTCGTGTTTGCGTGACCCATGCCATTTGATGGTTAGCTATAATACGCTATTATAACAGTCCCACACCAGATAGATGGTTAGATATTTTTCCTTTTATGAGTTAATGTGAAAATTTCTTTAGAGTCGATCTAAATCATTACAACTTGACCCCACCAAATAGATGGCCAGGTATAATTAAAGTGGGAATTTCCTCATTGTGGGTAATTAGTATTTCTTTAGAGTCGATCCGAGCCGTTATAACTTGGCCCCACCAGATACAATTGAGTGGCTAGACACTATAACATATATGTTTATTTTTGTCAATAGAGTTTTATTTCCTATATACAACGATAACAACTCTATTATCTGTATCTGATTAGTTTACACCATTATTGTCTAGATCCACCAAATGTGTAGACATTTTCTCTTTTTCTCCTATTATTGTGAGAATTTCTACCTTCCAAGGGCGAATGTGGTAGCCTCTTTTAGCATTGTTTTACATGAGTTAGCTTTTTTTAGCATCATTTACATGGGTTAGATTCATATTAATTATATCATTTATTTGTGGATTTTCCACTATGATTTCTAAAATTTGATCCCGTGACCTATGGACCATAAGCTTTAAAAAATGATGCACTTGTATTTGTACCTTCATATCTTAAAGTGGAGTAGAAGTCGTTATTGGAACCAAAATAGTTATATTTGATTAATCTCAGCCTATTTCTGTGTGTCAACATATGGCGATTAATGCGGTAGATCTGTGAATAATCACATTGCTTTATTTGTGAATTTCCACTATGATTTGTAAAATTTGATCCGTGAGCTATGACCATGAGCTTTAAAAAATGATGCACTTGTATATGTACCTTCGTATCTTAGAGTGGATAAAGTCGATATTGGAACCAAATACTTATATTTGATTAAGCAATGTTGCTCGCTCATGGCAGCCAGCAATGAGGTTGGCTCATGTGATCTAGTTTGCACGTGTTGGCAGCGTCGAGCCTGCTGGCAGCAGCGGTTGTGGCTATCTTTCAGTGGCAAAGATGAATCGCAAGTCGAGCTCTTTGAAGAGCTCGTGGTCCTCCATGGTTCGGTGAATATGGCTTGCCCTGATCTCGATGCTTCTAGCGATATGCCAACAACTGGGACCTCCTGTCCTGTGCATAGGAGCCGTGCATTGCTAACCTCCATGTTCACGGCTGGGACCGTAGCCGAGTCCAAAGCAGAGCACTTGTGCAAGTTGAAGACTGAAAAAAATTCCTACTATGTTGAACCGAATAACAAAAGAAAAGCTGGCCCTATTTAGAGTTGTACTTCACCACTATAATCACATATATCTAATCAATCTCCATAATAATCTGGACCTAATACAATCAATGGGGTAGATCTTTCTTTACTTCTACCGATTAACGTGGTAATTTCTAGCCCTTTAGAACAACCATGGTGGCTTCATTTTTCTTTGCTTTAATAAGATATAATAGATGACAGATTTACTTTTTAGGGAAATATTTATTTTGAGGGAAAATATGCCAGATTTCCCATGCATATCATTATTAGTTCGATACTGCATTAGCTGATTACTTGTAAATAATTTGATCTCTTTCTTGAACTGAAGGTTAAGGAGAAAATATTGACTTTAATGTACTAAAGCACTGCTGGAAAAAGCTTTAACTTGTTAGAGAGTGGCAGAATATTATACTATAGCAGGCCAGATTATAATCCTTAGATCCTGAAGGGAACATGGAAAAGGAAATGCATACCTCCATCCTGAGCTTATTTGATTGCAAGCAATCATTGGCAAGGGACAATGTTTGTTTCTCTAGTGCACTGACTTCGGTCTGCAATGATCCTAACATTGTGAAATCACCATTTTTATCAACCTTCAGTCTTCTGTTCTCAATCTCTATAGCATTTAGTTTGTCCTTCAGCTCATCTACATACGAATTCCTTATAGCATTTAGTTTGTCCTTCAGCTCATCTACATACGAATTCCTTCGGGTGATCTCTTCCTTCAGCACCTCCTTCTGCACCATGGCACTTATCTCAAAACTCTCACATGTTATGATGAGCTCAAGGACCTTCTCCTTGAATAGAGACGCATTCATTATAGCCATTTGCATGTTAGCCATCAATTTCGTGATCTCTTCATCGCAGGATTTGATGTCGATCAAAGTCTTCTCCTTGCTCCTAAGCACTTCCACTATGCTCTGCAATTTAAGTACCTCCTCCTGTGGCATTTCATTCGTAGCATTGTCAACTTCTTTGTGTTGTTCCACTTCCATGTCTACATGATGATCTTGTTGGGTCCTGCCAGAATTCAGGAGATTGGTATCTCTCCACACTGGATGCCCTTTTCCTTTAGCATTTTCTGCACTAGACTGGTCACAAATACTTGTGGTTCTACTGAGTTCTTTTCCGAGGTGGTTATTCTCGATACCTAAGTCTCCAAGCTTCTTGTTCATCCTGGTGTCCTGATGAAGCTCACTGCCTGCAGCTTGCAGACATGCAAAATAATTATGCAAAGACTTCAATTGCATGACCCTCTCTTCATGAAGGCTTCTAAAGCTCACGGAAAGGATATCTTTGCTGACTGCTTCACTGATGAGAGTGCAGAAATCATCTTCAGAGATCTTCTCTTTCTCTCTGGAATCATATAGTTCATTTGACAGAAAAGAGTTCTCTTGAATCAGCTTGATAATCTCACTTTGCAGTGACCTCCGAGACTCTTGCAGTTCTGACAACTGTCCAACCAAGAACTTTGCCTCAGCCCTTAGCTCATCTACTTTGCGGTTACGAGCCTCCATCTCTCCCCAGAACTCATCGCTGATCTTCACAACTTCCTGCCTTTCTCTCTGCAGCTGGAGCAACTCCTCGCTCTTTGCTTGCTGATCTTGCTTCAGGATGTTCCGCTCTGACCTCAGGTCAGACACCTCCTGTCCAAAGTGCTCCAAAAGTGTGACAAGTGACTTCTCTACAAGCTCATTTTGCTTCACATCCTGGGCATCAGATATTGTATTTAGTAGGCAGTTGATCTCATGCAAGATGAGCTGCACAATGATGTCAAGCTTCATTTGGTCTAAGGATTCATATTTCTCATCCAAATGTAATACTTTCAGCACGGAACCAATCCCTTCAGTAAGCTTCTGATTATGCTGCGACAAGGAGTCCAATTTCTCCTCCTGAACCTTACACACTTCTTTCTTCTTTTGCAATTGTGCTGAACAATCAGAATTTGCTTCTGCCATGTCGTCCAAACATTGCTTCAAGATGAAGATCTCTATCGGAGCTTTGACAATCTTGAGCTCTTCCTCTTCAAGCTGCTCCTCTCTATTCCTGCCTTCCTCTAGCAATAGGCTAATTTGCTTCTGTAGAGCATAAAACTGAGTCTTGCTTGAGTCTGCAAGATATTTGTGTTCTTTCCTCTCGAGCCTTATCTGTTCCTGTAGCCTGATCACTTTGTCAAGCACCGAGTCTTTCTCCTGTTGTAGATCTGAGTGTCGCCTTTCCAGCTCTGTGTATTGCGCTTCCAAATTCAGGAGAGTATCACTGATACTATCAACCTGAAACAACAATAAGGTAAGCATATAATTAAGAAGGTCAGCTAAAGTTTAATTTCTGACGACAACTCGCAGAAAATAATAAAGTTATTTACAAAGCATACCTGACAGACAAGAGTTGTCTTCTCAGACCGAAGTACAGAATTCTGATTTCGGAGTGCCTCTGAAGATTCTTCCAGCTCTTTCAACTTCCTCCTCAAGCTCTCAAGTTCAGCATTACCATCGGATAATGAATTCTCCAAGAAGACATTCTTCTCGAGCACCTCCTCCATAGTCTGAGAAATTGCCTCAATCTGTGCAACAAGCACAGCTCGCTCGGACTGATGGCTGCAAATCTTGGAATTAAGGAGCTTGCATGATTCTTCCAATGCTACATTCTTCTCCCTTAACCCTTCAACCTCAGTAGTTGCAGCTGACAAAGACTTCTTCAAATGTGCATTCTTCTCGGACATCCTCTCCAACTGCCTTAGGTTCTCGGTATGCAGAACTTCCATGCTCTCGTGATTCTTGATAATCTCTTTCAGCTCAACATTGCCATTCCTCAACTCTTGTGCAAGAGTTTGTAGTGATTCTACATTTAAGTTCACAGATTGTATTTGCTCCTTGATAGAAAAGTGTTTCCTCTCCAAGTCACTCCTATCCTCTTTAAGGTGAGAAAGCTCATGTTGAAGTGTCTTCTTTTCATCCACATGTCGACAAACTTCTTCCTCAAGTCTATGTTGCACATTCTTCATGGAAATTATCTCATCCTGCAGACGAATTATCACAGCTGAAGAAGAGTGATATTGATCATTCAACCTTTGGTTCTCTTCTAGAATCTTCTCTAGTTCTTTCTGAAGCATAACTTTGCTTGTTTCAATGTCCTTTACCTTGCTTACTTCACTCTGCCTCTCAAAAGCCAGATGCCTCAGTTTGTCCTGTGCTAGCAATAATTGCTTCTCCAAAGAGAGCTTCACCATTTCTGCTTGCAAGCACTTGAGATGCTCTTCTTCTGTAGAGATGTTAAGCTTTTCCATCTCAGCTTGCTTCTCATTTAGCTCGTCATGCTTCTGTTTCAACAAATGTTTCAGCTTATCTAACTCCAAATGCAAGTCCTGGTTAGCTCTTTCAAGCAGAAGGAAACGCTCATCTGCTGTGCTTAAAGGCAGCAATCCAGTTTGCATCTCCTCTTTCAGCATGTTGAACTTCTCCTGGGTATGTAATATTTCAGACTTGAGGTTCTGTAATCTAGCAGTAGATTGTTGGCATTGCAGAACTGCGGCTTCCTTCTCTGCCTCTTGTTGTAGAAGAACCTCCTTGAGGCAAAGAACCTCAGATTCAGCTTTGTTGCTCCGTTCTAACACTGATGAGATCCTCTTCTTGAGATCTTGGTTTTCCTGTGACAAGCTTGCTAGTTCTTTCTGTAGTTTCTCATAATCCTGGTCATCTGGAAGAGAACATTTTGTTTGTCATGACTTATTTTCAGTATTTATTTTATTTTTTGAATTGCTTTGAGAACTTACCTTTAGCATGCTTTTCCGAATCATTAGCACTGATGAAAGAGAGGAAATATGGAGTCATGTCTGGATTGTCGAGGTCAGTTTCAATGGATGCAGTGTCAGCTGGGAGATCATCATCCAGGTCCAATAGAACCTGATCAGGAAATGCTTCTGCTATTTTCCTATGGGCCTGTCGGAGTTCCCCAGCTGCATGATCATATCTTTCTGCTAAAGCTCGGTATGCACGGTACAACTCCTCAAGCAAGGTCATCAACTCAGGTCGCCTTCGGTAGTACATTTCTGCTCTTTTTGCAAATGATTCAGCATCTTCTTCAAAGATCTTGATCATCAGCTTAATTTTGCTATCCATATCTGTGTAATCAAGCATTCAAAAAATATGAGCCCGGTACAAACTTCAAAGAACTTTTCAGAACACTGAAATTGAAAGCACAATCCAATACAAGGATAGGATAACACAAACACTTCATTGTTCATAATATCAATTCATTTATACATTTTAACTGGAAAGTTAGCTTTGAGAACATGCAACTTAGATTAGCATTCCCTCGACTACTTATGGAGTGACTGCTCATTCATAGAATGAACAAGTTATGGTATTCCACAAATTCATGATAATCCATGAATGATTATCACAATACATGCATACTAGTGCCTTAAAAACGTCCCACTTATAGTAATCTTACATGTTCAAACTATACAATAGACCATTTTCCCAAATACCTACACTCATAAGTTGCACTCTCATGTTAACCATTTTAGGCAGGCAAGTGTGCCATATATGATCAAGCATTTTCATATGTAAGATCCTTTATATAATATTCCACCAATATTGTTCATGTTACAAAATCATGTTCATGCTAAAACCTGCATCCTTGACAAGACTCAGCAACAAGAATTATCATCACAATGTGTTTTATTTATCAATTGGTTTGACATCTTCAGGTTTTTCTGCCACAAGAATCACAATTCACAACTGACCAAAAGGAAGTAGCCACCATCGCTTACAAGGGATATCTTCTGATTGTTCACTTCAGAAACTTGTTAAGCACACGAGTCTAGTGTAGTGGCTTTTCTAACCTGACTTTTCGGTTAATTTCCACCTAACATAATAATAACAAATTGTACATGAATGTACTGCACTGCTGATCTTCAGGTGAAGCTCATATTTTGTATCGTGATCTCAGCTACTACACTAAGTCAATACAATTTTCAGTCTAATCTCAATTAACTAAAACATGAAGTAAATGATATAACATTATCATTTGGCCATTCATTAAAGTAGCCAACTAAACCAAGACCTGAGTGCCTGCAGGAGAACATGTTCTTGCTAAGTTGTTATATTGCAGCATTGAAGTTGTCCATGTGCCTCCACAATATTTTTCTGACTTTTACGAACGTATGATCACAGTACAAGTCGTTTTCAAATAATATTATCTAGATATGACAAATTTGTACTTCATCATCAAAACCTTTTCTTCTCACATTTACATCTTGAGACCACATAAATCAGTGCTATTAGATCAAGGCAGTGATCGTATTAATCAAAGAGTAGTGCTTCTATAATCTCCTGAAAACTGAATTATAAAAATCCTAAAAGCAGCATTCTATTAATCAAATGCTGTACAGTGTAGAGATTTTCTACTTTTACTGTATGTTTCAAAATGCATATTAAAATAACAAAGTCATCAGCTCAGCATTTCTGTTTCTAGATTGAACTCCCAGGAACTGGCCATGAATTTTGAATTCATTTTTTTGTGTGTTTGCTTATCACTTCAGAATCAGGATTGCAATGCTAATGCCAGATCACCATGCCAGAAATGCTCAGTTTCTAGAATCCAAAGGGACCGGTCATCTAAGGAAATAGCACAAAAATAGCTCAACAAATCAACATAATGTACCTGCAAGATTCTCTTGAAGCCATTTAGAGTTCTTTGGGCAGATATGACTGTCCCACCACCACGAGTACTTGCGCCTTGTATTGGTCGGTGATGTTGCGGCCATTATGCCAACAAGCTAAACAGTAGAGCTGTTCTTATATTTTGAAGAACAATTTGATCCTCTAGAATGCCACAGCCAGAGAAGTATGACAGCAACAAGAACTAATCACAGTCTAACACTAGTCAGTTACCTGCAAAATAATAAGAACTGTCAGACTCAAGAGCATCAAGAAGAATTTTAACTATTCTTAACATGAAGAAACAACCAATGAAGTAAAGAAAGGGTCACTATCTGCTCCTATTTTCATATTTTTAAAGAAGCTCCTATTTTCAGATTCACTTTTAGAAAATAGGCCACATATGAAGATCAATACTGTAACGCTAGGATTTCGTCCTCGTCATTCAACACACCACAAGACAGAAACAGCAGCTTGCAAAGCTAGAAGCAGCTAAACCTCCAAGTAACGAATTAGTTGGTGGAGACTTAACCCAATTCTCAACATGGGTTGTGTTGTTGCCTTTCTTATGAACAAAGTAGATATTAAGTGATGAAAGAAAGCAATGATGAATAAAAAGCAGCAAAACTGCAAGCATCCCAATCTCCAAGAGAGAGCTCCACAATTCGCTAATGTGCGGATAAATACATAAATTCAGTAGAGTGAACTCCAGCATCATTCATCTGAAGAGCGATCAATTATTCGATCAAAACAACAGAAAAAGAGGAGAATCATGAAGCTACCCAAACTGAGAAAAAGAAAGAACGCAAAACAATACCATTAGCAGATCTTTCCAAAAGTTGAGGAAATCAGAAGCTTCAGGTCACATCACCAGTGACTAAAAAAATCCTACTTTACTATACTGAACCAAAAAAGTAAAATCAAAAACAAAAGGAGGTTGCTTGCAGAGCTAGGAATGGAGCATCAAGCAATAATAAAGGAATGTTAGAGGAAAGGGTGGGCAGTGAAAAGAAAACCCAACAACCCAATAATAAAAGATGCGTCCAACCACTTCCCAGCTCCCAAATGACCCACAAAATGCAGCAGAATTCCAAACCCAACAGGAAGGAAACCACATTAATTGCATGCATACTTCATCGGTTATGTATCAATGATCTCGGTTATGTATCAATGATCAAGCCAGAAAGAGACAAGTGCATCCTTTGATGAGCCACCCAAAAACCAGAAACTGAATGCATCAAGAAACTGTCATCCTAAAACCACCGAAGCAAAAGAGGAAGCCACCGAATTCCCTGAGATGGATATACCAGACCCAATCTCTGAAGAAATAGAAGGCAAATGGGTGAGAAAGCTATCAAGAAAAGAAGAAATCATAATCATTTCATAAAGGGCACAATGATGATGAAGAGACAGGCCCAAAAAACCTGCAAAAAGGCAATCTTGCAGCAAAGGCAGCCATGAAGAGCATCATGTGAGGAGGCCAACGCCACAAGAAACAGGAGAAGAAAGAGAGTAAACCAAATCGGAGAAAAGATCCATACATACCATCAAGAAAAAAGGAGAAGACTGGGAATCTTGCGGTGGAACTTTTACTCCTTGTCCTCTCTCTGCAACTGCAGCTGCAACCCAATGGAGATCCAGCTGCTCCCCATGCCGCCGCTAGGCCATCATCTCCCACCAACACCCCGAAAGGAATTCACACAACACCACAACAAAATGTGTATGCGCCTCTGTTGTGTATGCAACGATGTATCAGCAGCAAGATTATACTTTTCCTTGGAGTCCTCGCTCTCCGCCCTTTTCTTGTAGCAGAGCAAATGCAATCATGCCGGAAGCAGAGCAGAGAGTGAGAATCAGATCAGAGAGCAGAGCGGTGGTTGTCTGTTCGCCAATGCTTTAACGGAAAAGCAAGGACAAAGTTTGGGGCACAAGAGTTCGATTCCGAGTGGGAAAAAAATTCTTTTCGGTACGAAAGTCTTGGCTGGGCGGGCTGGTGCAACAGTGTTCTTGTCTCTGCGCGTGAGTTGGGAAGTTGGGGACTGACCGGGGCGGTGCAAGCACGGATTGCTTTTGTGGAGTTACCACCAGCTCTTTCCCATTTCAGATTTGCATGTGCGTCCTTGGAAACGTTGGGAAATTGCCTGACAAAATGAGCGAGTGATGATTAGCTGCCTCTTTTTGGCTGATTCTTAGCATGTGGCATTTTTTAAGAGGATTAGTTGGTTAATTAATGGTTTGTGCGGGGTACTCCTGCCTACTATTGCTAAAAAATGGAGGAATTGTGTAATGTAGAATGCAGGATGAATTCAGGCTGGGGATTACAATTTACGAGAGAGAGAGAGAGACGATCCCAATAATTCCGTGCGTGGAGAAGGGAGGAGGAGATTTCCAGTACACTGATCCACTACCAGTCATCTAGCCGTCTGGCGTCGTCGTGGTCCCCCCCTCTGCTCGGTGGCCACCAGTACAGCTGATGTAAAAAGTTGCTAGACCATTGTGAAGTACTGATCTGGTAGATCATGGTCGAGTATTTAGTAATAATAAATAATTAATATTTAGGTTTTATTAAAATTTATGTTTATAAAAGTTCTGATTGATGTGTTTATATTGCTAGAGTTTTCCGCGCAGTATTACGACTACGACAGTCATTCAAGCCAGATCGACTATGGCAATCACTCAATGCATGTCGACCACAGCTTTTCGACCACGACTGGCTTTGACCACGTTTGGTAGTCGGTGGTCCGAACGGTCTTGTATCGTTGGTCCGAACATCTCTGTGTTGGGAAGTCCGAATAATTTTGTCCAATCAGCAGATTTCAATCACATCAGGCTTTGATCACATCATTTCGACCACGGTAAGTTGAGCACTACAGACTTCGACCACGTCAGACTTCAACCACGTCCGGTTTTCGACCACGGCAGACTCCGACCACAGCCGACTTCGATCACGTCCGACTTGGACCATGTCTGACTACGACTCCGGCTTTGACCACGATAGCCTTCGACTACGACCTTTTTGATAACGGAAGAACGACAACGCAGGTAATCGGTAAGCTTCGATCCTGACCAGCAAACTTGTCGTAGCTACAGTACTTTTCGATGGTCGTAGCTATAGTGTCTTGTTTATGGTCGTAACTACAGTAACCGGTCGATAGTTGTAGTCTTTATTGGTCGTACTTGATAACCGTAGACTTTACTGGTCGATATGCGATACTCGTTGACTTTACTGGTCATACTCGATAGTCGTAGATTTTACTAGTCGATGGTCTTAGATTTTGTGATCAGTAATTGTAGACTTTGCGATTGGAAGTCGAAGACTTTATGATCGGTTGTCGTAGGCTTCACAGTATGTACTCGTAGATTTCATGATCGATATGAGTTCTTTAACTCTTACTATCTTCGAGTACTCATGTTAAACCAGTGGTATAACTGGCTGGTGGTGATCGGTGAATAGTACTCGAAGGTTTTGGTACTCAGAAGATGGAAGTACTCGATGGTCAGATGGTCATGGTACTCTGTAGTTAGAAGGATTTGGTATTCGATAGTCGTGGTTTTCATGATCATAGTCAGCTATCGATTGTCAGAAGTGATGCGATCAGTTATCGTAGTGGAAGTGATCAGTACTTGGTGGTCAGTATTCAATAGATTTGTAGTCAGCAGTGATGCTTGTTATTCCCAAGTATTTTGAGCGATGGTGTTTTCCTGAGTACTTGTGTTCGAGTACTCGATGTATTCGTGACTGGTCTTGTATAGTGGTTGTAAACCGGTCATAATGAGTGGTTTAAAGTTGATGTTTTGGAAAGCGATGGAATTTGTGGTCGTGGACGACATTGTTGGTGTCTGTGATTGTTTGGTTCTTGTCTATGGATAGACAAGGATGTGTTTCGAGTGTGTGTACTGATGTCGGTCAAGTTGGGAAGAACTTGTGCTGGAAAAACTTTCTTTGATCTTTGCATGTGCAGGTGGGTGTGGAGACGAGCATGGTTGGTGAGGAGGAGAACTAGGACTAGGATGTGAAAGTTTGAGATCTAGGTGGTTGAGAATGTCATATGAGGTGGTCGGGTTTACGCTGGAGCACGTGTGATGTGACGATGGCCCGATCTTCCGAGAGGTACTGATAAGTCGATTGTGGAGATCTCGACGTTGATGATCCAAAGGCTCCGACCAAAACAGATCGAACCCCTCGCAATCACTACACCACTGCTCCGTTGGTTATCAACCGTGCTGAACACGATTGACCTCGCCAAGAAAGCTATCTCTTGCAAGCGAATCGAGAACAAAAGCAAGAGAGTACAAGATGCAATCTGAAATTACGAATAAATATTAAGTTCACAAGTTGGGGCCTCACAAACCGATGAACGGCGAAACTGTTCAAAGACAGATTAATCTAAGCAAAACCCTAGGAAAACTAAAGGGGTGTGACCTCCTTAAATAGGGGAGGGGGGAAGCCACACTTATCTAATGAAAAGGGATGTAATACTATTCCTAGTTACTGTTCATGTGTGTGGTACTGTTCATGTGAACAGTACCGGCCCAAATAGCCCAAGTTACAAGGCCCTTGGCCCACTTTGACTCGGACTGGAAAAGTGATATGGCTTGTTTCGCAGTTTCTGATCTGCTCGGGTGGAGTTTGGAGGTGTGACCAGATCCATCTGAAAGTAGACTCCAAGATCTTTCCAACGAGTACTCACGGGCCCCGAGAAGCCTTCTGGATCAAAAGTTATGGCCGTTTGAAGTTGGCCTATCAAGCTGAATCCGAATTGATCTGGAGGCCGAATTGGATTCGAAAACCTGTCCAACTTGAACCCTTACTTCAATTGGTTCCAAAGTGATGTGGTGCTACAAATATATATATTTTCATCATTAGGTAGCATCATATTCTCATTTAAAATATGTTGAAGTTGAAGAAACGAATTCACCTTTAGTTCATTCTTGATATTGGCCGCTATGGTCGTACGTGTTGGTGGCGTGGTCACATCAACGTGGAGATCAAAGTGGTGATTCATGGAGAAGTTATGGACGGTATGGTCTAAAACACTTCGACACGAGTGGTGATAAAGTATAGAGAAGCTACAGGAGGTGCAATCCTAGAGGCTTCAACATGAGAGTTGATAGTGCATGATGGAGATACAGGAGGTATTGTCCTGTAGGCTTCGTAACGTGGTGAGTTAGGAGTTGTGAATGGAGTCTATAACATGGAAGAGGTAGAGTTTGGTTAAAACCCGTGTTTAGAAGGGTTTTAGGTCCCTTGATTTTTGAAAGAGATAGAATTGCGTGTCCAGATTGTTATGGATATAGTTTGAGATGTCCATGTTTGATATGAACACGGTTTAGGCCTTTAGCATATAAAAGCAGAGAAAAGACTAAGAGTTTAATTATGGCTTTGTGGTGGCTTTGCAAGGCTTTTTGTACTAGGGTTTTAGGGGTGACATGAGGACGCTTTGTATCCACAGAACATGATCCAGAAATAATAGATCAGATATATTCCAAGAAAAGTTAGTTGACGTCGGTGACGTGTTTTCTGAGCATCGTTTTTTCCTGTGGCCTCGGCGGTGGTGTGTCAACACATCTTGATCTTGTGTGATACGAGCACGGTGTTGCCTTCGGTCTATTCTTATTCGAGCAGCTGAAGCTTTCGAGCGAAAGGATATTTCGACTACGTGCAAAGGAGATCGTAGCGAGCGGTCGAAGCAAGCGGTTGAACACCGAGCGATCGAAGTGTTCATCAAGAGCGTGCAAAAGAGTCAAGAGTGAGTAGTCGATCAGCTTGCTGACGAAATCTACATTTGGTAATTTAGATTTCTTTTATTCTGATTTGAGATTTATTTTTAGCTATTAAAAAGCGGAGGCAATTATTCACCACTCTCTGATTTGTGCCATACAATCCTACATAATCCCTCTATTCAGATAGTGAGATCAAGTTTCAACGGATCAGATCAATCGGTAGCACACCAAAATGCTGTAGTATCAGCACCCATTATGATCTGAAGCACTAATTTTTTTTCTACATTGACGGCTCTAAAAGAACAGCACAACTTTCACAGCTAAGATAGTGGTGGTTGCTGCGGCCCTTCTTAGTTAGTCCCAACTGTTCTTGGGAATAATAATAACAAGCACCTTCTACTGTCATTTGCTCCCCTCATGTAGTACATTTGTTGGTACTAATCTTACCAGTAGTACTAGTAATTACTCTCGAAGTAGAGTACATGACCTGAAGTCATCATGAGATAATTGCAGTTACGTGCTTCCACTGTGCTGTAAAACTTTAAATTTCAGGGTCCAGCTTTGAATATTAATCTTGGGTTGCTTTGACTGTAATTCATAGCAACAGCCGTTTCTTCTACACACATTTTCTTGCTTTAACCATAGGGCCCCCTGATGTATCGTATCTTCTTGGAACCTTTTTGTTGGCCCCATCTTTCTTTGTTACTGCGACATGACAACTGCTACAATCCTACCATCTTACTTGGAAGAAGAAGCTCCACCTGTATGGCTGTATTTTACTTCTAGCTATCGAGGAGCCTTTTAGCATATTTAGTACTATTTGTCATTGTTTTTATAAAAATAGCTGCACATTCTAATGTATTGATAAAAATAACGTTTTTGCCATCCTATGACCGGACAGCAATGCTCGTGGGCTAACACGTAGTTGCTGCCATCCCGTGGCCAGACAGCAGGCGGCCTATTGTCCCGTGGCCGAACGGCAAGCTGCCTGTCATCCCACTACTAGATGGTAGAGGGCCTGCTGTCCCATGGCAAAGCGGCAGGTGATTAAACCAGCTGATTAGCTAGCTTAATTACCTGTCCTTATTTTTTTTTCTCAATATTTGTTTTAAAAAAATCAAAAAATTACAAAATTTTATGTGCAGCCTTCTGATACAATATAATTAGCTTTGTAATTTTGTGGTAATTTTATCCAGTGTGAATGTTGCTAAACAATTCATACGATTTTGATATTTTTAGGAGTTATTACATATAGCAAACGAGCTCCAAAAATTACAAAATTTTGTGAGAAGCCTCCTGATATAGTCATAGTAAATGTGTAATTTTTTTAAAGAATTTTATATACTCCAAATTTGCCATATTAATTCATGTTAATTTAATCAAGAAATTAACGATGCTTAGGCATCTTTTACAATTCAAACATTATAAATATTTGTAGAAGTACATGTAATAGTACAAAAAATGCATCACATAGGATGCAATATGGCTCACCCATCTGAGTTACTGCTATCTCCTCGCCGCGTCTGCCTCTCCGTGTGTAGCCTTGTCTTTCGTTGAGCATGAGCATATCCCGTGGGGTACATCAGCCGGTCTGAAGGTTGTGTATCGGTCCAGAGAAGGTATGGAGACCGTTCCATTTGCTCAGTAGCTGGCGGTAGTCCAATAGGCTTAGGTACAGAAGGATGGGTCCCGTAAAGGTCGATGTTATCCAGTTGAGACATGCCAAACTGTGAGCCGTCACCAATAGTGTCATAAATGAAGGACTCTAAAAATCCCCCTCGTGGTGCGAAGGAGCTCTCGCCTTGATTGTATGATGTGGTAGCAAAGCTGGAGGACTCTGCCCACCGAAGTCTCCAAACCCTGCGTATGGTGTGAATGCTGAGCTCTGCCCTACATACGCTGCAAACCCTAGTACTGTGTACCACTCTCTGCAAGCATCCAGGAGGCCCATATTATCATCGGTGGACTCGATATCACCCCCACATTGAATTGGAGGCTACAAGATGAAATAGTGTTAGTCACAATAAATATTCCTGATGTACAATATGAATCTCATATATCTCGGATGTGCAACAAAGATGAACGAAGGGGAGTGGTTGTCTGTATAGGTGGTGCGGACGTCAAAAGTGATGCATCTCGACGACGGACCTGCAACAGGTGAATGCCATGATATTAGTGGAACGTAAGGCTTAACATAAAAATAAAACGTAGGTTTGTACGTAAATATCTCCTCATCGATACGGCCTATGGATGATCGGTGGCTAGTGCGATACGATGATACTGGGTAGACTTAGTAGATTGCGATAGCCGGCCGGACTCGCTAGGTCGCGATGACCTAGCGGGTGAGCATGGTGCCCCTCTGGGTGCCCGATGTGTACGGCGTGACCCGTCGAATGACCACAGCTCAAGTTGTGCACTATTGTTTTGGTCTGCTTTAGGATGTACTTCAAAGTATTCTGCACGGTCGTTGGTGTGTTTGGGCTGTTGAGGGTGGTCTCAAATGCGCTTGTGATGCGTTGCGCCCACTCCAACTGAAGTGATATACAAAACAGGTTCAGAAATGACCAGTATGAATTCCATAAATGAATCTCAGAAATTGCAACTATCTTACTTTATCATGCCGCCGCAAAGCACTTTGGCGATTGATCGAGCATTGTATACTATCATCATGCATGATCTGCTCGGGGCGATCTGGTGGACGAACGATGAGTCTGCTACACGACCGGAGTACGTACCACTCCAGGTACTCATCATACGTCCAGACGTCGTACCGACGCTACTCCATGATGACATCCAAGTGTGCTCTGTCTGTCCATGCCGTCGTCCACTCATGCTGCATTGGCCGCCAATCTTTAATGAGCTATGTACTGGCTTCTCAAAATAATGAGCTATGCACTCTTAATTTTGAGTGACGACCACGAGAATGAGCTTCTGCGATGAGCAACTGAGATGAGCGATGATAAACTACGAGAGGTTTGTATTTATGGCTGAGTGAAAAGGGAACCCGGTGCGCTCACCCCACAAATTAAGGACTTCTTATTGATGAGCAACACTTCGGGCGAGGGGGACGGCGTGGTAACACTGACAAATGTGCAGACGAGGGAGTGGACGAGGGAGGACGTCACGGACATAACGACATTAGTGTGGGGGACGAAATGGATAAAGTGACAATTATGTGAAGAACACAGTGGAAAAAATAGCAGTAACAGGCCGACATATGTGCGAAGGATAGAGGTTAGACATTGCAAAAGATGCCAGAGCATTGTTAATTTCATGATTAAATTAACATGAATTAATGTGGTAGATTTAGAGCACATAAATTTTTAAAACATTACACAGTTAATATGACTATGTTGGAAGAATTTCTACAAAATTTTGTAATTTTTAGAGCTTGTTTTCTATATATAACAACTCCTATAAATATCAAAATCATACGAATTTTGAGCAACATTTATAGTGGATAAAAATACCAAAAAATTACACAGTAATTACATTGTGTCAGAAGGTTGCACATAAAATTTTGTAATTTTGTGAGTTCATTTGCTATATTTAAAATTTTAAATAAATATTAAACAAAAAACATTAGAGCAGGTAATTAAACTAGCTAATTAGCTGGTTTAATCACCTGCCACTTTGCCACGGGACGGCAGGCCGCCTACCGCCTGACGGCAGCGGCTACGCATCAGCCCACTAGCGTTGTCGCCTGGCCATCGGACGGCAAAAAAGCTATTTTTATCAATACGCTAGATATACATCTATTTTATAAATATAGTGACAAACAATGTCAAATATGCTTAAATAAGTCGCTATCGAGGAAGGAGCACTTGTTGACTTGTTGTCCCTAATTTGGTCCATCAATTTGAGCCACCCCGTCAGTTGATGCATACACCAACCAGATCGTCCTATTTTTTTTTATTTTTTTTGGTTGAAAAAGGTATTAACCAGTTCATTAAAAGGTTGAGTCGTTGAGGAATGGTGAAGTACTCCACCTGTACTTCAACAAAAACACTGTACAATAGTGTGGTGGCAAATACGCAGAGAAGCGGCAATTGTGTGAACTTAGACGACGTGATCATCTCGTGTCATTGAAAAGTGGAAGCATCGCTATGGGCTTGATTGATTGAAGCGTAACCATGTATTTGTCGTCAAAATTGTTAATACCACATCACAGTAAAGTAAACATCCTTCTCTCGCTCGTCTGCTCACTAAGCTAGGTGCGCATGGTGAAATCCTAACACTGGATTGATGGATTATTCTTAATTTGCTGCAGATATACACCGGCACAAATCGGATGGTTGGTTTATAATTATTAAAGGAACACTTTTATTAAATTAAATTAAATTAGTTGATTTGACCCGTTGTATTTAGTTAAATAGACAAAATGGGAGCATATTCTTTGCGAGTGGAGAGGAAAACTTGCGGATTAATTTGGCATTTGCGTTGCCACCAGGCATCAGGTACTATACCATACATGGGAAAATTGATTATTTGCCAAAAGAATCGCCTTCTAGAATTTGTTACTTAAAAAGGTTGTAATCAATTATTTAACACTTTAAACATTTACCAATTCACTATGCCATTTTGGCCATTTTCCTCCCTTTTCTCCATTTTTCCTATGCGAAATGACCTTGTTACCCCGTACATTAGTCATATTCATATGCATGTTCTTATATAGTTGTAGCAGCATTTCTTCTATTTGATATATATGATTAAACTATATAAATAAACAACTTGTACACAGTAGCATAATTAAAACTAGTAGAGTGGCCCGCGCATATGTGCGGCTAGATTTATTTCAAAGTTTTTAGTATCAAATGATATAATTTAGATGTTTAAGAATGTGCCTATGTATCTTGTAGGTTATTCAGAATTTTAAGGTATCATAAACATTAGAAATTACAATAGAAGCTTGAAAGAAAATATAACTCAAGGAATGTAATTAAAGTATAAACATGATGGAGAAAAATCATTGAGTGTACTAAGTTGTTGAGGTCCTTAAAAACGTAAGCACTCTCTATTATACATGGATCATGTAGCTGTGTGGCTCTATTCTTCCTCCATTAGTTACTCTTTTTTGAAAATGTATGCGTATACATATACCTCTATTTAATATCAAAGCAATACATTTATTATATGTGCAGCAAATTATCTCATTAGTTTACATGGTATTAGAGTATATTTTTTACGCATACGCCGATGCACCATGGGAGACTTATCTTGAACTTATAATCCCTCACACTCTGGCTACCCTACCGAACCGCATGTCTTCTATCACTTTTTGCCACTATAATTCTTGATCGATCTCACTTAGCCGTTACCTATTCCAATACAATCTCTTCACTGTTACCCATTCCAACTTAATACTCCACCATATAGTTATCTTCTATTGTTCTCCAATTGTTGCTTAATGCTAACCGTTGCAACATCAAATATTCATACATGTGCAACCATTGTTGATCCATGCCAAGGACACCTAACACACTCTCCCAGGTGGCCCTAAACCTATTCCCTATGGATACTCCATCTCTACTTCTATACGCCCATATTTCTATTTGTATATATGCATGCATGATGTTATATGTGCTCAATGTCTATCTTCTCCTATGTCGACCGCTCCTCCTCTTCAACATTGGCCACCTCAACGTTATGGCTTCCTCACTAACCGTAGTGACTTCACATCTTCACTAATCCTCACATGTCTACTTTAGTCGTTGTCTAACGATATAGAGAATCTTCTTGCCATTGTCGGTGATGTCGTCCCCCTCACCAGTGATGGCACACTTCTAGCTGTCTAATGACCCCATATCTTTATAGCTCATGTTTAATGTAAAGCTTCATCTCTTCTATATCAAAGCTTCCCCATTATCGATCTTATTTAGACACAAACTTCTTCAACAATGCTGACGATGACTACTTGTCATGGCCCTTAGCTCCTTTGACTCTGGGCTTTCTCTTCAATGACTTCGGTGAGTAGCATGACATTGTTCTTGTCAAATGACCAAGGTGGGCGGCATGACATTATCCTCATCTCCTCTGCTATCGCATCGGCTCTTCACTTCTTGGTGGGTAAACTCTTTCAAGGTCTCATTCCACACTATTCATGCTATCACTGTTATAACATTTATTTTTATTGAAAATTTCATTTGTTTTTAAATGGAGGTCATATACAAATCAAATTGCTAATTTTATTTCATCCATTTTGAATTTTAGTTATTTAGCGATTTTACTTTGTAATTGTATGGAAATCAAACTGAAATTTTATTTTATTTTTTACTCCAAATTTCAATTATTTTTTGTTGAAATTTGTATACAAATTTAATAGCTATTTTTGTTTATTTTTTGTTAAAAATTATAGTTATTTCGGAATTTTACTTTGGAAGTCGGACAAAGTCAAATTACTAATTTTAATTAATTTTTTTCTTCTAAATTTCAATTTTTTGAATATTTATTTATTTATTTTTCTGAATTATATTTATTTAGGGGTTTTACTTGGTAGTTCGTATGAAAACCAAGTTGTTAATATTATTTAATTTATACTGAAATTTAGTTATTTAATGATTTTACTTCAAAATTGTAAGGAAAACCAAACTGCAAATTTTATTTTTATTATTTTAGATTTCAATATTTTGGTTGGAGTTCATATGTAATTCCGAATTGCTAATTTTATATACCTTATCCTAACTTTTAATTATTTAAGGATTTTACTTTGAAATTGTTAGGAAAACTAAATTGCAAATTTTCTTTTTATTATCTTAGATTTCAATTTTTTTTGTTGGAATTCATATGCAAATCCAAATTGCTAATTTTTAGCCAAATTGCTAATTTTATTTACTTTATCCTGAGTTTTAGTTAGTTAAGGATTTTACTTTGCAATTGTGTGGAAATTAAATTGCAATTTTTTGATTTCAGATTTCAATTTTTTTTGGTTGGAATTCATATGCAAGTCCAAGTGTTTTTTTTAAAAGTTTATTCCTATTTTTGGTTATTTAGATATTTTGCTTTTTAATTCACGTCAAAATCAAATTACTAATTTTATGTTCTTTTTAATTCCGAACTTTAGTTACTTTTTTGAGTTGATATAAAATTTATTTATTAATTTTTGTTTAATTTTTATTCTAAATTATTTTATTTAGGGATTTTACATAGGAATTCATATGGAAATCAAATTACTAATTTTATTTATTTTTATTCTGAATTTTAGTTATTATTTGGATTTTACTTGATATGGACACTTTGTTTTAATATAGATTGTTATAATCTGGACCCACCAAGATCAACGGTGTGAATCTTTTCCTTTTTTCTTCGATTAATGTGGGAATTTATACCCCTTGAGAGTGAACGTGGTGGCTCATTTTGCTTCTACTTTAATAATATAATAGGTGCGTGGTCTATTCCTAAAACCCAACATATTGATTATTTCCATATAATTATTAGCTGCTATGCATGATGAAAATTAAATAAAAACATGCATGTAAATATGACAAAATGTATGGGGAAATAAGGTCATTTTGCATGGGAAAAATGGAGAAAAGGGAGAAAAATTGACCAAAATGGCATATTGTGAAGTGGTAAATATTTGGAGTTCCAAATAATTGATTACAACATTTGGAGTGGCAAATTCTAGAAGGAGATTGTTTGGCGTGGCAAATAATTAATTTTCCCACCATACATTGTTCCCTCCGAATCTACACATGCTCGATTGAAGATTTGGAGTAAATAGATATCAAATGCAGGAGAAAATAATGGACAAATTAGGAGGAACTTGACTAAGAAGTTGTAACAATGCTAAATTAATGCATTGCTCTTAAACCTTTCAACATCTATCTTCATCCACGCCTTGTTTTCCTTTATTTTATTTACAAAGAAGACACGCAAAGCAAGCTGGCGGGAAGAAGATTGCTTTGCTTGTTGGGGGATAGCAGAGCATCACCATTCTTCACTCCTCAGAAAAGAAAAGTGGATATCTACTCTCCTTTTTGGTTTAAACCGGGGGCACGTGTCCTTGAACTTGATGATCACTTGATCGATCATGAACTGATCGAGAGGCCTATTGCCGAATGTGTTAGATGAATTGCATATTTGATATTAGAAATTTTTTTTGAATTTGCACATTCGCTGCTCTAAAGACGTTAAGAGGCCGTTTGGTTGGGCTGAAATAAGCTGGCTTATGGCTGAAATTGCACTGTAACTGACTGAAATTACACTTACCTGATGGTGGCTTATTTGGTGTAACTAAATTTTAAAAAAAAGTAGAAAAAAACAGGTTAGTCTATCATGGACAATGCAAACGAATACAGAAAAAGAACGGGCAAAAAAAGCTCAAAAAAGCTAAAAAGTCAGAAAAAGATGAAATTTAGGAATAATGAAAAATAAACCAGAAATTCAAGCTAAAACGAGTTGGGCCTAATTCCTCTAGTGCTACAGTAAAGGTTGGAATTGTTTCCTTTTTTGAGGTGTAGAGTCGAGGATATTTGACACCACTCTGGCGTGTGATGGTGTGTGCATGAGCTCCAACGCGTGTTATGGAAGGTACACTAGCATGAAAGACATGTTTTCTACATTTGGAGTGGTAGATAAATGCCGTAGCTGCCCCTAGCTTGTTGAGACAAAAGTCGCACCCTACCTTGTCTCCAAAACCCTAAATCCCTTGCAACCGCAATTTCCCCTCTAAAACAAAAACCCTAGATCCTCCGTCCCCGTCGGCCGACTATGAGATGAGTGAAGATGGCCCGTACGATGGTAAGCTCTAGTTAGGGCGAATCAGGACATGCTAGCTATAGGACCAAGAAAGGTGACTAGAGTGGGGGTGAATAGGAGCCTAATTTAATTCCAAGACTTTCCAAAATCTTTCCATTTGAGTGGAAGAAAAACTCTTCACTCCAATAGCTATGAAAGGTATGAAGATCAGAGACAAATAAACACAAGGAAAAAACTGATCAAAACCAAGCAAAATGCATGCTGACAACCCCTGTCGATCTGACCTCTATAGATATGGTGGTCTAACCTTCATAAAGGGGGTGGTTCGACCTCTCTCTGGGTAGTTTGATTACTATGGATAGTAAAATTAAGCAAATCTATAGTAACTCCAGTCAAACCTCTTCTACAGTACCGGTCAGATCGGCGCTACAGTAATTTTAGGATGAATACTGATTTCACTTCAGTTTCAAACCCGAAAATACATGTAACTTTTGATCGGTTGATCTAAATGACTTGAAACTTTGCATCTACCTTCTCTAGAATGTCAATAACCTATTTCAATCAACGATCAAGAAAATCATTGCTAAATTTTTAACCTTTTTTCATTTGAAGGAAGGGTGCATCAAAACCAGGCAACAGAGGCACATCTCGATCTGCTCTTGCTCGAGAGTTTTTAATAATCTAGATGACCTTGGATGGGTTCTCACATGTCATGGAAAGCTAAATCATAGTATGAAATCAAGCCAAAACGTCCACAACACCAAAACTCCAAATCACCCCTTTTTGAGCCAAAACCGAGCAAACGCAAGAAATTACAAATACAAGTGCCTAGTCTCCAAGACACATCTTCATCACTTACATATACTTGGCACACAACAAGATCAAGGGGAAAAGAGAAAGCAGCAAAAATCAAGCCAAATCAAGATTTCCCATAAGATACTTGGACAAATTTTAATCTATATTGATACTTGGAGATGAATATTTATAGGCACTCCCTGGCCAACACAATGCCTAAGGGTGACAAAAAGCTCAACCACAAGAGCCTCTCACATCTCCCATAAGATTCTCTCCATGAACCCTAACTCTCCTCTTAAAGACTTGGACTAAACTCTCCCCCAAAAGCTTAATCTAGCCACCCCTCTCCCTCTTTATATATGGAGGCTCACAAGAAAAATCCTAACAACACTTTTAGTTGGGTTTCATCTACTTACATGTGCTAACCCATTAAACCTACACCATATTGGGTTTTACACTTACACATACATGCTTTTTAAAGCGCTCACATCTATTAACCAATTAGTGAATCAACACTTGGCCCAGTTCAAATTTTTAGCACATACAAGTCCTAAACTACTTAGCCCAATGCCGTGGTTTCATACACCGTCACTTTTCAGTATTAGGAAATTTATCAAAATGCCCCTCTATCGCTTTCTACGAAGTTTTTCATTTCCTTTGCCATGAAGCTTCATCTATGCTTCGTCATCTTCCATGTGGACTCAATAACTTGCCACCAAGCCTCTCACGCATTCGGATCCCACCTAACTGTTCTCGCTTGCAAATGACTCAAATCACTTGGCGCACCATACGCTTCTCCTCATGCATGACGACACCTAACTTCCTTGACTGCACAGGACCTTAGCTCCTCCCTTAGCCTAGTCTTGGTCCACCTCACCGTTGTCTTTCATGTCCTCCACCAATAGCTTCCGCTCTGGCTCTTCATCGTCTCGGCTTGTAATCACCTCGCAAGTCTTGGTCATCTTCGATGGCTCCTTAATCATATGGACCTTGGCTCTTTCTGAGTGTAGTCTCGATCTCTTGATCACTTTGGACCTAAGCTCTCCTAGTTTAGTCCTGGTCCTATCTGCCTCACCATGATGTAGCTCCGAAGTTCTACAACCGATACAAACAAGTAAACCATGACGTAGTATCACACAATAAACAAAGTTATTAATTGACATAATTAATCCATACAATGCACCATACAAAATGTATGTAACCAAATTAGTAATCCTAAACTTAGAACCAAACAATAAATCTATGTGCACACAACAAACTATCTAAATCAACCAAACTCATCGCAACACTCAAAAACCCAAAACTCAAATTCTGGCCGAACAACTGATGTTTGGCCGGTCCGATCGGCTGCCCATACTGGTGAGGCCAGTTCCCAGTATCGGTTTGACCGATACAACCGAGCGGTTGAACCGCTAGAGAACCTCGCTAGCAATCACTCTGCTCAATAGACAAAAACAACCACTCTCTAAACTCTTAAATGCTACTCAGAGCATGCATGTCAACTAACAGTAGAAAAAGACTCTAACAGCTAACATGCAAGGCATAGTTAATCTCCATCTCGTGCATGCATGCAACAGTAGCCAACAACTCCTTAAGCATTATCCATTGTGCTAACAGAGTAATTTTTCAACACAAAGCAAACTCAAATTTTCAACCTTCCACAAACCAAACTAAAACTCTGCAAACTCTCAGAACTAAAAGTCAATTACTTATTACAACCACAGGATGACCTCCACATGGTCTCAAACTAGCCCACCGAAGTCCTTGACATGTGGTACAGGAAGACGGTGCAATATAGGGATGCGGCACGGTACCTTGAGGCAGCATCTCCACCGTCATCCACTATGAAGGCCGTTACTCTTTCTGATGACCCAGCGCACCAAAGATCCTGTTAGCGCGGTCCTTCAAAGACCTATATCGGCTCAGCGAAGAGGACTTGATGAGCTTGAATGCGTGGGTTCCAAAGGAGTAATGTCTTTGTTCCTCTTCTGTGTGTTTGCATTTTTTGCATTGCGATAATTGGTTGTATGTCTTGTTATGTCCTTGAAATTTGGGATTGGGTGCTTTTGGGGTCGCAATTTCCAATATATATTTTTTTGACAATGATGCACTTTCCATTGTTTTATTTGTTCTTGCAATTCTGAATTGTATATGTTCTAACTTTGTGGGTGCTATTGTTTTTGATATTGTTGCGATAGGGTGGACCCTAACAAAGTGTTCAAATTAGCTACTAGGATGGGATTGTACATATGCAAGGAAAATAGTGGTAGGTTTGAGTACAATAAGGCCAAAATCATCAATAAGGTGGTATATAAGGAATGCTTGTTGCTGAGTACTTACTCAGGGTGTTCGTGTGGGATAGTAAACAATATCTTTCATGTTTTTTCTGGGATAAATGCGCTGCTGAGCTATGTCCCATTAATTCTGATGATGAAATTCTTGATGTGTTTGAGATGTACTTTGTGGAGAAATCAGTCCAGATAAATGTTTTAGATATCGATATAGGGCTGAGGTGGTCAGGAGAGAGATTGCTACGTATGCCAATTAAAGCTGCCATGTTGTCGTATTTAGACTCACATCTCGTAAGTGTTGTTGAGAATCCCTATCAACAGCAATCCACAAAAAATGTTCCTAAGAATCCTTCTGAGCAGCAATCCATGGCAATGGAGGATGAGGACTATGTGGGAGTAGATGATAAGGGGATTTATGGTATATGGGAATGCTCTTGCAACTAGTGGCAGATAACTACTAGGTCATGTACTCATACTCTTGTTGTCATTAGGTCAAAGAGAGATAGGCAGTGTGTGTGATTCATGGATGCTATGTAAGACTATTTGCGATTCTATGCAGACTATGTAAGATCGTGGTTTTGTCGATGCTATGTTGTTTTGTATAAGACTATGTCATTGTGAGTACTTCTAGAGAGTATGTTATTCTGTGATGTCAAAGGTTGATACTATGTTATCTTGGGGAGTATTATGGTCCGTGTACTTTTGGAGAGTATTATGATATGAAAAATATGTCCATTGCAAAGTTCTCAACACAACATGGGCCAAATCTAATGCATTCCAACATGCAAAATCACATCAACACTCACAACACTACACCTTCCAAATAACAACCAACATAAAAAACAAAACAACAGACAACATGATGTTCATCTTGCTCTGTAATTTGTCAAAACATTGCCTCATCTCCACCATATCCCTACCCCACATCAGAGCTTGTTCCTATAGAACAATGCCATACCGCGCTCTAGTGTTCAGTTCATCTTCCCATACCCAGAATTGGCAATCGCTTGAGGCGTCCTACAAGAGAATGAACAAGAAATCTTATTGATAGATCTATGGTAGGATTGGAACGGAGCAATTGAACTTAACTAATGGAGTAAAATGGGCACTTGTAGTAGTGGCGTCTAGGATTCTTGGTTGTCCTCGAGGTCTTCCGTTTAACCAGAGTCTTGCATTTGGGGCGAACGTCTCTAGGTGCTTAAGAAGATGCGCTTGCTTTGCTCATCCTGGTGTCAAACCAATGGGATGCGCTCGCTTGGCTCATCCTGGTGTCAACCCAATGGGGAGATAGGGCAAATGGATGGAGATATGAATAGGGAGGGGAGAAATGGCTCAAGAGGGGAGGGCAACAAAAGGGATAGACTTTATATCCCCAAAGCCGTTAGGTTTTGGCTCCAACTCCCCGCTTCTTTGGCAACAAACTCCCCACTTCTTTGGTTCAAACAACCAGAAATTTTGCAAGGAAAAACGGCCATTGCGCACCTTTATCGATAGCCTGGTAATGGAACCCTCACGGTAAGGGAATTTTCAAGAATTTTGGCCCTTCGCAATGGCATTTGACACACGCGTACGCTGCACGATGGTATTTTCCAACACACGATTATTTACGATGACACTGAACAAATTTGCTCATTAATGCATAGTGAGGTCATGTTTTCATTACAAGGAAGAAGCTCTCAGAAGAGCATCGAACTTAGGCCTGCTTTGGAATGCACTACACAAATTCTGTAGAAAAGAAAACATCTATTCTCAATAGCTGTGGTGTTTCTTATGGAATCATGTTAAAAACATGTGTTCTAAATGGGAATTCATGTGAAAATCATGTGTTCTAAATGGGGTTTGTCTAGTTTTTCCCTGAGTTTAGACATGGAAAGAAGAACACGTAGCAAAATGTGAGAGGTTTTAATTGTTGGATTGCCATTTTTTTATTCCTACAAAATAGTTTGCATAATTTATTGGCAATGGTGATTGGTTGCATGGAACAGCACAAATGTGTGGGTGTCTAGGTGATTGGTTGACTGAATGTACCAGTGTGCATATACATACAGGCCCATGTGGTCATGGACGAAGAAGCATCAGTGCATGCACGCCTATGAATCCTATATATGCATGATCGAAGCAACCAAGCATCTGTTACCTCCGGGTAGATACATGTACATATACTGACATTACATGCCGCATATCTACTCAATTAATTCATTGTTGATGAACTTTATAGGCCTGATGACAGTAATCAGAGGGAGATGAATAATTCTTACACTTTTTCCAACGGTATTCAAAATCCTTACTCAAGTGACTATAAGAGTCATCAAGTTCAGATTGCACCAACTATACTATGCAAAACAAGGCTAGAGACCTAAACCAACAAAATCAACAGACTTTAGCCCCAGGCTAGTCAGACCGCTCTGCTTGCAGGCATAAGACCAGTCTGACCAGTGGGGCCAGTCTAACTGTAAGCCTAGGGCTGGTCTGACTGGTCCCCTATTTTCAAACGTGAAAACTTCTTGGGACAAAACTCAAACCTTAAGAACTTGCTCAATTATCATTCAAACATTGTTAAATTTTGCATGAGACTTACTCAAGACATTTGACGAGGATGTAACAATCCTCAAATTATTATTTATCTGTAAATGATATTGTTACATCATTATACTCCTTGAGTATACCCCTTATCTATAAGAGAGATTTCACATGGTAGTCATAAACTCGTCTATGACAACTCTTTAGTCATAAGCACTTCTACGATAACTCCTTGGTTGTAAACATTTTCTATGACCACCTCATAGTCATAAGTTCTCCTACGACTATGACGTAGTCAAAAGTTATCCTACCACCATCTAGTGGTTGTAGATCCTCCTACAACTAAGCCAAACTTTACTGACTTGTTTATGATAACCCATTGCATTGTGGGCCTGTTTGACGAGACAGTTAGCACGTGCATGTATTCTCTAGAACAAATGCGAATAAATTCTCTCTAATAGAAACCACTGCATGATGAGTAAGGTACCACATCTCTAATAACTCTTGTCAGACGGTTATCATTCAAGACGTCAAGGTGTCTCTTGGTAAAGAAAAATGACCACTGCCTTGCAAAATATATAGAGGTGGACATCAGGGAGGAGAGGAGGACGGACCCGAGGAGAGACCTGAAGAAGAATAGAAGTAGAGCAAGACATTCCGCATTAATTTCTCTGTTGTAATTAGTTCCTTGAGCAATAGCCACACAGGAGTAGGTTTGTTATTCTCCCAGGAGAAGGCTCGAACATCTATAAAAATCAATGTGTCTTTTCTCTATGCGATCATAGCCAGGTCTTCAAGAGTTCCCCTGAACGTAAATAAATCATATGTAAGATCGATACTAAAACATTAACAGTTGGTGTCGTTCATGGGAAACCTTCTTCCAAACTTCGGTAATTCCTTGTCGACAAATTCTCTTTTTTCTGATGTCCTCATAGTAGGAGAGTGGAATGAGGAGAATTGGTTTGACCTAACTGACTACATAGATCTCGATATGGATGTTTTTTATGACAATGAGTAGACCATGCTTTCATCCCATGGTGAGGTTATCTCTAGAGATCCATCATGAGATCCCAAAGATTGCACCATAGATATGGTTGAGGAGGGATCCTTATCCCCCACAACATTACACTCAATGGAGTAACCAGTTTCCCAGAGGGCAAGGGTCAATTTGATCACAAACAGGATTACACCAAAGTGGGTCCACAACATGAGGAGGGATTCTCCTCCAAGTGTTCAAGTCCCTCACTGACCACTCGATCTGGGTTAGCAAGCCCTGGAATCTGTCATTCCAGGAATCCATCAACATTTGGTGGTCGTGACCCTTCAGTTTTCCTTGCAGAGAATGTGAGCGGGCTCTCTACGAGGACTGTCCATACTCTCGCAGGGTTCAACTCTAGTCGGAGACAGTTATAACCCAAAGTTCCCCTTTCTAGAGAGGCCTATTTCGTTCCATGAGGCTCTATCGTTTGATGACTCCTCAAGCCAGGAGGCGTCTGATGTGAGTGGAGATCATATTTTAGAGTTTTCGCCCTTTCCTCAGATACTAATCACTCTCTCGAAGGAAGGCCTGACAACGCTCTTTGTTGCTCACACACTACGACCCCTCATAGTGATGGCGAGGACGCCTCCATTGATGAGCTAGGTGAGTACTCTAATGAGCATGGGAGAAATCCTCAAAATAATTACTCTTCTTTAAGGCGAACTCAACCAGCCTCAGACATTGAGGATCATTAGACCATATGAAGGAGAAGATTAGCTGCCCAGAGGTTTTTGCCCGAGCGCGTCCAATACCAATTTGAGGAAGCTCGAGAGCTTCAACGTATAAATGACTTGCCTGAAAAATCTAAATCAAGAGCTTGCTCGAGCACTAGACTATGACCACTTCGCTAAAGGGATCACGCGAAGACTCTGAAGCATGATGGCCAGACACGAGCGACTTCACTGACACAACTCTAGGAGCTGAGCAGGTGCGACTATGTCTAGTCATTCGTAAAACTCACCTCGTGGAAATTGACATGATGATAGGTCATGTCATTTTCCAAATCATAAACCCGGTCGGAGAAGAGTACTTTGAGCATCCCCAGATCGAAAAGATTTCAGAGTTGATGATTGATCACCGCTTCGAGCAAGAAATCTACACGGCAAATGGAATACGAGGAGTATTACCCTCATATGGATGAGACCTATTACAAGTTGGGTCCATCGATTGCTGGGCATCGTCGAGTACAATGGTTGGAGATGCCAATCATCCTTGTCCACAAAGGAGGCGTCGTGATCTTGTTACCATATGTCAGACATTCACGCCTGAACTCCGAGCAGTACACTGGCAACCGCAGTTTCGAGGAGATGCTGTTCCAGGATTTGATGCCGATGAACCATGTGGAGGTGACCACATGTGTATGATGAGTAATTGACCGTGGTTTAGGTGAGTCGAGTTTGGTTTGAGCGGTTCGGAGTCGAGTCATTGCGTGGCGCAATCGGGCTCGGTCGGACTTGGTCATTCCTGGTCGTATGGGATTAGGTTGCATATTTTGATATTTCGACAGGTTTGGACTTCGTCATATGATGTGATTATGCTATTTACGCTTTCATGTGTCGAGCGGTGCTATTTGACGTATTTCTTGTCTGTGTGGCTGCAGGACATCGAGTGGAGTCGTGGCGAGACACGGAGGACCGGACTAAGCGCAGTGTGCGAGGTCGAGCGGTCGGGATGTGTCGAAGACGATGTGGACTCGAGGTGGAGTCGTGGCGAGCACGATGGACCGGACTAGGCGCAGTGGCGCCGAGGTCGAACGTCGAGGTGTGCGAAGACGGCGAAGCTGCGTGGCTTGCGAGGCAAGGGATGAGGAAGCTTCCTGGAAGGTGCGCGAGGGGCGTTTCGGTAAAAACGCAAAGCGGCACAAAAGGAAGCGGGTTTGGATAAAGCGCCGAGTTGTTGAAGGCCTAATGGGTAAAGCATGGTGCAAACCCATTAGTGGAGGCTATAAATAGAGAGGGAGATGTGTGCTGAAATTTCGAGAGAGTGTGTGTGTAAGAATTAGGGTTCTATTTGGGTCTCTCCATGTGTGTATGTGTGTGTTCCTCCCAAGAAGCATGTGTAGCTCTTGGTGTTCTTGAGGATTGAGAGGAGAGGATGAGTTGAGAATCCATGTAATCATTCCTCTGTTCGAATGTCCATGCGTATGGGGACATAGCTCTTTGTATTTCGTGTTTCTTTGAATGAAATCTGAAGTTTGGTTTTCTGTTTATTAGCTCTTGCTGCTCTTGATTTCTCTTGATTGGCTTCTTTTCTCAGTTGGTCGGTTCAAGTCTTTTTCGGCCAAGCTTCTCTTGCAGTCCCCATATAAATCTGCATGCAGTCCGACTGATTTTTTTTCGGCATGTCTTTTTAATCCTTTCGGCTTGAAGTTAATTTCTTGCAGTACTTGCCTTGAAAACCTGTTAATGTTTGTGGTCGGCAAGGTGGTCTTCCCTAGACTTTTTGTCTCTCTAAGTCATTACCGAACAGCAAGGAAGGATCATTATTTTGTTGTGTCTTGGAGGAAGAATGTAAGCATTAAATGATCAGCTACAAATTAGTTCGGCCAGCACATTTCCTGCTCTTTCATCCTCCCTGCCGAATAAGTACTTGTTGTCTGCTCTTTTCTCTTTCTAGTCTTTCTTTTTGCTTTTGTGTTTGGGGGCAACAAGTACTTAATGGATCTCTTTTGCTTTAGGCAAGCATCGGCCAGCATGCATGCATGCCAATAGTACTCCTTTCTTTAGCATTGCTTCCTCTTCTTTTTGTGCTGATTTTCAACATTTTTGCATGCAGATCAAACAGCAGTATTTTCAGCTGAAATTTTTACTGGTTAATCTCTGATTTATGCTGAATTTTTCGGTATCGCATGCGTTCCAAGTTTCAGCATAATTATTTTTTCTGTAAGCTGCTCTGTCTCTGCAATATCTGCGTACGATTTCCCGGGGGCGATTTTGAAGCGAGCGACATTCACCCCCCCTCTGTCGGCCATTTCGGTCCTACAATTGGTATCAGAGCCGGTTAGCTCTAATCAATAGATCTTAACCGGTCTCAAGAGCCATGGCGACGGACAAGTACTCGACCAAGCCGCCCATTTTCGATGGCATCGATTACCCCTTCTGGAAAAGCCGAATGGAGACATACATTCAGGCTCAGGGGTACGCTATCTGGTGCAAGGTCAAGGTCCGGTTTGTTGTTCCTGCCGATGAGAACATCAATGCTGGGAATATGCATGATGTTGAGGCAAATGCTAAGGCAAGGAACATCATTATCCAGGGCCTGAGTCGTAGCGAGTTTGATCGCATCTCTCACTGTCGTCCGCTCGATATCTGGGTGACCCTCGGCGCATACCATGAGGCACCACCGGATCAAGACGGTTCGACAGGACCGATTCAAGCGAGAATACAACAAATTCGAGATGCTTGCTGGTGACTCGCTAGATGAGTGCTTTGCGCGTTTCCACAAGATCTTGAGCAACCTCCGAGCGGTCGGTCTCACATACCCCGACTCGGACAACGCTCGTCAGATGCTCGCGGCACTCGATCTGCGTGTTTGGGAGATGAAAGTGACCACCATCAAGGACACGACAGACCTCTCGACCTTGACTCTTGACGCGCTGTACTCGCGCCTCAAGACTCACGAGATTGACGTTGTCTCGTGGTCGAAGTCACGATCGATGGCTTTGGTCACTGATCCCACGTTGGCTTCTGGTTCCTCTTCTTCTGATTCTCTTTGTGGATTCTCCCTTGCTGCTCTCTGTGACATAACTGATGATCAGTTAGAGCGGCTTGCGGATGAGCAGCTTGCCCTCCTTGCTCGAAGATTCTCCCATGCTTACAAAGGGAGGAGGGACAGAAAGAGAGGAGGACCCGTGATTTGCTTCGAGTGTGGTGGCCCCAACCACATCCGAGCAAACTGCCCCAAGCTTGGGAAGGGCAAAGGTGACTACGGCGGTTCGGGCAAGAACGACTACACCGACAAGAACCGCAACACGAAGCCCTCAGCACCTGCTCAAGGCAAGAAGAAGTTCCGCAACTTCGGGAAGGCCAAGAAGCTCTTCCACCGCATCCTCACCGCCTTCGACGACCTCGACCTCAGCGAGGTGGAGGGATGGAGCGACGACGACGGGACGGGTGACCAAGAGCCCAAGGATGGCGGCGACGACTTCTCCGGCATGTGCTTCATGGCCCTCGAGGGCGAACTCAGTGACAGCGAGCTGTACTCCGACTCGGACGAGGTTCGCCGGGTAGGGAAGGAGAAGGTTTGGCTTGTAGACTCCGGTTGTTCTCGTCATATGACTGGAGACTCCCGTTGGTTCTCCTCCCTAGCCCGCGCTCCAGGTGATGAGACGATCACCTTTGGAGACGCTTCATCTGGGCGCGTCATCGCCAAAGGTACTGTGGCGCATTAATGCTTCTTTTATTCTTAAGGATGTTGCCTTGGTTAGTAAGCTGCGGTACAATTTGCTTTCTTTTCTTAGCTTACCGATGACGGTTTCGAGGTGAGCTTCAAGAAAAACAATTGTAAAATTCTTGATTCTTGGGTGATCCGGTTTGCGGGATTTCGTTTTGGGAGGATCTTTCGTGCTGATTTTTCCGAGTCTTACGGTGATCCTCTCGGTGTTTAGTTGCTTCGAGTCCCGCGACCTCTCTTTCGGCATAGGAGACTTGGTCATATCGGATTTGACCATTTGACCGAGTTAGCGGCCACGACCTCATTCGTGGTGCGCGAAGCTCAAAATGGTCAAAGACCTTGTTTGTGCTCCATGCCGCGCGGTAAGATGGTTGCCGCTTCTCATCCTCCGGTCCACGATGACCATGACCGATGCAGGGACAGCTGCTCCACATGGACACAGTTGGACCAGTCGAGTGCGATCGGCGGGAGTAAAGTGGTATGTTCTTGTCGTGGTCGATGACTTCTCGAGGTATTCTTGGGTGTTTTTCTTAGCCTCGAAGGATGAGACATTTTCACATTTCCGAGGTCTTTTCAGTAGGCTTTCTGTTGAGCTCCCGGGTGCCTTACGAGCGATCCGCAGTGACAATGGCACGGAGTTCAAGAATTCCTACTTTGAGAGTTTCTGTGGTGAGACAGGTGTATAGCACCAGTTCTCCTCTCCGCACGTCCCACAGCAAAATGGCGTTGTGGAGAGAAAGAACCGTACCTTGGTCGAGATGGCCAGGACGATGCTTGATGAGTATTCTACACCACAGAAGTTTTGGGCTGAGGCTATAGCCACCGCGTGCCATGTCTCAAATCGAGTTTTTCTTCGGGCACACTTGCACCGCACTTCTTATGAGTTGAGATACGGGCGAAAGCCCAGCGTCTCTCATTTTCGTGTGTTTGGTTGCAAGTGCTTTATTCTGAAGTCCGGGAACCTAGATAAGTTTGAGTCACGTTCTTGTGATGGGATCTTTCTAGGTTACTCGCCTTCTTCGCGGGCTTATAGGGTGCAGGCTGCGAGTCTAGCAAAATGGTAGAAACTGTGAGGTGACCTTTGTGAGGCGATCAGGGGACTAGGCCGATATCTCGAGTTCTTTAGAGCGATCCGAGACCATCTTTGTGGATGATGAGGACGATGGAGCGATGGTTGTTTACGATCCAGGCTCCTCATCCTCCCACAGATGCCCTCTTCCACGGTACCTCAAGGTGATCAGCCCTTGCCTACTGCTTCCTCCGGAGCTAGTGGCTCTGTCCCTGCCTCTTCTGCACACGAGGTAGAGGCCACTTCTTCTCCTCATCCAGAACCTCCCCGACATATCCAAAAAAGGCATCCTACGAGCGGATGATTGGAGACTGTTCGGCGTGTTACCCGCTCAAAATCTGGCTTATCTCAATTCTGTCTCCATTCTGCTTTCATTGCCTCCTTTGAGCCCAAGGATGTTTCTCATGCTCTTTCCGATGAGTCTTGGGTCAATGCCATGCATGAGGAGTTAGAGAATTTCGAGAGAAACAAGGTATGGTCGCTTGTCGAGCCCCCGCGAGGTCACAATATTATTGGGACTAAGTGGGTGTTCAAAAACAAGCAGAGCGAGGATGGAGTGATTATTCGAAACAAGGCTAGACTGGTAGCTCGGGGTTCTCCCGGGTTGAGGGTGCGGATTTGAGAGACCTTTGCCCTGTAGCTCGACTTGAGGCCATTGGAATTCTGCTTGCCGTTGCAGCTTCTAAGGGTTTCAAGCGGTACCAGATGGACGTCAAGAGTGCCTTCCTTAATGGGTTCATTGAGGAAGAAGTCTATGTCAGACAGCCTCCTAGTTTCGAAAACCCCAAATACCCTAACCATGTATTCAAGCTTTCCAAAGCGTTGTATGGACTTAAGCAGGCCCCGAGAGCTTGGTATGAGAGGCTTAAGTCCTACTTGTTGAGTCATGGTTTCGAGATGGGTAGAGTAGATAAGACCTTGTTCATTCGCCGACATGGCAATGACCTTCTACTCGTCCAGATATATGTCGATGACATCATCTTTGGCGGCTCTTCCCATGCTCTGGTTTCACAGTTCTCGGATGTCATGAGCACCGAGTTTGAGATGAGCATGATGGGCGAGTTGACCTTCTTTCTTGGCTTCCAAATCAAGCAGACTCGGGAGGGTATCTTCTTGCATCAAGGCAAGTACACTCGCGACCTCTGAGACAACCGACATGAGTGATGGTAGCGGTGTCAACTCCGATGGCTTCTACACCTATCTTGACCTGAATGAGGATGGCAAGCCAGTTGATCAAAAAGAGTACAGAAGTATGATCGGCTCCCTTCTTTACCTCACTGCCTCGAGACCAGACATACACTTCTCTGTGTGTCTATGTGCTCGTTTTCAGGCTTCTCCTCGCGTATCTCACCGCCAGGCGGTGAAGCGCATCTTTCGGTACCTTCGAGCTACCATTGACTATGGTATCTGGTACTCTTCCTCATCCTGTCTTTCCTTGAGAGCCTTCTCGGATGCAGACTTTGCCGACTGTAGGATAGATAGGAAGAGCACTTCTAGCACCTGCTAATTCATTGGCACTTCTCTCGTTTATGATGAGTAATTGACCGTGGTTTAGGTGAGTCGAGTTTGGTTTGAGTGGTTCGGAGTCGAGTCGTTGCGTGGCGCAATCGGGCTCGGTCGGACTTGGTCATTCCTGGTCGTATGGGATTAGGTTGCATATTTCGATATTTCGACAGGTTTGGACTTCGTCATATGATGTGATTATGCTATTTACGCTTTCATGTGTCGAACGGTGCTATTTGACGTATTTCTTATGCGTGTGGTGCAGGACATCGAGTGGAGTCGTGGCGAGACACGGAGGACCGGACTAGGCGCGGTGGCGCCGAGGTCGAAGCGGTCGGGATGTGTCGAAGACGATGTGGACTCGAGGTGGAGTCATGGCGAGCACGATGGACCGGACTAGGCGCGGGCGGCGAGGTCGAACGGTCGAGGTGTGCGAAGGCGGCGGCTGCGTGGCTTGCGAGGCAAGGGATGAGAAGCTTCTGGAAGGTGCGCGAGGCGTTTGGTAAAACGCAAAGCGGCCACAAAAGGAAGCGGGTTTGGATAAAGCGCCGAGTTGTTGAAGGCCTAATGGGTAAAGCATGGTGCAAACCCATTAGTGGAGGCTATAAATAGAGAGGGAGATGTGTGCTGAAATTTCGAGAGAGAGTGTGTGTAAGAATTAGGGTTCTATTTGGGTCTCTCCATGTGTGTATGTGTGTGTTCCTCCCAAGAAGCATGTGTAGCTCTTGGTGTTCTTGAGGATTGAGAGGAGAGGATGAGTTGAGAATCCATGTAATCATTCCTCTGTTCGAATGTCCATGCGTATGGGGACATAGCTCTTTGTATTTCGTGTTTCTTTGAATGAAATCTGAAGTTTGGTTTTCTGTTTATTAGCTCTTGCTGCTCTTGATTTCTCTTGATTGGCTTCTTTTCTCAGTTGGTCGGTTCAAGTCTTTTTCGGCCAAGCTTCTCTTGCAGTCCCCATATAAATCTGCATGCAGATCCACTGATTTTTTCGGCATGTCTTTTAATCCTTTCGGCTTGAAGTTAATTTCTTGCAGTACTTGCCTTGAAAACCTGTTAATGTTTGTGGTCGGCAAGGTGGTCTTCCCTAGACTTTTTGTCTCTCTAAGTCATTACCGAACAGCAAGGAAGGATCATTATTTTGTTGTGTCTTGGAGGAAGAATGTAAGCATTAAATGATCAGCTACAAATTAGTTCGGCCAGCACATTTCCTGCTCTTTCATCCTCCCTGCCGAATAAGTACTTGTTGTCTGCTCTTTTCTCTTTCTAGTCTTTCTTTTTGCTTTTGTGTTTGGGGGCAACAAGTACTTAATGGATCTCTTTTGCTTTAGGCAAGCATCGGCCAGCATGCATGCATGCCAATAGTACTCCTTTCTTTAGCATTGCTTCCTCTTCTTTTTGTGCTGATTTTCAACATTTTTGCATGCAGATCAAACAGCAGTATTTTCAGCTGAAATTTTTACTGGTTAATCTCTGATTTATGCTGAATTTTTCGGTATCGCATGCGTTCCAAGTTTCAGCATAATTATTTTTTCTGTAAGCTGCTCTGTCTCTGCAATATCTGCGTACGATTTCCCGGGGGCGATTTTGAAGCGAGCGACATTCACCCCCCCTCTGTCGGCCATTTCGGTCCTACAGATGCACACCACTGAGCACATCTATGAAGGATCTTTGGCATACGAGTTAAAATGATAATATTAATCTTTCGAATGAGAAGTAACCTCCATTGACCCTCCCCTTGTCAATTATCTTCCTAAATGGTAAGAAGTCACAATCTCCTTTAAGAAAAGTGACTATCTGATCCATTCAACTTGACCAGGTTGGTTTCTGATCGTGGTCGAGCCCACCATCAACAATTGTCGAGTAAATCAAGTGTTGATCAATGGTGGTAGTTCTTTAAATATTTTATTTGTAAGTGTTCTAGATGAGATGTAAGTCCCTCAAAGCAGAATAAAGTCTATACGATACTCATTCCATAGGATCATACTAGAGTCTTCGTTCAAGCCAATTGGCCACGTTTCTCTTCTTGTAACATTTGGTTCCTGTTAGACCATATGGATGGTTATAAATAAAGTGATGATGAATAATTGATATTTGGATTGCTTTCGTTTTTGCATTTGTGAAACTGTTGGTCAATCGCGGTTGAAGGTTTCTAGTTCAAGTAGTTTTAGTTTGCTCCAAGTGTTTTTTGTCTTCTCCGAGTGTTTTTGGTTGTTCTGAGTAGTTTCAGACTAGTCTGATCGGATTCGAGTGGCTTCGGATGGCGTTCGAGTAGCAATGGAGTATCAAACGGTATTTGAGTAGCTCTGGAGCATTAGACGGCTTTCAAGATGCATCAGAACATCGGACTGCACTTGAGTGGCATCAGAGGATCGCACCGCTAAACGACCAGGCAGACTTCAATCACGTTAGACTTCAACCACGTTAGACTTCGATCACATCAAACTTCGATCACGGCATACTTCGACTACGTCAGACTTCGATCATGTCAGACTTCGATCATGTCAGACTTCGACCACATTGGTTATGACTCAATAATTTATGATCACGTTCGACTACAACCACATTATATTTTGACCACAACCGGTGTCAACCACAAAATATCGACTACGGCAGTTCGACCACGTTTGACTTCAACCACGACAGAATGACAACTGAAGGTAATCATAGCTATAGTACTTTTTCATGGTCATATCTACATTACCTGGTTGGTACTCGATAGTCATAGATTTTGCTGGTCGATAGTCGAAGGCTTTGCAGTTGATAGTGTAGACTTTGTGGATTGCTGTTATGGTAATAGACTTTGTAGTCGTGTTTTCATAGTCGTAGACATTGCAGTCTACTGTCGTTGTCTTCGGTAGTTGAAGGCTTTTTAATCAGTTGATGTGGTTTCGAGTATTTATTGAGCTAGCGATCGTAAGAAGTTGTCTGGAGCTGATTTTGCAGCAAGCGATGGAATGTGTCGATGACCTGGTTAATGGTCGTGGATGATTTTGTTCATGTCTATGGATGGACAAGGGTGGTGTGAGTGTGTGTGTGTGTGTGTGTTGATGATAGTCAAGTTATGGAAAACTTGTGTCGAGAAACATTTCTTTGGTCTTTGTATGTGCAGGATGGCGTGGAGACGATCATGGTCGGTGACAAGGAGGACCGGGACTAGGATGGGGAGATCTGAGGTCCAGAAAATTGAAAATGTCATGCGAGATCAGGCTAACACTGGAGTATATGGACATCAAAGGTGGTGATGTGTGGAGAAGCTACGGGCGGTGCGATCCTAGAGGCTTCGACACGGAATTTGTTGAGATATGATGAAGATACGAGACGTGTGATCCTGGAGACTTCGTCACGTATTGAATTAAGAGTTGTGGATAGAGTCCATAACTTGGAAGAGATAGAATTTGGTTAAAACCCATATTAGGAAGAGTTTTGGGTCCCTTGATTTGAGGTAGAGATAAGATTATGTTTTCGTGTTTGAGTCGAACATGGTTTAGGGCTCTAGCATATAAAAGCAGAGAGAGGCCACGTGTTTTGATAGTGGCTTTGCAAGGCTTTTTGCGCGAGAGTTTTTAGGGGTGCCATGAGGGTACTTTGTGGCCACAAATATGATACAAAAAAACAAGAGATCAGATCTATTCCAAGAAAAGTTCATCGGTGGGGTGTTATCATAAGCTTTGCTTTTGTGTTCTCGGCGGCATGCTAACGCATTGTGATCTGGTGTGCTATGAGCACGTTGTTGTCTTTGGCTCGCACTTGTTTGAGTGGTCGAAATGTTCCAGCGACGAAGCGTTCGAGCAGTCGAAGCTTTTCAAGCAGAGGGGGATTTCAACTACTTGCAAAAGTGATTGTAGTGAGTAGTCGAGCGAGTGGTCGAATAGCTTGTGGTCGAAATCTACATTCAGTAATTTAGATTGCCTTTTCTTTTGGTTTGAGATTTATTTTTAGGTATCAAAAAGCGGAGGCCATCATTCACCCCCCGATTGCGCCATATGATCCTACAAGTGGTATAAGAGCCAAGTTGCAATAGCGTCAGATCGGGATCGGTTCTCAGGTAAGTCATTGTTTTTCAATGGATCAGACTATCTTTATTGAAAAACACACATGGAGGTGTTTCTACAAGTGCAAGGAAATGCTATCTGGCAAAAAGTTAAAAATTCATATGAAGTGCCTTCTGTCATTGCTATTGAAAGTACTGTCGATATCGAAGTGAATGCTAAGGCCAAAAATATTTTATTGCAAGGTTTATGTAGAAACGAGTTTGTCAGAATTGCTCATGTTAAATTTGCAAATAAAATTTCGACTGCTCTAGCCAATTACCATGAAGGATCCAAGTCTGTTAAGGGTGTACATCAGAATCAATTCAAAAATGAGTATTCTAAATTTGAGATGAAACTTGGAGAATCAATAGATGCTATTTTCGATCGCTTCAATAAGATTATTAGTGATTTGTAATCTGTTGGTGTCACATATACTGATTCTGACAATGCTCGGCAAATTTTGAATTCTCTGGATATGACTGCTTGGAATGTTTTAGTCATTACCATCAATCATTCTATTAGTATGGAAATACTTACCTTGAATGATCTTTATTCCAAGATGAAAACACATGAATTGATGTTTTGGTTAGGATAAACAAGAATAATTCTTTGGGCTTAGTGACTAACCAAGCTAATAGTTCTTCTAGTGCCTCTTTGTCTGCTTTGTGCATGATTTTAGATGAACAATTGGAAGAGATTCCTGGAGAGCAACTTGTACTTCTCTCCAACCGGGTGACCAAGGCAATTAACAACATCAAAGTAAGGTAGAGAGAAGGTCATGTCAGATGCTATGAATGTGGTGAGCTTAATCACACTAGGTTTATTTGCCCCAAACTGAAGAGCAAGGAAGTCGATGATGACAAGGCACCAACTCGTCGACTTCAGTTCAAGACTGCCTCACACAGGAAGCAAAACTATCGCAAGGCGATCAACAAGATACTTTCAGCACTTGAGAAGATTGATTTGAGTGATGTCGTATCTGCAAATGATGAGCACAATGGCAAGAAGGCAAAGGAGGTAGATTTCACAGGGATGTGCTTTATGGCAAATAGTGAGGATTTTGACAATGATGACTTCTAAAGTGATCCGAATGAGGTAAAACCTTCTTACATCGATTTATCTTGTGCTATGCTTAGATTGACAGAGGAGCTCAGGAAATATAAAAAGATAATTAAGAATCTTGATTTTATTGTTGAGAGCTTAAAATTTGAAATCAATAGACTTAGAGCTTCAATTCATGATGATGAATTTTGTGAGTCTTGTCAAGCTTTACATTCTAAGTTGGAATTTGCCAAAAAAAATTAATGCATTAACCTTGGTTCAATTTAGTGATGTGACTACTAAATTTGATGAATTAAAATTGTCACATGACTCTTTTGATGAAAAGCTAAAACTTGCAAAAGACGAAATTGAAAAGCTCAAGTCTAGTCCTTCTGCTCAATCTAAAGCTTGCTCTAGGTGCGATTTGCTTTAGCCTAGGCTTAATTCATCTCAGGAGTCAATTCAACAAATACTTTATCATGAGATTCTTTCCTGTTCTAGCTATTCGAAGCTTAATATTGATATAGAAGCATTGACTAAACAACTCAATGATTTTGATAAAAACGAGAAATTGGTTCGGTCTAGTGCCTCTAAGGAGATTTTGAATAAATCTATAAATTGCTCATCTTGTTCCACACTGTCTAAAGAGAACGAGTATCTTAAGAATACTTTAGAGAAAAATTTGAATATGATCCTAGACAAGTCAAAAAAGAATGTGAAAAATCATGGTCTAGGATTTAATATTATTAAGCATGCTAAGAATAACCCTTCTAAAGTTGTTAAGGTACTCGAATCAGGAAAATTTAAAGTAGAGTATGAACCAAAATGAGTTATTTTTAGATATGCTAGTTTTACAAAAAAAATTCTCTACCAAACTAAGTGATGTTAAGTTAGTTGATTTGACCACTCGTCAAGTCAAGTATCAATGCACTCATTGCGGGAAAGACAAATTTTTGACCAGCTATTCCCCGCGGTTGGACCAGCTCCCCAAAAAACTTTTGACCAGCGTTGTCTGCATGTTCCAAATAGTTGATGGCTAGACCAGTTTCACGTGGTCGATCAAGCCACTTTCGACCTGTGACATCCATGCGATTCGACTGATCAGCTGTAAGACCACCTCTACCGAGAAGATTAGACTACTCCATAGTCGAACCTGTTTTTCAACTATTGATTGGTCGAAATATGTCAAATACTAATACTTCACTTAAATCTTTATCAATGCATACTTTTACTCCTATTCATTGAGTATCTTAGTACTGGATACCTAAATCTCTATTGTGTAACCCCAGTACTAAGATATCGACGACTGTTTGTGGCCTGTAGGCTCGTTGCAAGAGGAAGGAGAACATATGGTTCATTGACTCCGGTTACTTTTGACACATGGCCAGAGACTCACAATGGTTCTCCTCCCTCACTTGTGGCCTCCGTGATGATACGATCACTTTTGGAAACAACTCTCAAGGATGAGTTCTTGCTAAAGGCACTGTGCATGTCAACGAGAAGTTTATCTTAAAAGATATCACTCTAGTCAGTAAGTTGAGTTATAACTTGCTTTTATTTTCATAGTTGGTAGATGATAATCTTGAAGTGAACTTTAAAAGCATTCATGATGTATTTGGATTCATCTGGTGATCTTGTATGCAAAATCAGTCGAGTTGGTCACTTGTTTGAGGGTGATTTTTCGTACTCAGCATCTTTTGATCTTAAGTGTCTTATTTCATCCGATTCTAAGGATGTGTTCTTCTAGAACCATAGATTAGGTCACATTAGCTTTGATCATTTAGCTCGGCTAGTAATATGAATCTGGTTAGAGGAATTTCTAGTCTTAAGATTGAGAAGTCAACGGATCTAGTGTGTTCACCATGTCAACATGGTAAGATGGTCGCATCGTCTCATCCCCCTCTCTCACAACTAATGACTGATTCCCCAGGACAATTATTGCACATGGACACTGTAGGTCTTTCTAGGGTTCAGTCTATTGGAGGCAAATAGTATGTTCTTGTTATTGTTGATGATTACTCTAAATACTCCTAGGTATATTTTATGGCCTCTAAGGATGAAGTTTTCGGACACTTTTGAGAGCTAGCTCTTAGACATGCTAATGATCTTCTAGGAGCACTTAGAGCAATTAGAAGTGATAATGACACTAAATTCAAGAACTCGTCATTTGTTTCCTTTTGTGCCAAAAAGGGTTTAGACCATCAGTTTTCATCTGCTCGAGTGCTACAACAGAACAGTGTGGTCGAACGTAAGAATAGAACCCTGGTCGAGATGGCTAGAACAATGCTAAATAAATATGCTATTCTTAGGAAGTATTGGACTGAAGCCATTTTGACCGCTTGCTATATTTTGAATAGAGTTTTCTTGTGAGATAAATTTCATAAGACTTCCTATGAGCTTCGTTTTGTTCTTTCCCTCAATATTTCTTAGTTTAAGGTGTTTGGGTGTTGATGCTTGATCCTTAAATATGGCAATCTTGACAAATTTAAATTTAGATCCTCAGATGGCATCTTTCTTCAGTTCATACTCAGGGTTATTGGGTACTCAACTTAGAAACTAACAAAATTGTTAAGACCTACGATGTCACTTTTGATAAGACTAGTCCCAGTACTAGACCCAATAATGCAGGTATACTATCCCCTGACATACTTGATGACATCTTCTATGACTCTGACGATGACAACAGGGAGTTCTTGAGCTACACTATGACACCTATGACAACGGTCGCTACGACCACTCCTACGACTACAGCTGCTACAACTGCATCTTCGATAACAGTCGCTACGACCACTCCTATGACTTCAGCTATTGCGGCTGCATCTATGTTTAGTACAACGACTGCTTCAAGTTCAAGTGGTTTTAGTTTCCTCCGAGTGGTTTTTGTCTTCTTTGAGTGTTTTTAGTTGCTCTGAGTAGTTTCAGACCAGTCTGATCAGAATTGAGTGGCATCAGATGGTGTTCGAGTAGCAATGGAATATCAAACGGTATTCAAGTAGCTTTGGAACATCGGATAGCTTTTGAGATGCATCGGAACATCGGACTGCACTCGAGTGGCATCAGAGGATCAAACGGCTGAATGACCACATCAGACTTTGATCATGTCAGACTTCGACCACGTCAGGTTTTGACCACGTTGGTTATGACTCAAAGTCGTTTACAATCATGTTCGACTATGACCATGTTCTACTTCGACCACAACTGGTGTCGACCATGAAATATCAACTATGGCAGTTTGACCACGTTCGACTTCGACCACGACAGAATGACCACTGAAGGTAATCATAGCTATAGTATTTTTTCATGGTCATAGCTACAATACCTAGTCGGTACTTGATTGTCATAGATTTTTACTGGTCGATAGTTGAAAGCTTGTAGTTGATAGTCGTAGACTTTGCGGACTGCTGTTATAGTAATAGACTTCATAGTCCTGTTTTCATAGTTGTAGACTTTCCAGTCTGCTGTCATTGTCTTCGGTAGTCGAAGGCTTTATAATCAGTTGTTGTAGGCTTCGTGGTCGGTACTCATAGAATTCATGGTTGGTATAAGTACTTGTGGTTTTTGAGTACTCGTTGAGCTAGCAATCGTTAGAAGTTGTCTGGAGCTGATTGCGTTAAGTGATGGAATGTGTCGATGACTTGGTTGATGGTCGTGGATGGTTTTGTTCTTGTCTATGGATGGACAAGGGTGGGTGGATGTGTGTGTGTTAATGTCAGTCAAGTTATGGAGAACTTGTGCCGAAAAATGTTTTTTTGGTCTTTGCATGTGCAGAATGGCGTGGAGACGATCATGGTCGGTGACAAGGAGGACTGGACTAGGATGGGGAGATCTAAGATCCAGAAAATTGAGGTTGTCACATGAGATGGTCAGGCTAACGCTGGAGTACATGGAGATCAAAGGTGGTGATGCGTGGAGAAGCTATGGGCGGTGTAGTCCTGGAGGCTTCGACACAGAAGTTGTTGAAGCATGATAAAAATACGGGAGGCGTGATCCTGGAGGCTTCGTCATGTATAGAGTTAGGAATTATGGATGGAGTCCATCACTTGGAAGAGATAGAGTTTGGTTAAAACTCATGTTAGGAAGGGTTGGGGTCCCTTGATTTGTGGTAGAGATAACATTTTGTGTTTGTGTTTGAGTCGAACATGGTTTAGGGCTCTAGCCTATCAAAGTAGAGATAGGCAAGTGTTTTGGTAGTGGCTTTGCGAGGCTTTTTGTGCGAGAATTTTTTGGGGTGTCATAAGGGCGCTTTGTAGCCACAAATATGATACAGAAATAAGAGATCAGATCTATTCCAAGAAAAGTTCATTGGTGGGGTGCTTTCTTGAGCTTTGCTTTTCTGTGTTCTTGGCAGCGTGCTAACGCATTGCGATCCAGTGTGCTACGAGCACGTTGTTGTCTTCCTCTTGTACTTGTTCGAGCATTCAAAATGTTCAAGCAACAAAGCATTTGAGCGGTCGATACTTTTCAAGCAGGGGGATTTCGACTACGTGCAAAAGCGATCGTAGCAAGCAATTGAGCGAGCGGTCGAATAGCTTGTGGTCAAAAGCTATATTCAGTAATTGAGATTGCTTTTCTTTTGGTTTGAGATTTGTTTTGAGGTATCAAAAAGTGGAGGCAATCATTCACCCCCTCTGATTGCGCTATACGATCCTACAGTTCCCCAGGCAATTTCATGATAGAGAAAATCTTCTTTGATGTAGTCGATTTAGACACAACATATAATGCCATATTCGAATGACCAACTCTGGCATGTTTCTTGATTGTTGCTCATTGTGCATATCAATGTCTTAAGATGCTAGGTCCCAAAGGAGAAATCACAGTTTGCTGTGATAAAAGGATGACGCTTACATGTGACCGTAAGTCCCTCGAGATGGTTGACCAGTTACCAACTCAAGAAGCAAGCAAAACGCATCCTTCGACCAAGCACTCAAAGCCTAAAGTTGCGCTGAAGCCAAACGAGAAAGTCAAAGAAGTCCCTCCAAATCTGGAGGAGCCTACGAAAACTATTTGCATCGAGGTTACTTTTGACCGTGCATAGGAAGATACCCTCGCCACCTTCCTCCAGCAAACGCCGATATATTTGTGTGGCAACCATCTGAGATGCCCGGGGTCCCCAGGGGCATGATCTAGCACAGGCTAGCTCTACGGCCTGACAAGAAGCCCATAAATAAAAATTAAGAAGATTTGCAGCTGATTGATGGGAGGCTATTAGGTCTAATTGGACAAGCTACTGAAAGCAGACTTTATAAGAGAAGTTAATCACTCAGAGTGGTTGGCAAACCCTATAATTATTAAGAAGTTGAACGGTAAGTGGCATATGTGTATAGACTATATTGATCTTAATACAACTTATCCAAAAGATGATTTCCCTCTTCCCTATATCGATCAATTGGTTGACACTACCGCTGATTGTGAAACATTAAGTTTTCTGGATGCATACTCTGGTTATCATCAGATTAGTATGTCTCTACAAGATGAAGAGAAGTCCACGTTTAATACACCATTTGAAACAATTTGCTATGTCAAAATGCCATTTGGTTTAAAAAATGCTAGTCCGACTTTTCAACGTTTGATGCATTTGACTTTTTTTCGTACAACTAGGCTAAAATTTGGAAGCCTATGTTGCTGATCTTATCGTAAAAGCATCAGATGACATAATCACATTTCAGACTTGCAGGAAACTTTCGACAACCTCAGAAAACACCGCTTAAAACTCAATCCTGAGAAGTGTGTGTTTGGAGTTTCTTTGGGAAAATTGTTATGATTCCTTGTTTCGGCAAGAGCTATCGAAGAAAATCATAAAAAGACAAAGGCCATTGAGCAAATGCACCCTCCGACCACTAAGAAAGAATTTTAGAAACTCATAGGGAGCATGGCAGCTTTAAGTCATTTCATCACACGACTGTGGAAAAAGACTTTGTCGTAGGGGTGGCCCCCACCTAAGCCCAGCAGGCCTGTCAGGAGGTTATAAGAACCAGATTAACATGTGCAATGACATAAGTGCCCCCAATGAAAAGATATGGGTGTAAGGGCATAATTGTAAAAGCATACTTCATGTGAATATATATATATATACAGGATGAGGGGGAGGGTAAAGGGGAACACTCCCACCTCTCCACTACCATCTCTCTGTTTGATGCAGTAACCACAGCGATTGGCGCCGTCAGTGGGAGGGCGAGGACAAGCTGAAGACCGAAGAAGAAGGATGGCACCGAAAAGCTTGACCAGGGCGGCGAAGGAAAGACGACGGCTGGGCGGGCGGCGCGTGAATGCGAGGCCGGCATCGGCCGCTGAAGAGTCGGCGGCGCGTAGGCGCGATGGTCGCGAGCATCGGCGCTCGCGCTACAACGGCCGACCCGCCGGCGCCGCTACAACGACATCAACCCGTCGCGGGCGCTGCGGCGGCGGCCCCCGCCACCCTCGTCGGCGTAGGATCGACGGCCGGGTAGCCGCAGCGAACCACGAGCGGATCGGAGTTCGCGGCGATGGCGGGCGGACCAGCGGCTTTGTGGTGGAAAGCACCATACTAGCAGCCCTCAGCGCGTTCCGGCGGGAACTAGGGGACCTTCGCGGGCTGTCGCGATATACAAGAGGCTCGAAGCGGCGAGCGCGCCGATGTCGCGCCGAGCCCGCGCGGAGAAGGCGGACAGCCGCGAAGCCCCCATGTCCAGCCGTGTGCCGTTGAGGCGCGTAGATCCGGAGTCCCCGCTTTCGGCGGGGCTGCAGCAGGCGGCGTGGCCCGCAGACTTCAAGTTCCCTAGAGTCACCAACCCGTACAAAGGCGACACGAATCCTCGCGAGTTCGTGCGCGTGTCTGGCTGCGATCGAGGCGCGGCGGAGATGACACCACCAAGGCGAAGGGACTCCCCCTCGCGCTGCAAGGAGTGGCACTCTCTTGGTTTTTTACCGTAGAGCCGGGCTCCATCTACGCATGGGAGCAGCTTTGCGACCGTCTTCACAGCAACTTCCAAGGAAACTATGTCGAGCGAGTCGATGCGGACCAACTCTTGTTGTGAAGCAAGGACCTCGGAGAAGCTCGGGACTACTTCGGCGCTTTGCCAAGATTCGATGCGGTGAAAGACATCAATGAAACCACCGTCGTTAATGCAGCCATACGGGGCCTTCGTGCAGGCCCGATGGCGAGTACAACAGCGGAGGCCAATCAAGACGATCGTCAAACTCTTGACAAAATGGGCGAGTATGCGCGGCGGAGGAGGATGCACGAAGACGCAGCATCACCGCCTCGACCTCGCCGAGGCGCCCCGCGCGGCGGGGCGGGTGGTCCCTCCTCGAGCGAGGCGCGGCGCGAGCCTCGCGGAGGCCCTCCCGAGGCGGCGACACGAGATACGGGAAGGCTCTTCAAGGAGCGGGCGTAAGCCTCGGCGCCGCCAGCGCGAGACACAGCGGCCCATCATGTCCGCGACACCGAGGCACCGCCAGGACCCGACCCGTCTCATGAAGGGGGCAGGGATCGGAAGGCGGACTTCGATTCGGCGGCCAACCCCACGCAGAACAAGAGCTCTGCACTATGGCAAGTGGTGCGAGTACACGGCTACGGTGATCATTACACAAGGGCATGCGCTGCGATTATGGAGCTGCGGAGGTGGCGGCCGGTCTCGGGCTCCGCCCCAACGGAGGCGCGCGACATCGCACCGTCGGCGTCATCACGGAGGCTCCTCCTTAAAAGCTCCCGGGAGCGGCCGCAGCTGTGGATGCCGCCCGCAACATCACCTTTGACTTGAGCAGCGCCCGGTGTGGAGTACCCTCACCAAGACCCCTAGTCATCGAGGCCCACATAGCGCAGCGTGGCGTCGGCGCGTCCTTGTCGGCGGGAAGCTCCGCAAATATCTTGTTCGCGAGGCCCTCGGCCGTATGGGGATCCCGGCCGGCTAGAGCGGCCAGGAGCTCCACTTCAAAGCCGGGGTCAACCACTGCAGGCCTTGGGGCACGTGTCCCTTCGGTCACTTTCGTCGGGAGGGCAACAAGGGTAACATCCGGACCGAGCATGTCATCTTGGCGTCGTCGATATCTCGCATCCTACAACGCCATCTTGGGTCGGCCCGCCATCAACTCTTTCGAGGCGATCCCACACTATGCGTTTTTGTGTGTGAAGCTCCGGGCCCGAGGGTGTTATCACCGTCTTGGCGATCGGACTGGCGAGACGGGCGAGTCGGCGGCCGCGTTCGCATCGCCGGTGCATGCCCTCTCCGACGCAGCGGCGGCAGGCCCTCCGCCCCGGATGGGCGCCTAAGCCTCGGCCCGGCGAGTCAAGAAGGTGCCACTCAGCGGAGGCGGTTTGTGTCCATCGGCGAGGGCTCCCACGGGTCGAGCAGGATCTACTCGAGTGCTTGAACAACGTTGACATTTCGCATGGTCCCGGATGACATCAAGGCGTAGATCGGCGATGTCGAGCATCGCTTGGCGGTCGCCCGACGTAAGCCGGTCAAGCAAAGGCTTTGGCGTATGTCAATGGATCGGCGGCGGCCAAAGCAGTCGCGAAGCTTCTTGGCGCGGGTCATCTGTTGGTGATATGCCTAGAGGCAACATGGAGATGTTGAATATATCACATACTATGTTTATGATACATTGCTTTGTTCCTTGAAATAGACATTATCATTATTGATCAATGAGTATGTGACTTATTCATGAGACTCTTAATGCCAAAATGTTGCTATTTCTAAATGATCCACGATCATATATCATATGAGGAACAAATATGATTCAAAGATCGACATATGTATTGATTGATGATCATGTCTCATGGATCATGGTATGGAGATACCAAATCAATAATATGGACATGTGTTAGTGAACATATGTTGGATAGACCCGCCATGAGACAACTGCGAGAGATTCCATGTGTCATTAGTTGGTCTCAAGTAGTGTTTATGTAGAATCCTTAGACTTGAGATCATCATGGTTCCCAACATGCGTAGTAGCCTATTTTGGGACTACTAACCACTACTCAATGGCTGGGTAGTCATAAAAGTAGTCTTCGGGTTTGCTATGAAACATGTAATGGGATGTGAATGATCAAGATAGAATTTGCCCCTCCTTATGGGAGAGATATCTCTGCCCCTCGATGTAATGGATTATGAAAGTGCATGGCCATGCCAATGTGATTGAGAGTCAATCACAAGTTTATAATCCATCACGGAATCGAGAGAGTGATTGAGCTATTAAGAGGATGACACAGGTCTCACCTTGTGCTTAATCTATATCGTGAGGCAAAGGGATTCGTACATGAGAACATTACGAGTTCAGCCGATATGATCTTTACGTATACTTTGGGGTTAATATGTCTTGCTAGAGGCGCTATTAACGTGGTAACGGAAAGGCGTTTCGGGTCACGACCAAGTATCGTGAACCTCTGGTCGCACACTTAGCAGGTTGGAACACTAATTCGAATGTGATTCGGATGTGGGCTCAATTCGGATAGAGATCGGATAGACACACTATTGGGCCTCGACCACGAGGCCCAAGTGAGGAGGTCTATATATGGAGGTGGGGGTGAGGATGGACACACGCTTACATTCCTCACGAGCAAAACCCTAGCCGCCACCTCCCGAGCCAAACCCTAGCGCTCGCGAGTCTTTGGTACACTCGCGATCGGCGTTCACCCGGACGTGTGGATACGGTGGAGGCGCTGCTCGTTGCGGCGTTGATCGGCATCAACAAACTACAGATTGGATCGCTCGTGGTGTGGTTGATCGCGTGGAGGAGGCGATCTGTTGGGACGATCGGCTACTTCCACTACTACCTCGGCGCGCGTGGTTGGATCGGCTTCTCCAACTCTTCTTCGCTGCGGCTGCGCATCTAGTGGTAACGATCTATGATCCTCCTTAGCATGATGTCTGGTGTGCGCGGTAGAAATTTTTATTTTACGCTATCGTAGCCTCGCGCGTTCCTTCACATCTGCGAGGTCCACCACCCAGAGTGGCTCGCCAACCCGGTGCTAGTCAAAAAGGCGAGCGGGGCTTGGCGTATGTGCATCGACTTCACAGCACTCAACAAGGCGTGCCCGAAGGACAATTACCCCTTGCCGCGCATCGATCGGTGGTCGCGCCCGCTGCTGAGTGCGAACTCATCGTTTCTGGGCGCCTATTCGCTATCACCGGTATACATGGCGAAGGCGGCGAGGAGAAGACCGGTTTCATCACACCACTTGGGACGTTCTGCTTCGTCAGAATGCCCTTTGGCTTGAAGAACGCCGGCGCTACCTTCACCCGCCTCGTCGCTATTGCCCTGGCCGCCCAGCTCAGGAGGAATGTCGAAGCTTATGTCAATGATGTGGTGGTCAAAACTCGGCTTGCTCGCATGGTTGGGACCTCGAGAGACCTTCGACAACCTCGGAAGGCGGGCATCAAACTCAACCCGACAAATGTGTCTTGAGTGCGGCGGAGCAAGCTCACGGGTTTCCTCGTCTGCGGGCGGGGCATCGAGCGAACCCGACAAAGTAGACGCCATCCTGGGTATGGAGCGCCCAAGACTACGAGGAGGTCGGAGGTGGCGGGCGCATGGCGACACTAAGCGCTTCCTATCCGGGCGGCGGGCAGGGCTTGCCATTTTCAAGATGCTCGCGGAGTGCGATGGATTTCGTTGGGGCGGAGATTGCGCGAAGGCCTTCAACGAGCTCAAGGAGCACTGGCCAGCCTCCCACGCTGGTCTCCCGGCACGAGGCTCCCCTCTGCTCTATCGGCGCGTCGACCACCGCGGTCAGCGCCGTCCTCGTCTTAGAAGCGGCGCCATGCGGCGGCCGTCTACTTTGTCTCGAAGCCCTCCAAGGCGCCAAGACAAGATACGGGAGCTTGAGAAGCTTCGCCTCTGCGCTGGTCATGGCCTCGGGAAGCTTCGGCATTATTTCTGGCCCACCGATCCACGATGCCTTCCTCATTCCCCACAGCGAGATCTTTGCACAATAAGGAGTCCACAGGCGCATCGGCAAATGGTGCCGAGCTCGCTCCCTTCTCCTTGGCGTATGCTTGCGACGGCAATCAAATCCCAAGTCCATGCAGATTTTCTGCGAATGGACCCGCCGCCCAACCGTCGGGCGCCACGATGACCCGTCACGGGCGCTCACGATCGGCGGCGCTTACGGCGTCGCCGCACGGCGTAGGGCGGTGGTCGTCACGCCCGAGGGGCAGCGTTGCTATACTCGCGCGCCTTGCCTTCCCGCCACCAACAACGGCTGAATACAAGCGCGCTCTTGACTGGCGAAGCTCAAGGCGGTTGGCGCGAGGCGGGTTCTAGTCGCACCGGCTCGCGCTTGGTGGCTGGTCATGTGGACAAGTCATATCAAGCCAAGGACCACTGAGTTGGCCAAGTACCTCGCGGTGGTGAGGCGAGGAAAGGCACTTTGGGCGTCACCGTCAAGGCCATCCCAGCGGAGAAGCGGCGGGCCGCGCCCTCGCTAAAGCGGCGGCCGGCAAGCGCCCCACGAAGGCGTTTCACGAGTACTAGCGCGGCGCCATCGCGCAAGACAACCGGGATGCGACACTCGTCCACGCATTGGCCGGCGAGCGATTGGCGAGCCCATCTTCAATTTCTTGCAAGGCATCGCGAGCCCGAGCGACCCGCCGAGCCGGCGCGCTTGCGGCCTACGCAAGGTCCTTCCGGTGTTGAAGGATACTCTACAAGAGGGGTTTGCCCACGCTCTGCTGCCTCTCGGCGGAGGAAAGGAGCTCTGGCGGAGATCACGCGGGCGTGTGCGGATCCCACGGCGCGCCGAGTCGTTGGTCGGCAAGGCGTTGAGCAAGGCTTCTCTGGCCAACCGCCACCACCGGCGCCTAGGACCTCATCCGTCGGTGCCAAGGTGCCGATGGATGGCGCGCATCATCCGCGAGCCCCGGCGAGCCTCAACCCCATTCCCGGTGTGGCCAGCGGCGCAGCTGGGGCCTCGACATAATAGGACCACTTGCGAGCTCGGGGACCTCGGTTCGTGGTAGTCGCGGCTGAGTATTTCTCGGATGGTGAGCGGTTGCCACAGCCAAAGTAACCTGCGGCCATACGGCGCTTCCTATGGCAAAACATCATATGTCGCCCGGCATGCCCAGGAGCTCACGGTTGACAATGGCTGCGATTCGCGCCACCCTTTTCAAAGACTATTGTGACAGTATGGGCATCACCCTCCGATTCGCCTCGGTAGGGCATCCCCAGTCCAACGGGGCGGTCGAACGGGCGAATGGCGCCATCAAAAAGCGCCTGGTCGGATTGCCGAAGGGCAAGTGGCCAAGCGAGCTTCACAGCGTTCTGTGGTCGCTTCGCACAACGGTAACGCGCCCAACGGGATTCACGCCGTTTAGGCTCCTTTTCGGAGATGAGGCGATGACGCCCGAGGAAATCAAGGCCGGCTCGCGGAGGGTCCTTGTCCAAGCACCCGAAGAGGAGCGCCGTGTGTCCTTGGACCTCCTCGACGGGATACGGGCAGATGCAGCCCACCATGTTAAGAAGTACACGCGACAGACAATACGTACTCGGGACCGCTCTATATACCCGCGGGGGTTCAAGCCTGGGGATCTCGTTCTCAGAGTAGCGCTCCAGGTGGAGACCGTTGGCAAGCTGGAGTCCAAGTGGGAAGGCCCGTACATCGTGATGGAGGCATTGCCGAAGGGGGCGTACCGCCTCGCCACACTCGAGGGACAAGCCCTCTGGCATACTACGCCTAGAAGCAGGACAGCAAGCATAGAGCCACCAGCCCCTTGTTATGCGATGCCCGCCCGCGCAAACGGGAGTTCAATAAGGTTCTTTGTTCCCAAACCATCCCTGTCATGTTGGCGAGAACAAAGTCTACGGACTATAAATAAGGCGTGGCGTTGAGTCTAGCTCCGCACGCGCGATCTACGGACTATAAATAAGGCGTGGCGTTGAGCTCGGCTTCCGCGCGCGAGTCTCGGACTATAAATAAGGCGTGGCGTTGAGCTCGGCTTCCGCGCGCGAGTCTACGGACTATAAATAAGGCGTGGCGTTGAGCTCGGCTTCCGCGCGAGTCTACGGACTATAAATAAGGCGTGGCGTTGAGCCTGGCTCCGCACGCACGATCTACGGATTATAAATAAGGCGTAGCATTGAGCTCGGCTTCCGCCGCGAGAGTCTACGGACTATAAATAAGGCGTGGCGTTGAGCCTAGCTCCGCACGCACGATCTACGAGACTATAAAGGAAGTCGTAGCGTCGAGTCCGCCTCGCGCGCACGATCCACGGACTTTAAACAAGGCGTGGCGTCGAGTCGCCTCGGCGCGCGAGTCTCGGACTATAAAGAAAGTCGTGGCGTCGAGTCGCCTCGCGCGCGCCGATCCACGGACTTTAAACAAGGCGTGGCGTCGAGTCGCCTCGCGCGCGAGTCTCGGACTATAAAGGAAGTCGTGGCGTCGAGTCGCCTCGCGCGCACCGATCCACGGACTTTAAACAAGGCGTGGCGTCGAGTCGCCTCGCCTGCGCGTCTCGGACTATAAAGGAAGTCGCGACACCGAGTCGCCTCGCGCGCGCCAATCCATGGACTTTAAATAAGACGTAGCGTCGAGGTTCGCCTACGCACACGCCACTCCACGGAGTATAAACAAGAGGCTCATATCTTCCCTTCGCGTTCGGCGGCAGGTAACACCAAGTATGAGGTATTACTTGGTTTCGTTATAAAAGCAAAGGGTTACATGCTTACAAGCATAAGAACGATACATCACCCCCGACCTACTCGACCAGCTGCTCAACCTTGGCGGTGCGGGCGAACCCGTGCCGTCGTCGCGTGTGCGGCTGAAAGACTCGCCGAGCCACCGGAGGGTCCCCCTCCCCATGCAGCGTCTGCTGAGCGGCGACCCTCGCTGCATCTTCCCGGCGACCCGGATCCGTTGATGGAAGTTACGCGAGCTAGGCCCGATGGAGCGAATGGCGTCGACATGACCTGCAGTCGGCGGGTGGATCGATTGAGTCGCCGGCTCATGGGTATGTCTACACCCACGAGTGTGAAGCGGGGTGAGGCGAAGCACGCGCCAAGATAGCGCGATGCTCGCCAAGCGTTACGGCGCCACGAAGAGCGGCGCTGCCCCCTCCTCGATCAACGAGTGTCTCCGATAGGGCCTCGGCCGTGCGTGAGTCGGCACTCGGCGCACAGATCTCGGAGGGCTGGTTTAGAACTCCATGGCCGCCACGCCGACACGGGCGCATTTTCCAAGACGCGGCTGTTCTCGGCGGCGAACTCCGCCGGTGGGTGTTCTCCCCTTCTAGGGCGGCGATCTGCACGCGCGGCGGCGCTCCTCGATCGCGGCGCGCTTGGCTTCCGTGGCCTCGAGTTGTGCGGTCGCCATAGCGCCCTCCGGTAGCGAAGTTCTTCATCCTTCGCAGCGAGCATTGTTTGCTACGGCTGGCTTCGAGCCCTCGCTCTCGACGCGAGCCTCGTCAAAGGATCGGCGAGGCAAGCGTCGGCAAAAACAACAAATCAGCGGCGTCGGCGGTACCTTACAAGCTGAAGCGCATATTTACCCTCATCTCGGAGGCACAGTAGCGCGGCGCTAGGAGTTCCCCTCGCATGGCGACAATATCTCTCGGTTGAGGCCGTGGTCGGCACGCTCTGCGGCTGCGGTAGGTCGCAAAATATCTCGGGCGAGGAGGAAGTCGGCGGCGAGCCTCGGTCCCAACGTGCGAGATGCACGAGGCCACGTCCACGTCAACGGCGGACACTGCGGGCACCTGCGCAAGGCCGGACTTGGCGCATACCTCGTTCTCGATCGCCGCCACGTCGGGAGACCGTCTCGCTGATGTCGGCAGAATGGCGGCGGATCGGAGAGAGTCTCGCGAAGTCAAGTGAAGAAAGGACTCACGCCTACCTCCTGCGCCCCTCGTCGCGGTAGGAAGTGGCGCGGTTCGGCCTGCCAAGCGGGCGGGCGCCTCGCGGTCGGTAAGGAGGTCTTCGGTTGCGCGGACACCGTAATCGAGCAAGGCCCGCAGCGGCGTATCGACCCCTCGCGCGAGCGGCGGGGCCCGAGGGCGTTCGCTGCGGCGACACAGCGATTCTTCGTGGCGACACCGGCTACGATTCTGTCGCCCCACGGTTTCCTCTGTAGAAGCGCGCCCTCGCGGCCAGCGCGTGGTTTCCTCGCCGAGCAGCGCCACCCGGGTTGGCGAGTTCCAGCTCAACGAGGCATAGCGCGAGCTTGTGGCGTCGGCGAGAAGGTGCCGAGGATCGAGCGGCATGCTCCTCCGGCGGTATGGCTAGGCCCACCGCCGGTCGCACGCCCGTCTCGGTGTGTTAGCTGCCGAAGAACGTCGGACCCGCATCGACAGCCGGGAACGGGCGGCGTCGCGAGATAACACCCCGCGAGGCTATCACCCTCCTCACGTGCGCTTGGAGTCGGTGGGAAGCTCCCGCACCGCGCGCTCGAACACGATAATGCCTGACCTCGCATATGCGATTTACCCACCCTTGCTTAGCGCCTTGGCTGCGGCCTCGCGAGCTGGTGCTCCTTAGCGTGTGCGGGCGAGGAGCACCGCAACGCGCCTCGCATCTTCTAGCGAGCCACTGCGCGAGAGATCACGTCGATCGGCGGAGACCAAGCGGATACAATAGCACGTGTGAAACGCGCTGAGTGACTTACAAGGAGCGGAGGGGGGAAGCAGGCGAGATACGGATGGGCTGAACCCGTCCTCGCGGGGGCCGTTCTATCCAACATACTTCCCCTGGGAGGAGAGTGTCGGTCACGGTGTAGTAGAACCACTGCCGAGTCCAGCCGGACTCCCATTGCCCCGACGAGGCTGGCGCGGGGAACAACGTTGCGCACGACGCCCGGAGCACAAAGTCCACACCGCCGAAGTTGGACACCGCCCCGCCAACCTTTCGGTGTCGACAGTGCGCGTCGTGTAGTGTGGCAAATAAGCTCATGCTAGGACTCCACCCCTCTGTCCGCATCGCCCACGTGAAGACAGCTAGGTGGAGTATTGCGTGGGGCGTCAATTGGGCTAGCTCCAACTTGTAGGCCCGCAGGACTTCACCCACGAACAACGTGGAGGGCATTCGAAGGCCGGCGTCGAAGAACGCGGCAAAAACAATCGCCTCCATTGCGGGGCTTCGGCTCGTCTCGTCCCGGCGGGTGGCGAGCCCCATCGCGATCCACGATCTTCCTCTCATCCACGAGGCGTTGCGGCATCCCGCCGGTCATGCGGCTCTTCCCCAACACTGCGGGAGCAGCAGACCTCCCGAGTGCTCCATGGCGTCCACCACTTGTTGGCGCGCGAGCTCCCGCGGCACCGGCTTGTACTCCTTGGAAGGATGGGACACCTCGCCACAGCTAGGCAAGGAACCACTGCGAGGATGGTAGGTGGCGTCGTCATGGCTAGCCATCACTCTTCGTGACCGAGGAGGAAGAAGCAAGGAAAGGAGCAAGCGGCGTGACAATTAGCACCTTATAAAGTCCGCTCGCCTCTCATATGGTTGAGCGCGAGCAGATCAAACTCACTGCGATTCAGCTGCCCAAGATTTGGAAGAGGAACGCGGGACCTAGAGGGCGTCGCGGGTAGGTGATCAAGCGCACACAACGCGCCGCACGCCTTCAACACGCATCCAACTTCCCTAGGGAAAAGCGAGCGGCGCGGTCATGCAACGCTCACATCCCACGACGCACCGGTCATGAGCGCCATGTGTCCCACCTCGAGAATAGCGGTGCGCACGACGCGACAACGACCGCCAAGCCGGCGTGGCGCGATTCCAACCGCCATTAAAGTGCACTACCGGTGCAAGGTCACAACAGCTCGAGCGCCACAATATCGGCGCCAAGCTTCAATCTTAGCACGGGGACACGGCGCGTGTCTGCCGACTAGGCGCCCGGCCTCGGCGCCACCGTTCGAAAGATAGGGCGCGGGCGCGCGCGCGCCTGCCGACTAGGCGCCCGGCCTCGCGCCACCGTCCGAAGGGTAGGGGCGGAGTCTTGCGCGTCTGCCGACTAGGCACCGGCCTCGCGCCACCGTTCGAAGGGTAGGGGCGAGCCCGCCCGCGCCTACGCCGACTGGCGCCGACCTCGCGCCACCGTCCGAAGGGTAGGGGCGGAGTGCGTCGTCGTCGCCCGACTGGCGCCCGACCTCGCGCCACCCATTCGAAGGGTAGGGGCGAGAGCGCGTCGCCTCGCCCGACTAGGCGCCCGGCCTCGCGCCACCGTTCGAAGGGTAGGGAGCGGGCGCGCGCCTCTGCCGACTAGGCGCCCGGCCTCGCGCCACCCGTCCGAAGGGTAGGGGCGAGTCTTGCGGCGTCTCGCCGACTAGGCGCCGGCCTCGCTACCACCCGTTCGAAGGTAGGGGCGAGCGCGCGCGCGCCTCGTCGACTAGGCGCCCGACCTCGCGCCACCGTCCGAAGGGTAGGGGCGGAGTGCGCGGCGTCTCGTCTACTGGCGCCCGGCCTCGCGCCACCCGTTCGAAGGGTAGGGGCGGAGCGCGCGCGTCTACCTCGACCAGCGCCGGCCTCGCGCCACCGTTCGAAGGGTAGGGGCGGAGCGCGCGCATCTACCAGTAGGCGCCGGCCTCGCGCCACCGTTCGAAGGCGAGGACGGGCGTGCGCGCGCCTGCCCGACTGGCGCCCGGCCTCGCGCCACCGTTCAAGGTAGGAAGCGGGCGCGCGCGCGCCTACCGACTGGCGCCCGGCCTCGCGCCACCGTTCGAGCGATGCAGGGCGGAGAGCGCGTGCGCCTCGCCGACTAAGTGCCGGCCTCGCGCCACCGTCCGAAGGGTAGGGGCGGAGTGCGCGTGCGTCGTCGGCGTGGCGCCCGCCTCGCGCCACCGGTTCGAAGGGTAGGGGCGGAGCGCGCGCGTCTACCTCGACCGGCGCCGGCCTCCACGCCACCGTTCGAAGGGTAGGGGCGGAGGGTGCGCGCATCTACCAGTAGGTGCCGGCCTCGCGCCACCGTTCGAAGGGCGAGGGCGAGCGCGTCGCGCGCCTCGCCCGACTAGGCGCCCGGCCTCGCGCCACCGTTCGAAGGGTAGGGGCGGAGCGCGCGCGCCTCCTGCCGACTGGCGCCCGGCCTCGCGCCACCGTTCCAAAGGTAGGGGCGGAGAGCGCGTGCGCCTCGTCGACTAAGTGCCGACCTCGCTGCCACCCGTCCGAAGGGTAGGGGCGAGAGTGCGCGCGTCTCGTCGACTAGGCGCCCGGCCTCGCGCCACCGTTCGAAGGTAGGGGCGGAGAGCGCGCGTCTACCTCGACCAGCGCCCGGCCTCGCTTCCACCGTTCGAAGGGTAGGGGCGGAGGCGCGCGCATCTGCCAGTAGCGCCCGGCCTCGCGCCACCGTTCGAAGGCGAGGGGCGGAGCGCGCGCGCCCTGGTTCGACTAGGCGCCGACCTCGCGCCACCGTTCGAAGGTAGAGGACGAGCACGCGCGCGCCGCCCGACTATGCGCGACCTCGCTGCCACCCGTTCAAGCGGTAGGGGCGGAGAGCGCGTGCGCCTCGCCGACTGGCGTCGGCCTCGCGCCACCCGTTCGAAGGGTAGGGCACGGAGCGCGGCGCGTCTGCCGACTAGGCGCCCGACCTCGCGCCACCGTCCGAAGGGTAGGGGCGAGTGCGCGCGCGTCTGCCCGACTTGGCGCCCGCCTCGCGCCACCGTCGCGAAGGGTAGGGGCGGGCGCGCGCGCGCCTCGTCGACTAGGCGCCCGAGCCCGCGCCACCGGTCCGAAGGTAGGGGCGAGTGCGCGCGCGTCGTCGATGGCGCCCGACCTCGCGCCACCCGTTCGAAGGTAGGGGCGGAGCGCGCGCGTCTACCTCGACCAGCGCCGGCCTCGCGCCACCCGTTCGAAGGTAGGGGCGGAGGGCGCGCGCTACCGATGGCGCCCGGCCTCGCGCCACCCGTTCGAAGGCGAGGGCGGAGCGCGCGCGCGCCTCGCCGACTAGCGTCGGCCTCGCGCCACCGTTCGAAGGTAGGGGCGGAGCGCGCGCCCTATTCGACTGGCGCCACCTCGCCGCCACCGTTCGAAGGGTAGGGGCGGAGAGCGCGTGCGCCTACGCCCGACTAGGCGCCGAGCTCGCGCCACCCGTTCGAAGGTAGGGGCGGAGTGCGCGCGCTACGCCGACTGGCGCCCGGCCTCGCGCCACCCGTTCGAAGGGTAGGGGCGGAGTGCGCGCGTCTACCGATTAGGCGCCCGCCTCGCGCCACCGTTCGAAGGGTAGGGGCGGAGCGCGCGCGTGTGCTGCTTCAGCAAGCCACCTTCCATCCCAAACCTCGGGCTCCCCAACCACGAGCACAGAGAAGTTCAAAAGCCGCGAGGGACGGAGGGCCAAAGGACTCGGCGACATGGCCCGGCCTGTGAAGCCCTTCACCATGAGAGGCTCTGTCGTGGGGTGGCCCCACCTAAGCCAGCGAGGCACTGTCGGGAGGTTATAAGAACCAGAGTAACATGTGCAATGACATAAGTGCCCCCAATGAGGAGATATGGGTGTGAGGGCATAATTGTAAAAGCATACTTCATGTGAATATATATATACAGGATGAGGGGGAGGGTAAAGGGGAACACTACCACCTCTCCACTACCATCTCTCTCTGTTTGGTCTGTAACCACAACAGACTTCCTTTCTTTAAACTTCTAAGGAAGCATGAGGGATTCAAGTGGTCGGAGGAGGCTAATGACGCCTTTGAGGATGTCAAGAGGTATCTCACGAGTGCTCTCGTTCTGGTTTCTCTAAAACTAGGAGAGACACTCTTGATATACCTAGCTGGCATGCCACAGGCAATAAGCATAGTACTGGTCGCAGAGTGTGAGTACATCCAATGTCTAGTCTACTACATAAGCGAAGTCTTACATGGGCCTAAGGAGTGCTACCCTCAAGTTCAAAAACTCTTATATGCCCTCCTCATGTCTTCGAGGAAACTAAGGTATTATTTTTAGACGCACAAAATTATTCTTGTGGGACCAGATAGGCAACTGAGGGGGGGTGAATGGTGCCTTAAAATTTTTTCCCAAGTATTCACTTATCTTTCACTCCAATAGCTACAAAACTATAAAGATTAGCATAAAATTCCACTTAAAAATTCCAAGTGCAACCAGCTGAAAAAACAACGTGGTCAAAATTTGACTACATGGTCGACGACCAGAGAGCGGTCAAAAATCAACGTGGTCAAAAATCAATGTTGTTGTAACCAACATGGTTGATGACCATTGAGTGACCAAACAATCAATGTGGTCGAAGACCAATGAATGGTCAAACCCTACATGGTCAAAAATCAATGTGGTCGAAACCAACGTTGTCAAAAGCCAATGTGGTAAAAAATCGACTCAAGTGGTCAACCACCAGAGAGTGGTTAGAAACCAATTTGGTCAAAAACCAACATGGTCAAAAGCCAATGTGTGGTCTGAAACCGACGTAGTTGAATTAAGTCAAAAAAACAACCAATGAGGTCGACGACCAGTGAGTGGCCGAAAACACAAGTGATCGAGCCAAGCCGAAATAAGACTAGTGAGTGGTCAAAACCGTAGTGGTCGAATCAAGTCGAATTATGGCCAGTAAGGTCGACGACCAGTGAGTGGTTGAAAACCCAAGTGGTTGAAAGATCAAAGTGGTCGAAAGTTTGCAAGTGGTCAAAAAAACAGTGAAATCAGGGGATGAACATAGGCATTCAACATATTTTCAAAAACCAAAATTGATGGAATTTTCGATCCGTAGATCCAAATGATATGAAACTTTGTTGGGATCTTATCTAAGGTATTGTGAACCTATTGCAATAAACGATCATGAAAATCATGTCCAAAGTTGAGACCTTTTTTCTGTTTGTTGGAGGGTTGGTGAGAGACCATGTGGTTGAGACCCCATGTGTGTGATGAGTAATTGACATCGGTTTAGGAGAGTCGAGTTTGGTTTGGGTGGTTCGGACTGTGACATTGCGAGGTGCGATCGGGCTCGGTCGGACATGGTCAAACCTGGTCAAAGGGCTTAGGATGCATATTCTGATGATTCGACAGGTTTGGACTTTATTATGCGTAAGTATGACTTACTGATGCTATTTATGCTTTCATGTATTGAGCGGTGCTATTTGATGTGTTTCTTGTCTGTGTTGGCTGTAGGACATCGAGGCGGAGTCGTGGCGAGACACGAGGTGACCGGACTAGACACGGGCGGTGTTGGAGGTCAGAACGGTCGGATGTGTCGAAGACGGCGGAGACTCGAGGTGGTTGTGTGTCGTGGATGACAAAGAACGCGGAAGCTTCCCGGAAGGTGCAGGAGGGGCGTTTCGGGAAAAACGCAAGGTTGCACAAGCGGGAGACGGTTCCGTTCGAGTTTAGCAGGCGTAACGGGTTAGAGTCCTATTGGCCAAGGGCTATAAATAGGAGGGAGTGGCTGCATGCCCCCTCATGCACTCCAAGGGTTTCTAGGGTTTGCTTTAGTCAAAATGAGCTTTAGAGGGTTGTTTTGGTTTTAGGCTTTAGTTGGTTAGAGTGGGTGTGGAGCACAGGCTGTGTCTCCTTCGTGTCTCCTCTCTGTGTTGTGTCTCTCCAAGAAACATGTAGGGAGTGTGTTCTTGGGATTGTGAGAGGGACAGGATGGATTGATGACCTTGTAATCATTCCTCTTGTATCAATCATGTATCTCCTTTCCTCTTTATCAATATGAGATGGTGTTTGTTTCAGTTCTTGAGCTCTCTGTTGTTTCTGTTCTTCGATGCCCTCTTTTGGTGATTTTTGAGTTTTTGCATTTTCTTGTTGTCTCTCGCTGAGAAGGCCCAAAATGGGTTGCTGTGATCTAGGAGATGCCCAAAAGCCATTTGGCTAGTCAATCCTACGAGCAAACCTTGTTTAATTTCAGTTTTTGCAGTTTGGGCTCCTCTGTTCTTCCCTTTCCATGTTCTTGGTTTCTAGGGTTTAGAGAGAATCTTGATTTCCTTCTCAAGATTGGCGTAAGTTTTGGTCCTGGAAGTCCTTAGGCTATTGCTTTCTTGATTGCAAAATCTCATAAGCAAAGGACTTAAGACCATTGAGTATTTTGGATTTTGTGTTGTCCCTGTTCAGTTCATACTCATTTCTAGTGTTTTGATGCATTTCTTGATTCCCTCCATGAGATGGCATGAAATTTGGACTTTCTAGTCCTGGGGCTATTGCTAATCTATCCTCAAAGTTTCATGGCCAAAGGATCAAAGATTAGGGAGTAAATTGGGTTTTTGTGAAGGTCTTTGTAAGTTTTCAGGTTTTTGCCCAGAACTTGATTTCTTGTGTTTGAGTTGGATTTTCTTGAGTCTCTAGCCTCCTTTGGCTATTTAGGTCATAGTTATGAAATTCTGGGCTGAGGACATCAGAGGGATTCTCTCAATTTCATTGCTGTGAAGAGTTTTGGATTTGCCTGCTAAAACTGCTCTCTGCTGGTTGTCTGAAAATTCGATGGGCGGTCAGACCGGTATTTCACCGGCGGTCTGACCGGAGTTCACCGGGCGGTCAGACCGGCCCATGTAGCGGTCGGTGGCCCTCCATGGCGGTCGACCAAGCCAGCAGAGAGGTCTGACCGGCCCCCCTCTCTTGCAGGTTCTATTGCTTGCCTTTTTGCCATCTTTTTCTTGTTAAGTCCTTTGGTGATTGTTTTTCTTTTTAGGTCCAGTGAGCCCTTTCTCTTCATAGCACCTGTTGCTATCGGAGAAGAACATACTTCTTTGGGTACTTGTGGGGGACGATTTTAAAAGAGTCGACATTCACCCCCCTCTGTCGCCATTTCGGTCCAACAATTGGTATCAGAGCCGGTTAGCCTTCATATTTGGGACATCATAATCCAGGGCCTGAGTCGTAGCGAGTTTGACCGCATATCTTATCTTTCATCCGCTTTCGATATTTGGGAGACCCTCGATGCTTACCATGAGGGCACCACCCAAATAAAGACAGTGCGATAGGACCAGTTCAAGCGAGATTACAACAAGTTTGAAATGCTCGCTGGCGAGTCCCTCGATGAGTGTTTTGCGCGTTTTCACAAGATTCTAAGCAACCTCCGAGCGGTCGGTCTCACATACCCCGACTCGGATAACGCTCGACAGATGCTCGCTGCACTCGACCTTCGTGTTTGGGAGATGAAGGTAACTACCATCAAGGACACCACGGACCTCTCGACTTTGACTCTTCATGCGCTGTACTCGCGCCTCAAGACTCATGAGATTGACATTGTCTCACGCAAGTCAAAGTCACAGTCGATGGCCCTAGTCACCGATCGGTTAAACCGGTCCTTCTTACGATTATTGTGTGGATTCTCCCTTGCTGCTCTCGTGACATAGCGATGATCGATTAGAGCAGCTTGCGAGATGGCGATTAGCCCTCCTAGCTCGGAGATTCTCCCATGCTTACAAGAGGATGAGGAACGGAAAGAGAGGAGGACCCGTGATCTGCTTCGAGTGTGGTGGCCCCAACCACATTCGAGCGAACTGCCCCAAGCTAGGGAAGGACAAAGGTGACTACGGCGGTTCGGGCAAGAACGACTACACCGACAAGAACCGCAACAAGAAGCCTCCAGCGCATCCTCAATTAAGAAGAAGTTCCGCGACTTTGGGAAGGCCAAGAAGCTCTTCCACCGCGTCCTCACCGCCTTCGACAACCTCGATCTCAGCGAGGTGGAGGGGTGGAGCGACGACGATGGAACGGACGAGCAAGATCCCAAGGGCGGCGACGACTTCTCCGGCATGTGCTTCATGGCCCTTGAGGGCGAACTGAGCGACAGCGAGCTGTACTCCGACTCCGACGAGGTATCCCCCACCTACGACCAGCTTAATGATGCTTTTCTTAAGCTAGGTAGATCCCATGCTAGATCTAGAGCTAGGTGTAGCGAGTTGGAGAAGGAAGTAGATAGATTATCACGGGAGCTTACTTTACTTAGATCTGCTCCCTCCCGTGATGAATGTGATACATGCTGTGCTCTATTGGGTGACATGGAGAAATTAAGGACCTCGCATGATAGTCTGTCCTCTGAACTTGATATTGTTAAGGTGGAGAATATTAGTCTCTTGGCTGAGCTTGACATGAGTAGGGTAGTTCCTGTTTTATCTACTTCTGTTGAGACTAGTGCTTGCATCTCATGTGAGGATAAGGACAATGCTTTTAGAGGTCTACATACCATGCTTCTCGATCTGCCCGAGACTTGTGAAAATTGCAATAATATGAAGATGAACCTAAAATGGGCGGATCATAAAATGACTGAATTACAAGCTTTTCTTCTTGAGCCTATTACTTCTTGTGTGAATTGTCCCAAGCTTACTGCTGAGCTTGAAGCTGTCTCCAAACAGTTTCAAGAATTAGTTGATGACAACAATAGATTGGCTCAAAATGCTTCTAAGGACCCTGTTAGCTCACCATGCATTAATTGTAACAAACTAAAATCTGACTTGCTTGCATTGGATGAAAAATGTGTGAAGCTAACTAAGGACCTACTAGAGAAGCCACCTTCTGCTTGTAATGTGTGTGCTGTTGAGGGGGAGAAGCCCAAGGGTAAGGTTGAGATGCTTAGCAACATGAACCAAACTGCTAGCAGTAGGACTGTCCCTTCTGAGTCGGCTGTGCGTGCACAAGCCATTCACTCTTCTGCTATTGGTTCTTCATCTGCTCCCTTACCTTCTGCTACTCATTCTTCCCCCTACTCTTCTTGCACCTCTCTCTTTCGGGAGTGTCAGTATCTTATGAACACTCTCGAGAGATTTGTAGGAGGCAAGAAGAAGCTTAATATTATTCTAAACCAATCCAAGATTTGCAGATTTAATCAGGGTCTAGGATATGATTTCTCTGAGGACATGAGGAAGCATCCACCTGTCGTGCTTAGACCCGTAGCACCAAGTGTGATCGAGACTGAGCCCAGGACCGAGAAAGTCCAATTTAAGTCCGCGGGCTTGGTCCAAGGGATTTCTGACAGCAAGGTGATTCCACCCGCAGCTTCGGCCTCTCAGAAGGCGAAGCCTCATCATGCTACTTCCACCTCTCAGAAGGTGAAGTATCATTGCACCTTTTGTCAGAAGGATGGACATCTGATCGATCGATGCTTTAGGCGCACCAAGATCGCACGTAGAGACCGTGTTCGTGATCTTAGGCGTATTCAGGGTCAGCCCCAGACCTTGAGTGCACTAAGACCAACACGAGGTCTAGGCTTGCTTCTGTTGATGGGTTTGGGCAGCATCGAGGACTTGGTTTTTTCGAGTTTTCTAGTTTTCTTCCTCATGCTCCATTTGGTTGTGACTTCCGCCGTTCTGAGGGTAGATCTCGTTTTCCCCGTTGACATGGCTACCCGCGACGTGATCAGCATGTTGTTGGTACCTTGACTCGCTGTTCTGTAGCAGTCAAGCCCAACAACAACTTCAGGTCTACACAAAGACCGTCTGCTTCTTTGAGTGACAGAGAGCGTAGGGTAGATAGAGGTCAGTCGTGTTTGACTACTTCATCTGCTCGACGTGTTACTCAGTATTGGGTGCCAAAATCACTCTTGATTTACCCGATCTCGAGACTTTACTCTGTTTGACTCGGTTCGCCGGGCAGGGAAGGGAAAGGTTTGGCTCGTAGACTCTGGGTGTTCTTGACACATGACCGGAGACTCCCGTTGGTTTTCTTCCCTTGCCCATGCTCCAGGTGATGAGACGATCACCTTCGGAGACGCTTCGTCTGGGGGCGTCATCGCCAAAGGTACAGTGCGCGTTAATGATTCTTTCATTTTGAAAGATGTTGCTTTGGTTAGTAAGCTGCAGTATAATTTGCTTTCCATTTCTCGACTTCACCGATGGCGGTTTGAGTGAGCTTCAAGAAAAATGCTTGCAAAATTCTTGATTCTTCGGGTAGTCTGGTTTGCGGGATTTCTCGTTTTGGGAGGATCTTTCGTGCTGATTGTTTTGAGTCTTCTGGTGATCATCTCAGGTGTTTAGTTGCTTCTGAGTCCCGCGACCTTTCTTTCTGGCATAGAAGATTTGGTCATATTGGATTTGACCATTTGACCCGAGTTAGCGGCCACAGCCTCCTTCGTGGTTTGCCGAAACTCAAGATGGTCAAAGATCTAGTTTGTGCTCCTTGCCGCACGGCAAGATGGTTCTTTACTTCCCATCCTCCGGTCACGATTACTATGACCAATGCACGGGACAGCTGCTCCATATGGATCTGATTGGACCACTCGAGTGCGATCGGCGGGAGGGAAGTGGTATGTCCTTGTCGTGGTCGATGACTTCTCGAGGTACTCTTGGGTGTTTTTCTTAGCCTCGAAGGATGAGACGTTTACACATTTCCAAGGTCTTTTCGGTAGGCTTTCTGTTGAGCTCCCAGGTGCCTTACGAGCGATCCGCAGTGACAATGGCACGAAGTTCAAGAATTCCTACTTTGAGAGGTTCTGTGATGAGACAGGTGTAGAGCACCAGTTCTCTTCTCCGCACGTCCCATAGCAAAATGGTGTCGTGGAGAGGAAAAACCGTACCTTGGTCGAGATGGCCAGGACGATGCTCGATGAGTACTCTACACCGCGGAAGTTTTGGGCTGAGGCTATAGCTACCATGTGCCATGTCTGAAATCGAGTTTTTCTTCAGGCACACTTGCACCGCACTTCTTATGAGTTGAGATATGGGCGAAAGCCCAGTGTATCTTATTTTCGTGTGTTTGGTTGCAAGTGCTTTATTCTGAAGTCCGGGAACCTAGACAAGTTTGAGTCATGTTCTTGTGATGGAATCTTGCTAGGTTACACGACTCGGGCTTATCGGGTTTGGAACTGCGAGTCTAGTAAAATGGTAGAGACCTGTGAGGTGACCTTCGACGAGGCTAGTCCGGGACTAGGCCCGATGTCTTAGGTTCTTTAGAGCAGTCCGAGCCCATCTTTATGGATGATGAGGACGATGGAGATGAGAGTTGTCTACCCGATCTAGTCCCTCATCCACTCCTTGAGATGCCCTCTTCCACCGCACCTCGAGGCGATTAGTCTACGCCTTCTGCTTCTTCTGGAGCTAGTGGCTCTGTTCCTACCTCTTCAGCTCATGAGGTAGAGGCCACTTCTTCATCTCATCCAGGACCTCCTAGACATATCCAGAAAACCCATCCTCCTGAGCAGATTATTGGAGACCTCTTTGAGCGTGTCACACGCTCAAAGTCTGCCACGTCACTTTTCTTTCTCCATTCTACCTTTGTTGCCTCCTTCGAGCCTAAGGATGTGTGTCATGCACTTTCTGATGAGTCTTGGGTCAATGCCATGCATGAGGAGCTAGAGAATTTCGAGAGAAACAAGGTCTGGTCGCTTGTTGAGCCCCCTCGAGGTCACAATGTCATTGGGACTAAGTGGGTGTTTAAGAACAAGCAGGGTGAGAATGGGGTGGTTGTTTGAAACAAGGCTAGACTGGTAGCTCAGGGGTTCTCCCAGGTTGAGGGTCTAGATTTTGAGGAGACCTTTGCCCCTGTAGCTAGACTTGAGGCCATTAGAATCCTGTTGCCTTTGCAGCTTCTAAGGGTTTCAAGCTTTACCAGATGGATATCAAGAGTGCCTTCCTCAATGGCTTTATTGAGGAAGAAGTCTATGTGAGACAGCCTCCAGGTTTTGAAAACCCTAAATACCCAAACCATGTCTTCAAGCTTTCCAAAGCATTGTATGGACTTAAGCATGCCCCCAGAGCTTGGTATGAGAGGCTTAAGTCCTACTTATTAAGTCATGGTTTTGAGATGGGTAATGTAGACAAGACCTTGTTCATCTGCTGGCATGGCACTGATCTTCTGCTCGTCCAGATTTATGTGGATGACATCATCTTTGGCGGCTCCTCGCATGCTCTCGTTTCCCAGTTTTCCAATGTCATGAGCTCGGAGTTTGAGATGAGCATGATGGGCAAGTTGAGCTTCTTCCTTGGCTTCCAATTTAAGCAGACTCGGGAGGGTACCTTCTTGCATCAGGGCAAGTACACTCGAGTCCTCCTGAGGCGCTTTGATATGAGTGATGGTAAGCCGGTGTCCACTCCTATGGCTACATCAGCTTCACTCGACCCAGATAAGGACGGCGAGCTAGTTGATCAGAAGGAGTATCGTAGTATGATCGGCTCCCTCTTGTACCTCACTGCCTCGAGACTGGACATACACTTCTCCGTGTGTCTTTGTGCCCGGTTTCAGACTTCTCCTCGCGTTTCTCACTGCCAGGCGGTGAAATGCATTCTTCGGTACCTTCGAGCTACCATTGACTATGGTATCTGGTACTCTTTCTCGTCCTGTCTTTCCTTGAGAGCCTACTCGATCACGACTTTCTTTGGTGTAGGATAGATAGGAAGAGCACTACGCACTGCCAATTCATTGGCACTTCTCTTGTTTCTGGTCTTCAAGGAAGCGATCCGGTGTTACCTGATCCACCGCAGAGGCCGAGTCGTTGCTGCGGCCGATTCTTTGTAGCAGTGCTGGATGGCTTCGACCTGCGGGACTTTGGGTTAGTCATAGATAGTATTCCACTCTTTTGTGATAACACTTCAGCGATTAACATTGCTAAGAACCCAGTGCAGCACTCTCGGACCAAGCATGTTGATATTCGCTATCACTTCCTTAGAGACCATGTAGAAAAGGGTGACATCGTGCTCCAGTTTGTGGAGAGTGACCACCAGTTGGCTGATATCTTCACCAAGCCATTGGATAGCTCTAGGTTTTCAGCTCTACGGGGAGAGCTTAGGGTGGTTTGTCCGTATGGACTGTTGTGAGGGGGAGCTTTGTGCTTTACTGCTTTATCATATTGATTATGCTCTTGCTCCTTTCTGATTGCATTGCATACGGGTGCATTGGGTTTAGTCCTTATAGCATAGGCTAGAGTGGTTCTCTTGTCTAGCTGCTTAGACTTCTTGCTCTTATCTTGTGATTCTAGGATGCTGCTTATTAGCTGTTTCTCTTCTCACTAGGTTGAGCTCACTCACTGCTTATAGGTTCTAGCGAGGGTCGGACCACCCTTGGGTAGACAGGGTACGTGTTTGCTCCTTAGTCTGTTAGATGATCATTTGATAGTTCTAGAGTCATATGGGGTCGATGAGAGTCAGTCTGAGCCATAGTATCCTTTATATCTTATCTATGCTTTAAGGACTGCCTATTTGGTTTTCTTTGCCAACTTCTCGATTTTACTGCTTTGGTTCAGGGGGAGTTCATTCGGGAGCTTCTAGAGCTTAATATTTACATAACTCAACTTGAACTAAAAGTTGCATCTCATGTTGAGGGGGAGCTGGATTTTCTTGCATTTTAGCATTTCGCATTGTAATATAATTACATTGAGTCTTGATTATTATCCTGTTATGACATGTTTACAATGCTTTGCACCTTGCCATGACTTGTGCTTATTTGCTTGGTTTATCGTGACTTCATATGTGTAGACTAGCTTTTGCCATGATAAGTAAATTAAAATTGCTCAACTTGAATTAAAACTTGTCATGATAGCATTTAAGTCTAGTCTATCTTAAGTTATCCTTGTATGATTCATGTCATGTCAAATAGGCTGAGTTGAGTCTTGAATCTTTGTTGAGCCTTAGATTAAGCTATTTTAGTCTCTTGATGGAGCATGAGTTAGTACAACATGTGTTAAAAAGCAAAAAGATCTCTTTTGTGCGAAAAAAACTGATCTCACCAATTGTTTCTCATGAGACGGCTTGCCATTGCACTAGGCATGAACTCAGGGGGAGTTTTGGATGATCTAGACTATCTTCTTAAGCTTCTTGCTTGGAGTGGTCGCATAAGGCTTGAGATCTAGCACATGATAAAAATATTGGTTGGAAACGACCATAAGTTTCAAAAGAAAATATGTCATTTGTGCTCATTTTGCTTAAGCTACAAAAAGAACCAAGTACTTGAACCAATGTTTCATTCTTGAGCATATAGCACTCTATTTGGACTCAATACTAGCTTCTTGGTTCCGCTTAGCTTCTTGACATAGCCTGCATCATCCTTGGATATCTCTAGCTAGACTTTGCTTATTGATGACTTGACATGCTCACAAAATGCACTACATTTCAGATCGTCATCTATGTGTTCTAGCTGGGTTATACATATCTTGTCATGATCTAGATAGCCTTTTATTGAGTTATGGCTTGGTGTAATACATTATGGTCATTTTGGATAATTCTCATGGCTCTACATGCTTAGAATAAACAATCTTCAGCCATTTCATCCATCTTTGTGATCTTATTTTCTTCTTTGCATCATTGATGTGTTTATTGCCAAAAGGGGGAGAATACAGGAGAAAAAGCTATTTGGGAAAATTTTAGAGTTTTGGAGAACAATTTGCTCTTTCAGTTGTTGCTCTACTGTTTCCTTCTGTTGACATGGTCATTAGCTTCATTTCCTTCATTTGGACCATGTTTGACTTCTTTCTTGCATTTCAAACTCAACTTCACGCTTTTTCTGGGTTTGTCAATATACTCATCAAGGGGGAGATTGAGAGACCATGTGGTTGAGACCCCATGTGTGTGATGAGTAATTGACATCGGTTTAGGAGAGTCGAGTTTGGTTTGGGTGGTTCGGACCGTGACATTGCGGGGTGCAATCGGGCTCGGTCGGACTTGGTCAAACCTGGTCAAAGGGCTTAGGATGCATATTCTGATGATTCGACAGGTTTGGACTTTATTATGCGTAAGTATGACTTACTGATGCTATTTATGCTTTCATGTATCGAGCGGTGCTATTTGATTTGTTTCTTGTATGTGTTGGCTGCAGGACATCGAGGTGGAGTCGTGGCGAGACACGAGGTGACCGGACTAGACACGGGCGGTGTCGGAGGTAAGAACGGTCGGATGTGTCGAAGACGGCAGAGACTCGAGGTGGTTGCGAGTCGTGGACGACAAGGGACGCGGAAGCTTCCCGGAAGGTGCAGGAGGGGCGTTTCGGGAAAAACGCAAGGCTGCACAAGCGGGAGACGATTCCGTTCGAGTTTAGCAGGCGTAACGGGTTGGAGACCCGTTGGCCAAGGGCTATAAATAGGAGGGAGTGGCTGCATGCCCCCTCATGCACTCCAAGGGTTTCTAGGGTTTGCTTTAGTCAAAATGAGCTTTAGAGGGTTGTTTTGGTTTTAGGCTTTAGTTGGTTAGAGTGGGTGTGGAGCACAGGCTGTGTCTCCTTCGTGTCTCCTCTCTGTGTTGTGTCTCTCCAAGAAACATGTAGGGAGTGTGTTCTTGGGATTGTGAGAGGGATAGGATGGATTGATGAGCTTGTAATCATTCCTCTTGTATCAATCATGTATCTCCTTTCCTCTTTATCAATATGAGATGGTGTTTGTTTCAGTTCTTGAGCTCTCTGTTGTTTCTGTTCTTCGATGCCCTCTTTTGGTGATTTTTGAGTTTTTGCATTTTCTTGTTGTCTCTCGTTGAGAAAGCTCAAAATGGGTTGCTGTGATCTAAGAGATGCCCAAAAGCCATTTGGCTAGTCAATCCTACGAGCAAACCTTGTTTAATTTCAGTTTTTGCAGTTTGGGCTCCTCTGTTCTTCCCTTTCCCTGTTCTTGGTTTCTAGGGTTTAGAGAGAATCTTGATTTCCTTCTCAAGATTGGCCTGAGTTTTGGTCCTGGAAGTCCTTAGGCTATTGCTTTCTTGATTGCAAAATCTCATAAGCAAAGGACTTGAGACCATTGAGTATTTTGGATTTTGTTTTGTCCCTGTTCAGTTCATGCTCATTTCTAGGGTTTTGATGCATTTCTTGATTCCCTCCATGAGATGGCATGAAATTTGGACTTTCTAGTCCTGGGGCTGTTGCTAATCTATCCTCAAAGTTTCATGGCCAAAGGATCAAAGATTAGGGAGTAATTTGGGTTTTTGTGAAGGTCTCTGTAAGTTTTCAGGTTTTTGCCCAAATCTTGATTTCTTATGTTTGAGTTGGATTTTCTTGAGTCTCTAGCCTCTTCTGGCTATTTAGGTCATAGTTATGAAATTCTGGGCTGAGGACATCAGAGGGATTCTCTCAATTTCATTGCTGTGAAGAGTTTTGGATTTGCCTGCTGAAACTGCTCTCTGCTGGTTGTCTGAAAATTCGATGGGCGGGCAGACCGGTATTTCACCGGCGGTCTGACCGGAGTTCACCGGGAGGTCAGACCGGCCCATGCTTGGCAGTCAGACCGGCCCTCCCATGGCGGTCTGACCGGCCATAGCAGAGAGGTCTGGCCGGCCCCCCTCTCTTGCAGGTTCTATTGCTTGCCTTTTGCCATCTTTTTCTTGTTAAGTCCTTTGGTGATTATTTTTCTTTTTAGGTCCAGTGAGCCCTTTCTGTTCATAGCACCTGTTGCTATCGGAGAAGAACATACTTCTTTGGGTACTTGTGGGGGACGATTTTAAAAGAGTCGACATTCACCCCCCCTCTGTCGCCATTTCGGTCCAACAATTGGTATCAGAGCCGGTTAGCTCTTCGCAATAGATTTTAACCGGTTTCTAGAGCCATGGCGACGGACAAGTACTCAACCAAGCCCGCGGTCTTCGATGGGATCGACTATCCCTTCTGGAAGAGCTGGATGGATACCTACGTTCATGCTCAGGGCCAAGACATGCATCATAAAACCTTAATCCAATGACCAAGTTATCCTAACTCAACCCATAACTCAAATCCCAAAATTCTCAATTTCTGCCCAAAACCAATCCAAACAAAATGCGATTTTTGCAAAATCACTTGACCATACTTCAACACTTGCAATGGTTCATCACAACAGTATCATGGATCTTCTTACATGATTCTTCAATCTCTCCCTTAATGAACTCATTGGCAATTCTTTAAAAATACAAATTAGAGGTGATTTGAGAAAAGAAGAAGAATTTTGCAAAGAGAGCTCCAAATGGTCAAAAGAAGATTGTGAAGAACTGAAAATGACCATTTGAAACATAAATGAATAGAAGTTACTGAAAGTAACACTTCTGCACAAAAACTTCATATCCACCCAAAAGTGTCAGGAAATCTCACTCTAGATCCATATGAAAGAGCAATTGCTCAATTTAACCTTAGTCACAGTGAGAGGTGATAGAAAATCACAACAACACTATAAAGCTCCAAAAATCAAGACCTTGCACAAAACACCAAATCACGCTATAGATGTGCATTTTGTACTTCGTATTGAAGAAAGTTTAATTCCAGTCTAATCAAAATAGGCTTCCCCCAAGTGGGATGATTCTTACACTGTGGTCGAAGTTACACGAGTAGGCTCGGTACAACTTTCCATGGAAGATGGCTTGATTCTCTCAAACTCGTGGAATACCGACCAATTGCGCAAGTTCTATGTATAACTTTTCTACTCTTTCAATAAAGTTTTTAGTTTGTTCAATCTTTATTGTTGTAAGTTGAGTAGAGCTTATTTTATGTTTGTTCAATCATTTCTGGTATATTCAATATGTTCAAACTGATCGGAGAAGAAAACATTTCGAGTCGAAGTCTCTCCTCTATGCTAGTGGTCCTGCCACTAGAAGCAGCTTCCTAGTGTCATACTGCTTCCAACTCTTACTGTTAGCACAAAACAGTTGAGTTAACTAAGAAAAATTGAATGGATTTAAAGAAGGAACTTTGAGTGTTTGTCCTATTATCGTTTATACCTTTGATTTGATTAACCTAATCAAAGAAAGGTTACATCACCTAATCGAAGCCTTTCCTTTCAACATATAGTCCTACCCACTAGAAGGAACTTCCTAACATGGACTCATTCCTAACTTTTGCTACCAGAACATGACAATCGAAGTCGACAATGATAGTCGGATGAACTGCTCTGATCTCTACATACCCTATTCTGTACTATTTGTATAGTTTATCTATATAAACTAAATAAATAGTTGGGAGTTAGGATAGAGTTATCAATATAACTTCGATTCTTAATAATAATTTCACTTTCGTTCATTTCTTTTTTTGTCTTATGAGTACTAACTACTCAACAAGATGAATTGATGGGAAAGGAAGGTGATTTTCATTAACAAAAGGTTTGCTTTTTACAAAGTTCCCTATTACAAACTACTCTAATGAAGGAGAGTCGATTTGCATCTCCTCCACTATATGTCGACCAACTGGCCCCAGTTCTTTGATCAGATGGGTTACCTCTGCTTTAGAGCAGTCAAAGTTATAATCGATCGGTCGAAGGTTTAGGCTTTGGTCGCATGCCTTGAGTTTTGCCAAGGCATAACTTACAGCACTCTTAATGACCTCTCATATCGAGCTAGCCTAGTTGGTCTTCAAGGTGGTTAAGAGCTTCTCTAAAGCTCTGACTTGTTGTCTGATCATACTTGAGTAAGCAGTCATGGTGTCCTTGGAAGGTTTGATCTTCTCAACACCAAGCGCTCCGAGTAGATCATTTAGAAGAGAAACGTTCTCATGAAGAATCCTCTTCATTGACTGTGTCTCCTCCCAACTACGAGTCGAAGCCACTACGAGTCACTTTATTTTGACTACAGTCTCTGCAAAAGCAAAGTGAAACTTAATAAAAAAAAAAAGATACTTCATAAAAAGACTAGTTAGTAAGAACTAGTCGAAAGTAAAGATTTCCTTACCTACTAGTCAAGATTCGAGTTTCTCGACTTTATCTTTATACTGGTCTTCTAGCAACCTAATCCTCTGGTTTTTCTCTTTTTTGAGACGAGTAAGCTCACCAATCACTTTGGTCTTTTCATCGACCTCAGTGCACAGCTTATCCATTTTGACATCTTTATTTATAAAAAGAAATGAGTTGGAGAAAAACAAGAAAGACATCTAAATAAGTAGTCGTAAGTTCAAAACTTGCTGTTATTTTATCTTGCAACTTGTCAATTGCAAAATTTGCCTTCAAAAGCTCGATCGTAAGGTCAACGTTCTCCTTCCTTAACTTCTACGTCTTGACCTTCTCATTGTCGAATGCATCAGATAAGGTTTTTTCGTTGCTCTTAGACCTGTAAAGGCTAAAGATAGACATGAAGAGCTGGACTAGTAGTCAAATAGAAAAATACTATGTATGCCAGTGGCTTACCATTTCTTCACATGCTCACACAGTTCAGCATTTTCCTACCTTAAGAGCATGAGTTGTCTATGGTATTTGGCCACAGTAACCATGTCTTCCAAAACTCTTTGGATAAAGGGAGACAATGAGAATTGAGAAAAGTCAATTGTAAATGACTATACATTAGATGCTTACATTCATGCTTGTATAAGCAAACTTGGTGAGTATTTGTTGGGAATCCTCTAGTTGATCGAGCTTTTTGACATTGTTCCACCACACCTTCTCGAAGCGCTCATTATCAAAGACATTCCCCTTGTTGGGAAAATCTTTGCAGTGAGGAACTCAGTCATGAGATTGACACGAGGAAGACCTCACTACAAAAGCAGGATTAAAATACTTAGAGAAGAAATTAGGTTCTTCTTCTTCTTCGGCTATACCTCCTTGGAGATGAGGAAGAGCCTCCACGGTGGTTCCCTCCTTAGCATGCTAGTTGGAGGGATTTTCACTTCTCAACCAGGTACTTCTACCCTATCTTCAGCCGCTCTTGCATCTATTGCTTCAACCACATTGGTGGTTGTGGTACCTTCAGCTTTAATAGCAGTTTCTGCAACCAAGAAGGTGGTTGTTTCTTCGACCATTTTCTCTCTTATCTCTTCAGTTGAAGGGAATAATGGCAAGGGGCTTCTCAATAAAAGCATCCTCAGTCGATGGGGGAGCAGAGGTAAAGTCATGAGAAGTTTGGAAAATTAACATTTAAGGAAACAAAAAGGTAAAATGTTATTCTTATGCTCTTATTTGCATACCTCACATTCTTAGCTTTGAAAGAAGGTTTCGATAACTTCTTTCCCATGACCAGGCCTAGTCATTGAGGAGCGCGGTCACCTCCGGGTACAACAACTCCTTGTTCCTTTGCCCCTCTAGATGGTCAAGACTGATTTCAACCACCTAAAGAGTAGGCTCCTTCTCGATCATAGGTTCTACTACTGTAGCAGTCTCCTTCATAAAAGATACAAAACTATGCCAGTCCTCTTTTTTGAGTTGCTTAATAAAGCCTTGAGAAGCGCCAACTAAGAAAGCTTTATCATCGTAATAGAAGGATACCTTGATCTTGGGAGGTGGTTGCACTAGTACAACTGCCCCTATCTCCTCTGTAGTAGCCACATCTGCAAAGAACTGCTCGATGGGGGCAGATAGAGGAGGAGAGGGAGGAGTATCACTTGAACTGTTACCTGCTTATCGATTGCTTTCGACAATCGACACCTCTTGGTCGGAGGAGTTTACGACTATGAAATCCTAAAGATGCGATCGACCTTCGATTACCTTTAGACATTCCTCTCTTTCCTCGGTGGATACATCTACAAAGATGCGAGAAATCTCCACATCAAGTGTTGGAGCCTTCTCATAGCTAGTTTTGACTCAGGAGTCAATCTCTCAATGCACGATTTGCATAGACAAATAAAGTGGTCAGTATACAAAACTCAAAATTCAGAATCTAACTAAGAGAATGAGTTTGTCTATTACTTATCATCCTCATAATCTCTTGCCGTATCCTTGTCCCCCAAGTACATCCATGTTGGATGTACTCGTTTCTTCAGAGGGTTGACACAATGAGTGATGAAGTTTTTCACCACATGCCAATCGATGAGCCCCTTTTCCCTTATTTCCTTAATGGCTTGGATGTAGGGGGCTATCTGAGTAAGATCTTTCAGGACTGAATTCCAATAAGAATTTCTTTTTGTAGCCTTCCCTACCAAAGAGAGACTGTCTTCGTTGGTTGTCGCCCAGTAAAATCACTTTTTCTTCCAGTTTGGCCATGAGGACCGAGAAAACGTCTAGATGTATTCTTCTATCTTGCCGTCATAGAGCTTCAGAGCACAGCTCCCGACAACCCCGGCTTGTCTGCTCATTTCATAGTAATACTAAAAGAGCTCTAGATCTAGAGGAATCCCTAGATAGGCTTTGCACAGGTACACGAACATACTTAACAAGGTGATCAAATTGGAAACTAGGTTCACCAATTCCACCCGAAAGTACTCGAGTATGACTGTGAGAAAGGGGTGAGCAGGAAGTTGAAGTCCACACTCACAGTATGCTTGGAAAACTAGGATTTGCTCAATCTTCCTGATGGCCAATGTTGTCCAGTGGCTTCAATCCACTTCACATATTTCCTTGAAGGGATCTTCTTAGCTTTGACCAAGGCTTTCATCTTTGTGACATCCATCTCCGACACCAGCCAATTGGAAGAAGACTTTGCCATTTTTCTTAAACGATTGATTTGGATTTGGAAGAAATTTTGGGAAGAAGGCTTGGTCGGTGGCGGAAAACTCAAAGTAGATTGGAGCAGAAGGGGAAAGTATGAAGCCCAAAAGATTACCCTATGGTAAGTTTTTATAAACGTATGAGTCACTTACCAATCTCGAGAGCCCATTAGTTACTACCTCTTTGGGAATTACTCCAAATGGACAGATTAGCGTGAATCGATTGGGATTCTAAAATTCCTCTATTCGAAATTGATGTGTCTTTACAACTCAAGTGAAATTACCTTTTTGACCAAGTTCACATATGGTCGAATTAGATCGAAAAGACTCTGTTTTCGACCTTCGTCTATCTATAACCGCTTTTTCTCAAGTAAGTTATTTTCACTTCAAGTTGGGGGGCTAGATGACGAGTATGTAACAATCCTTAAATTGTTATTTATCTATAAATGATGTGTTACGTCATTATACTCCTTGAGGATACCCCTTACCTGTAAGGGAGAGATTTCACAAGATAGTCATAAACTCTTTGACGATATCTCCTTAGTCGTAAGCTCTTCTACCACCGCAAGTTTACAACTTCAGAGATTTGAATTGCATAAATACTTCACTTACATTTGCAAAACAAGTTGCAATAATTGTTGTGTAAGAAAATTTGATTTGCTCATTAACATATATGATTACTTTTGGGTTAATAATACAATAAGCTTTTATGATTGCTGCTGTCTTATAACATTAATTGTGCAACAGCAAAGAACTGTTAAAATGGATGGCATATACATATACCATGCATACACCTTGGCTTCTTTGTTACCATACTTTCAGCTTATCAAAAGCCGATGACAGCTTTGTTTTCAAGAAGGGGAGGATGATGAGGACATGACCCCTATGGATACAACCATATCTCCTATGCTTGTTGTTCCAATTAGAAGAGCTCCTACGCATCACTTAAATTATCAGGTGAGCTCGTTTGAATGAGGTTTTACTTTGTTTGATAAAGAACTTATGATATTACATAATGAGAGTCCGTTGCACTTGTTATCATGTACCAAGATTTATGATCAGTATCATGCAATACGTGAGGCTATACATATGTTAAAACCGAGGACGGTTTTCTATCAAGAATGAGAGGATGATGTGGCCACGCCACCAACACATACGACCATATCATCTAATATCAAGATTGAACTAAAGCACCACATCATTTTTGGACCAATCGAAGCAAGAGTTTAAGTTGGACAGGTTTTGGAATCCAATTCGGCTTTCAGATCAATTCGGATTTAGTCTGACAGGCCTAACTTCAAATATGCATAACTTTCACATACCGAGTCCGTTTGAGCTCCACGAGTATTTGTTGGAAAGTTTTTCTCATCCTCTTTCCAATTGATTTGGTCTCAACTTCAAATTACTCCTGTGCAAATTACAATCATCAAAACAAGGTGTTGCGCCACCTGTTTGGGCCAAATTGGGCCTTGTAATGCCTATGCCCAAGGGGAAGGCGCCCCCCTCTCTAGGTCTGTACTGTTCATGGATATACTGTTCACGTGAACAGTACTGTGAATAGTACCACCCCTTATTTCTTAGTTTTGTACGGCTTTCCCTCACCTATTTAAGGAGGTCACACCCTTCTAGTTTCCTAGGATTTCATTTGCTTAGTTTCTCCATTGTGAAAACTCTTATTTTTCGCTTGTGTCGACTAGACCAACCATAAAGAACCTCTGTGGATTCCTACCTTTTAAACTCAATATAAATATTTGCAATTTCAGATTGCTTCTTATCTTGTTCTTGCGTGTTTTTCGGTTGCATGCAGAAATATACCTTCGTGGTCAAGTCAACCGCTTTCTTGGCACGGTTGATAACGACTTGGAGTGTGGTTTAGCGATTGTTTGGTGTTCTGGTCGTGGCCGGTTAGAAGCCTGCATCATCAAAGTCGTTCTTCTCCAAATCGAAGTTATCGTCCTATTGGAAAATCGGGACTCGATTGCATCATCACCAGCACATCTAAAGACCAAGCAAGCATTTCACGCACAAGTTCTATATACTTAACTCATATTAGTCAAAATATTGCATTATGCAACACACCACAACTAACTAATGGCACCCATAACATGCATACACTAATCCAACTCAAAAATCTATTTTCACTGCTCTCTGGCTATACCCACCGGTCTGACCACACTCCCTATGGTGGTCAGACCGCACCGGTCAGACCGTCGGCCACAGGCCGGTTTGATCGCTTAAGTCCACCAGAAAACACCTATATGGAATTTTAGTTAAACTCTATCGAGTTTCAGCTCTAGTTTCTAATTCCATTAGCACCTAGTACAAACTCAATCTCAAACAGACTTACACAAAATGTTTGGTGTTTATTTTCCAAAAGTCTATGACAGATCAGACCGCCTTTCCCATAGACCGCTGGGCTCACAACCTTACAAATAGGTTAAAGCCAGTCAAACCGCTAATCCAAGCCCGGTTAATGATAGCACAATTTGAAATCTGAATTTCTTAAAATTTTTACACAATTTGAATTTAACTTAAATAAAATATCAATTATTCATCGTAAACACATACCAGACCGTCTGCCTGTTATCACAAACTTCTTGTCAGTTAAGCATCGCCGTTTTGTCTTCCCTTGCTAGCTGCTGCTAGTGCTGCTACTGTCAATAGTACGTGCCATATACCGATCGATCATGAAGAACAAACAATAATACAGCAGAATTCAGCATATATATTATCTCATTTAATTTGTCTCCCACCGTTTCCGTCCTTGTATGGGTGACCAATCAGTGAGGGACGGCTCGGTTTGGTTGGTAGGTGGTGGTCGGCGAGCAGGTTAGCTGAATAAGCTGACGCTAACTAGCCTGCCAGGCTCGACCAATCTGGAGCACTAGCTGCTGCTGTTTCCTCTCTTCTTCATGGCCAAACGCTTAGACACTTTCAGCGTGTTTGGTATCCTGCACCAGGCCGCGGTCTGGCTCTATGCATGCAGGCACCAACGTTTGGTTGCTTCCTGGCCTGGCTGTAGCGATGCTTTGCACATACATACACTTGGCCGCGCAGAAACGAATCTCATTTTCGTTTCTCCCTGGCCTGGCTGGCGGGAGCGAGCCTGGCTGGCGGAAACGAGCCTGGCTTATCCTATACAGGGAACCAAACACGCTGTTTTGTATCTGTCCAATAAATTTGGCTTGCACACTTTGGTATTTGTCCAATAAATTTGGCTTGCACAGGACCACACAGTGCAATGCTAGCTAGCTAGCTAGCACAGGCAGTTCGCAAGAGAAGAAGCCTTGATCGCTTCTTTCTTAATTGTCACATGTTGCGTCATTCATTCATTTTCACTGCCCTGCCCTTTTCTCGTGCCTTATGCGTTTTTTGTCGGATCGGATAGCTGCAGTCCCTGTTGCCAAGATTAAGGCTAGTTCTTTTTAGTTTTCAGCAGCTTTTAGCTGTTAACTTCTCTCAACAATTACTATTTATTAGATTAATAAGTCATAACTAATAATTATAAACCGCAGCCTAAAAGAACGTACATTAACACATTCAATTAAATTAGCTGTTATGTCGGTGAAACCATGCAGAGATGGACAAAGTCTAACAAAATGTATACCTGCGGGTAGGCGTGTTTTCTTTAAAAAAAACTCACGTAGAGGCATTTTTTTAGATATTTTTTATTTATCTTTATAATTTGCCATATCATGTTGTAAGGATACTTTTTGCAGTACTTTAAAAAGTGTGTTCAATGTAGAGACACTATTTGAGACGTTTTGGATAAAGAACATGGAATGTGAATTGTAGAGGAATTTTTTTAGGTATTTTGTAAACTATCAAAAAAATCATGCAGAGATATTTTTTGAGGCACTTTTTAAATCAACCTTATCTTGTAGAAACATTATTTGAGGCACTTCGAATTTCTAGAGATATTTTTCGATGTTAGTCATGTTGTTTACTAATTATAACAATTACAATGCAAGCATAAGCAATCTGTGGTGCGAGGTTGGGTTGGTTAGTAGAGCTAGTTGTTTTTCCACAGGATCTTGAGTTACAGGATTAGTTCCAACAAATTTTTGGAATATATTTTTCATTTGGATCGGCTTTCACATCTAAGTCAATATTTTTCATTTTTGGAAACAGGATCTTTAGATCGGCTGCCAGTTTTCCATTGTTGGACCCAATCGCCTGAATGCAGGCCGACCCAATCTTTTCGAAGTCCTTAATGTTCTTTCTATCTTCCCGTTTTTGCTTACTATTTCCCGTGGATAAGCACGGAGTTATAGACTAGCACTAGAACTTAGGATGCGTACATTGATTAATGATACTTAAGCACTTTTGATAGCTGATTTATCAAAAAGGAGTTACAGAAGAGCTCGCACGCCGGAGTTACCAGTGACATACTAATTTGTCACTGACGGAGGCGCGGCGCTCGCGGACTGCGCGTGAGCTGCCTCGGACTCGCGGTCTTCAACGACGGGGCGAGCTCGAGCTCGAGTTCTTTTCCTCATTCGTTTGCACGAATCGATTGTAGCTAGCGCTTTTTCGTTCCTCGTTAGAGTTCAATCGGTCGTGCCAGCCCTAATTTTTCTCTGTACTATTCATCAGGTTCAACCAAAAAACAAAAAAACCGATCTGGTCGGCCTGCCCGGACGCCGGCGACGCCGCTGGCACACGCGGTGAGTCGACATCGTCGCCGGCCGGCCACCGGCCGTCTCCCTCCCGTCCCTGGGCAGCGCGCCCAAAGCCACAGCTGGCCGGGCCGACGCGACGCCGTCGCTGCCATTGATCGGCGCAACCGAAGCTAGCCATTCCAAAGCGTCACAGTCACGGCCTCCGGCCACCGCGCCTGTAGCCGAACCCGAGGCCGAGCTACGTCCTGACCACCGACCGTGTAACTCCGTTCCCGACCACGACACCATTGCCTCGGTCGCCATCGCCGCCGCGCCTGCACGCGCGCCGTGCTATCATCATCACGACCGCCGCTCGTATGCTCGTCGACCGCCGCGTCGTGGCCGCTGTCCGTGTTCATGCCGGTGCGCTTGAAGCGCACCGAGCATTGTCGTCGCTGCCGCCATGCGAGCCCACTGGCCTCGTGCCGCGCGCACCCACCGGCTCGTCACACCACAGCATCGGTCACCATCGCCCTCAGGATATGGGCCTGTCTCTCTCAAACTCATGCTTTGGCTGTGGAGTCTGATACACATGGTCGTTGACAACTTATCGGAGATGGGAATGACAAGGTGGAGCTAATAACTGAGCTAAAACACAAGGACTGAAGCACGATTCTTGCGGTACAAACTGTCGCACCTTTCCACTGTGTTTTCTCTGTTACTCACTGGCTCGATTCTCTCAAAGACTTACAGAGTATATATAGACACAGCTGGCCACTCAGCAGGCCACTCACCCACTCCACACGGTTGATGACTTCCACGACGCTGCCCATACCGAGCAATCTGCCCACGCCGCTCAGCCGCCTGCCCATGCCACTCAGCTCAACCGCCTGCCAACTGCTACAGTAACTAGCCGCCTGCTCACGCCTGCCAGTTAGCCGACCGAGGATGACCTACGTCATCCATGACCATTTGAGCTGACGACTGCTACAGTGGCTATACCGAGTGTGACGTCTGTAGTACTCCTCCGAGTATGTCATCTACAGTACTCGGTGCAGCTACGACCGGTTCGCTACAACAACGACCACACTCATTACAACTATGACCACGGTCGCTACAACTACACAGACATATGCATACACACGACCACGACTACATACATAGGCACCACGACCACAGTGCTAGCAACTACGATGCTAGTTGTTATGACCACACACAATGTGGTCGTAATCGACCACGCATACAGGCACTACGACATTTGTCGTTATGACTACACATAATGTGGTCGTAACCGATCACGTACATAGGCGACACAACCACGGCGCTACGACCACACACATGCTTTGAGTCCTCCGAGTACTACAATACTCGTACGAGCATGGCATCCAGTGTACACATGCTTTGAGTCCTCCGAGTACTACAATACTCGTACGAGCATGGCATCCATTGTACTCCTCTGAGTACAACGTTCATAGTACTCTTCCGAGTATGCACTGGCGACTACCGACCATAGACTCTCGACTAAGACTATCGACAATCAACTATCGACTACGACTATCGACTATTGACCACGACCATCGACTATGGTGTTACGACCACGGAGTGCTCGAAGCTACAATACTCGGTGTAGCTTTAGTACTGGTCATAACGACAACATAAGGACTGGTCGTACTCGACACCGACTACACACAACAAACACAGTGCTCGAACACATTCAACAAACACACATACAACAACATTAACCCAACAATCACCCCCCTCAATCTTGTTGCATGCTCTTCACATCAGCGCTGGACCGTCGTCGGCCTCCGCCACGATGAGATGCGCCTCTGCTGCCTCCTTCTTCTTGGGCTTGTGGCATTCTAAAGTGAAGTGTCTGTAATCATTACAATTGAAACACCTCACTTTTTCCTTGTCCCTTCTCTGGTATCGACCACCACCACCGCCACCAGAACCACCTGAGGAGCCTTCACCTTCCCTCTTTGACGATCGGGCCTCGCACTCTGCGCGCTTCAGGAGCAAGCGCTCCTTGTCTCGTCGTTGTTGTCGTAGCGATGCTCTCCCTCCTCCTGTGTCTTTTGTTGACCAATTAGCTCTTCGACCAACATGTGTTTTCATGTCATCGAATTGCTCAATCATGATGATGACGGGAAATAACTTCTTGGGCACGACATGAAGAAACTTCCACACGATGTAGGCCTCTTCCATCTTTTCTTCTAGACCTCGTATCTTGCTGATGATTGTTGTCAGTCTCATGGCAAAGTCGTTGATATGTTCAGTGTCCCTCATCCATAAGTTTTCAAACTCGCTTTTGAGGTTTTGAACACACGCCTCCTTGACGTGATCGGCACCGAGATGCATCATCTTTAGGGTGTTCCAAGCTTCCTTTGTGGTCTCTTTCTCCATTAGGAGCAGCAGGATATCTTCTGGGACCGTGAGGAAGATTGCCGCAAGTACCATTTAGTCTTGCCTCTTGTTCACCACCTCATCACGATTGCGTTCCACATGCCTTGAGTGCACATGAACACCTTCATCTTCACATCCCAAGCCGTGTAGTTACTCCTGGTGAGCATGGGATACGGGAGGGTAATGCTGCCCTCGTGCGTCGACGCCTCCAGCTCGCTCCCATCACCAATCTTCGGTGCGCCCTCATTGCCGATGGCACTTTTCGGTGAGCTCGGATGTGACATGGAGGAAGGTGTGCATGACCACAAGCTCTGATCCCCAAATGTAGGGATTAGCTCAGGAGAGAACTCGGACTCTGTTGCGGACACGCAGAAACCGAGAGGATGGAGAGAGCTGAAGCCCTGCTTTTCTTCTCGATCTGCGTCCGGACAATCACTTGGGCCTTGATACCAGATGTAGGGAGGTCACGACCACTCAGAACACCGATCTCAGTAGTCATAAACTCGTTTATGACTACACTAGGTGTTGGGAGTGGAGTGTTTCGACTACTCGAAGCACCGCTCTCAGTGGTCATAACCCATTCACTGTCTCCCAGGATGTTGGCCCTAGCTCTCTCAATCTCAAACTTTGGCTATGGACTCTAATACACACGGTCATGGACAACTTGCTGGAGATGTGTAACATCCTGATTTTCAGAGCCTTTTTGAAGCTTTTAAAATAAAATTCACCATTTGGATTTTTCTGGAATTAATTAAAGCTTAACTGGAATTTTTATTAATTAAAAAGATTTAATATGATTAAATTAAACATTAATATTTGTTAAAAATATTTTATTTGTGTTCCTTGTGTCACAAGAAATTTTTCTGTATTTTCTGGGATTTTTCGGAGTTTGTTTGAGCTCAATTTGACATTTCAAAAAAAAAATAGAGGAGAGAGAATGAACAGTACCCGCGCGGTACTGTTCATCGTCAACCTCCAGCAGCCTCGATCGATCTCTCTGTACATATTTCCTTTCGTTTTTCTCTCTCTTTATAACTTCTAATCCGGACCTTATCTCAATATCTTCCCAAAAGGAAAGTTGTGTCAAATCACGCAAGGAATCCATCTCAACCGGCCTCTTTCCGTTTCGTTCATCCGTTTGCCTTTTATCTCCAATTTTCTGAAACGGACTCAAAACCGAAATCCACGAATTGCGGTCGGTTTCTACCCCTTCCAAGCCTATAAATAGGACCCCTTGGCTCCCCTAAACCCATCCCAAGCCGTGGCAAGTCCCATCAAAGGTCGGGCGCCGTCGGCATTGAGGCCCTTCGGTCTCGAATTTGCTCGTCACGTCTCGAGCTATTCGGTGAGTTTTTCCGTGATCCTTTCGCGTCACATTGTGCCTTCATGTGCCATCTACCTTCTTGCCAAGTTAATTTGGTTTTGGTGCAGCCAATCTCCGAATCGAGTTTTCCCCAATCTAGGTCAAGAGCGCTTCCCGACGTCGATTCGTCATCTCCGGTAAGCTTTAGCCCTTGTCGTAATTTTTCTTAGACTTGCCTCGCCGCGTTCTACGCCGTGCTCACTCCCTTTTCCCCAGAAAGCCTCCACAAATTTTCGCCTCCGAACCTCGCCATGGCCGTCAATGGCATCTCGTGTCCCCCATCTATCCGGTGGTGTTTTCCCCAATCCGTTCGCGTCACATCGTGCCAAACCATCTCAGATAGCTACCCTCCGAGTGGTTTTAGATTTCGTTCACCGAGCACCAAGATATTAAGTTTTTCCTTTACCCTTCCCGACGTCGTTCAAACGTAGATTGCGCCGTCTCCGATGGGTTTCTGGCCGAGCCGATAATTTTTCTAGCTTCACCAAGCTGCGTTCTAGCCCGTGCTCACCCTACTTCTCCATGTCCTATGCCCGGATTTTATTCCTCTCTTCTACCCATGTCGTTGTAGCCGCCCGTGCCGTCACCGTACTCCGTTTGGCGTGCCGTCGCTTCCTATGTGTGCCTTACGTCCCTAGCAACCCATTTTGCTAGTTAGATTCATCTCCTATGCCTCCTCTCGCCAGCGCTAGCCTTCTCGCCAAAAGTACCATTCTCGGATAAACAGTAACATCTGTGAATTTCCAGCATTTTCTCGCCCCGGCAAACTTTAGATCGCTCGTTCTCCTTCGTCCGAACTCCGATCGACCCGATTCTTCTTCCTAAATTCATCTAAAATTGAGCTCTATCTTTTGGTTCTGGTTTTGCAGTTTTTAGAGTTCATTTTAATTTTATTTGAATTTGTTTTGTTTGTTTTGTCGTTTCGCGCGTAGAACCCGACGTCGCCGAAGAGTTTGTCGAGCCGCAGCAAGAAGGACCAAATAGTGCACAAGAAGGCAAGTCTCCTTTGATCATCTTGAACCTATGCTTTCGAAATGTTTTAAATATTTTAAATTATGTGCATTGCTATTTACATAAAACCACTAGTGCAAATCTTTAGGAATTAGTTATTCCAACTTTGTTATGCCCTCATTTGACATTGATTGCCATGTACCTTTGTCACCCTAGAACTTCCTTTGTCTCAATAATGAGATTAATATTAATCTTTGTGAATATTAGAATGGTAGTATAATGCTTAGTCATGCTATCTAATACCTTTGGAAAAATCTTGAAAATGGGAAAATTATGATTTATTGTTGAACCCTTGTGTTTGTAAAGGAAGTGGCAATTGGAGTTGTCACTGTGTTTTAAAAATAAACTAAAATGTGAAAGTTGGTTTAGATTAGGGTGGATGGTTGGTTTGGATTGGTGCAGGAAGCACAAGATCTTGTAAAGTGTATGTTCCACCCTAGTCAATTAAGGACCGACGCTTGTGTTTGTCCAAACTGAGCATTAACCGTACAACCACAAGTCTATATGGGTACGACCTAGCTAACTAATTTATGATAGTCTAGTTTAGGTGCCACCAATGGAAAGTGGATGCCGAGGATGGACCGGTTATTCACATGAGGGACAGGATTTCTTGTACTCATATGGCGCAAGAGGGGCTTGGTTCGGCAGTTAGCCTACTGCGGTGAAACCTCGTGGGTGGTATCTAGCTAGATTAGAGTAAGGTAAAGGCTTTGTGATATTTTATCTGGGTCTCATGCCAAAGGAAGCGTGTTGACTTTTAGGATAATTTATCTCTTGTGGGTAAAGTTGTACAACCTCTGCAGAGTGTAAAACTATTCGAATAGCCGTGCCCACGGTCAAGGGCGGGCAAGGAATGCATTCACATGGTAGATTTCTGGTTTTGGTTTTAAAATCAAAAGTTTTGTATTCGGAGAGTGGAGGGAACTCTTGGAAGGGTATCCTGGCAGTTGGAGCCAGAGAGGGTGGATGTAACCCGCAGTACTAAACTTGTTCAGTTAAAATTGATTAAACTGGTGTTGGTGGATGGAACCTTCACTAGTGAGTTAATGTTAGTTCTGTTAAAACAATTATTTTAATAAATGGATGCCTTTGAAAATAGTTATTGGTAATTGAATTTAAAATATTGCTTTGTGCAAAAGAACCATATGGTCTTCCTTTGTCAAGCCTTGCATCTATTGCATTTTTCTCAATACTTGCGGAGTACTTTATGTACTCACATGCTGCACTCAAAAATAATACCCAGAGGAACACGAAACTCAAGAGGGAGACTACGACTACTTCGCTTGTGGATTTGATGAAGGATTCCCAGAGTACTAGGTCGCGCTTCCCACCAATTGCACGTGGCGTATTGATGGGTCTTCGTTGATTTATCTTCGCTTCATGTGTTTTGTGTGTGTGAGGTCTTGAAACCTCATTTGTAATAAAGAGACCTGTCGGTCTGTACTCTTTACTATTGTAATAAAGCGTTGTTGGTTATGTAATCATTTCTGTTTAACTGTGTGCACTAGTTTTGATCTGGGACTAGTGCTGTAATACACAGAGAGTCCGGGTTCGGAAATCCGGGGTCCCGACAAGATGGGAACGATAAGGTGGAGCTAATAAGTGAGCTGAAACACAAGGACTGAGGCACAATTCTCGTGGTGCAAATTGTCGCACCTTTCCACTGTGTTTTCTCTGTTACTAACTGGCTCAATTCTCTCAAAGACTTACAGAGTATATAAAGACACAGCTGGTCACTCACCCACTCCACACGGCTAATGACTTCCACGATGCTGCCAACTGCTACAATGGCCATCCGCCTGCCCATGCTTGGCAGTTAGTCGACCGAGGATGACCTACGTCATCGATGACCATTCGCGCTGACGACTGCTACAGTGGTTGTGCTGAGTATGACGTCTATAGTACTCCTCCGAGTATGACGTCTACAGTACTCAGTGCAGCTACGACCGGTTCGCTACAACCACGACCACGCTCGCTGTGACTACGACCACGGCCACTACAACTACACAAACAGGCAGTACGACCACATACACAGGCGCCACGACCACAGCATTATGACCACATATAGGTGCCACGACCATGGCGCTAGCAACTATGACGCTGGTCGTTATAACCACACAAAATGTGGTCATAACCGACCACGCATACAAGCACAACGACATTGGTCGTTACGACCACACACAACATGGTCATAACCAACCACACACATAGGCGCCACAATCACGGTGCTATGACCACACACAGGCTTTGACTCCTTTGAGTGCTACACTACTCATATGAGTATGGCGTCCACTGTACTTCTCCGAGTATGACGTCCACATTACTCCTCCGAGTATACACTGGTGACTACCAACCATCAACTCTCGACTATGACAATCCACTATCGACTACGACCATCTACTATCAACCCTGACCATCGACTACAGTGTTACGACCACGGAGTGCTCGGAGCTACAATACTCGGTGTAGCTTTAGTTCTGGTCATAACGACAACACAAGGATTGGTCGTACTCAACACCAACTACACACAACAAACATAGTGCTCGAACACACTCGAGCAAACACACATACAACAAAATTAACCGAACAGCCACCACTCGAGCTGGCGCTAGGGTTTTGGAAACCCTAGCGCCTGCCTCTTAACCGACTAAGCTGGCTGGATGGACTGAGCAAGCCAAGTCAACCTGTTAATTCTGCATGGAATAATAGACCTGATTCGATCCGGCCGAATAACGCTAAATGAGCCGGATCCAATTCGGCCCGGTAGCAATTTTAATGAACCCCCCGGCGCATGTTTTGGGTTACTACATGTAGGACCGAACTGGCAACCAGAGGGGGGTGAATAGTGCCTTAAAACTTCCCCCTAGTATTCACACAATCTTCATCTCCAATAACTACAAAGCTATGAAGACGAAGATCGAATGTTCACTGGAGAACCGATCTCAAGATCGACACCAGAACAAGAACCGCCGCTGACCGATTACAAAACAAAGCAATCGAAATGTCCTATCGAGATCGATCTGACCAAGAGATAGACCGTCTGTGACAGAGAGGTTGAACGCCAAACCATGATCGATTGAGTCACTCGGTCAAGACAGACGATCCACTGAAAACCGGAAATCAGACCGACAATAGAGATTGCACAGTAACAACCGAAAACAGAGAAAGCACGCACGACCGACAAGACTCAAAATGAATAACTTGAAAGTCTTGAGTCAAATAACCAGGCGACTTCAACCACAGCAGCGGAACGACCTCAAGTTGAGAAATCACAGAGCGGTCGAAGTCTCTCTACTGCAACCAAGAAGAACAACATGGTCGAACAGAGAACAGAGGACTTGGGGCGCACGACCATTCGATGAACACTCCACAACCTGACTTTGCTCTCGGGAACAACCAAGCTAAGAAGGCTTAAAGACACTTCGATTCGAGCAAGTCGAAACAACTCAAAACAAAGCCATCTCAACCAGAGAAGACCGAAAAGAGAAACTGCAATCAAAACACTCAAGCAATAGAAAGAGAACGTAACTCAGAGACTTCATTCCAATCATCAAGGATTACACTGAGTCCCGATACGCTCGGAGAGCATAGAGAGAAGCTCACACCTCCTCTCTTTCTCTCTTTCTCGATTATTCATACATGGGGAGAACCAAATGAAAAACCCTAAAGCAAACACACGCACACGGACTCCCAGGGGAGGGAGAGGCGGCTGCCTCCAAGGCCCAGCCGGCCAACTCACTTAAACTCGTGCCTCCCCTCTCCCTTTTATAGCCTCACACCCGAGACTAACCCTAATGGATCCATCCATTAGTCCACACTGGGGCTAACCCGTAAACCCCACCTAACACCGGGTTTTACCACTCGCTTTACCCGTTAGCGCCAACAACTCCTGTGCATTGGCAGAGACACAGCTTCCTTTGCAGCTTTCCGCATTTCTCCAAAATGCCACTCCGCTGCCTTCCGGAAGCTTCCTCCCGCCTTGCCGATCACGCTTGCAACCACCTTGAGCCCCTAGTCTTCTTGGCTTCACCCGGTCGTTCGGACCTCAACATCTCCCATGTCTAGTCCCGACCACTCCAAGCCTCACCAAGACTTGTCTCAAGATCCTAGTCATAAACTCCTCCGGACCGATCGGACCTCAACTCCTCGAGCCTAGTCCCATCCGTTCCATCACGCACGACCTCACCCGGCACCTGACCGACTGTACCTTATCTCCTCCCTGAGCCTAGTCCCGGTCCACCTCACCGTTGCCCGTCGTGTCCACTTCCGGTAACTCTAGCTCCGGTTCCTTGTCTCCCGGCTCACAACCACCTCACCAGCATCGATCATCTTTGGCGTCTCCGACCGTCTGGACCTCAACACCTCCTGTGCCTAGTCCCGGTCCTCCCACGCCTCACCATGAAATAGCTCCGAAGTCCTGCAGCCACATAGACAAGCAAACCGTCACATAGCACCGCACAAAATAATCAAACCATCAATCGGTACAACCAACAAGTTTTCCAGTGCAAAACCTGGTCGTAAACCCCCTACGACCATTCCAATGCACAACACATGAAGTGCCAGCAGCCTATGACCACTCACTAGGCTGCTACGACCGCCAAGACACAAGCTACTACCATCGCAAGCTTGCAACGATTACCACACAGCGGCTACGACTACCGACTACCAAGACTGGTCGCTATAATCACAAAGTCGAATCAACTCCTACGATTACCAAGTCGTAGAGCGAGACATCAAGTCGCGAGCCTTACGACCACCAAGTCGTAAAGCTCGGTGACCACCAAGTCGATCCCACGACTACCAAGCCGCCACCAAGTCGAACGGCCTCAGCCGACCACCAATCAGTCGCCCAGGATCACCGATCACATAGGCTTCGACTTCTGCACCCGATCGCGACAACTACCAAGTCGTAAGGCAGATCACCAAGTCGTCCTGAGCTTATGACCGCACACAACATTGCTACGACCACCACGTAGCTTGCTACGACTTACCCAACCAGGTCGTACCAACTTACGACTGGTCGAAACCAGAGATCAAGACTTGCTTAAGACCTACGACCACATCTCAGATAAATACGACTTTATCGCTCAAAGTCTACGACCTCATCCGAGCACTCTGTTGTACAAAGATACACTTGAGCCCACCCGAGCCTGCTCAAAGCCTACGACTTTATCCCAAGTCGTTACGACTGATTCCCAGGTCTTGCGACCGCTTCTAGAGACCATACGACCGGTTAACAGAAGCTACGACCGCTTATCGCGTGATTGAACGACCTTCCACCACGTTCATCGCCACCATGGTCGAAGCCCTTCCGATCATGTACGACTTGTTTCACTGTAGTCGAAGCCATTCAGACCACAACTGACCGAGTCCCAAGCCATTCTGACCACATATGACCGCAACCGATTGAGCCAAACGCGCTACGATCACGTTCGACCGCATCAGACCTCGTCCGAGTGCGATCCGACCATGTTTGATCGACTCACAACGTGGTCAAAGTCCACCGACTTCCCACGTGGTCGTAGTCGAGGTCTGCCGACTATCGATTGCAACGGTCAAAGCCTTGACCTCCAATTTCCTCTCGCGCTAACGTGGTCGTAAAGCTGTTTGGCAACCTCCAACCACGGCCAATGTGGTCGTAGTGGCTTTCGACCACGGCCAAAGTGGTCGTAACCAGCTCGGCTGGCTTTCGACCACGGCAAAAATGGTCGTACTTCCTTCTGGTGCCCTTCGACCACGGCCAGAGTGGTCGTAAACCTCTCGAGTGACCTTCGTCCACGCCCAAAGTGGTCATAAACAGTGTGCACAGCTTTTGACCATGACCAACGTGGTCGTAAAGCCTTCCGACCACTCGTTCAACGCCTCACTCGGTTCCGACGATGGACAGCGTGGTCGTAAGTGGTCTGCCGACCATTCTCAAAGCTTACGACTTTGTAAAGTCAGCTCAACCTCAAAAACTAAACTCAATCTTTCTAGATCAAGAGTCAATTACTCATCACAACCATGGGGTGACCTCCACATGGTCTCACACTACAATAATTTTTTGCGGCATAAGGGATTCTTGTAAGTGCAATATATTCCTACAAAAATAATCCTTCTACTTTTCGGTTTTTGTACCATAATTTAATATTATACAGTTTCCTACACTTTAACCCCTAAAGGTTTAAGCAAATTAATTAATTCATTGATTGATTAGGTAATTTTCTGTTATAGCTATAATCTATAGTAATATAAAGGCACTAGTTTGATTAAACCATTTGTCACCCTGTTGGACTGTAATGGCGACAGAGGGGGGTGAATGTCGACTCTTAAAAATTGTTCCCCACAAGTACACGCCTTGGGCTTTCTCCAATAGCAATCAATGCTAAGAAGAAAAGGAATCAAGAACTCTGCTGGAAACACTTACAGAAAAAAACACAGAGGAGAAACCACACTGAAAAACCACCAAAAACAAAGAGCTGCTGCAAAAGGGCCTGCTGGCCATTCTGACCGCTGGGTAATAGCCGGTCTGACCGCTGGGTAAACGTCGGTCTAACCGCTGGGTAAAAGCCGGTCTGACTGCTGGGTAATAGCCGGTCTGACCGCTAGGTAATAGCCGGTCTGACCGGTCTTGTGCCTCCGGTCTGACCGCTCCCCTGTCCCCATGCCACCCGAGAGCAAACTGAAATTTCTGAAACTTCAGTAAATAATCAGATCTTCGAAAAACTATGAAAATGGTGGAATCTTTCCATTCTTTTTGGCACAAAGCAACTCCAAAACATATTGAATAGCAAGAAGGCTCTAGGGAACAAAGAGAACAAACCTAAAAACAAGAATTTCAGATTATAGTTAAAAATCTGAAACTTGCAAGAGCTGAGCCAAAAAACAAATTACTCCCCAACCATTGATCCTTTGGCTATGAAACTTTGAAGATATCTAATAGATAGTCTCAGGACTCTGGATACCAAGTTTCAAGCCATCTCATGAAGGGAAACTCGAGAAGCACCAAAACCCTAGAAGGTAAGAACATGAACAGAGAAACTCAAAATGCCAAATCTGAGATTAAATGAAGTTTGCTCATGGGAAAATCGATCAAATGACCATGAGGCACTATCCCATCATAGAGCAACCCATTTTGGCACTCCCCAGCAACTAACAACTAGAAACTCAAAAAGTCAAGAAATCATGCAAGAGGAGCATCGAAGAACAGAGAGCACGAACTAAAAATAAACCTCAGATTTCTTCATTCCAAACCACACAGGGATTACAAGGAGTCCCGATACCCCGATTACAAACAGAGGAATGATTACATGGAAGCTCACTCCATCCTCTTCCTCTCCAAAATCAAGAAACCCACAAGAACTCTACATTCTGGAGAGGAGACCAACGTACAGAGCACACAGAGGAGACACACCCTGCTGTATACACCAACTCTTCAACCACCAAAGAGCAAAGCTAAAACCAACTCTGAAAGCCACTTTTGACTCAATAAAACCCTAGCTCTCTCCCAAAGCCATGAGGGGGCATGCAGCCACTCCCTCCTATTTATAGCCCTTGGCTAACGGGTCTCCACCCCGTTACACCCGCTAAGTCCAACGGAGCCCGCTCCCGCTTGTGCAACTTCGCGAAATTACCGATTCGCCCCTCCTGCACCTTCCGGGAAGCTTCCGCGCTCCTTGTCGTCCAAGCCTCGCAACCACCTCGAGTCTCCGCCGTCTTCGACACATCCCGACCGTTCTGACCTCAGCGCCACCTGCGCCTAGTCCGGTCACCTTGTGTCTCGCCACGGCTCCGCCTCGACGTCCTGCAGCCAACACAGACAAGAAACACATCAAATAGCACCGCTCGACACATGAAAGCATAAATACCATAAAATCATCATACTTACCCATGATGAAGTCCAAACATGTCGAAACATCAGAATATGCATCCTAAACACATTGACTAGGTTTGACCAATTCCGACCGAGCCCGTTGCACCTCGCAACGTCAAGGTCCGAACAACCCAAACCAAACTCGACTAACATAAACCAATGTCAATTACTCATCACTCACGTGTGGTCACCTCCACATGGTCCATCAATCTCCCCCTTGATGAGTATATTGACAAACCCAGAAAAAGCATGAAGTTGAGTTTGAGTTTGAAGAGTCTAACATGATCCAAAGAAGGAAAATGAAGCTAATGACCATGTCAACAGAAGGAACACTTAGAGCAACTCAAGAAAGAGCAAATTGATCTCCAAAGCTCTAAAATGCTCCCAAATGACTTTTTCTTCTCTATTCTCCCCTTTTTGGCAATAAACACATTAAGGATGCAAAAGAGAGAATAAGATCATAAGGATGAATGAAATGGCTGAAGTTTGTTTATTCTAAGCAGTTAGAGCCATGAGAGTTATCCAAAATGACCATAATGTATTACATCAAGCCATAACTCAATAAAAGGCTATCTAAATCATGACAAGATATATATAAGCCAGCTAAGCAAGATAAATGACAATCTGAAATTTAGTGCAGTTTCCGAACATGTCAAGTCATCCATGATCAAAGTCTAACAAGAGATATCCAAGGATGATGCAAACCATGTCAATAAGCTAAGCGGAACCAAGAAGCTAATATTGAGTCAAATTAGAGTGCTATACGCTTAAGAGTGAAACATTAGTTCAAGTATTTGGTTCTTTTTGTAGCTTAAGCAATGGAGCACAAATGACATATTTTCTTTTGAAATTCATGGTCGTTACCAACCAGATTTTGTTTAGTCATGTGCTAGATCTCAAGCCTTATGCGACTACTCCAAGCGAGAAGCTTAAGAAGATAGTCTGGGTCATCCAAAACTCCCCCTAAGTTCATGCCAAGTGCAATGGCAAGCGGTCTCATAGGAGAGAATTGGTGAGATCAGTTTTTTCGCACAAAAGAGATCTTTTTGCTTTCATAAATAATTGTACTAACTTATGCATCATCAAGAACTAGCATAACTCAATCTAAAGCTCAACAAAAATTCAAGACTCAACTCAGCCTATTTGACATGGCATGAATCATAAAAAGATAGCTAAAGAAAGACTAATCTTAAGAGCTCGCATGACAAGTTTTAATTCAAGTTGAGCAATTTTAATTAACTTATCATGGCAAAAGCTAGTCTACACATATGAAGTCATGATAAATCTAGCAGATAAGCATAAGTCATGGCAAGGTGTAAAGCATTGTAAACATGTCATAACAGGATAATAATCAAGGCTCAATGTAGTTATATTACAATGCGAAATGCTACAATGCAAGAGAATCCAGCTCCCCCTCAACATGTGATGCAACTTTTAGTTCAAGTTGAGTTATGTCAATATTAAGCTCCAGAAGCTCCCAAAAGAACTCCCCCTGAACTAAAGCAATAAAATCGAGAAGCTGGCAAAGAGAAAATCTGAAACAGGCAGTCCTTAAAGTATAGACAAGATATAGAGACAACTATGGCTCAGACTGACTCTCATCCACCCCATATGACTCTAGGACTATCAACTGGTCATCTAACAGACTAAGGAGCAAATATGTACCCTGTCTACCCTAGGGTGGTCCAACCCTCGCTAGAACCTACAAGCAGTGAGTAAGCTCAACCTAGTGAGAAGAGAAACAGCTAATAAGCAGCATCCTAGAATCACAAGATAAGAGTACAAAGTCTAAACAGCTAGACAAGAGAAACACTCTAATCTATGCTAGAAGGACTAAACCCAAAGCACCCGTATGCAATGCAACAGAAAGGAGTAAGATCATAATCAAAATAGTAAAGCAGTAAAGCACAAAGCTCCCCCTCACAACAGTCCATAAGGACAAACCACCCCAAGCTCTCCCCGCAGAGCTGAAAACCTAGAGCTATCCAAAGGCTTGGTGAAGATATCAGCCAACTGGTGGTCACTCTCCACAAACTGGAGCACAATGTCACCCTTCTCCACATGGTCTCGAAGGAAGTGATATCGGATATCAATATGCTTGGTCCGGGAGTGCTGCACTGGGTTCTTAGCAATGTTAATCGTAGAAGTGTTATCACAAATGAGTGGAACACTGTCGATAACTAACCCAAAGTCCCGCAGGGTCGAAGCCATCCAGCACTGCTCTACAACAATCGGTGCAGAACGTGCTTGGCCTTTGTGGTGGATCATGCAACACCGGATCGCTTCCTCGAAGACCAAGAACGAGAAGTGCCAATGAATTGGCAAGTGCCAGAAGTGCTCTTCCTATCTATCCTACAGCCAGCAAAGTCTGCATCTGAGAAGGCTCTCAAGGAAAGACAAGAAGAGGAAGAGTACCAGATACCATAGTCAATGGTAGCTCGAAGGTACCGAAGAATGCGCTTCACCGCCTGACGGTAAGACACACGAGGAGAATCCTGAAACCGAGCACACAGACACACGGAGAAGTGTATGTCCGGTCTCGAGGCAGTGAGGTACAAGAGCGAGCCGATCATACTACGATACTCCTTCTGATCAACTGGCTCACCGTCCTCATCTGGATCGAGTGAAGCTGATGTAGCCATCGGAGTGGACACCGGCTTACCATCACTCATATCGAAGCGCTTCAGGAGGTCTCGAGTGTACTTGCCCTGATGCAAGAAGGTACCCTCCCGAGTCTGCTTAATTTGGAAGCCAAGGAAGAAGCTTAACTCGCCCATCATGCTCATCTCAAACTCGGAGCTCATGACATCCGAAAACTGGGAAACGAGAGCATGCGAAGAGCCGCCAAAGATGATGTCATCCACATAAATCTGGACGAGCAACAGATCAGTGCCATGTTGGTGGATGAACAAGGTCTTGTCTACTTTACCCATCTCAAAACCATGACTCAACAAGTAGGACTTAAGCCTCTCATACCAAGCTCTTGGGGCCTGCTTAAGTCCATACAACCTTTGGAAAGCTTGAAGACATGGTTTGGATATTTGGGGTTTTCGAAACCTGGAGGCTGTCTCACATAGACTTCTTCCTCAATGAAGCCATTAAGGAAGGCACTCTTGACATCCATCTGGTACAGCTTGAAACCCTTAGAAGCTGCAAAGGCATGCAGGATTCTAATGGCTTCAAGTCTAGCTACAGGGGCAAAGGTCTCCTCGAAATCCAGACCCTCAACCTGGGAGAACCCTTGAGCAACCAGTCTAGCCTTGTTTTGAACAACCACGCCATCCTCACTCTGCTTGTTCTTGAACACCCACTTAGTCCCAATAACATTGTGACCTTGAGGGGCTCAACAAGCGACCAGACCTTGTTTCTCTCAAAATTTTCTAGCTCCTCATGCATGGCATTGACCCAAGGCTCGTCAGATAGAGCATGACAAACATCCTTGGGCTCAAAGGAGGCAACAAAGGCAGAATGGAGATAGAATTGAGACATGCCAGATTTGGAACGAGTGACTCGCTCAAACAGGTCTCCAATAATCTACTCAGAAGGATGATCTTTTTGAATGTGTCTAGGAGGTCCAGGATGAGATGAAGAAGTGACCTCTACCTCATGAGCTGACGAGGTAGGAACAGAGCCACTAGCTCCAGAAGAGGCAGAAGGCATGGGCTGATCGCCTCGAGGTGCGGTGGAAGAAGGCACCTCAAGGGATGGACGAGGGACTGGATCAGGTAGACAACCCTCATCTCCATCGTCCTCATCATCCACGAAGATGAGCTCGGACTGCTATAATGAACCTGAGATATCAGGCCTAGTCCCCGGACTGGCCTCATCGAAGGTCACCTCACAGGTCTCTACCAATTTGCTAGACTCGTAGTTCCAGACCCTATAAGCCCGCGAAGAAATTGAGTAGCCTAGAAAGATCCCATCACAAGAACGTGACTCGAACTTATCTAGGTTCCCGGACTTCAAAATAAAGCACTTGCAACCAAACACACGAAAGTGAGAGACGCTGGGCTTTCGCCCATATCTCAGCTCATAAGAAGTGCGATGCAAGTGTGCCCTCAGAAAAACTCGATTTGAGACATGGCACGCGGTGGCTATCGCCTAAGCCCAAAACTTCCGCGGTGTAGAGTACTCATCAAGCATCGTCCTGGCCATCTCGACCAAGATACGGTTCTTCCTCTCCACGATGCCATTTTGCTGTGGGACATGCGGAGAAGAGAACTAGTGCTCTACACCTGTCTCATCGCAGAACCTCTCAAAGTAGGAATTCTTGAACTCCGTGCCATTGTCACTACGGATCGCTCGTAAGGCACCCGGGAGCTCAACAGAAAGCCTACTGAAACGACCTCGGAAATGTGAAAACGTCTCATCCTTCGAGGCTAAGAAAAACACCCAAGAAAACCTCGAGAAGTCATCCACCACGACAAGGACATACCACTTCCCTCCAGCTGACTGCACTCGAGCTGGTCCAACTGTGTCCATGTGGAGCAGCTGTCCTGGTGCATCGGTCATAGTCACTGTGACCGGAAGATGAGAGGCAGCAACCATCTTGCCGTGCCGGCAAGGAGCACAAACTAGATCTTTGACCATTTTGAGTTTCGGCAGACCACGAATGAGGTCGTGGCCGCTAACTCGGGTCAAATGGTCAAATCCAATATGACCAAGTGTCCTATGCCAGAAAAAAATATCGCAGGACTCCGAAGCAACCAAACACCGGAGACGATCACCAGAAGACTCAGAAAAATCAGCACGAAAGATCCTCCCATAACGAGAAATCCCGCAAACCAGACTACCCGAAGAATCAAGAATTTTGCAAGCATTTTTCTTAAAGCTCACCTCAAAGTCGTCATCGGTAAGCTGAGAAACGGAAAGCAAATTATACTGCAGCTTACTAACCAAGGCAACATCTTTCAAAATGAAAGAATTATTAACGCGCACTGTACCTTTGGCGATGACGCGCCCAGATGAAGCATCTCCGAAGGTGATCGTCTCATCACCTAGAGCACGGGCAAGGGAAGAAAACCAACGAGAGTCTCCGGTCATGTGTCGTGAACACCCGGAGTCTACGAGCCAAACCTTTCCCTTCCGTACCCGGCGAACCTGAGTCAAACAGAGAGTAAAGTCTCAGTACTGGGGTAAATCAAGAGTGATTTTGGCACCCAATACTGAGTAACACGTCGAGCAGATGAAGTAGTCAAACACAACTGACCTCTATCTACCCTACGCTCTCTGTCACTCAACAAGCCAGAAGGTCTACCCTCAACACGCTGAACACGCCACAGGTAGCCATCTCGACGGGGAAACCGAGATCTACCCTCAGGACGGTGGAAGGTACGACCAAAGGGAGCATGAGGACGAAAGCCGGAAAACTCGGAAAAACCAAGTTCTCGAAGCTGCCCAAAACCATCAGAAGCACCTGAAACAAACCTAGACCTCGTGTTGGTCTTAGGTGCACTCAAGGTCTGGGGCTGACCCTGAATACGCCTAAGCGCCTCAACATGGTCTCTCCGCGCGATCTTGGCACACCTGAAGCATCGATCGATCAAATGCCCATCCTTCTGACAGAAGGTGCAGTGATACTTCACCTTCTGAGAGGTAGAAGTAGCACGATCAGGGTAATAGCCGGTCTGATCGCTGGGTAATAGCCGGTCTAGGCACTGGGTAAACGCCGTCGATCATTGGGTAAAGCCGGTCGACCATTGGGTAATAGCCGGTCGACCGGTCTTGTGCCTCCGGTCCGACCGCTCCCGTCCCTGTGCCACCCGAGAGCAAACTGAAATTTCTGAAACTTCAGTAAATCATCAGATCTTCGAAAAACTATGAAAATGGTGGAATCTTTCCATACTTTTTGGCACAAAGCAACTCCAAAACATATTGAATAGCAAGAAGGCTCTAGGGAACAAAGAGATCAAACCTAAAAACAAGAATTTCAGATTATGGCTAAAAATCTGAAACTTGCAAGAGCTGAGCCAAAAAACAAATTACTCCCCAACCATTGATCCTTTGGCTATGAAACTTTGCAGATATCTAATAGATAGTCTCAGGACTCTGGATACCAAGTTTCAAGCCATCTCATGAAGGGAAACTCGAGAAGCACCAAAACCCTAGAAGGTAAGAACATGAACAGAGAAACTCAAAATGCCAAATCTGAGATTAAACGAAGTTTGCTCATGGGAAAATCGATCAAATGACCTTGAGGCACTATCCCATCATAGAGCAACCCATTTTGGCACTCCCCAGCAACTAACAACTAGACACTCAAAAAGTCAAGAAATCATGCAAGAGGAGCTTCGAAGAATAGAGAGCACGAACTAAAAATAAACCTCAGATTTCTTCATTCCAAACCACACAGGGATTACAAGGAGTCCCGATACCCTGATTACAAACAGAGGAATGATTACATGGAAGCTCACTCCATCCTCTTTCTCTCCAAAATCAAGAAACCCACAAGAACTCTACATTCTGGAGAGGAGACCAACGTACAGAGCACACACAGAGGAGACACACCCTGCTGTATACACCAACTCTTCAACCACTAAAGAGCAAAGCTAAAACCAACTCTCAAAGCCTCTTTTGACTCAATAAAACCCTAGCTCTCTCCCAAAGCCATGAGGGGGCATGCAGCCACTCCCTCCTATTTGTAGCCATTGGCTAACGGGTCTCCACCCCGTTACACCCGCTAAGTCCAACGGAGCCCGCTCCCGCTTGTGCAGCTTCGTGAAATTACCGATTCGCCCCTCCTGCACCTTCCGGGAAGCTTCCGTGCTCCTTGTCGTCCAAACCTCGCAACCACCTCGAGTCTCCGCCATCTTCGACACATCCCAACCGTTCTGACCTCAGCGCCACCTGCGCCTAGTCCGGTCACCTCGTGTCTCGCCACGGCTCCGCCTCGACGTCCTGCAGCCAACACAGACAAGAAACACATCAAATAGCACCGCTCGACACATGAAAGCATAAATACCATAAAACCATCATACTTACCCATGATGAAGTTCAAACCTGTCGAAACATCAGAATATGCATCCTAAACACATTGACTAGGTTTGACCAAGTCCGACCGAGCCCGTTGCACCTCGCAACGTCAAGGTTCGAACAACCCAAACCAAACTCGACTAACATAAACCAATGTCAATTACTCATCACTCACGTGTGGTCACCTCCACATGGTCCATCACACCCAACCATGTTAATACCCTCCTTTTTTGATGATTAGATTAACATAATCTAATGGCTAACTTTGCAAGTTGGCCATGCCATCTGAATATCTACACCATTTATTCAGTTCATCCAACATCCATGATTGCATGTTGGTCCTATCAATCCCGCTACCTCGTGCGTTTGCCTTCCTAAGCGCCAATGCCTTATACCGCGCCCCCTAGCAATCATGTGTTTCCATAAGATTATTTCCATCTATGTTGCTCCTCACACCCATAATCCATCAGCGCTGCCCCAATGCTCCCCTGCTCCCATGACGCCCCACGCTCTGCCACTCTACCCCACCCTCATGCTCCACCGCTCCACCCTCGCGCCACTGTTCCTCCCCCTCCACTCCCGCCTAGCCCCCTGCTCTACTGCTCCGTCCCCCTCCGCCCCTGCCACCACCCTCTGCTCCTCGACCACAGCACTTCAATCACAACTCCGACCATGGCACTTCAACTACTTCTCTGGCCATGACTTCTCGACCACAACACTTTGACCTCAACTCCGACCACAGCTTCTCAACAATGGCACTTCAACTGCTTCTCTGACAAATGGCTTCTCGACCACGGCACTTTGACCATTTTGAGTCCTTCGACCTAGGCGCCTCGACCACGACACTTCAACTACAGTAATTCGACCATGGCTCTTTGACCTGGCATGGTGGAACTGAACTCATAAGCTCCAACACTACTCGTCAGGAGAAAATGCACACATGCTTTCTTCCTTGGAATGACACATGCACACGATTGTGACTTATTGACTCAGCCATGGAGAAAACAATCGCAAACTCAGAGTTAATCGTTACTCAGATGCCTAGCGATGACTTACGACCACTGCGCCTCAACCACGCCTGCTCGACCATGCCATTTCAACCATGGTACTTCGACCGCAACTCTAACTATGGCTTCTTGACCATGACACTTCGGTCATAACTCCGACCACGGCTTCTCAACCACATCACTTCGAACGCTTCACTAACCATGCCTTTTCGACCACAGCACTTCGACCATTTCGAGTCTTTTGACCACGGTACCTTGACCATTGTACTTCGACCACGGCTCTTCGACTACAGTGTTGTTGGAACTAAACTCATCAGCTCCGATCGTTACCCGCTAGGAGAAAACACACACATACTTTCTTTCTTAGAACGACACACGACTGCGACTCATTAACTCAGCCAAGTAGAAAACGATCACCAACTCATTGACTCAACTGTTACTCGCATGCCCAGTGATGACTTACAACCATTGCGCCTCGATCACACCTACTAGACAATGGTTGCTCGACCACGGCTTCTTGACCACAGCACTTCGATCGCTTCTCCGACCACGACTTCTTGACCACAACATTTCAACTGCTTCGAGTCCTTCGACCACGGCACTTTGACCACGGTGTCTCGACCATGGCTCTTACTACAACTCTGGTCGTACCGCTCACGCATCAAAGGTACTACCGGTCTTCGACCATATAGGTCTTCCAAGCACCGACCAGGTAATGTAGCTTACGACTATCAACAGGTTCACTGTAGTTATGACCACACACACACACACAGATCTAACCAAGTCTGTCACCACACACAGACCTGACCAAGTTGAACGTGGTACTTTGACTATGGCTCTTACCGCAACTCCAGGTCGTACCGCTCACACAAAGCCAATATTACTGGTGTTCGACTACGCAAGTCTTTCGAGCACCGACCAGGTACTATAGCTTACAACTACCGACTGGTATAATAGCTACGACTACTGACCAATGACTATCGACCGGTTCATTGTACATACGACCATGAATAGACTTAACCAGGTCTATGACCACACACAAGCCTGACCAAGTTGACTCCTTATGACTTCGAGTCCTTCAACCACAACGCCTCGACCACGGTACTTCGACCATGGCTCTTCGACCACCATGTCTCAAACACGACTCTTACCGCAACTCCATTCGTACCGCCCACACAAAGCTGGTACTATCGATCTTCGACCAAGCAGTTCTTCCAAGCACTGACCAGTACTATAGCTTACGACTATCGACCAGGTACTGTAGCTTACGACTATCAACTAGTTCACTATAGCTACGACCACAAACACAGATCTAATCAAGTCAATGACCACACACAGACCTTACCAAGTTGACTCCTCAGGACTTCGAGTCCTTCGACCACGGCTTCTCGACCATGGCATTTCGACCCCTTCTCCAGTAGTACAGCTCACACAGTGTCGGTACTACCAGACTTCGACCACGTAGGTACTGTAGCTTACGATCACCAACCAGGTACTGTAGCTTACGACTACCGACCAATTACTGTAGCTATGGTAATGGACCAACCACTATTGACCGGTTCACTGTAGTTACGACCACAAACATAGATCTGACCAAGTCTATGACCATACACAGACTTCGAGTCCTTCGACTACAGCACTTTGACCAGGTACTTTGACCACGGCACCTCGACCATGGCATCTCGACCACGACTCTTATCGCAACTCCGGTCATACCACTCAAAAAGGATTTATTGTTAGTCCAGACACAATGTTTGATGAATGTTGTTTCAACTATGATGTTTCGATCACGTTGGTTTGACCACATTGATCAACCACATCGGTTGACCACGTTGATTCGACCACGTCGGTCGACAATGGTGTTTTGACCACATTGGTCCAACTACATTAGTCGACCACAATGTTTTGACCCTGATGTTTTGATCATGTTGTGTCAACCACACAGGCTCGACCACGGTGTGTCGACCACGTTGGATGACCATATTATTTTGACCACATTGTTTCAACCACGCTATTTCGACTACGTTGTGTCGACCACGCTATTTAGACCATGCTATTTCGACCACGCTAGATCGAGCACGTTGTTTTGATCATGCTGTTTCGACCACGTTGGTTTGACCATGTTGTTTTGTAGGACCGGACAGGCAACAGAGGGGAGGTGAATGGTGCCTTCAAATTCTCCCCAAGTATCAACTCAACTCCTTTCTCTAATAGCTACTAAGCTATGAATACTAGAGTTGAAAGCTCACTGGAAAACTGAGACAATAGACCGAACAGAGCACGAAAAACAAGTTGGTCGAAATCTGTTCAACCTGGTCGTAAGTCTCAACAACATGGTCGAAGATTGATGGCACCCGAGACCAAAACAATAGAGAAAAGACGCCAGAGAATAGACTGCGGTCAGAGACCAGCACTGTGGTCGAAACACGACAACGTGGTTGCAAACACGACAACGTGGTCGGAAACAGAGCTCATGGTCGTAAGCCCGACTATGTGGTCGATACCCGACAACGTGGTCGTAAATCAACCAACATAGTCGTAAGCCAACAAGTAGTCGAACAACCCACGTGGTCGAAAACACTCTGCAACCAGAAAATCAACGTGGTCAAAAGCATTCGAAACACAATGACCAACAGAACTAAACATGGTCGTGACGCTCTTAGGAAAATAAACGAGGGTCAGTGAGGCGCACGACCACAAGGCCAAGATTCCAAATAACTTTTGACGTAAATATCAATTGGCCAATAAACTTTGCACACAAGAAGGTGAGGATCTCAAGAGGTTGCTCTGAACTTTAATTGAAAACTTATCAAGAAAATAGAGATCTTCACAAGATTTTACCGACAGCTCTTACGACCGAGTCTGAGAGGATGAAAAGACAATCAGACCTTGCTCATAGGAATGGAATAGCCAAGATGGCTTTAAGCATGATTCCCAAATATATAGCAAGGCAGATCTTAGACAAGAATGCTCTCCCGAAACAAGAAAGAAAAGAAAAGATCAAAGAACAGAGAAGCGCCAAGAAAGCATATGAACAAGAACAAATAAACCCAAAGCCATTCAAACAATAATACTCAAAAGATAGAACAAGAATAGATGTATTACTCTGAGGATTGAGTCTGCAGCCACTCCATGCAAGAGGACCAGGTGCACCACTACTCCACACCACAAACAAGAACGCACACAAGAACAGAAAACCCTAGAGACTCACCCTGGATGGGTAGCCCTCCATCCTATTAATAGTCGCACAAGCGAACCCTAGACGTAATGGATCCAACCATTAGTCTACATCGGGGATAACCTATTAACCCCACCTAACACTAGGTTTTCTCACGCACATCAACCTGTTAGCTCATACAAGACAAAAGTCTTTAACAGAACAGCCTTCCTTTTTTAGGTCTTGGACAAATCACCAAAATGCCCCTCTGCACCTTCCTGGAAGCTTCCTGTTTCCTTGCCGTCCAATCTTTGCAGCCACTTTGCAAGCCTTAGTCATCTTTGACATCTCCCCAACCGTTCTGGACCTCAACACCTCCCTGTGTCTAGTCCCGGTTCTTCCATGCCTCACCATGGCTTAGCCCCAAAGTCCTGCAGCCATCACAACAAGCAAAGCATCACATAGCACCGCACTATAAACAAGATTCATCAATTTGCATATATAGTGTACTCAGTGAACAACCCAACTGGTCTTAAACCACTTATGACCACTCGTATGCACTGGTCATGAGGTACTCGTAGCCCACGAGGACCTACCAGCAGTCTACGACCACTCAGCAAGTCGTTACGACCATTGCAAATATATAGCTACAACCATGAAAACAGATGCTATGACCACGTAGCAAACGCTACGACCATTGCACACAGCAGCTACGACTTTAACAGACCTGGTCACTACGACTTACGATCACATAGACAGAGCGCTACAACCATTGCTCTCAACTAGTAGAATCTACAACCATCGACCACGGGCGAGAAATATTGCATATATAGCTAAGAAATGTTGCAACCGACCGTATAGAGCTAGCACCCGGATCAGACATCCGGGCGCTAGCAACTCCCTTTCTCTTTATAAAAGCTATTTGGTTACTACTAATCAGCCTCTGCATTATCCCTCCTAACCTATCAGTGAACACTTATGACACAATTTTCAATCTACGATTAGCGAAACTTACAGGTCTGAATTTTTTGAAGGTTCTTCATCAGCTTCTTTAGGGATCAAGGTTAACATGGAAAAATTAAGCCTAAACAGATCAAGCTCCCCATTTTCCAAATCCCTAAACAAAGCCATGAGATCATCTTTAATAACATGCCAAAATTTCTGATAAAACATAAAAGAAATGCCATCTGGCCCAGGTGCACCCTCAGCATAAGAGTCAAAAACATCTTTAACTTCTTCTCAGTAAAAGTAGCCTCAAGCAACTCATTTTCTTCATTTGTAACTTTACTTCCACATTCCAAAAGTTATCATCAGTTTCAATATTCAAATTAGGCTCAAAACCGAAAAGATTCCTCAGTACTCAACAGCACGGATCAACATACCTGTAGTGTTCTCTACTGGCCCTTCAGGATCATGAATAGCAGCAATATTCTTTTTCTTCCTCCTTTGGTTAGCTACTGCATAGAAGTATGCAGTATTCCTATCTCCTAGCACATTCCTGCCCCTTGATCTCTGTCTGGTTTAACTTCCTCCATATGCCAAATAGACTCATGAGCAATATAGTTCATCCTCCCTTTAGAATCTGGGGACAAGGGAGTCTGTTCAACTATAATATCTAAAGCATCATATTCAGTTATTCGACTATGTGTTTACCTTTTTTTCCGAGCAGCTTCTACATTGATGCTCCAACTTTTAGCAAATTTTGTAAGTCTTGTAATTTTATACTGCCATCTGTCAATAGGCTTGTCAAAATTACAGGGGGCAATTCCAAGCTTTCAACACAATTTCAGAGAACTCTTCCTTTCCTAACCACCATTTCTCAAATTTAAACTTCTTATTTTTAGGGTAATAATTATTCTCAGTTACCAAAACTAAAGGAGCATGATCACTTCCCACCCTGGGAAGAGCTTTAATTCTAGTCAAAGGAAAATGAGCCTCTCACTCTGTACTGGCAAAAACCCTATCCACATTAGCATAAATGGGGGTATCCTGATTGTTACCCCAAGTATAGCATCTACCAGCAACTTGCAATTCTAGACCTGTTCTTTTCAGCTTTTAAAAGCTGCTTTTTGACTTTTTAACAGTAACTAGGTTTCAAACAGAGTGTCTTTTCAAGACGAGGTCTATAAGTTGATTGTAGTACACACTGTAACAACTTTATTTATATCGGTTAAAACCGCATGTGAGTTTCTATTACTCCGTGCTTTCACTCACAAACAACCCAAAAGCTATAAGTTACAGCTATAAACCATAAGCGCAGCAAAAAAGAACATGCCCTTCTATTAGCCCAAAGCCATCTATCCAATCATTAAAAGTATTGTCCGGTGCTGATTCACTATTCATTATTCTTATCTGACCCTGTTTCTAACTACATTTAAATCCCCTTCAACCAGCATTGGCCCATTCCAGTTCCAGTCCCTGGTTATATAAGTTATGTCAACCCAGAACTCCTTATGTTTTTGGTAACCAGAGCCATAGACTACCACAACAGTATTATCCTTTTGTTAGGGGAACACGGTGGCAACACCTGAAGGGGATAATCCAAATCGGCAGCCAACCTTCAGTCTTGGCCCAATTGCCTGAGTTTATGCAGCCCAACTGAAGCATTCAATAGTGAACTCGATCATACATCATTAGCCTCTGGAGAAGCAAAAAATCAATACAAATACCTCATTTTTTAAAAACGATTTTCTCATTTCTCTCGTTCTCATATCGCTCCAGAGATAAAGCAGAGGGGCTACGGGCATATCACGTATCCCACTCCTCTCACATTTTTCTCTCACTTTCCCACTGCTTGCACCTTCTTCTAAAGACCACTTATTTCAATCACTACTTATTTATTTTCAGTTCAAAACCATTCAACTCAACCAATATAAAACATACACTAAATTTAGACCATTTCACCACCTTGGATTTACATCCGCCGCCGGCAAGGTAGCATGGCCTGGGTTTTGGTGCGCTCCAAGGACCCTAGCCGGATCATGAGCGTCAACGAGTAAAATTTTTGCTTTTTAGGCTAAAATTTGAAAGTTTTTTACATATGGACCCCTGGAGAAAAGATTTACAAAAATAGACCCCTAGCACGACGTCAAAGAATATGGCGCCCAGGGTACATAGCACAGCGCCATATGCTTTGGCGCCGTGCGTGGACGCGTAGGAGCCACGGTGGCAAAGCACGGCACCAAAGCATATGGCGCCGTGCTATGCAACAACGGCGCTAACGTCCGTGGCGCCGTGCTTGGGACTTAGCCCGAACTTCTAGTTTTAATGCAAGTTCAGCTACCGAGGCGCCAAACACCCTAGCGCCGTATATAAATCGCACGGCACCAGACGCTTTGGCGCCGAGATGTTTAACTATGGCACCGGGGTCTTTGGCGCCACATACGGCGCCAGGCCCTTTGGTGCCGTAGTTAAACATCTTAGCGCCAAAGCGTCTGGCGCCGTGCTACGTAAACCTGCAGAAAAAACAGCAAACTTTGTTGTTTTTTCTGCAAAACATATGCACATACACACATATACATATATTCACATATAAAACAGCTGAAAACCTAAATAACAACATCGCATAACTATCAATAAATCTCAAAATATCACATAACATCACAAACTATGAATGAGTCTCAAAACATCACATAACATGTCTCAGCGCACAAAATAGTCAGTCTCACTGCTTCTTGGCCCTTCCCTTCCCTTTGGCCAGAGCATCAATCCCTGGAGTATACGTGCTCGGGGGACGGGCTGAACGACGAGGCCACTGCGAAGCCTGAGTAGATGGTATGTCGGGCATCTGGGACATCCCAATCTCATCGTGGGTAGATTCCTCCTCATCCTCGTGCTCCTCTTCCTCGTCATCCTACTCCGCCTCGTCGTCGTCATCGCCCTGACTGAAAGTCGGAGTGCGTGACGAGCTCCTCGTGGACTGGCGCCTGCCGACGTGTGATGACAAGGCTATAGCGGCTGAGGCACCCGAGCGCTGGGAGGCTGCCGGTATGATCACGTCCGAGCATGCGCGGCAACCACAACGACCTGCCGCCCGACTGTGGTGACGTTGAAGTCTCTGCAAGTAATGATATGTCACAATTGTATACATGCTAAATGGATCTAACTTAACGAATTATCTTTGTACCTTCAGGAAGTCCCTCAGGCGGCGGCTCTCGCTATCCAGGTCGCCAACTGGGTGGCTGAGAGCCTCGTCGATCTCACGCACCGAGGTCTGGAGAGAAGTCCCCTAAAGAAATAAGGAAACATAAGTAAGTACGAGATAAACGTATTGAATCAAAGTAATTACAAATATCATACTTTCCGTACACACTCGATCGAGAATCAAAGCGACCTCGACCACTGTGCCCTCCCTCACACGCCTGTTGTACACAGTGTCCTCGTCCTTGGATAAAGCGAGGTCCGCGTAGTCGACATCGGTCCACTGCTGCCTCAGCCTGTAGCGGTGGCAATGTGGTACCAGGACAAGTAATCCCGGAAGCTGGTGTTGCTGTGGGGGGTATTGTCCCGTTCGCAGTTTTCCTCCATCCTCCTCCACCACTGGACGTAGTCTCGGTGGTGATGAGCGAAGTCCGTCACCTTTCGTTGGCGGACCCTGTCGAACCTGTACATATAACAGATGTTAGAGTAAGAACCAATAGAATTCTAAATGAACAAAAATTGTAAGCCTCCCACGAAAAATTGTAACTTACTGGTACAAATCAATAGAGGTCGACACCTCCTCGGGGGGGGGGGGGTAGAACTGCACGAGGCCAAACTGCCGCGCAACTCTGTGGGGGAGGTGAATCTCCACAGCGTAGAAGCAAATCAACAGACACCTCATCCTCCAAATATGGTAGTCCCTGCAGCACATGGTGCTGAGCGGTAGAGCTAGAACCTGTGGCTCAGAGTAAGGCTCCCACGAGACCTAGTGTAACATCCCAAAATTTGCCTCCTGGAAAATTTAATTTCAAATTAATTATTTTAAAGTATTTGGACTTTATTTGGCTTTTATTTGGTTTTCTGGATTTTCTGGAGTTTAAAAACCTATTTTTAAAATTTAAAAAGTATTTCAAGTATGAAAATTTAAATACCAACTTGCATTGAAAATATTTTATTTAAGTCCAAAACTTATCCAGAAACTTCTGTGAATTTTTCTGGAATTTGTGGAGGTATTTTCATATTTTTCTGAGGCCTAAATAATTTCCTAGCCTTTTCTGAAAATAAAAATCAAATTCTAAAAACAATAATCCATCCCCTCCCTCCGGCCGACACGTGGACGGTCCAGAACCGCCCACGTCGCCGCTCGGCCCAATCCAGGCCGCTCTCTCCCTCTCCCTCCGCCAAGCGGGCCCAGCCTGTCAGCCAGCCCCGCCTTCCCTTCCCCTCGGGCCGACAAGTGGCCGACCCGATGCACGCCACGCCCGTGCTTCCCCCTCCGCCCTATAAAAGCCCCATTGGCTCCGCCTCTCCCCGCACAACCTCCCTCCACTTTCCTCTGCCCCTCTCGAGCTCCCCACCGCCGCTGGAGTGTGCGCCCCATCTCCGAGCGCCGCCGCCTCCCTCCGGTGAGCAATTCCCGCCGCCTCGGTCCTCCCCAGAGCCCTTCGCCGCCACCCCGAGCATCCCTGTGCCCGTGTGAACCTCCCCGACACCTCGGCCGCCTCTCCCCGTCGCCGGATCGCCGTCGCACCAGAGACCCCGTGCTGCGCCGTCGCTTCTCCCATCGTCGGCCGCCTCCGCTCATCCCCGAGCCTCGCCGACTCCTCCAACAGAATCGGCTTCGCATCGGGACCCCGTTTTGGACTTCACCCGAACCACTCCGACCACCCCTCGCCGCCGACGCCGTCGCCTCCGGCCACCTTTGCCCGGCCCCTCCAGCAGGTACCCCTCAAAGGGATTACTTACCCTGTATGGGTAGACAATGCCTCCCCGACCGACTGGCTAGCACCGTTACTCCCTTCTCCCCCGGCTCCCTCGGCGCGCGTTCGAGCCCCGGCTCCGCACGCTGAGGTTGAGCTATTTCTTTTAAAATCGTGCGCTGACATGCGGGCCCCGTTCGTCAGCTGCTGACGGTCTGTGGGCCGGCTGATAGCTGGGCCCCGCCGGTCAGTACTCCCCGCTGGCATGTGGGCCCAGAGCAGAGGGGTCTCTGCAGCGTGACGGTCATCTCCCCACAGGGAAGGTGGAACGTGTGAGTCTCTGGCCTCCACCTGTTAATAATACACGGAGAAAAGAATTAGTTATGTATGTAAGAATATAGAAATGAAAACAAATAGACCCGATAGAGAAAATGCACCTGTCGACAAGTGCGGTCAAAGCTGCGGGGTTGAAGACCGACATGCCCTGCCGTAGTAGGTTGGCGACCGTGTGAAGGCCAGCACGGCGAAGCAGTGGGGTATAGCGGTCGTCGTAGACCATCAAGTGGAGTCTATCATGGGTTCGAGGACGAAGTATGGGAATCTCCTGAAAAATGCTATAAAAGTTAGCTGCGTGATGAAAACACATGTACATTTCGACAACACACATACCTGGCTGTCCTCCGTGAGCCTACCGCGGTGCTCCCTACATAGAACTCGTCCAACAGCCGGTACCTCGCCATCCTGTGTATTCAAAAATACATTAATGATAAGAATAACGAAATACGTTAATGATAAGAATAACAAAATATCTAAAAATTATGCTCTCTAGACCTAACGCCGTTAATCTGACTGGAACGACGATATAACTATTAACGAAAACCGATATACCATATCGGATAAACTAAATTACTAATATCACTAATCGCTAATTTCTCTCCAACATTCATCACTTTTACCAATATTTCCTATTTTTAAACCTAAAAAAGAATATACCCCTATACCTATTTCTAAACAAGCAAACATACATATTTCTAAACAAGCAAACAAACCTTAAAAACATACCTATTTCTAAACATTCATCAATCTCACTCAAATCAAATCCTAAAAACATACCTATTTCTAAACATTCATCAATCTCACTCAAATTAAACCCTAAAAACGAATCTATACCCATTACTACTCTTACATTACGCATATCTATTGCAAATCCAACCTAAAACCGAGCCAAATTGAACTAATTTCATCTAGGGTTTTAAATCTTGCCCCACGAAATGTATCTCAAATAATCCATATCTATTGGAAAAAAATCAAGGGAGGGGAGGGAGTTCACCTTGCTTGCTCGGTTTGGAAGCAAAATCGTGAGAAAAATCGATGGATTGGAGTAGATTTGGAGGGGGAAGAGAGGGGCGGCGGCGGCCTGTTCTCTGTTCGGCAGATGAGTGAGGGGGTGGGGGGGCCGGGGGCCACGCTTGGGCTTAAGTCCCAGAGCACGGTGCCACGGCCGTTAGCACCGTTGTTGCATAGCACGACACTATAGGCTTTGGCGCCGTGCTTTGCCACCGTGGCTCTTACGTGTCCACGCATGGCGCCAAAGCATATGGCGCCGTGCTATGTACCCTGGGTACTATATTCTTTGATGTTGTGTTAGGGGTCTATTTTTATAAAATTTTTTTTAGAGGTTTATAGGTAAAAAACTTTCAAATTTTGAGGAAAAAAGCAAAAAAATTTCCGTCAACGATGGGATGGCTCGGAAATCATTGGGCACGATTGGTCTTTTGTAGCAAAGCAGAACGGACATCCCTCGTGGTCGGTTGCCAAACGAGGAGCCGTCACAACTCACAAGCAGCAACAGCGCCGCCCGCAGTGGCGTACGCGTAGCACTCGGCTGGCCGGCTCCGCCTCGTGAATCATTCCACCGATTGATTGATTGGTCGAAAGCGATTCCAAAATCCCTCGCCTCCGTAAGCAAATCGAAAGCCAATCGACTCCATCTCCACGCGTCCGGCGTAAGCGGCGGCAGGCGCACGGTCTTCCAACCACCGCAGCACACGTCCGCGCCACGGCTGCGCCGGTCAGGTCAGGTCAGGTCGCCGCCATCAAGCCGTACTACACGTCATCGCGGCTCCTGTGGTGTGTGCTCCTGTTCCTTTTCCCTGCATCACTGTCGTCACTCCGTGGAAGGAGAGTTCACTTTCGCGATGATTTATATCTTTTTTTTATTATAGTTGGTTTAATTTTTATTATAAATAAGATAGTTTATTTAATGTAATTAAATTTTAAAAATTAAAAATAGAAAACAGATTAATCTATCATGAATAATACGAAAAAATATATATATAAAAAATAAAAAAAACCTGAAAAACATAGAAAAACGAAATTAAAAATAGTACGAGCGGGGCCTTCAAATTTGTTCCCCCAAGATAAAGGACCAATACAAGGATCATCCCCCCGTCCTCCTCCTCCTCCTCCTCCCCAGCTGGCCGCCGCCGCCGCTTCTCCTCCGAGGGATCATCCATCCGCAGTTCGGTTCGCTCCGCTTCCTCCCTTCCCCCTCCTTTTTCCCATGCTAAACGTGCTCGCCCTTAATTTGTCCATTGTTTTGCGAGTGGTTTGCGCTTTATCTCTCTGGTTTCTTGTGGCCATTCGGAACCCGTCAAGGTACAGGATTTGCGCTCTGGCACACCATTTACTCGAGCCAGACGCGGCGGCGATGCCGCTGTTCTTGATACGGCCCTCCAGACTAATGCTGTCGCGTGTTGTCGTATGGTCCACGACTTCTCTTTCTTCGTTTTTTCCCCCGGGAATGTGCCAACGGATCCAATTTGTTCGGACCACCCTAAATGTGGTTCTACGGGCTCCGTGTGCTCATACGTCCGAAATGATTAAAAAACATAATAATAATCTCTACTTTTCTTTGATTTTCGTCCCCGTACCCACCGTACAACTTATGACAATCCCGAAACCATGGCTTGTAGTTAGTTTCCCCTATTCGCTAAGAGCCTTCATAAAAGAAATTGGTGATAAGCCAATCAAAAGATGCACGCTGAATTCAACTTGTTTGTCAGATAGCCATGGATATTCATTTCCATGCAAATTAAGCTCTGGGTGCTAGGTACTCTGGTTTAACATAACTGATTTTCCCTGAGGTGTTCTGTTTTAGGTCCTGAACGGTTGCGTGATGAGCTATATAATATAAAGTAACGGATCCCAGAGAAAGTTTCAATCTGATAGTTTTGTGCAGTGAATTCGGTAAATAGAGCGGAGATGCTCACTTTTTTTTAGAAAAACACACACTTCTTAGCTGTTGAAAGTTTACATTGCCTTGACATTCATCAGAGGCTGAAGAAAAAACGCTTTTGTGTGTACTAACTGCTACATTTATTTTGGTGTTATTTTGGTGTACTTACTTACTTGACCAGAAGTTTGTACTAACAGATTTCTTACAGACTTGCCTTTGACATTGCTGAATCAACAGACGCTGCTAGCATGGAAACATACACTACAGATGACGCGCTTACAGCCATGGGGTTTGGGAAATTCCAAGCACTTGTTCTTGCTTATGCAGGCATGGGTTGGGTTGTAGAAGCCATGGAGCTCATGCTATTGTCATTTCTTGGGCCATTGGTCCGGGAGGAATGGAAAATCTCTGCCCAATATGAGAGTCTACTCTCAAGTGTAGTGTTTGCTGGCATGCTAATAGGAGCATGTGCTTGGGGCTTTGTTTCCGACAAATTTGGGCGAAGGTAAGGATTTACTCTTGCAAACACTTCCATGTTTCAGTTTTTGAGTACAAGCATTTCTGATTCTTGAAAATGATATGACCTTAACCATGCCGATTCTGTTGTTGAGAATTTGATTTACATATTCCTGATGAGCAATTGTCCAAACTTGGTACGTTTGGCCTCTTTTAGAATTTGTAACATAACTTCAATACAACATGTAGCGCACAGGTTTGTTATACTCGCAACAACGTACCAAATTACCCCTGAACAAACCTTGTATTTTCTTGTTTCAGGACTGGTTTACTGTTTTCAACTCTGTTTACTAGCGGAGTGGGTTTCCTAAGTGCTTTCTCTCCTAACTATCTATGCTTGTTGGCTCTTCGATTTCTCGTTGGCGTAGGAGTGGGTGGCGGGCATGTGTTTTTATCTTGGTTTTTGGAGTTTGTTCCTGCACGCAATCGTGGCACTTGGATGGTTATTTTTTCCTTTTTTTGGACTATCGGCACGGTCTTGGAGGCTTCACTTGCATGGGTATGGCACCTTTTATTGCCCTTTAATGTAGCTTGTTTTTTTTTCACCTTTTCATGCTAAATTTGTCTCCATATTGCATGTGCATGTAGAAAATGAAAAAGGGATGAATAAACACCACAAATACTACATATATAGAGATATAAGAATATGATCTAGGCAGGTTTCTGAAACTTGAACTATTTGGGATGTTGTGTTAATTTGGAGAACCATGTCTGTTTCTTCAGGTTTTGTGTGTTGCGACTGTATGTTCAACCATATTTATCATTTTCATACTTGTGTAGTAGCTTGTAACTATATCGTAGGAATACTTGTGATATTATAATTTTGCACCATCTGATATCATACTTTTACCTTCTCATTTCAGCTTGAATTTTCTGCATGAAATTTAAAATAACTGCAGTTCAGTTGAACTTCTGTCATACATTTGCAATTTTGTACTTCTGATTTATATTTTACACTTCTTTATATTTGTATGAAATATTATTCCATTCGTCCTATTACAGGTTGTCGTGTCAGCGTTGAGTTGGAGGTGGTTGCTAGCATTGACCGCCCTTCCATGCTTTCTCTTGCTTCCTTTCTTCGGACTTACACCCGAGTCGCCACGCTATCTTTGTGTACAAAATAGAATTTCTGATGCGACGCTTGTCCTGGAGAGAATTTCTATGACAAACCAAGCAGCTCTTCCTCCCGGGGTTCTCACATGCCACCAAGAAAACAAAGTTGACCACAGAGCTCTTACTTCTGAGACAGAACATCTTCTTCCAGTGAGAGAGAAGGAATGCACAATTGACAATGCCACGAGCTCCAAATCTGGTGGCATTGTTGCATTGCGCAGACTATTGTCAAAAAAATTGCTCAGATCAACTCTTCTTCTTTGGTTTGTTTTCTACGCAAATTCCTTTGCTTATTATGGGCTAGCCTTGCTGACCTCGCAACTGAGCGATGCAAATAGAAGCTGCACATCTGGGCAGACATATGTTGCGCGTCAAAAAGATGTCAGCCTTTACAAAGATACATTTGTTACTAGTTTAGCAGGTAGCATACAGTAAGCCTGTTTCTCCACCCAATAGGACTGGCTATGGAACGTGCCACTAACTCATCTCTCTACTGCTCTGTCAGAGATTCCTGGTCTAATGTTGTCTGCTGGTCTTGTTGAATGGTTTGGCCGAAAAGCTACAATGTGGTGCATGCTGTTCACATGCTGTGCTGTCCTTGGACCACTTGTGCTTCATCAGAATGAACTGTTGACAACTGCCCTTCTATTCGGTGGTCGTGCCTTTGCCATGGGTAGCTTCACAGTTCTATGTTTGTATGCCCCAGAGGTATGAATCAACTTTTAATGGCATATGGTAAATGTGCTTTTTTGGTGACTTGGTTGTCATACTATGCTGAATTAATCTGCTGAAATACCATCTAGTAGGCATTTTAGCTGTAAATTTGAATATTATACCCATCCATATAGCCATTGTATTCAACCAGAGTAGTTTTGATTCTTGAGTATTCAATGTTCAAGGTTTTCCTTTCATCACATTGGCACTGGATTGAAAATGAATATGTTCTAGAAGTAGTTAGATCTTCATTACATTACATTATGAAGATAGGTGATTACCCTGGTGTCAAAAGAACCTCATACAAACGAAACATACTATTGGATCCTTTTTATGAATTTGATGGTAGTATGATGTTTTCTTGCTGCAGTATCATACTTTGCACTACTGTTGCTCTTTGTATTGAATTACAGCCAATGAGTTGAATTTCTAGTTGTACACTGGCACAAATACCATGAAAAACGTGCACACTAACACAAGAATGAGGATACGAGAGCTAAAGCATCCACTTCTCAGTTTCAGTTATTTGCAGCTTCTCTGAGTACTCTTGTCAGCTTTAGAAGGTGTTAAGCACAGAACTTTGAACCTCAAAATTTCCTGAGAACACTAGCATCGGATAGGTTTGTATAGGTGGCTAGGTTGGATAATGTAATGTGGTCTGTATGCAAACTCTTTTACCCTTTTAATTGATCAGCAGAGCTCCTGCCTTTACCTTTGAAAAAAAGGAAAAAAACATGAATCCAAGATCCTAATTATATGAGTCCATATAGTAATTAACAAAGTATTTGAAATCCATTCACATCTTCTAAACATTCTCCTCTCCATCGCTGTGGTGCTTTTCCTTCCAAATTCAATTTATTTGCGTGTGCAAGTATGTAACAGTTGTTTAAATTCCAAACTAAATCTATTTCATGTAATGACCAGTCGAAAACTTAAAAGTTTCCATGAATGTCTTCACGAACCACTCATGTGAACAGCACGACCATCCCGCTAGATAGATAACTCCGACTGCAATGAAGTCTGCCCAATTCTGGTACATTTTGCAGACCAAAAGCCATCTTAGTTCTGTCATGTGGTCTGCCCATCTTAGGTTCTTAGCTATGTTAGGTTGTCAAACTTTTAGCTGAGAACGCTTGAATGTTGTTATGAAGAAATACGGCACTTTCTTTCAGCATTATGATCATTCATTAGCTCAAGCAATCTTGTGAAGAAGTTTTTGAAGATATTTCCTTGAAGCAGAGTTTCCTACGAGCTAATTCCTTTCTGTTGTCTTTCTAGGTATATCCAACATCAGTACGCTCGACCGGTGTTGGAATCGCGACTGCCATTGGTAGAATCGGTGGGGTTGTTTGCCCTATTGTCGCCGTCGGCATGCTGCGAAGCTGCCATCAAATGGAAGCCGTCGTTGTGTTTGAGCTGGTGTTATTCCTTGCTGGAGTAGCTTGCATTCTCTTCCCTGTAGAGACCAAGGGCCGCGAAATTGAGTGATGATCATGGTGCAAAGATTAAAATACTTCGGTGTCCAGATGGGCTTGTAGTTCATCCCCATTCGTCAAATTTACCACGATAGTGTATACACATGTTATATATGTAGCACTTTAGTGGATATGAAGATGGCACATTCTGAAAGACCATATGAGAAGGTCCTAATTTATGATAAAACATTGCAATTTGGAAGATTTGAAAATTTGATTGACAGTATTGCTGGTCGGTCAAAAGAAGGCCAGTCAGACCAACAGTATGCTACCAGCCTGATCAGTTGGTGCAGCGGTATGACCGTCCGTGGTTTGGCGGTCTGACTGGTTGAAAATTGTTCAGATGGGGACTTTCGGCCAAAATTAATATTAATGGATTTTGAGTTGAAAAAGGAGTTTTGGTGAGTATGATCAGTGGTTTTATGTTGCATGAGTTGTTACAGCTAACGTGGGTCAGATTATGAAGAACTTATGCTTGGAAATGATTTCTATGTCTTTGGATATGTAGTGTCGATTGAAGTCAACTGTGGTCAACAGCGAGTGTCGGGGCTAGACTCATGGAAGAGTTGAGACCTAGAATGATCGAGAATGCCAGGTGAGACGGTGAGCTCAAGTATGACACAAGAAAAATGGAAAATATTGAAGCCAAATTCAAATGGTGAGATGGCGGCATGTAGTTTGCACGGGGCAAGTTAGTTGTGGTTTGGTGGAACCGGGATGGAAGAGACTTGGTGATGCGTGGCAAGTTAGTAGTGCACCTATACGTGACAAGCTAATAGTGCACCTATACATGGTAAGCATGACGATTTCTTGCAATAGGAGATGAAGATTGGGTCAACGGAGGGTATTTTGGTAGCTTGATCAAAATACCGGAAACCATCTTGGATCAAAACCATGGCGCGTGGACGATGCGTTGGAGAGCGGTTAAGATCAAGGTGGAGCTGGTTGGATCAAGGCTAATGATTTAGCGGATGCACACTAATACACTTTGAAAAACGTGCATAAGTAAACTTGTGAGAGTAAAATCCATTTGTATGGGGTTAACGGGTTTCTTCTATTGTAATAGTGGATAGGATCCATTAAAAGGTGTAGATGGCTGCTTGCGCACCTATAAAAAGGGATTGGGATTGAGACATATGCGGTTAACCATCCAACCCATCTCTTATGCTTTGTTCTCTAAATTTAGGGTTAGAGTTTGATAGTGAGTGCCTGGGGTGCTCTTTGTCCTCTAAGATGGAGTGGCTGTAAAATTTACCTTCTCAAGTAAGCAATACATTAATCTTTGATCAGCTACGTGTCTATCTCATATTTTGATTGATTTGTTCTTGATTTGGTTGGTTTTGATCTCCTCTTTCTTTTACCTATATCAAGAACATGTAAGAGATGGAAATAACCTTTGGGTATCTATTTCCACCTATCTAGACATTTTGATAGCAAGTTTATCAAGAAAACCCGTTCTTACTTGATTTGGCTTCAAAATGTGATTTCTTGATCCGAGGGTTTTTATGTGATTTCTTTCGGGTTCTTGCTTGCTGGGACATGTGGGAATATGTCTGAAGCCATCTTGGCCATCGTCCACCCACGAGCAAGTTGTACTCACCATTTTGGTTTTGGCTTGATTTCAGTGCACATTTCCTTTAAACTAAAAAAGGTCTCAACTTTGGTCATAATTTTCATGATCGTTTGTTGGAATAAATTCCTGATATCCTATACTAGATCCCGCAAAGTTTTATATCATTTGGATCTACGAATCAAAATTTCTCTCACTTTTAGTTTTTGAAATTAGGCTGAAAATACTATTCATTGGTCTGATTTTAGTACAGCAGTGGTCAGACCATCCAGGCTGGTCAAACCACCGTTTGGAGGCTGGTCAGACCACTGGGAAGGGTTAGGTTCCAAGTTTTGTTGACTTGAACTAGCTGGTTTGATTTTTAGGTGAGGATTCTATGTTCTACACCTCTATAGGTGTCTAAGAATAAAATCTCGAATACTTTAAGGAAATTTTGAGTTGGCACCATTCACCTCTCTCTGTTGCTATCCGGTCCAACAAGTGGTATCAGAGCCCGGTTAACTCTTCTCATAGATCTTAACCAGTCTTTAGTGCCATGGCAGTAGACAAGTATTCCACCAAACCGTCTCTCTTCGATGGGGTTGACTATCCCTTTTAGAATAGTAGGATGGAATCTTACATACAGACTCAAGGCTATGTGATTTGGAGAAAGGTTAAGATCAGATTCGTTGTTCCTACCGATGAGCACATCACGGCTATGAATACGTTAGATGTGAAGGCAAATACTAAGGCAAGGAACATCATCATTCAAGGTCTTACCTGGAGTGAGTTTGATTGCATTTCTCATCTCATGTCGGCGTTTGACATCTGGGTGACCCTCGATGCATACCATGAGGGCATCACCCAGATGAAGACCGCCTGACAGGGCCAGTATAAGTGAGAATACGACAAATTCATGATGCTTGCTATTGAGTCCTTAGATGAATGCTCTGGCAGATTTCACAGGATTCCGAGCAACCTCCGAGCTGTTGGTCTCACATACTCACACTCGGACAATGCTCGTCAGATGTTTTCTGCCTTGGACCTCATGGTTTGGGAGATGAAGGCGACCACCATCAAGGACACGACTAATCTATCGACCTTGACTCTTGATGCATTGTACGCATGCCTCAAGACTCATGAGATCAACATCGTCTCTCACAAGATGAATTCGCAAATGATGGCCTTGGTCACCGATGCCGCATCTGCTTCCAGAGCATCTTCTGATGATGCTTCTAATTTCTCTCTGGCTGCTCTGTGTGAGATGAGCGGGTACCAGTTTGAGCAGTTTTCAGAGAGTGAGTTAGCTCTCTTAGCTAGAAAATTCACTCATGCATACAAAAAGGTTAGAGTGAGGAAGAGTTGCTTCAAGTGTGGTAGCCCCGACCACATTCGAGCAAACTGCCATAAGCTAGAGAAGGGTAAGAACAACTACGACGATGTGAGCAAGAATGACTACGTGAGCAAAAACTGCAACAAGAAGCCACCAATTCGTGATTAAGGCAAGGACAAGAAGTACCACAACTTTGGTAAAGCCAAGAAACTCTTCCACCGTGTCCTCACCACCTTTGACAACTTCGACATCAACATGGAGGGCTGGAGAAACGACGATTACGAGGATGATCCGTAGGACACCAAGGACGGAAATGACTTCACTTGATGTATTTCATGGCTAACGAGAATGGCATCAGCGATGATAATCTCTACAGTGACTCCGATGAGGTATGCCCCTCTTACAACTAGCTCAATGATGCTTTTCTCAAGTTAAGAAAATTTTATGCTAAGTCTAGGACTAGGTGTAGTGATTTAGAGAAGGAAGTAGAGAGTTTGTCACAGGAGCTTACTTCACTAAGATCTACTCCCTCCCATGATGATTGTAATGTATGTGCTTCCTTGCTTGGAGTTATGGAGAAGCTAAGGATCTCGCATGATAATGTGATTTCTGAGCTAAATTTGCTTAAGGTGGAGAATATTAGTTTGCTAGCTGAGTTAGAGTTATCTAGAGTTACTCCTTTACATTCTGATTCTGTTGAGATTGCATTTTGTACCTCATGTGAGGATAAGGACAATGCTTTTAGATATTTATATATCAGGCTCCTTAATCTACCTGAAATCTGTGATAGTTGTACCAACTTGAAGATTAACTTAAGGAAGACATATCATAAAATCGCTGAAATGCAAACTGCTTTGATGGAGCCTGTTACTTCTTGTGCCAACTGTGCTAAATTAATTGCTGAACTTGAATTTATTTCTAAACAATTTCAGGACATGTGTGATCATAATAAGAAAATGGCTCAATATGCTTCTAAGGCACTTGTTAGCTCACCATTCAATAATGGTGAAAAACTAAAATATGAATTGATTGTATTGGATAAAAAATATGTGAAGCTAACTAAGAATCTACTAGAGAAGCCAAAATTTGATTGCTTGTTCTGTGCTGAAGTAGGGGAGAAAATGGAGGAAATGCAAAAGACCTTTAGGGAGAGTTATGAGGCCTAGATGTTTAGGGTTAGGACTGCTAATTGTGTGTCTTGCGAAGCCCTCAAGGTTGAGGTGGTCATGCATATGCTATCCGATCTTCTCCTTCTGGTTCTTCATCTTCTCCTTTTGATTCCTCATCCTCTCCTTCTCCTTGTTCTTCCTGTGCTTCTCTTTATCAAGAGTGTGAGTACGTCATGAACACTCTCGAAAAATTTGTTGAAGGCAAGAAAAGTCTTAATCTTATCCTAGATAAATATAAGATTTGTAAGTTTAATCAAGGTCTAGGATATGATTTCTTAGAGGATGTGAGGAAATATCCTTCTGTTGTTGTTAGAGCTGTAGCAACAGGTGTGATTGACGTTGAGCCCGAGCCTATGAAAATAGTGTTTAAGTCTGCGGGCTTTGTCCAAAGGATTTCTGACAGTAAGGTTGTGCCATGTACTACTTCGACCTCTTAGAAGGCGAAATATTATTGCACCTTCTGTCAGAAGGATGGATATGTGGTTGAGTTCTGCTTCAGGCGTACCAAGATCGCACGTAGAGATCGTGTTCGCGCTCTTAGGGGTATTCATGGTCAGCCCTAGACTCGGAGTGTTCCTAAGACCAACATGAGGTCTAGAGTTGTAGACAACACTTCTGAGTTTCTTGGTTTTAGGCAGCATGGAGAACTTGGTTTTTAGGGTTTTTCTGGTTTTAGTCCTCGAGTTGCTTCTAGTTAGGGTGTCTACCGTCTTGAGGATAGACCTCATTTTGCTCATCGTGGTGGCTATACGCGGCATGATCAGTATATTGTTGGTCAGACCCACTCTTCCATAGTAGTTGGACCTAGCAGAGGCTTGAGGTCTGCTTCTAGACCATCTGGTTCTATGAGAGGCGGAGTGCATAGAGTAGCTAGAGATCAATCTTTTGTTCCTGTGACTAGATCTACTGCTCATCGTGTGACTCATTACTGAGTTCCTAGATCTGCTCTTCTTTACCCCAGTAGCGAGCCACCGATGTTTTCTTCTCACTGACTCAGGTTCGTCGGGCTGGGAAGGGAGATGTGTGGCTTGTGGACTCCGGCTGTACTCGTCACATGACTGGAGACTTTTGTTGGTTCTCTTCCCTAGTCCAAGCTCTAGGTGATGAGACGATCACCTTTGGAGATACTTCGTCAGGTAGAGTCATTGTTAAAGGTACTGTGTGCATTAATAATTCTTTCATTCTTTAGGATGTTGCCTTAGTTAGTAAGCTGTGATATAATTTGCTATCTATTTCTCAACTTATCGATGATGATTTTGAGGTAAATTTTAAGAAAAATACTTGTAAAATTTTTGATTCTTCAGGAAGTTTAGTTTGTGGTATTTCTAGGTTTAGGAGAATTTTTCGCACTAATTTATTGAGTCTTCTAGTGATTCTCTCCGATGCTTAGTTGCTTCTAAGTTTCGTGATCTCTTCTTCTGGCATAGGAGACTTGGTCACATTGGCTTTGATTATTTCACCCGAGTGAGCGGCCACGGCCTTGTTCGTGGTCTGCTTAAGCTCAAGATGGTCAAAGATAAGTTTGAGTCTCGCTCATTTAATGGTATCTTTCGAGGTTACTCGACTTCTTTGTGGGGTTATAGGGTTTGTTACTTTCGATAAGGCTAGTTCTGGCACTATGCCCGACATCTTAGGTCCAGTTATGCAGTCCGATGTCATCTTTGTAGATGATGAGGATGATGGAGATAAAGGTTCTTTACTTGGTCCAATCCATTTTACCCGTGAGGTGCTTGCTTCTACCACTAGGCCTCAGGGAGATCAGCCCTTACCTTCTAGCTCTTCTGGAGCTTGTGGCTTTATTCCTACCTCCACAGCTCATAAGGTAGAGGCCACGTCTTCTCATCTAGGACCTCCCAGACACATTCAACATTGTCATCCTCCGGAGCAAATCATAGGAAATCTTCTTGAATGTTTCACGCACTCAAAGTTTGGCTTACTTCACATCTGTCTACACTCTGCATTTGTCGCCACTTTCGAGCCTAAGGATATTTGTCATGCATTATCTAATAAATCTTGGGTCAATGTCATGCATGACGAGTTAGAGAATTTCGAGAGGAACAAGGTCTGGTCACTTGTTGAGACCCTGGTGGTCATAATATCATAGCAACCAAGTAGGTCTTTAAGAACAAGCAAAGTGAGGATGTGGTAGTCATTCGAAATAAGGCTAGACTGATAGCTCAAGGTTATTTTCAAGTTGAGGTTTAGACTTTGAGCAGACCTTTGCCCCTGTAGCTAGGCTAGAGACCATTAGAATTTTGCTTGCATTCGCAGCATCTAAGGGCTTCAAGCTATAGGTATATTGAGGAAGAGGTCTATGTTAGACAGCCTCCAGATTTTGAGAACCCTAAATACCCAAACTATGTCTTCAAACTTTCCAAAGCCCTATATAGACTTAAACCCCTAGAGCTTGGTATGGGAGAATTAAGTTCTATCTGTTGAGTCATGGGTTTGAGATGGATAAGGCAGATAAGACCTTGTTCATTCATAGGCATGTCATTAACTTTCTGCTTGTCCAGATATATGTGGATGACATTATCTTTGGTGGCTCCTCTCATGCTCTTGTTTCCTAGTTTTCTGATGTCATGAGTACGAAGTTTGAGATGAGTATGATGGGTCAGTTGAGCTTTTTTCTTGGCTTCCAGATCAGGCAAACTCGAGAGGGTACCTTATTGCATTATGACAGACCTCCTGAGTAGGGGTGGAAACGGTTCGGATACGGTCGAATAGTCTTAAATACGAATCCATATTTTAAAACGAATACAAATACGAATTTGAATATTCTCAAATACGGATATGAATATTCTTGAATACAAATACGGATATTTTTGAATACGGGTTTTCTTAGATACGAATATCGAATAAAACAGATTCCTAGCGGTTTTGCTGATTTTTCACCGGTTACCGGTTTTAAACCACCTAAATTTAAATTTTGAATCACAAAATTCGTACGAATTTTTCATGGGTTCTAGAAATTAATCGAATACGAATTGAATAGTCTCAAATACGAATACAGATATGAATATTCTCGAATATAAATGCGAATACGAATATTCTCAAATACGGATATGAATATGAACATTTTCAAATACGGATTTTGCTTACCAAATATGTGTTTTCTCGGATATGAATATCGGATAAAACAAATTATCCGTTACCATTTTCCACCCCTACTCCTGAGATACTTCGACATGAGTGATGGCAATCCAGTGTCAACTCCGATGGCGAACTTGCCTACACTTAAACCTGACGAGGATGGCAAGCCTGTAGATCAAAAGGAGTACTGCAGCATGATTGACTCCCTCCTGTACCTCACTGCTACAAGGCCAGACATACATTTCTCTATGTATCTATGCGCTCGATTACAGGCCTCTCCTCACGCTTCTCACCGTTAGGTGGTGAAGCGCATCTCCAGGTACATTCGAGCTACTCTAGACTATGGTATCTAGTACTCCTCTACCTCCTACCTGTCAATTAGAGCCTACTCCGACGCAGACTTTGCTGACTGTAGCATAGATAGGAAGAGCACTTCTGGCACTTGCCAATTTATTGGCACTTATCTTGTTTTTTGGTTTTCTAGGAAGCAGTCCAGTGTTACACAATTCACCGTAGAGGCCGAGTATGTTGCAGCTGCTAGTTGCTGAAGTCAAGTGCTTTGGATAGTTTTGACCTTGCGGGAGTTTTGGTTAGCCTTACATACTGTTCCTCTTTTCTGTGATAACACTTCTGTCATTAACATTGCTAAGAACGTAGTGCAACACTCCAAGACCAAGCACATAAATATCTGATATCATTTCCTTAGAGACCATGCGAGGAAGGGTGATAGTGCTTCAGTTTGTGGAGAGTGACCACCAGTTGGCTGATATTTTCACCAAGCCTTTAGATAGCTCAAGGTTTATGGCCTTGAGGGGAGAGCTTATGGCATAATCTGAGGAGGAGCATCATGTACTTTCTGTATTATATGTACATTTATCTTCTGTTGCACTTTGTTTGTGGGTGCATTTGGGTTAGTCTCTCTAGCATAGACTAGAGTGGTTTTCATACCCTGCTGTTTGGACTTCTTGTTATCTTGTGATCCTAGAATGCTGCTTATTAGTTGTTTCTCTTCTCACTAGGTTGAGTTCACTCACTTCTTTTAGGTCTAGCAGGGGTTGGGTCCCCTTAGGTGGACAAGAAACGTGTTTACTCCCTTATATTTTTAGATGACCAGCTAATAGTTCTAGAATCATATGTGGTAGATGAGAGCGAATCTAAACTATAGTAATTGTTCTATCTTGTCTATGCTTTAAGGATTGTCATTTCTTCGTTTTTCTAAGCTTCTTCTCTCCTGCTTGTTGATTTGGTTCAAAATGAGTTCATTTGAGATTTCCTTAAGTTTAATGTTGTCATAACTCAACTTGAATCAAATTGTTACTAAAATTGACTCACTTACTGAGGGACAGCTGGAATTTCTTTTTGTTGCATCATATTGCATTTAAATTCAGCAATGTGCATTCTAATATAAATACATGAAGCTTTGACTATTATCCTTATGTGACATGATACTTTGCTTTACATATTGCCATATCTTGTGCAAGTATGATAGATTTATCATGTCCTTCTATATGTAACATAGTTTTTTTTGCCATGCGAGCTCTATTAATTGTGAAAAACTTGAATTAAAATCATGTCTTGCTCAAGTGACCATTTTATGATTCATGCCATGTCAAATAAGCTAAGTTGAATCTTAAACCTAAGTTGAGCTTTAGGTTGAGTTATGTTAGTTCTTTATTGAAACATGACTTAATAATATTAGCTCTTTGTTCTCAAACTAAGTCAAGAAAATGCAAAATGATCTCTTTTGTGCTAAAAACTAATCTCACCAATCCTTTCTCATGAGACGGCTTGCCATTACACTAGTCATGAACTTAGGAGGAGTTTTAGATGACTAAGATCACTTCCTTAAGCATCTTGCTTGGGGTGGTCGCATTAGGCTTGAGATGAAGCACATGTCTAAGGAAACAAAATTGAGTGAAAAATAGTTGAAACTTAGCTAAAACCAAAAATAAATTTAAGAAAATGCCAAATATGCTAAATTTGCTCTATTACAAGTTGTATCTAGTGCTTGAACAAAATGTTTCAATCTTGAACTTGTAGCACTCTAAATTGATTCAATTATAGTTTGTTGGTTCCATTTAGAACAATGCATGGCTTGGCTCACTTTTGGATACCTTTGGCTAAACTATGAACTTAAGTAGCTTGACATTCTAAATATCCATTTAATTTCATATCATTGCTTATTTGGCTTTAGCTTGGCACTATATAGTTTGTCATGATCTAGATAGCACTTTCACTTTTATAGCTTAGTGTAATACTTGGAAAGTCACTTTGGATAATTTTTATGGCTCCAAATATTAAATATAAATAAAACGTAGTCACTTCATTTCATTCATGCTCTATCTTCTTCTATGCATCTTGATGACTCAATTGTCAAAGGGAGAGATTAGTAAAAATGCATATCTAGAGCATGATTTGGCTTTTTTGTGTAAAATGTTGCTAAGTTGGAGTCTTTGATCTCTTCTCACCATGACTAAGGTCAAATCGAACAACTGTTCTTTCATATAGACCTAGAGTGAGATTCTCGACTCATCTGGTGAATTTGAAGCTTTTTGTGAAATGTCTATTATTTTCAGTAGCTTCATTTCACCTCTGCCTCAAATGGTCATTTTTAGCTCTTTGCGCTCTTCTTTTGACCATTTGGAGCTCTTTTGTAAATTTCAACCTCTTCTTCTAAATTTATCACCAAACTACATTTTTAATAAATTGCCAATGGGTTCATCAAGGGGGAGATTGAATGACCATGTGAGAAGATTCTAGTTTATGATGAACCATTGCAATTTGGGAGATTTGAAAATTTGATTAGCAGTATTGCTGGTTGGTCAGAAGGCCAGTTAGACCGGCAGTGTGCCACCGGTTTGACCGGTTGGTGCAGCGGTCTTACCGTCTGAGGGTTGGTGGTTTGACCGACTGAAGATTGTCTAGATGGGGACTTTTGGTCAGAATTCATATTTGTGGGTTTTGAGTTGATGAAGGGGTTTTGGTGAGTATGGTCAGTGGTTTTATGCTGCATGAGCTATCTTACAGCTAACGTGGGTCAGGTTGTAAAGAACTTGTGCTCAAAAATGATTTCTTTGTCTTTGGATGTGTAGGGTCGCTTAGAGTCAACCGTGGTCAATAGCAAGGATCGGAGCTAGGCTCATGGAGGAGTTGAGGCCCAAAACGATCGAGGGTGCCGAGCGAGACGGTGAGCTCAAGCGTAGCAGGAGAAAGATGGATCGAGGATGTTGTGCCAAGGACGTGCAAGAGATAGAAACAACCTCTGGGTATCTTTCTGCACCCATCTAGGCACTTTGACAACAAGTTTATCAAGAAAAGCTGTTCTTGTTGATTTGGCCTCAAAGTGTGATTTCTTGATCCGAGGGTTTTTGATGTGATTTCTTTCATGTTCTTGCTTGTTGGAGTAAGTGGAGACATATTTAAAGCTATCTTGGCCATTGTCCACCCACGAGCATGTTGTATTCACCGATTTTGGATTTAGCTCGGTTTTAGTGCATTTTTCCTTCAAACTGAAAAAGATCTCAACTTTGGACATAATTTTTATGATTGTTTGTTGGAATAGGTTCCTGATATCCTAGAGTTGATCTCTACAAAGTTTCATACCATTTTAATTGACGGATCAAAAGTTATCTCACTTTTGGTGTTTGAAATTGGGCAGAAAACACTATTTATTGCCCTGATTTTACTGTAGCAGTGGTCAGACCGCCCTTATACTAGCTGTTAGACTGCCCAAGCCGGTCAGACTGCTGTTCGGAGGCCGGTCAGACCACTGGGAAAGGTTAGGTTGCAAGTTTTGTTGATTTAAGCTAGTTGGTTTGATTTTTAGCTGAGTATTCTATGTGTTTACACCTCTGCAGGTGTCTGAGAATAGAATCTCGAATACTTGGGGGAAAGTTTTGAGTTGGCACCATTCACCCCCTTTGTTGCCATGCGATCCAACACATTCCTCAAAATATAGGGTTTCCGAAGTTGTTGGACATTTTATTTTGTGGAGTCCCCCCTCAGAGACTGTAACACCAGATTGTAAAATTTATTATATATATCATCTCTCTCAAAGATCCTATGGATCTGCTATTAACATTTCTTCCAGCAACTACTACTGGACTAATTTTTTGGGATGCTCAGAAGGGTCACATGGGAGAACATCTGGATCTATGCTGGATTGGATGTGATTGTAAACTCGTAAATATACAATGATATTTTTTATATTGAATGTGTAGCATGAGTTTCCAAATACGTCTTGGATTTTTAGTACTTGATTATTCAACAGAAACACCTATTCAAAGCTTGCAGTAAATCCTCCAGATCACTGGCAAAAAAACACGTTCAGCTCCCTTAATTAATGGTAGACTGAAGAGTTATATAGTCGGGAAGAATATCTGGTTGATGATAGTGGCGCCTTGGGGCATGTAGATACAAGCAAGACCAAAGATCTGGAAGGGAGAAGAGAACAAATCAAAACATTATGGTGTTTTAAAAGAGCGGAAATAATCATGCTACTGTCTACCAACATATGTTCAATAGGTTTACAAACATGTGAAAACATGAATCTATGAATTTTTAGTAATTTTCAAAATTTTATGCTAAATTTTTAAGTAGAGAGATAATTCTTGTGAAGTAACATAGCAATTTCTGGTAATTAAAATAAAATATAAAGGACTAAATAATTGTAACTACAAAACATCTAAGGTTAAACTTGCAAATTTCCATAAGGTGGAAGCCCTAAAACTTAAAATTGAAAGTTACATGATTTATATGCAAGAATGATAGCCGGAAGAGACAACTTACTGAATAAGTCTATTTGACACTTCAACTATTGACTGAGTCTAAAAATCAACCCCCTGACTATAAAGCTAGGTATTTAACACTCCAATTCTCAAAACCACTCACTTTCCATCTCTAGGCTAGTTTTATCAATGATTTTCACCATGTTAATGATCACATCACTAGTATTTGCTATGTAGACAACCATGTCAGTGTTGAATCACCTTCTAGTCAGCTATACATATATCTTATGAAAAGAAATTCTATGGTTCACGATATTTTGGGAAAAAAGTAGGTGAGATAGTTGACTTGAATCACATTGAGATGATTTGTAAGTCATGTCAACGTATCCAAACTCCAAATCACCAAAACCCAGCCAAAAACCACAATGGTTTTTGACGATGGGGTGATTTACTTGGTTTTTATAGTTGAAGGATGTCAAATGTCTTGTTTTAGAGTTGGAGGTTCATTTTTGGACTTGACAAGAGTTAAGAGGGTAAAATGGATTTATTCATATTTTAAATAAACCAAGGACTTATGAGAAAATTTCAAAAAATAGAGGTTTTTGTTGTAATTTTCCCCACTTTCGAATCGGATCCCATTCCAAACCGAAATTGATCTCGCCAATGTGGGATTCCAAGGCCCACAAGGGCCCATGCAATTGGCGCTAGGGTTCCTAGCATTTCTTTCCTCATATACTATCTAAATGTTGGATGTCAGCCATGAAAGAGGGGAGTTACCCCAGCCAAGCTTGCCATGTGCCTGTCCACGCCATCTTCGAAGTGCGGTCCTTGCCATTGATGCAACATGTTCGTCTTTGTCCTTCATGCCAATATTTTAAGAGTGGATCTTACCAATGATCTATGACGTAGGAGTGAACAATCACACGCTTAACACGCAGAGCATTTATATAGGTTCGGACCTCTTCTGGAGGGTAACAACTATGCTCTTGTCTACTCATTATTATTATACTCTTATCCTCTTCCTATGCGTATGAGCCTCCATATCATATCAGAGTTAAATATGAAAACAAAGTAGATGAATCTCTTAGAGTGAACTAAATAACAACGCCAAACAATCGCAATAAGCGAGATTTGGTAAAATTGACCATAAATTCCTTAAGCGCAATCTCAAAAGAGTATAAGTTATTATCGCTTTCTCACGTCCCTTTGGAACTTTTTAGGACTCTCGAATCCTTACCATATACAAAAATCTAGTGTTAAAAAATAGTCTAGTCTCTAATCCTATTATGCATCTCTTGCTTTAAATGAATTGGTTTATGGGCACCCTTGATAGGTTTATATAATGTCCCACTAGATCTCCTCTAAAGACAAGTAGGAATCCTACTCTAAAGATAAGTAGGAATCCTAATTCAATAAGGATTCATCCAAGAATCCTTGTAGCTCACATATCTAAGTCTTAGTAGGATGGGATATAAATCACCATACTCAACAATCTATACCTTGACTCTTATCTGTAAAAGTCACAGTACTCATCCAAGAACTTGGTCTAAGTCAGCTTCGCCTTTTTTTCTTTTCTTTTCCTCTCACCTTTGGGAGTGCCCTATCATAGGGGTTCATACACATTACTGCAATATGAATGTTAGTGTCCAGACTAACTTGTCTGGGTCCTCTACCTAAGAGCCCCTTTATTGTGTAGTTTGTTTAACCACACTTTATATTCGTATAGCCCTCCATGCTATAGGTTTGTACCACCTTCGAGTTCAACCTACTGATCGTTACCACATGGTTGGTCCCATCATGTCTTTCTTCTTTTAACAGCTCACACTTTCGCCTTTGCAACTGCTAGAGTTTGCAACCATATTTGTAGTTCTGCATATAACTATAGATAAAATCTCCATACCTACCATTGATGACATTGTATCCTTTTCCTGGCGAGACTTTTTACTAGACCTCCCATGGATTACTCTTCCATTATGATTACCTATCAATTGATATCTTCCATTGCTCCAAATATTTTTCATGATTACATATCCTTTGCATGTAACTCTCATGATAGCACCTCGAAGTGATACCTTATAGCCTTCAAGTTTAAGCGATCTCACAGATATTAGATTCTTTTTTAAGCTACAAACATACCAAACTTTCATCAATGTGCGATATGTTCCATCATATATCTCTAATGTAACCGCTCCCACCTCAGTAATTGCATACTCTTTGCAATCTGTCAAGTGAATAATTCCATGTGCCTAGTGTAGAGATCTTTCATCAAACATCTCTATTGCCAAACACATCTGGCCTGATTGAGAAGTACCTGATTGACTGATGATAAGTACATCCGAATCATCTTTCGCTACCCAACTGAGGATGCATCCCTCGTTTGCTTCAAACTTGGACAGTCCTTTATCTTGTGACCTTCCTCATCATGTAGATAGCATAAACATTTTCCCTTGCTCTTCTTCTTCTGTGACTTTTGCTTTTGCTTGTAGCACCTACGACAACCAATGCTTGATCACTTGATAATGAACAATTTGATGACTTCTTCAAGGAGTCCACCTTCAATAGATATGCAACTGCCTCATTGAAGATGAGAGTGCTTTTCTGATGAGAATATTCATCACCAATTGCTCTCATGATGGTGGTAGAGATAAAACCAAAATGATGATCTTGTCGTTCTCCTCAATTTTCTCATCCACACTAGTCAATTATGTAGTAAATTTGTTGAAAACATTGAGATGGTCAACAAACCATATGCCTTCCTTCATATGCAACATGTACAATTTCTACTTCAGCACCTGCTGGTTTGTTAGTGACTTTGTCATATACATTTCTTTTATGTTGCTCCATAATTTTTTTGGCGAATTTTCTTTTACCACTAAGTACTTTACCTTATCGGAGAGACAAAGACGAATATACTAATAACCTTCTACTCTATCACTTTCCAATCTTCAATGAACGTCTTTTTCAGTCTATCCACTTCAAGAGCAGTGATTAAGCCATGATAGACAAGGATATCCTTTACTACATATTGCCGCACATTAAAATTTTTTGCGTCGTCAAATTTATCTACTTGACTCCACATTGTCGACATCAATCTTGATTTTATGTCACTTGACACTTTGCCAACCTTTTAAGAAATCAAATTAATTTGGTATTGGCTCTGATACCACTTGTTATACTCTGACACCCTTCCTTATGCGCAACAACCACCAGATCGGATCAGAGTTGCGAGATACGGCACGAGCGTGCATGGTGTCAATAATAAAGTAGATGCATCTCGTAAAGAGAACCAAATAATGACGATAAAACAATCACGGCAAAAGAGAAAGATTTGGCAAAGTTGACCGCAAATTCCTTAAGGATGACCTCAAAAGAGTAGAGGAGATTATTGCTCTCTCACAATCCTCTCAAACCTTTTTGGATTATCTGATCCTTGCACTATATAAGAATCTAGTGCTAAAGAATAACCTAGCTTTTAATTCTCTCATGCACCTCTTGCTTTGGATGAGTTGATTTGTGGCCTAGGTTCCTATGGCCACCCCTTATAGCTTTATATAGTGCATCCACTAGTTCTTCTCCAAAGAGAAGTATGAATTCTAATACAATTGAGATTCATCTAGGAATTCTTGTAGCATATATCTCCAAGTTCATAGTATGATAGAATATAAGTTACCATACTCAACAATTATAATGACAAACTAATTACAATTGGGGGAGGGGTTCGTGAGCACCGATCGGGAGATCAATGCACAAGATTACAAACTCTAGCCTACTGCTATGAAATTACAATGACACAGAGTTGATTGTCTCATGCTTGTGTTGTAGTTGTCTCTGTTCGACCAGTATTCTTATAGCATTGAAGGGGCAGTTGTTCTGGTTAAAGAGATGCCTTGTCAGTTGACAGAGTTGACGCACAACCCCTCTACATATTGTGCCAATCTTCTTCGTTTTCATCAAGCGACACCACATCTCCCAGGCTTGGTAGGGGCCAATTTGTCCGCAAGTGCCACGACACAAGGATGACAATGCGGGGCACGCCGGTGGCGTGATGCAGACAAGCACAACAGTAGTGTTGCAAGGCTGGTCCCATGGAGCTCCGCTGAGCACTCCAACAGAGTTCACGGTGTGGTACCGACAAAGCTTGCCGACGTTGACTCGACTTCCTGAGAAAATATGTTTTTTTATTTGTACCAACACACGGACGTTGTATAAAAAACCAATCTAACCATCACATCCACGTGGAAAGGACATTCCACATGTCACTGGTGTGGGACAGGGAAAAAAATTCGGACGAAATTTCGCTATTTCGCCGAAATTTCGGTCCTTTCGTCCATGGGCGAATTAACCCTTTCCCGGTCAAATTTTTCGGGAATATTTGAAATCGGCCGGCGCAAGCCGCACCAGCCCAAAACACGCGGCCCACCAGGCGGTCCAGGCAATGACCAGACTCCCCCCGCGCCGCACTTGCGCCATCGCTCTCCCCATTCTAAACCCTAACCCCAGTCGTCTGCTCGTCTCGTCCGGTCGTCCCCTCGTCCCAATCTTGCACACCTCGCACACGAACTGCGCACCCCCTTGTTGCAGGTTCTCTTCCTTCCTAATCGCATCCCTCGTCCCTCCCCATCTTACGGAGCACCGAGCGGCGGCGGGCGGGCAAGACGGGGAAGAAGAGCGGCGGGCGGCGGCCATCACCGAGCGGCGGGCGGTGGCCAATCCCCATCTCAGCGACTCCGGTCTGGTGCTCCGGCTTCTCAGCATCAACAAGGACATGTACAACAATGACAGGTGCTACTGATCTTAAAATACTGGCCCATCTTTTGTTTAAAGAAAACATATATTGCTTGAAGCCTCGAACTATATACTGCTCATTGATCTACTTACGCACTGAGTTCATTAATGTGCTCAGAAGCAACTGCATAGACTGCTCATACTTGAACAGAAAACATGCATGAACTCATTTGCATATACATGAATTGTGCGTGTTGTTCCTTGATGGAGCATAACTAGCTAGAAGTTTAACATGCATGCATGCATATTTGCAGGGTCCATGAGATCTGTGCAGCCGCCGCGACTTTGCCGTGGCTCAAGCCCGAGGAGTACCGGCTTCCTCTGACAGACGCTACAAATGACTAGCTAGAGCATGCATTTGTCCGTGATTCCTGCATTGCAACCATGAGAAGAAAGAATTTGGGGCTAGCTACTGGTCCGTACAGAGCTGCCATGTGTACATCTCATGTAAGAAAAATGGATGGATGTAGGCTGTGATTGTAGAAGACGAGAAACGCTCATTTGTAGCATCTTTATTTCCTAATCTTAATTAGATTCTGTATGCGCATCAGCCGAAATGCAGCCGAAATTTCGGTTTTTTCGTCCCAATTTCGGTTGTTTTTCGTCCAAATTTCGTTCAGATTTCGGCCATTTTTCGTGCTGCATTCGCACGTATTCCGCCGTAGCATTTGAACGGCACTCCAAAAATTTCGGACGAAATTGTGACGAAATTCCGTCGCTTTCGTTTCTTTCGCCTGACGCCGAAATTTTTCTGGAAACGAAAAAGTTTTCCCTGGTGTTGGACCCAGCACACCAGGCCAGGCCAACATGTGCTCTCCAAAGTCCAAGCTGTACTGTGTTGTGGTTTAGTCTCATCCCCATCATTCAATTTTGCTACCAATTCCCATCAATTCCCAAGGACGACAGAATCCACAAAAGAAATCCTTGCTTAGCTCATTCCTCCTCGTACTAGGGCTGTAAACGAGCCGAGTTCGAGTGAGCTTGGTCTTTCAGGCTCAAGCTCGATAGAAGCTCGAGTCGAGCTTGAGCTGAGCTTGGGTTGGGGTCCAAATCTAGACTTGGGCTCAAGCTCAGCTCAGCCTAAGTTTGAGTAGGCTCGAGCTCGGCTCGTTAAAGCTCGACAACAATTAAAATAATTTATTATGCAATATTTTTCAATAATAAGAAAATTTTGAGTTCGAGCTCGGCTCTAATAAGCTGGATAATAGTCAAAATAATTCAAACATACACTAATTTTCAACAATTGATCTTCAGAGGAAATTTTCATAAGTTCAAACTACTTGCCAAAATTTATTCAAAAAAATCACTTTGAGTTCTCAAATAGTCTGATACAAAGTTATTTCTTGAAAAATTTTCCCCAACAAGGACTTTGTTTTTCAAAATAAAGCCTAAGGGTTAACTTTGAGGTGTTACTTCGGAAAGAACTATGTTGGTAAAAACCTATTTTCCCTGTCTGGTTTTATTACCCACGGTTAGAAAAGTACTTCTTTTCTTACAAAATAAAATATAGAGAAGAATAAAAAAAAGTCGTAAGTAAAGAAGATAAATGTATGTAGTGAACACACAAAAATGTTGGTGGGTTGCAAGTCGATCATCGGACATGATAGTGTGAATTCTGGAAAAATAAAAAAAAATTGGTGGAGCTTAAAGGATTAGATTGACTAGATTGATGAATTAAATTATTCTTGGAGAATTAGGAAGTATGAAAAAAATTGCGGGAGTACAATATTGATAAATAACACAATTCCTGGGAGAAGATTACAATAGTGGAATAATGGAATATGATCGAGCACTAGAGGGATTAAGTGAATTTTGAGAAATTGGAGATATGGTAACAACTACCAGAATATAGACTTAATTAATAACTTTATTCTCAGAAGATGTTGATAATAATGGATTAAGTTGGAGATAGATAGTAAAGATTTAGGTTGATCACTGGAGGAGCAAAAATTTTGGATTTGAGTCAATAACCCAAGATTGGATTATTAGGAAGTCATGATACAAAGGATAACGGTGGATCTAAAATAAAGGATACTAGATTTTCATTAGAATAAAGAGCTGATTAAATTGGCAGATATCAGACCTAAGATTGGATTTATAAATTGATGGTGGAAAATTCAGACTCATAAGAATTTGGTAACCCCGATTCGATTAATAAAATTTTGGATGATGCAATGGAAGATTATATATTGGTGGATCCAAAGTAAAGGTATTGGATTTTCATTGGATTGTAGAGTTAACAAGTCGACAAATAATGGATCTGAGATTGGGATTATACACATAGTGAAATATGAGATTTGATTCACAAATTTATGTCAGAAGTTAAAGATTTATGCGAGAATTAGATAACCATGGCTGGATTAATGAAATGGTGGATGACGCAATGCAAAAGGGTATGGTCGGTGGAACAAATAAATGATGACACTTGCTGTTTGGAGTTTAGACAACAATAATACCGTGACTAAATAATGAAAAAGGATAGCCTAAGTGCACTTTGTGAAAGTGGAGGTTAAATTATTAAGGCCGTTGGATTCAAAGCCTTATGTAAACAGATTGGAATACCTTTATATATATGTATATGTATATATATGTATATACATATATATATATATACACATATACACATATACACATATACATATATACACATATACACATATACATATATATATATATATATACACATATACATATATATATATATATATATATATATATATATATATATATATATATATATATATATATATACACACATATACATATATATATATATACACATATACACATATATATATATATATATATATATATATATATATATATATATATATATATATATATATATATATATATATATAGGATATTGAAATGGGGCACCAAGCCTCTCTGTCGTTAGATTGCTTTTAGATGCGTGCGAGTGCAATATATTAGGTAAACCTATTAAGATTCATTAATTCAAAAGGCATCAATTTGGAAAGGAATCAATTATGGATGGAAAGTTTTAATTATGGAGCTTGGGCACCATGGTGCACTTTTATTTTGCCTATATATATATATATATATATATATATATATATATATATATATATATATATATATATATATATATATATATATATATATATATATATATATATATATATATATATATATATATATATGAGAGAGACCATGTGGAGGTGACCCCGTGTGTGTGATGAGTAATTGACGCGTGTTCTGAAAAGTTGGAGTTTGGTTTGTGTGGTTCGTGCCATGTCGTTGCGTGGTGCAGTCGGTTTCGGTTGGACCTGGTCGAACGTGCTTAGGATGCTTATTCTCTTGATTCGACATATTTGGGTTTTTTTCGTGCTTAATACTCTCTCTAATGCAATTGTGTGATTACGTTATCTCAAGCGGTGCTATGTGATTTGTTTCTTGTCTGTGATGGCTGCAGGACGTTGAGGCTAAGTCGTGGTGAGGCACAGAATGACCGAACTAGGCACAGGCAGTGCCGAGGTCAAAGCGGTTGGAATGTGCCGAAGACGGCGAGGACTCGAGGTGGTTGCGAGACTTGGACGGCAAGAAATGAGGAAGCTTCTCGGAAAGTGCAGGAGGGGTGTTTTGGTAAAAGCGCAAAGCTACATGAGGAAGCGGGTTTTGGTTTTTAGCTAGCGGGTAAAGCGAGTGAGAAACCCGGTAATCAAAAGCTATAAATAGGAGGGATGTCTCCTGGTGGCTGCATGGCTTTTGTGAGGTTGTTAGGGTTTTTAGAGGTTTATTTTGCTTTTCTGAGCAGTTGAGGAGTGGGTGGAGAGAGCAGAAGGTGGTTGTGTCTGGTCTCCTGTGTGTTCCCTGTTCTTGTTCTCCATCTCCTGCGTGTGTTTGCTCTAAAATAAGAGATGTAGAGAAATGGCATGAACTGGGTGTAGAAAAGAAACTCATGTAATCATTCATCTCTTCGTATCTATTTGAGTTTATCTGAGTCTGAGATGCTTTGATTTCTTTTTTCCTGTGTGCCTCTGTTCTTTTTGCCTCCTTCTGTTCTTCTCGGTTCCTCTTGTTGTTAATACGAGTTCTTGTGAAAAGCTGTCTCAAATTGCTGCTCCAAGCTGAAAATCGGCCTCAAGGCCACTTGGCCAAGTTCATTTTCAGGAGCAAAAATCAGATTTAATGAGTAATTCCTTCTCTTAGATGTGCGCCTCAAAATCCTCTGTCTAGGGTTTACTGTGCAAAAAGCAGAGTATTTTAGTGCACTTGTTGTCTTGGCAGGAAAATTGTCTCAGGCTTGTGTTTTCTCTTTGATTGGTGATTTCTTGTCAAGATTAAGAGCCTCCTGTGCAGAAGACTAAAGGTTTAAAAGAAGTTTGGATCTTGTCTGGGCTCCTGGTTTCTTTTCGGCAATTACAATGCTTCCTGTTTCTTTTGTTCTCTGTTTGTGCTTTCTTCTCTCAGAGGTCAATATTGTTATTTAGACTAAAGTCATGTCCAAAGATCCTGAGAAGAGCAGCAAAAGTTTAGTGATTTCTCTGTTCTAGCCTCTCTTTCGGTATTTACTGTTTTTGTGCCTTTTTGTCAACTGGCCTCTGCAGTCCCTGTGTTCCAGCCTCTAAGCTTTCCTATGCTTAGTAGCAGCTGTGTTTCAATCGGTATTTGGTCTGCCGAAGCTAGACTTCATATTCTGAACTGCTGTCCTTGTTATGATCAGCTCTCTGTTGTCGGCAGTTGCTCTAATTTCAGTTTAGAGCAGCAGTCGGTTGCTTCATTCCTGCTCCGTATATTTCTCTGCGAACTGATCTTTCTTTCCTTGATTTACTTCCTGAGTTAGTTCAGTTATGTTGTTTGAATTCCTGTCTTGAGAAGCAGCTATCTTTTGATCCTTTGTCTCCTGTTTCGTTTGCATTAACTGGACTATCATCCGGTCTGACCGGACAATTGCCAGCGGTCAGACCACACGTCCCTCTCCGGTCAGACCGGCAGTGTTATTTTGGCCCAAGTGTCTGTCTGCAGAAATGCTCGTTAGTTCAGTTTTCCGTTGTCTTTGCCTGCTGTCTCATTTTTCTTTAGTTTTTGTTTTCGGCAGCATAAGAAGTTTTCACTGTCTTTGGTTAACAGTTCCCAGTATTCTCTCTAGTCTGCTCTTGTAGTCTTTTTCGGCCAGCTTTGCTATTCTGCTTGTTTATCTTCTTTTAGGTCATTCCTCTCCTTTCGATTTCTTTTGTTTGTTGCCTAGTAGTTTCTGGTTGTTCAGTCCTGTTTTTGTGCTGCTGCTTGACTCTTGTTCAAGTTTTGTTTTGGCTTTGCGGGTTCTAGATAGCATCTGCTCTCAGTCTTTTTCCTACCTTCAGGAATGAAAATTGAAAACCAAGTCTGAAAAGAAAGACCTTGTTCCCGATCAGATCGGCCCAATTCATGCACTCTCGATTATTTTGCTTATCTTTCTATTTGTGATCTGTTTATTGCCTGTGAGCATTTATCTTCTTTTTTTGTAGCTTCTATAGCTAATGGAGAAGTCGGTGAGGATACTCTGGGGCGGATTTTAAAGGCACCATTCACCCCCCTCTGTTGCCATTTCGGTCCTACAGTTGGTATCAGAGCCGGTTAGCTCTTCCTCGTAGATCTTAACTGGTCTCTTGAGCCATGGCAACGGATAAGTAATCCACCAAGCCCCCGATCTTCAATGGGATCGACTATCCCTTCTGAAAGAGTCGGATGGAGACCTACATACATGCTCAGGGTTATGCGATCTAGCGAAAAGTTAAAACGCGATATGTTGTTCTTGCCGATGAGAACATCAATGTGGCAAACATGCCCGATGTTGAGGCGAATGCTAAGGCGAGGAACACCATAATCCAGGGTTTGAGCCGAAGCGAATTCGATCGCATCTCTCATCTGACGTCGGCCTATGACATCTGGGTGACCCTCGATGCTTACCATGAGGGCACCACCCAGATTAAGACGGTTCTATAGGACTAGTTCATGAAGATAAAGTGGTCTTATCCTAATCAGACTGTGTGTATGGACCCTGCGCCCTCTTATGTGTGCTCCCCGAGTAGACGATGTATTGTTGCAAGATTTTATTTGGACCCTGTGCACTGCCTTCTTGCCCTCGGGCGTCCTATTTTGTAGTCATGGGGAAAAGCTTGTTTTTGGAATTGTGTGATTTTTGTATCACCCCAGCTTCTTAGGTGTGCTCTTTTAAAGTTAGAGTGGGATTAGATTACCTTATCCCCACGACTCAATCCTTATCTCATGCTATTCCCTCTCACCCTGTTTGCTGCAAACCAAGTCAGATCTGCCCAAGCAAAGTGATAGATAGCCAAAGCCAAGGCAATTAAGGACAAGTGGAGCCTTCATCGCTTTCCAACAAAAAGCTTCAACCAGCACGAAGATCAAGCCTCAAGGCTCTGCTCTGCTAATATTCTCTCCTTACCTACCCATAGGACCCATCATGCCTGGAGCTCGATGAGACGAATAATGATTAGTGACATTTATTTTAAGGGGGGTAGTCAGAATGTGAAGTAATGCAGGAAGTCTACAACCGTATAACCAATAGACGGTGCGATCATTCCATTTTACAAAAGGTGTGAAGACGACGAGGTTGAAGAGCAAGCGTCTGGAAGACAATGATCTATCCGGAAGAATAATGTCGCCCCCTCCCCTTTTGCCTTCTCTAAATATTAATCTAGTCCTATGTAGATTATTTTCCTTCCCCCTATGCCAAGGAAAAGATCGGTATGTTGAGCCAAACCCTAGGACCTAATGCTAACCATATTGACCCCACCTCTAATCCTTCTACTCTACTGGAATCTCGGGGTCGAGATTTGTCGGAACTCGGAGTAACGACTCCTAGATCCTCTGTGTAAATCGCACTAGTCCAGGATCAGCAAGTGCACATTGTGCAACAAAGATATATATCAATCACAAATGACCATCTATATTAAATAACGGAGGACGGCCTTATGGCCAAGTCTTACATCAACGCCCATTGGCAAAGATAAATAAAGCAAATAGCTGCGGAAGCAAACTAATAAAAGCGAAGCCCAAGCCTGCCCACAGGCAAACGACAGTAAGACGCGGCCTACTCGTCCAAGTCTTCACCGTAGTTGACGACATCTTCCTCTATATGGAGATTGCAAGGTGAGTACAAACCTATACTCTGCAAATCACATGGAGAAATGCAACATAATGATAAAGGCTTCAATGAAAGACTTATAGGGTTAGTTTGCATAAAACAGTATTTAATGAAATATAGTAGATAGATTGAAAATACTGAATTTAATACAATAAGTAAAAACAATAGTTGTAATTAAAAATAATACCGTCAGTGCAGGCTTCGACCAAACACCAACCTATCCACGGGCATCCTACCCGGACCATCTTTTCGAAAAGCTCACGTATGGATTCCATCCATCCACACGCTTTCACTGTGCAACTTTGATGGATTCCGTCCATCCACCAGGTTTCAATCTCTCACGGATTCCATCCATCCGTAAGGTTTTCATCTCTCGTGGATTCCATCCATCCACAAGGTTTTCAAAAATATTTTTGAAAAACAAAGTCTAATCCATGAAAAACTTTTACTCAGCATGCCCATGACCGTGGGCACGGCTATCCAGGATAGATTATACACTCTGCAGAGGTTGTACAACTTTACCCACAAGACACGATCATCCCTTTTTACCACTAGATTACACATTTCCTTAGGTGTGCGGTGGGGAGTCATGACAAGGCATTTACAATGCAAAGCCTTCAACCTGGCCAAGCCAACTCTAAGGTTTCACCCCAGAAAGGAATCCACCAGACCGGGACTCCCTTTTGAGCCTGAGCGAGACTTCTCATAGCTACAACCACGTTCACCCAAGTGGGACTTCTCATGGCACCAACCACGCCCACTTTCAACCTACGACTTGACTCAGGTTGGGACTTCGTAAATTATTCAGCCAGGGCTGTCCCATACCAGCCATGTGGTAGTACGATAGGGCTTTGCAACAGTAGCTCACAGACCGGTCTTTAATTGACTTAAGCCCAACCACATACCCCTGTACACGACAATCAATCCTGTGGCTACAACCTACAGAGTATGCCTGCACCCACAAATCTAACAAATTGCCTAGTCTAAACCAGTTTTTATATTTTGTTTTCAAAATAATTTTATAATCCTTCTTGACTCACCAAAGTCAAGAGTACATTTAGGAAATCATTTTATGTGAAAAGGTATCCCAAAACCAAGATTATATCTAAGCAGTCTAAGCATTTAATATAAAATCTCTCTAGCCAATACTAATGTACCAACTAGAGTTTGATCTAGGGTGACAAGGTACCGAGGAATTCAATATCAATGGAGGAATTAACAAGTAGGTAATAGCTAAATTTAAAACTGAATTGAAATACGTTGAATAGAAATATGCATGCAGAATAATTTAAAACAACATAATTTTTATTATGAAATCTGGAATCAACATGATCAAGGAAAGTGACTTGCCTTGTTCTTCAACTTGGTGCAAATCTTCATCGTAGAATTTCCCGAATCGTCGAAGTCTACACGTGAAAATAACCCACCAAACTCAAATAAATTCAACTTGACTTCAAAAATTTGAATTGAGGCCAGAAATGGATAAAGGGAAATTTTTGATGAATTTAGAAATTTGAATGGGCTCAATCGGAGTTAGGATGAAGAAGAACAGGCTCTAGAAAGTTTAAAATCAGAGAAAAAGAAAAAAGGATTTTCTGGAATTATTTTTCTAAAGGAAATTGATTTATGACATCAGCATTGCGTCAGCCCTGGGAATTTTCTTTTTTTTTCCGGACGAATTATTTTTGTACTGGAATTTATGATGAGAGGTTGACAGTGGGCCTCGGGTCTATGAACCGAGTTAATGGACTCGCGGGGGAGCTGAGGTGGCAAGGGGTGTGCGGTGGCGCCGACTGGGCAAGAGGGGCTGACGCGGCGCCGACGTGGTGCTGACGGTGCGCCACACCACCTGCCATGTTGGCACGGGTGGCAACGCCGGCCGGAGGCGCACGGGGGGCAGCGAGGGCGGAAATGGGGAGAGGAGGCTGAGGGGAGTGCGGCGGTGGGGGCGGAGATTACCGTGGGCGACCGGAGATGGCCGGCGAGGAGGGGAAAGTGGGGGCAGCGCTCGGGTGGCGGCGGGGACGGCACTCCGGCGGCGTTCGGACCCAGAGAAGAGGCGCACGAGCACGGCGGCGAGGCGGGGGAGCCGGAGGGGTTGATGGCGAGGTGAGAGGTGGACTGAAGCGACGGCGATTCCTCGTTGGACTTGATGGCGACGGCGGTGGCAAGGGCGCGCAACGCGGGGAAGCTCAGGGGCTCGGGAAGAGGAATGAAGGGTGGAGGGAGGCTGTGAGGAAGGATGTGGTGCTCGGGGCTTTTATAGGCTCGGGGGAGGGGCAGGCCCGGTGTGAATCACTCACTGGAGGAGCGGCGATTACGGGCAGAGATCGTGCGGGGAAGTGGGGGTGTGGGCGCGCGGATGGCGGAGGCGGGCGCGCGGAGTGGTTGAGAAGAAAGGGGCGGAGCGGCGCACGAAGAGAGAGGCGGAGCAGCCGGGAGGTGCAGACGTGGGTGCAACGGCCGGCGGTGAGGAGAGGAAGACGGGGCCGCACTGGGAAGATGCGCCTGACAGGCGGGCCCCGCGCGCAGAGAGAGGAGAGGGGAAGGCGCGGGCGGTGAGGATGGAGCCGCGTGGCAGGGGCGCGCATCGGGCAGCCGAGCAAGGGGCGATGGGTGGACGGGCAGATGGGGGCGAGCGGGGTGGCGTGGCGCGGATCGGGCCAGCCACGTGTCGGCCCGGGAGGAGGGGGAGGCAGGTTGCGAGCGACAGGGATCTGGGCGATGAATCTGGGCCGAACACGTGTCGGGCAGGGGAGAGGTGGAGGCGGGATCAGGGCGGAATTTGGCCGTCGCATGGCGGCAGGAGGGGAGGGGAGGGGAGGGGAAATTATTTTCTGATTTTAGTTTTTGATATTTAGAAAACCCTAGAAAATTCATTAAGCCTCAGAAAAATATGTAATTAACTCCAAAAATTCCAGGAAAATTCACAAAAGTTCTTGGAGACATTTTGGACTTAATAAAAATATTTTCAACTAATGTTGGTATTATATTTTCATACATAAAATACTTTTTAATTTCAAAATAGATTTTAAAACTCCAGAAAACTCAGAAAACCAAATAAAAGCAAAATAAATCCAAATAATTATTTTGAATTAGGATTTTAATAGAAAATCAAAATATCATTTTATTTAATAATTATTTTTAGGTTTTACTTAAAATACTTTTCAAATCAGATCACTACGCTTCAGCAATATTACTGGTCATGGTGGCAAAGAAGATGAAGATGTCAAGGGCTAGGTCACGAACCCCAAGTCAGCTGCCTGTGAGCATGTCTTGAGGGTCCCACCTGTGTGCTTCATTTCCGCTGCTGCATTTTATTGATTTCGGCCTAATAGGCCCGTGTGTAAGTTTACTATTATATTTACGCTTCTGCATGATCCATGTATTTTAATGTTCATTTCTGTATCTGTGAGTACTATCTACTGATCCAGGGAATAGTGCGGTGGAATCACAGAGGATTCCTGATTGTAAAATCTGGGTCCAACATCGTGTCCTCTGACTTCATTCTCCATGGTTGTAGCATTAGAAGTTACCACATTGTCGTTAGGATCTACGACCACGTTGTGGTCAAATCATCTAACTTTGCCCACCATGGTCAGTGCGTCGGTTACATAGTCATTAAGACCTACATCAGTGTTATGAGGATAGTGCACCATAAAGATGTCTTCCATAGGTCGTACCTCTACCGAGGGATCTCTGCTCCACTCCCATGTACTCTCCTCCTCGAACACAATGTCACAAGTCACCACGACTCGTCGTGTTGTCGGATCAAACATCTGATAGTCATTCATCTTCGAATCGTACCCAATGATCACCATTGGCTTGCTTCGATCTTCCAGCTTGGAGAGGTTAGGTGTGCTCATCTTTACATGTGCGACGCACCCGAAAGTGTGGAGATGACCCACACTTGGCTTGCGGTCGTAATAGGCTTCGTAAGGAATTTTGCCGATGATGCTATTCGTTGGCGCTCGATTTAAGAGATAAACGATAGTCGAGACCGCTTCCCCCAAAAAATCTCCTGGGACGCCCATGCTCTTCAACAGATACCTCACCATACTGATCACCGTTTGATTCCTCCTTTTGACCGCTCCATTTTGTTGAGGCAAGTAAGGTGCTGTCAGATAACGCATAATTCCCAACAGCTTGCAGTAGTCGTCGAACTCGTTCGAGGTAAACTCACCATTGTGGTCAGTGCGCAGAGCTTTCAGCTTTTTATGTTTTCCATCTCGGCTGCAGCCTTAATCTTCATGAATGCCTTGAATGCTTTGTCTTTGCTTCAGAGTAACGCCAGCCACATATACCTTGTATAGTCATCAACCAGCAACAGGAAGTGATGATTTCCGCCGTGCGTGGTCGGAGTGATTGGCCTACATATGTAACCGTGGCAAAACTCGTGACGAACGACTGCTGATACAGAGAGGTGGTCGGAAATGGGTTTTGATGTTGCTTGCCGATCAGACAGCTATCGTAGATGCGATCCACGTTCTCGATCATGGGCATGCCTTGCACCATCTTCTTGTGAGCCATATCCTTTAGATCATGGAAGTTAACATGCCCGTACCTAGCGTGCCATCTCCATGCTTCTTTTGTGCTCTTTTCTAGAAGGCACTCTAGGAGAGCTGGATTGATGTTCAAGGTGTACATCCTGTTCCTTGATCTATTCACATTGGCCAATAGCCACTGAGTTCTGTCTAGGATAGACATTACTCCTCCTTCGACCACAATCCTACAGTCATTTCCATCCAGCTGTCTGAGATGACATTGCTTCTCAGCCTGGGGTATAGTAAACATCCATGAGAATACGATGTTCACCCGTGGAACACTCCAACAGTACCAAGCCCCTTCCATGTATCTCCACAATCAAGCCATCTCCAAATTTGACTGAGCCTTTTATCTTCGTGTCAATCTCAGCAAACTTTTCAATGCATCCGATCATGTGCTTGCTCGCGCCGGTATCTAGATACCAAGTCTTGTTTTGGGTGCCGCTCAACTTTGGTGTCACCTTCTCTTCATGCAGAAACACATTTTTTCCGGCGTTGGGACTGTATGGATGAGTTCACACACTTCGATCATCAGCAGTTGGCAGTCGTCGTCATTCTGCTTCGCTACGAGTTTTGCCCTTACTCTTCAGTTTGGCTTTGGACACTCTTTTGCAAAGTGACCATACTCATTGCAATTGAAGCATTTGACATTGGTCTTGTCGAAGTCTAGTGGCAACCGTTCATCACCACCTTGATTGCCATCTCCTCGGCCACCACCTTGACCATGATCACGTCCTTGCCCTCTTCCGTTATGACCACCTCTTTGAGCGCTACTTGAGCCCTCGTTCTTCTTAGTCTTCGAGCTCCTCTCTTCCCTCTTGTTTTCGGCAAAGAGTAGCTCGTCTCCTCCATCCTTCGAGTGCCGTCGACCCTTGAGTTCTTCCTCAAAAGTTCTGAGACGACCGATCACTTTTGAGACTGACATCGTTTCAACATCACCAAACTATTCAATCATGCCGATAATCTGAAGGAATCGGTCTAGAACTGAGCTGAATAGCTTTTTGACCACATGGCTTTCTTCCAACTTCACACCGAGCAAATGGATCTCACCCACTAGCGTAGTGAGTTTCATGGAGTACTCGTTGATCAACTCTGAGTCTCCCATCTATAGCTTGCTTAGTTGTCGTTTGAGCACTTACGCTCGTGCCTTCTTGATGTGATCCTCGCCTATTCACATCTCCCTGAATGCGCTCCAGGCTTCTTTCGCCGTTTGCTTCTCAGCGATCGACATCATCACGTCATCTGGCATAGCTTGTGAGATGGCCACCATCGCGCCTTGATCCTTATCGTCGTTGTCATCTCCATCTTCGACCGCCAACCAAACCCTAGCGAACGTAAGATTAACTTCATCTTGATGGCCCATATGTCGTAGTTCATCTCGCTCAACATCAGGTATTGAATCGGGATCGTGGCGCTTCTTGTCGTCGACTTAATGAGTATGCTTGTCTTCGATGGATCAAGTATATCACCTGTGGTCTTGATGAGCTCTCCTGACTTCGACATATCAGATGCGTTGCCGGCCATCGCTTCGTCTCCTTAGGCTCTGATACCAATTGTTTGGTAAATTGCCCAGGAAGTCTAGATGAGTGATGGTCATCAACCTCTTACGATCACACACACACACGAACACAATTAGACACAAGTCGAATTTTGCGACGTGATGCTATGCGATGCGTCTGCGTCTTTTTCTTCTTTCTTATATAAAGGAGCAACATACACGACTTTGAAACCAACACGGCATACCACGCTGGGAATCCAATATGAAAACAGCTCGACTTTCTGTTAACGACCACTCTAAATCTAAACAAACTCTGACTTTTGAACCCTTATGACTAACGACTGTTATAATCTTTTTACGACTTACGACTACTACAGTCCTTATAACTTATGACTGCTACAGTCATACGACTTACGACCATTACAAAACTTGAACGTGGTCGTAGACTGCCGTGGTCGTAGATTCATCCAGATCTGAAGACAACTAGGTTAACTCCATCGTATTAAACAATTCAGCTGAAACCACGGTCGCGCATTATTTATCTCTGAATCCACTAGTAATCATCTGGCGCTTTCCTTTGCAGATTGAGCTATCTACACTCTAGAAAGATTGTACATCGGGATTTGAAAAGTGAAAACATGCCACTTGATACACAGCGAAACCTTAATATTGCTGATTTTGGTGCTGTTCGTGTTGAGGCTCAGAATCCGAAGAATATGACTGGTGCGACAGGCACACTAGGTTATATGGCCCCAGAGGTAACTAGACCGATCTCTTTAAATTTCTTCTCTTACAAAGTGATTTCCCAGTTAAAAGGAAAAATTCTCTGTTCTTCTCTGTGTGTATTTACAGGTTCTCTGTTTTCTTTCTGTGTATTAACAGGTTCTTGATGGTAAACCATACAGCAGGAAATGTGATGTCTACAGTTTTGGCATTTGTTTGTGGGAAATCTATTGTTGTGCATGCCATACCCAGACCTTAGCTTTGCTGATGTCTCGTCTGCTGTTCTTCATCAGGTTTGCCCTGTGTTCTAGATACACTCCATTTATGTTGTTTTTCCTTCCGTCGTATAATCGCAGAATGCACACAGCAAATAAAATTATTCCTACATTTGGGGACAAAATTGCAACCAGACATGCCTCATTGCTGCCAAAGTGCATTCGCGAATATTATGCGGAAATGCTGGGATGCAAATCTTGATAATTAAACGTGCTGATATGGAGAGGTGGTGCAGCTTCTGGAGGCTCTTGTCACAAGCAAAGGCGGGTGGTATGATACCGGATGGTCAGTCATTCTTATGCTTCACCAGGGCTCTCCCGGTACTCTCTTTCCTTATCTACATTTTGCCCATCTACAAGATTGGGAGCTCCAAAGCATGCTTCCCATTGTCACCTGTGCAGTCAGTGCTTACATACAGTCCTCCATGCATATGGTTGCCTTGCCGTCTTTGCATGTTCATTGCAGCTGTCATATGACCTTTGTGGTCAACACTCTTTTTCTATTCCAGTTTGATATTGTAACAGTAATTCTTAAGAGAGTAGGTGGTATTCACACATGTATTCGACAAGCGAGGTGGCAAGGTCACAGGTAAAGGCCTTGCATTCTTGAAACGTATACTTTTCTGTGTCCATTTGGTGCCATTGGTCAGTACGTGTTTTGAATTGTTTTTACTGTTCATACCCGAAATGAGTTCAGTAAAGGGCATAAAGATACTTGTGTTCGTCAGATGGCATGTTTATCAACCATTCATTTGTTCTGGTCATTTTGAGACATGATTGTGCTACTGTTTTTTCTCTGCCTTCATGTATGGACTGGACGTAAAGGAGCAGAATTGATTTTATTTTGTTTTTAATATAGGAACTATTTTTTGGGGTAAATTTAATATAGGAGCCATTGATGAGCTGTGACTTGTCCAATGAAAGCCTCAAATTTTGAAAATATTTTTTTAGTGAAACATATAGTGTAATACTGCAAACCCCTGAAACTGGCAACTGGCTGATTTCTGCACCAAAACTGTCTCCAAAAAAGTTTTCAGTAGTGCTATTATGGCTTTATCTGCGCATGCGATTTTAGGTGCTTGTGCTACAGCTTTGCAAAGTGATACCAGTTGATTTCACCTGACATGAGACAGCCTATCACATTTGTTATGATTCTGTCCTTATGCACTGCTCTGAAGCCTTCCATGTTCATGTGCTTAGCAGCGTGCGCTGAATATACCTGAAACTTTGTGAGCACATCACAGCAGTTCCAATAATCTCTCAAGTTTATACGCAACACGTACACTGCACAAATAAATTACTAGTTCTCCGTGGGAAAGATGAGTTTAAAGTAAAAGCAGGATCATGAAATTAATCACTGTCTACTTTCCTTACAGAATCAGTTCAGTGGTTGTGGGCAGTTAATTGATTGCAGCCTCGGCATGCTTTTGCCATTGTGGCTGGCGCTATCATGGGAGATGAGATGATAAAAGCCATGGATGCTTGTTACAATCCCTTGTCAAAATAAACGGTGCATACGTTGCGGCTCATTTCTCTCGTAACTCAAGCACTTTTCGCAAAGAAAAAGGCGGTGTGATCGATACTTGTAGTGATCGGTTGCTGTCATAGCCGCCAAGTTCCTTTCTTGATCTATTATTTGTTTTCCTGTCTCGAGAGCCCTTGTATGCCTTGTTATATTATACGCATGGAGAAGTCATAGGTCCTCGTCGATCTTGTTCTAGAGAAAAACATTCAGAATAGTTTGTCAGTTATTTGCGAGCTTATTGGAATATGGTCACAGACCTCTGTGGTGTACATCTGTCAGGGTGGTTCGTTTACCAACCTGAGAAAAAGAAATTAGAGAGAATGCATCCCACAGACCGCAAGACAAATGCCCCTCAAATGGTTGTTTACTGCAGAGATTTTGCCAAACAAATGTCATTCTCGAACCTCCTGAGAAGCAGCATTCTTGTATCTTGATCGGCCAGAAGGTTCACTGTGATTAGACATGTTGGTGTGAGGTTCTTTCTCCCAAATCAACCTTTTTTCGCCCTCTCTTTCTGAAGAGAAAGCCATGTCAAGCTTTTCACCAAAGAACAACATACGCATATACCATGAGGCGTGTGCTCACGGTATCCACATATAGAGCAGTAGTGCATGCACATACCCATCACTAGAAAAGATTGTTATTGTTTATCTTGCCCAATTAATGCTAACCCATGATTCACCAACGCTTTGGTTCAGCTATAGTTAGTTCACCCAATGACAACCATAGTTACTTAGGACAATTCATTCTGTTTTGATAGCTGAATGTTTTAGAGTTTGTTGCTACCTGTAGCTAGGACAATTCATTCTGTTTTGATAGCTGAATGTTTTAGTGTTTGTTGCTACCTGTAGCAAGTAGAAGTATGCTTTCCTGAAAAGAAGCACAAAACATGTTTATGTCTATGTCTATGACTATGTTACGTAGATTCTTGTGGTTGTTTTGCTATGTACTGATGCTGAATTACTGACTGCTACACTGCCATGATTCTACTCCGGCCCTAGCTGCCACACGTAGAGGTATACAAACACCGGACAAGATATGGCATGAGTACTTATGTATCGGCTGTTTTCATTAGTCCTATTCATTGTGTAAAAAGCCCCCATTAACGCCAATTAACCATCCACATAAAAATCCGTAATTGTTTTCTTTATCCACTGCAGAACTATTGCAGCTGAGGCGTCAGATTTCTGCCGCTTGTTAGGGCCTGTTTGGATCCCATGGGCTAACAACTAGTTGCTAATTTTTAGTTGGATCCAAACAGAGGGCTAATGAGTGGGCTAAAATTTAGCCAAAACCCCAACTAGTTGTTAGCCAACTAGTTGGCCAAGCCCAGCTAATGAGGGCTAAAGGACCAGCAGGATGGAAAAAAGACGCTGATACCCACGCTAACCCTCCCAGACCGCCATGCATAGGGGTATAACAGACTTTGTACTGAGATAGTAGTACTTATTAGTTCTTGGATCCAAACAGGACTGGGCTAATCTTTAGCCAGCTAACTACTAGTCAGCTAACAACTAGTTCTAGCTAACAACTAGTCTTAGTCCATCCAAACAGGCCCTTAATTAATTTACACGTTTTATAACTGCCATCCGCACCGATATTACTGCTACTGCAACCATAACGACTTTGGTCGCAAACATCCAGAGGATCCAACGAACAACCAAATAATTGTTCGACTTTAATTCCATAGGCTTCTAGGTTAATTTGGACAGTCTCACTTGTGATTCTCAAAGTTAAATGTTCTCAAAAGTTTATGTACCAAAAGCTCAAATAATTACTAGCTAGAGACTATGTGAAGAGAAGAAACTTTTAACGCAGCAGCAGTAGTTAGAGGCAGGAGCGCATGCATGCGTCATGCGCATTTTTGGCAGCAAAGCATCTCCAAAAGGTTTCAGAAACTTCAAGCTGCTTTTGCGCTCATCGTAAGCTATTAAGCTGAGCTGCCAAAGTCACGGCTTTAATTAATTAAACTTTTGTTTGGAACGTCTCACCACTGCCTTATCCATCCTGATTCGACCGGTACTGTAGATACCACATCAGCACATTGCATCGATTGTATAGTACACCAAGTCTAGAAGTGATCTCTTCAAGAAACTTTTAAAACAATCATTGAAGAAAAGGAAAATTAACCTAATTCAATTATACATTTACAATCAATAAAGTCGTACTAAATCCTGATCAATGTAAAGAAAATCTAGATTGGTCACACGCTTGCAACAATATCACAACCATATATATATTTGCATATGCAGGGAGGAGCTCCTAAGAAAGCGTGTCAATCTTGTTAAACATAGGATATTCCAACTTAGTATCCGGCGGCGCTGGCTTTGACAAAATTTTTCAAATAAACTCGGCAGGTGAGGGCGTCATTGCTAAGATTTATGGACAGTTTGTGTCCTATTCAATGACCAGATCTGAAAGCGTAATGGCGTAAGAACATTTATATGACAGATAATGAGTCGGTGTTGACTACAAAATGTGCACGCCGTTACATCTATCTATATATTGTTCTATTACGATCTTATTAAAGCAAAACCCAAAGAAGTCATCACGTGAACTCTCAAATGCTACATAATTTCCACATTAATCGGAGAAAAAAGCGAAACGTATATACTGCTGATCGTGGTGGGTCCAAATTATAACAATCCAGATTAAAAGAAAGAGTTTATGTCAAGTACAATCCAAAAATAACAGAAATTTGGCATAAAAAATAAAATAAAATTAGTAATTTGATTCCATATGAACTTCTAAGTATAATGCCTCTCAAGGTAGAAATTTTCACATTAGTCAGATGAAAAAGAGAAAGATATACACTGTTGATCGTTGTGGGTTCAAATTATAGCGGTCTAAATTAAAAAAGGATCATGTCAAATACAATCCAAAAATAATAAAAACTCAGAATAAAAATTAAAATAAAACTATTAATTTTATTTTCATAAGAATTCTTAAGTAAAATCCTTAAATAAACATAATTTGGAATAAAAATTAAATAACTAAAATTAAGAATAAATTAAATAAAATTAGCAATTTGATTTGTATATGAACTCTAATAAAAAATAACTAAATTTTTTTAAAAAATAAAAGTTATAACTAGGATAGCATGAATGTATCAAAAAAGAACACGAAAGAGTGCAATAGTGTCGGTTAATCTGTCCAGTAAGTTGATATTGACCTACAGAGAAACAAAGAGCTGAGGCAGCAGTGCAGAGAGAACAATATCATGCTTCTTAGTTACCTTAGCCGCTCGATGAGGACAATATCGTATTGCTTGCCGAAGCCATTGAAGACAAATGGTAGAGTTGAAGGAGCCAAGGGCCACGACAATGAGTAGTGAGCATCGACGTTGTTGAAAAAGTAAGTGGCCAAAGAAGCTCGATGATAGAGAAGCCCTAGCACAGAGGAGATAAAGCTTGTATTAAAGACGAGCTATGGACAACATGGGGGCAATCAGGTAGCTAGGAGTATGCCATCGTTGGTGAGAGGCACGATGTCATCGGCGATGGTAAGAAGATTCTCTTTATCATTAGACAACAACTAAAGCAAACATACTAGTATCAATGAAATAGGAGGTCGTCACGATTAGTGAGGAAGCTATAGCATTGAATTGGCCAATGCCGAATAAGTAGAGTGATCGACACAGAAGAAGAGGACATCGAGCATGTATAACATCATGCATGTGTATATACATGCATGCATCTATATGAATAGAAGCACATGTATACAAAAGCAAAGGAGCTAAAAGCTCGAAGTAGAGATGACACATCTATAGAGAATAGGTCCGGGGCCACCAAGGAGAGCATGACGGGTGTCCCTGATAGGGATAAGTGACAGTTGCACATGTATGCGTATTGATGTCGCAACAGTTAGCAGTAAGCAATAATTAGAGAGAAGTAAAAAATAACTATATGGTAGAGTATTGCATTGAAAAAGGTAGCAGTTGGGAGGGGTCGATTAAGAATTATGCTTGATGTTGGGGTTGACGTATAAAAGTTGCGGTGATGAGAAGAGATAGAAAAGACATAGTTCGGTAAAGCAGCTAGTGTGTGAGGAAGATAAATTCAAGGTTTGTCACCCTTATTGTATCGGTGTATGCGTGAGTAAGATACTTTAATACCATGTAAACTAATAAGAGAATTTGCCGCACACACAAGCAACATATTGCTTGATATTAGATAGAGGTACATGTGCACATATACATTTTAGAAAAGAATAACTAAAGGAGGAATAGGGCTATGCAGCTGTATGATCCATACATAATGGAGAATGGTTACGTTTCTAAGAACTCCTAATCACTTATTATGCTCAATGATTTTCTTTCATCATAGCTCATACTTTTAATTATGTTCCTCAATTTGTATTTTCCTTTGGGCTTTTATTGTCATTTTCAATGTTTATGATGTCTTAAAAATCTAAATAGCCTACGAGATACGTAAATATATTCTTAAGAATCTGAGTTATATTATTTGATACTATAAATGTTGAAATAAATCTAGCTACACAAATATGTGGCCACACTGCTAGCTGCGTTCTAATTTAAAGCTTCATTGTGATCAGGTGGCAAATCAACTCTACTATTTTTTTTTGAAAATCTGCAACTGTCCATGATCTTCTCGATTGAGTGTTCAATCGAAAATCAACACTTCTGGGAATAAAAAGTGGCACAACAAAATTCTTTGTTTCGCATGCTTCTTCTGCTCATTCGTCTTATTTTTTTTCCCGGACAATTGATACCATATCTGAATAAAACATTGAGAGCCTTCTTAGATACTGATTTAAGTCGTCCTAAAAACATCCCAAAGCATCCCCTCGTCCATACACCCACTAAGTTGACTTTGAAACAAGTAGATACTAGATAGTAGTTGATGCAAAACGATGATGCCTGTATGCTTTACGTATTAAAGATTTACATAGCTATTACTCCCACCGTTCCAATTATATAAATCATTTCAGAATTTTACTTTTGTTTTTCCTCCTTTCGAACAAAAATTCACCGTGATCTTAACAATTTCTATCCATCGACTAATATTTAACTGCAACAATTTGGTCGTAGCTAACAGCTTTTATTATGTTAAGATATGTTAATTTTGTCATTTTACGGCGCATTTAAATTCTTAGGTCGTGAGTGCGCGCAGCTACAAATACTTGTACTACTACTACATACAAAATGAAGGGATCGAGTAATACATTTTACTACTACATACAAAATGAAGGGATCGAGTAATACATTTGACTTTGTTTTATTAAAGCGTTACAAAATAAAAGTGAAAGCGATCAAGGTGATATAATATGGCATCCACTCTGGATGCAAACTTCACTACGGAATCATTTTCAAAGACTTCATCTTTAGTTGTGCTAAAAAAAAGCAACACGTTTCTCTTTTAGACCGACAACCCCATTGATCAAGAAGACCAGAAATTCGAATGAGACATACACTAATAAGTTTGACAGGTTTTATTTTTCCTCGTAGGGACATGAATGAATACTCTTTAAGTAAGGTTTTTTGCGAAGTCAAAATATGGAAATGAGGCAATGAACAAATCTGTTTCCAGTGCCTCTCGAGGCTCATCCGCTCATGTATCAGTTGGGAGAAGAAAATATTTTGAAGGACAAAACTATGCCCCGTATGGAATAGGGAAATCATGCATGTGTTTTGGAGGATTTACAGTGTTTTCTAAGCAAATTCGCGCGAAATTTGGATTTTCAAACACGCCAATATGCACAATGAACTCGATTAATTGTGCGTTTCGCGGGCACCATGCAATGCAGCTGCACCAAAATATCTACCCTGGCATCCAAATGTAAACACGAAAATTCCTTCCGAAAGAAAGACCCTGTCAACAACCACTACAACTACTCCAGAGGCCAATCAAACACAAGCTAGGCACCAAGAAGAAACCCATAAGTTAAATAGTTAATCACTCTCTCCAAACAATAACTAATACCCCTTCTTTTTAACTTGGTTTTCTAGAATCCGTGCCGTAATTTTGTAAAATTTGATTACTAATAAATTTCAAACTACATAGATTGATTATATAATAAATATATCATTAGTTTTGTAGTTAAAATATGCTCATAATATTATAATTTTATTAATATTTGTAAAAAATCAAAACATAAAAAAAGAATGAAGTGAGCAACATATATAAAGATCAATACACATTACACTCTCCCACTACGTGTACACCAAGACCAGACCACATCGTCGAGTCTAAAGTAAAACAGAGATATCGATCAGATGACATCGACGTAGGAGTCGCAGAACCCATCACCGATCATCGTCTCGGTGTCATGCTCGTCGACCAATCTGGACCCTCCGATCTCGAACCGCTCGATCCTGGCGCCTCGCCCGACCACCTCCTCGTCCTTGTCGTCGAACCCGACGCAGCTCCTCGCGCTGAACTCCCCGAGCTCCATGCAGCCGGCGAGTATGGCGAGCAGCTCCTGCTTGGGCAGGTAGGACTTGTCGAGGCACAGCGACCGTAGCCTGGGCAGCGAGGCCGCCATGGCTGCGGCGTCCTCCGTCTTGATGGACCCTGAGGTCTTGAGGCTGGAGAAGGACGGGCAGTGCAGCGCGAGCTGCGCGGCGACGGCGGGGAAGGAGGACGGCTTGGAGGCGAGATCGAGGTGCTCGAGGAGCCGCCACCGAGGGATGAGCTCCGGCAGGCGCGCTTCGTCGCCGGAGGAGATCTCGGGGAGCGCGAGCCGCCGCAGCCTCGGGCACTCGGCGGCGACGTGGTCGAGCTCGGCGGCCGGCGAGGCGAGGAGCGGCGGGAGCGCGAGCTCTTCGGCGGAGCCGCGGGCATGGGCGGCGCAGAGCCTGAGGAAGCCCTCGAAGGCGAAGCGGGCGACGCCGTAGCGGCGCGCGAAGGCGGCGGCGAGGGGGCCCCAGGGCATGAAGCGCGCGAGGTGGTCGTGGCGCAGGTCGAGCTTGCGCCACAGCGACGGGTCCGCCGCGGCGCGGCGCCACCAGCGGCACACGAGCGGCACGGCCGCGGCCAGATCCTCGAGCTCCAGCCGCCGGAACACGTGCACCAGGCAGTCCGTCTCCATCTCCCCCCACGCCGGAGGCGCGCTCCTACCCGTGTTCTCGTTATCCCCCATCCCCATGCAGGCCGAGTTCTTGGAGATGGCTTTGGTGCGAATAGCGAGCGAGATTAATGGTGTTCGGGGAGGTGTTTAATCGTGTGATTACTGGGATTGATTTAATATTTGAGGGCGATGGAAACAGAGGGCCGGGCCGTCTTTTATAAAGGGAGTGGAAGCTTCCGCCTGGGAGTTCGCTTTGAGATTAGTGAACGTGCTACGCAACAAACGGTTTCTTTTTTTCCCTTTTGTATTTCTTTTACCATTGTCATGGAACGCCGCCGGCTGCCGTCGACCATCGCAACGGAGAATAATCGTCGCCGGCTGCTGTGCCAGGGTAGATCGCATCGGAGGCCCGGCGCTTAGATTTGTTGGATCGCAAGTGCATGTGTATGTGCATGGCATCAAGCCTCTCTCTCCTGAGAGATTCATAGGAGAATAAATAGTGTTGCAAACAAAAATTCCAATGGAAAAGAAATGGGCGACCGGCAAATTAACGGTAGGTAGATGATGCATGCCACGTACACCCCGAGCGCGTGCGATGAATGCTGCGCGCTACTGTGCCATGGGCCATGTACACACTGATACGGTAAGTCGGACCACACGCACACGATCGCGACGACTCGACACGTGCAAATGCCTGCACTCATACACTACCATAAGAACTCGGACTCGTTCACGATCGTAAAGACTTGAACTCGTTCGCGACCACGAAGAACTTCACGAGACAGTAGATTTGTGCCGCACTGAGTCAACCACGACGCATACACGACTCGAGCCACATCAATGCCTCCAACGCGAGACGTGACAACTGCTATACATACTTGACTCATAAGCAAACATGTTTAACGAAAAATAAACTAGGTGCGAGGTGGATAAAAAACCAACACACACAAGAGCGAGCCCCACATTGTAAAGATACGCCAGCTGCAGTGCTTCTTCATGGAGACCACCGTACCAGGACCAGAGCTGACGATGACGACGGGCGCGTATAGTCGTGTTAATATGTTAATCGTGGGGTTTTATACGTCTTACCGAAACAAGCCACTTTTTTTTCTTGTTGATTTGAGACAATGGCTGGCGTACATGGCATTATTCAAGCTGCAACAGGTTGTTAGAAGAGTATGTCAACGCCGGAGGGAAAATCTTATCGGTACTAGTGGGTGCGCAAAATTTATGATACATTATTGCCCAAACATGTTTACTAAAACATCAAACGGTAATACCTGGTACGTTAGTATGAACCACTATTATAAAAAGATTAATACTAAACGCTATATCAAAAATAGTTAACCAAAACTGTCAGTATTACATATAATCACACATGGTTTTGATATAGACACCATCTGTGCTGCTGCCAGTGCTAAAAACTATCTGTGAAGACGCACTATCATAGACAGTTCATGGTGAAAATCATTTATGAAGTGTCACAGATGGTTATTAACAAGAACTGTCTGTGTTATTACCAAATATCACAGAAGGGTTTTTCTTTGAACCGTCTGTGATACTTCATAGACGGTTTGTATTAAAAACCGTCTGTGATAATTAAGTCATTACGGATAGTTTGTATTAACAACCGTCTGTGATAATTTTACTATATTAATTGCAGGCTTTTGACCCTCACAGATCTGTCTTAAATTTCAGATCTATGTTCTCATAGCTATGCTACTTTGAGGAGGTGAGACTTTGAGGCCATTTGGTGAAAGAAGACCGTAGATTTGGCAAGAGTAATTGTAGATATATTAAGTTCTTGACTATATATGGTTAGTAATTTGTTTTTAATTGCATTATATTTTAGATCTAACTTTTGGTAAAAGGAGAATTGAAAATAGTTTAGATTTAGCTAGCTTGAAGTAGAGAGAAGATTATTTACATCTAGCATGGTTTAGGGATTAGCCAATTTATAGTCTATTTCTACTCAATTCAATTTAATTAATTATTCTTACTACATATAGCTACTTTATATCATATATATATATAGTATACTAATTAATTAATTTAATATTTAATACTAAATTGTTAAATACATAACGTAGGACTGAAGCTGGATGTACGCTGGGAACCGTGTAAGTGAAGAATACATTAATGGTGTGTCTACTTTTACAAAAGTTGCCGAGGAGAATATGTTGAATAAAGGGATGGAATATATGTACTGTCTATACATTGACTGCGAGAATCTGAAGATATTTAAGGACAGAGTGTAGATTGAAGAGCACTTGATTCGAATGGGTTTTAAATAGGGATATGCATATTGTACCAGTCACGGTAAAGAACAAATTACACGAGAAGGTAGTAATAATGACATTGTTGATAAAGTCAATGATATGCCGCCAGATGACATTGTCGATTGTGGTTTCGATTCAGATAGGCTGCATGATGACAATCTGGATTAGATGCTTCGCGATGCATAAGGGAATTGTGATAAGAGAGAGTATTTTTATCATTCCGGAGCTTGATGGAGGACTTGGAAAAACCTTTGTTTACGTATTACAAGTCAAAGTACATGAGGTTGTCAGCCATGCTTGAACTACTGGAATTGAAGGCAAGTAACAGTTGGTCCAACAAGAGTTTCATAGTATTGTTAGGTCTTTTAACAGACATGCTTATGGAGAGAAACGAGTTGCCTAAAACCACCTACAAAACCAAGAAACTTCTTTATCCATTGCGAATGGAAGTAGAAAGAATACATGCCTGTTCGAATGACTGTATCATCTACCATAAAGAGTATGCTAACATGCATGTATGTCCAGTGTGTAACCATCCCGATGCAGGAGTAAGAATTAATCAGATGGCGGCGAGGAAATAGAGGTGAAGAAAGGAACTCCTACTATGGTTGCATGGTATCTTCTTGTAATTCCTCGTTTGAAGCAGTTTTTTGCGAACCCAAAGGAGGCAAAACTGCTGCGTTGGCACTCGAATGAGCGTAAGAAGGACGGAATGCTAAGACACCTTGCTGATTCTGCCCAGTAGAGAAACATCGATAGGAGGTTTCTAGACTTCGGTGTAGAGCCGAGGAATATAAGGTTTGAATTGAGTACAGATAGAATGAATTGTTTCAGTAACATGAGCAACCAACATAGCACTTGGCCCATGACTCTCTGCATCTACAACTTTCCTCTTTGGTTGTGTATGAAGTGGAAGTATATTTGCTATCGATACTTATCCAAGGGCCAAAACAACCTAGGAATGATATTGATGTGTACTTAGTGCCATTGGTGGAAGATCTAAAAATATTGTGGATCAAAGGGGTACAGGTATGGGATACTTACAAACGAGAGAACTTCACTTTACGCTCCTTGTTGTTCTGCACTATAAATGATTACCTTTCCTTTGCTAACTTGTCAGGCCAGGGTATAAAAGGGAGCATGTACCCGTTCAAGTGGTTCATGGGAATTTTGAAGTCTTATGTACAGAATCGATCTCGGCCGTAGGGCAGCATCGTCAAAGGTTATGCAACTGAAGAGGTCATTGAGTTCTGTGTCAATTACATGGCTCAGGTGAAACTAATAGGTGTGTCTCGACCTCGCCATGAGGGGAGGCTCATGAGTATCAGGACCATCAGAAGGAAAGCAATTCCTCCAGATATGGATGCATATGCTCAAGCCAATTTCACGGTCTTACAACACATGATTGAAGTATACTCATATATTGACCAGCACAAGGATGTAAATTCAGCAATAGAATCCAGAGCAACCAGATGTTTGGATCACAAGACAACAAAATAGTCAATTCAACCAATGGTTGAAGGAGCGACTCGCTAGGAGCTCATCAAGTGATACACTGGCATAGTTAACAAAAGAACCAACATTTACAGTTGTGACATGGCAAGGATTAGACATAAATGGGTATACATTCTATACGCAGACTTAGGATGTAAAGAGCACTAAACAGAATAGCGGTGTTCGTATAGATGCGTTCAGTACTGATAGGTTGAGGGACTCCTACAATGGGTTCATAATGGAGATTTGGAAGCTCAACAACATGCTTTTCAAGATCCTCTTGTTTCGATGTCATTGGATTCATTTCCCACAGGTGAAGGTCGACAAGTATGGTGTCACTATCGTGGACTTCAAACGTGTCGGATATAAAGACGAACCATTCGTACTCACTAACCATGTTGTTCAAGTTTTCTATATAACCGACCAGGCAAATAAGAAGTGTCATATAGTTCTTCATGAAAAAATGAGGATTGTCGGAGTTGAGAATATAGTGGACAAGAAAGAATACAATCAATTTGACAAGTTACCTTCTTTCAAAAATGGCATAAGGGTCGAGGAAGAACAACGTGACAAAACTAGCAACATATGCGTCGATCATCATGAAGGGTTAATTTTTAAAGGAAACAAGCAAGTGGAATGATAAATAGAATATTTATGTGTCATATTTTCTATATTTACATTTATATATGTATATGAGAATGTGTGATATATATATGTATATATATATGTATATATATATATGTGTATATATATATACATATATATATATATATGTATATGTATGTATATATATGTATATATATGTATATACATATATATATATATTGATAATCATGCAATATTTATTATTTATTGGCAGGTTGACAAACCTCCGGATCATTCGTCCTAGCGTCCATGATTTCCTGCATATGGCGGCAAACGTAGAATCCACACAAGTTGCCTTGTAGCTGCTAATGGCACTACAAAAATAGAATTACATACATAGGCATTATTAATTCTAGAGGCATTATTATGAAGTGCGATATAGCAGGATTATTGTGCGGTAGCGGGTGCCGAAAATCGCGTCCTGTGTCACAATGTTGCGTTGGATTCCTTGTGTCTTCCTCCCTAGGCAATGTAAGCACTAAACGACCTACATGATTCCAAAAAGTTATCCTCGGCCATTGCAAATGAAGGAAAGACTACAATAGAGTAATGTGTGAAGGAAATGAGTTTACCTGTCAATTGCTTGTTGCACACAGGTGAAGTCATGATTGCTCCTAAGTAAGGAATCAAGGTATAATACCTTGCTCCACTTTAGTATAATCACAATCAGAATCTAGTGAGATCTAGTCATGTGTGTCACTATAGTGGTTAATCTTAAGTTCATGTTATGTATAAAGTACAAATAAAACATGTATGACAACTAGTGAAGCACTTACCCTTGGTTTAAGAGTACCAGAATGTAGTCCTTGTCATTGTGAGCATGCAATCCCGTCGTTATGTAATCTTGGATGAAGGATGCATTTTCATTGATAGATAGCTCAGAAACCAAATATGGGTCAAGGAAACCCACCGGTTATTGTTGTCGCTGGATCTGTTGGATCATGGATCTATACATAAGCAATGAGTTATGACATTTATCAATATTACGTGAATGTAGAACTTTATTGTATAGTACACTTACAGTGTCCAGCATCGTAGAAGTGAGACGTCAAGTTCGTTGAGGCTGAATAGTAAGAATAAGTCATCGAAGGTTATGATGAAGTAGCTCGAGTCGTGGAGGAAATGCTCTTCCATGTATCTCATGGTGAATCCACTTTGCCAGTTTGGCTTCTTGTTGGACCTCTACATATACCAAGTATGCAAAGCCCTGCAAACCAGTCCAAGGCTGGGTAATTATGACTTGGGGACCAACGACACTCCAAGCTGGTACTTCCAGGATTCGAGAGGCAGCTTAGTCTTCTTTGGTTGGGCCTTAGCGCCTCACTTGCGATACATCTTCAGCAGCATCTCCACAGGAGCTGTTGTAATAGCCTTTCGAAGTGGAGCTTGAGGTGGAATCATATAGAGTTTTGTTTGATAGGCATGGTCGTGTGGAGATTATGGCACGGAAGAGTCCACCGTGATGTACCTCTTGGGCCACTGGATGAATGTGTGGACGGCATCCCCTAGTGTCATATTTCTCTGTTTAGTGGCCTCTCTAGCGAGACAGCTCTGAAAATATTATTAATCCTATCCACCTAGACCTTCACAAAACTGTTCTCTAGTTGGGTACCATGCACCAATGTCCCTGGCAGACATGGATATGCCAACCCCCACCCAACATCAACGAGAATGGAGCCAATAAACCTGACTCTGAGGGTGCACGACGTGGCCTCCTACATAACAATACACGATGAGCTAAGGCACCTACCAGGTCTATCTACATAGCGTCGTAGAGATGTAATTACCTGGATATTGTTGATAGGTAAGTGGGTATCGCTATATTCAGAAAATGGAGCAGATGCTCAACTACTCTGACATTAAGGGGGACTAAGTATCGTAATAATGGGGTGGCTTATGAGTGGTTGTAAACATCTCTCAGTTCTTCCCTTAATGCACCTATCTCTCCTAGAAGTGAGATAGTTATCTCCTCAAGTTTTATACCAAAGTCCTATTTTATACATTCCTTGCACTCAGCCTTAGATCTCTTCCTACTTCTATACACCTTGGAGTCGTTTGGGAATCCATGCCTCCAAGATACGTAAACTCCTATGCCTCACATGCGACCTAGGTGCTCCTTGTTTCCCAGGGCTGTGAATAGTATATCCATCTCCCTGACTTCTTGGAAGGAGCATTCAGAAGATTTGGTAGTCAATATTTGTTGCAAGAGGCAAACATGCTATTTTAGACCCCATGAAGTTATGGACCTATTAACAACTAGGTAGTTTAACATATCTTACCAGGTGTTAGGATATTTCCTTATTTGCGGGGTTTTTGAAAGAGGCGATGGTTGAAGATGTGGTTGATGAGCTCTCTCTTAACCAGTTTCATGTGCGCTCATTTGTGATCCTGGCAAATGGTGGGGAGGCCTCCAATCAGATTGCGACCTTATCCTCCATCCTCCATTGCAGGATTTTACCCACGTACCCAGTGTTGCCAAGTCTATTGGGGTGAGTGTTTTGTGCCTGCAGAGCCTTGTGCGCCACACTTTCCTATTGAAACTCGGTCATCATCTTCATCCGCACAAAGGCCTCCTATGTTTTCAGAGACACGAAAGGATACCTCATGAAGGGCATAAGATCCTTGGTCACGTACTGTGTGACAAGCATGCGCTTGAAGGTCTTCCACACTTTTTCCATTGCGAGGAGTGCTTGCCATCGCACGAGTCCCTAGACTTCTACTGGGACCACGAACGAGCTTGAAATTTCTATCCATAGCGCTTTTTCTCATCTTTTGTCAAAGCTTTCTAGTTTGCTATGGCGATGGGGATCCATTGCCTTCCAAGTATCCCATAGGTAGTCTGAAATGCTACAGCTACTTTTTTTAGTTGTAGAGGGACCCCATCCGGAGAGACTGCCATGATAGTCATTCGGCCCTCTGGCCTTTCAGATAATCCTCTGCCATGCTTAGTTACCCCGATCTTAGGAGCATCAGATCCCTTCGGCGACGTTGATGGTGATGATGATGATAGCATCTCTCGTACAAGAAAAAACTAATTACGGTGAGCTGTGAGCACAAACATTGGCACATAGTTGGTCTTACAAGAAATAAGAACATTCTTTGGTGTATGTTATCGCTACAAGATCTCTTTGTAATACTAACATCCTGAATCACACAATCCATGATTTTTTAGTCTTATGATATGTATTTCTCGACAACTACAAGATGAACATTAAAGCACTGTACACTTGAGCTTGAAAAGGGCTAAAGCAAATTAATTTGCTTCAACCCTTTTGAAGCTCAAGTGTGTAATGCTGCAATGTTCCTCTTGTATAACTACTACTCCGACTTATAGTGTTTTATGCCTTTTTTTTACTTAAACCATCAGCCCACCCATAGAAGTAAGAAAAGAAGAGTCGGAGGAGAGGAGACAAGAATGTAGTGGAAGCTGAAGGAGAGCATGGACCACCGGGGACGCAGAAGGCCAACCGTGAGGACCACATGAGGGCGATATTTTCCGCGACGACAAGGGACCACCATCCACGTCTTCATCCGTGTAAAGACCACCCCCAACAAACTTACCACTTCCAACCTGACACAAGTAGGCCCACCTTCCCTCCCACAACCATTTCTCCATTCCTTTTTGGGTTCCACATAAAAAAGACACCAACAAATATGCACAGATGTAACACACATGAGGTAAAAAGTAGGGATCCATACCTTTGGGAGGAGAAGCGATGGGGAGGAGAGAACTCATGGACACATTGAGGCGATAGGGTTTTGGGATCCATACCATCGGCTGGAGAGGCAATAGGGAGGAGCGGTGGTTGATTCGGCTGGGGCAACAGAGAGGTGGTTCATGTGATGGCAAATCCAGCAAGGGTGATGATGGATCCAGCTGGAGGCGAAGACGAATCTGGGTTGGGGCAATGATAGATCTAGCTGGAGGTGCAGGTTAATCTATCCAGGGCGATAATAAATACAGCTGGGGTGACTATGAGGTTATCGATCTAGCTGGGGCGATGGCAGGAAGTTGGATTCAGCTATGCATCGTGAGGTGAGGAGGCAAAAGGATGTGGTTGAGTGAATGAGTGAGGGCGCAAACCCTAGCAAGGCACTACTTATATGTGGAACTATCACAGACGGCTCTATTAAATAAATGTTTATGATATTAATATTACAGATGGTTCCATAATAGAACTGTCTATAATATAAACGACAGGACAGATGGGTTTATTATGGAACATCACAGGCGGTTCGATTATAGAACCATTTGTGATGTGGTAGAATATCACAAATAGTTTTATTATTGAACCGTCTGTGATCTCTACTCCTTAAAAAAGGAGTTCAAGGTGATGGTGCATCCTACACCCCCACTCCACCTCACGAAACCTGCGCTGCCCCCACTGTCCCCCCGCGCAAATCCCGCGCCTCCCTACGTTCTCCCCCGTCTCCCCCTCCGCGTCTCCCCCGGTTCTCCCACCTTCTCCCCCATCTCCCCCTCCGCGTCTCCCCCCGGTTCTCTGCGCCACCTCCTTCCCTCCGCCCTCGCCTCGTCCCCTCCCTCATCCGTCGCTCCGCCCTCGCCTACTCCTCCCCACCCCGCACCGCCGCCGCCTCCTCCTCCCCCAACTTCTTCGCTCTGCCGCCGCCTCCTCCGCATGGCCCGCGTCGCCCCACCTCGTCGTCCTGCCGCTTCACCCGCCGCTCCCACCCTCCGCCACCGCCTCCGCCTCGCGGCCACGCCACCCCCCTCCCCGCCCGCCGTCGACGCGGTCAACTGCGTCGGAACGGGCACCGACGTCGAGTGCTTCGTCGACCGCCCGGACTCGGGAGCCAATCCCCTCTTCGCGCGGCCCCTCGAGGCGGAGGCCGGGGAGGAGGGGGACGAGGAGGGGGTCTCGGTGGCTTCCCTTGTCGCCTGCCGCCGGCCTCGCCTGCGCGTGCCGTGCGTCCCCCGGCCACCGTCCTCACCTGCGCGCGTCCGTCGGCCGCCGTCCTCGACCCTCACTCCCGACGCGACGACGCCGCGGTCCGCTGCTGCACTCGTGCGACACCACTACGGCGTTGCCCTCGCCGCACCGCCCACCTCCCAGCCTGCACCGCCCCGGTGCCCCCTCCTCCGGCTGCGCGCCGCCTCTCGGCGGCGCCGCTCGATGCCCCCTCCCGGCCAGCGCCGCCCGACTCCCCTCCCCTCTCCTCTCGGATCTCGGCCAGCGCCGCCTACTAGGCTCGCCCTCCTCCGGACGTTGCCACGCCTCCGGCCCCGCCGGCTCCCGGCCAGCGCCGCCCGCCTCCCGCCTCCTGGCCTGCACTGCCCCCCTCCCGGTAGGCATTTTCAATGGTAATGCATCTAACACACTCTCAAAATTTTTCATAATTTAAGCTTTTTACAGTATATATTGGATATCACCTGTAATCCAGTGTGATAACTGGATGATTGAGCACCTGTGATCCAGACACCTTGTTGTCAAAATTTATAGGGGTGATTAGAACAGTTGTATGTACATGTTGTGTTGTTTGTTCATAGGATGCTTCTAGCTGAGCTCAACTCTTAATGCAAGTCTGTCGACAAAGATATTTCACTATGGAAGCAAGATAGGAAAAACTTGAAAACCATTGCAATGTTGCATGATATGGCTTTGATGGTTGAGAGGCTAGAGGCACCGCCAAAAGTCATTAATGGAGGTGTTTGATGTTACCTTCCTTTTCTTTGAAACGAAATAAGCTTCCTAAGTCATGGCTAAGTTTTTATTTTGTTCAATGATTGATTCTCAATCATCAGAATTAGAAAAGCTGTTTGAGGAGAACTTAGCCTTGTCAGCTTCATACCAAGAAGCCATGTCTGTTACAATGCAATGGGAAAATCAGGTGTGCTTAAACATTATGCCTTGTTTTCCTTATTATGCTTTATGTTTTAGCATTGAAATCAAGTTTCATATCAATGACGCAATTGTGATGTACTTTTGTTATGTCATGGTATGGGTATAAATTAGCGTTAGTTTTTGATTGTTAGAGTTCAGCCCGAGGCGTAACCAAATTCTGGTTCCGCCATTGAATGTCAATGAGCAGTATGTTTCAACATAAACATGTGAAGTTTTGGTAGTAGTTTATAACTGTTGTTCCTTATTAATATTGACAAAGAACTCTTTAGACAAATGGAAGTTTTCTTTAAATTTGACAAATTAATCCCATAGGTGATTTGGATTACTTGCACCCAAGTGTTCATTGTTTTTTCATGGTGCTGAATAGATGAATTTTCGTTTCAGAATTTTTCAGGGCTACTCTGTGACAAAGAACTTCAACTAAATTCTCATATTATACTCAGACTAGCTGAATGCCCATGCTTTGCTACGGATTTAAAAAAATTAGAAGATATTTGTATGCACGTTCCAGCAAATTTTACCACTCGTTAGTTTTACAACATGTAGTATGATAAAATTTTAAAATCCGTAGCAACGCTCGGGCAATCAAGTCCATTCACCATGATTTTGTTGATTCGAATCCTCTCTACTATTTGATTTTTATTCAGTGGAGCCCTTTACTACTAAAAATTACTGAATCAAACCCTTCTGTCTAATGGATTGTTGATGTGTATGTTAACTCGAGCTGACGGAGATATGTAACTCATTAAACTTAACAAGATTAGCTGCTATCTAGGCTTGCTGATGTGTTTTGGAGGACAATATCTCACCAAAACAATAATTAGTGAAAAAAATCTAATTCAAAAAATGTAATAGTAAACATTTATCCTTTAGAACACAATAGTGAGGTTTAATAATAGTTTACTATGATGTTATATTTTAGCTATGGCACATGTTTATAGTCACACCATCAATCCGTTAGTCGTATGGACAAAAATGTAATTAGACAATTTTGAGTACTATAAGGGCTCATATAAACAAAAATAGTTAGAAGGTTTTAATTGCACAAAATAAAATAGCAGACGGACTGGAATCAACAAAATGAGACTAGGGGTTGTTTGATTGCACAAAATTAAATGGTTTAGAGCTAATGGTGTAACTTTGCCTTGTTAGTGCACTAGGAAGTAATCGTGGTATAGGTAAAAAAGCAAATAGTATAGCCGAAATGAACAAATTATATTCTCAATTTAGATCTAGCATCTGCCCTGTAATTGTTTATCAGATATGTAAAATGCTCACAACCCAATAAAGACTATCTTTGTCCCAACAGCTACCATCCTAGACGCCTAAAAATACCAGAACGAAGAGACATTAACAAAGCGTCAGAATGTGCTTGCATCGGATAGATAGGGTATTGATTTTTTGGGACCTCTGTAGATAGTCCAAGTCTCCAAGACATGGTCTGTAATGGCAATATCATTTTAACTGGGGACATGATATATCTTAATATTCCTTACATGTACGTAAGATTTCAGTAGTTGACTATCCAAGTTGAACTGGTAGCACTCTAGCTAATCACTGATTATTCAAACCGTCAGCTTAATTAACTGGGGACATGTTATATCTTAATCTTTCTTACATGTACGTAAGATTTCAATAATTGACTATCCAAGTTGAACTGGTAGCACTCTCATCATCGAATATTTGAACCATCACCTAATCGAGCTTTTATTCTCTCTTTCAGCATTGATCACCAATGAGCCGATACCAACAATATTCTAAGCGAGAGATTCGATACACAACGCATGCAGCAGCGGCAGCTCATAGGTTTAGACAGATAATTCCTCCTCTGTTTTGAGTAGTGATATTTGATCTACAATTATTAAGCTAAGAGCATCTCAAGATTGTGGTTTTACGACAATATTCCTTTTTTGTCACTAATGGTCTATCTACTACACATCTCCATTCACCTCTCAGTGCTTCCACTTAGATGACTTGGATCCACTCATGAATATTCTTTCTTTTATTTATTGCTTATTGCTAGAACTCTGTATAAACTGCGTCTTATTGAACAGTGAACACCACTACCACACAATCTGGGGCTTAAGAAAAGTACACAGTGGATGGTTTAGCTTGAATTGTGATCCAATGAATTGCACACACTTATATGTATCATTCAGTTACAAGTCAACCTTTTGTTCTATACTAGCTGAATGCCCGTGCGTTCCTACGGATTTTAAAATTTTATCATACTACATGTTCTAAAATTAACGAGTGGTAAAATTTGTTGGAACGTGCATATAAATATGTTCTAATTTTTTTTAAATCCGTAGCAACGCACGGGCATTCAGCTAGTGTGCTTTATATCACAGATTGTTCTATTAGGGAACAGTTTGTGATACGTACATCATATACGGTTCTATTATGAAACCGTCTGTGAGAGTTCCTTCTTTAGCTACAACAAATATTATTTTTTTAATTACTATGAAGTGCTAGCCATGCCCTATGAGAAAAGGCAAGCATATACAATCACAGATGTAATTATTTCTTAATTACTAAATCAATTACAATGGAATAATTTCTTAATTACATGCTGAGTTTCTTGTAATTACATTGGCATAATTTTCAAAAAGGTGTTCGCCATGTGGGATCATTACACTTAGCTATTTCCTTTTAAATAAACCCTTCATAATGATCGACAGACATGTAGCTTGCTTCATCGTTTGGTTCTTCATCGAGCTTGATATTGTCTCTGAATGGAGGCAACTTTTCAAATTGATTCCTTCTTTTTCCATGAAGAACTACATGACACTTCTTATTTGCTGGGTCGGTTACATAAAAAACTTGAACAACTTGCCTCGCGAGTACGAATGGTTCATCTTTGTACCCTACGCATTTGAGGTTCATAGTTGTGATGTTGTACTTGTCGACCTTTACACCCTGTGGGAGTTGGACCCAATGGTACCGAAATAGAGGGATCTTGAAAATTACGTAGTCGAGCTCTCAAATATCCTCTACAAGCTCATAGTAGGAGCTAGGCCCAGTGGTACTGAACTGCTCATGAAATGCATCTATGTGCATATCTGAGTTCTGGACTGTGCACTTTCTATCCTGATCTGTTGTATAAAATGTGTACCCATTAATGCCACATCCTTTACATGTCACAATTGTAAATTTTAGCCCCTTTGCCAACCATTGCAACATTTCACTTGATAACCTCTCAGTAAATTGCACCCTCAACCATTCGTTGAACCGACAGTTGTGCTATCTCATGATCCAAACCTCCGACAAGCTAGGATTTTCTTGGCGTAGCATGTCCTTGTGCTCTTCAATATATGGGGACACTTTAATCATGTGTTGCAAGACCATGAAATTGGCTTGCGTGTACGTATCTAGATCGGGAGTTATTGCATTCCTTCCGATGGTCTGGATACCCTCTAGCCTCCATTCGTGACGAGATACAGGCACATCTATTAGTTTGACCTGAGCCATGTAATTGACGCAGAACTCAATGACCTCTTTGGTTGCATAACCTTCGATGATGCTACCCTCCGGCTGAGATCGATTGCGTACATAGGACTTGATAATTCCCATATACATCTCGAATGGATACATATAACATAGAAGCACGGGGTCGTATATCTTTATCTCTTTCACAAGGTGGACAATGAGATGGATCATGATATCAAAAAATAATGGAGGAAAATACATCTCAAGATGATATAGAGTTGTCACCACCTCTGTCTATAGAGCATCAAGTCCATCAGAATCGATGACCTTCTAAGCAATTGCGTTAAAAAAATAATATAGCCTCATGATTGTCACCTAAACCTTGTTCATCAAAATACTGCTAATTGCAACAGGAAACAATTGTGTCATTAGCACATGGCAGTCATGAGACTTTATGCCAATTAATTTCAAATCTTGCATGGAAACAAGTTTCTTCATGCTGGCGAAGTAACCGAACGGAACTTTCACACCATGCAAGTACTGACACAGTTCAATTCTCTCAAACATAGACGAAGTGTAGTACGCTGGGGAAGGTGCGTCTGACCTTTATCGATCTCTATCGGAGCTAACTCAGTCTTGATGTTTATAGCGACCAAGTCACGTCCTGCGTTGACACCATCCTTTGTTTTGTCACGAATATTCAGTAAGAGACCAATCAAGCTATCACATACATTCTTCTCTACGTGCATGACATTGATACAATTGCAAACTTCTAAGTGCTCCCAATAAGACAAGTCCCAAAATACTGACCTCTTCTTCTACATGTTCTTCCGATGGGTCCTGCACTTACGTCCCTTTCCAAGCACGACATCAATATCCTTGACCATATCGTAGACCTCTTTTCTGTTAAAAGGCCTTGGTGCTGAGTCATTCTCTTTTTTCGTTAAATTATTTCTTCATCTTGTGGTATGGGTGATACTTTGGAATGAACCTACGGTGATGCATGTACACAATTTGGCATGAGTTGTTTAACCACACATGCTTGGTATAATCTAAACAGTGTGGATAGGCTTTGGCTCCTTTTGTACTCGAACTCGATAGTTTACCAAGGGCAAAAAAATTATTAATGTTCCTCCACTAGGCAGAATCAGCAATATGTCTTATCATTCCATCTTTCTTGCACTCCTCTAAGTGCCAATGCAGCAATCTTGCATCCTTTTAGTTTGCAAATAAATGCTTTAAATGGAGAATTATAGGTAGATACCAGAACATCTTAGCAGGAGGTCCTTGCTTCACCTCGATGCCCTCGTCGTCATCGAGTCATTCTTATGCTTGTATCAGGATGCTTTGCATACTAGACAAACATGTATTTTTGTATACTCATTTTGGTATAGGATACAATCATTTGGACATACATATATTCTTTCTACTTCTATTCCTAATAGACAAAGAATCTTCTTGGCTTGGTAGGTGGTTATCGACAACACATGTTCCTTTGGAAAGATGTTCACTAGGAGACCTACTAACATCGTGAAACTCTTGTTGGACCAACCATTGCTTGCCTTCAATTTCACTAGTTCAAGAATAGATAATAATCTTATGCATTGTGGCTTGCAGCCTAGGAACAAAGGTATCTCCAAGTCCTTCAACAAGCCCTCAAATTTACCAAACTCTTTCTCAGTATAGTTCCCTTCTGCATCGCGTAACATCTGATCTAGATTGTTATCATGTGAACTATCCTCATTGAGAGCACAATCCAAAACCAGCATATCGTTTTCTACCTCGACGATGTTATAATTATCTTCCTATATATATATCCCTTTTTGAAACCCCTTCGAATCAGATAAGCTTTGTTCTGCACTAAGTTGGTAAACATCATCAGATTATCGCAATCAATGCATGGATATTATATATATTCCATTCCTTTCTTTAACATATCCCGCTTGGTCACTCTTCTAAAAGCAGATACGCCATTAATATACTCTTCACTCACACAGTTCTCAATGTACATCTAGCTCCGGTCCATCTACACTACACATGTAACAAATTAGTGTTAAATTAGATTATTAATGCTACTATAGCTAGCCAGCCTAATACATACACATAATTGACATTCACCTTATAAATTGTCCACATCTAAATTAAGTAGCTAGCAACGTACTATTCATGAAGTAATGTATATATCAAGTAAGAATATATTGAAGTAAACAAGGAGTAGGAGCCCATTCTTAAGTTAGAGCAAGCTACCAATTAAGCTAGATCTAAACCTAACTATCACCTCTTTTTATTACAAGATATATAATTACAAGCAAATACTAATATCTAATCTCTAAGAAGAAATAGATCTACAAGCTAGATCTGCAAGTGGTATGCTTTCACCAAACTCCCCAAAGCCAGCCGCCTCCTTCAATGCAGCGCATGAAGACAGATCTGTCGGATACTTGCTGGCTAGGCATTTAATAATGTGGAGTATCCCAGACACATCATTAGCACAAACGGTTCTCATTAATAACCATATATGATAATAAGAGATTACACAGATGGTTATTATTATGAACTGTCTGTGATAATTACTTATCACAGATAGTTCATATTAATAACCGTCTTGATAATTATGGTTCTAAATTCATTCTCATATACATAAATGCAAATTCAGTAATGACTCAGGAGGAAATATGTATTACTTAGTTGCTTTTTACCAGTCAGTGATACCGTTATGTCGTTGTACCGAGACCGTTTACATATATAAAAGAGAGTAAATATAAATTCAACTACTTGATTTTACATATGGTGCCCAAATAGCATCGACTGTCGCTTCTTACAAAAGATAACAAAAAAGTAGAAACCTAACTACTTGGAAGTTTTTTCTAGTGGTAGAGGTAGCATGCAATCTCCATCTTCAAAACTTCGTAGGTGACATGGTTGGCATCGGACGGTTTGGGATCATAAGCGAACAAATCCTAAAATGCGTCCACAGCAGACGTGCTGATTCGAGTGTCTCCCAAACATCTTCCGACTGAATAATCAAGTTGAATTGAGCCCATAGGACCTTTTCCCATTCTTGAGGGTTCTCGGCAAGGTTGACTCGGATTACCGTCGCCTCAATTAAGCACTCCAAGCGATGGCTAGCCTCTTGGTGATATACAATGTTGTTGTGGAGGACCACGTCCATCGCGAGATTTGCTCGTTGGAAGTGGGAGGCCAACTGGAAAACACGGCGGAAGAGGATGCCAAGACGGTGGAAGGCCTTCAACTACTTTGGCAAATTCTCAGACATAGGAGGGAGGACACTGTTGGCACAGTGTCCTTCCGTAGCATCTGCCAGTGTATGGCCGGCGAGGTGCTCATCCAGAATAGCTAGGTTGGCCATCAATGTCAACGACAAGGATGAGTAGGGAGCCATTTATTTGTGCTTGAGAGATAAGAAAGACAAGCAAAGATAGCTGGGCAGTGAGGTGCTCGTACAGGATATATCAACAATGTGGGGATTAATCTCTAGTGGCAAACAATGATTTTTGTACAACAAGGAATACATCTAGCGTGTGAGATGAAAAGATACATCGGGGAGCCGAAACGATCAAAAGGCGTGCATCAGGGAGACGAAGCGTGCGCCATTCATGTGTAACATATCACAGATGATTTCAACCACAAGCTATCTGTTATATGTAACTACCACAGACAGTTCATATTAATGACCATCTATGAACTATCACATATAGTTCTTATTAAAAACTGTCTATGATGTCTGCAATTATCACAGATAGTTCGTATTAATAACCGTTTGTGAACTATCATAGATGGTTATTAACAAGAATCGTATATGATAGTAGAGTATCACAGATGTTGCACGGTCAAGCTTGTAAGACCGTCTATGGTAATTACAGCACATACGGTTCCCCATGAATTGTCTGTGATAAAGGCGTCCAGTATAGCTTGTTTTGTAGTAGTGTATATATGTGAATTTGCATTTATGTATGTGAGAATATGTGCATGTATATGTGAATTTGTATTTATGTATATGAGAATGTGTCATATGTATGTGATTTTGCTTTTTTATATGTATATGAGACTATGTCATATATATGTGAGTTTGCCTTGGAACATCACAAACAGTTTTAATGTAAAACCGTTTGTGATGTTTAATTTTCATAGACGGGTCTAAATTAAAACCATATGTGATATTTGCTTATTACAGACGGTTGTAATGAAGAATCATTTGTGATTATTCCAATATATATGTTGCGGTGTAGGGTTTGCCCCCACTATACTAACGCTACTTCCCCAGCCCCCACTCTAACGCCGCCACCTCCCTTGAGCCTGTCGCTGCCTCCCCTGACTCCGGTGGCCCTCCTCCCCTGTGCCTGGCGTCCTCCTTCTCCCCTGAGCATGCCCCCTCCTCCGAGCTCGATGCCGCCTCCCCCAAGCCCGTCGCTCCCTCCCCAGACTCGGGCACCCTCCTCCCCTGCGCTTAGCATCCTCCTCCTCCCCCGAGCACACCACCTCCTTCAAGCCTGACGCCACCTCCCCTGAGCACGTTGTTGCCTGCCCCGACTCCGACGACCCTCCTCCCAAGTGCCCAGCGCCCTCCTCCTCCCCCAAGCAGTGTTGTGAGTATTCTTGCAGTTCATCCTTTACACATTGCTTGACTGTTTTAGATAGCTATTCTGTGATTTATCACTATCTCTGGTTGGAAGAAGTTGCGAAGTGGTGCTTGTGTAGTGGCTCAATGCTCAATGTAGAAATTGTCTAATACTAAAATTGAATTGATTAATTAGTTTAATTTTGAGCTCTAATTGTACTATATCCTACTGTCCTTTTGGTCCTTGGCATCTTTGTTACTTATAGTCTGGTTGTTGGTTCAACTTGGTAACTTGTACTCAGTAACTTGTTTTCAGTATTAGAGGAATCCTTGCTATTTTTGAGATTCAGTAATCATGCTTTGTCTATACTAATCAAGTTTCTAGAGTGTTAAAGTTCTGTTTTGTGGTCATTCTTTCGTGTTGTTACGTAGTTAACTGGCAGTAAATAGTCTCCTTGTGTGTTTAGACTTTTTTGTGAATTGTTTAGTTGAAAACTTTTTAGAGCTCGAAATCTGAATTGTGGTAATCATTTCCAATTTGTGAAGAGTATATACAAAGTATTGAGAAGGCCAAGAGTGAATCTTAAGCAACTCTACAACTGAGAGCAATAATCACATTAAAACATGAGCTGCTTATTGGTTTTAATTGTATTCATGCTCTATGTTTCAAGTCAGCTCAATTCTGCTTACATATTAATTAATTGTTGTTTCAAAATGCTCAAGAATTGGCCCTACATAGTCTTGATTTAGCGTGTGATGTTGTCCTAACAATTATTATTTCAAAATTCCTAACAATTGTTGTTTCAAAATGATCAAGAATTGGACCAAGAATTGCTCACTTCTATTATCTTTTGAAGATGTCATCCTCTATTTCTTCGCCATCATCGCCAGATGTGTGTGATGCACCGTCCTTTGGAAAATCCAAGCACCATGGTAGAGAACTATTGAAAAGGCCCAATGGCCGATTTACCATCATGTATGTTGATGCGTTTGGGACCCCTCTCAATTCTTGCTGAGTAGTGTCCACATTCTAGAGAATGGATAGAATTAATAGTTGCATAAGAACGGATTGAGATCACATTCGAATCGTGGAAGAATGTGACCGAAGGTCGAAAAAATCAGCTACTAATGAAAGTTTTTAGATTGTTCGAGATCCTGAAAGAACACCAGGCCTCCGTGCGAAGACATGTGTTGCTAGCGGCATGCAAAACCTAGAAGGAGTTTAAGAGCATGCTTATCAAGCAATATGTGGAGAAGGATCTGACAACCTTCTAGAAGTATCCATTCCTGGAATCGCAATTGCAAGAGTTTGTGATGATGGAGATGACAAATAATTTTAGGAGTGAAAGTTCGGCATACAGGGCCCTCCAGGCAAAAAACACGCACCCCCATAGACTTAGCCCAGTTTGGTATGTGGGTAAAATCCCACAATGCAGGGAGAAGGACAAGCATGCAATCCTGTGGGAGGCCTCCTCACCATTTGCCGAATCCCTAATGAGCACACCCAAAACTGGATAAGAGCGAGGTCATCTACTTTGTCGTTGGGGCCATCTTCTTTCAAAACCCCACAGACGAGGAAGTGTCCCACCACCTGGTATGATATCGAACTACCTAGTCTGTAATTACTCCATAACTTTATATGAAGTGAAATAAATCGTCAAGCTCTTGCAGGAAATGCTGAGTTTAGAATCTTCCCAAGTCTCATTCCAGGAGTTAGGGAGAGAGATATACTCTCCGCGGCCCTAGGAAACAATGAGCACTTGGGTCACACGAGACTCCTTTCCTTGGAAACATAGTTTTTGAGAGAACTCCAAAGCGTACTAGTGTAGGAAGAGAGCTAAAGCCGAGCATGAGGCATAGCTACGAGAGGAGATTAAGGCATCCCTTAGAGAGGAGATCGCTGATGCCGTCAGAGATGAGATGCAAAGGTATAGGAAAAATTAGTCGGAAGCCGCCTCCGCTCCTGTGCTAGCCAGCCCCCCAACTATTGGAGTAGATGCGCGTCCAACCCTAACTTGGAAAGCAATCACAAATTTCCTGTTAATGATATCCTGGTAATAATTATTATATCTGGAATGCTCAATCCATTGATGGGCCCGTTAGAGTCACTAATTTTGTATCGTTGTGTAGGTGCCTACAAAGTGCAAGCTCCAAGTGAGATATACCTCTATTGCCCTATATGCCGCTTGGAGTTAAGCATGTCCATCTGGTGCTGGGGACTTAGTATACGGTGTAAATCTAGTGTTAGGTTTCACAAAAGTGAATGTGGATGGTGTTTATGCCGGTTTGGCATTATCCCGCTACAGATGCTCCCAAATGATGAGGTCGTGACTCTAGGGCAAGCCATTGGAACATTCATCTAGTGACCCAAAAGGTACATCTACCTAGAGGCTCCTGCATCGGTGCCAAATCCACAAGAGTTATCTGCACCAGTGCCAATTCCACCAGAGCTATCTACACCGGTGCTTAGTCCACTAGAGCTACCTGCACTGACGCAGCAAGGGTGCGGTGGATCACATGCATCTACATCTCATGCCTAGTCAACTATCATGAAGTCCACCTCTAACAAATGAGGCGGCAAGGGAAAACCAAAGAAGGCTGATGATGATATCCCGTACTTGTCGTTGGTTCAGAAATTCGAGATAGGCGAGTCGTTGTTTGTCACGATAGATTGCCTCCAAACCTTAGAACTGGCTTGCTAAAGATTACATGCATGGTACATGGAATAGGCCAACAAACTAAAGGAACAACGGTGCTCGGGTGTCACCGTCAAGTTCAGGCCGCATCATCTTCTGCACGATATTCATTACTGTGTCTTCATGGTGACCTTCGAGGATTTGTTCTTTCTCTTCAACCTTGACGCTCTCGACACCTCACTCATTCGATGTTGGACACTTTAATGTGTACAATCACGGTCTACATTCACGTAATACCGAAATATTACATATAACTCATTGCTTTTGTATATATATAGATACATGGTGACTGAAGCCAGATTAATGAAATCACCGGTAGGTTTTCTTGACTCACACTTGGTCTCCGTGCATATCAACAAGGAGGATGCATACTTTATCAAGCATTACATGACGGCGGCATTGGTAGATTACCGCAATATGGAATTCATACTTGTGCCATACAACCAGGGGAAAGTGCTGCACTAGTAGCTATTCTTGTTAATTTGTACTTTATAAGCAACACGGACTTAGATTTAATGACTATGATGATTTACTTGTGTAGGTTCCACTAGATTCTAATTGTAATTATACCAAAATGGAACAAGGTAATTACCTTGATTCCCTAAAGAGGACCAAAACTGACTTTGCAGTTATCTAACAATTAATCGGCAGGTAAACATATTTTCTCCATAGATAACTCTATTGTAGTCTTTCCTTAATTCCTTCCCAATGACTAAGGCTAACTTTTTGGAATCGCGTAGGCCGTTCGCCAATTACGTTTCTTCTGTACATAAATCCAAGGGAGTGATCAACACCCGTCGACATGGTTTAGATTTCCTGGTATTCGTTAGTACACATTAATCCTATATAACACTTTATAGTAATACCTATCAAACTAACAAATTCTATTTTTGCAGTGCCACTAACAATCACTTGGCAACACCTGTAGATTCTATGTTTGCCATAACATGAAACTACTCCTCGGTTCTGTGAAGACCAAAGATCCTCAGGTTTATCAATATTGCAATAATTATTTCATACTTATTAATTTATATGTATGCACGACATTGATTTTCGTACTGATAGGTTTCAACCATCGACACAACTGCGTTACAACAGGCCAAGCTCCAACAAATTCAAGGACAGTGTGCATACTTCATGATATTTAAGGTCATAAACAGACATGGGGAGTTCCACAATGTGGAATGAATTTGATTGGGATAAGATTGAGATTAATTGTATATGTGTGTATTTGTTTATGGATGGTTAATTTATTTCTTTTGAGTTAATTGATTTGTGAAATGGATGTTCTTATTTCTGAAATGAATTTGAATTGGATGTATATATACTTATTGTGTTTCTGCTTGTTTCAGAGAGCATGACTAGCATTTCCTGAGGCTAACCAACAAACAGAAATAGATTTAGGAATGCAAAAGAATATCACAGATGGTTATTAATTTATAACTGAAAAAACTATCTAGGATATCACAAACGGTTTCTACTACAAACTATCTGGGATAGTCAACTATCATAGACGACTATGCATTAATAACCGTCTGTGATAGTGTGTATCATAGCTAGTTAGAAAACCATCAGTGATAACCTCAAGTCATTACTGACCCATAAACTCAGACGGCTCACTAACCGTCTGTGATGACATTTTTGAACTATCTGTGATGACCTTTTCTGAAATAGTGAAGGCTCATATGACCTATGTAGAGTGGTGATAGGATTAGTCCCATATTGTTTATCTAAAGTGAGTTGTAGTAGCATATAATGCTTGTTGGGTCTAAATGTAACACCTTTGGGTTAACTTTTTTTACACGAAGCGAGGACGAAAGTATAAGTGGGGTGTTATACATGCGTAGGTCCATCCCACAGTAGGTTGGGCTTTGAGCAGATTTTAGACTAGAGTGCTATAGATGGTATTGAAATGTCAACCTTCACTACATGGGCGTGTGTGGGACAGGGGCACGGACATATGGCGCATGACGTGTGTAGACTCAAAGTGGACACTTGGCATGGCATATGCGTCGGCACTAGAGGCACGAAAGTGCACCGAGGAGTAGTTCTAGGCATTTGCCATATACGGTGTACTACCAAGGGCATCAACCCTTAAGGCGGTGAATGTAATACTCCTGCCCGTTAGTGTGAAGCCTCATGTGGCCTATATAGAGTAGTGGTAGGATTAGTCCCACATTATTTGTCTAAAGGAGTTGTCGTATCATATAATGCATGTTGGGTCTAAATATAGCATCTTCGGATTAACCCTTTTACATAAAACAAGGATAAAAGTGTAAACAGGGTGCTATACATACATTGGCTCACCCCATGATAGACTGAGCTTTGAGTAGATTTTAGGACAGGTTGTTACATAAACAAGTGTCACAACATTGGAAAACTTCGAAATAGCTAAGAGTAGTTAAAAGTTTACATAATGCTAGGTTGGACAAAAAAATTTATATCATGTAGATTCGGTTCTACATCATTGCAGGAGCCGTTTCACAACACAAGGTCATGGGCAATCAACTACACTGCAAAAGAGTCCAAGCAAACTACCACAAGATGGTCAAGAAAAGACACCTGCAAAGGACCTTCCATTCCTCAGGGAGACTGGACTGCATTCCAGCACCGGTCAATTTCGAGTTAGAGCTGATCGGCTCGGAACTTAAACTTGTTTATTAATCTGCTCTATTTTTCTCCATCTACCAAGTATAATTTCTCGATCATACTGTTGAACAAACGTCACCCGATTAGTTTCCCGATTTGCGATTTTCTTTAATTAGTTGAGCTTCCAATTGTTAACTTAACTGATTAACCTTTTATGATTAAAAAAATGCAAGCGAAGCTGTTTTTTCAGTTATATTTGAGAAGGTTCTATCCGCGAAATCTTTAGGTCAAACTCGACCCAAATTGTTTAAGAAATCTTTAGATCAAACTCGACACAAATTGGTTAAAGATTTGTTTCAAAGAATGTAGTTTACCTAAATTATCTCCTAGAATATTGGAAGTACAAATTGGTTAGCGTAGAAACTAATGTAAAGCACGCGCGAGGAAAAAGGGAACAGGGGACAGATTGAGATAAAAAAAAAACACCTACGGCTCCTGAATATTCTGATGATTCATTGGTTTCAACTCAACAACCCGCTTTAGGCGTCGATTTTGACAAGGCATGCACATCCGCCTTTCAGGAAAATTTGCCCTGAAGCATGCTGTTTTCGGCAGCTACATAAAGTTTTTCTTCAAACATGACATTTTGTAGGATCCGAAACCGCAGTAAGAGGAGTGAACGATTCCTTTAATTTTAAGCTCTTTAGATTATATTTTAAAACTTTTACTCCATTAGCTTTTGGAAACTAGGAAGATCAGATCAAACACACTATCAAAGAGCTCACACAAGCATGAAAGCAAAATCGAGTTTAAACTCCACGAACGTTGCTACCACAGCAGAGAGACTGGTAGTACCGCAGCCAACCGGTCTGACCACTGTTGAAGGCTAATATGACCGGAAACTAGTAGTACCGCAAGGGTAGTATGACCACACCCCTATTCATATAATAGAAAATCAGTCCGAGCCTAAATAAAAAAGAGTGCAACTCTTAAAATACAAGTTAAAATGACTTAAGACTTTGCACATAGCTTGATAAGGATATTAACAACCTAATCCATCCAAGGAGCGTATGAATCTTAGCGAAAGTTCCAATATTTCCTAGAGACTAGGGATGTCAATTAGATCCATATTATCTGTTTTATCCGGTATCCGTATCCGAATTATTCGATTCGTATTCATTAAGACTCAAAGAGTGTCAATAATATCTTTGTTATCTATTTTATCTGACATCCGTATTCGAACTATTCGGTTCGTATTCGATCCATTAACACCCCGACTTCAGACAAGTAAGGTTGCATCAAAACCGGACAAAACTCACAAACTTGAGTCACGACTTGCTTGTAGGTTAGGAATGGATAAGATGGCTTTTGAAAAGTTCCTACATATCACAGTAAGCTAGAGTACCCAAAGATTCAAGGCCAAAACTCTAGGATCACAATTTCACAAGAAGTGTTCCAAATAAAGCTAAACTGGGCAAACTCTAAGATCTTTCTATAGCTAGTCCCTAGATGGATGACATATGATTATCATGAGGCATCTCCATTATTTACATGTCTTTGGAACCAGCAAAATCAATAGAGAAGAAGAGAGGGCAAAAACTTTAACCAAAATAAATGCAAAACCAACAAGATCAACAACACACTATGTACGGTGAAGAAAATTTATCTATTGCAACTTGTAGATGAATATTTTACAACCACTCCAACATAGAGGATAGAGCTCTCCCCAAGAGCACTCTCCCAAAAGCCTCCCTTCCTAAGAAAACCTCTCATAAACCCTAGAGAAAAGATGGGTTGGTTAGCCACATGGCTCCAACCCCTTTCATCTCAAATAGATAAGACAACTGGCTCACATCTAATCCTAATAGATACCATCTATTATCACAACCAAAAAACCCATTAACCCCTCCACACACATCAAATTTTACACTCAACACATGATTTATTCATGTTTCTCATAGCACATACACCCAAACCTGCTAAGGAGCAAACCTCGTCCAGATTGTTGAAGATAGAACTGTTGTCGAATGTGTCCTCGGAGTTGGCCTCGGCGGTGTCCTCAAGTGCAATAAAACACATGCCGGTGAAGTTGTGGTCTCCTTTGTCTTCTTGCCTCTCTAATCATCCTTATCGTCATTGGTCTCCAAGTCTACATCGCTCATGTTGATAGTCTCAAGAGCGGCAATGACCTGGTTGATGAACTTACAATAGTTGGGCTTATTCTGTGATCGTGAGCTCGAGAAGACTTGTGGTACTCCTCCTCCTTGTCCTTCAGCTTGGGACATTTTGCCTGAATGTTATTTGGCTCATCACACTCAAAGCAAAAGAAAGGGTCTTCTCTCCTATTCCTCACGTTGTGATAAGCTTTTATGAATTTCGAGGGTAAGAGGGCTAAGTCTTTCTTGGGTAGTTTCTCAAGTTGCTCACCACTCAACTCATACAAAGCGGACAAGAAAAGCCAGAAGAGCCAAGATCCAAAGATCGAGAAGCACCATTCTTCACAGGGTCAATCACAAGCCATCGACTCTATTTTGGGGAGGTGCGAGATGAATTCGATCTCACGTGTCTTCAATCTCAAGTAAGATAAACTCACTCATGACAATGTTGCAATTGATGGATGTAATCTTCATCCCCAAGCCTTCACATCTAGGGCATGGAGCACTTGGCATGTATGCTCAGGCTCAGAATAAGTCAATCTAATTGCATGAAGGTTGCTGAGAATCTTGGTGAACCTAGCAAACAATTCATCCAAGGATTCACTGGGCTTTTGCTCAAGATTGGAGTACTCTTTCTTAAATTAATTCTATTTCACTTCCTTCATAACTGTGGAGCCCTCATGGTAATCAGTTATGGCCCTCTAGATCTCGACAGCAGAAGTCCAGTGAGCTACTCAATCAAACTCAGATCTACCAAACCCCTTAATCAAGAAGTTGCATGCCTTATTATTTACCTTCACATCTGCAATATTTGCTAGAGTGATATGGGCCATCGGCAGGCACAACATAGTGTCTCTTAACTTTCCCCCAAATGGGTTGCCCTTTGGCCTGTATGTAGGCTGTCATACGAGCCTTCTATGCCCTCAAAGATCAATGGCTTGGTACAATACCGATTCGATGCCATTTCTCCTAGACTGGTTAAGATCTATCAAGAATAGCTCTGATACCACTTGTAGGAACCAAGATGGTAATCAGAGGGTGAATGACGCCTTCAGTTTCAACCTTTGCTTTGCTTTATTAGTTATTGGAAGCTAGGTAGATCAATTTAGGCCCACCACCAAAGAACTCACACAAACATGGAAGCAAAACTGAGTTCTAACTCTAGGGCTGATACTACCGTAGTAGAGAGACTAGTAACACTATGGCCAAGTGGTCTGACCTTTCGTAAGGACTGATATGAATGGAGATCGATAGTATCGCAAACCAAGGATGGTATGACCGTACCCCTGTTCAGATAACAGTAAACCAACCCGAGCCTAAATAACAAAAGAGTGCAACTCTAAAAACATAAGTTCAAATGATTAGAGACTTTGCATACACCTTACTAAGGATATTAGGAACCTAATTCATCCAATGATCATATGAATCTTGGCCACAGTTTCAACCTTTCCTTGTGAAAAGCAAGGTTATATCAAAACTAAGCAAACTCACAAACTTGAGTTAAGACTTGCTCATGGGTTAGGGATGACCAAGATGGCTCTTGATAGATTCCTACATGTCACAACAAGCTAGAGCACCCAAGATTCAAGCCCAAACCTGCCAAGAAGCAAGTTTCCATTCACTTAGCCTCCTCAGTGATTCCTTGACCTAAAGCGCTCTCCAAACACCCTCTAAGTGCTGCCATTTGAGTCTGTTTACCGCCTATGATATTTTGGCTTCTCTTCTCACCTCCACTTTTACCATGGTTCTCACCTCTTTCCCAAGCCTAATCCATGGTCATCTCCTCCTTTGCAAGCAATCCCCATGCTTACAACGTATAGTTTCACCAATGGCTTACGCATCAGCAAGTCTCTCCACGTTGGTCCCTTGACCACGTCTCACTTACACTAGCAACACCATTCCATAAACCGTTGCTTGAACCTTTCCTTTGACATCCCTTGTCTTCTCCTATCACTACTACAAAAGGGGTCATCACAGATGGTTCGGAACCATCATCACAGATGGTTTTCGGAACCGTCTGAATTTATGGGTCAGTAATAATCGGAGGTTATCATAGATAGTTTGTGAGCTGTTTATAATAATCACAACTCAGACAGTTTGTAACTAGAACCGTCTGTGAAAACACTATCTCAGACGGCTCGAATCAAAAACCGTCTGTGATACTCACACATCACAGATGGTTCTAGCTACCAACCGTTTGTAATGGATGAGTATTACAGATGGTTGGTAGCTAGAACCGTTTGTGATATTTTTTTTACCACAGACGGTTAGTAGATAGAACAGTCTGTGATGTGCTAGTATCACCGAATGTTTTTGGTTTGAGCCATCTGTGATAATCCTTCACAGACGGTTTATATCACAAAATCGTCTGTGATAGTTCATTCTATACCTAATTTTTTCTTTTTTTGGCTAGCCTCAGGAAATGTTAACTATGTCATCTGAAAACAAGCAAATACAGTAAGAAACATAGTACACATTCCATTTTTAGATTAGAGCCTACCATTATAATATCCCAAAACAACGAGCAGATTACCCATCTAGCTAACACAACAAGAACAGAGAAAAAACAAAGATCCTCTATACCTAGGCCTTCTCGCCCCTGATGCCTTCTCGCCCCTGATGCAGCGGACGAGCTGGATGTCTTTGACGCCCACCATCGTCGACGTTGATTGAGCATCGCCTTGGTAGCTAGTTGCTTCTATGGTGTCTTGCCTCCCATAGACTTGTGCGTCGTTTGCTTCATGCGGGCTATTATTGTAAGGGTCAAGGAGGAGGAGAACGGCAAGGAGGCTGAGTTTGGGTGATTATTTATAGGGGAGGGAAAGGCGGGAGTGCGAAAACTTTTGGCATGGGGACGGAGAGGTGGAGCTATGATCCGTGGGGTGAGGGTTGGTGGATTTCTATTGGCTAGGATTGAGTTGGGGAGGATCGACGGGCCAGCGGTCAGATTATCACAGACGGTTCTACATACAAACCATCTGTGATACTCTCTATCACAGGCGGTTGGTAGTTAGAACCGTCTATGATGAATGAATATCACAGACAATTCTATATACCAACCGTTTGTAAATTAGAGCACAAGTTTTATATACTAGTGCAATATAAACAACTAGTCTCAAAAGATAAAATAGCAAAGTTTTGTATGGCTTATATATACTCATTTGAAAGGTTTTGATGAGATCTACAACTTTTCAGTTGAAGTAAAATCCAAATTCCGAAGGGAAGACCAAAAAAAGGGCAAAAATAGAAACCAAAAACTTGTAACGCAAATTTGAGGCTAAAGATGGCTGATTTTGAGGGTCTTAGAGGGTGACGGGCACAAGCTGGTCATTTTTTTATCAGACTCATCGTTAACTTTCCAACGAGTACAAGAACGTCGAAAACAGACATCGTATGCAAAAGTTATGCCCGTTTTACTAAAGATATCTCGGAACGGAATCCTACTAGGACTTAGGCGGGAGATTATGAAATTTCGGAGGATTGTGAGGCGGGAAACATATCACAGACGATTTTTAATACAAGCCATCTATGATAACTTCGTTATCACAGACGGTTTTTAATACAAACCGCTTGTGAAGTATCACAGACGATTCTTGATAAGAACCGCCTGTGATGTCTGCCATTATCACAGACGGTTCTTATCTAAATCCATTTGTGATACTTCACAGACGATTTGTATTAAAAAAATCGTCTATGAAAATACCACAGATGGTTATTCGTATAAACCGTTTGTGATACTTGCAGCATAGACGGTTCCTAGGAACCGTCTGTGATATAAGTGTCCAGTTTAGCCTCTTTTGTAGTAGTGTATGTTTCGCTTGAACCCAACCATCCCACCTGGCTTCCTTCACCACAACTTAGCTAATCTTCAAGCCTAGCCTACTCCATGCCATCAACCATGACTACCTACAAGCACTCTGCACATTAAAGATCAATAAACTATATTCAGGTACAAGTTCTTTACAACTTGATATATGTTAGTTCAAACATGTTTCATGCACCATGAATACAATGACTTAGACTCCACAACTCAACTCATGACTAATTCCCACATTTATCCAAACCTCTCGGATAATCTCAGAAAGAGCTGGTTGGACCGCTCTAGTGAACCCGGTAATAGGGGAGCCAGTATGACCGCTCGCACCATGCCGGCACTACCACCCTGGTAGTACAGCCATTCGAAGCCTAGTCATACCGCTCTCTCTTGTAGTACCGCGAATTCCATTTGGTCCTATGGAACTAGACACATCCTAAATAATCTTCTCTAGAAAATAGTTACCGCTAGCTATTACCCGGTCACACCACACTTGTGGTAGCACTGCAGCTACCATGCTGATATTACTGTAAACACTAGGCTGGTACTACTGCCAACATCAGGCCAGTACTATACTGTAAGCACTACGATGGTACTACTGCCAACATTAGGTCAGTACTATCACCTGAAGATTGATAAGAAGAATGAAAACTTACAAACCTTCGCAAACTCAAATCTCAATTCGACATGATTGCCAATTGTTCAATACATATGAACCAAGAATATTCTCAACATGGTTCTTCGTATTTCTTTGTTTTATATCAGATTTTTTTTACTTCTTCAAGTGATTCTACAGTCAACAATGAGCAAATTCCTATAGAAGGGACGAAATTGAAGATGATAGGGTGTCAACAGTAAATAGCTCAGCTAAGAGAGGAATGTTGGTTCCTAGGATTGGGTTAATTTAACGTTTACGAGTTGTGAATGTTTTTCAAGGGTTCTGTTTGAGTTGATCAACTCCAGTTATCTAGTTTAACACACATCACAAAAACTTGTGGTCATTTTTTTTCGGACGACATGCATGCACTCAATGTCAAAAGGCCTCATATATATATATAAACACACACACATTTATATTTATATATATTTTGCTAAAGTCATTGTTGCTTGACCAAATGGGAGGCCTAAACATCTAGAACACCCATACTTTCTAGAAGATCGACATGGCATTTTGTCACGTAGAAATTGGGCTCTTCGCCAAATAAATTTCTCCAACAAATGAATATTCTATAGATGCTCTTCCTACTACCCCTCCTAAATGAAATGGTCAACATCTATCTTGCACATTATTTCTCGTGAGCACGTAACATGCACATGGATTTGTCAAATTTGTCCAACGGCCAACACACGTCTGTTTCAAGAGACATTTGGCTATCAATTAGATTGCTAGCTAGTCCTTGAATTCTTTGGCAATATAATATTGCAGCTCCTAGGCCCATCCAAATATCTTAATTTGTTTTGTAGAGAGAAAAAAAATTATATATAGCTCGGTAGTTTTCTTCCCCTTGTTACTCCAAATTAAAGCACGCATATATAATTAGCTACACGTAGTTTGTGATCTCCAGGTACGTCTTCTAGAAGCTAATTTCTTCTCTGTTACGAATACGAATAACGGCACACGCTCTGTGGTGAAGTTCAAGTGGGTTTGTTGTAGAGTTGGAGCTGTAGATTTTTATTGCTCCGTGCATTTCGTACCAAATATCTGATCGACGTGTAACCTTGTCAGAACTCTCGATCACAAGCAACAAATTCGTGAAGAAATTCGATGGAAAATGTTTGGCGCGTTTCCAAATTGGACACGGAAAGAACGAGTAGTGATGTGGACTAGCAATGCAGAGATCTAGCCATGAGAATAATCGAAACAAACGGTATGACCTCTGGTTTTTTTTAAAGTTAAAATAAACAAGGTCATTTTTTAAAACGAATTTTTAAATAGTTTTCTGAGTTAGAAATTGTATATATCGTCCGTGTCAATATCTTCGTAATTTATTATTATAAAAAATACAGATAAAAATCATTAACCACACAATACGTCCTCAATCCTGTTTCATGTCCTCGGACAGAAACTTGGAGGCAAACTACGCGGCCCATCAACATGCTAACGGCTGATGCCACGGATTAGTTATTCTTCATTTTTTTTGGAAAACACTGAATTAAAAAGCGAGTACGAGTTTTCAGGCCTGTTTTTTTTTTTTTACTGAACCTTATAACTTTTGATTGTGGTTGTGACTTTTAGGCTGTTCGTGTGAAAGATTATAATATAACAGAAAATCACATGTAGTTTTTGTCGATATAAATGAAGTCGGTATAATATATACTACAATTAACTAGTAAGCTCTATTTTAAAAAGATACTTTATTTGTTAATGAAAAGTTAGTTACTGTAGAAAAAATAAAAAGCAGCTTTTAGATGCATCATCCATACGGTTAGTGATAACAACATTTGGTTTGTGCAAAGCCACGCAGCCCTCAATTTCTAAATTAAGCTAAAGTCAAATAGGAGCAAAGTATGTGGGGGCAACGGTAGTTTGTTGAGCATTTCAAAAAGAAAAAAGGAACTCCACAACGGCAGTTATCTAAATTAAAATCCGTTGTACTTTTGATGTACAAATCGGACGAACCTCGCAGTCTGATGTGACGTTTACCTGCACACATATTAATTTTCATCTTTTGATGTATTAAACTTGCAGCAAATTGCTGATTTATTACTATCTGATTCTTTGCCAGTAACTTGGACGTCGTTGGTAGGGGTGGAAAATGATAACAAATATTTTTGTTATCTAATATTCGTATCCGAGAAAACACGAATGTGGTAAGCAAAATCTGTATTCAAAAATATTCGTATTTGTATTCGAGAATATTCGTATCCGTATTTGAGAATATTCGTATTCGCATTCGTATTGGAGAATATTCGTATCTGTATTCGTATTCGAGACTATTCTATTCATATTGGATCCGTTTCTAGAACCCACGAAGAATCTGTACAATTTTTGTGATTCAAAATTTGAATTTAGGCAGTTTAAAACCGGTAACCGATCAAAAACCGGTGAAAAATTGGCAAAACCGCTAGGAATCCATTTTATCCGATATTCGTATCCGAGAAAATCCTTATTCAAAAATATTTGTATTCATATTTGAGAATATCCGTATCCGTATTTAAGAATATTCGAATTCGTATTTGTATTTGTTTTAAAAATATGGATTCGTATTCGTATTTGAGACTATTTAACCGTATCCGACCTATTTCCACCCCTAGTCGTTGGCTCGTTGCTCTAACATATCGATCGGTAGTATTCACCTAACGCCCTTGCTGGCTAGCTAGATATAGTGAATACACACCATATGGCGGACCCTATGGTATCATTGTTCATTATTTGCCCTGTATCATAATTACTATATATCATACTTCCTATATACCATATTTCCTAAGGTGAAAATGGATTCGGATATTGCTCAGATATCCGGTTACGGAATCCGGATATGTCGGATCCAGATACCTAATATCTGGATCCGAATACAAAATAGATATAGATGCGTCGAATCCAGATACCTAATATTCGGATACGGATGTGGATTTGGTATGGGTCGTCTCGGATTCGGATCCGGATATCCAAATTAAACAAATATAATAGCAGCAACTTACCGATATGTATCTTTTTCATTTGACTCCAAATTGGGCATATTATATATGCATCTCGATCATCTCGATGAGCATGTAATCATGGTGGGCTTTAATTTGGCATTTCATATTCTTTATTTTGACATATCCCCCAATAAAGGTTTTTGCATGCTCTTTTTAGTTAAATATGATATGTTTATAACCAATTTATTTGCAATATATCTAGAATTATTTAGGATTTACAACAAAAATGGTAGCAATGATCAATGATTATGTGATAAACTAGAGGAAATGGGGCATAAATATTACTATAAAATTGATATTGATTTGTTAAACTTCATTACGTCATAGGATATGAAGCTGTTCTCAAAAGCTGCATTATACAAATACGTGAGATGAATGATTTATTTGTTGCTATTAACATTTAATGCACAGTTACATGTTAGAGTTACTGAGTCAGTATTTATCAATTTAAAATATTAAAATAATTCAATAGCATGTTTTAAATAGAAGAGGCCACGAATAATTATTAAAATCTGAAAAATAGTCTAATCCGATCCAATTCTGAGTATAATCCGATCCAAATTCGTATCCAATATTTGTCTGGTCTATATTCGTATCCGACGTTTATCCGATTTATATTTGAATCCAAAAAAAATATAAATATGAATATAATTTAAATACTTTCTGATCCATTTTCACCTCTAATATTTCCTATACGATGACGCTCTCATACCATTTATAATAGTACAAGTAAACTCTAAGCAGTTTACTGGTGTATAGCTTTTAGAGGGCGTGTCAAGTGCTGCTGGTGTGTTGTCCTTTGGCTGGATCGTTGAGAACTAATTGGCTTATCAAACCCCACTGCGTGAGTTTTGGTATGTATGTACATACTCCTCCTTTTGATATATTAGAAGTGGAAGTATGTATTCTCGGTAAATATAAAAAAGGCTTCTTTAAATATACTTTAATAATAATTATAAGATACTTTAAAGTGAGTTTAATAAAAAATTTCATCAAAATCTATTTTTTATAGCATAATTAGGTATATACTTCTTTTATGTATGGAAAAGGGTATATAACAAAAATAAAAGGCTCCAATAAAAATTTTTCAACAAAATCATATTGAAGTATCTTATAATCGGTATTTAAGTATGCCAAAAGTGATAAATAAGTATAATATATTTGTTTAAGTGATATATATTAAAAGTGGAAGTATGTATTCTCAGGAGTACGAAAAAGGCTTCCTCCTTTATTTTTGCTATATATCCTTTTCCATACATAAAAGAAATGTATATGCAAATTATGTTATAAAAGTATATTTTTATGAAATTTTTCGTGGAACTCACTTTGGAGTATATTATAATTATTATTAGAGTATACTCAAATAGATAAAGAGGTATAACAAAGACATTAAATCAGTTTATGAGAATTAGGAATACATACTGCCAGGAGTATAGAGCTATTTTCCTCTATATATATATATATATATATATATATATATATATATATATATATATATATAGGAAAATTACATAATGCACCATGGTGCCTAGGCACCAACATCCGATACACGTGTATGATTGATAATTTTTTTGAGTTTGGGTATGAAAACGTTTTATACCTTTGATATATTTATGGTAAGTTAGTTTTGAACTCAGTTCAAACTAGTTTGAACTACTTTTGAGTTCAATGCAACTACAGTGAGTATATACCATAAAAATAGTTCAAACTAATTAAACTGAAGTTGAATTTAAATTTTTTCGGAGTTTGACATCTCAAATATACTTTTTTATGAGTATATGAAGATACCCATATCAAACGTTGCGAATCTCGAAGTAAATCAACGGGTATTGATATTGGTGCCTAGGCACCATGGTGCATGAAACACTCGTCCTATATATATATATATATATATATATACTCCTTAAAAATATGAGTTGGTGGTTGTCGATGCGTTCTCCATCCTCTCTTCTTAGCCGTATAATCTAAACACAGGAATCTTAACCATCTATATCCCCTCTCTCTTACGCAAACTTCGACCACATCTGGTTTCAACCACATCCGACTTCGACCTTGTCCGGCTTCGACCATGGTAGGTAATTATAGATTGTGACCTCGAATAGTGAATTGGTCATAAGCAACATTTAATCGGGCATAGGCAATGGTGAAACAGTAGTAGCTACAATACTTTTTATGGTCGTAGCTATGGTATCTTGTCGATACTCGACAGTTGAAGACTTTTCTAGTTGATACTTGGTACTCGTAAACTTTGCAGTCTGCTATCATTATCTTAGGCTACAAAGTCTGTTATCATTATCTTAGGCTTTTCGATTGGTTATCATAGACCTCACGATCGGTAGTTGAAGGCTTTGTGATCGGTTGCCGTGGGCTTCACGATTGGTGCTTCAACTCTTGTTATCTTTGAGTACTTCGAATATTCATGTTAGGCCAGTAGTATGACTGGCTGATGCATGGTGGTTGGTTATCAGTGAACAGTACATGAAGGATTCGATACTCGAAAGATGAAAGTACTCAGTGGTCACATGGTCATGCTACTCGGTAGTCAAAAGAACTTGGTACTCGGTAGTCAGTACTCGATGATTATGTGGTTAATAGCGATGCTTGTTATTCCCGAGTGATCTGAGTGATGATATTTTCTTAGTACTTGTGTTCGAGTACTCGATAAGCTAGCAACTGGTCTTGCATAGCAGTTGTAATCTGTCGTAATGAGTGATTTGAAGTTGGTGATTTCTAGAGAGTCTGGAAATTGTGGTCATGGATGACCTAGTTGGTGTTCGTGGTTGGTTTGGTTCTTGTCTATGGATAGACGAGGGTGAGTTATATGTGTGTGTGCTGATGACAGTCAAGTTGTGAAGAACTTGTGCCGGTGGAAAACATTCCTTTGTCTTTGATGTGTAGGATTGCATGGAGATGACCATGATTGGTGACGAGGAGAACTGGGAATAGGATAGAGAACTCTAAGGTTCAAGCGGTCGAGAATGTCACGCGAGGTGATTGGGCTTACACTGGAGTATGTAGAGATCAAATGTAATAATTCGTGGAGAAGCTGTGGTGTAGGATCAAGGATACCGACTAGAGGGGGGTGAATAGGAGGTTTTTAAATTTTTCTCTTCTTCTAAATAATTTTCTACAATTTCAATATAGCAAGAATGTAAAGCAGTTAAGCCTACACAATCTAGTCAAGAGAGAAACAATACTAGCTCTATATCAAGCAAATGATCACAATAATGCTAACAAATAAGAGCTAGAAGAAAATAAGAGAGAGATGTACACAACCGATGTTTTACCGTGGTGTTCGGAAACTTGCCGGTTTCCCCTAATCCACGTTGAGGTTAGCTCGAACAAATCGAGCCAGCTCCACAAATTAAGCCGAAACACCTCGAGTCCACTAGAGGTAGCTCTTCCCCGCTCCGGGTAGGTGAGCTCCAACCTTCACACGAACGCCGGGTCTTCTCACAAACTCCTTTGAGAAGATCACCGATCCAACTCCGCCCAATCATCTAGGTGCACGGCAAGCACCAAGAGTAATAAACCAGGGCTTCACTTGAATGCAAACAAGTGCCAAGGATCAAACTAACGAATGCTATGCACTTTTTGCTCAACCACCTCAAAATGAATGCTCGAGAGAGAAAAGAGGTGTGGAATGAATGCTCTATGCTCAAGAAATGTTCAATGAGTCTCTTCTTTCTGTCCTTGAGCAGTGGTATGGGTATTTATACCCCTTACCAACCAAAACTAGCCGTTTGGAACAAATTCCAAAAAATTCAGAGCAAGCGGAACTACCGCCGGCCAAAGGTCGATAGTTCCGCTCCACCTTTGATGCGGTAGAACAGCTATGTCAGAGGCTCTACAGTAGCCGTTGAAAAGTCGGCGCGGTACTACTGCTGTTATAAAATCCGGTACTACTGCTCTACAGTAGTTCCGTGAAGTCGGCGTGGTATTACCGCTTGGGCTGGACCCCAACTTGGCGCTCTCTGGAAAAAAGGCTCCGCTCTATCTCCGGAGCTTCCGGGCTCCGGAAGTACCGCTCCATACTGCGGAACTACCGCTTCCAGCGGTAGTTCCGGCGTTAAAATCGCCGGTACTTTCGTTCCCACGAAATATCAAACCTCACTTGGAGGGTGCTCTCTGGAAAAAAGGCTCCGCTCGGACTTTGTAGATTCCGGTCACCGGTAGTACCGATTTTGCCTGTGGAACTTCCGCTCTACGGTAGTTCTGACGTTGAAAACTACGATACTACCACTTTTCAAGACAGAGTATAGATTGGCTTTTAAAACAAAATTTTAAAGTATGCATGATCCTAGTTTGATCCCAATGGCACATAAATTTTGCTATTAAGCTACTTGCCATGATCCCTCTTTATGATACGTTTATTTTGCCTATAATCCGGTCTTCCACCTTTTCTCCTAAGACCGGTAAAAGTAAAAAAAAAGGGATCTTATTCTAAGTATACCTTTGTCTTGAGCCATTTTTGGTCTTCACATTGATTCGTAGCTTGCATCTTGTCAACCACTTATGGACTTAACTTTTAAATACTCATTAAACACGTTAGTCTCATATTCACATAAATTCATTAATTACTAAAACCATTTTTAGAGGCCTAGATGCTTACATGTGAGCGGTGCGGTCCAGGAGGCTTCGAGACTGAAGGTGATAGTGCGTGATGAAGATATAGGAGGTGCTCTCCTGGAAGCTTCATCACGTGTTGGGTTAGGAGTTGTGGATGGTGTCCATAACTGAGAAGATTGAGAGTTTAAATAAAACCTATGTTCGGAACGGTAATATCTAACGACGAATGTAGTAAATTCGTTAGTACGGTAAATGCAATTTCATTTGGTAGTAAATTTGGTATATATCTGGTCGAAAATATGATGTCCATTTTTGCTACCACCATTACATAGTTGTGGCGTCAGCAGGGGAGACAATGGCGATGTAATGGCGGCAAAACCACATGACACGGGTGATGGTGATCAACTACTACAGATCGGTGGGCTACTACACTCGCGTGTTGATGACTTCGTGCCATTTTATTGTCAATTACGTGCAATGCCGCTGTGTTGCATGGTGGAAGACAGTGGTGGTGACCAAATTAGTTTACCGATGGTTGCTTGGGATCGTGTGGCGCGTGGGAGCCTTGGGAACGTGTCATTTACGGTCGGGTCGTGCGGCTCTGGTTATGGCCATAATTTTAAATGTGTGAATTCAACAAAAAATCTGGTATATATTTTAAAAATTTCAGTTTTATGGTATATGACCATCTATAACAATTCAAATGAAATGTGTACCTTTGAAAAATATACTTGAATTCAAAGATTTGAACAAATTTAGATAACATGCTTTATTGATTCTTATAGAAAATCAGCACATATCTACAATCAAGCTATTATTAAAAGGCAACTGTAGTTCGAATTTCAGTTCAAGTTCGTTAGTGTACCCATATATATATATGTGTGTGTCTATATTAAATGGGGGCACCAAGGTGTCTGGGCACCAGGCCTCCTTATCTTTGAATTGCTTTTAGATGCGTGTAAGTGCAATGATATATAATATATCAGGATGGAAAGGCTTAATCACGGATGGAAGGTTTCAATCATGGAGTCTGGGCACCATAGTGTCCTGTTTTATATATATATATATATATATATATATATATATATATATATATATATATATATATATATATATATATATATATAATAAATAACAGAGGTACCATGGTGTCTAGGCACCAAGCCTCCTGCCTTTGGATTGCTTTTAGATGTGTGCTAGCGTGATTTAGACTTTTCATCCATGATTGATTTAGCATGCATGATGTATTATATACCATTGCACTAGCATGCATCTAAAAACAATCCAAAGGCAGGAGAGGCTTGGTGCCTGCACACCATGGTACTCCATTTCAACGTCATATATATATATATATATATATATATATATATATATATATATATATATATATATATATATATATATATATATATATGTATATATGTATATATGTGTATATATATATATGTATATATGTGTATATATATATATATGTATGTATGTATATATATGTATGTATGTGTATGTATATATGGAGCATATCTAGTGCTAATGCACTATTCAGTGTTAACATGCTAATGTGAATATTGGCTGTCGGATCTGGATTAAACAACTAAGATTCATGAGGGTGGGAGCACCCAATCTACTTAATCTTTTTGCACTTAACCCCCCGTTGTGAATGTTTTTCCAAATTAGCCGCCACCTCCCTTCTCCCCGCGCCTCCCTCTCCAGATGCGAATCGATTAGGGTTAGGCGACAGGGCCGCCGCCTACCTCAACCGCCGGCGTGAACCGCCTCCCCTGGCGCCGCCCCCTCCTCCGGCCTCCACCGGCGCCGCCCCCTCCCCCGGCCTCCACCACCATGCCACCCTCTCGCCCCCACACCGCCGCCGCCCTCTTCTGGGTTTGGGTGACGGCGCCGCTCCCCTCCCCGGCCCCTGGCGCCCTCCGGCCTCCTCCCCGAGCATCGAGGCCCTCCGACCCGGCCTCCTCCTCGCGCATCGAGGCCCTCCGACCCGGCCTCCTCCCTGCGCTTCTCTCCGACCCGGCCTCCTCCCCGCGCCGTTTCGCCTTCGAGTCGGCGGGTTCCTCTCCCGAGCGATCATCCGGCGACGTCTCCGGTCTCCCCCTGCGTGCGCCGTCGTCCCGGCCTCCTCCCCGAGCTTCTTCCCCAAGCGCCACCGCCCTCCGACCCGCCGCCTTCCCCTCAATTTTTTCCGAAACCCGCGCCGTTTCGCCTTCGAGTCGGCGGGTTCCTCTCTCGGGCGATCATCCGGCGACGTCTCCAGTCTCCCCCTGCGCACGCCGTCGTCCCGGCCTCCTCCCCGACCTCCTCCCCGAGCTTCTTCCCCAAGCGCCGCCGCTCTCCAACCCGGTCTCTGAGCTGGCCGTATGCTCTTCTGAATGTGTGTGTGTGTGTCACTCCAATTTTTGTGGTGGAACTGAGATTCTGAATGTTTCTGTATGACCTATTGAATGAATTTGCGACTGAGCTCGAATGGCAACCTATTGAATGAATTTGCGATTGACTATTGAATGAATGTTGTGGTGTGTGCAGAACCTGTGTAAAGTGCTTGTGGAGATGCAGCAGCAACAGAGGCAAATATGCCAGTCTACAGCAATCTTTGAATTTATTCAACTTGTTTGTGAATTGGCAAATGTTCAACCTGTGTGTGAATTCCATCTGAACTGTGTGTGAGAAACCTGTGCAGGCAAATGTTGTGGTGTGCAGAACCTCTAGTGTATATTGGCAAATTCAAATGGTCCTGTGGAGATGCCAGTTTGTTGTTTACTAGAACACCAGCGTTGATAATGGAATAGCTTCTACCACCAGGTCATATTTTGTCTGGGTTAAGTACAGCATGAAACCAGGTAACCAACAACAAAATCTGGGCATCATTAGAAACATAAGCTTTGAGCCACTCCACTGTTCTTGTAACAGTATTGGTACTCAGCATTTTACCTTTTACTGTCAGTATACATTAAACTACTACAACTACAACAGCTAAATTGAATATTTTACTGTCATCACATTTCTTGCATTCATTACTGCAGCAAGATTTTGAGTCTGGAACTGAGTAAATGCAAGTATAGATAATGGAATCAACAAGCATGCTGCAGCTCGAGCTAGCAGGCTGGCAAAAAAATGAGCAAGTAAATTTGGAATTCACAAACACACTGTGATTTCCATTGGAAGAACCTGATAATTTCAGTGATTTCCATTACAAGCATTCAGTTACAGCCCTTACAGTTTTCTTTTTCTTTTTCTTTTTCTTTTTCTCAACAATATAGCCTTACAGGTTACACGCTGAACAATTGCATACGTATGTTTTCTCAACAATATAGCCTTTTATTCTCTCTTCTGTCTCAAGCTTTTTCTCAGGAAAAAGTGGGGCTGACTGACTTCCAGATCTTTGTCTTTCACCAGGAAAAGAGAAATACTCTCCTTTGCTTCTATCAAAAGATTCCTGCGAAAATCAGAAAATCAGAAGAAAGAGTCTATGGTAAATAAACTGGAATATTTTGGACAGGAAAAAGAAAACAAATTAACAAAAAAAATTAAGACGTACACAGGTTAACTTCAATTTACAAACAGTGACATGAGTTAAAAGAGCCCACCACACTATCGGAAGCACAATAAGTTGTATACGTGGAAATTTAAATATGGGTTGACATTTTAGCTATTTAGATCTTTCCGACACATGGAATACCATTCTGCCTAATTATACTCTCAATAATTTCCAGTTTGTAATAAATTATATTAAAAAGTTTGGACAGATAAGAAATACCGAGGCACATGTATTAAATTCTCATGAAGCAATACAGTTTTATACAAGTGCAGTGAGGCACAATTGTAACAACACCAGATGAAGCAACATTCTAGAATATCCTTCACAACGATATTTAACTATGCTTAAATTGCAAGTTATATTAGTACCTCCGTAGGACTCCTGGAAGCATGACCAGCTTCTGTGGCTTCCTTATTTTGTCCATAATCAAAAGACAGCTCTCCATCATGACTGTCATTGTAATCATCGTCATTTTCATCTTCAGCTCTCCAATAACACTGCCCATCCCCTGCAGCAACAATTTCTGCACAGCAGAACATTGCCCACCCTGCATATCATGACTGTCATTGCGCGGGTTTTGGAAAAAAATTGAGGGGAAGGAGGCGGGTCGGAGGGCGGCGGCGCTTGGGGAAGAAGCTCGGGGAGGAGGTCGGGGAGGAGGCCGGGACGACGGCGCACGCAGGGGGAGACCGGAGACGTCGCCGGATGATCGTCCGGGAGAGGAACCCGCCGACTCGAAGGCAAAATGGCGCAGGGAGGAGGCCGGGTCGGAGAGAAGCGCAGGGAGGAGGCCGGGTCGGAGGGCCTCGATGCGCGGGGAGGAGGCCGGGTCGGAGGGCCTCGATGCTCGGAGGGGAGGCCGAGGCGCCAGGGCGGGGAGGGGCGCGCGCCGTCACCCAAACCTAAGAGGCGGCGGCGGTGTGGGGCGAGAGGGTGGCGTGGTGGTGGAGGCCGGGAGGGGCGCGCGGTGGAGGCCGGAGGAGGGGGCGCCGCGGGAGGCGATTCACGCGGCGGTTGAGGTAGGCGGTGGCCCTGTCGCCTAACCCTAATCCATTCGCATCTGGAGAGGGAGGCGCGGGGAGAAGGGAGGTGGCGGCTAATTTGGAAAAACATTCACAGCGGGGGGTTAAGTGCAAAAAGATTAAGTAGATTGGGTGCTCCCACCCTCATGAATCTTAGTTGTTTAATCCAGATCCGACAGCCAATATTCACATTAGCATGTTAGCACTGAATAGTGCATTAGCACTAGATATGCTCCCATATATATATATGTATATATAAAATACTTTTTACTCCCGGGTGTAATTACACCCACCTCTAATATACCACCTAAACAAACTTGAAATACTCCTTTATCACTTTAAGTATATTCATATAATAATTATAAGATACTCCAATGTGAACCACACGAAAAAATTGCAAGTAAGTACATAGTTTTTAGCATATTTTGTAAATACCTTCGTATACGCATATAAAAAGAAGTATGTCGAAAAAATGTACATACCACCTCTGAAAAATTGTTCATACCACCCAAATAGCCTTAAATACTCATATACTACATGTGCATACCCTCCGTTACGCGAGATACTCCCTATGTTGTAAGATACGACATAGGGTGTAATTACACCCAGGAGTAGAAAAGAGGCTTCCTATATGTATATATATATGTGTGTGTGTGTGTGTGTGTGTGTATGTGTGTATATATATGTATATGTGTGTGTGTCTATATATATATATATATAGGACGAGTGTTTCATGCACCATGGTGCCTAGGCACCAATATCAATACCCGTTGATTTGCTTCGAGATTCGCAACGTTTGATGTGGGTATCTTCATATACCCATAAAAAAGTATATTTGAGATATCAAACTCCGAAAAAATTTAAATTCAACTTCAGTTTAATTAGTTTGAACTATTTTTATGGTATATACTCACTGTAGTTGCATTGAACTCAAAAGTAGTTCAAACTAGTTTGAACTGAGTTCAAAACTAACTTACAATAGATATATCAAGGGTATAAAACATTTTCATACCCAAACTCAAAAAAATTATCAATCATACACGTGTATCGGATGTTGGTGCCTAGGCACCATGGTGCATTACGTAATTTTCCTATATATATATATATATATATATATATATATATATATATATATATATATATATATATATATATATATAGTGCTAAAAGGCTTTTTGGTGCTAAAATGGTATAACTTACCAGAGCCATCCGATCTAGTTCGTACGGCTCAGATCGAGAAAGGTGGGATCCTCCAACTCACTTACACAGTTTTTCAGAAAACTCCCCGCGTGGAGGAATTATTTCGCGAATAAGCCCTCAGCCATTAGGGGTGCAAATAGGTTGGGTTAATCCCGACCGATCCGGTACCGAATCCAGTCGGTACCGGATTCGGGAAGGGAATTTGGTATCCGGTCGGATTCGGATAATTCATGTCAGATTCGGATTTGGATTCGGGAGAGTTATTATCCGACCGAATAGTATCGGTATTCGGATACCGGATAATTATCCGGTCAGATATTCGGTGGGATATCTGGTAAGAGCTAAGAATTCACCTTTTATTTTGCTAATATTTGTTTTTTTTCATGTTGGTTGGTTGAGCTGTGCAGTGTATAGAAAGTTTTCCTGAATCGTGTAAGCTTAAGTTTTCTAAAAGGAATATGACATTCAGTTGTGGCAACTATAAATATACAAATACTAAAATAGTGTTTTATTTCTAATTCTGCTGCTTGTGCAATTGGAATCCTAAATTTGCTCATTAAGATCACTCTTCCTAGGTAATGGAATGAAAAACACGTAATCAGAGTATTGTTAAACGATGAACTTTGGCATGCTTCAGTAAATGAACAGGTAAATTTGTCAAAAGTCTATTATCCCTAATTGTCTACTGTCTCTACCTTAATTTAGTAAAATTTCTTTAGCTTAGAAAAAGAAAATATTGTCCGTTAAGAATCAAGATTCATCTTGAAACGCCACACCTCAATGGGCAATTTTGAAGGAAACGTCACACCATCTTCGGCTGATGAATTATAATCACTATTATGTACTTATGTCTAACAGTTTAAGGTTTGAAATGATGGTGGTATAGTTTAGCATATGTTCCTTTCCGTATGCACGTACTATCCGTCTACATATCCGTTTTTGATCCGAAACTGTCAAGTATCCCTTCCGGCGGCACCGTATTCGAAATTCCGAATACTCCGAATTCGTATTCGTATCCGATTTTACCGTATCTGACCCCGAATCTGAGAAAAAATATGGGTTAAGATACGGTATGTACAATATCCATCCGAATCCAACCTGATTGCACCCCTATCAGCCATTCGTCTCCCTCCCTCAATTTCTTCCCCAATCCCCCTACTGTCGCCTCCCTCCCCGGCGCCGCCCTCTACGGCGATTTCATCTCATCCGCGAGATTGTGGAGAGAGGCGATGTGAAGATATGCAAAGTACAAACAGATTTGAACATTGCAGATCCGTTGACAAAGCCGCTTCCCCAGCCAAAGCATGAGGCTCACACTAGGGCAATGGGTATTAGATACCTACATGGTTGACTCTAGTGCAAGTGGGAGACTGTTGGTGATATGCCCTAGAGGCAACATGGAGATGTTGAATATATCACATACTATGTTTATGATACATTGCTTTGTTCCTTGAAATAGACATTATCATTATTGATCAATGAGTATGTGACTTATTCATGAGACTCTTAATGCCAAAATGTTGCTATTTCTAAATGATCCCCGATCATATATCATATGAGGAACAAATATGATTCAAAGATCGACATATGTATTGATTGATGATCATGTCTCATGGATCATGGTATGGAGATACCAAATCAATAATATGGACATGTGTTAGTGAATATATGTTGGATAGACCCGCCATGAGACACTGCAGAGATTCCATGTGTCATTAGTTGGTCTCAAGTAGTGTTTATGTAGAATCCTTAGACTTGAGATCATCATGGTTCCCAATATGCGTAGTAGCCTATTTTGGGACTACTAACCACTACTCCGTGAATCGGGTAGTCATAAAAGTAGTCTTCGGGTTTGCTATGAAACATGTAGTGGGATGTGAATGATCAAGATAGAATTTGCCCTCCTTATGGGAGAGATATCTCGGGCCTCGATGTAATGGATTATCAAAGTGCATGGCCATGCCAATGTGATTGAGGAGTCAATCACAAGTTTATAATCTATCACGGAATCGAGAGAGTGATTGAGCTATTAAGAGGATGACACAGTCTCGCCTTGAGTTTAATCTATATCGTGAGGCAAAGGGATTCGTACATGAGAACATTACGAGTTCATTGATATGATGTTTACGTATACTTTGGGGTTAATATGTCTTGCTAGAGGCCGCTATTAACGGGGTGACCGGAAAGGTGTTTCGGTCGCGACCAAGTATCACGTGAACCTGCTGGTCGCACACTTAACGGGTTGGAACACTAATTCGAATGTGATTCGGATGTGGGCTCAATTCGGATAGAGATCCGGATAGACTCTATTGGGCCTCGGTCCACGAGGCCCAAGTGAAGAGGTCTATATATTTGGAGGCGGGGCTGAGGATGCACGCATCTGTTCCTCCCGAGCAAAACCCTAGCCGCCACCTCCCGAGCGAAACCCTAGCCGCTCGCGAGTCTTTGGTACACTCGCGATCGGCGTTCAGCCCGGACGTGTGGATACCGGTGGGCGCTGCTCGTTGCGGCGTTGATCGGCATCAACAAACTACGATTGGATCTGCTCGTGGTGTGGTTGATCGCGTGGAGGAGACGATCTGTTCGGGACGATCGGCTACTTCCACTACTACCTCGACGCGCGTGATTGGATCGGCTTCTCCAACTCTTCTTCCGCTGCGCTGCGCGTCTAGTGGTAACGATCTATGATCCCTCCTTAGCATGATGTCTCAGCTGAGACTTTGAAATTTTTTTGTTCTTGATTCCAGTTAATTAGTCCATTGATATGTTGTATGCATTTTTCAGGTGGTGAAACTGAAATAAGTTGACTGAGAAGAACAAAAAATCTGTGTCAAAATGGAATTGCAGCATCTGCAAGGCTAACTGTACATCTGAATTTGACTTGGAGAATCACCTACGGGGCTGAAGACACCGACAAAACGTCGAAGCCCAATGCTTAGAGGGCAGGGATACAAATCTGGCAATGTCCAGTGCATACAATTGAGACGCAGCTCCAGACACAGTTGCTAGAGAGGATGCTTCCGTACATGACAGTAGTAGAAAACTTGATTAGGTGATGCTCAGTTTAGCGATGGTTTATGAATCTTTTTTACTATACCTGTTTTATTTTTTTAGTGTAACTGATGGTACCTTATTTAGTGTAATTAACTTAAAAAAATTAAAAATTGAAAAAATAAGTTAGTTCATCATAGACAATACAAAGGAATATGAGAAAAAAAAGGCAAAAAAAGCCCCTAAAAAAGTCAAAAAAGGATGAAATAAAGGAATAGTAAATTAAAAATCAGAAGGTAGAAGCTAAAGCTGAAACGAGCGGGGCCTTAAGGCATTTCGCAAGAACTGAAGTTCCTGCAAGCTTTCAGGCCTCCTGACTTTCTGAGATGGAATTGTAAGACTTGTTTTATTTTGGAGCTAGGACTTGTTGGGCTTGGTAGTAGTGCTAACTTGGCGATTCTTAGTAGTTCATGCCTTCATGGAAAAGCAACTTATATGCCCTTCCCATTTGGTACTCTGCACATGAGAAATGGAAAGCATATTTTCACCTTCTTTCGCGAGTTCAGTTTGTTGAAAGCATGTTTAACATTTTTTCATCACTCCACTTCGTTGGTTTTCTTTCCATTGGCAATGCTTCATGACCTGCTAGCCATACCAAGGGATTACCAGCTATAAATCTACTAGTCACAGGTGGAAATCAATATATGTTCACAGGTGGAAATCAATATATGTTGTAAATTAACCGAAAAAATTGGAACAAATCACGAGATGAACAATTCTGCAGACATGCTTTCAATATAAGCTGAGACTGGACCCATTTGGTCTAAACAATCAGATATATCCATGCTCGTGGTTCAGCACCGCAGTAATCCATCTCCCTGAAGGCTCTGAACCATAAAATGCTGATGGAGGACCCTAAAATCTTAGTGCTGGCTACTGCCCAAATGTAAGTTTCGAAGTATAGGTATCTTCAGCACTGCTTGCTTAGGTTGCTGAGACTTTGCTACTTCCATTTGTCTATGTGAGATTGGATGCTGTTTGCTAAGCTAGTGTATGCTTGGATCCTTTTTGCTATTCTGATGCAGAGGGCAAAGCTGTTATAAACATGTTTTCTAACTCACCTTCTTGTCCATGTGTTTCCTGCTTATGCTGTATTATTGTAGGGAAATTGGCTACGTGACACTGAATACTGGTAAGTGTCTGGTTACCAATACTTTCTTCAGAGCAAACATACCTTTATTTGTGCACTAAAGCAGGTATACAATCATCATAAAAGATTTTATAACAACGAAAACCAGGTGATAAGTGTAGCCAACTCCTCACCCATTATCTTCAGAACAACATACTTGCGACAGTAGTTTTGTGAGCAGAAGTCGACATGAGATGTACTGGTGGCTGGTGTACAGGCTGAACTAGCTAGTGCCAGGATTTAGCCAGATTAATGTCAAATAACGCTACATAGGACATCCATCAGTTGTTCTCCGGTGAGAAATTGAAACATAAATATTATTGACAAATCCAGGAATATGACCACCAATAGCACCCGTCGTCCCAGTATTGTTGTGGTTATGGGATTCGTTCCGTAACATTGGACTCCAGATCGAACACAATCGCCCAGTGATCTCGCGCGGCACAAAGTAGACGCAGTTTCTTTTGATCCAAGCGAAGTCATCAGCGCGTAGGGCGAACGCATCGCCGCGCCCCAAGGTAAGCGGGTGGCCGCCGATGTTCGTCACCTTGTCGCCGAGCTCCAGGCGCTGCGCCACGCATTCCGGTTTATAGACTTCGGCTAATCCACAGCGTTGCGCGACGAGCAACACGTCGCCGTTGTGGGGTGGGGGAATTGGGGAAGAAATTGAGAAGGGAGACGAATGGCTGAGGCCTTATTCGGGAAAGAATTCCTCCACGCAGGGGTAGTGCTGTGCAGTGGATCGTGCCGGGCCGACACAGCACAGTTCTAATCTAGACACGACTTTTTTATACATGGCAAATAAATGGATCGTATCATACTAGCCCATGGGTTGAGGTCTAAGCCCAGGCATGGCCCACGACCGTGCCGTGCCGGCATGGGCACAGTTAGGCCTTAACGAGCTGTGCCGACACGGTTGGCCCGTTAAGCCGGGGAAAAAAAGAAAATTTTACAAAGTTATAAAAAATTAAGGAAAAACTGTAGAAAATTACAGAAAAATTATAGAAAATTTTAGGCATTGTTAATCACTAAGATAATTATTGTCAATGATATAATAAGGTTTATTAACTTGTTAAATTACATGGCATGGCTTCCTTGTTAAAAACTTTACTATGAAACATTTATTTCAATTTTTTAGCTGTATGTGCAACATTAATTAATTTAAATCCTATAATTCATTTTTATTACCCTGTTATCATTAACATGATGAGCGACAACACTAATATAATCCCCCTAGCCCTACCAATCCATATGTCTGATGTCAAAGCAACCGAGAATGTATAAGTATGAAATATTTCTTTCAATTTTTCACGGTAGTTGTTTTAATATTTAATTAAATATCTAGTTGTAGTTTGCCTAGATACAATACTAAATCTACGGTTATGAGCAGTCCTAATATACTTTTAAAAAGCATCAGCCTCACAAAAAAAATTTAAAAGTAAATCTTGAGAAGCAATTAATCTACAAAGGGTTTCCCAGACTACCTCTGGGTTGTACTCCCAAGCTACCTCAATTGGGGAAGAAATTGAGGTGAGAGATGAATGGCTGAGGCCTTATTCAGGAAAGAATTCCTCCACATAGGGGCAATGCTGTGCAGTGGGTCGTGTCGGGTCGACACAGCACAGGTCTAATCCAAACACGACCTGTTTAAACATGGCAAATAAATGGGTCGTATCATGCTAGCCCATGGGCTGAGGTATGAGCCCGGGCATGGCCCACGATCGTGCTGTGCCGGCATGGGCACGATTAGGCCTTAACAGGTTGTGCCAACACAATTAGCCCGTTAAGCTGGAGAAAAAAGAAAATTTTTAAAAAAATTAAGGAAAAATCGTAGGAAAATTACAGAAAAATAATAGAAAATTGTAGACATTATTAATCATCAAGATGATTGTTGTCAATGATATAATAAGCTTTATTAACTTGTTAAATTACATGGCATGGCTGCCTTGTTAAAAACTTTACTTTGAAACATTTCTTTCAATTTTTAGCTGAATGTTCAACATCAATTAATTTAAATCCTATAATTCATTTTTCATTACCCTGTCATCATTAACATAATGAGCATCAACACTAATATAATCTCCCCTATCCCTACCAATCTATATGTCTGATGTCAAAGCAACTAGGAATGTATAAGTATGAAATATTTCTTTCAATTTTTCACGGCAGTTGTTATAATATTTAATTAAGTCTCTAGTTGTAGTTTGCCTAGATACAACACTAAATCTAGGGTTATGAGCAGTCCGAACATATTTTCAAAAAAGCATCAGATTCACCAAATTTTAAAAGTAAATCTTGAGAAGCAATTAATCTACAAAGGGTTTCCCAAGCTACCTCTGGGTTGTACTCCCAAGTACGTACCGAGCGTCTGGGTTGTAATGCAGTTGCATCTGGCGCATTTGTATTCCTTGCCTTCTTTTGCAGTTTGCAGTGTACCGTTGCAGATGACTCGTTCCACCTGAAGATTTTGCAGACAATTCGTTATCACAAACTTTACAAATAGCATACCTTACTAAATTCCCATCATCGTCGGTCTTGAGCTTTTTGTTGAAATCATTCCAGTCTCCCGATGTAGTAGCTCTTATTCTTTTTGCACCTATGCTCTGAGTTGTGGATGCACTCATTCAGCCAGCAAAAGATAGACCCAACAACGCTTCTTCTAGCTGTACATTTTATTGTGGATGTCCACCTTTCACGAATGGAAGTGCCTCTTAAAAGGATAGCATATCCTCTGTCGTGAGGCCTAATTCGGAGAGTTGAAAATCGTAGTTCTCTATTGAATCAACTGTAAATTCATGGAGTAAAGTACAATTAACTTTCTATTGAATCAACAAATATTAGCAAAAAATTTGAAATAAGGCATCACTATTAGTCTATTACCTCTTTTGCATTTCCCCGAAGATTTTTCAATTTTCTAAATTTTGCAGGAATTTCTCACTAATTTTGCCAAACTTGTGCAAACACAACCAAATTTTTCACAGCTAAACAAAGAGATGAGTGTGAGATTTGAGGTATGGAGAATGAAGGCCGGATGACCCCCTATTTATAGGAAACGCTCAACATTTTTTCAAATTTTTTGCTATTTTTTAGATTTTTTAACCCCAACGGTCAAAAAGGTAAAAAGGCTATTTTTCACGAGCCATGTCGTGCCGTGTTGACATGGCCAATTTACACCTGTTGGAGCCCAGTCGGGTCGTACCGTGTCATGCTGGCCCAGCCTGTGGTCACTGCTGGGCCGTGCCACCCCCTCGGCCTAGGCACAGCATAGTCCACCAGGCCGTGCCAGCACGACCCATGAGCTAGACAAGCGTGTCGTGCCTGCGCCGGTGTGTGTGTGTATATATATACCACTTAAATGAATATTTTATTTCTCTTTATCACTTTTAATATGTTTAAATACTAATTCTAAGATACTCTAATGCGACTTGGTTGAAAATTTTTAATTGAAACCCTTTATTTTTGCTATATATTCTTTTCCATACATACAAATTATGCTATAAAAAAATGGATTTTTATGAAATTCGTCATGGAACTCATTTTGTAGTATATTATAGTCATTATTAGAGTATGCTTAAATAGATAAAGGGATATAACAATACCATTAAAGCAGTATATGAGAAATGAGAGTATGTACTTCTAGGAGTATAGAATCATTTTCCTATGTATGTATGTATCAGAGCACCATGATTTTAATACGAAGTCAACCCAAATTACGGTATAGTTTTTAAAAATGTTAGCTTTAGTGTATATACCCATCTATAACAATTCAAATGAAACACATACTTTTAAAAAATATATTCAAATTCAAAGATTTGCAACGAATTTAGATCATATGTTTTGCTGATTTTTATATAAAGTCAGTGCACACATACAACCAAAAAAACATAAAAAGGCAACTACAATTCGAATTTTAGTTCAAACTTCTTTGAACTAACTAGTAAACTAGTTAAACTTAATGTGCACACGATAATAACTTCTAATGCACATGAAAACTGTAAGTAACATTATGAATTAATGTGATAACTTGATGTGCATACAATAATAACTTCTAATGCGCGTGATAACTTTGTCATACTTAACAAACACTTTCACTTCGATTAAATGTTCGTGTGGGGATTGTGGGGGCGATTGACTAATTTTGTATCGCGTCGCTTAGATGGTCATGTGCTTATTATGCGCATAGCCACTGATTAGTAATTCTGTGTGTGTGTGTGTGTGTGTATTATAATTTATAAATGACAGGGGCACCACGGTGCCCAGACTCAATGATTGAGACTTTCCATCCATGATTAAGACTTTTCATCTATAATTGATTCAGCATACTAAATCAATGACTTCCTTTCCAAAGGCAAGGAGTCTCTCAGACACCATGGTGCCTCATTTCAGCATTATTTATATATATATATATATATATATATATATATATATATATATATATATATATATATATATATATATATATATATATATATATATATATATATATATATATATATATATATATATATAGACAGTGTTTCATGCACCTTGGTGCCTAGGCACCCATATCAATACCAGTTGATTTGCTTTGAGATTATAACGTTTGATGTGGGTATCTTCATATACCCATAAAAAAGTATATTTGAGATGTCAAACTCCGAAAAAAATTAAATTCAACTTCAGTTTAATTAGTTTGAACTATTTTTATGGTATATACTTACTGTAGTCGCATTGAACTCAAAAGTAGTTAGTTTGAACTGAGTTCAAAACTTACTTACCATAAATATATCAAGGGTATAAAACATTTCCATACTTACGTAAGGCACCATGGTGCCTAGGCACCCACATCCGATACACGTGTATGATTGATATTTTTTTTGAGTTTGGGTATGAAAATGTTTTATACCCTTGATATATTTATGGTAAGTAAGTTTTGAACTCAGTTCAAGCTAGTTTGAACTACTTTTGAGTTCAATGCGACTACAGATGAGTATATACCATAAAATAGTTCAAACTAATTAAACTGAAGTTGAATTTAATTTTTTGAGTTTGACATCTCAAATATACTTTTTATGGGTATATGAAGATACCCACATCAAACGTTATAATCTCAAGCAAATCAGCGGTATTGATATTGGTGCCTAGGCACCATGGTGCATGAAACACTGTGTCCTATATATATATATATATATATATATATATATATATATATATATATATATATATATATATATATATATATATATATATATATATATATATATATATATATATAGATATATATATAGGGCAGTGTTTCATGCACCATGGTGCCTAGGCACCAATATCAATACCCGTTGATTTGCTTGAGATTCATAACGTTTGATGTGGGTATCTTCATATACCCATAAAAAGTATATTTGAGATGTCAAACTCAAAAAATTTAAATTCAACTTCAGTTTAATTAGTTTGAACTATTTTTATGGTATATACTCATTGTAGTTGCATTGAACTCAAAAGTAGTTCAAACTAATTTGAACTGAGTTCAAAACTTACTTACCATAAATATATCAAGGGTATAAAACATTTTCATACCCAAACTCAAAAAATTATCAATCATACACGTGTATCGGATGTTGGTGCCTAGGCACCATGGTGCCTTATGTAATTTTCCTATATATATATATATATATATATATATATATATATATATATATATATATATATATATATATATATATATATATATATATATATATATATATATATATATATATATATATAACTCTCAATTGCATGCAAATGTGCAGTGCCCCACGTGAGCTGATTCGTTGGCCATCGAGAAACGAATGTGCGATCATCGAGCTGGAAAGCTTGAAACCTCACGACTTTTCCACGAGGAACAAAAGAACATACCATGCGTCGAACAATCGACTTGCTGTATGCGGAAGGAGGTGCATATGGAATCATTGGCCTTCTCATATAATGTTGGCCGGTGACTAGTTCTCGTGTAATGCTGGCCGGTGACTGGTACCTTTCTAGTCTTGGACTAGGATAGGACACGAATAGCTATAGAGTACCAGTCACCGGCGACATGGTACGTTGCACACATGCAGCTCTTGGCGATCCAGATACGCTGTACATAGTACACACCCATAGTCCCACTAACGAATTCAAGAATGAGGAAACATAAAGGCGTACGTACGTATAGTGATGACTGAATTTTGGTCCGTTCGTATTTATTTTTGCTTCTAAATTTCTACTTACAAAACCAAAAGTTAATACTAACATATAATTTTTCGAAACAACTTCTCCACTCATCTCGCTCCAGAGATAAAATCAGAAGTGATTGGTTTTATTTAAAGGAGCATATATAGTACAACTTTAGGACCTTAATTTTACCAAAAAAACTGAGAGACCATGTGGAGGTATCCCCATGTTGGTGATGAGTAATTGACGTTGGTTTAGTGAGGTTGAGTTTGTTTAGGGTATTCTAGGGTTGAGTACCTTTACTTGCGCTATTATGGATTATCTTTGTTTCGTGCGGTGCTATGTGACGGTTTGCTTGTCCGTGTGATGCGGGACTTGGAGCTAGGTCATGGTGAGGCGAGGAGGACCGGGACTAGACACGGGAGGTGTTGAGGTCCGAGCGGTCGGTGATGCCGAAGATGATCGATCTTTGGTGAGGTGGTTGCGAGTCGGAGACGAGGAACCGGAGCGGAGCTACGGTGACGGACACGACGGCAACGCACGCGGAGAACCGGACTAGGCTCGGGGATGAGTCGGAGGTCCGAACGGTTAGATGTCGGTTGCGGTCGTGCGTGGCGAGACGGACCGGACTAGGCTCGAGGAGGAGTCGAGGTCCAGGCGGTCAAGATACCGGACGCGGGAAGCTTCCGGGAAGGTGCTTGAGGGGCAAATTGGTAATTTGACTCAAGCATTTGGAAGGAGGTGGCTGGTTGTTTCCCTCCAAAAAGAGTGTTGACTAATTGCCTCATATGGTGTGTGAGGTGGTGGAGTGGGCATTGTATGCCACTTCTTGATTTGCTAGTTTGGGGTGAGGCTTTGGCCTTCAAATGGAGAGGAGAAGGCAGTGGCAAGGTATCCACTAAAGCATTCAGGCATTCATGTGTATCATTCTGTAGAGAGCTCATTCCAGTGGAGGGAGTGCAGCTCGTGTGGGCAACCTGTAGCATTAGTGGTGTGTGATTGTGCTTCCTTTCTCAAGTATGTAGTGAGAAGGTTGCAATCCTTTGTATTAATCATGTATGGGGACGTAGTTCACCTACTTGTAATCATTCATCTCCATTCCAATGAATACACTTGAGTTCTTGAGGTTTCTAGCTCTTTTCTCAGTTTCTACTACTCTCTGCTCATTTTTCTCTCTTTGATGTTTGAGCTGTTTTCTTGAGCATGGAGTAGAAAAATGGATTGCTCAGTGATGGGATGATGTTTCTAGACCTTTTGGTTAGACAAATTCCCTAGAGATCAAAGCAAAATCCAAAGATTCCTTTTGCTCATTTCCTCTGTTTATTACTGTAGCTAGGGTTTCATGGCAGAGGAGGTTGGTTTCTTGTGTTTCCCTTCAATAGATGACTTGATATTTGTGCTGCACTGTCTTGAGATCATGTGTAACTGAAATGCAAAAGCTCATGAGCAAAGGTTGAGAGATGATGGAGAAATTTGATTTTTAGCTCTCTTTCATTGTTTGCCAAATTTTCTAGGGTTTTGAGTTAAACCCTGATTTCCTTCTTGGTTTGAGTGACTTCAGTGCAGGAGATCTTGTTGTTATTGCTAATATATTCCTAAGTTTCGTGTGCAAAGAACCAAGGGTTTGGGAGAAAATTGGATTTTAAGGTTGTCTCTGTAATCATTTTCAGATTTTCAGTCATATTCTGAAATTCATGCTTATGGTTTGGATTTCCTTGATCTCTAGATTAGTTTGGCTTTTGTAGTTAGGTTCTTGCTTCCTTGGTCCAAAAAGAGCAGAAGTATATCACATATTTTCTTGGTTTTGGCAAGGAAAGGAACTCTGTTCTTTGGTTGAAAAGAGAAATTTTTCAGAGCCTCTCGGGCTTCAGGTAACAGGGGGGCCGGTTGATTTTGGCTGGTATATTTTCTGGTTATTCCATTCCAGTTCTTTTATTGCTTCTCCCTGTTTGTTAGAGTTAGTTCTCTCCTCTTGTTCAAGGACCAGTGAGTTGGTGCATATTTTTCATAGGGTCTTAGCAATTGAATGAGTGAATCATTTGTGAGTACTTGGGGGCAAGTTTCTTTTTAAATTGACCGACATTCACCCCCCCTCTGTCACCATTTCGGTCCAACAATTGGTATCAGAGCCGGTTAGCTCTAATTCATAGATCTTAACCGGTCTCGAGAGCCGTGGCGACGGATAAGTACTCGACCAAGCCGCCGATCTTTGATGGCATCGATTACCCCTTTTGGAAGAGCCGAATGGAGACATACATCCAAGCTCAGGGGTACGCCATCTGGCGTAAGGTCAAGGTGCGATTTGTTGTTCCTGCCGATGAGAACATCAATGCCGGGAACATGGCTGATGTTGAGGCAAATGCAAAGGCAAGGAACATCATCATCCAGGGTTTGAGTCGTAGCGAGTTTGACCGCATATCTCATCTTTCGTCCGCCTTCGATATTTGGGAGACTCTCGATGCTTACCATGAGGGCACCTCCCAGATTAAGACAGTGCGACAGGACTAGTTCAAGCGGGACTATAACAAGTTCGAGATGCTTGCTGGTGAGTCTTTGGATGAGTGTTTTGCGCGTTTTCACAAGATCTTGAGCAATCTCCGAGCGGTCGGTCTCACATACCCCGACTCGGACAATGCTCGACAGATGCTTGCTGCACTCGACCTTCGTGTTTGGGAAATGAAAGTGACGACCATCAAGGACACCACGGACCTCTCGACCTTGACTCTTGATGCGCTGTACTCGCGTCTCAAGACTCACGAGATTGACATTGTCTCGCAAAGTCGAAGTCACGATCGATGGCTCTAGTCACTGATCCCAGTTCAGCTTATGGGTCTTCTTCTGATTCGCTTTGTGGTTTCTCCCTCGCTGCTCTCTGTGACGTGACTGATGATCAGTTAGAGCGGCTTGAGGATGAGCAACTGGCCCTCCTAGCTCGGAAGTTTTCCCATGCTTACAAGAGGAGGAGGGACAGAAAGAGACAAGGACCCGTGATTTGCTTCGAGTGTGGTGGCCCCAACCACATTCGGGCAAACTGCCCCAAGTTGGAGGGCAAGAACGACTCCGGTGGTTCGAGCAAGAACGTCTACACCGACAAGAACCGCTTCAAGAAGCACCCAAGCAAAGAGAAGAAGTTCCGCAACCTTGGCAAAGCCAAGAAGCTCTTCCATCGCGTCCTCACCGCCTTCGACAATCTCGATCTCAGCGAGGTGGAGGGGTGGAGTGACGACGATGGGAAGGACGAGCAAGATCCCAAGGATGGCGAGGACTTCAGCGGCATGTGCTTCATGGCCCTCGAGGGCGAACTGAGCGACAGCGAGCTGTACTCTGACTCGGACGAGGTATGCCCTTCCTACGACCAGCTCAATCAAGCTTTCCTTAAGCTAGGTGGTTTTCATGCTAGAGCTAGGGCTAGGTGTACTGAGTTAGAGAAGGAAGTAGATAGATTGTCACTAGAGATTATTGCTCTTACATCTGATCCTCCTAGTGATGATTGTGATACATGCTCTGCTTTGTTGGTTGATTTGGAGAAGCTAAGGACCTCGCATGATAGTGTATCTTCTGAGCTTGATGCTGTTAAGGAGAAGAATGTTAGTCTGCTTGCTGAGTTAGAGTTGAGTAGGATGGCTGTTACCCTACTTACTACTGATGAGACTACTTCTCCCACCTCATGTGAGGTTAAGGACATTGCTGCTAGAGGACCTTATGCCATGCTCCTTGATCTGCCCGAGTCTTGTGAAAATTGCAATAATTTGAAGATGAACCTAAAACGGGCAGATCATAAGATATCTGAGTTGTATTCTTGGTTGCTTGAGCCAGCTGCTTCATGTTCAAACTGTCCAAAATTAACCGCTGAACTTGAATCTATTTCCAAGAAGTTTCAAGAAATGATTGACACTAATAGGAAAATGGCTCAGTTTGCGACTAAGGACCCTGTTAGCTCACCATGCATTAGCTGTGATAAACTAAAACTTGAACTCGTTGCTTTGAATGAAAAATGTGTGAAGCTAACTAAGGATTTACTAGAGAAGCCATCAACTCATTGTGATGTGATTGCTGAGGTGGGGGAGAAGCCCCAGGGTAAGGTAGAGACGTCTAGCGACGTGAGCCAACCTGCTAGTAGTAGGACTGTCCCATCAGAGTCGGTTGTGCGTGCACAAGCCATTCTTTCCTCTACTGTTGGTTCTTCTTCTGCTCCCTTACCCTCTGCTGTTCCCTCTTCTCCCTGCTCTTCTTGCACCTCTCTCTTTCGGGAGTGTCAGTATCTTATGAACACTCTCGAGAGGTTTGTAGGAGGCAAGAAGAAGCTTAATCTTATTCTAGACCAGTCTAAAATTTGCAGATTTAATCAAGGTCTAGGATATGATTTTATGAGGACATGAGGAAGCATCCTCCGCTATTCTCGGACCCATAGTAGGAGGTGTGATCGAGGTTGAGCCAGTGCGATGAGGTCAAATTCAAATCAGCGGGCTTTGTCCAAGGGATATCGGCGACAAGGTGATTCCACTGCCGCCGACCTCGAAGCCGAAGTCTTCTCGTGCTACTTCCACCTCTCAGAAGGTGAAGTATCACTGCACCTTCTGTCAGAAGGATGGACATACGGTCGATCGATGCTTCAGGCGCACCAAGATTGCGCGTAGAGACCGTGCTGAGGCACTTAGGCGTATTCGTGGTCAGCCCGGACCACGAGTGCACCTAGGACCAGCACGAGTCTAGGCTATCTGCTGTTGATGGGTTTGGGCGATGTCGAGGACTTGGTTTTTCCGAGTCTTACGGTTTCGTCCTCATGCTGCTCTTGATCATGACTTCCGCCGTCCTGAGGGTACATCTCGTTTCCCCCGTCGAGACAGCTACCCGCGGCGTGATCAGCGTGTTGTTGGTACTCCGACTTGCTTTCCCGTAGCAGTCGGACCCAACAACAGCTTCAGGTCTGCTCATGGACCATCTGCTTCTTTGAGTCACAGAGAGCGTAGGGTAGATAGAGGTCAGTCGTGCTTGACTACTTCATCTGCTCGACGTGTTGTTCAGTATTGGGTGCCAAAATCACTCTTGATTTACCCCAGTACTGAGACTTTACTCTCTGCTTGACTCAGGTTCGCCGGGCTGGGAAGGGAGAGGTTTGGCTTGTAGACTCCGGGTGTTCACGACACATGACCGGAGACTCCCGTTGGTTCTCTTTCTTAGCCCGTGCTCCAGGTGATGAGACGATCACCTTCGAGATGCTTCATCCGGCGCGTCATCGCCAAAGGTACTGTGAGGGTTAATGATTCATTTCTTTTGAGAGATGTTGCTTTGGTTAGTAAGCTGCAGTATAATTTGCTTTCGGTTTCTCAGCTTGCTGATGACGGTTATGAGGTGAGCTTCAAGAAAAACAATTGTAAAATTCTTGATTCTTGGGTGAGTCCGGTTTGCGGATTTCGTTATGGGAGGATTTTTCATGCTGATTTTGTTGAATCTTCTGGTGATCCTCTCAGGTGTTTAGTTGCTTCTGAGTCCCGTGACCTTTCTTTCTGGCATAGGAGACTTGGTCATATTGGATTTGACCATTTGACCCGAGTTAGCAGCCACGATCTCATTCGTGGTTTGCCGAAACTCAAGATGGTCAAAGATCTGGTTTGTGCTCCATGCCGGCACGGCAAGATGGTTGCTGCTTCACATCCTCCGGTCACTATGACCATGACCGATGCACCGGGACAGCTGCTCCATATGGACACTGTTGGGACAGCTCGAGTGCAGTCAGCCGGAGGGAAGTGGTATGTCCTTGTCGTGGTCGATGACTTCTCGAGGTATTCTTGGGTGTTTTTCTTGGCCTCGAAGGATGAGACGTATACCCATTTTCGGGGTTTGTTTAGTAGGCTTTCTGTTGAGCTCCCGGGTGCCTTGCGAGCGATCCGCAATGACAATGGCACAGAGTTCAAGAATTCCTACTTTGAGAGGTTTTGCGATGAGACCGGTGTAGAGCACCGATTCTCTTCTCCATACGTCCTCGTGAGAATGGCGTTGTGGAGAGGAAGAACCGTACACTGGTTGAGATGGCGGGACGATGCTTGATGAGTACTCTACAGAGAAGTTTTGGGCTGAGGCTATAGCCACCGCGTGTCATGTTTCAAATCGAGTTTTCTCGGGGCACACTTGCATCGCACTTCTTATGAGTTGAGATATGGGCGAAAGCCCAGCGTCTCGCATTTTCGTGTGTTTGGATGCAAGTGCTTTATCTTGAAGTCCGGAACCTAGATAAGTTCGAGTCACGTTCTTGTGATGGGATCTTTTAGGTTACTCGCCTTCTTCGCGGGCTTATAGGGTGCAGGCTGCGAGTCTAGCAAAATGGTAGAGACTCGTGAGGTGACTTTCGCGAGGCGGTCAGGGACTAGGCACGATATCTCGAGTTCTTTAGAGCGATCCGAGACCATCTTCGTGGATGATGAGGACGATGGAGATGAGGGTCGCTCTACCCGATCCAGTCCCTCATCCTCCACCCCCAGAGGTGCCTTCTTCCACCGCACCTCAAGGAGATCAGCCCATGCCTTCTGCTTCCTCGGGAGCTAGTGGCTCTGTTCCTACCTCTTCAGCTCATGAGGTAGAGGCCACTTATTCTTCTCATCCAGAGCCTCCCCGACATATCCAGAAAAGGCATCCTTCCGAGCAGATTATTGGAGACCTCTTTGAGCGAGTCACTCGTTCAAAATCGGCATGTCTCAGTCTGTCTCCATTCTGCCTTTGTCGCCTCCTTTGAGCCCAAGGACGTTTGTCATGCTCTATCGATGAGTCTTGGGTCAATGCCATGCATGAGGAGCTAGAGAATTTCGAGAGAAACAAGGTGCAGTCGCTTATCGAGCCCCCACGAGGTCACAATATCATTGGGACTAAGTGGGTGTTCAAGAACAAGCAGAGCGAGGATGGAGTGGTTATTGAAACAAGGCTAGGCCGGTAGCGCAGGGTTCTCTCGAGTTGAGGGTCTTGATTTCGAGAGACCTTTGCTCTGTAGCTAGACTTGAGGCCATTAGAATCCTGCTTGCTTTCGCGGCTTCTAAGGGTTTCAAGCTTTACCAGATGGACGTCAAGAGTGCCTTCCTTAATGGATTCATTGAGGAAGAAGTCTATGTGAGACAGCCTCCTGGTTTCGAAAACCCCAAATACCCAAACCATATTTTCAAGCTTTCCAAAGCTTTGTATGGACTTAAGTAGGCTCCTAGAGCTTGGTATGAGAGGCTTAAGTCCTACTTGTTGAGTCATGGTTTTGAGATGGGTAAAGTAGACAAGACCTTGTTCATTCGCCGGCATGGCACAAATCTTCTGCTCGTCCAGATCTATGTGGATGACATCATCTTTGGCGGCTCCTCGCATGCTCTCGTTTCCCAGTTTTCCGATGTCATGAGCTCGGAGTTTGAGATGAGCATGATGGGCGAGCTAAGTTTCTTCCTTGGCTTCAGATCAAGCGGACTCGGAGGTACTTTCTTGCATCGGGGCAAGTACACTCGTGATCTCTGAGACGCTTTGACATGAGTGATGGTAAGCTGTGTCAACGCCCATGGCTTCTCTGACTTCTCTTGACCCGGATGAGAATGGTGAGCAGTTGATCGAAAAAGTACAGAGTATGATCGGCTCCTCTTATACCTCATCGCCTCGAGACCGGACATACACTTTTACGTGTGTCTTTGTGCCCGGTTTGAGCTTCTCCTCGTGTATCTCACCGCCAGCGGTGAAGCGCATTCTTCGGTACCTTGAGCTACCATTGACTATGGTATCGGTACTCTTCCTCTTCTGTCTCTCCCTTAGAGCCTTCTCGGACGCAGACTTTGCGGTGTAGGATAGATAGGAAGAGCACTTCGCACCTGCCAATTCATTGGCACTTCTCTTGTCTCTTGGTCTTCTAGGAAGCGATCCGGTGTTACCTGATCCACCGCAGAGGCGAGTATGTTGCGCGGCCGATTCTTTGCGACGGAGATACTTTGGATGGTTTCGACCCTGCGGGACTTTGGGTTAGTTATAGACAGTGTTCCACTCTTTTGTGATAACACTAGTGCTATTAACATTGCTAAGAACCCAGTGCAGCATTCCCGGACCAAGCATATAGACATTCGATATCACTTCCTTAGAGACCATGTGGAGAAGGGTGATATAGTGCTCCAGTTTGTGGAGAGTGAGCACCAGTTGGCTGATATCTTTACCAAGCCTTTGGATAGCTCTAGGTTTTCAGTCTTGCGGGGAGAGCTTAGGGTGGTTTGTCCTCATGGACTGTAGTGAGGGGGAGTTTCTATGCTTTATTGCTCTATCATATATATTATGCTCCTGTTCTCATTTTGCTTGCATTTCATTCGGGTTGCATTTGGGTTAGTTCTCTCAGCATAGATTAGAGTGTTTCTCTCTTGTCTAGTGGTTTAGATTTCTTCCTCTCATCTTGTGATCTAGGGTTCTTCTCTGTTAGCGCTTCTCCTACTTCACTAGGTTGAGCCTACTCACTACTTTTAGGTTCTAGCAAGGGTCGGGCCACCCTTGGGTAGGCAGTGCGTGTTTGCTCCTTAGTGTGCTAGATTACCTGTCTGCAGTCCTAGAGTCATATGGGGTAGATGAGAGTCAGTCTGAGCCGTAGCATCCTCTATATCTTGTCTATGCTTTAAGGACTACCTTGTTTGATTTCTTTGCCAGCTTCTCATTTTATAGCTTTAGTTCAGGGGGAGTTCATTTGGGAGCTTCTAGAGCTTAACATTGACATAACTCAACTTGAACTAAAAGTGCATCTAATGTTGAGGAGGAGTTGGATTTTCTGCATTTCTAGCATTTTGCATAGTAATTGCATGGAGCCTTGATTATTATCCTTAGTTGATATAAGTACAATGCTTTACATTGTGCCATGATTTATGCTTCATTTGCTAGATTTATCATGACTTTACATGTGTCGTCAAGCCTTTGCCATGATGAGTTAATTAAAAAAAATTGCACAACTTGAATTAAGACATGTCATGTTACTTCTTGAGATTAGTCTGTCTTTAGTTATCCTCTTATGATTCATGCCATGTTAAATAGGCTAAGTTGAGCTTTGAATCTTTAAATTGAGCTTTAGATTAAGCTATGATAGTTTTTGGATAATTCATGAGTTAGTACAATTGTTTAAAAGCAAAAGATCTTTTTATGTGCGAAAAAACTGATCTCACCAATTCTTTCTCATGAAACTGCTTGCCATTGCACTCGGCATGAACTCAGGGGGAGTTTTGGATGACCAAGATCATCTCCTTAAGCTTCTCGTTTGGAATGGTCGCATAAGGCTTGAGATCTAGCACATGACAAAATTTTGGTTGGAAACGACCATGAGTTTCAAAAGAAAATGTCAATTGTGCCAAATTTGCTTAACTTCCAAAAGAACCAAGTACTTAATGATTAATTCCTGAACTTGTAGCACTATTAAATGGCTCAATTCTAGCTTCTTGGTTCCACTTAGATTATTGACATGGCTTGCATCATCTTTGGATACCTTTAGCTAGACTTTGATCTTGCATGGCTTGACATGTTAAGAAATTCATCTAAATCTCAGATTGTTACTTATGTGGCTTGGCTTGATTATGCATATTTTGTTATGATCTTGATAGCATTCATTTGAGTCATGGCTTGGTGTAATACTAAATGGTCAATTTGGATAATCTTCATGGCTCTAGTTGCTTAGTATTGAATAAAATTCAGTCACATCATGTTTTCTTTTCCTCCAAGTAGCTTGATGTCTTTATTGCCAAAAGGGAGAATAGTTGAAAAAGCCCATTTTGGGAGCCTTGAGAAAACTTCCTCTTTCTTTTGCTCCTTGTGTCATCTTGGTTTTTGCATCACTTCCTTTCTTTGGACCAAGCTTGACTTGTAAACAAACTCAATTCTTATGCTTTTGGTGTTTGTCAATATACTCATCAAGGGAGATTGAGAGACCATGTGGAGGTATCCCCATGTTGGTGATGAGTAATTGACGTTGGTTTAGTGAGGTTGAGTTTGTTTAGGGTATTCTAGGGTTGAGTACCTTTACTTGCGCTATTATGGATTATCTTTGTTTCGTGCGGTGCTATGTGACGGTTTGCTTGTCCAGTGTGATCGCAGGACTTGAAGCTAGGTCATGGTGAGGCGAGGAGGACCGGGACTAGACACGGGAGGTGTTGAGGTCCGACGGTCGGTGATGCGAAGATGATCAATCTTTGGTGAGGTGGTTGCGAGTCGGAGACGAGGAACCGGAGCGGAGCTACCGGTGACGGACACGACGCAACAGCACGGAGAACCGGGACTAGGCTCAGGGATGAGTCGGAGGTCCAGAACGGTTGGATGTCGGTTGTGGTCGTACGTGACGGAACGGACCGGACTAGGCTCAGGGAGGAGTCGAGGTCCAGGCGGTCAAGATACCGGACGCGGGAAGCTTCCGGGAAGGTGCTTGAGGGGCAAATTGGTAATTTGACTCAAGCATTTGGAAGGAGGTGGCTGGTTGTTTCCCTCCAAAAAGAGTGTTGACTAATTGCCTCATATGGTGTGTGAGGTGGTGGAGTGGGCATTGTATGCCACTTCTTGATTTGCTAGTTTGGGGTGAGGCTTTGGCCTTCAAATGGAGAGGAGAAGGCGTTGGCAAGGTATCCACTAAAGCATTCAGCATTCATGTGTATCACTCTGTAGAGAGCTCATTCCGATGGAGGAGTGCAGCTCGTGTGGGCAACTGTAGCATTAGTGGTGTGTGATTGTGCTTCCTTTCTCAAGTATGTAGTGAGAAGGTTGCAATCCTTTGTATTAATCATGTATGGGGACGTAGTTCACCTACTTGTAATCATTCATCTCCATTCCAATGAATACACTTGAGTTCTTGAGGTTTCTAGCTCTTTTCTCGCCTTCTACTCTCTGCTCATTTTCTCTCTTTGATGTTTGAGCTGTTTTCTTGAGCATGGAGTAGAAAAATGGATTGCTCAGTGATGGGATGATGTTTCTAGACCTTTTGGTTAGACAAATTCCCTAGAGATCAAAGCAAAATCCAAAGATTCCTTTTGCTCATTTCCTCTGTTTATTACTGTAGCTAGGGTTTCATGGCAGAGGAGGTTGGTTTCTTGTGTTTCCCTTCAATAGATGACTTGATATTTGTGCTGCACTGTCTTGAGATCATGTGTAACTGAAATGCAAAAGCTCATGAGCAAAGGTTGAGAGATGATGGAGAAATTTGATTTTTAGCTCTCTTTCTGTTGTTTGCCAAATTTTCTAGGGTTTTGAGTTAAACCCTGATTTCCTTCTTGGTTTGAGCTGACTTCTGGTCTGGGAGATCTTGTTGTTATTGCTAATATATTCCCTAAGTTTCGTGTGCAAAGAACCAAGGGTTTGGGAGAAAATTGGATTTTAAGGTTGTCTCTGTAATCATTTTCAGATTTTCAGTCATATTCTGAAATTCATGCTTATGGTTTGGATTTCCTTGATCTCTAGATTAGTTTGGCTTTTGTAGTTAGGTTCTTGCTTCCTTGGTCCAAAAAGAGCAGAAGTATATCACATATTTTCTTGGTTTTGGCAAGGAAAGGAACTCTGTTCTTTGGTTGAAAAGAGAAATTTTTGAGCCTCTCGGGCTTCAGGTAACAGGGGGGCCGGTTGATTTTGGCTGGTATATTTTCTGGTTATTCCATTCCAGTTCTTTTATTGCTTCTCCCTGTTTGTTAGAGTTAGTTCTCTCCTCTTGTTCAAGGACCAGTGAGTTGGTGCATATTTTTCATAGGGTCTTAGCAATTGAATGAGTGAATCATTTGTGAGTACTTGGGGGCAAGTTTCTTTTTAAATTGACCGACATTCACCCCCCCTCTGTCACCATTTCGGTCCAACAAAAACCAACACAAGTGAAAATTATGAACAAGGTCACTACACTTAGAATAATCAAAGAGGAAAGTTGAGCTCTATGGAAACATCAACGATGCTTGAGTGGGTTTTTTGGCTACAGTTTATGGTTGTAACTTATGATTTTTGACTCTAACACGAGCGTTTATGTGAACGAACTGAATACTGATAAGTTGCTTTTAAAAGACCATTTTGATAAACCGTTTTGAAACAATGTCAAAAAAATTGTCTCATTTGAAAGAATCTATAAATCACAAACTATAAGTCATAAACCAAGAAGAACTCGACCGAGAATTTAAGTTGCTTCGATGAAGACTTGCCTTTCTTAATACACAACCCTGAATTTACCATGGTGATATACAATGATGTCGAAGCTAATGGTCATTGGGACAGACCAGAAGTCCAGCAAGAAGCCGGAATAGCTAGCGGGTGCACATGATAAATATAGAAATATTATGTTATGTTGTATACTAGTTCTTTGCATGGATCATGATATTCCTACCACTCAAGAAAAACAAAGAAATGATTTATCTTGTCTTGACAAAATAGCAACCGGCCGGTGACAGTGGTTACAACGATGCAGCATGCAACTCCAACTGGCTCTTTCTTGAATTGACCGTAGTCTAGATAATTTCATTTGTAGCGTAGCTTGTCCTTGAGTGTTCAAGAGAATTTCAGGATGCCTGTCCCCAAAAAAATGTTTATGTCTTTATCTCCTCTAGATACCGATTTTACTCTAAGCCATCCGATCACCCTAGAAAAGATGTGGGAATTTGTAAGCCAGCTAGGGTTCACAACTATGTAGTTCAGCTTAAATCCACCAGGAACTCAAGTTCGTGCAAACGAAGTATAGTTTCTCGGACTTCTTGAGAGAAGGCAACCTCTTGAGGACTCGTTTGGATAGGGGTGGAAACGGATCGGATACGGTCGAATAGTCTCAAATACGAATACGAATCCATATTTTTAAAACGAATACGAATACGAATTCGAATATTCTCAGATACGGATATGGATATTGTCGAATACGAATACGGATATTTTCGAATACGGATTTTCTCGGATACGAATATCGGATAAAACGGATTCCTAGCGGTTTTGCCGATTTTTCACCGGTTACCGGTTTTAAACCGCCTAAATTCAAATTTTAAATCATAAAATTTGTATGGATTTTTCATGGGTTCTAGAAATGGATCAAATATGAATCGAATAATCTCGAATACGAATACGGATACGGATATTCTCGAATACGAATGCGAATACGAATACTCTCAAATACGGATACGAATATTCTCGAATACGAATACGAATATTTTCGAATACGGATTTTTGCTTACCATATTCGTGTTTTCTCGGATACGAATATCGGATAAAACGAATTATCCGTTACCATTTTCCACCCCTACGTTTGGATGGCCTGGATTTAGCCGGATCTCAGCCCACTCGAAAATTTTTACGAAACAATTAAACAATGGGATATGGCAATTGTGTTCATGCCTAGTTACTCATGGAGGTGATGATGTGAGAATTTGTCAGCAGTTCAGTTCTCATAAATACAAGCAATTATTTCGGAGAACTATTTTCTCCAAAACAACTGCATGCATGCACCCACTGGTCATCAATCATCAGATGGACGACGAGCCCCTGACAACTGGTTGGCTCTATGATCAGTTTTGGCATGTAATGGCATGTGAGGACACACGGCGGCTGACAGGACACAAGGCCCTCAATGTGGGGAAGAAAAGATGTGGCCAGGATGTGGAGGATCTGTTTTGTTGTCAAGGCTGCTTTGGTGATGTGGATAAGCCAATTTGGCTAGAGAGAATCCATGACAAACTGAGTAAATCCACAGAGGGGTCAACATTTTAGGGTAATTTCGTAAGTTAAATTTTTGTAGAATTCGGGTAAAATTCTCGCAATCTAATCATGGTCTTAATATGGTGTTTAATAGTATGCTGTGGTTTACGCAATCAATGGATTGTCCTATTGGTGTGACATTTTACTATCTACCAAACGATAGGGCTATGTCTCCGCCAACTGCACGTTGGATGTGGATTTTCACGATTTTTCATGTGGTCCCTCTGCTGCCTAAGTATGAAAAATTAAGATAACATTATCACCTTATATATCTAAGCTATTATATAAATGTACTTCCATTGTTTCTAAAAAAGGATGTGTAACGCCCTTGTTTTTGGGAACAGGGTCGTCGTACGTCCCACAACAGCCTAGGAGTTCAGTTGCGGACAGAAAAAATATCATGCTTGCTCATGAGCATTTCAGAAGGGTTAATTAGATTGAAATAAAGAGCCAACGGTCAACTTTAGAAATTTTAATGGGCGTCCAAACCCAAAACTTAACTCACAATCAGAAGAACCGCAAAAAAACTCGCACAAAAATACTTGAGTGTAATCATAACCCTAACACGAAATCTTGTAACATCCTTTCTTCATCTGATCATTGTGTTGGTGGAAAATAAAGCAAGACTAAATACAACCAACCATACTCAATAAGTCACATAGGGAAAATACTATATAACTATTTGTCAGGGATTTTCAAGAGATGGGGATATAATGGTTTTATTAAAGTATTTGTGGATGCAATTTTATTTGTAAACATATTTAAACAGAAAAGAATAGTAACTTCTTAAAGAATTGGGGTTTCAAAACTTGATTACCAGATTTCAATATTTTCAAACCAATTCCAAATCTACTCATGCTTCGCTATTGGAATCACCCATTAAACATAATAGCTTCATTTACCGAAAGTACGACATATTCGAATACCATTTATAAATGACTCTGCAAAGCTACCCAGCTTTACCCACAAGATTCTTTAACCTTCATGACTAAGTTAAGAAAATAAGGCTTTTCACTACTCAATTCTTTATATAGCCTTTAAAGTTAATCTGGGCTTTATCAGGTGGTAGGACATAACTAATATCATATCATTCTAAATATTTATTATACAAGAAATAATAGTGTGTAATTAATATAATGAAAATACTGATAATTAAATAATTAAAGAAAATGTAGGTTTTATATGATCAAAAACATGTGACTTGCCTCCTTATCCAAAATTTTCCGTGGTCTTCAGGGTCGGAATATCATCTTGATGGTTTGAAGTTATCTAAGTTGGCAAAATGGAGTTGGGAATGGCGTGGACAGGCCCAAGATAGTAAAGCTACACACACACACACACACACATAGGGTTTCAAGGAATAGTGACAGCAGACACAGGTTCGAAATGGTATCTGGACTGGTTAGGGTTTCATGAACCTGTGTCAGCCATCACTATTCCTTGAAAGGGTTTCCTCTCAACTCCGCCGAGCTTAAACCCTAATTGGTTTCGGTGAACGATAAGAGTTCAGACCGTATTAGGTTTAGGGTTTCAAATTGTGCTTTAGTGGTTTTGGGTTTTATCGATATCTGATATGAGAAAACAGAGTTGGGGATGGTATAGGCGGGCTCAAAATTATTGAAATGGATGTTGTTCTAGGGGTGGCCCCCACCTAAGCCCAGTAGGCCTGTTAGAAGGCTGTAAGGCCCAAAATGGGACATGTATAATGACATAAGTACCCCCAAGGGGGATACTCAAATGTAAGGGTACTATTGTAAAAGCACTCCCCAAGAGGGTATATGAGTACAATATCAGCCATGGGGGAAGGGCGAAACCATTGCTCACCTAACTCTCCACTACCATACTCTCTCTCTCTGTGTTTGGTCTGTAACCACAACAGTTGGTGCCGTCCATGGGGAGGACAAGAGCAAGCCTCCAGATCCGAAAGAGGATGGCACCAAAGAAAGCTTCACCATCGGCGGCGAAGAAGAAGAAGGCGGAAGTGGCGAAATCTCGCGTCAATATCAGGGCTTCGGCTTTAGCAGCTGCAGGTACGGGTGGCGGTGCGGGTGTGACGACTGTGAGTACCGGCGTTCACGACGCGATGCATACCCCCGCCACCGCCGCGACGGCCAATCCCGCCACCAACGACGCGACGCCTGACCCCACCACCGCCCCGATGACCAACCCCAGCGGTGGCAACGCAGGCGCGTCCACTTTCCCACCTGGCGCAGGAGCGGTGAGCGGTCTCGGTGACGACGCGGGCTTCGTCACCGGCTCCAGGGTCCTCCACGACAGCGTTGCGGGCAGCCTGGGCACGCAGGCCGTGGTCGCCGCCGTCCCGGTCGCACCGCCGAGCGTACCGACGGCCCCAACCACGTCCACGGTGGAGACCGCCCTGCTGACGGCCCTCAACGCGTTCCAGTGAGAGCTGTCAGACCTCCGCGGGGCCATGCGAGACATACAAGAGGCTCAGAGCCAGCACGCCCCACCGGTGGTTGCGTCCGAGCCCACTTCGGAGAGGGCGGATAGCTGCGACGCTCTTACGTCCGGTCGCGTCTTACTACGACGCGTGGACCCAGAGTCCTCGCTCTCCGCGGGCCTGCAGTAGGCGGCATGGCCCGAGGACTTCAAGTTCCCGAGTGTCTTTGTGCACTGCTCCTGCGATGCCTCTCGTGCGAAGAAGGAAAGTGCCTCCTCACGGAAATTCATGCGGGGCTCTGCGGCTCGCATCTTCAACCAAGATCCCTAGTGGGCAAGGCATTCAGGCAGAGTTTTTATTGGTCAACAGCTATCGCGGACGCCCAAGATCTCGTGCACCGTTGTCAAGGTTGCCAGTGGATGGGAAGGCCCATCCGTAGGCCACCGACAAGCCTCCATCCCATACCCCTGGTATGGCCGCTGGCGTGGTGGGGCATCGACGTCGTGGGACCGCTTCCTAGGGCCCCGGGTGACCTGCGGTTTGTAGCAGTCGCTCTGGAATACTTCTCCAGATGGCCGGAGGCGGTAGCCCTAGCCAAGATTACCTCGGCAGCTATGCAACGCTTCCTCTGGCAGAACATCATATGTCGATTCGGCGTGCCCAGAGAGATCACCGTCGACAATGGTCTGCAATTCGACGTAGCCCCGTTCAAAGAATTCTGCGACAACATGGGCATCACACTCCGGTTCGCCTCAGTTGGACACCCACAGTCCAACGGTGCGGTGGAGCGGGCGAACGATGCCATCTCCACTGCGATCAAGAAGCGCCTTGTCGGGCTACCAAAGGGGAAGTGGCCGGGCGAGCTCCACAGCGTCCTCTGGTCCCTCTGTACAACGGTCACACGCCCAACGGGGTTCACGCCATTCAAGCTCCTCTTCGGCGATGAGGCAGTCACACCTGAGGAAATAAAGGCTGGCTCGCAAAGGGTCCTCGTCCAAGCACCAGACGAGGAGCGCCAATTGTCCATGGACCTCCTTGACGGAGACCGGGCAAGCGCAACACAGCACGTCACAAAGTACGCGCGACAGATGGTGCGCAGTCGGGATCGTTCGCTGTACCCAAGCGAATTCAGACTAGGAGACCTCGTCCTTAAGATGGCACTCCACGCGGAGACGGTAGGCAAGCTCGAATCCAGGTAGGAAGGCCCGTACATCGTCGCGGAAGCCCTACAGAAGGGGGCATACCGCTTAGCCACCCTGGACGGGCAGACGTTCCGCCACACGTGGAACGCAGACAGACTGTGGCGGTATTACGCCTAAGCCACGTGTGCGAGCGCAAGGACCTTCCACGGCTTCGGGGGGCACCCTGCCACGCTCCTGCGCGAACCGCCCTGGCACTAGAGGCTCCAAACGCGTGCAGCTTCACCACCGGGCAACGACGGCTGAGGTCGTCTCCACCTTTAAGCAGCCAGCGGTTAGTGCCTCACCTCTAGTAACCGCTCGCCTGCGCAAACGGGAATTTAATAAAGTACACCGTTCACACAAATTTTCTTGTTTCCTACCAAAAGCGCGCAAAGAGTTACCTTCGTGTGCACCATCCACGCGCATAAATAAAGATGCGTGGGGGGACGCCCCCGCGCGTAGTCTTCGGACACTAAATAAGATGTAGCATCGAGGTCCGCCTCCGCACGCACTCTACGGAGTATAAAAAAGACGTAGCGTCGAGGTTCGCCTCCGCACGCAATTTCACCGCCCGCAACGCGCGGAGGCTCGCCTCCGTGCGCAGTCTCTGGACTCTAAATAAGACGTAGCGTCAAGGTCCGCCTCCGCACGCACTCTACGGAGTATAAAAAAGACGTAGCGTCGAGGTTTGCCTCCACACGCAATTTCACCGCCCGCAACGCGCGGAGGCTCGCCTCTGCGTGCAGTCTCCGGACTCTAAATAAGACGTAGCATCGAGGTCCGCCTCCGCACGCACTCTACGGAGTATAAAAAAGACGTAGCGTCGAGGTTCGCCTCCGCACGCAATTTCACCACCCGCAACGCGCGGAGGCTTGCCTCCGCGCGTAGTCTCCGGACTCTAAATAAGACGTAGCGTCGAGGTCTGCCTTTGCACGCACTCCACGGAGTATAAACAAGATGTAGTGTCGAGGTCCGCCTCCGCACGCACCTTCACCGCCCGCAACGCGCAGAGGCTCACCTCCACGTGCAGTCTACGGACTCTAAACAAGACGTAGCATTGAGGTCCGCCTCCGCACGCACTCCACGGAGTATAAACAAGACGCAGCGGAGGGACGCCTCCGTGCGCACTCTACGGAGTATAAATAAGACATGGATGTTGTCCCTGCGCACTCTACAGAGTATAAACAAGACACAGATATCCCCGCGCACGCGCAGGCACCGTCCTTGTGCGTACTCCCCGGAGTATAAATAAGATGTGGTCGAAGTTCCCACGCATGTAACCCCCAGTACCGCTCACGCGTCTACTTTGACTAGGCGCCAGCTCCGCTGCCACCCCTTCGGAAGGTAGGGGACGGAGCGCGCGCATGTCTACTTCGACTAGGCGCCAGCACGCTGCCACCCCTTCGGAAGGTAGGGGACGGAGCGCTCGCGCGTCTACTTCGACTAGGCGCCAGCTCCGCTACCACCCCTTCGGAGGGTAGGGGACGGAGCGCTCGCGCGTCTACTTCGACTAGGCGCCAGCTCCGCTGCCACCCCTTCGGAGGGTAGGGGACGGAGCGCTCGCGCGTCTACTCGACTGGCGCCCGGCTCGCTGCCACCCGCCGGTAGGGGCGGGCGCTCACGCGTCTACCGACTGGCGTCGATTCTGCGCCACCCTTCGGAGGGTAGGGGCGAGCGCTCGTGCGTCTGCCGACTGGCGCCACTCGCTGCCACCCGCCGGAGGAGGATGGAGCGCGCGCGTCTACTTTGACTAGGCGTCGGCTCGCCGCCACCCGCCGGAAGCGAGGGGCGGGCGCTCGTGCATCTACGCCGGCTGGCGCCGGCTCGCGCCACCCGCCGGAAGGTAGGGGACGGAGCGCGCGCGCGTCTACTTCGACTAGGCGCCAGCTCCGCTGCCACCCCTGCGCAAGGTAGGGGACGGAGCGCTCGCGCGTCTATTTCGACTAGTCGCCAGCTCCGCTGCCACCCCTTCGGAAGGTAGGGGACGGAGCGCTCGCGCGACTACTTCAACTAGGGTCCACGGCACAAGGTGTTCGCAGGTCTGCTCGCTACTATCAGCATGAGGGACGAAGTCAAGCCTGAGGACCCGCACCTTACACGACACCCCAGCTCACAGCATATTACATAACAAAAAGAGCACAGGAGAGTTGTCGGTTAGCTCATATAAGACAGGAGTTGCATTACAGTAGCAGACATACACACGGCGCGTTGCGCACCCAAACCCGACACTATTCCTACGAGTCCGCGCCATCTTCGCCGCGACGAGCGCCCGCACCGCCTTCGCCGCGCCGAGGAACCTCTTCGAGCCAGCGGAGCACATCCCCCTCGTCGTGCAGCGTTCGCCGCAAAACAACCGTGGCGGCATCTTCCCCGATGTAATTCCAAATCCGATTGTGAAAGTTTCCGATGGTGGGCTGGGCAGCGCGAACCGCATCAGATATCATCCCGGGTTGGGCGGGCAAGTCAAGCCGGGGGTTCGCCAGCTCATTGACTTGCTCACACCCACCAGCGTGCAGCAAGGCAAGGGCAAGGCCAGCACTCTTGTAGCCGCAGTGGGTGCCAAACGCCTTGGCGCCGCGAAGGGCGACGCTCGAGCCCTCTTCGATTCGCCCAAGCGTCTCCATCAGATCTTGACGGCTATGAGTGGCGTCCTCCACGTGCACGGAAAGCCCCCGGAGGGCCTGCTCCAAAGACTCCATCGCCCCCCATGCAGAGGTAGACGCGTTGTCCCAGGATAAGGCCTTCTCTGCAAGGGAAGCAGTAAGCTACTCCTTCTCCACCTCTAGCACGGAGATTCGCTGTAGAAGGGCGGTCCGCTCCTCCATCGCGACGCACTGAGCCTCCTCCATCACGCGTTGCACGGCTAGCGCCGCACTCTTCGCGTTCACGCCTACCAACTGCGCGTCCGAGATAGCCTCGTCACATTCCGCCATCAGCACCCGAATGTGCTCATCCTTGGCAGCGTGGGCATCGTCAGCGACATGCAACTGGTCCTCCAGCGCCCTCCATTCGCGTGCGCGAGTCTCCTCGAGGGCTTTGCTGATCACAAGCGTCTACACGGGCGTAAGAACAAGGGTTACCCATCAGATAAGCAAAAGACATACAGCGCGAGCAGGGATCGTTACCCTCATCTCCGAGGCACCCAGCGCGAGTGCCAAAAGGTCGCCCTCGCAGGACTGCAGCGCCTGCCGATCTAGGTGGCCGTTAGCGTACTCCGCCACCTCGCTCAATGTGCGAAGCGTCTCCCACCGAGGAACGAAGTCGGAGACGCCAAGCCCTAGAGCCCCCGCCCCGGCGCCTCCGACAACAGTTGGGGCACACACAGTCCCCTGCTCAATTAGGCCAGAGACCTCGCGGGCACCCCCGTTGCTTGATTCTTGTCCTCGTCTGGGAGACCTTGTCTCGCCTGATGTCGATGGAATAAGCGAGCAAATCGGAGAGAGTTTCGTGAAGTCGCGGGAGGAAAATGAACCACACCTACCTCCAGTACCCTCTACCGTGGTACTTCACCGGGCCTCCACCGGGGTCATGATCACCTCGCTGGCCTGAGGAGCAACAACCCTCTCGGCTTCAGTAACATCCCCGCTGGGTGTCAGGACCTCGGTCATTGGGCCTGCCACGCTGAACCGGCCCTTCGAAGGCGGCGGTGACCACACCCGAGGGCGTTTCGCCCTCGGAGATGCAGGCGACGCTTCCGTGGTTGCCTTAGTAGCCGCGGTAGCTGTCGTCAGTGACAAGGCCATGGTTGCCGCTGGAGGCAATGAGGCATCACCTTCAAGAACAACGAGGCTCGGGCCCGTCGCCTCGCCACCGTGTAAAGCCTCGTCAGGGGTAGTGTGCCTCTCCGAACCGGTCGGTTCGAGCTCAGCGCCCGTGTCGCCCCTCGTCTCCACGGTCTCGACCGGTGGCACGTTCGGTGGGCTGAAGATAATGGTCTCCGATCGGACCTCGCTTCGAGAGGGCGGCGCCATCACCGTCGCACCGCTCGGCGGTTCCACAGGCACCGGGCATTCCGGAATGGGAATTCCCAGAACCTCGCATACCCGGTTAATCCGCCCTTGCTTTGCCAAGGAAGTTGCGGACTCACAGGCCTTGTGCTCCTTTGCTGTGTACGGCCCAAGAACCGCAACCACCGCGCGCTCTGCATCTTCTAACCGGCGCACTGCACGCGAAAGCGGAATGTCATACGTAAGGGTTTGCGACCACCCAGGCAGGCCGGGGCCTATGGCAGCGATACTTACAGGGCGCGGAGGGCTTATGGAGCGAAGACACCCTCGGGTGGATACCGTCCTTCCGGTCGGGCCCCCGCCGCTCGTACTTCCAGTTACAAGAAAGCAGAGATATCCCGTACATGGTGAACTCCTCGGCGAGGTCACGCATGTTGAACCGGAAGGCGATGCCAGCAAGTCTTCACACCTGTTGTTCGTCGCCGGATCGAGGCCTCACATCCGGACAGCGGTTGAATGATATCGGCTCCCCCCGACTTCGAAGACCGCTCGTGCTCGTCACGAGGTGGTAGAACCACCGCCGTGTCCAGCCAGAGTCCCACTTTCCCCGCGGGGAACAAGTGCGCGCAATCTGTCCTCAACACAAAGTCCATGCTGCCGAAGTTCGAGTATGCCTCCCCTTCCATTTTCTTCGGTTGGCACCGTGCGTCGTGCAGGATGGCAAACAAATTGACGCTGGGACGGGTGCCTTCCGTCCACATCACCCAAGTGAAGATGGTCAACCGGACGATCGCGGTCGGAGTCAACTGCGCCAGCTCCAACCCATAGGCTCGCAGCACTTCGCGAACAAAGAGTGTCGACGGGATTCGGAGCCCGGCATCGAAGAACGTCACGAAGACGATTGCCTCCGATTCTCCCGGGTTCGGCTCCGTCTCATCAGGCCCAGGCAAACAAGCCCCGGCACGGTCCTCCAGCTTCTTCTCCCGAAGAAGGGTTCGGAGGGTCTCCTCCGTGACGCGACTCCGCCCCAACACACGGGAGCAGCGGCCCTTTGACTTCTTCATGGCATCCCAATGATGGTTGGTTTGCCTTTTGTCGTGCAGAACCAGGCGATACTCCGCCGGTGGTGGCGTCAGGCAGCGCTGGCTCGACGAGGCGCTCTTGCTTAGACGACGCGCAGGATCGTCAAGGGCGACGCCACTGTTAGCCGGGCGGTCGTCGTGTGCAGCCATTCCTCTCTCCCCACTACGACGACGAGCAGGAGTGGATGCGGAAGCAGCAGCGGGGTGCGCAAGAAAACGGAAAGGAACGCACAAGCACAAGCAAGCAAGCAGCCAAGGGGAGCGTTTGCATGCCCACGGTGATGACTTATAAAGTCCCCCGTCTCCCCCGCAAGCAGAAGATCAAACGGCAGAATTACAGCGGTTCAGCTACCCACGATCGGGCAGTGCAACCGCTGACAGCCGCGGCAGGCGACAGTAGGTGGGCGATCAGCATGTAACGCGCCGATGCATTCCTGCCGCGTGGTCACTTTCCCTGGGGAAGAGGCGAACGGCCGTGGTCGTATGGCCGCTAACATCCTACGACGCCCCAATCACAGCCTGCCGCGTGCCCCACACAGCGTAGAAAAGATAGAGCAGCCGTGACAGCCTGCCCCAGACAAGGGCTGGCGCGATTCTAGGCGTCATTAAAGCACACTCCCAGGCCAAGCAGCCACCTCTCCGCGTTGGCGCTACATCACGCGAAGCACCTCCCGAAACTCAGCTGCCCGGAGCAGCCGCCCAAGCTTTACTTCTCGCCCACAAACATCCAGGGCGCGAGGTATGCCACGCCCTGACTTCGGCCCCGTCGAGGCCTTCGGCCTGCCTGATATCTTCGACCTCAAGAACGCGCAGCTCCAGGAGCGGAAGACACGCCGGCTCTCGCACCATCAGCACGAAGGAAGGTGTATCTAGTCCATCGAGGGTCACAGGCCGATGGGACGGAGGGGGCCAAAGGGCTCAGTGGCATGGCTTCGTCCCGTGAAGCCCTTCACCATGAGAGGCTCCTATTGTAGGGGTGGCCCCCACCTAAGCCCAGTAGGCCTGTTAGAAGGCTGTAAGGCCCAAAATGAGACATGTATAATGACATAAGTACCCCCAAGGGGGATACTCAAATGTAAGGGTACTATTATAAAAGCACTCCCCAAGAGGGTATATGAGTACAATATCAGCCATGGGGGAAGGGCGAAGCCATTGCTCACCTAACTCTCCACTACCATACTCTCTCTCTGTTTGGTCTGTAACCACAACAGATGTATATATGTATTTTGTGTTTCAGATGAACAGTAAAGGGTTTATTGTTCACTACGGGTCAGCACCTATTCATTAGCAGATTTTACTGTTCAATAACAGGTCAGTTACTGTTCACACTAGATCCATTGCTACAGCACTAAGTCGACACTATTCATCTCCCTCCTCCCGCTAGTTTACTGTAGCAACCAAACAGGGGATTTTTGCCATGGCAAATCCCGATGCTACAGCGATCCCCAATGGAAACCAAGGGCATGGATAGGTTGCTGGGACTAAGGGGAACCCATTTTTGGGGTTTATGGCGGCTGTTGAGCAAGGGGTGGCCGGCGGCGAGGTTCTTTCTTCTCAGGACTATTGAATGGCACAGGAGCTATGGCTGGGTTAATAGGTCAATAGCATTAGTGTTTGGGCATCACTGGGAGTAGGGGAGGCTTAAGGGAGTGGTGGTTCAGGTTGGGGTTCACCGTGTTGGGCTGCCCATGGTGAGGCTCCATGGTCAGGCAGTGGCGCTAGCTGTCAATGAATGAGAAGGCAAGGGAAGTTAAGGCGGTGCTTCAGTGGGGTTTCTAGGGTCACTAGGATGCTACAGGATCAAGCAATTGAATTGAAATGAATTGTACAACAAGAATTGATATTGGCAACTTACTTCGGGTGTTTCAGCGTTGATGGCAAGGCAATGATTATCGGAGCAATTGGAAGTGTCTACTACTCACATGGGTGCCTATGCATTGCACTGGAGGGGTTCGGACCCTTTTTATAGCAGGCACTATGAGCTTTAGTGAAGATCGGCAGCAAGGAGGTTGGCTTGGCATGGCACCTCAAGTTCATCATCTCCTCAGGTGACATGCTATGATAGTCAATAATTGCGGCTTGGGGATGTCGGCCGAGATAGGGGTGGGAGGTGGTGGAGAATTTTGGGTTGGCTTGCTTATGCGTGAGGACTGAACTCAATTAAGAAGGTGTCAGAGAGGTCATACGCTGGTCTAGCAATGATTGGTGAAGTGAGGGGAATTGAGGCGGGGTATGTGGCAAGGAGAGGGAGCAAGGCAGGTCGACTTGAGAGGGTGAGAAGGTGGTGGTGTGGAGCATGATCCGAGCTTCCCAAGCGCATGTCAAGGCGCATTGAATGCACTGCTAGAGGTGGTAGGGTAGTTTGACATGGATGGCAGAGGTGAGAAGATGATGGCAGTGGCATTTATGTTGTCTTGGTGACGGTGATGTTTTTGGATGGTGAACAGTGTTTACGGCTCGACGGTTCATGAATTTGGTTGGAGGTGGTAGTATGACAAGGAGAATGGAGTGCAAATGGCTGAGGAAGATGCCAAATTGGGTTAGGACTCTAGTTTAGATCAAATTCAAGGAAATTCATTTGACTTCAAGATTTTGATAAAATTTGGTTTGTTTCAGTCTACCCTCTAAAAAGAATCTTGTCCTCGAGATTCTCCAGGTTAAAGAATAGGTTGAGAAACAATATCTGTTATAGTTCTAATTCCTTTCCTTTAGTCTTGTTCGTCATTCAAGGTGAGCTTCATGTAGTATTTGTTAACTGGTGCTTCTGTCAGTCCTTTGTCCTTTCTGGTTATATCCAGGCTCCCATGGCTTCATGATATTTTTCCTAAGTATAGATGTGACTTGTGCTCATTGGTCTAAGATGATTCCCTCTGAAATTTCATGTAATACTTCAACTTTGGTTAGGTATAGTTCTGCTAACTTATCTTTGCAGTAGGTTTGTTTAACCGATAGAGAATGTGTTACTTTAGTTAATTAGTCTATGATCACCCATAGCCTCATATCCTTCTCATGTCTTTCGGAGTTCTATGATAAAATCCATACCAATATCCTCCCATTTTCATTCCAGGACTGGTAATGACTGTTGCAATCCTGGTAGATTATGATCTACCTTTATTTTCTGGAACACGTCATAGTGTGCTATGTATTATGAGGTTTCTCTCTTCATTTTACTTCACCAGATTTCTTCTTTCAGATCTTGATACATCTTTATTCTTCCCAGGGTGTATAGAGATCTGTGAAGAGTGAGCTTTCCTTAGAATCAAATCTTTTAATTCCTCTTTATTCGGTAAACAAAAGTGACTATGGAATCCCAAGATTCCTTGCTCATCTTCAATGAATTCTGTTGAGTTTTCTTCTTGCCATTCCTTCTTGAGTTGGTTTATTTTTGTAGTGGAGATGGACACTTTGAGATAGTGACCACACCATGATATACCTTTTGTCTTAATGCATTTGCTATGACATTCACTCTCTTGAGTGACATTGAAGATCTGTATCACTGTTCTTGATTAATTCTAACCATCTTCATTGTTGCAGATTTAATTCTAGCTGATTAATGGGTGTATTATGGCTACTAATTCTGAGTCATGAGGAGGGTAATCCCCTTCATGTGGTGAACACCTTGACGCAGATGTTATAACCATTCCATCTTGCATTAATACACATCTTAGTCCCTGTATTAGAACTGAGGCTGTAATCAATCTAGTTTTCAATAGATTTGGGGTTGCAATCTTCAGCTCCTGTATATCATCCTTGTGCACGTCAGATTAAAGCATGTCTTGTTATTTCGTAAATTTCTTGACTTGATTCGCTGAACCCTTATAGATTCTTATTTTATATAATACCATCATTTGTCTATGAGTTGCTCTAATGATCTTTGGGTGTTCTTGGTCCAACAATGGTGTGTCTGGGTTAACCATACTTCTGCTATGTCACTCTGATTTTCTATCTAAACTGAGCTTCTTTGCGAATCCTTTCTCTGGTATATAACCATTTAATTATTCACCCTTGTCTGACTTATTCTTCTCTTGTGCGAGGTTGAAAATCAATTCTTGTGTGATTTTGACCCTAATATGGCAAAAACTTCTTTATTCCTTATACCATTATACAAATAGTTCACCTATAGTCCCGTAGTCTTACAACACACCTTACTCCAAATAGCTTATAAGTAAACTATTTGCTTACACAAAAGTACAGAATAGTATTCATTTCATGTCTTGTTCCTAACTGGCGGTGTTGTCTGACTCTTGCTTTTAATATATTTTTTCTGACCATCTTCTTTGTCACTTTCCCTCATGTCTTTCCTTTAGGTGGATTGATCTCCTTTTCCATTCGAACTATCTTGGGGTGGAATCTCTCTTCCTCCATTAGCCGTTGATATGGTGTTGATGCCTATTCTTCGGCTTGTATCATTGCCTTCTCCTTAGGTAAGAACTTCATTGGACATTGGTTATGATAGTGTGCATCCTGCCTGCAGGGAAAATATGTTGCTTGTTTACCCTTGTATATTCAAATATCTCTTCTCTCGTCCAAAGCGCTTGGTCGATTATAGTTTGTAAGTCTAAAAACCCACAATCCATAGCTACAATGCAACACTTCATACTTGGTCGTAGGCCTCTAAAAGTACTCCATTTGTTTATCTTCTATATTAACATTTTCTTTAATGTATGGAGATAGATGACGAAGTTATTGCAAATACTCTATGATAGTCTTCTCTCCTTGTCATAGATTAAGAAATTCTTTATGTTTCTCTATGACAACCTCACAAGAAATGTGGGGCTTACGAAATTTCTTCGTAGATTCTCCCCAAGTAATGTTTTCTTTGGATGAGTCCACTAAATAGTATTGCCACAGGTAATTATTGGTCTTAAAAGCTGGTATGTAGCAAAAAGAACTTTCTCCTTGTTCATACATTGGATAGTATCCATTCTCTCAGTCTCTTGTAACCAACTGTCTGCACTAAATGGTTCTATTGTGGAGATAATTTAGGTGGCCGAGTCTTCGGAAAGGTTGTAAGTTTCGATGCAGTGCACTTCAGGTTCACATTGATTCTTATAGTGACACCCTTGCAGCAAATGGTTCCAGTATCTTTGTCTGTCATTCCAATATTGTCAGAACCCGGAGTAATGACTCCTGGATCCTCTGTGTAAATAGCACTAGTTCAGGATCAGCTAGTGCACACAGTAGAACAAAGATACATATCAAGCACAAATGACCAAATATATTAAATAGACAAACGACAGTAAAACGTGGCCTACTCGTCCTGATCTTCACCGTTGTCGAGGGCATCTTCCTCTGTATGGAGATAGCAAGGTGAGTACAAACTTGTACTCCACAAGTCACACGGAGAAATGTAACATAATGATAAAGGCTTCAATGGAAGGCTTATAGGGTTAGTTTGCATAAAACAGCATTTAAGGAAATACAGTAAATAGATTGAAAATACTGAATTTAATTCAGTAGATAAAACACAATACTTGTAATTGAAAATAGTACCGTCAGTGCCGGCTCCGACCAAACACCAACCTATCCACGGGCATCCCACCCGGATCATCTTTTCCAAAAGCTCACGTTTGGATTCCATCCATCCACACGCTTTCACTGCGCAACTCTGATGGATTTCATCCATCCCCCAGGTTTCAATCTCTCACGGATTCTATCCATCCGTAAGGTTTTCATCTCTTGTGGATTCCATCCATCCACAAGGTTTTCAAAAACACTTTTGAAAAATAAAGTCTAATCCATGAAAAACTTTTACTCAGCATTCCCATGACCGTGGGCACGGCTATCCAGGATGGATTATACACTCTGCAGAGGTTGTACAGCTTTACCCACAAGACACGATCATCGCATATTGCCACCGGATTACACACTTCCTTAGGTGTGCGGCGAGGAGTCATGACAAGGCCTTTACAATGCAAAGCTTTCAACCTGGCCAAGCCAACTCTAAGGTTTCACCCCAGTAAGGAATCCACCAGACTGGGACCCCCTCTTGAGCCTGAGTGAGACTTCTCATGGCTACTACCACGCTCACTCAAGTGGGACTTCTTATGGCACCAACAACGCCCACTTTCAACCTACGACTTGACTCAGGTTGGGACTCCGTAAATTATTCAGCTAGGGCTGTCCCATACTAGCCATGTGGTAGTATGATAGGGCTTTGCAACAGTAGCTCACATGCCGGTCCTTAATCTGACTTAGGCCCAACCACATATCCCTGTGCCCGACAGTCAACCCTTTGGCTCCGACCAACAGGGCATGCCTGCACCCACCAATCTAACCAATTGTCTAAGTCTAAACCAATTTTATACTTTATTTCAAAATATTTTATGTGAAAAGCTCATCATTTTATGTGAAAGATATCCCAAAACAAATATTATGACCAAGCAGGGCTAAGAATTTGATTCAAAATTTCTCTAGCCAACGCTAGTGCACTAGCTAGAGTTTGATCTAGGGTGACAAGGTAAGGGAGTAAGGGATTCAATACCAATGGAGGAATTTATCAAGTAGGCATTAACTATATTTAAAACTGAATTGAAATACATTGAATAAAATAATGCACGCAGAATAATTTAAATCAACATAGAGCCTGTTTGGTTGCCTGTATGAGCGGATACAGCCTGTATGAGCGGATGCAAAAATACGCCCTCATCCTGGATGGGTGGATACGCTCAAAATGAGCTTCACTAGCCATCCTGGATGAGTGGATGCAGATGTATCTTATGCGGTCCCACGTGTCGACCTCTCGGGTTTGGTAGATCGCATCCGCTCATACAGCAACCAAACAAAGATCTCGCTTTTTGTATCCGCTCATACTGCCTCACCAAACATCTTCTTTTTCTGAAATACGATTCCACTCAGCCTGCATCCACTCATCCAAGATATACGATGCAACCTCCATCCACGAACCAAACACACCCATAAATTTTATTTTGAAAACTGAGATCAACATGATCAAGGAGTGTGACTTGCCTTGCTCTTCAACTTGGTGTGAATCTTCATCGAAGAATTTTCCTGAATCGTCGAAGTCTGCATGTGAAAATAACCCACCAAATTCAAATAAATTCAAAATAAATTCAAATTGACTTCAAATATTTGAATTGAGACCAGAAATAGATAGAGGGGAATGTTTGATGAATTTAGAAATTTGAATGTGCTCAATCGGAGTTAGGACGAAGAAGAACGGGCTCCGGGAAGTTTAAAATCAGGGAAAAAGGAAAATCTAGATTTTTGGAATTATTTTTCGAAAGGAAAATCTGGGATTATGACGTCAGCGATGAATTTCTTTTCGGCCGACTTGTTTTTATACAAAAAAATCGGGCTTATTGCACCAGCATGACGTCAGCCCTAGGGGATTTTCGGACAAGGCAATGACAGGTGGGGCCCTGGTCTATGGACCAGGCCCACGAACTCGGGAGGGCTGAGGTGGCGGGTAGCGCTGACCGGGCGAGGAGGCGCCGAGGTGGCGCTGACGTGGCGCCCCATCAGCTGCCACGCAGGCACGGGGGAGCCGACGTGGGAGGCCGGCCAGAGAGCGCATGGGGACGGCAGGCTCGCCGGTGAACGACGGCGAGGGCGGGAACGGGGAGAGGAGGCCGAGGGGAGTCCAGTGGTGGGCGCGGGCTTTACCGTGGGTGATCGGAAGCAGGCTAGCGACGAGGGAGGCGGCGGCGGTGCTCCGACGGCGCTCGGGACCAAAGGAGCGGCGGGGGAGCTTCGCACGGGCGAGTGGAGGCCGATGGGCTCGTCACCGAGGCGCGAGGACGACCGGAGCGTTGGCGATTTCTCGCCGGAGGTGGCGACGGCGGCGGGGCCGAAGGCGCACGGCGCGGGGCACTAGGGCAGCGGAGATGGGAATTGAAGGCGGCGGGGGGTGGAGCGAAGTGAGGAGGTGCTCTGGGAGGGGCATTTATAGCGGGGCGGAGGCGGAGCCGGTGCGAATTCATCGCCGGAGGAGCGGCGGTTACGGGCGGAGATCGTGCGGGGAGGTGGGGAAGTGGGGGCGTGGGCGCGCGAAAGGCGGAGGTAGGCGCGCGGAGTGGGGGAGAAGAAAGGAGTGGCTCACGAAGAGAGGGAGAGTGGCCGGGAGATGCGAGCAGGCGCGAGAGGGCCGGTGGCGATTGTGGCGCGGGGAGAGAGAAGACGGGGAGGAAGAAGGGGATGGGGAAGATGGCCCTGACAGGTGGGGCGGGGGCGCAGAGAGAGGAAGGCACGGGCGGCGGCGATCGCGCCACAGGGGCGAGAAAAAGATCGGGCGGCTGAGAAAGGAGCGCGGGGCGGACGGCACAGATCGGCCAGAGAGGCAGCGTGGCACAGATCGGGCCAGCCACATGTTGGCCCAGGAGGAGGGGGAGGCGGGTTTGCGGGCGGCAACGTGGACGAAATCTGGCCATCCACGTGGCGGCCGGAGGGAAGGCGGAGAAGTTTTGGATTTTTAGTTTTGATTTTTGAATTTCAGAAAAAAAAGCCTGGGAATTAATTATAGCTCAGAAAAATATGAAATAAACTCCAAGAATTCCAGAAAATTCACAGAAGTTCCTGGTGATATTTTGGACTTAATAAAATTATTTCCAACAAATGTTGGTATTTAAAGTATATACTTAAAATACTTTTTAATTTCAAAATAGGTTTTAAAACCCTAGAAAACTCGAAAAACCCAAATAATTAATTTGACATAGGATTTTTATAGAAAATCAAAATATCATTTTATTTAATAATAATAGTTTTAGGTTTTCACTTAATTTACTTTTTAAATCAGGCTTTTTAAAAAACAGAAAATCCAGGGCAAAACCAAAAATAAAATTTAGGCAACAAAAATATGTATTTAATTTAAATTTTTTTTATTTCTATTTAATTAATTATTTATTTATTTTAATAAAAATCTGGGCTGTTACAAATATCTTGATCTATCCTTACTTGCATTCAATCTGTGTTTTTTTATCCATGGTAGCTAGGACTTGCATCATATTAGGTTGCCTTTTCTGAGTTCCTTTCTTAATTTGTTGTGCTACCAGATTGTTGGTTTATCAGAGACATTCTTCTTAATGGTAACTAAGACTTAGGAATCAGTTCTATAATGTTTTTTGGGTTTAGCAAAGGAAAGTAAGACTGAAATGAGGGTGAGAGAAAGGAGGAGGTAGAGGAGTATTTGAGTGAGGGATTAAATGATTTGTCTGATTGTTTTTAGAAGACATACCTACCAAAACTTCTTATATACTTACAAGAATAATCTGACACCTTTCAATACTCAATGTTCAGGGGCTAATTCATTTCTATACTACTTCTATATATAGGCTTAAAATCCAATGGCCTTTTTAATTTAGCTTCTACTTCACACTATCTATGGCTACACTATCTCCTTTAATTGCTTAGTCATAGCATCATTGCTGTTTAAAACTCTAAACAAATATTATCATTTATTTAATCCACCAAATATATAATTCCTATTGCATCATCCACTACTCTCCCCAATCATGGCTATCCCAGTATCTATATAAATCTCAACTTTCACCATGACTATCCAATATCAGATCTGTTATAATCCAGTATTCTCATTTTAAATCCACCAATATCATTTGTATCAAAATTTCCTAAAAATCCAATTATTTTCATTATCAACTCATAATCTCAACTTTCTCATTCATAATCAACTAAGTTTCTTACTATCTACTTCTCAATTAATTCACCATTAAAAGCATCTATTGAGAATAATAACATTGATCAAAGCCTAAAATCCAATAATCATTATCACATACCTTATTTCTTCAAGACTCCACTTACCCATTCTTCTAATTAATCCAATCCAACAAATTCCATCGCTTTATCCATTCTAACTCTTCCTAACAATTAACATAATTCCACCAATATCTTTAGTCATCATCATCTCATATTTTAATCCCTTAGGGGTTTATCTACTCCTTTCACTTACAACTCCCATGGGTGTAATTCAACCTACTTGTTGTGATCAGAAATTTACATTTAATTTTTTCTAAGATTTAGAGTCTAATAGGCAAGGGAAGATAAGAACAGAAGGACATAGGTAAGAATTGAGATGAAGTGGGGCAGAAGCGGTAATTTTGAAACAAATCTAGCCACGTAATTGCGCAAGCCACCCTGCTATTTATTATTATACTTGGCACCAGTTGTAATTTCAACTTCTCTTGCATTAATTTCATATCATTTTTTCTACACTCATTTCCATGTTATGTATCATGTTCAATATTTTTTAAAATAAAATTCTTTAAAAAAACATTTGCTTGTTCTAATTAACTAGCATGGTAGCCCGCGCACCTACGCGGACATTATTCTTATAGCATATTTTATTGGTTTTGTAGTACATATTTGATTATAACAAAGGAACTACATATGAAAATAAAGGGTTGCAAATCACAAGAATTAAAATATTAGAATTTTAGAGCATTATCAATTTGATTTAATTTCCATATTTGTATAATTAGTTTCATTTATGATATTAATGTATAGTAGTTTATGTTAAAACAAAGGATATATATTATATTTGTTGGAGGAAATACATGTTCTTTATAATTTTTAATTGGTATCTCTAATAATAGAGACAATAGTTGTATCCATATTAATACAATTAAAAGAATGCAAATTATAATGGATATTATAGGCAAGTTTGTTCCTATGCGTGGATTGCTTGAGTTCAATTCTATCTCTAGCATCTCATGTTTTAATTTCATACAAGAGTTTCTCAACTATACATATATGCATATCACGGTGCAAATCAATTTCACGCACACTTTCATAGCTCAAGAAAAATTATCGGTTATGATTTGTTAATCATAATAAGGGCCCACCTAATTAAGAGTTAGATACTTTTTTTTAGAATTTCGAGCAATTATTCTCATTTTTTATGTAACATCCATCGGTTATGGATTGCTACATATAACTAGGGTACACCAAATGGAAGGCAAGATGTTTCTTTTTATTTTGGAGAGAATTTCTAAAATTTTTTGTCTTTTTAGTCCTATGCTTTTATTGTATGATAGATAACGCCCAACAATTGATATAGTTCAACTTAAATTAGAATCTACCACATCGATGTCGATTCTAGAAAAAAAAAATCAAAGTTGTGAACCACACATTGCAGGTAAGTGTACATGTAGAATAGATCTTGCATTTTTTTATTTCTCCTTTTTTTTTTCTTGTCGAGTGCAACTTTTCTTTTATTTTTCTTATGCATGATTTTTACTCATTTATTTTGCACGTTAATATCTTTCTTTTCCTCTCGTACATGAATTTTAGCGTGGGTCATCTAAGATTCTTTTTATTTATTGGATTAATTTAGAATCTATAATGGGTAGTCTTGTCTTATAAGATTTCTAGTTTTATCTATGACATCCACTGATGATCATTTACTAATCATAATAAGGGTCCCCTAAATCGAGGAACGGATGTTTTTTCTTTTTTTTTATTATTTCTAGCTTATTTCTCCTTTTTAGCAAATGTAAAACACATGTGATCGATTTTTAGTATATAATAGATATATTTTGTTTTTTGGAGATTTACTTGGGAATTCGTATGGAAATCAAATGGCTAGTTTTTGTTTTCTTCCCCAAATTTTAGTTATTTTGGATTATACTAGATATATGTTGTTTTTTGGGATTTACTTTGGAATTCGTATGGAAATCAAATAGCTAGTTTTTGTTTTCTTCCCCAAATTTTAGTTATTTTGGATTATACTCGACGTGGACTCTTTTTGAATTTGCTAATTTTATTAGTGTTAAACAAGATTTATTCTATATGCACACTTTTCAACAATGTGTGTTTCACAACTTTGATTTTTTTTTCTAAAATCACCATCGATATTTATATGCTGGAGATCAATCAGTATCAATTTTCCTTTTATACGAGTGAACATGCATGCATGCAGATAGAAATCTCCACGTGCATGTGGCTTCTCTAATTCCTTGCTTGTTGATTTCCTCTTACACATGCATATATGATAGATCTTTGATCATGCATGAAGATGAAAATAATACTTAGCTTCCATCTTCGTTTCATCTATGTTTACAGGAGTTGGATTCATTCGTGTTGCATGGCTCGGCGTTAGGAAGTTTTGCATGGTCTTCATCTGTTTAGGCTATGGATCATGTCTTGTATGTTGATACAGGCCTGGCACCAGTGAGAGTGGGTCTGTGAGCGCTGCATATCTCATGCTCCAACACGCGTGCGTGCATGGCGATGGTGGCATGGGCCAGGGCATGACGACCTAGCCCAATCTTTCATATACATGCGGAATCATAGGCGGAGCCACCTTGCCGGCGAGCAACCTTATTGAGCTCCATTAAACTCATACCGATCTTCTACCGCACGGCGACTAGTTTTGCTTAGGCTCTTGCACGGCGGGCGGCTCTGTCGGAGCTCCTGCCGCAGACTGGCTCCACCACGGAATGGAATCCCTTCTCGATCAGATCAGTCTATTGTTCATGCACGTTCCTTCGTGTTCTCCATGAAGAGGCATGGCGAGCGATTAGACGGCGCTTGGTGGTTAAGTTTGAATTGTATTTGATATGGCCTTTTTTTAATTTGACCCGTTATAAATTAGCTAGGTTCATCAAATTAAAGACTAGATGCTTTGCTTTTTTAGATAATTTTTAGCATATTCCTCTTTTTTCTTAATAATTCTAAAAGATCTGTCATTGACCTAAATTTAGTAATAAATAGATTTCAGGCGGCATCGTTTTAGACAATCAGTTTTTTTAATTTCACTTAAGTGGTCTGTTCATAATGGCGATGATTGTTCAGTACAGCTGTCTTAAGATTCAAAGAACTCAAAAGTCATGGGATCTAGTAGCATTTTGTTGGAGAAAATCAAATGTTGACCTTTTGCTAGACAACCAATACAGACAAGCTGAGTAAAGGAATGCCCGTAGGCTACGAAAGCAGAAAACAAAATTTTTCTACTGCGCACACAAGGACATCATGCTTAAGGAGGGATCATGGATCGTTACCACTAGACGCGCAGCGCAGCGGAAGAAGAGTTGGAGAAGCCGATCCAACCACGCGCGTCGAGGTAGTAGTGGAAGTAGCCGATCGTCCCGAACAAATCGTCTTCTCCACGCGATCAACCACACCACGAGCAGATCCAATCTGTAGGTTGTTGATGCCGATCAACGCCGCAACGAGCAGCGCCTCCACCGGTATCCACACGCCCGGGCTGGAACGCCGATCGCGAGTGTACCAAAGACTCGCGAGCGGCTAGGGTTTGGCTCGGAGGTGGCGGCTAGGGTTTAGCTCGGGATTACCGAGCGGGCATCCTCACCCTCGCCTCCATATATAGACCTCCTCACTTGGGCCTCGTGGACCGAGGCCCAATAGGAGTCTATCCGGATCTCTATCCGAATTGAGCCCACATCCGAATCACATTCGAATTAGTGTTCCAACCCGTTAAGTGTGCGACCCTGTAGGTTCACGTATACTTGATCGCGACCCGGAAATGCCTTTCTGGTCACCCTGTTAATAGCGGCCTCTAGTAAGACATATTAACCCCAAAGTATATGTAAAGATCATATCGGCTGAACCTGTAATGTTCTCATGTACGAATCCCTTTGCCTCACGATATAGATTAAGCTCAAGGCGAGACCTGTGTCATCCTCTTAATAGCTCAATCACTCTCTCGATTCCGTGATGGATTATAAACTCGTGATTGACTCCTCAATCACCTTGGCATGGCCATGTACTTTCATAATCCATTACATCGAGGGGCCCAGAGATATCTCTCCCATAAGGAGGGGCAAATTCTATCTTGATCATTCACATCCCACTACATGTTTCATAGCAAACCCGAAGACTACTTTTATGACTACCCGATTCACGGAGTAGTGGTTAGTAGTCCCAAAATAGGCTACTACGCATGTTGGGAACCAAGATGATCTCAAGTCTAAGGATTCTACATAAACACTACTTGAGACCAACTGATGACACATGGAATCTCTGCAGTGTCTCATGGCGGGTCTATCCAACATATGTTCACTAACGCATGTCCATATTATTGATTTGGTATCACCATACCATGATCCATGAGACATGATCATCAATCAATACATATGCTGATCTTTGAATCATATTTCTTCCTCATATGATATATGATCAGGGATCATTTAGAAATAGCAATATTTTAGCATTAAGAGTCTCATGAATAAGTCACATACTCATTGATCAATAATGATAATGTCTATTTCAAGGAACAAAGTAATGCATCATAAACATAGTATGTGATATATATAACATCTCCATGTTGCCTCTAGGGCATATCACTAACACTGAGGACGTGAGAACAATAAGAACTTATCAAACAAATTAGCTTAAAGACTTTGTAATTCATTTTACTAGGCTTACAAGTTGTAATTAACACTATACATCGAAGCATGGATGAGGTTAATTACTCGGATTTTGTCGGATGTCTCCAAAGTAAATGGGGGCTATACGTGCTACAAAGAAGCCTTTTGCAACGCTCTTATGTCCTAAATAGGCTTCAGTATACTCACGCCAGATAAACAACACACACTGCTACAGACAGTGTTATCATAGACGGTTTGGAACCGTCATCACAGACGGTTCCTGAACCATCTGTGTTTATGTGTTAGTGATAATAGGTGGTTATCACAGACGGCTCCCACGCCGTCTGTGATAATCTACAATACAGATAGTTTTTCAGAGAAACCGTCTGTGATATGGTTCATATCACAGACGGTTCAGTGTTTGAAATCGTCTGGGAAATTTATCACTGATGGTTTGGAACACCGAACCATCTATGATAGCTATTTCAACAGCGATTTTATTTGCCCTTTTTCGGCTAGCCTCAAGATATGCTAGCCATTCTCTCTAAAAACAAGCAAGATCACGTATATAGCACAGGACAATCATTACATAAATCATACAGATGAATGAAACAACACTAGCAGATCACATATAATATATATATATATATAATATATATAGCATGACAATCGTTACACAGATCTCACAAATGAATTAAATTGAATGAATTATTTGATTAAGCACAATTGAGTGATTTGTACAATTGAATCCAATATTTCAACATCTAATTATCATCATTGCCGAGGTGGAACTCTCTAGGCTTGTTTATGACCTCTGCTAACAAGAATTGGGAAAGGCTTCCACGAATTTCGACGAGTTTGTCAAGATCATATGCACTTTCATCGAAGTCCACCCGCTGTCGCTAGGAGCAATGGTAAGTCATTAATAAGCATGTGTGTGTGTATATACATATATATAATCAGATAATAATAATTATTGGAAGGTTGACAAACTTCTGGATCATTCATCTTAGTGTCAGTGATTTCCTTCGTATAGCAGCAAACGTAGAATCCACATACGTTGCCCTGTAGCTGCTGGTGGCACTGCAAAATATATAGAATTACATACATAGGTATTGTCAATTCTAGAGGCATTATAACAAAGTGTAATATAAGATTGTTGTGTTGTAGCAGGTATCGAAAATCGCTAGCTGTATCGCAGCATGTCACTGGACTCGTTATGTCTACCTCCTAGGGCAACATAAGCGGTAAACGACCTACGTGATTCCAAAAAAGTTAGCCTCAACCATTACAAACGAAGGAAAGATTACAATAGAGTTATATATGGAGGAAATGAGTTTACCTGTTAATTACTTCTTGCACACGACTAAAGTCGTGATTGCTCCTAAGTAGGGAATCAAGGTATATTACCTTACTCCACTTTGGTACAATCACAATCAAAATCCAGTGAGACATAGTCATGTGTGTCGCTATAGTGATTAATCATAAATTCATGTTGCATATAAAGTACAAATGAAACTTGTGTGACAACTAGTGAAGCACTTATCCTTGATTGAAGGGTACTATGATGTACTCCTTGTCGCTGTGAGCAATCAATCCTCTCATTATGTAATCTTGCATGAAGAATGCATTTCCGTTGATAGATTGCTCCGAGACTAAGTGTGGATCGAGGAAACCCACCGGTTGTCGCCGTCGCTAGACTTGTTGGGCCATGTATCTATACATAAGGAAAGAGTAATGACATTTATCGGTATGACATGAATGTCCAACTTCATTGTATAGTACACTTACAATGTCCAGCATCGTAGAAGTGAGGTTTCGAGTTCGTCGAGATTGAATAGTAAAAATAAGTCTTCGAATGTCACGACGAAGTAGCCCGAGTCGTGGAGGAAATGCATCTCTTTATATCTCACAGTGAATCCACTGTGCCGGTTTGGCTTCATGTTGGACCTCTGCATGTACCAGGTATGCAATGTATTGCAAACCAGACCAAGCTGGGGTAATTATGACTTGAGGACCAACGACACTCCTAGAATGAACATCCATGGCTCGGGACACGCCTTAATTTTCTTCACTTGAGTCTTAGAGCTTCGCTTATGATACGTTTTCAGCGGCGTCTACATGGGAGCCAATGCAATAGGCTTCGAAACCGGAGCCGTAGGTGGAGCCACCAGAGCCGATGTGACAGGTCCTAGGTGATGTCCATCTTGGGCCACTAGATGCAGAGATCATGGCATGAACGAGTTGAGGGCGATGTCCTTCTTGGGTCACTGGATGAATGTGTGGACGGCATCCTCTAATGTCATAATCTCTTCGTTTGAGGGCTTCTCAAGAGGGATAGTCTTAAAAAATCATTAATCATGTCCACTTGAACCTTTATGAAATCGGTCTCTACTTGTCACCGTGCACCAACGTCCCTGACAGCCATAGATACGCCATCCCCCGCCCAGCGTCAACGGGAATAGAACCAACAAGCTTGACTCTGAGGATGCAAGGCATGGGCTCCTACAAAACGATACAAGATAAGCTAAGGCATCCAACAGAGATATCTATGTAGCATTCTAAAGGGGTACATTACCTAGATGTCATCGATAGATAAGTGGGCATCACTATGTTCAGTAATTGGTGTGGATGCGCAGTTACTGCGATGTTGAGGGGGACTGGGTACCGCAGTAACAGGGGTGAGTTGCGATTGGTTGCAGATTTGTCTCAGTTCTTCCCTCAATGAATCTATCTCTTCTTAAAGTGAGGTAGCCTACACTTGAAGTGAGGCAGATAGTTGTTCCTCAAGTTGAAGACCCACTGGCCTTTTTGATACTCCTTGGCCACGCTTAGTTATCCCAATCTTGGAAGCGTGACAACGATGACTGTGTGGGCGCCATCTCTCTTCTAAGAAAAAACTAACTGCAGTGAGCTATGGGCCTAAACAAAGTTCTATGAAGCAAGTGACACACAACAATGTATCCAATTCATTGAACCGGATACATTAGAGTGTGACACTTACTTCATGCCCTTTGAACGTCTATGTGGCATATATTATTACTGCAAGGTCCCTTTGGAATAGTAACATGCCATTCCGAATAAATCTTGTAGCTAACAAGTGCAGAACATATCATGAAGTTCTAAAGGTCATAAAACAACTTAGCCGACTATTGAGACAGAGCACAAGATTGACAAATGACAGTAATAGTAAAATTTTTTGGACGATGACTGTGTGGACACCATCTCTCTTCTAAGAAAAAACTAACTGCAGTGAGCTTTGGGTCTAAACAAAGTTCTATTAAGCAAGTAACACACACCAGTGTATCCAGTTCATTGAACTGGATACATTGGAGTGTGTCACTTGCTTCATGCCCTTCGAAGGTCTATGTGGCATATATTATTACTACAAGGTCCCTTTGGAACAGTAACATGCCATTCCAAATAGATCTTGTAGTTAACAAGTGCAGCATATATCATGAAGTTCTAAAGGTCATAAAACAATTTAACCAACTATTGAGACAGAGCACAAGATTGACAAATGACAGTAATAGTAAAAAATTTGGGATGACGACTGTTGGACGCCATCTCTCTTCTAAGAAAAAACTAATTGCAGTGAGCTATGGGTCTAAACAAAAGTCTATGAAGCAAATGACACAAACCAGTGTATCAAGTTCATTGAACCGGATACACTGGAGTGTGTTACTTGCTTCATGCCCTTTGAAGGTCTATGTGGCATATATTATTACTACAAGGTCCCTTTGGAACAGTAACATACCATTCCAAATAGATCTTATAGCTAACAAGTGCAGCATATATCATGAAGTTCTAAAGGTCATAAAACAATTTAGCCAACTATTGAGACAGAGCACAAGATTGACAAATGAGAGTAATAGTAAAAATTTAGAGCTCAAGCTTGAATATTCAATTTTAGTATGAGATCTTGTAGCTAACAAGTGAAGCATATATTATAAAGTACTAAAGGTCATAAAACAATTTAGTCATCTACTGAAGATAATAAAACAAATTAGCCAACTATTGAGACAAAGGCGAATAGTGTCAGGAGGGAGTGGCGGCCGACATCGGGGGGGGGGGGAGCAACGGACGACATCGGGGGGGAGCAACGGACAGCGTCGGGGGCATCGGGAGGGAGTGGCGGACGGCATCGGGAGGGAGTGGCGGACGGCGACAGGAGGGAGCGGCGGCATCGAGAAGGAGTGGTGGCATCGCACGCGAGTGAGCAGTCAGATCTAGCAAATCCTAGCAGTGGTGGTGGAGATAGAGAGAGTGAGCGAGGACTCTGTGAGTAGAACCTATTGCGAATATTTATAGGGAAACTATTACAGACGGTTCTTTCATGGAACCGTCTGTGATATATCATCACAGACGGTTTATTTCGGTAAACCGCCTGTGATAGTTCACTGCATCTAGTAATCATGCTGGCCATACAATATTATGAAAACGTAAGCATAATCAGAAATATAACTATTTCTTAGTTCCTGAGTCATTTACAATTACAATGGAATATAGTTCCATAATTACATGTCGAGTTTCCTAATTATGATTACATTGCAACAATTACATGGCTTTGTGGAATCATTTATTACACTTGGCTAGCTATTTCCTTTTAAATAAAGTCCTTCACGATGATCAACACACATATAGCTTGCTTCATCGCCTTGTTCTTCCTCGAGCCTAATGCCATCTCCGAATGGTGGCAACTCATCAAATTGATTGTACTCTTCCTCATCCACAACATTTTCAACTCCGACAATCCTTCTTTTTCCCTGAAGAACTACATGGCGCTTCTTATTTGTCAGGTCGATTACATAAAATACCTGAACAACTTGCCTCACGAGTATGAATGGTTCATCTTTGTATCCTATACATTCGAGGTCCACGGTAGTGACACCGTACTTGTCGATCTTTACACCCCGTGGGAGTTGGACCCAACGACACTGAAATAGAGGAATCTTGAAAATTACATAGTCAAGCTCCCAAATCTCCTCTACAAGCCCGTAGTACGAGCTTGGGCCAGCGGTACTGACGTGCGCATTATAGGCATGTATGCGGACACGTGAGTTCTACATTGTGCTCTTTCTATCCTAATCTGTTGTATAAAATGTGTAGCCATTAATGTCGTATCCTTGCCATGTCACAATTGTAAATTTTAGCCCTTTTGCCAACCATTGTAGTGTTTTACTTGATGACCTCTGAGTCAATCGCACCTTCAACCATTCGTTGAACTCACGGTTGTGTTGTCTCATGATCCAAACTTCTGACTGGCCTGCATTCTCTTGGCGTAGCATGTCCTTGTGCTCTTCAATATATGGGCTTACTTCAGTCATGTGTTGTAAAACCGTGAAATGGGCTTGAGCATATGTATTTTGATCCGGAGTTATTGCTTTCCTTCCGATAGTCCCGATACCCTCTAGCCTCGCCTCGTGACAAGATAGAGGTACACCAATCGGCTTGACCTGAGCCATGTAGCCGATGCAGAATTCTATGACCTCTTCTGTTGTATAACCTTCAATGATACTACCCTCCGGTCGAGATCGATTGCATACATAGGACTTGAGAATTCCCATGTACCTCTCAAATGGGTACATATGACGTAGAAACACGAGGCCGCATATCTGTATATCTTTCACAAGGTGGACAATGAGATGGACCATGATATCAAAAAATGATAGAGAGAAATACATCTCTAGATGACATAGAGTTGTCACCACCTTGGTCTATAGAGCATCTAGTCCATCAGGATCAATGATCTTCTAAGCAATTGCATTAATGAAATAACATAGCCTTATGATTGTCATTCGAACCTTGTTCAGCAAAATACTTCTAATAGCAACAGGTAACATTTATGTCATCAGCACAAGACAGTCATGAGACTTCATGCCAATTAATTTCAAATGTTCCATGGAAACAAGTTTCTTCATGCTGGTGGAGTGACCGGACGAAACTTTCACATTCTGTAAGGACTGGCACAATTGAGTTATCTCGGACTTACATAGTGTATAGTAAGCTGGGGGAAGGTATGTCCGGCCTTTATCGGTCTCTATCGGTGCTAACTCAATCCTGATGTTCATAGTGACCAAGTTATGCCTTGCGTTGACACCATCCTTTGTTTTATCAGGAATGTTCTGTAAGAGACCAATCAAATTGTCACACACATTCTTCTCTACGTGCATGACATTGATGCAACTGTGAACTTCTAAGTGCTCCCAATAAGGCAAGTCCCAAAATATTGACCTCTTCTTCCACATGTTCTTCCGACAGGTCCTCAATTTATGTCCCTTTCCAAGCACAACGTCGATATCCTTGACCATATCATACACCTCTTTTACGCTAAAAGGCCTTGGTACTGAGTCATTCTCTTTTTTCCGTGAAATTATTTCTTCATCTTGTGGTATGGGTGATATTTTGGAAGGAACATACAGTGACGCATATACACAATTTTGTGCAAGTTGTTCAACCACACACTCTTGTTATAATCTAAGCAGTGCGGACAGGCTTTGGCTCCTTTTGTACTCAACCCTGACAGGTTACCAAGGGCAGGAAAATCATTAATAGTGTAGAAAAACATGGTGAGTAGAGTGAAGTTCTCTCGTTTGTCCGCATCCCATACATGTACCCCTTCGTTCCACAGTATTGCAAGATCTTGCACCAATGGTGCTAGGTAGACATCAATATCATTTCCAAGTTGCTTTGGCTCTTGGATAAGTAGTGACATCAAACTATACTTTCGCTTCATACACAGCCAAGGAGGAAGGTTGTACACACACAGAGTCACGGCCAGGAGCTATGTCGGTTGCTCATGTTACCAAAAGGATTCATTCCATCTGTACTCAACCCAAACCTTATATTACTCGATTCCACACCAAAATCTACAACATCCTATCGATGTTCCTCCACTGGGCAGAATCAGCAACGTGTCTTATCATTTTGTCTTTCTTACGCTGCTCTTAGTGCCAACGCATCAATCTTGCATCCTTGCGGTTTGTAAATAACGCTTCAAACGGGGAATTACAGGAAGATACCACAACACCTTAGCAGGAGGTCCTTACTTCACCTCAATGCCCTTCCCATCATCGGAGCCATTTCTACACTTGTATCGGGATGCTTTGCACACCAGACAAATATGTAAGCTAGCATACTCTTTACGGTACAAGATACAATCATTCGGACATGCACACATTCTTTCTACTGCCATTCCCAATGGGCAAAGAATCTTTTTGGATTGGTAGGTGGTTCTCGGCAACACATTTCCCTTTGAAAGCATGTCCGCTAGGAGACCTAACAATGTTGTGAAACTCTTGTCAGACCAACCATTGCTTGCCTTCAATTTTAACAGTTCTAGAACTAATGACAACCTCGTGTATTGCGGCTTGCAGCCCAGGAACAAAGGTTTCTCCGAGTCTTCTATCAAACCCTCGAATTTACCAAACTCTCTCTCACTATAGTTCCCTTCTGCATCACGTAGCATCTGATCCAGATTGTCATTCTGCGGCCTATCCTCATGATTGAAAGCACAGTCCACAACTGGCATATCGTTGTCTCCCTCGACGATGTCATAACTGTCTTTTTGTGTACTCTTCTCTTCACCGTGACTGGTCCAACATTTGTACCCCGTTCTGAAACCCCTTCGAATCAAGTGAGCTTCGATCTATGCTGAGTTGCTAATCATATTTAGATTATCACAATCAATGCATGGACAGTACATATATTCCATCCCCTTCTTCAACATATCCAGCTCGGCCGCTCTTCTAAAAGTAGATATGCCATTAATGTACTCTCTACTCACATGGTTCTCAATGTACATCCAGCTTCGGTCCGTCTACGCTACACATGTAACAAATGAGTGTCAAAAATGATTATTAGCGCTAATATATAGCAAATTAGACTAGCTAGCTATACTTATATATGACATCTATATATATTACGTAGGTAGTTAGCTAGCCACGTATTCATGACATAATAATGTTAAGCAAGAATATATTGAAGTGAACTACGAGTACTTACCTATTCTGAAATTGAACAAACTAACATTATCTTTCTAAACCTAGCTAGCTAGCTAAATCTAAACGAAAACCTATCTATCATCTCTTTCAATTACAAAAGCATGCATATAGGTTATTAAAAGAAATTGAGTACTAACCTCTGATCACTAAGAAGACGGTGATATATTTTCACCGAACTCCCTAAAGCTGGCCGCCTCGCTCCACCGATGCAGCGTAGCGCAATGAATACAGATCTGTGTCGAGATCAACCACATACACCCAGTATTTAATAGCGCAGATTATCACAGATGGTTCCAACTACAAACGGTCTGTGATACCAATATATCACAGACGATTCATATTAATAACCGTCTGTGATAATTCACAGACAGTTCTTATTACAAATCATCTGTGATGTCCACAATATCACAGATCGTTTGTTATAAGAACCATCTGTCATGTCCAGAATATCAGAGACGTTTTTTATATGAACCGTCTGTAATGTTCGCAACTTTCACAGACGGTTTTTAACACGAACCGTCTGTGATGTCTCACTTATCATGGACGATTCGTGATAACAACCATCTGTGAAAGTTCACAGACGGTTATTAACACGAACCGTCTATGATGTCTCAATTATCACAGATGGTTCGTATTAATAACCGTCTGTAAAAATATCACAGACGGTTGCTACTATAAACAGTCTGTGATAGTTTAAGTACAGACAGTTCCGTATGAACTATCTGTAATGTAGCCATCCAGTATAGCCTCTTTTATAGTAGTGACACTCTGCAACAACTATATTTACATTTTTGTTATCGCTTAGTATAAAAGAGTTATCCCGGGGTGGAATACAGTTACACCACTACTACAGAAAAGGTCATCACAGACGGTTCGAAATCGTCATCACAGACGGTTTTGTGAACCGTCTGTATTTATGGGTCAGTGATAATCGAAGGTCATCACGCACGGTTTTTGAACCGCTCGTGATTATCGATATCACAGACGGTTTTGAGTTAAAATCGTTCAGGATAGCGATAATCGCGCACGCTGGGAGTTAAAACCGCCTATGATTATCGCTATCACGCACGGTTTTAACTTAAAACCGCTCGCGATTATCATCTATCACGACGGTTTTTAACTCCCAACCGCTCGGATTATCAGCTATCACGACGGTTTTAAACTCAAAACCGCTCAGGATTATCACTATCACGACGGTTTTAACTCCCAACCGTCGTGATATTCCCTTCAACCCTAAATATATTTCGCTTATTGGCTAGCCTCAGAAATGCTAGCCATGCCCTCTCAAACAAGCTAAACACGTACATAAAACATATACAATTCACACATCTCATTTCATTTCAGATACATTTCACATCTCAATTCATTTCACGGACATAAAACATCCAATTGACAACGCACTTCATTTCACAAACATAAAGCATCCATTTCGCAAATCAATTCATTGAATTGAAATAAAATATCCATTAACAAATACACAATTGTAAAAGATCTACACTGTATTTGCACTTAGAATTACAATAAAAATCATTCGGCAAGTGGAACTCTCCATCCGATCTTACGACTTTTGTCCACAAAACCAAATGAGCTCTCCTCAAATTTTTGCAAAATCCGTCGTGTCAATGCAGATGTAGAGATGGACGCACTGTCGATAGGAATATGAACGCCGCATATATAAAACTTGACATGTATGAAATAAATGTGGGAAGATTGACAAACCTTAGAATTGGTGATCTTGGTGGAATCGAGGAGTAGTCTCATATGGTGGCACACGAGTATCCACACGTGTTGCCTTGCATCGCTGGCACCGCAAAAATATAATGTGTTAAATCAAGTGGCATTACTACTATGTGTTGTATATAATTAATTAATGTGTAGCTAGCGAATACCCGAAACTTGCGATCATGTTTCAAGGCCTTGGCCCCTGTCGTCAAGTCACGTGTTTGTTGAACGTATGTGGTGAACAACCTTCGTTATTCGAAAAAGTTAGCTTAGTTATTCGGAAGGAAAGAAAGAGTACAATGTACAATGTACGTACCTATCGAGTATTTGGGCGATAGCTGTGTATTTGGATTTGTTCTTACTTAGAGAATCAAGGTATATAGCCTTGTTCCATTTTGGTATAATTACAATTAAAATCCAATGGAATTTCTCATTGTATGGCATAAGAACAAATTCCTTATCTTGGTGAGCCAGCAGTTGCTTTTGTAATATAGTCCTCGATTTAAGGATGCATTCTCGATGATGGTATCAATGGCGACTGCGTGGGTCCAGAAACCAATTCGTGATTTGGATGATCTAGCTTCGGTCAGCATGAATCTATATATATAACACAGGAAAGCAACAAATTGTTACATATATCGGTATTACGTGAACAGAGACTGTGATTGTACGCACTTACAAATGCCCAAAGATCGAACGAGTGAGGCGTCGAGAGCGTTGAGCGTGAAAAGTTCAAATATATCATCAAAGGTCACCGCGAAGACACAGTCCTAAGCTTCGTGCAAGAAATGTTCTAGCTTGAATTTGACAGTGATACCTGAGCGCCGTTCTGCCTCTGGCTTATTGGATTGTTCCATATACCACAGGTGGAATCTTTGGCAACCAAGTCCTAGTTTTTGGAGCTCTTCCTGGACTACCATCGGCTGACCTAGCATGAATTTGTGGGCCAATGGCATAGACGGGATATCGTCATCATCCTTCGTCTTTGATTTGCTCGCCATCGCCGATTGTCGGCCGACTTTATGCTAGTCGATCAGAATGGTATAGACGGTGCAAGTTGCTCGCGAGAATAGCACCCGTGGAGATAGCACCGGTGCAGGTAGCTGTGGTTCGCACTGCCCGTGTGGAGATGGCACCAGTGCAAGTTGCCGTGGTTCGCACCGCACTTCCGTCCCGCCACCGAAAGAAGCCTCCAGGATATGTCGCTTTGGGCCATCGGATGAATGTTCCAATGGCCTGTCCTAGATTCACGATCTCGCCATTGGGGGCTTCGTGAGCGGACCACCTCAAAATTGGCATACACACCATCCACATTAACTTTTATGGCTCGGCGCTAAAGCTTGACCGCACCATGGCCCCGATACTGCATTTAATATGCTTGGCCCCAAGCAACAGATAAGGAATGGAGCCATATCTCACTTGGAGCTTGCACGTCGAGGCTCCTACATAACGATACAAAATTAGCTACTCGAATAGGCCTACCAATGGAGCAAGCATTCGAGAGGTAATAATTATTACCGTGATGTCGCCCACAGGAAATTTGGACTGGTTTGCATCGGATTCGACGCGCAGCTACTCGGACGGTTGTGCGGGCTAGCTAGCACAGAGCGCGGTGGCGGCTCGACTTTCTCGTCTGCTTCGCACTCATCTCTCGATTACATCAGCCATCCGAGCTAATAGCTCCTCTCTAAGAGATTCCTTGATCTCTTCTCGTAGCTGTGCGGCCACGCCGCTTTGTTTCTCTTCCGCGCCGATACATGTCGGAGTCATCTTGGAAACCATGTTTCCAAGGAACGTAAGCCCAAGGCCTCTCGTGCGCCCGGTGCTCCTTGTTTCCTGGCCACGGAGAACATATCATTCTCCCTTGTTCCTGGAATGATCCTGTGGTAGATTGAAAACTCAGCTCTTCCCGCAAGAGCACATGTCATTTCAATTGCACGGTTGTGGAGTAATTACAAGCTACGTAGTTCGATCGATATCTTACCAGCGCCGTCACTTGCTGGTCCGCAGGGTTTCAAAAGGTGACGCCCTCGATAGTCGTTGTAGATGACCTTGCTCTAATCCAATTTCGAGCGCGGTCATCCGGATATTGAAAATGGCGGGCGATGTCCTCGTGCAATGCCACCATCCTCCTTCGTCCATCTGCGGATTTTACCCGCATACCCACCGTGCCAAGTCCGTGAGGGTGTGTATTTTTGCTCGGAGGGCCTTGTGCGCCACACTTGTACTTTTGAAATCTTCTGGTCGTTTTCATCGCTTGAACTCTTCCCATTGTGGTTCCGTGAATGGGTATTTATGAACAGCGCTTCCTCCGTCTCCACGTATTTCCGACAAGCGTGCTCTTGAAGTTCTTCCATGCTTTGCACGCCGCTTTGTAGGTTTGTTGTTGCACAGCGTCGTGTGTTCTTCTCGGGAACTCGAACGATGCCAAAATTTCGGTCCACTCACGCTGAGTGTCGCACGTTCTTCCACGAATTGTATGTGATCTCAATTGCTCGTGCAACTACTCCACCATGGTTCGAATGCGCTTGCTGCTTTTGAGGAAGGATAGGGACCCGGATGCATTCACCGCTATGATGGTCCGCGGCCCTCGAGCTTCTTTGATAGCCCTCTTCCTTGGCGTCTTGATGTTGGAGCGGGCGCCCGCGATGATGTCAAGAATGCGCGGTGACATGTTGCTCATTTTGTGGGTCTATTAAGATAAGATGAGAAAGTGATCATATTGAATTGGACGACAAGAGAGGAGTAGAGGGGAGGGGGAGAAGGGAGGGGGTGATATGGACATAGAGAGGGGGTGATGTGCCTATCTTACCAATGTACCAATGTATGAAGTCCTTCTTTTTCCTGCAAAATTCAAGTCAATTTTATTACAAAAGTGCAAAAAAAAGACATTCCAGATTCTTCGGTGATCAACAGCCGACATAGCCGACTTCTTCGGTGAGCGACTATCCATCTGCTTCTTCCCACTCCTTCTCTTCATCTTTGGTCTCTCGATCACGTACGCCAGTAGCGATGATTCATCTAACTTAATCATCACTACTGGCGTACGTGATCCAGAGATCCGAGATGAAGAGAAGGAGTGGGAAGAAGTAGATGGATAGTCGCCACCAAGAAGTCGGCTATGTCGGCCGCCACCAAGAATCGGGAATTTCTTTTTGAACTTCAGACTAAAATTTCCTTGAATTTTGTAATACTATTACTACAAGGTCTCTAAACAAAGTGTCTATCCTAACACCTACTTTAGTTGCTAATACTATAAACCAAATACTATTACTACAAGGTCTCTAAACAAAGTTCTATGAAGCAATGACACAAACTAGTGTATCCGGTTCATTGAACTCGATACACTAGAGTGTGTCACTTGCTTCATGCCCCTTGAAGGTCTATGTGGCATATACACTAGAGTGGTCCTTGATTGCTTAATGTGTTCTCTCAAATTGTAGGGGTGATGTCTAGATACATGGAGCATTTGGGTGGAAAGATCAACTGTTTCGTCAGGCGCATGACTGCCAATTCGAAGCATAGCATGGCATCCGAGGCACATCCGAGGCCTGCTGCACATCCGAGGCACATCTTCAAGACACAGCTGCAGGCCTCGGATGTGCCTCGGATGAAGACACAGCTGCAGGCCTCGGATGTGCCTCGGATGCTATGCTATGCTTCGAATTGGCAATCATGAGCCTGACGACACAATGTATTTCTTTCCACCCAAATGGTCAATGTATCTTTTGCAATACTCTTCCTTGATTGGTGCTCTCAAATTGTAGGGTTGCACATGATAAGATGAGGAAGCAAGAAAAGTGAAACATGATGCTCAATGTTAGGAAGAGAGGAGAGGAGTAGAGGGAAGGGGGGTTATGTGCCTATACTATATACTATATACTATATACTAACACAACAAGCAATGTAATATGTACCAATGTAAACTAAGCAACTGCAGATCAAGCATAAATATGTACTATGTACCAATGTATCAAGCATAAAGCATAACAAAGATCAAGCATCAAGCATAACAAAGATGAAGCATCAAGCATCAATGTAATATGTACCAATGTAAACTAAGCAATGCAGTAAACAATGTACCAATGTAGTATGTACCAAATAGCAAATTAACAAGATGGCATCAACCCTAAACACTAACAAGAAGCATCAACCATAACACTAACAGAAGCATCAACCCTAAATATGTACTATGTACCAATGTATCAAGCATAAAGCATAACAACATCAAGCATCAACCTTAGGGTTTTGGTGACCTTAGGGACGGCGGACGAGGAGGAGGTGGCGACGCAGGAGGAGGAGGCGGCGGCGACGGAGGAGGCGGAGGAGGCGACGACGGAGGAGGAGGAGGCGGCGACGCAGGAGGAGGAGGCGGCGGCGACGCAGGAGGAGGCGGCGGCGACGGGCTCGGCGAGGCAGCGACGGAGGAGGTGGAGGAGGCGACGGGCTCAGGAAGGCGGCGACGGAGGAGGAGGAGGCTGCGGCGACGTCTTCGTCCGGGAGGCGGACGGCGAGGGCTGGGAGGCAGCCGCGAGGGCTCGGGGAGGCGGCGGCGACAACGGGCTCGGGATTTAGATCTAATCGAATAACTACAGCGCACACGAAAACCCTAGTGAGAGGGTATATGTAGGCAGATTATCACACCGGTTCTAAACTTAGAACCGCTCAGGATAACATATCACAGACGGTTCTAAATTTAGAACTGTCAGCGATAGTTTACTATCACGCACGGTTCTAAACTTGAACCGCTCGTGATAATAAACTACCATGCACGGTTCTAAATTTAGAACCGCTCGTGATAATCGCTTTGCCGATCAAGCAATTAAGACAACACCAATAACTACACAGCTGCATTCATATCAACTACCAAACAGGTGCATTCATATACAACACCAACCAGTTGATACATTTTGTCATTCTCAAATACATCACACATATACATTTTCACATATACATCTCAAAATTGACTACATCACACATTTTCACATATACATCTCAAAATTGACTACATCACACATTTTCACATATACATCTCAAAATTGACTACATCACACATTTTCACATATACATCTCAAAATTGTCACACATTTTCACATATACATTCTTATTGTACTTGCTTATTTCCTTTAAAAATTAGCCCTTCATCATGATCAATGCGTCGTAATTAGTTTCACACGTTGTTCATCGTCGACCCTTATGCCATTTCCAAAAGGAGGTAACTCGTCAAATTGATTGTATTCCTCCTCGTCCACTACATTCTCCACTCCGACAATTCTCCTTTTTCCATGAAGAACTACATGGCGTTTCTTATTTGCCGGGTCGGTTACATAGAAAACTTGAACAACTTGATTGGCGAGTACGAATGGTTCGTCTTTGTACCCGACACGTTGGAGGTCCACGGTCGTGACACCGCATTTGTCAACCTTCACTGTGGGAGATGCACCCAACGGCAATAAATAAGGGGATCTTGAAAACCACATAGTCGAGCTCCCAAATCTCTTCTATGAAGCCATAGTACGAGTTTCTCGACCCATCGGCATCGAATGCATCTATGCGGACACCGCTGTTCTGGTTAGTGCTCTTGACATCTTGAGACTACGTATAGAATGTGTACCCATTGATGTCATATCCTTGCCATGTCACAACTGTAAATGTCGGCCCTTTTGCCAACCATGTCAGCGTCTCACTCGGCGAGCTCCTAGCGATTTGCTCCTTCAACCATTGGTTGAACCGACGGTTGTGTTGCCTCATGATCCAAACATCCACCGCCCGATTCTCATTGTCGAAGCACATCCTTGTGCTGGTCCACATAAGGCTCCACTTCACCATGTGTTGCAACACCGTGAAATGGGCTTGAGTATACGTGTCCATATCCGGAGTGATTGCTTTCCTTCCGATAGTTCCGAGACCCTTCACCTCCCCTCATGACGAGATTGAGGGACACCTATCGGTTGAATCGAGCCATATAATCGACACAAAACTCAATGACCTCTTCGCTTGCATAACCTTCGACGATGCTGCCCTCCCCGAGAACGATTCCGCACGTAGGACTTCGAATTCCATGCACCTCTCAAATGGGTACATGCTACGAGGAATACGGGCCCACATTTTTATCTCCCACACAACGTGAACAATGAGATGGACCATGATATCGAAAAACGAAGGAGGGAAATACATTTCAAGGTGACATAGAGTCATCACCACCTCGCCCCGCAGAGCATCTAGTCCTTCGGGATCGATGACCTTCGAGCAATTGTGTTAAAGAAATAACATAGCCTCATGATTGTCTCTCGACTTTGATCGGCAAAATATTTCTAATTGCAATAGGGAGCATCGTGTCATCAAGACATGACAATCATGAGACTTCATGCCATTTAACTTCAAATCTTGCATCGAAACAAGTTTCTTCACGTTGTCGAGTAACCAGACGGAACTTTGACACCATGCAAGCACCGCACGCTTCTGTTTTCTCAGCCTTGGACAGAGTGTAACACGCAGGGGAAGATACGTTCGCCCATTATCGCGCATGTCGGTGCTAACTCGTGCCCGATGTCCATGTCGGCCAAGTCAAGCCGCGCGTTGACACCGCCCTTTGTTTTATCACGGATGTTCAGAAGAGACCAATCAAGCTGCCGCACACATTCTTTTCTACGCATGACGCCGATGCAAAGGTTAACATCTAGGTACTCCCAATAAGGTAAGTCCCAAAATATTGATCTCTTCTTCCGTGTGTTCTTCTCATGAGCCCTCAATTTACGCCCCTTCCGAGGACAACATCTAAATCCTTAACCATATCATAAACCTCGTGTCCCCTTAAATGCCTTGGAGCTGAACCGTCTTCCTTCTCTCCGTCAAATTATTTCTTCATCTTGCGGTATGGGTGAGCCCTTCAAGGAACCGGCGGTGACGCATGTAGACGGTTTTGCGTGAGTGTCTCACCACACACTCTCGGTACCATCTAAACAAAGTGAGTACAAGCTTTGGCACCTTTTGTACTATGGCCCGATAGGTTACCAAGGGCAGGATAATCATTTATGGTGCAGAACAATAAGGAGCGCAGAGTGAAGTTCTCTCGCTTGTATGCATCCCATACCTGTACCCTTCGCTCCACAAGACTTTTAGATCTTCCACCAACGGTGCTAGGAACACATCGATATCATTCCTGTGTTGTTTTGGCCCTTGGATAAGTATCGACAAAGAAATGTACTTTCGCTTCATACACAACCAAGGAGGAAGGTTATAGATGCAGATTCACGGGCCATGTGCTATGCTCACGCTCATGCTATCGAAAGGATTCATTCCATCCGCACTCACCCAAACCTTATATTCCTTTGTTCTGCACCGAACTCTGCAAACCTCCTATCGATGTTTCTCCACTGCGCGGAATCAGCAAGGTGTCTTATCATTCCATCCTTCTTGCGCTCCTCCGAGTGCCAACGCAGCAGTTTTGCCTCCTTTGGATTTACAAAAACCTTTTCAAACGGGAATTATAGGAAAATACCATGCCACCTTAGCAGGAGGTCCTTTCTTCGCCTCTGTTCCCTCGCCATCATCTGATTGATTGTTACGTTTGTATCGGGATGCGTTGCACACCGGACATACATGCATGTTTGCATACTCTTTACGGTAGAGGATACATCGTTCGTGCATGCATGTATTCTTTCTACTTCCATTCCCAACGGACAAAGAACCTTCTTCGCTTTATACGTGGTTTTAGGCAACTCATTTCCCTCCGGAAGCATGTCCGCTAAAAGACCTAGCAGCGCCGTGAAACTCTTGTCGGACCAACCGTTGCTTGCCTTCAATTTCAACAGTTCAAGCACGGCCGACAACCTCGTGTACTTAACATACTCTCTCTCAAGCCACGGAATTTAACATACTCTCTCTCATCATAGTTCTCTTCTACATCGCGAAGCATCTGATCCAGATTATCATCGTGCTACCTATCCGAATCCGAGCCACAATCGACATCAGCCGGCGGCATGTCATTCACTTCACCGGCGATGTCATCCGGGGGCATATCATTCACTTCACCGGTGATGTCATCCGGCGGCATATGATCATTCACTTCGCCATGACTTGTCCAACACGTATAATCCTTTTGAAACCCCTCCGAATCAAGTGCGCTTCAATTTGCCCTCGGTTCTTAAACATCTTCAAATTCTCGCAATCGGTGCATGGACAAGACATATATTCCACCCCTTATTCAACATATCCTCCTCGCGGCTCTTATAAAAGCGAAACGCCATTAATGTACTCTTCACTCACACGGCTCGCGGCATGCATCCAATTTCGGTCCTACGTTACGTACATATATAACAACTTAGTATTAAAATCTAGATTAACTAATTATAACTACGTATATACCGGCCACATTTATTATATTCAGACTTAATTTGCTAGCTCAATTCATATTACAAACACAACAACTATTATATAACCAACAATTTTGCAAATTAACCATCTTCAATAACCACTCATGGATTACTTAGACCTAAATTGTAATGCAATTAAAGAAAAATAAATTTCATTACTAACCATATCTACAAAGAACCGTGAAAGTCTGAATCTTAATTCAAAGCTCAATCTTTGCCTCTTCTCCCACCAAATTAACAGGCCTGAAATCGCCTAGCTTCCTCCCGAGTGAAAAAGTGCGCAGCAGTGGCTAGATCTGGATCGAAATGAAGACAGATGCGGTCTGAGCAGCGCAGTAAATGCCCTGGTCATTATCAAAGACGTCTGTGATAATCATTAGCATAGACGGTTTTTAACTAAAAACCGTCTGTGATAACAATTATCACAGACGGTTTTTTATAAAAAACCGTCTGCCATAAGCTTCAAAATTTCGATCCATTGCCAGAACGCTTCGTGTTTCGATTGCCAGAACGCTTCGTGTTTCGATTGCGTAACGCCGTGTTTGCGCGTGTTTCCATTAACGCTCGCCGATCGTTATACGGCGTCTATATCATTAATGTTTGGGTATACGAACCGCTTGTGATAATGCTTATATTTGCACGCACTATTCCATTTCTTCGATCTAAACGCATCGTCATCTCCTCATCTTCTTCGATCATCACCACATTTCTCAACAATGACATCTAAAATTTTGTTCATCTCCTTCCTCTCATCTATCCATCATGAGTTGTTCGCCGCAACCTTACACAAAGCGGCCAACAATTTACGCCTGAGCATCTCCTCCGCTCACGCCCGCTCTCCTTCCTCGACTCGCCCAATATCGTCCGTCAACTAGACCTCATCATCCGCCGCCGACGGAGGTGTCTCATTGCTGCTCACGAAAGGAAATCGCCTCACCTTGTTCTTCTCTACAATGTCCACAAAGCGGAGGAAGCTCTTGCGGAAGCGCAGAGTGTGCTAGATAACCTTTCCGATCAAGCAGACTCGGCCGATTCTGGTTGAAGTTTATCATGCCATCCTCTTTGAGATTATGGGCCATGCTAATGATTTGCCCAGGCTAGAGGAGGAAGCGGAGAGGGCAAGGATAATCTTCACGACATTCGAGAACTCGGCGGTGATCCTCCAACTCCAGAAGTTGAAGAAGAAGCATATGAAGCCCAGAAGATTAAAATCTGGGAATCTCTTTTTCTCTTAGATTTGTAATAAATTAAATTTGCCTTTAATTAAAATCTGGGAATCTCTGTTTGTCGAACTTTTGTAATGAATTAAATCTGTCTTGAATTAAAATATGGGAATCTCTGTTTGTCGGACTTTTAATTTGGAGGCCGTCTGTGGTGTTTGTGGTGGGAAAAAGGAGTATCATAGACGGTTTATGTTTAAAAACCGTCTAGGATCGAAATGAAGACAGATGCGATCTGAGCAGCGCAATAAATGCCTACCATTATCACAGACGGTTCTTAATAAAAAACCGTCTGTGAATTATCACAGATGGTTTTTAATTCATAACCGTCTGTGATAACGATTTTATCACAGACGGTTTTTAATTAAAAATCGTCTGTGATAATCTGGGATCATCACAGACGGTTTTTAATACAGACCGCCTGTGATACTACATTATAACAGACGGTTCATAGTTAAGAACCGTCTGTGATACTCGTTTTCTCCGACGCCGCCAACACAGACGGTGTCCTAATTAAAACCGTCTGTGTTAGTGTTAGTCACAGACGGTTTTGTCAAACCGTCTGTGATTGGCCGTCTACTATTAGGCTTTCTGTAGTAGTGCACGTTGTTTTCTCACATTTTAAGTAAGCAACATGCAACTATCCCATCCGTACTACACTGATGCCCTACATGACTCTCATTTGTACTTAATCCTAACCGGGATGGGCGTCACACCCTAGCTCAAAATGAAGGTTGTAAATGTTTGATGAAATTTTTACTGCAAGAGCACACTGTTGGGATACGGGATAGACTACACTAGCGTAAATTGAATTTTTTACCACATAAACCGAGAAGCCATACAAATAGGAGATCATGAATCGTTACCATTAGATGCACAGTGCAGCAAAAAAATAGTTGAAGTAGCCCGGTTCAACGTAGCATGTATCGATGTAGTGAAAGTAGTCAATCATCTACGAGCAATAGTCGATCTTCACAAGCCAACCCTCTCCTCCTCGTGATCATCCCAATAAGCGCCACAGTCATAGCAGCGCCTCTACCAAGGTCCACACGTCTAGGGATAAAACACTATACATTGGTGTGCTAGCACTAGCGCGCACAGTAGAGGTTTCGAGATGTGATGGCTAGAATTTGGATAGGTATGTCTCGGGATTTCCTTAAATGCCATACAACCCTCAGCCTCAGCTTCTCTGAATATATATAGCCTCCTATCATAACTTTGTTTGATATGATTAGAGATCATATCTAACTCAGAGAGCCTCCAACCGGATCCTTATCCAATATGAGTAGAGATCATATCTCACTTGGAGTCTATCATCCAGATCCATATTGTTCCAATCCGTTAAGTATGTGACTCTATAGGTTTATGTATACTTGGTTTTAACTCAGAAACATCTTTCCAATTAATGGTCAGTAGTGGTCCCTAGTAGGACATATCGACCCCAAATATATACAAAGATCAATCTAAATGAAACTTACACAATATGATCTGCAACCAGGTCCTACTTACTCACGATCAGCTCATAACTCCTTACGACCAGATCGAATATGCTCACGACCAGTTCGTATTCCCATATGACTAGTTCGCTGACCAGTTTGTGATATGTCCGACTAGCTCACGACTAGTTAGAATCTTCATACGACCAGTTTGTATCTAGTTGGACTAATCAACCTATTTGCATATTCTCCTTTTTCCTCATAATATCCGATTGAACTCTAGGTGAGAAACATATCATTCATAGACTGTTCAATGTTTTTCCAATCTAGTGATGGATAACTTTATATAATCGACCCTTCGACCACTCGTGGCATAGCCATGTGCATTTTTTATCTGACTACATCAAAGGGCGAATCTCATATCCGACTAGTCACTTTCCTTCGCATGTTTCATAGTATACCCAAAAGCTACATTTACAACTACTTGGTTACAGAGTAGCGTTTGGTAACCGCTAGGTGTACTATTACACATGTAGAAAAATATATTGATCTCAGGTACAAGGATTATATATCATTATAGTTTGACACTAACTGATGATACATAGAACATAACAATCTCAATAGTATCTCAAGGTGGGGTCAATCCAATACTATATTCTCTAACATGTGTCCACATTATTGATTTGATATTTTTTATATCTATGACCGGTGAAACATGGTCATCAATCAATACATGTGTCGGTCTATAAGTCACTTGTGTTCTGACCAGTGATATTCGACCAGAGATCCTTTTAAAATGATAACACATAACAAATAAAGAGTTTTACCAATTAAGTCATATACTAACTAATCTTTATAAATGATAATTTATTCAAAGAACATAATAGCATTTATTTAAAAGATCATAAACATAAAAATGATATAATTATCTTCATGATTGCCTGTAGGGCATATCACTAACACACACCTAATTGAGAAATTAAATAGGTTAGGCCTAGGGGCACAGCTAAAAGGAAAATAATATAATTATCTTCATGATTGTTTATAGAGCATATCACTAACACACGCCTAATTGAGAAATTAAATAGGTTAGGCCTAGGGGCACAGCTAAAATGCAAATGACAGGAAAATAAGGGTGTCTTTGGTTGAGCTTTTGGGAGCTGCTTTTGCTTCCAAAAAGCCAAAAGCCAACCAAAGGGGTGGAAACCAGAAGCTGCTTTTTCAGAAGCAGTTACTTTTGGGTAGTACAGTTTTGAAAGCATCTTGGACCCTGCTTTTGGCTTTTGGCTTTCTGCTTTTTGAAATGGTGAAAATAGAGAGCTATTTCACAGTTGTTTCAAGGAAAATAGAGATAGGAGGTAAGTTTTATACTTGTTTGAACCAAACAGCTTACAGCTTTTCCACAGCCCACAACCTACAGCAGCTTTTCCACAGCCCACAGCTCACAGCAGCTTTTTCAGAAGCCACAGCTCAACCAAACACACCCTAAACCCTTCAGCTGCCGAATCAAATTTGTGGTACGAGCTGCCGAATGATAAGGCAAACATAATTCTCAGTCACATCATCAGACTTACGAAATTATTCTGTACTAGATTATTTTGCTTTCTTGTAGACCCTCCAACGTTGACATAAATTTAATTTGTAATAGAACAACGGATATTTTCCCTTCTACTGTACGATTATTATAAAAGTTTCTGATCACACACGAAAAAGAGTAAGTTGCCTCTAAAATTGTCCAATACTGCTATGAATGTCCTGCGAGTAACTTGGACCTGACATTAACCTCTGAAGAGTGGCAGGGATTTCTTAGACGTTGAGAAGCAGTTGGAATTATGGCTTTCAAAAGGATCGTATTTATGTTAACAACGACACAAATTATAGTTGGACGATGACATTAATTATTAGTAGATTTCTGTTTTTATTTCCTCTTTTTTGAGTGAAACAGACTTCTGTGTACAACAAAATTTACAGATCTATATCTTCAATAAATTGTAAAGTTGTTCCTAAAAATAAATTTATTAATTAAATGATTTACCTTTTGTAAAAGTTTCTTGGTTGTTAAATCTCTTGTACTCTAATTTAGAATTAATGTACTGTAGGAGCCCAGATTATACAATCTGGAATCCTCTATGATTCCACCGCACTATTCCCTGGATCAGTAGATAGTGCTCACAGATTACAATTCTGAATATCAAAAGTACATATCAAGCGGAATCGTAAATATAATAGTAGACTTACTCATGGGCTGATTAGGCCGAAATCAATAAATGCAGCAACGGAATGAAGCACACAAGTGGGACCTTCAGGACATGCCCACAGGCAGCCAACTGGAGGTTCGCGACCTATCCCTTGACATCTTCATCTTCTCGGCCAGCTTGTCCAATCTTGTTGCTGAGGCGAGGTGATTTGATTCCTAATTCTGAATTTTGTCGCAAAAGCAAGTGTGAGCACTCTAACCCCGTGCTCCGCGAGCCAATACACAGAATGCAAATAAATAGTATGCATGGCTTGTCAAAGGAGAGGCTCGGGTTGTTTTATTTGCCATAAAACGCGTTTAGTAGCATTTCTATTATTATATCATATTGTTGTTTTTGTGACCTAAAGACTCCTCACCGCAAATGACATCATTGACTTAATCCACCAAAGACTCACGCTCTTTATTAACTGCTGTCTAAGACTCCCAACAGCGATTGCCATAATTGACTTAATCCACCAAAATTACACTTCCTTTATTGAGTGCTCTCTAAACTCCAAACAACATGTGTCATCCTCTATTCAATCCACCGATCATATTCTTTTTGTATTGGTTGCTGTCTAAGACTCCAAACAGCAAGTGACATTATCCAATTACTCCACCGATTATACACCGTCTATATTTATTGTTGTCTAAAACTCCAAACAGCGTGTGACATTATTTAGATATTCCACCAAACCTACTCTTTCCAAATTGATTGCTGTCTAATCTCCAAACAGCGGGTGACATCATCTAATTAATCCACTGAACATTCCCATCAAGATTTTATAACAATTCAATCCTTTTTATTATTGATTCAACTCCACCAAGAATATTATTGATCAAGCCTACGATTCAATATTATATATCCACCAAGAATATCATTGATCAACTCTACGATTCACCATTATATATCCACCAAGAATATCAATAATCAAGAATTATAATCCAATACTTGTATTATTCCTCCAAATTCCCGAAAATTCAATTAGATCATTTATCTAGCCTATCTATTCAACTGGACCCCACTAATTTATTTCTCTCAGAACCCACACTATCATTTCCTATTCATGATCGACCTAAATCCACCAATACCTTTATGTGCATACTACAAACATCCATCTCCTTTACTCACGACCCTGTTTATTCCACCCATATTTTATTTTGTAAGAATAGAAATGCCACTATTTGAAATACAATACATAAAATTTCCTGAGACCTAGCAGCTTTGGAACAAAACATAATGTTCAAGGAATATTAACATGATTTTCCATACATATGGCATCACACCATATGCCTAATATCACCATAATTTTTCCATACATATGGCATCACACCATTTGACATCTTTCAGCGTTATAGCCGCTTAACTTACCACTGGGACGACACCCAGGACAACTCAAATCAGGGCTTTCCGCTGCCCTCCATTTTTCCATTCCCACCCACAAAACATTTTGAAATAGAACTATATCTGGTTAAGTTCCCATGTCCGCCCATGACCGTGGGCACGGCTATTCGAATAGTTTTGACTCTGCAGAGTTTGTACACTTTACCCACAAGAGACAGTTTACTCGTTGCCCCACACGATTCCATGGACATGTGGTTGAGCAAGCCATCACAGTAACCGTTCAAAGTACCTCGCCCCGTCCATCATCTCACCCTATGGGCCGCTCCCACTTGCGGTGGGTCCCATACGTTGTGCGGGATGTTCCCCTCCTATGCGCCTAGCAGCTGACTCCCCGTACTGCTAGCACGCCGCAGAAGAACTTCACTCACAAAGAGTGTCCCATTCAAGTCGTCACCCAGAATCGCTACTTGCACCACCACTTCTCCTCCACCGATGATGATGACTTTCGGGGTCCGGTAAATTTACTAGGCCAAGTTGTACTTTACAAACTTGTGGTTGCACTTGTTTTACACAGGAGGTCATAACAAGATTCAGTCCTTAGGGCTATCTGGGCGGTTCTACCATAAACCACACTCTCGTGCACACCTGAACCATACCCCCGAACCATCCGCCCAGATAAATAAGCAATTTGAGGTTTTTGGGAGCATAAAATAATCATGTCCAATATATACCAGTCATTCCCACCATGACTGCCCAACCAATTTTTCTCAGAATTAAAAGTGATGCTTGGGCGCTTTTGCGCCCATGATTATCTAAACATTACTAAGCATGGCATATAATTACGGACTTATTTTCGAAAGGTTACTATTATAATTTTTGCTAGGGCGACAAGGTTCACAATTCAAATATTCCAAAGGAGGGGTAATATTAATCAAGGTACACAATGGGATATAACTAGAATATTAAATTAAACATGTATTTGTATATAAAATAACAGCATGCAATTTGATAATTTAAACAAAAATAATTTGCAGAAAATGTAGGTTCAACATGATCAAAGTATTGACTCGCCTTGCGCGGTTTACCGCGGTCTTGAGCTCACGTAAAGCTGTCTCATTCGAAGGGTTGAGCTTCTGGTTTTTGTCTTCACTTTGCTCGTGATCTCGCTTGATCCTTGATTCTTCCAGACTCCAATTTCTAACTATGCGATAAGCGACTGAATCCAAATAAAAGCAAATAACTCAAGAGATCCAAATAAATCCAAATACTTTAAATGCCCAATTTAATTTAATTTATACATTTATTACGATTTGACAATAGAAGGATGATTCGGTTTAATGTGTTGCCAACACAGTGGTAGCTGGATTTGAGCAAGAGAACGAGTTATTTGGATAGCTTTACCGTCAAGGAAAATTTTGGGATAATAAGAGATCAAAAGTGAGGAAGTATCTACAGGAATTATTGGCTTTGGAAAAGAAGGTGGCCAGACATGGCCGATTGGGGAAAAGCGAGGCTTGACCTTTTTGCTTGATGACTTTCTTTTAATTGACTTACATTTATCAAGGAAGTTCCTTGAGCTAGGTTAGACCTATGATCCGGTGTATGAGTTTTAGCTGAGCTTTGTTTTTGTCGAGCGTTAATCTTCAAGGTATATGTTATATGTAGAGATGTATATAATTTTTAGTTTACCAATAAATATTAGAGTCCGGTTTTATAGCATTTTATGGCTCAACATTTTATGTATCCTCGGTTACTACTAGGCTTAGTTTAATTTGAATTAGGATCTATTTATACGGGTCATAGCTTGCTATACTCAATCATGCTTGACATTATTATTTACTAAATCTAACGTTGAGATTTAATTGGTGGCACCATTATCATCTTGTCTATACCTTTGTTATTATTATTAGACTTAGCTTTATTTACTTATCTAGCAAGGCTTGTTTTATAAGGTTACATTTCTGTATTTGCTATTTAGCAAAATCTAACACTAACACTTATTTATTGATGGCACGCTAGTGATAACTACTATTTATGTAACTACATTAGATAACTTACACAATAAATAATCAATATTAACTCTTAAGTAACCCTATTTTATACCTTAATTAAATTTATTAGCCTCTCTACATTATTTCCTTAACTTTAACTTGGATGCATTATTATCATTTTTATTATTGTTACTAAGTTAAAACTACCACTTAAGACTTCACGATCAGTAGTGTATTAATAATAGTGCCTATATCTTTAATGGGGTCTATGGTGGATACAAAACCTTCACTAATATCTATATCTACAAGGGTATACTTTTAGCAATTTATATATGCCCTTAGCATATGTGCCAGTATCCGAATTGACGATGGATATTAATGGTATACTAATTATTTTCGAGGTTTACCTAATCGTATGCCAGGAGACATTAATTTAAATTTCAACCGTTAAACATCATTGAGCTAGTACTCACTTAATTTTTCATATGCCTTTAATTTTATATTTTGATGTATAGGTAAACTTTATTTAAATCCCCAAATTAATTTTATTAACTTTCTTACTTTATTTTCTAACTGTTTCCTAACTGGAATGTGTTAAAAAAAACAAATACACAGAAATATGGGCAGTGAGGATTCGAACCTGTGCCTCATGGGTTCGGTGCTCCAGAGTTGCTCGGCTGACCAACTAGGCAGCTGCCCATTGTGACTAAAGTGGGGAAGTCATTATCCAAGAGATGAGAGGCAACTGGGCTAAGATAGAGGGGCAGTCGGCCGAACAGAGGATAGCGGCGGCGCCGTGGGGGTGAACTCGCCGGCGGCATTTGATGGCCGGAGAGGCGATGAAAACCACCAAAACGGGGCAAGGCGGAGATGAGCATGCTACAAGAGGCGCCACCGTGAGCCGGGGTGTAGAGGGCTCGGCGGTGGCTTCGGTTGGCCGGAGCCGAGGAAGGAACGGGGCGCCGGCGCCTGCGGGAAGGAAGGAGAGAAACCGCGTGCGCACGAGCTGTAGGAGGTCAAGGGAAATCTTACTGGGCGTTTGGCCATGCCGGAGCAAGGGCGAGGTGAGCTGGCGGCGAGGACCCCGGGGCGGTGCAGGCATGTGCATAGCGCCGGCGACGTACCGATAGCGGGGGCTTCGGCCAGCGATCGGGGAAGATTCGGGGAGGCGTGGCTGTGCTCCCCCTCAGAGGAATTGGGCCAAGGTGTCACGGAGGAAGAATGGGGCGGGCGGTGGTGGTGGCGACCGGCAATGGGGAAGATGGCCGCTACGGCAAGCACGGCGGTTCTTGGGGCAATTCCTCGCAGTGGAAGGATGAGAGGGGGTAGAGGCGCGAAGTGGCACGGCCGGATTGGCCGGGGTTTCGCCGGATGGCCGGGACGGTGTGGAGGCATAGGCGGCGGTGGCTTGCTTGCAGGTGGAGTGGGAAGAAGGGGGTAAGGGGGAGGAGTGGCGCGGGGAGCAAGGGGGGTCGGGGCCTCTTATAGCGACGACGGAATACCGTAGCTCCACTGTGGCCGACGACCGAGGGCGAAGGGACGGCGGGGCAGGCGTGCGCGCAAGGCATGGGGAACTCAGGAGCAGGTGGGGGAAACACGACGGGAACACGGGCGTGACGCAGGGGAATGGCGCGGCGCAGGTTCGGCGACGTGCGCGCAGGCGGCGTGACGCGCACACAGGTGCTGCGGGGCCGAGTGACGAAGCTTGGGCGTGGGCGGTAAGATGACACGAAAAAGAAGTGTGTCCGGAGGAAGAAGAGTGGGGGTAGGGGTGGCAACGAGCCAAGCCAAGCCTGGCTCGGCTCGGCTCGTGAAAGCTTGATGGAATGGAGGCTCGGCTCGGCTCGTTTCATCCACGAACCGAGCCAAGCCTCCACGAGCCCGAGCCGAGCCCGAGCTGGCTCACGAGCCCGAGCTTTTTTGCCAGCCCTAAGTGGGGGGAAAGAAAAAGGGGGGGAAGGAGGCGGGGATAGGAGCCGGGCCCGCAAGGCAGAGGGTGTACGGGAGGAAAATAGGAGGAAGAGAGGGAAGGGATGGGGGCCCGCGTGTAAGAGAAAAAGGGGTAAGGGAAACGGGTAGAAAAGGAAGAGACCGCACGGTTTTGGGAAAATACGGGGAAATAATTAATAAAATTGGGAAATTGAGTTTCTAAAAGTTTGTGTATTTTAAAAACTCTTTTTCTTCCATCCTAGTTCTAAAATAGTCTTGAATCCTTTGGCTTATAATTTATGTATATGTATATTTATATACATATACTTGAGTTGCACTTTTAATTTAACTATTTCCCTTTAACTAATCTATAACATATGCTTTGATTCTACAAATATATTTCTGAACTACCAATTCAGAGTTTGAACTCACCCAGCTTTACCTAAATTTTTAAATCACATTCTCCTTCCTTTTTGTGTGTTGACTGAGCTATATCAAAAATGATTTCTTGGCCTTAATTATTATTATCCATTTTTACTCTTTAAATAAGGCTTTGATTTAGTGAAGTACAGTGAATTTTAGGTTGTCAGGGTTAAACCTCATTTAAATTACTTTATATTCATTTATTTATTCTTGGTGGCTATTTTGTGCTCGAAAACTATTTCCAGTTATTTATTTGCTCAGCACAAAACTCAGAAAGACTTAAATAAGATTTCTACAAAATTCAAATGGCAGCAAGATGCAAACAAAAATTTTTAAATTACCCATTTTTTTTAAACAACCAAAACTTGGGATGTTACATGTACCCCATATAAATTTCTAGAAAAGTACTTTTATGCTTTTTTATAATTATTTTTATGTATGATGAGGATATAATAATCATCTACTTATTGCGTCATTATATTCTCCGAGTATATCCCTTATCAGTAAGGGAAAAGTTTCATATGATAATCGTAAGTCCTTTTATGACTATATAGTCGTAAATTCTTCAATGACTACATAGTCATAAGTTCTTCTACGACCATCTAGTTGTAAGTTCTTTTACAACCATCTAGTCGTAGGTCCTTTTATGACCATTCCAAATCATAAGTTTTTCTACAACTACGTAGTCGTAAGTATTTCTACGACCACATGGTCGTAAATCCTTCTACGACCACTCCATGGTCGTAGACTATCCTGCGACCAGTTTATCTCTGACTAACTTGTCTAGGATGAACTACTACATCATGGGTCCATCTGATAAGGCGGTTAGAACATGTGCTTATTCTTAATAACTGAACATGATCTCCTTGACAACAACCGCTGCACGATGAATGGGCCATCACGTCTCTCTGACAATAACTTCCGCTAGACGATTATCTCCCGAAGCATTGAGATGTCTTTTGGCGCATGACAACGACCGTCGCTTCGTCAACTATATAAAGGTTAACGCCAGAGAGAAAGAGATAGCAAGACATCAGATCAAGAGATACTGCTAGGCATTTCACATTACTCGTAGTTGTAATCAATTTCTCTGAGCAATAGCCACACAGGACATAGGGTTATTACTCTCTCAAGAGAAGGCCCGAACCTGAATAAAAATTCTCATATCTTCTCGCTGCATGACCATAGTCTAGTCTTCTAAGAGTTCCCCGAATCCAAATAAATCATACATAAGATCAATATTAAAATATCAATAGTTGGTACCGCCCATGGGGAATTTCTTCCAAGACTCCAGTAATTTCCTTGTCGACAACTTCTCTTTCTTCTGATGTCCTCATGGTAGGGCAATGGAATGAGGAGAACTGGTTTGACTTGATTGATTATGTAGATCTCAACATGGATGTCTGCTACGACTATGAGCAAACGATGCTTGCTTTCGACGGTGAGGCTGTCTCTGGAGATCCATCCTGAGATCTCAAAGACCACATCATGGGAAAGGGACATCCCTCACAGCATTACGTTCAGTGGAGGAACTAGTTTCCCCAAAGGATAAGTGTCAATCCGACCATGAAAAGGACTCATAACACGACGATCGGCCTACCCCTAAGTGTTCGAGTCCCTTAGCGGTTGTTCAATTAGGCTCAACAAAACCTGGAATACTACATTCTGGGACTCCATCGACATCTGGTGGTCGTAACTCCATCGAAGTCTCCGGCAAAGGACCATTCCCTATACTCCAAGAGTTATGACAAATGAGCGGTCGAAAGCAGCCGGACGATGACGAGGAGATGCCATTCCAGGATCCACAGCATACCATTGAGCACATCTACGAGGGATCCTTGGTGAACATGTCAAAACAATAGCATAAAGCTATCAAACATGAGGTAAACTCCATTGACCATCCCCTTGTCAATCATCTTCCAAAGTGGTCAGCAGTCACTATCTCATTGGAGAAGAGTAATTGCCCGATCCCTTTGATTCACCCAGGTCAATTTTTGATCATAGCTAAGCCCACTATCAACAACTGTCGAGTGAATCGAGTGTTGATCGGTTGTGGTAGTTCTTTAAATATCATGTTTGCAGGTGCTCTGGATGAGATGCAAGTTCCTCATATTAGAATAAAGCTTGTACGATATTCATTTCATAGAATTGTACCAGGATCTTCAGCTAAGCCCATTGAGCAAGTTACCCTGCCTGTCACGTTCGGTTCTTCAAGTAATTTCAAGACAGAGGAAATCTCCTTTGACATGGTCAACTTCGACATGGTATATAACGCCATACTCAGACGACCAACTCTGGCACATTTTTTGATAGTCACTCACTATACATATCAATATCTTAATCTACCAGGTCCCAAGAGAGTTATCATAGTTCGCTGTGATAAGAAAATGGTGTTGACGTATGGCCGCAAGTCCCTCGAGATGGTTGACCAACTACCAACTCGAGAAGCTACCAACTACCAAGCACTCAAAGTTTAAAGCTGCACTAAAGTCAAATAAAGAGGACAAGGAGGTTCCTTTGGACCCCGTAGAGCCTTCGAAGACTGTTCGCATCGGGGTTACTTCTGACCCCACATAGGAAAACACCCTCATCACTTTTTTCTAAGCAAATGCAGATGTGTTCACGTGGCAGCTATCTGAATTGCCTAGGGTCCCCAAGGAAGTGATCGAGCACAGGCTAGATCCACAACCCGATAAGAAGCCCGTAAAACAAAAATTACAGATATTTGCACCAGATCTACAAGAAGCTATCAAATTAGAATTAGACAGGCTACTAAAAGCAAGCTTTATAAGAGAAGTCGATCACTCTGAGTGGTTGGCTAACCCTATAATGATAAAAAAAAGTCTAATAGTAAGTGGCGTATGTACAGACTATGTTGATTTAAATAAAGTTTGTCCAAAAGATGATTTCTCGCTTCCTCATATTGATCAATTAGTTGACTCTACTGGAGGATGTGAAATGTTAAGTTTTCTCAATGCATACTCTCGTTATCACCAGATCGTCAAAAGCATCAAATGACTTAATCACATTTTAGACCTACAGGAGACTTTTGACAACCTAAGAAAGCATCACTTGAAACTCAATCCCGAGAAGTCTGTGTTCGGAGTTTCTTCAAGAAAGTTGCTCGGATTCCTTGTTTTAGTAAGAGGTATCGAGACAAATCCTGAAAAGATCAAAGCCTCCAAGCAGATGCGACCTCGACCACGATGAAAGAAGTTCAAAAACTCATCGGGTGCATGGTAGCTCTAAGTCATTTCATTGCACGTCTGGGAGAGAAAGGACTTCCTTTCTTCAAGCTTCTGAAGAAACACAAAGGTTTTTAGTCGAAAGAGGCTAACGATGCCTTCGAGGATGTCAAGAGGTATCTTACGAGTGCTCATGTTCTAGTTTCTCCGAAACTAGGCAAGACACTCTTAGTATATCTGTTCGCCATGCCATAGGCAGTACGTGCTGTACTGGTTGTAGAACATGAAGGCATCTAGCGACCGGTATACTATGTAAGAGAAGTCTTACATGGGCCTAAGGAGCGCTATCCTCAGCCCCAAAAAATCTTATATGCCCTCCTCATGTCTTTGAGGAAGTTAAGACACTATTTTTAAGAGTACAAAATTATTGTGTCGTCTAAGTTTTCCTTAGAAGAGGTCCTCTAGAATAGGAAAATAGCAAGGTGCATGGCAAGATAGTCGATTGAACTTGGGGAATTCAACCTCCATTTCGCATCCCGAACGACCATTAAAACTCATATCTTTGTATACTTTGTCGCTAAATGGATAAATCCTGAACCTGTTCAGGATCCCCAGTATGATTCCCATGACAAGTGGACGATGTACTTTGATGGGTCACTTACGCTAAGTGGCTCGAGGGCTAGGATGGTCCTAGAATCTCCCGCGGGAGAGACCTTAAAGTATATCATTCAACTACACTTTCCAACCACTAGTAATGTGGCTAAATCGAAGGTTTGTTGGTTGGCATATGAGCTGCGAAAGCGCTTGCGATTCGTCGACTACTCGTGAGAGGAGACTCTCAACTAGTCGTGAAGCAGGTCAGAAAGGAGTATCAATGCCCTAGTACGACCTTGTCTCAATACTTATTGGAAGTTAGAACGCTAGAGAAGCACTTTTTTGGTTTTGAGTTATAGTATATCCCTTGAAAGAATAACTTTCTCGTGGACCAGTTGACTCAGATAGCTTCTTCCTGATAACAAGTACCACTAGGAGTCTTTTTAGAGCAACTCCAAAAGCCATCTTTAGTCGAAGAATCAGAGACAACTCCTAATAAGGCAGCCTCTCTCGACTACTAGGAGCCCATCTATGAATATCTTCAGAAGGGTTCAGTACTTGACGATGATCTCGATGCAAATTGTCTATCCCACAAGGCCAAAATATATACTTTGGTTGTGTTGTACTCTATAAATAGAGTACTCAAGGGGTTCTCATGCGATGCATATTACAGAAAGAGGGATTACAACTCCTTAACGACATATATAGGGGCATCTATGGAGCACACACTTCTTACAGAACGCTAGTCAAAAAAGCCTTCCGATAAGGCTTTTACTGGCCAACAACCCTCAATGACGCCAGAGCTGGTTAAGAAGTGTGTACAGTGCCAGTTTCATAGCAGGAAAATACACCAATTGGCCTAGGCTCTTCAAATGATCCCTCTATCGTGGCCTTTTGCGACCTGAGATTTAGATATCCTAGGTCCATTCCCAAGAGCACCAGGGGGCTTCGAGTTCTTTTTTGTGGCAATTGACATGTTCATAAAATGGATTGATGTCGAACCTATGCCTGGGATAATAATGGAAGCCACAAAAAGGTTTATGATGAGAAGTATGATTACTCGATTTGGAGTCCCAAGTCGAATAATTCCAAACAATGGTAAGCAATTTTCGAGTGCAAAATTTCAAGAATTTTGTGACAATTGGGTATCAAACTTTGCTATGCCTCAGTCACCCATCCTCAAAGCAATGGGGTGGTTGAGCGAGCGAATGGCCAGATAATGCAAGAAATTAAGACTTGAATCTTTGACCAACTTGTAAAGTGCTCGGGGGCTTGGATACAAGAATTACCTTCAGTATTATGGGCAATCTGCATGACTCCTAGTCGGGCAATGGGAGAGACTCCATTTTTCCTAGTTTTTGGGGCAGAAGCCATGTTTCCTTCGAAACTAAAGATCCGGTCGACAAGAGTCGAGAACGTCAGTGACTCCAATCAAGAGCAACTTGGAGCGGATGACATCAACTTGCTCGAAGAGAAGAGAAATTAAGCCTTAATCTGATTAGCAGTCTGCCAGTAAGCTAGGCATAAGTACTACGATCGTAAGGTCCAACCTCGCAACCTTGCTATAGGTGACTTAATATTGAGGAAAATTCAATCCCAGCCTAATCAAAATAAGTTTTCCCCCAAGTGGGATGGCCCTTACACTATGATCAAAGTCACACAACCAGGCTCTATACGACTTGCTATGGAAGATAACCAAATTCTCACAAACTCTTGGAACATCGACCAACTGCGTAAATTTTACATGTAACATTTCTATTTCATTCAATAAAGCTTTCAGTTTTTTCAATTCTTATTATCATATGTTCAGTACAGCTTCTTTTATGTTTGTTCAACCGCTTCTAGTACATCCAATTAGTTTTCATTGGTCGGAGAAGGGCACATCACTAGTCGAAAGTCTCTCCTCTCTACACATGGTCCTGTCCACTAGAAAGAGCTTCCTAATGTCGAACCGTTCTTGACTCTTGCTATCAGCATAAAATTATTGAGCTGTCTACAAAAACGTTGAACAGATGTACGAGAAGGAACTCTGAGTGTTTTTCCTCTTATCATTTAAGGCATCGATTTCATTAACCTGGTCGAAGTAAGCTAACACAACTAGTCGAAGTCTCTCCTCTCTACATGTGGTCCTACCCACTAGAAAGAGCTTCCTAGTGACGATTTGTTCCTCACTTTTGCTGCCTAAAACAAGATAATTGAATTTGGTCATGATATACAAATGATCCCTGAATGTTTATCCTATCCTCATTTATGTCTTCGATTTGATTAACCTGGTTGAAGAAAGAAACATCACCTAGTCAAAGTCTCTCTTCTCTGCACGTGATCCTACCCACTAGAAGGAGCTTCTAGCATCAACTCATTCCTAACTTTTGCTACCAGAACATGACAATCAAATATGACAATGATAGTCGGATAAATTGTTTATTCATATAAACTAAGTAAATAGTCGAGGGGGCTATGATAGAGTTATCAATATAACTTTAATTTTTAGTAGTAAATTCTTTCTCTTTCATTTTTTGTCTTACGAGTACTAACTACTCAACAAGATGAATTATAGGAAAAGGATGAAGTTTTTCATTATCCAATTGTAAGTCTATTCAATTTACTATTCACAAACTACTTTGAAGAGGGAGAGTTGAGTTGCATTTCCTTGGCAACCTTTCAACCGATTGTCTCTACTTCATCAATCAGATGGGCTGCCTCTGCTTCAGAGCAGCCGAAGTCATGATCGATCAGTTCAAGGTTGAGGTTCGGGTCACATGCCTTAAGTTTTGCCAAGGCGTAGCATATAGCGCCTTTAATCGCTTCCCGAATCGACTTGGCCTGTTTGGTCTTCAGGATTGATAAATGCTTCTCTAGTGCTTTGACTTGTAGCCTGATCATACTCGCATGAGCGATTATGGTATCCTCGAAAGGACTCATTTTCTTTGCACCAAACCCACTGAGTAGATTGTTGAGAAGTACGACATTGTCATGAAGGATTACTTTCATCGACTTCGTTTCCTCTTGACTACAAATCAAAGCTTCTGAGAGATGCTTTATTTCGACCACAAAATCTACAAATAGGTTAAGTGTGGTCAGAGCAATACTTATCAAAAGACTAGTTATCAAGAACTAGTCGAAAGTAAGAACTAGTTGAAAGTAAAGTTTTCCTTACCTGCTTATCGACTTCAAGTTTGTGTTGTTCTTCTAGCAACTCTGTCCTCTTGTTGCACTCTTTATTGATGTAAGCTCTCTGATTACCTTGGTTTTCTCTTGGACCTCGGTGTGGAGCTTACTTGTTTCATCCTTTTCACCTATCAAAAGAATAGAGTTAGAGAAACACCAGAGAGACAACCAGATGAACAGTCTTAAGTCCAAAACTTACTATTTAATTTTCCCTGCAATGTGTTGATTGCAGAGTTGGCTTTTAGAAGACATATCTGTAAGTTAATGTTTTCTTTCTTTAGCCTCTGTGTATCAACCTTCTCATTGTCGAGCACAACAGCTAAAAACTTTGTATCGCTTTTAGACGTGAAAAGGTTAAAAGTAGACATGAAAAGGCTGGACCAGTGGTGAAATAGAGTTCGACTACATAGGCAAGTGACTTAACATTCCTCTTCCTTCTTGGAGAGTTCAGCATTTTTTTGTCGTAGGAGCATGAGTTGTCTATGGTACTCGGCCATAGTTTACATGTCCTCTAGTGCTCTCTAAGTAAAGAAGGATGGTGAGAGATCACAAAAGACCAAGTATGAATGTCTAAGTACTCAAAACTTACGTTCATGCTCCCATGAGCAAATTTGGCGAGTACCCGCCTAGAGTCTTCGAGTTGATTGAGCTCGTCGACCTTGTTCCGCCACACCTTTTCAAGATGTTCATCATCGAAAATATTCCCTTTGTTGGGAAGATCTTTGGGGTGTGAAAATCAGTTCAGAACTCGATCAGTAGAAGATCCCACTACAAACACAGGGTTAAAGAATGCTGAGAAGAAGTTAGGTTATTGTTCTTCTTCTCCTTCTCTGGCTATACCTTCTTGAAGACAAAGAGGAGCCTCCTCGTTGTCTTCCTCCTCGATGCGGTAGTTAGAAGGACTTTCAATTTTTTGACCAGGTATTTCTACACTGTCTTTAGCTACTTGCATTTCTATTGCTACGACCATTTCCATGGTCATAGTCTTTGCAGCTTTGGCAACGGCCTCTGTTGCTATAGTGGTCATCCCTTCGACCACCATATCTATTGTGTGTTCGACCACGAGCAGAGCTACATGGGGCTTCTTAGCAGAAGCATCCTCAAGTAGTGGAGAAGCTAAGCTAAGATCATGAAAAGTAAGTTGGCATTTAAGAAGACATAGATGTAAAATACTATGCTTATGCTTATGTTTTTCATACCTTACTTTTGCACCCTTTATCTTGGATTTAGAAGAAACTTTTCTAGAGATTAGCTTCTTCGACTTCTTCTCTTCGACCATGTCTGGTCATACAAGAACATCTTTAACCACGTCTAGTCAAAAGTCTGGAGCAAGAGTTACTGCTCCTTGTCCCTCTTGCCCCTCCTGGTAGTCGAAACCAGTTTCGAACACTTAGAGAGCAGTCTCTTTTTTATCACAATTTCTACTGCTGCAGTAGTCTCCTTCACAAAGGATACAAAACTTTTCCAGTTTTCCTTTTTGAGTTGCTTGATAAAGCCTCAAGCAGCAGGAGGAAGGATGGTAAGAGGAATGGCAGCACTTGTGCTCCCCTTCTTATCAATAGATTTTATCAGTTGATGCCTCTTGGCCAGAGGAGCTTTACCTTTCTTCGCCTTTTCTTTGATAACCATCAGTTCGACTCCTTGGTCATCCTGATGGTTAATCATGCCTATATCCTACAAGAAAGGAGAATGGTATTTAGTTGTTCTCTACGACCATGTAGTTCTAAAGACGAAATCAATTTTTCAACTACCTTTAGGTGTTCTTCTCTTTCTTCGGTCGATACATCCACCAGAATATGCGGAGCCTCCACTTTGAGTAGCGAAGCCTTCTCGCAAATGAGCTTGACCTGGGATTCAATTTCCCCCCAAATCAAGGTACATTCATGCATATATGATGGTTCATGCATAGTGCTCAAAATCGAATTACGAGAATAAGTACAATAGCTACTTACCATTCTCATAGTCTCTAGTTATGTCAGTAGCTCCTAAGTATATCCACATGGGATGTGCTCATCGCTTTAGGGGGCTGATCTGATGGGTGATAAAGTCCTTCACCACATACCAGTTGGTGAGTCCCTTGTCTCAACTCTTTGATGGCTGAGATTGAGGGGGCTATCTGAGTAAGATCCTTGGGGACCGAATTCCAAATAGGTCAGGATGATTGGACCACTCAGGTATGGCGGTACTACTGCTCACTATACAGAGGCTGAAAATCAACATGGCATAAGACCAAGAAAAAGGCTAACTTTAAACCAATGGATCGAATAGGATAAAACTTGGCACAAGTCCTCGCTAGGATGTTAGGAACATATTTCGATCATGAATCATAAAGATCAATGCTAAAGTCCCTACCTTTATCCAAAACAAGGAATATTGCAATAAAACCGAGCAAAAGAGAAACCATGATCTACTCTTACTCGTGAGTTCTTGATGATCTAGATGACCTTGGATAGATTCTTACATGTCATAGCAAGCTAGATCATAGCACGAACTCAAGCTAAAACGCCCTCAAGATCAAAACCTCAAAATCACCCCTCTCTTGATCAAAATCTGGCAATCACAAGAACTTTACATAAAAAAATATCTAGATAAATGGGATTTGATCTTCAAGAGATATTTCCACCTCTTACGTGTCCTTAGCACCAACAGAGATCAAAAGAAGATAAAATCCAATCAAGAAAGCCAAGCAAATCAAAAGTATAAGAAGGAATCCATGGTACAACCTATTTGGATGAAGTTTGAATGTTCATTTCACTTGGAGAGAAATATTTTATAATAACCCCTTCATGGAGGATAGAACTCTAAATCAGGAGCATACACACAAAACTTCTCGACACAAAGAAACCCTAGCACCTTTCTCTCCTCAACTCTTGAGAGCTCCACTCTCTCATACACATAAGGACTTAAATAGTAGAGGCTTTCACCTACCACTAAGCCCTAGCAACAAACACACACTTAGCGGATACAACTACTTATAAATAGGAAAACCCTGTAATCCACACGCAAATAGGTTTTACACTTATACACACTTGCACACTTTTCAAAGCGTGACTTCCACATGGCTCCAATAGCCCGATAATATGCCCCATCCTCTAAGATGTGACCTAAACACCTTAGGCCACCCCCATGGTTTCACAAATCGCCTTTCTAGAAGGTATTAGACAATTTCCTCAATTATCACTCACCAACCTTCACGATGCTTCTTCTCGAAGCAACCTCCACACGAAGTCCATGATGTCCAATGACTCACTATCAAGATCATACGTCTGCTCTGAGAACCATCACCACTTGAAATATTCAAGTTCAATGGTACATCATATGCATACACTTGCCTCATCATAATCCTTATCTTTCTCACATACTTCTCCGCTTGAGATAATGCTCCACCTAGACTTACGTAACATACCATGGCCTCAAGATACTTCCCTAGCCTCGATCTTGCCGTTGATCGCAACAATCGCTAAGTGCCCTCCACATCAAAGAACAATCAATCGTCTTGAGCATAGGTGATATGTACTTGACTCTAATCAACAACATTACATGACATTCCCATCCATGATTAACACAATGCATGGACTTCCGCCATGGGTAACATTTACATGAACACCCGCTATGATTAACACTGCCAAATCCATCTCAACTCACTCAACTTAGCACAGGCAGGTTTGACCTTCAACTAATGGTCGATCAAATTGGCACAAACTGACTTAACTCTTTCCCTATAACAAGGGAGCAGTATGACCGCTCACACAAGCTGGTACTGCCGCCCCAATAATACCACCATATAAAGCCCGATCATACCATTCTCCGGTAGTACCACGGTTTCAACTCCGATACTACTAGACCTATTCATAACCCAAATCCTAAAAAAACCCTCTCTAAAAATTTGCTACCACCAACTAAAAGCCAAACATACTGCACTATGGTAGTACCACAGCTCAACACCGGTACTGCCACTGATAGCAAGCCGGTACTACAACCGTTGCAAGGCTAGTACTACATCCTAAACCTGATAACAACACTACAAACTACAAACACTCAAAATCAAATTCAAACTTCAACAACGAAGGCAAGCGCAGTCAAATTGTAAAATAATTTTATCATACAAGTATATAAATTGTAAAATGATATAGTTTAAAAATTACTTACAAGTCTATATCACACACAATCACACGAGGTTTTAGACACTTTAATTTTAAGTAGAGAATACAAATATTTTGTACTCGCATGCTTAATCATGAACGTGATATTGTGATATCTGGGTTCGATTCGGTAGGCTTTTGGTTGTTGTCCGTTGCTATAGTAACTCACTTTCAAATGGTGTGTCTTTTTAGGGCAGGGTCTATAAGTTGATTGTAGTGGACACTGTACCAATTTCAGCTATATCGGCCAAAATCACATTTGACTATCTCCCTCTTCGTAATCTCTCTCGTGAACAGCAAGAATTCAAAAAGCATAAGCCAAAAGCCGTAAGATATAGCTCAAAAGAACTCACATATCAGGGATTTGACTGCCAAAGTACCAAAACAGCCTTAATAATTTATTTTGAGTTAAAAATTAGGAATTGTAGCAAAGTATCAGAAGCTTATGAGAAAATGTTTTCATGAAAATGATACTTTCGGCAAAGCAAAAATGAAAAATAGAGACAAAATGTGTTTATGGCAACAACAAATAAAGGTAAAAAATGGCGAAAGAAAGCTAATGATCCCCGAAAGAGATGACCCTTGCTTTTTGAGTTGTAATTGATGAATTTTGACTTTGCCGATAGTTTTTGTTTGTTTTTTCGAGACGACAGTGAACGACGCGTATGGTTTTAGAGTCAGAAAGCCGTTTAAATAATCCGCTTCAAGAAACCACCTCATTTATTTTAATTGTCGGAGAAGCCAAAGTCTGAAGCTCAAAAGAACATGACCGGTATGTAAAGCTAAAGTAAACGCAAAGACTAGTGTGGGAAGGAGTTTTTCACCTAAGGACCAAAATTATATGGTTTAGCGTATGTTCTAGGTCGTAATGCCTGTTGATCTTAACTCATCGTAACTTAGTGCCTAGCCCATGCATTCACACTTGGAGTGGTTTGCTATCTACCTTATTTTGTTGGGCTTTGTACATACCGGACACGCAAAGTAAACCATGGTGGTACTGACTGACCCATATTTTTCTTTGAAGATGCTAACACCGAGTGTTGTTTTCTATTATGATCCATTGAGACTCGAGCGATACATGAAATCTCGTCGACAAAACTTTTGTATTGTCCGAACTTTCGCATCTCATTTCTCTTCTCCTGCCTTCTGTGGGGATGAATGGAAGGGATGAACTCTTTGTACTTTCCCAATCGAAGGTATGATGCAAAGGAAAGGAGCTCGATGGGTTATTATTTAGGGCCTGGACAGGGGGATCTGGATTCAAATCATTAAGATTTACACATTCCAAAGAAATCCGAAAGGAATCCCTCTCGTCTAAACACCCTCGTAGTTGTTAGGGCCTGTTCACATTGTTGTATAAATAGCGGTTTTAGCAAATATTCAGACATCATTTCAGCATCAATTAACCATTAAATATAGGTTAATCATCATTAAAGCACATTTCCACCAGCAGTTAAAAGACAAAATTGATATATAAATATGCTATTTCTTCATGTCAATTAACCATAGCAATGTACTCGAAAGATAGGACTCAAGAACTGACACAATCAACATAATGCTCAGATTTAAATGTGTGTTTATATGCTCTCAAATGTTGAGTTGCTCAATATGAATTCTTCGCCCTCATGACACTTGTGCCAAAGTTTTAATCACAAATTGGATATGACAACCAAATGAGGTAAGTTAGGCCTTAAGCTAAAACTGAAACTTTGCTTAAATTCAATTCATGCAAATTAGAAATTCAATGTCTACTGACATCAGGAAATTAAAACAATTGACAAGTGAATATGATAGTGACCAAAATCAATACAGTGCACGAATTAGTAGCTGAATGAATCACAATGAATCCTAGTGAGCAAGATTAAATAACTGAGTGAAACATATCACATAGGACAGCTATCAATGACCAAATAAATCATGTGTACAGATCAACCATGAATTGCATGACACAATACTAAAACAGCAAGTAATCTTTTAGCTCAAGACCAGATTATAAACAATTGTTATATTCAATCTCAGTTTGACATCCAAACATCATTGAGCATTAATCCGAGCCCACAACAAAACTAAACCAAGTCTCCCAGTACTAATTAGAATACTAAAATCAATTAGCACAACACACTTGGTAAAGTGATGAACAAAGTAATACTCACAATGTGGATGGCACTCAAAGCCACCGAGAAGTAAACCAGGCAAGGCACGCCAAAAGGCACTGACTCAGAAAACCAATCACCCCACTATGCCGTGAAGAACGGACAAGGTTATCGGAGATACAATGCTAATTTGCAATCTGGGACATACCAAATTGCAAAGTCATGGTTAAGGAATGCCGCACAAGAACCAACCAATGTGCACTGACCAAGAGCACCGGAGAACACTAGGCACCAAATCAATCTTGAGGCACCCGGATCCAACCCTCTAAGAAACAATCCCCAAATTTGCTCACCTCTACCTCAACAGAAAGATGGCGCAAGGAACCAAATAGGGAGTGTTCTATGAGAAAGGGACCAGACCTTACTGTTGTCAGCAGCGAGATGGGCATGGCGGCATAGCAGCCCCAAAAGCTCAAAATCGAAGTCAAGCCGGAGAAGAAGGACCACCCCCAAGGGAACTTAATTACTAGAGTCTTTTCGGTAAGGTTCTGCTAAGGAAATAGAGATGGACTTAAATGGAGAAGAGGCAGGGCAACCGACGCGGCTACAGTCAACGGTTGGCATCGAAGCGCACGGGCCGTTGGCGACTCCAGCGTTGTCGCCGCCACCAAGTATCCCATGCCACAAGAGTCAGCCCAGTAGCCGCTCGACCCCCTCACGTAAAGAAGATAGGGCTCGAGACTAAGTCTCCATCCTTATCTCTTCCTCTTCTCCCACTGACAGGTGGGATCCACATTTTTTTCTTTTTATATTTCTTCTTTCCTCAAAATAAGAAATTACCAAATAGCCCTCAAAAAATCCAATACATATTGGCTACGACTGATGACTTTTGTTTAAAAATAAATAGTAGTGGCTAAAAAATGGTTTTTAGAAGGAGAAGACAAGTGGGAAAAGTGAGGAAGAAACGTGTGCGAAACAGAGCGAGAAAAGTTGGGGTGCGTGATACGTCCATGGCCACCCTGCCTCATTCCCATAGCGAGACGACAGTGAGAGGAGTGAAGGAAGCCGCATTAGGAAGGCAGGTGGGCATGTTTTTTGGGTTGCGGCTTATAATTTTTTGCTAAGACTCATCAATCTAATGGATAGTGATTGTTAGAAGAAGTAAAAAAATCACTGAAAAGTCAAAAAACATGGCCATATTAGTTTTGGTTTTTTCAAGCAAAAAATCAGAAGCAGTATCTAATATGAATAGACATGTAGTCTCTACATGTCACCATTGGGCATGGGTCTTATTTTGGGTTATTGGAGGGTGTTTCCCGTCTCTCCCATTCTTATGGCCCTAAAAGCTTTCATAGGCACTGCTCGGACTAGCACACTGCGCCATTGTGGCAGTTGGGCCCCGCTGTCATGGAAACTTATATAGAAGTACTACCGAGTATCTTGCTCCTGATCAACAGTGAAGAAACGCAAACTTTCTCCAATCAGACATCTGCAGCGAAGCACCTGCTACGGTGTACGTGCAGACTGGCTACCGTTGTGACCGACTAGGGTTACCCAAAATGGTAAATCCCATGGTCTCCTGTGCGACGCACAAAACGGCATGCATGCACCCTCCCTCCCTATGCTGTTTTTCTGCTGCTGCTCGTCTGCAAGTGCAACGTGTAATCTGCTCCTGCTCCCCTAATCATTCCCCCTGCCTGGACCCCTCTGTTTATCTCGCTTCCCCTCTCCATCACTCTCTCTCTCCTCTTCCACCTATTTCTCCGTTTCTCTCTCCCTCCCCCAATCCCTGTCTCCAGGAATCGAGTTCAATTCAACCACAATGTTGTGCAGCAGCTTAAAAGCCACTGTGGTTGCCGAGGTCGCCTCTGCTTGCCTCTTCTTCCTCCTCACTACATCTTTCTGCTGCTGCTGTGGTAGCCCTGCTCTGCTCTCTAGGCTTAATTCTCCACAAGTCGAGAGAGAGAGAGAGAGAGAGAGAGAGAGAGAGAGAGAGAGAGAGAGCTGCAAGTGTCTGGTTGTGTGCTCAAAGCAGGATTGGAAGCTTTGGAGACGAAGGGAGCTACCTGGGAAGCAAATCTTCGAACTAGCTAGATAGGTTAGTTCTTGTTTCTTAATTGATTCCGTTTTTCTCGCTCTCTTCTCCTTTGGTTTTTTAATTCACCACTTATGTTTTCTTTTCTTGTGCTGTTCTACCCCGGAGTGGACAAGAAGCATGCTTTTTTAATATTTTAAAAAGGATCTGATATGGTACTTTCACCCTCATCCATTCGTTTTGACAGGATAATCTTAATTTTGCTGTTGACAAAAGCTTCTTGATATTTTTTTAACAGAAGAATTTTATTGATATCTAGCTAGTGTTCGCTGCTTGAATGCTTGATTGATTAGTAAATTAAAAAAAGGACCTCTTCTGCGGCGTTTTCATTTGTCTGTTGATTGCTAGCTGCTCTAGTTCTGCAGGTGCTTCCCCCCTACAGGTTCACATGACCGGCAGGCTTTGTGGTGCCACATGCTATACATCCATCTTCCTTTTTCCCTTCTTTTTCCCCCTCCTCCCTGCACATGTTTCTTGGAGTACTCCAGAGTCCAGAATCCAGATGCTTTGCTTTTGCAAATTCTTGTATTTTTATTTGGGCCTGCATCTTTTCTCATATCTGGAATTTCTTTTGCCATGTCTAATGCTCTTGTGACACATGCCCGCTTGCTCCATTTGAAGCCAAAACAAGCTGTGCTGCAAGATCCTAGACACCATTGTTTACTGTTATCGATATTGTTATTGGCATAAAAACAATTTGCTAGAAGAGGAGCTATCTTGTCTTGTCTTCACAAGTTACCATGAAGTTTGCTTTGATTCTTGGAGATGAAATTTCTTTCGTGCTTCGTGCCGTTTCCTCTCCTTCTGCAGTGAACTGAAGGGAACCATCGTCGTCGTCATCGATGCTTGTGGTGATCTGAGCCATGAATCAATTCGTCCCTGATTGGGGCAACATGGGAGACACATCCAGGCCACTGGGGTTCGCGCTTGATCGCTCAACTCATCAAAATATATTGTGGAGCATGAATCTCCGCGTCCAATGATCCGATCTCGGTGCGAGAGGCTAAAGATTCTGATGCTTCTTGCATGGTTTGTGTTTCTTGCAGCGAAGATGACGACCTCATTGAGCTGCTGTGGTGCAACGGCCATGTCGTCATGCAGAGCCAGACTCACCGGAAGCTGCCGTCGAGGCCCGAGAAGGCCGCCGCCGCAGCGGCAGCGCAAGAAGATGAGGCGGGTTTGTGGTTCCCGTTCGCGCTCGCCGACTCGCTCGACAAAGACATCTTCTCGGAACTCTTCTGCGAAGCACCGGCGGCGGCGGCTGCGGGTACCGCTGCAGGTGTCGACGGCTGCAAACCCTGCAGGGACGCCCCATTGGGGGACGACAAGCGCGGCGGGGCGTGCGCGATGTCCGAGGCGCCGCCGCGCGACCTGATGCCGCCGCCCAAGTCGACGCACGTGTCCTGCTCCAGGCAGCAGACGATTAGCCTCGCGGACGGCAGCGACAACGCTGGCGACCTGTCGGACCTCGTCCGGACGAGGACGGCCGGCGCGGTTGGGAAGGCCGCGATGGAGGCCGGCGCGTCGTCGATGCTGAGCGCGATCGGATCGAGCATTTGCGGGAGCAACCAGGTGCAGATGCAGCGCGCGGTGAGCGAGCCGGGACGCGCCGGCCATGTGTCCGACACTGCTCGCGGCGGCGGCGGCGCCGGCAGCGCGCTGCCCTCGGCGGTGGGAAGCGCGAATGCGAATGCGAACGCCAGCGGCAGGGACCACGAGGCCACCGTCGCCTCCTCGTCGGGACGGTCCAATTGCTGCTTCGGCACCACCACCACCGAGCCGACGAGCACCAGCAACCAGAGCAGCAAGCGCAAGCGGCTCGACACTGAGGACTACGAGAGCCCCAGCGAGGTACGTCTCCTGCATTACACTTCCCAACAATCATTCGTTCTTGATTCAATCCTAGCTTTCTTAGTAAGAACAAAACGTGACCTGCGCTGCAATGCAGGACGCCGAGTCGGAGTCCGCCGCACTTGCGCGCAACCGGCCGCAGAAGCTGACGACAGCGCGGAGGAGCCGCGCCGCCGAAGTGCACAACCTCTCCGAGAGGGTGCGTGATTCTTGCCATCGATCCCCTTAGCTTCTCTTTCTTCTTCTTAGAGAATGGTCACTACCTCTCTGACATTTGTGCTGTTTCTGATGATGCAGAGGAGACGAGACAGGATTAACGAGAAGATGAGAGCACTGCAAGAGCTCATACCTCACTGTAACAAGGTGCCAAACGCACACAAACTCACGCCATTTTCTCCTCGTATATCTGCAGAAATTCACCTGCTAATCTGCTACCTTTCCGTGGTCAGACTGACAAGGCGTCAATGCTGGACGAGGCCATCGAGTACTTGAAGTCCCTACAGCTGCAAGTGCAGGTCAGTGGCAGCGCGAGTCGTTCTCGTTCTATCATAGGTCGCAGCATAATGTAGTAACAAACGAACTGCATGTTTTTGCCGCGAATTTTGATGATGCAGATGATGTGGATGGGCAGCGGCATTGCGCCGCCGGTGATGTTCCCGGGCGTGAACCAGTACCTGCCGCGGATGGGCGCCGCCGGGATGACGTCCATGCCACGGATGCCGTTCATGACCCCGCAGCCTGTCGTGCCCAACACGGCGGCGGTGAACCCGGTCCCGCTCTGCGTGCCGCAGAACCACGGCCCGTCGGGCTACCGGACCCACATGCCGGCGGTGAGCCTGCCGGAGCCCTACGCGCACTACCTCGGCGTCAATCACCTACAGCCATCCTCTCAGGTTTCGCGCGCCCAATGCCAAACTCCAGAATCATCGAGACCGTTAAAAGGCGTTTGGAACACGGGAATTTCCGAGGAAATTTAGCATCGCCTCTCGACAAAAATTAATGCTTTATTCCTGCAAGTTTGCTGCGAAATTCCTGTGCTTCAAGCACTGCCTTGCGGTGCTATTTTGTCTACGTTTCTTTTCTTGTTTATTTCCCTGCCGTTTCCTGAGATGTTTCTGCAGCATTATACGCAGGGGGTGAGCTACTATCATCCATTAGGGGCTAAGGCCGCGCAGCAAAATCCTACACTTGACGTGCCGACTGGAAGCTTGCCTGCTGCAGCCACCACGCCGGGAGTGCTGCCTTCGCAAGATGCGCCGAACAGAAGATCAGGTATGCCGGGCGTTCTCTGCACCCATCGTGTCAGGGTTGAAGAATGGCCAATGCAGAGCAATTAAGCTAGTACCAATTTAGGCCCCGTCTAGCACGCAAGGTTCCACTGATGTTGCTTCTCCTAGCTAGGATTCCTGAACACGGTTTTCCTGTTCCCTTCTCCGTATTCCCCTCGTGTTTCCGTCGACTGCTCTGGATGTTTGCCACGTCGACAGAAATACGAGGGGAACACAGAGAAGGGAACAGGGAAGCCGTTTTCCTGGCTACTTTCTACGTTCTAAAGGGAATTAGCGTTTTCACAAAAGCAAAGGTTAGAAGTAAAATCCCTCCGGCGTTCTCCAAGCTTTGCCGGATACCCAACAGTGCCGGTTAAAACGTTTGGACTAGGCGTGGACGAAAACCCGTATGTTGCTGTGGGTTGGGAGTTGGGTTGGGTGTTACACATACCATTAGCAGCCGCTTTATTCCAGTACTCTATTCATGGGTTCCTTATGGACCAGGCCAAATGATATAATTACTCCAAAAATCGAATGCCATCCCTGTAACATTGGTTTTTTACTCCATAGGAACAAAGTATAAAGGTACTTGGACAAGAAAAAGGGAAAAGAAAAAAAAGAGGGGCTAGAAAAGAAGCCTGACTTTTCAGAGCCCAATGATTAGTAGCAAGCCGGAGAGGAAGGTTCTGCGTTGAGATTCTCCACGGTATTAGCAGTGGAGTTAGTACATTAGATAGCAAGCCGAGCACTTTTGAGTCTCAACAGGGCCTGGAAAGGCCTCGATTAGTGTACTTCTTCCATATGCAATCCAAATAGAATGCAAACTTCATCACCCTAATAAACACTTCCTTTCTTTTAGGTACACATGGCCCTAAAGTATGTCGTAGGTCAACATGTGTGTTCTACTATAATATGAAAGCTACATTTCATCTGACAATTACCAAGTGGTTATGTATTTTTTGTGCAAACAAAATTCCTTTCACTAAAGGAAATATCTGATGCAACCGAACAAGATAAGCTTTGGCGGTGCGAGAATCCGTCATTTTCGGACAGCTTTTACAAATGCCAAAAATTAGGTCTTTCTAGCTAGCTCGATCATGTGCAGGTACCTAGCCATGTCAGTTGTTTGTACCAATCTTAATTTTTCGCCATCAGTATACTTGTCAATGGTTACGTACGTGTCTGTCTTCTTCTATACATGGTTTCTAGCAGCCTAGGATTTACCTAATTTTCTTCTCATTCTTGGCAGGGTAATTTACCCCAAAAAAGGGGGTAAACAAAATACGTGGCTGCACTGACCTTGTAAGGAGTATGGCAATAAAAAAAAAGGAGCTGCACAGCAGGATAGAGCAGAGGAAACGCTGGTGAAATAACAAGGGACGCTTTCTTTCATCCCCCCCCCCCCCCCCCCCACACAGGAAAGTTAGCAAATCGTGCGGATCTCTAACTGATTGTATTAATATAGTTTTGATTTTTGTTCAGATTTGCTCAATTGAGAATCGAAATCATTCAGATTTGCTGTCGAAATCTCTAACTGTTTGTATTCATCTATTATCCATGAGGAAATCCACCATGTTAATTTTGCTCCAGAGGGTAGAGATTTCTGTCTTCTTGGAGCCTGCAGGCCTGCACATTGTCATGCCGGGATTTTAATATTTGTAAATAATCATTCAAACATAATTAACCAATATGCATAATTGGGAGAAATAGTCAGGTTTGCGGAGCAAAATCATTTCTATGTAGTTGCCAACCTAGCTGTTTGATCGTAGTGGTAACTTGAAGCATTGATGCAAAGTTGCAAACTAGCTCATCTTTGAGCTATTGCTAACATGACAGCTCTGAACTTTAGGTGAGATTTGGATAGATCAAATTCAAATGTGAGAAGGTGAACGAAGTCCTACTATCATCATATATACCATGTTTTGCAGCACCTTATACTTTTCGCTTGATACCTAACATACCGGATAGACTAACAAAAAAAACAACGGTTGGTTATCTATATATATTAAACAAGTAATTCCCACTGACTACAAGCAATTAGGTATTTCTCTATTCTCTCGTGCGGCTATATCATCTCTATTATTCACAACCTTCGAGTGAAAATTGAGAGTTGTAGATGTACCTAATTTGCATTGTCTTCCAATTTTTTAGACTCTACTGTGTTTCACTTTGATTAGCTAAAACATTACAACCAACAAAATAATTTCTAAAAATTCCCATTGCAACACACGATGTATGCTTCTAGTTTCTCCTCGTAATAAACCCCAATCATACATAGCATTCAACTCGAGCTGGTATATATGTTAAAAGATGTTGGTACCACAAGCCAGAACGAAGTAAATAGATTCTGGAAATCTTTTCCGCCACCGGGAACAAATATTGTTCGATACCATCGGAAAGGCGAGAGGAATCTTCTCATCTTATCGCCTTGTCTGTGTGGGCGCGGCCCGATCGAGAAGCAGCTCGATCGATTCATTCCGGCTAGCTAGCTTCTTGATAAGTACTGTACCCTCGTAATGATCAAGCTTGGAATCCAGAGATGTATACTGTATATATCTTTGGGTTTTTCTTTCTTCTTTCTTTTCAAAAGAGAAGAGAAAAAAATATTCAGGCAACAGTAACAATTATTTATCTTGTACTGGCTGTATATGGACTACCTAGGACCCATACATGGCTGATCCCTTTCCCAGATCTTGGACTTATGCATGCATATCCCAGATCTTGGACTTACCAGTGACAAGGTCGTTAAGTACACACTTAGCTCACCCATTATTGTACTTTGTGCTATAGTCCGTGAAGACTTCACGAGAAAAGCCCAATGCTAATAAAATTACGATATGTTTTTTGGTTGTAATTTATGGTTTTTAGTTATGACTTATTAGTCTAATAAATAATAATCACTGAGAAAAACTAAAAATCAAAAGCTGTTAAAAAAATAAAGCCTTATAAACTTTATAGTAAAATTAATTCTGTGTCTACAAGATGCGGGCGGTCACAGAGAAAACTAGCTCAACCGGGCTCGCGAGCTAGCTAGTGCCGACCGGCCGGCCCAATGTAAGTAAGCTCCAGCTCGAGCCTGATTCGTCACGAATAACCAGACTGGCCTAGCCAGCCGGCTCGCCAGCGTCTCTGTTCATATGTACTACTCCTTTTGTTCATTAAATAGTACTAATTGACATAAAATAAAGCCAAAAATTAAAAGAATGATTATATTGGCAGGTAGCATGGCCAAGACAGGAGGCCACAGCTAGAATGCATGCTACTTAGATTGATGCATGGACTATCCAAGTGGAACCACACTATCGCTCGGGGTTATGATGGTATTGACTTCTCCTTCAATACGAACACTTGACTTCTTGAAATTTCTCTACTTCTCTTTTTGTCATTTCACTTCGACGATAAGGTAGAAATTATAAGTGCATCATGCACCCTACTCCTCGTACTCCCGTCACATGCACGTATCTTTTACTCACTTTCTCCATCACACTTATACTCCTTAAAAGTTACTTTTTTTCAGCTATTATTATTTATTTATAATAAAAAAACTATAGCGAAAATGCACCCTCAAAACCAATACAAAGGCCCCCATGAGACTTGAGGCGCTACTTTCTCTCCCTCTCTTTAGGCTAGGTATTGGGCCCATTCGAGGGGATGGCCCACTTGGTTGTGCTCTAAAAACTACTCGAGCTACTAGGTTTTTTTTTTTTTGGTTCGCTCAATTGGACAACATAAGGCATGTCTGGTAGCATTATTTCGTTGTCAACTTTTTCTTGCGCCAACTTTTTCTTGCGACGCGCATACATATTTCCTGGATGCAGGCATATTTTTGGTTTCGTGGCTATATATGGTTCTGTTTTAAAGTGCTATTTTTTGGCATTTGGTTTTTGGCTAAAATTATACTATAACGGTTGTTAACTTTTTTGATATATTTAATTAAAAATATAAAGAAAAATAGAAAGAGTAAAAATACTGTTATATTTCTACGGAAAATAAAAAAAAGTGTTAAGAAGCCTCCGTATTTTAGAAACCATAGTTGTTTAAAACAGGAGCTAGGACCGAAATTTGGACCTATTTGGACCCCTGGACACTACAAATTCCGGTTTTGGCCCCCTATGGAAATTTATTCCACTTCTGGACCCCTGTTGAGCGCGAAATAACGGGAAGGCGACACGTGGGCGGTCGTGCGGAAGCGGCCGCGCGATCGAAGCCGGCGCGCGCCGGGCGCGCGACTCCACGCCGATCGCGCGATCGCCTCGCCTCAGTGCGATCGCCCGCCTAGCGCGCGACCCGTCCCCACCGCGCGTGTGCCGCCCCCGACCGCGCGTCTTGCCCGCCGAGCGCACGTCATGCCCGCGGACCGCGCGACTTCAGTCCCAGCGAGATTCGCGTTGCATGCTGCGCCCGACCGCACGGAAAGTGGTGTCAAATCCATCCGCCGAAAGCACCCGAGGCGTATTTTTTCACGCCGGTTTGCACACGCGTCTGCAAGAGGTTTGCATGGCCCCTCTCCGTGAATACATGCAGCAGGCTTAAAGAGGTTGAACAGCAGCGCATATGCTCACATAGCAAGCGAAGCAACTCATTTGCAGTTCGCGGTGCAGTTGAAGTGAAGACAGAGCGAGTGAAGGGAGGAAAAAAGAGAGTGCAAACTCAGGATTTCGAGTTGGTTTTGTTTCGAATCAACGGATTTTGCAAATACAAAAGTTGTAGATCGTCTCGCGAGCTTCAAGAAGAGGTAATTTTGCCCCATGCAAGTAATTTTCTGCGAATGTCATTAGCCCGTAATTAGCCAAACCGTATCGGTAACGTTGTTATAAGCCAATCTTTCATACGGTGTGTATGTGTATGGTGCATGATTTATTGTAGTGTAAATAATGTCGTATTTCATGTATGTGATTAGTCCATAATTAGTCGATTAGCACAAACCATCGTTTGGTAATGTTATTTTATGTGAATGTGTGATACGCGATGTCAATATTTGGTACGTTATGTATTTGTAGGTAATCTTTATGTGAATATATGTATTATAAGTCAATGTGTCATACAGTGTGTATGTGTAGGTAAAAATCAACATATGATGCATGCTTTATTGTAGTGTAGATAATGTTGAATTTTATGTTGAAGTTACGTATTGTAATGTAGTTAGTTTTTGCTGAAGAAAAGAGAGGAGCAAAGCCTAAGAGTTGAATTGTTTTCGTTTGGAATCAGTGGACTTGGCAAGTAGAAAAGTTGTAGATCGTCTCGTGAGCATCAACAAGAGGTAAGTTTTGTGCCCATGCAACTATAATTTCTCGTGAGCATCAGAAATGGCATGGCACCCGCCACCACGTCTACTCTACTCTAGCCCAGCATCTTTTAGCTTTGAACTTTTCCCAAAATCAAAATAAACGGATACCTTTTGAAGTGAATATTTCGAATGGTTTACAGACTTCAAATCTATATACGCTGTTTATGTCGTTTGCTGCGTCTCGAAAAATGTTGACCGTAGTTATTTGTAGTGTTTATGTCGTTTTCTATCTATATACCACTAGAAATTTACATAGACATTTACTTTTTCAGAAATATTTGCTGCGTCCAAATGTCGTTTGCTACATAGACTGTTTATGTCCAGAGTTAGAAAAGATTATAGTTTAAATAATGTGCCCATGTGTTGAAAAAGTAAATATTTATGTTGGAGCATTTGTAGGTGTTAGATTAGAGACAATTTGTATAATTAGTATGCTTAGTGAATGACCGTAGTATGAAGGTCATTTGATGGAAATAAAAATGATATGTATATTTAATTTGATGTATGGTACAATTAGAAAGTAAAATAGTTACAAATAAATCGTAGATTTAGAAATACAAAACATATAATAATCGAAACTGTTAATTACATGATACGATTGTTACATACTGGTGTACTAAAATGGTTGATTATGCACTTATGTTAGGTACGCAATGGTTGGCATTGAACAATTGATGGTGTTTTATGGGAGTGGTCTCGTACGTGATGGGCCGTATGGGGGGACCTGTCAAATTGCGAGCGACCATGATCCGGCACCGGCCCGAGCGCCATGAGCTTGTCCGAGCTACGGAGGTGTGTCCGCTCAGCGCTCGATCGAGAGACCGCAAGGAAGAAGTTACGGATCGAGGCGCCTATGCCTCAATGGTGGATGACGGAAGGGGAGCATATGGCAACTTCGAAGGTGACCAATGACGCGTCATGGGCGAACTACATGGAGGTCGTGCGCAACCACGATGCTGCGATATATGGGAGGCCAATGGTGTATGTCGAGTTCGTGGAGAGGCGTAATCATCGTGCATGGTTGGTTCGGATGCGCGGTGGAGATGAAGTGGCCGGCGGTCATGAAGACCCTTCTGCGGGAGAACATGTGGGCGAGGAAGTGGGTGATGAAGACGACAGAAGGCGTGCGCAGAATTTCCAGCCCAACGAAGGTGTGCACGACAGGTGGTGGGCCGCCGTATTGATCGGCATGAGTATCTTGGGGACCGGGTGGAAGAAGAGGACAGCGAGGAGGATGACACAGCAGCTCTGAGAGGACGAGGATGGCGAAGGTGCAACCGAGGGGTGGTAGGTCGTGTTGTGACCACGGACGGTGCGTGCGTGTCGCCCGGATCGACGACATCGCAGCGGCAGCCCTAGTTCTCGCCACAGCGCGGAGGAGGGAGAATGGGGTTCAGCGAGGCGCACTCTTTCTCGGGCGGCTGCTTCCGTAATAAGAGTGCTGTCCAGCAGCTATTGCTAGACATGCCGCCAACATAAGCCGGACGATCGGGTCCACAAGTCAAAGCCGACACGACGCTGTGAAGTGTGTGGACGGGTCATGTGGTGGCAAAGTCCGTGCACAACGGTACAAGGGCGTTGGCACGGAGTTCGGATAACAATGCTGCAAGATCACGCTTGCGAGCTTGCGGGGCGAGACATAGACACCGCGACATGACATCACGTTATGTTGCGGAGGTGGTCACGCACTCGCCCAGCGGATGTGTCAATTACCCCGGGTTCGATGGCGCGAGAGCGAATGAGGCGGGCTACGGTGAGCTACAAGAAGGTGTGGCGGGCGGCGAAAGGTGCTGCGACGGTATGTATGGGACGACGAGGAGGCGTGCGACGACCCGGTCCCAAGAATGCTGGATCAAATTGCACAATCAAACCCGGCACTTACATAAACAGCAGAGAGGGTCCATCCTACGGAGGGCCCGAATCTGTTTCATTCTTGACAGAGTGTTCGGGCCTTCCATCAGCGATACAAGGGTTCAGTGGTGCCGCCCAGTGCTAACCGTAGATGGGACGTTCCTATCCGGCAAGTACAAGGGCACTATCCTTACCACGCTTGCAACCGATGCAAATGACCGCACTCGAGTGGCATTTGCAATTGTGGAGAGCGAGAATACAGATAGCGGCTTTGGTTTCTTTGCAATTTGAAGAATGCCGAGTGCAAGACAGGCCAAGTGTGCCTTATCTCCGACCGCAATGCAGGCTTGATGTCTGCGTTGCGAACGTTGCGAGATGGGACGCAGCCCCGCCCCGTGGATCGATGTGAAGAACCGCCGTGCATGAGGCATATTGCAGCGAACTTCCACGAAGGTTCCGTAGCAAGGACCTCATGAAGATGTTCAAGAAGCTATGCATGCGAACTGAAGCGGAAGTTCGATGCCTTGCGAGGCAGCTCGATCAGAGGCTACGAAGCATGTGCATGCAGCGGCGAGGGCCGTGGAGGGGGGCTCCACAAGAGTCGGGGTATTCTCACAATGGGTTCAGTCCAATGCACCTGACTTGGAAATGTGGTCTTTGTTGCACGACACCGGTGGGGCGAGGTATGGGATCATGACAACCAACATGTCCGAGGTTTACAATGGTGTATTGAAGGGCGTCAGATCCCTGCCGATCACGGAAATTGTGGCCGAGACCTGGAACCGTACCGTCGGGTACTTTGTGAATAGAGCCAGGATGGCGCAGAAGCACGTTGAGGAAAACAAGCAATACTCTGAGGTGATGCAGGCCTTCATGGACAGGAAGATGGAGAAGGCTCGAACCCACATTGCTCAGCCCATTGATGGCTTAAGGAGGAAGTTTGAGGTCCGCCTAAGGCAGAAGTATGTCATGGGTCAAATTAGAGGGGAGCGCAAGCAGGTATGCACGATTGGTGATGAAGCATCTTGCACTGCAACAAGCCCCCGCTTCGCACAAGCCATGCTCCCATGTGTACGCGGCATGCGCTGTATGGAACCAAAGCGCCGACACAAGACATCTCCAAGTACTACGACATGCAGACTTGTATGCAACCCGGAGTGCAGAGTTCCATTCCTACGGGTAGACATGCACTACAGGAATTATGGCGGGGAGATAAAGTGGGTGCCCAACGATGCATCAAGCATGTCGGGCGTGGAAGACGACAAAGCCATCGCATCCGCAACGACATGGATGAGAGCCGCGAGGATCGTGTTCGGCGCCGAAGTGTAGGCTATGCAAGACCTTTGGCCACTCCTCGCCAATGCCCAACAGGCCGGCATCAAGCAACGCTCCGTAGTACCAACCACAATCCATATGTAATGTATTATTCAGAGGTGTACGCTAATTGTTGGCTCGATGGTGTAGCTATGTATTGCACATTACCATGTTATGTATATTTTCGCACATTCCATATGTTTCCTTGTCGTGTGGGTCATATTCGTGTGCACATTTTACGTATGTTTTTGTACATTCCGTACGTTTCCCTGTCATAACATTTGTTGTGAGTTATGTTGTTATTTGTTGCACATTTTGTTGTAATGTACACTAACTTGTTATCCTTCTTTGGCAGGACATGGCGTTCGAGCTGCTAGAGCCCCGTTGGGACGAGCACCACCGATGCCATGTGTGGTTGTCGGCACCCGCACAGGGGCCTCCTTGCTTCGTCCTTAGGGGCCCCCGAGAGAACTGGCGTCTCGACCCTCGGTACATCCCACTACTACGGGACACCGGTCTGCTGCCCATTGCCCGCATGTTGGATCTACCGCATGGGTTCCAGTACGATGCGCCACTGTTGTCAGCTCTCGTTGATCGATGGAGGCCGGAGACTCACACCTTCCACTTCCGGTGGGGAGATGACGGTTACGCCGCAGACGCCACGATGATTACAGGTCTACCCTCCGTGGTGCCGCTTTGGTGCCACCCCGGCGGCGCAGATTGGAAGGTCCGTCTGGGTCACCGGTTCGGTCATGCGATCCGAGACAACGCAGCTGGGGTGCCACATGGATGGCTTCGTCGCTTCATGACCTGTCCTGCAGACGCAGATGAGGTCGCGGTGCGGACGCACTTCGTTGCATACCTGCTATATCTGTTCGGGTACATCTTGTTCCCTAGCACGACTGGAGACTCCGTGCGGCCTAGCTACATACCGCTAGCGAGTCCTTGGCGGATGGTTGGCCCGGTCGCAGCCACGGATAGCCGGGATCAGCAGTCCTTAGCTCCACATACCGAGGCTTGTGTGACGCCTCGCAGCGTACCGCGGCCAGCGAGCCGATCCTAGCCGCCTGCTACCTTCTCCTTCAGTTGTGGTCATGGGAACACTTACCCGTTGGCAGGCCTGACTTTGGTCGTCGTGTGCACCCTTATGACCTCATCCCGCAGTTGTATGGTGGTGACGACCCCATTGATGCGCCCACAATGGGTACACGTTGGACGCATGGTCAGTTGAGGTGGGCCAGGGAGAGATCGAGACGTGCGTACTCGGATTTCCACCAGAGGTTCGAGCTTCTGGCGTTTGCCGACGTAGACTGGTGGCCATGGTCTCCATGAAGCATAATTGCGAACACGGCCCCACGGGTTGTCATACCAAGGCGGCGAGATCGAGGTACCGATGACGACCGCCGCTGGTGTTCGCGCCTTCGCGCCGAGCCGCATGCCCACACCGAGTCATGAGACGAGCTGGGCTGTACCAAAGATGTCCCTCCCATGCCGGACGCCTCTTGCGGAGGAGTTCCACCGTATGTCAAGACACCCCAAATTTAATTACGCATTAGTGTCAATGTCGATGCGTGCGATTGTGTAATGTCTCAATGGACTTGCGAGCAATCGAGAGAGGCGAGCGATCAAGACGGAGAGCCACACAGCGGACGTGGACAGACATGTGGTCTGACCATGCGCATACGATGGTTGTGGATGAGACACGGCCGTACGACCCTGACGACCCCGCGCCGTACAGGGCATACCTTGACTGGTACGCTCCACGCACCCGCTGTAGGCTTACTACAGGGGAGCCCCCACAGCCTCCACCTCATGCTGTTCACGGGGCGGCTATACAGGAAGGTCCAGACCGTCATCTAGCGGCACGGGTCGACGAGGCGGTACGAGAGTCTCGTGTCATTACGCAATGCGGATTACATTTGAACCGATCGCTTGTTTCATCGCAGTGGACCGGATACATCGTATCGACATCGAGGCTAATGAGGCTATACGACATAGGAAGTCCAATACCGAATCTCGGTGGGTAAGCTATATGCGCAGCATCAGCGAAATGGCAAGGGGTACGATACGGGGCTTGAGTTGTGGTCGCCACCGAGATGACGTTGTTGCTACACGCGTGGCGGACGTGGGCGGGACCACCACCTCCTCCGCGCCTCCGTCGGCACCGGGATCAAGACGCCATCCTCGGCCTCCACGCTTCGCCCAGCGGTTCGACAATTGCCAACTATTTGTTTGTGTACTCATTTACCATTTATGTCTAACGACATGTTCGCCTTGCAGCAATTGCGACAGATAGCACGCCGCTACGGAGGGCGACGCCATCACGAAGGTCGACATCGCCGCACGAACCGCAGGGGCCGTCCGAGAGTCGGCAAAGCTACGATCGCCGGCCTCCACGCGCTTCGCCCGGCGGTTCGACAATTCGCAACTATTTGTTCATGCACTCATTTACCATTTATGTCACGCACATGTTCGACTTGCAGCAATTGCAACAGATAGCACGCAGCTACGGAGGGCGACGCCATCACGGAGGTCGCCATCGCCGCGACGAACCGTAGGGGCTGTCCGAGAGTCGGCCAAGCTACGGCCGCCGGCCTCCACGCGCTTCGCCCGGCGGTTCGACAATTCGCAACTATTTGTTCATGCACTCATTTACCATTTATGTCTAACGACATGTTCGTCTTGCAGCAATTGCGACGGGATAGCACGTCGCAACGGGCATCGTCATCACGGAGGGTGACGGACGAGCGACCGCGCTCTCCAGGACGACGGGGGCCCACTCCAGACAGCGCCCCTGACTCGCCGGACCAACCAGAGGGGCAGATGCCCTCGTATCTCCCAGGACAGGTGCAGACCAACCTATATGACCGGGACAGGTGGGTTGTGCCGACCTATCAAGGCATGACATCGCACGAGTACATGGGGGACTTCCCGTCGACATCCTCATTTCACCAGCCACATACCCCGGTATGCACTAAACGTGTGTATTTCATTATGAACAATTTGCGTACTTTCCATTGTCTAATTCAGTTGTACCATCTAAGCAGGACGTAGGCACCTCCTCCGATTGGGTGAGCTCTATGCTTTATGACCAGCCGTCGCAAATGTCTACAGAGTTGTACCCACCGCCTCGGCCACACCCTCGCAGACGATCTTCGCGATGCACCCCGCTCCCTAGTAGGTTCACCTTCTCGAGGATCATATGCGCCGCATTTGGCGGCACGCATTTACGAGATGATGAATGAATTTTTTAAATTGTGCTTTTGTAATATTTGAGATGTTTTTCAAGTGCTTGATGGTTTGATGTTCAAAGATGGTTTCCAGTATAAAAGGGTTGCTCTAAGTTCTTTGATTTAGTACGGCATACAACCAACTGAGAGATGACAACACGGGGTAGCGGGAGAAGACATAGCTTGACGACAATTTTTTTTGCCTTGTGATAACAACTCCACGTACATAACAACCAATTACATGCTTAACAACGTTGCACATTACATCGTTATGGAAAGAGGGCACAGAACATGAAGGTCACAGAAAATGAAGGCGTCATGCACTTACAACACGAAACAACACATACATTGCACATACAGACAGAATTTATGGAAAGTTCTACACCCAAAACATCAACACAACAGTCCTACCGCACAAAGATCAACACATTCCGCACCCTCGTGGCCTACATGCCAAACGAGCCTCGTGGCACCCACATGGAGAATCTGCGAGGGCCGCCTGACGGGCTGGCCATCGTGGTAGTGGCACGCACATATGCAGCTCGGGTTCGCGCAGCAACATGTGGGATCATAAGAGCTTCCTATGTTGACAACCTCCTCGCTTCCCCTCTCGCGTTGCATCTGCTGGCGGAGCTCATTGTTCTCCTCATTGAGAGTCTCCATTCGGTACTCCAAGTCCATTATTCGGTCCCATAAAGTACCCACATAACGGTCAATATACCGCTCATGAGGAGGGTCGATCCAGCGGAGAAGTCGCACATGGCCATCTGCGAAAAATGACATAAACATGGAGGGTCCATAAGCAATAAAAATGTACTATTAGTAATTTCTACCCGGAGCGTGGGCATCGGAAGAAACGGCGCCGCCATCGCTCGCCCTTCCAGACCTGCACGATCACGCACTCATTGTGTCCGCATTTCGCCACGCTGGTTGCGCACGCCGGCTTGGTAGCAAGCGTGCGTGGTCCGAACATCTCCTCCTTTCCAAGGGAAGGTCTTCCTTCGTGACCCATATCCGATCGCCCCTCATCTTCCGCCATGGTATGTTCTTTGTTCGATTTACGAGTTTTCGCCTACAACTTCATGGGACCTCTACCGTGCTATTTATATCGAATGGCGGGACAAAAGATGGCTGCTTTGCCCGAGAGACAAGACAAAAGCGCCAGCTTTACTCGGTGAGATGACAACACATGCCGACTTTACGTAGTGATATGACAAATCGGGCAGCTTTGCTCGCTTAGATGACAACACATGCCACTAAATCGCCTACATAAAGACTACGATCTGAAAAGCCTTCATACGAACATTTATTGCTACTCAAAAGCCTACATAGGAACATTTATTGCTACTCAAAAAGCCTATCGCTACGTAAACCAACCAAATAGGGGCGTAGGTCGTAGCCTTTACAAAGGAGTGTTCACGCCATAGGCATGTATCCTTTCCAGTGAGTTTTCATGTCACCTTTCCTTGTTGTTTCATAAATACAGATACAGCTCAAAAGCCTACATAGGACATTTCCATGGACTATGCCCACTGCACTGCATAACCCGCCTACATAAAGGCCTCCTATGTCTTCCATACCACATCTCCTCCTCAAGCCTTCACAATACTACTACACAACAATGTCTTCCTGGAGGTCCGACCCATTTGGAGTGCCGGAGTGGCATGAGCGCCCCAAGTGCCGCTGCGGCTTTAGGACGATGTTGGGAGTCTGGACGGATCAAGAAGAGCGAGCCAAATACGGCCGTAGGTTCTTCAAGTGTCCAAACCTGGATGACGATTTCATGGTAACGACGACAACTAAATTATTTGTTTCTCGTTGTTGTTTTTCAACTTGATCCATGACATCTACCATGCCACACATAGGCTTGCAGGTTCATCGAATGGGTGGATCGGGTGTCGCCGACATGGCCACATAACCAGGCAGTGGAGGTGGAAAACAAAGGACAATACTTTGTCAAGATGACTCAGGCTCGCGAGGTGGAACGACAGCTGCGGCGTGAGCAAGAGCGCCGCGTGAGGGTGGACCAAATCCGTATGAAGGGCAAGGAGGATGAGCTGCAAAGGAGGCGGGAGCAGCTAAGTCTGCGTGAAGCGACCATCAAGCGTCGGAGGAAGAGCTTCAAGCTCGGGAGGCAGCTCTCAAGTCCAAGAATGACAGGAAAAAGGATGCAATGAGCCATCTTCAAGGCGCGATAAAAGGGGAAACAACCACGCTACACCCAGAGACAAAATGTTACGAGCAGCTATGGGTGGGTTAGTTGCATATCATGCTATATGTTATGCATGTAATAAAATTTAATGTTATTATCTCGTGTGTTCGCATAAGGTTATTTCTATTCACATAAGGTTATTATCTCGTGTGTTCGCATTCAATGATTCAGATAGCAAGTCATTTAACAATATTAACATACTCTTGGTACACTAATTCTTAGTAACATAAAAATATCACTTACCAATGTATATATCAAATAAAAAAGGGATTATCCGTACAAAAAATTCCATAAAAAATTACCAACATATACGAGGAGAAGGCATCAGGCAAAGACAACACGAACAACTCATACATTTCACGTACATGACATGTAGCAAGTAGTACAACCACCAACACACCAATGAACACAAGAACTAAAATACAACACAACCGTACATAAAACATTACCAAAAGAGCTTGACGACAAGATAGCATAAAACATTGCGAACATACACGAGGATAACCTCCAGCACTACAACTTGAGGATAACAATAAACACAAGAAACAAAATAGCACACAACATTAAATTTATCTTCCACTCTAGTCTGTCGAAACGATGCTGCATCCCGACGGGGTCGCAACCCCCCACGACAACTCTCTCACGGCGAACACTGTCATTCCTATTTCCCATTTCATCCTCCCACACCCAGAATCGGCAACCACCATGAGCTTCCTGCGATTCCATGACAAGAAGATTTTTAAACATACCACCACGATTTGAATGAACCCGAAACAATATGACTCACCGAGTGATTGGGGCACTTGTAGTAGTGTCGCCCGGGATTCTTGGCCGTCTGTGATGTCCTACGTCTAACCACCAAGTTGCAATTTGGGCACATCACCGTGGGTGCCCATGAAGACGTGCTGAGCTGACTCATTGCCTAGTCTTGGGGAGTGAGCACGAAATAAAACTACACAGATTGTGAACAACTTACTCAGGAGGTGACTGATAACATGGCCAGGGAGTATGTGAGGGATGGCTCCGTTTTATAGGCTGTGTGGGGGGTAGCCTCACGCACAAAGACCACAGACAACACAAATCTTGACCCCACACCATGCTCAGTGAGGAGACAAAACATGCCAGCTTTTGAGGTGACCTCACAAAAAGGGTCAGCTTTGCTCAGTGACATGACAAAAGAGGTCAGCTTTTGCTCAGTGACTAGACAAAACAGGTCAGCTTTTGCTCAGTGACTAGACAAAACGGGCTGCTGTTGAGCTACCGCCTACCGAGCTGCTTGATGACTCTGGCTAGGCCATTACGACATATACATATTAGGCTAATACTTTAACTTGGCAGAATGACGTGTGGTACAATTTTCTACGTACACGTAAGAGAGTGAATGCACAAATTCCTGCAGGTCTTCAGGGGACGAGCCTATCTCATCAATTATCCATTTTCAGTCCCTGAGCTAGTGTCAAAGACAATAAGTCATTCCCTGAAAGTCCCAAGTGCAATGATACACATCACATTCAAAAGGCATTACATAAGAAAGCATAAAATGCATACCGGGACAGATGTACATAATATTGACAATGAAATAAATTTTAATATTGGATCAAATAACACCTCTTACCGAATGAGGCCATCATCTTCGGTTCCCCGTGGCTTGAATAAGGAGGACATCATTTCTAGCTTGGGTGATCGAGTGTGCACTGATGCTCAGTATTTAGAGATAAGAGGCCATTGGCGAGAGCTAAACACATAAACAATGCCAAAAGGCATGAGTATAGCCAATTCGTGATTACTAAAGAGAGCGCTTGTCCTCGTGGGATGCCAAAAGATGCCACTTTGGGCAAGTGACATTACTAAAGAGAGCGATTGTCCTCACCAAATGACAAAAAGAGGCCAGCTTTGCTCAGTGAGATGACAAAACATGGCAGCTGTGCTCAGAGACATGACAAAACGGGGCAGCTTTGCTCAGTGAGATGACAACACATGCCAGCTTTGCGCAGTGACATGATAAAACGGGGCAGCTTTCCTCAGAGACATGACAAAACGAGGCAGCTTTGCTCAGTCAGATGACAACAGATGCCAGCTTTGCGCAGTGACATGATAAAACGGGGCAGCTTTGCTCAGTGATATGACAAAAGAGGTCAGCTTTGCTCAGTGGGATGACAAAAGATGCCAGCTTTGGGCAGTGACATGACAAAACGGGGGCCTTTTTTCAGTGATATCGCAGCACTCCCATCTTTACTCACTGCTACGACCACGCGGACCATCTTTACACGTACGAGTAGACACAAAACAGCCCCTATAAATTGGTATGCATTCCATTTCCCAGCGAACATTGCACATCCAAACCCCATACTCCATCGCGCTTCCCTCACCCAACCGGGATGGACAAAGGCAAGAAGAAGCAATGGGACAAGATGGTGAAGGATTGGGAGGAGACCCGTGACATAGCACGGTCAGCTGCAGCCCGCGATGCCGCCCGCGATGAGAAAATAAGGGCGATACAGGCCCGGGTAGAACAAGCCCATCGTGCTACGATGAAAGGTCCCCCCCAGAGCGCCCGCGTAGCAACAACCCCATCCCGGACGTCCCCACCGAGCGTTCGCCACAACTACCACCTGAGGGGGAGACACCTCCCCTTTGTTGGTGCGGGGACGTGTGCAAGTTCTTCAAGTCTAAGCACCGCATCAGTCTAGGTATGCGGTACTGGGGTTGCGCAAACTACTCCAGTGACTACCCCAACCGCCGTTTTGACACCGCAACCTATCGGCAGCCGGTAACGACCACATGCACCATTTTCCCCTACCTTTTCTCCTTCACAACACGCACTAACAATATCTCTCTTTTATTTACAGTCTCCGGAGCCCCTATGTGCCTACCGCAAATGGATCGATCTTGAGATCCACCACGAGGACCAATGGACCTCGACTTGAGGAGTGGAATGTCACAAAGGAGAAGGAGTTGCTTGGAGGAGGAGCGCCGCAAGCACGAGCACACCTGCGATACAGCGCGAGACGCAAGCTCATCTTGAAGCGTGCACGCGTAGGGATCGGGAGGCTCGCGAGATGGAGCGCGAGAGAAAGAGGGAAATTGCGGCTAAGGCAAAAGAGGCCGCGGAGGAGTTCAACGCCGAGCGGGCAAGGAAGGGAAAGTGGCCCCGGTCCACACAGTAGGTCGTACGAGCAGTTGGGTGGGTTAGTCGCATATCATGCTATATGTTATGCATGTAATAAAAATCTACGCGCATGTTACTCCCAATCAGTATTATGAAATTTAATATCTAGTATTTTCGCATTCCATGATTCACGTAGCACCTCATTTAACAATATTAAATGTACCAAAATTTATGTATCGCATTCCATGTTACTCACCTTCACAATATCACTTACCACTTTATGTATCGACCGTTCTACGGTCAATCTTTCCTACAAAAATTTACCAAAATTTTTATGCATCTACAACTTACAATGAACATAATCTTTTATTACAACTTTATCTGATTTTTATCCAGTTTATAACTACAAAATTGCCAAAACTGAAAACAATCACGGAGATTGCAAACCCTAAAAACACAGCAAACCTTAAAAGTCACTTACCACTATTTGTATCGATCATTCTACGGTCAATTGTTCCTAAAAAATTTACCAAAATTTTATTGGCATCTACAAGTTATAATGAATATAAACTTTTATTACTACTTAGTCGATTCTTTCCGAGTTTACATTTACAAAATTGACAAAACATACAAATAACATGGTGATTGCAAACCTAAAAACCATACGAAACCCTAAATATCACTTACCACTTTACTAAACGATCGTTCTATGATTAATCGTTTTTAAAAATATTTATCCAATTTTTTACATCGCAACTAACAATGAACATAAATTATTATTGCAATTTTATCTATTTTTTCTCAGTTTATAACTACAAAATTGCGAAACCATACAAATATTCACGAGTATTGCGATCGGGGACATGCGATCGGAGCAAACGCGCTCGTGCGACATCGGGGACGGGGCGCGCTGCGGCGGCGCGGGACGCGGTCGGCGCGGGACGCGCGTCACGCGAGGCGGTCGCGCGTTGAGCGAGGCTTCGCGCGCTCGGCGCGCGCCGGCCGCCGTGCGGTCACGCATCGCACGACCGGATGAACAGTGGCCACGTGTCCCCCTCCCGTAAACGCGCGCTCAAATGGGGTCCATTTTTGGAATTTTTTGCTTTGGGGGGCCAAAAAAGGAATTTCGGTGGGCTATGGGTCCAACAGTGTCCAAATTTCGCTAGGACCTATGTTGTGTTCTGTTGGTTGGTTTCTATGTAAAATAGGTCAGTTTGGCGTGGTCAAACGCTTTAGATCACTACTTCACAAGCTAGCTTGTACCCTCTGATTTGGAACGAGCTCCCTCGCCATATGTAGCATGCATCTGATGTGGCCATAATATTGATTTAGATGTTAGCAAATGCTAAACAGTACTCGAATGTTTTGTGGACTCGAAGTATTTAAATTTTTCTTTCATATATGTACTTCTTAAAAAATATGAGTACTCATAACCACAAAAAAACATTCGAATTCCCCTTTTACCATATATGCACCCCCTCCAAAAAAACTGTGAGTGTCCGAACTACAAAACAAATACTCGAATCCTCATTCTCCTATGTATACACCTTCTTAAAAAATCTAAATACTTTAAATCACAAAAAAACATTCGAGTATCCCTATACACCACTCCTGCTCACGGGCTACGTAAAAGTGACAAGTTCAATTCCTGTTATTGGCAGTGAGCTTGGAATGTGGCTGATCAAGAGGACAGCACCTCGCTTTACCAAGATTTGAGACAAGTTTGGTACGAACGAAAGCTACTTCCCTGTAATGAGAATAAATCAAAAGTGCTCGGATCATGGAACACCCCACACACTTAACTAATTTTAACGGGTAAATTAGATAATTAAGTGAAATTAATTAAACAACTAATAACTAAATTACAAGTGATTAAATTTCTATAAACATACATCAGACCAACGTACAATACAAGAACACTGAATAAATAAAATACATTCACAAGTTTTATTCAGTGAATAATACACTTCAGTGCCCACAAATTTTACAATTCTATACGCTTTGCGTGCATGCAAAATAATATACACACATACGTGTCCATACATATAAATAAATACAACTATATACAATCACAACTGATGCACTTCTTCGAGATCATTAGAGTTGGTATGATCTGTAGTAGCTGGATCGTACACCTATAGGGAGAATCAATAATCGGAAATAGAGAGAAACCAAATCAACCAAATTAGTAGAACCGTTTTAAGAAAAATAGTATTGACCGAATAGCGCATCAAGATACCAGACCGTCCGGGGCCAGTCCACACCTCTCATAGCCATAGGAGTAAAAATACATTACTAGAGTGCATAGCATCCCGTTAATATTTGTAAATTTTGCACCGCCCAACTCATATGATGCATAAGCAGAAGGGATAAGGACTAACAAGAAACCGAGAGAGAGAGAGAGAGAGAGAAGAGTAGTAGCCACCTAGAACCAGGGGTGAATCCACCAGGGAGCTTCGCTAGGCTATAGCCTACCCTCTGCTGGTGCAGTGACCCCACTTCCCCCTGATAGTGATGCCATGGTGGATGCAGCTGAAGACCTGAAGCTTAACTGCTTGAGTGAGGGAGGAAGAGATGAAGATGGGCCGGCCTACAACCCAACCACTAGTCCACAATCAAGATTCAACTAGCAATTAACTCACATCCAAATCCACCCCACCCCACCAGAATACTAGGTCTAGTCATCCAGATGCAAATATGCAATCGAACTAGATTCAATTTTGAGGAGAGGGGGGTGTGGTGCTCCTGAGTGGGGTGGCAATGGCCACGTGGGGAAGCCGAGGCAGCGACGTGAGGAGGCATGACCTAGCCGATAGGAGGATGGAGGAGGGAAGGGGATCTGCTATCTGCATAGGGGCGATGGCGCTGGTTTTGTCGGAGGAGCCAGAGCTCAGGGCTAGTGTGCAGGACTAGGGGAAGAGAGGATGGAGGAGAAGGGAGGGGATCTACCATCTGCGTTGGGATGATGGAGCTAGCTCCAATGAAGGAGGAGCTAGAGCCTGGAGCCGTGGAGGGGGACTGGTGGAGGAGAGGACAGAAGAGGGGGCCAAACATAGGAGAAGGGCAACTGGGGAGGGGAGACAGGAGCTAAGAGGCTGGGGAGAGGTGTCACCACTCGCCGATGGAGGCCACCGAGTAGAGGAGGTGAGTAAGGGGGGAGTGAGTAAGAGGAGCAATGAGTTTGAGTGAGGGGAGGACTGACAGAGGTACTTATCGTGAATTCGTGATCCTTTCTTATTAATTCTTGTTGATGTTGTATTGCAATATTGATGTTTGCACAAATAATTACAAAACCTACATATTTGCATAAACAATTATAAAACTTACTCAAATGATGGTCAAAACCAAAAAAGATTAAACTTTTCCATTGGTATATTAGCTCATCGAGTTACCAGTAGTGGACATGACAGACAATGGTGAGGTAGACTGAGACTAGGCTCAGAGAGGATTCAAGGTCCAAACAGTCGAGGAAGCCTAGTGCCGTTATGCATGAGGAGAAGAATGTGGTACGCCAAGTGACTTGGGTTGTTTGCAAGCATTGATGATTCAGTGGGATCCAGATGTGTGAGAGGCTTGACGACAAGTCATTGGGGGCCATATAGAAGATAGCAAGGCATGGGCGATGCTTCGTGGCAAAGGAAGTGGGAAGCTTCGAGGAAGGTGGTAGAGGGGCATTTTGGTAAATTGCCTAATATCGAAAAAGTGGCAGTATGTGAAATGGCGGCGTTGGCCTAAGTGGTTTAGGTCTTGTATGTGCTGAAAATATGAAGTGGATCGAGTGTTGATTCACTAATGGGTTAATGGTTGTAAGCCGCTTTGAGAAGCATGTGTGAAAGTAAAACTCGGTTAGGTGGGGTTAACGGGTTATCCCCGATTTGGCCTAATGGGTGGATCTATTAGGCTTTGTTTCAAGTTGTGAGCCTATGTAAGGGAAGGAGAGACAAGAGCTAGGGTTTGAGAAGGTTGGCTAAGCCTTTTGGTGGCTAGCTCCTCCTCTCTCCCATGGGAGATAGGTTAGAGAGTGGGTGTGTGCTCTAGGCTTAGAACTCTATCCTCCTGAGTGGAATGGCTGTAAAATCAATCATCTCAAGTGAGCAATACATCAATCTTTGATCTACCTTTTGTGTATTCTTTTGTCTGATTGAGTTTTCTATGTTTTAAGTTAGTTTTTTTTCTCTTCTCTCAACCCCTTCCTGATCTCATTATGTTGTTCTTGTTTTGGTTGAGTTGACATCTCTTCTGCCCCTCTTGATCTTGTTGTGCCAAGGACATAGACGAGATGGAGATAATCTCTTGAGATCGTCCTCCAATCATTTAGGCACTTCAATAGCAAGTTTATCAAGAAATTATGTGTTTGCTTGATTTTGGGCCCGTCAGGTGATTTCTTGATTTGGAGGGTTTTGGCTTGATTTCATTGATGCTCTGACTCGCTGTGACATGTGGGAATGTAATCAAAGCCATCTTAGCTATCTTTGACCTACGAGCAAGTTCTGGTCAATGATTTTGGTTTTATATCACAGTTCATGTGCGCTTACTCAAATCGCAAAAAGGTCTCATCTTAGTCATGGATTTTTCGATTCAAGATTGGAATATATTCTTGAGACCTTAAGCACTATGCGTATAAAGTTTCACGGCTTTTGAATCTTCTAATCAAAAGTTATGTGGGTTTGCATCTTTGTGGTCGTGCTGAAAGCTCTATTCATCTGGTAGCAATGGTAGTACCGTAGGCTAAGCAGTGGCAGTACCGCAACTCCTGGTCTCCGACCACTAAGGTTTTCAACCATTCACTGGTCGTCGACCTCACTAGCCGTGTTTCGACTTGGTTTGATCTCTTTGGTTTCGACCGCTTTAAGATCGACCACTCTCTGGTCAGTGATCACACCAGTCGGGTTTCAACCTGCTTCAAACACTCGGGTTTGATCTCAGGTTTTTGACCACGTTGGTTGTTCGATCGCTCACTAGTGTTCGACCATGTAGGTTCTTCGACCACTCATTGGTCCTCAACTACGCTGGTCTTTTGACCGCTCACTAGCGATCGACCACATAGGTTTTGACAACTCAATGGTCCTCAACTACTCTGGTCTTTCGACTGCTCTCTTGTCATTGATTGTGTTGGTTTTCGATCACTCTATGGTCGTTGACTACTCAAGTCGAATTCAGACCACGTCAACTTTCGACCACGTTGGTTTCGACCACGTTGGTTTTGACTACATTGGTTTTTGACTATATTGGTTTTCAAACGCTCTCTGGTCGTTGACCACTCGAGTCAAATTTCGACCACGTTGGTTTCGACCATGTTTGTTTTCGACTACTTTGGTTTTCGACTGCTCTCTGGTTGTCGATCGCTAGAGTCGAGTTCCGACCACGTTGATATCTAACTGGTAGTCGATTTTCAACCATGTATATTTCCGACTGTTAGTTGAATTCCGACCATGTGGATTTCTGATTGGTGGTCGAAATCCGACCACGTTGATTTCTGTTTAGGGCGCGCTCAGCTCTGTGATTGTCTGGTTTTCAAATAGAACTTCTATCCTAATTTTTATAGCTTTGTATCTATCGGAGTAAAGAATAAGTGAATATTTAGGAGAAAATTTTAAGGCACCATTCACCTCTTCTATTGCCATCTTCGGTCACACATAATATTAGGATGCACTTCTATTAGTGAGGTATCTTCAATGTATTTCTCTTTTTTTTTTTTGCTTTGCTTCTCTTTTATTTATGTATGAATTTAGATTATGTAAGAGCAAAAGGCTATGTTTATACCAATTTAATTTAGTTCTTTGGGCCCATCTTCCATTTTCATCATGATTTCACCACCATTTACAGCCAGCTGTGCATCTCCTATCCTTGGATCATGAACCATTTTGTATCATTGGTGCTTTTTGTCACGTATTACTAGTATGTCCCAGTAAATGGAAGTACTAAAATTGTAATTACCATACACCACAATTGATCATACTCTTTCCCTTATCAAATAATTCATGTATTAAACCATCCGATCGAGGTCTCTAAGGAACAGTCTAGCCATTAATTTTTTTTTTGGGAAAAAACATATTTTACACTTTAGTCGCTTAAATTTTGTATATGCGATTGCTAAAGAGCACATTCTTACCTGCCACGGGTAAACAAATGTAACTTCATAATTATTTGGCATCGTCGTCCTTGAAATTTTCTGAAAAGACCAAAATGCAGGGGCAGACCGAGCTTACTGACGACAAACAAGGGCCACGGCCTCCCTTCAATTTTACAAGTCTCTGGAGAAAGTAATAGTGTGAATTTTTAATTCTGACAAAAAGGTAAATAAGGCATGATCGATGGCATCTGAACCAAATATCCATATATGCATGCGCTGCAGCTTTTTTGTGATCATTTTGGTAACATAAACAATAGACAATGTAGTAGCCGCCTAGCTCGCGCTCAGGCTCCTACTATAAAGGATCTTGCGCCACCTAGCTTCGTCAAACCTCCAATCGCTCCACCATGACAGAGACGAGAAGAGGCGCCAGTGGAAGGCGCTGGAGCAGGTTTAATTATCCTAGTCCCACCTATCCTCCAACTATAACCCATCTTCTTTTTATCTAAAAGATATTAATCGATTCAATACATGTACAGGGTTGGTAACTTCGCATGGAGCTCCAGAGCTAATAGCCCTATTCTTTTTTGTTGCGGACAGCAGAGACGCTGACGTAGACGATATGCTGATAGATTTGAGAAACCATTTGGATTTAGAAAAGAAACGGCCCACTCCAAAAGACCAGAAGAACAGGACCAACGTGTGACCGTAGATGACAGCAAACCATTCGTTCAATGGACATATAAGCTGTAAACTATAATCCCCTATCCTCAAACCAATACTGATTCGTTCTTAAAAACTCAATTCTATGCATGATGCAGGGCAGCCATCGACATACCGACCATCGATCTTATACGCGCACCTCTCCATATAGGCCGTCGAGTACACCGGCACACACGCACTGCACTCTGGAATACAATGGAATGATGGACCAACCGTAGCAACCCCATCGGTTCAACGATGATATTTTGTGTTTTTTGACTTCCAAATTATATGTACGATACGATCACACCAACATTCAGAATGTGTGAATGCATGATTACTACTATAATGCGTATATAGTGGGAAAACAAAAATGATTACTGACAGAAATTAACATTATAATGCATATATATGGGGAAAACAAAAAAATGATTTACTGACAGCCCTAGCAGTCTATCTTGGTGCTTGCACAGCCAGCCAACAGGATGCATCACCGACAGTGTTGCACTGTCGGAGAATGGTTTCCATTACAGGCCCGTTGGAAATTTATGACCATCACCAACACAGCTTCTCCGACAGTGCACTGTCAGTGAAATACATACCCGACAGCTTCCATTATTTCTGCGACAGTTTTGGGCTGTTGCATATACTTTCAGCTGTTGTAGTGAATGGTACACTACAACATATATAAGAAATACCCTCTTCTCCAGTGGCAAATATAGAATTGCATGTGCTGTTTAATTTTTAGTGGAAGTAAAAAAAATTACCTTGACTTTCAGAGTAGCACTTTTGTGCTCTACAAAAAACTAAATTGCATGGGGGTACATACACACCTTCTTCTACTAGTGTAATATAAGTTAATCATACTTTGGCGTAAGGAATTTCAGAATGTACCATCGTAAGCTTTGGGGTAACATATACAGTAGTGTCCTTACTACTAACTCAACCACAAAAACAAATTGGGGACTATTTTTGACAACAGCAATGTTGTACACAAACTTTATTGTAGTACATGTGTACGACACTTGGTTACGTATAGATCAAGGGCAGTTGGTGTAGATTATGGGTAGAATTGAGTGTTGAGAGCCATCAAAGGTTAAGATCACCTCGTTGTACCCATGTACTACAGAAGTTTTAGTGTTCGAAGTATTTTCCTTTTGACAACGTTCATGCATAAGACATAATCTGATCAATATATGAAGCACCCCGTGTTCTCAACTAGCCTTAGTTGCTAACCTCAAGATTTGAACACGAAAGTAACAGCGTAATTAACGAAGAAATTACAGGCCTTTTCAATCTTTAGGTAAAGAGGATGCAATTACAAATAACATCTCAGGATTACATTGCTAAATTCATACATTACAAATTCATACAATTCACGAAGACGCATCTTTACTAATGTTATACAGTCCTATCCATACATAAAATTGAGCTCAATATACATAATTACCATTAACCAGATTCTTCAAAACCTTCAAATTGGGCACAAGCTGGAGTAACCAATAGTTATTAATTGCAAATAGAACCAATAAGGGAATATGAAAAGGACCAAACAAAATAAATAAACGAAAACCAAGTTGTCATTAGAACCCTGTTAGGATAATAAAATGGTGATTCGCTCATCGAGATACTAGACTATCCAGAACCAGTCGACACCTCTCGCAGCTCGGGTTTCATCATTCAGCATTAGAAACAAACATGAACTATCCCTGAATTCTTTTTTACACTGCCAGCCAACCCAGTAAACATGGTTTTCACTGAAGTACCAGAGCCACCCACACTGTGGTGGTAAAAATCTCCAAAGCACAGCTCACTCAACACAGATGAAAGGGATAAGACCGAGCGAGAGACCATAGAGGGAGAGAGTCCAGCATTTTCACCCACAGCACAACCACAGCTCTAACCAGAGCAAGAAACATCACTACCAGATCCACCCTCTTCTCCCCTAAATCCCCAACCCATTGCCGAGAGGAAGAGAGAATGGAGTGAAGCACGGCAACTAGGCTAGAGGAGGGCGACAAACTCAGGAGGAGGAGAAGCCGGTGAAGAGCAGCACTAGAAGGAGAAGAGCAACCGAGCCACGCACAAGCCAACCTAGAGGAACCAAACCTCAGTTCTACCCCAAATCAAGCCTGACATCATCCAACTAAGGTATCCCCATATTCCATTTCGATCCTTGCCATCACCATCACGGGACCACACACACATGCAACCTCATATTCACATGCATCACACCGGAGCCATAGCATCCACACATATAGTCTAGAGAAGTGGAAGAGAGCTAGGTGGCATTAGAGTATATCAGAGGAGACGCAAGCCATGGTCTGTGTGCTCACCGCCGGCCACTGCATGCACCCAACGGCCACCCCACACTCTCTAACATGTGAGGAGACCCCGAGCCCTGTCACGGCAAGCCAAGCCAGATCACCCGCATCCCCCACATCAACCTAAACCAAGAAATAAAACACACTTCAAATTACAGAGTAAACCTAATATAAAACACAAACTAAAAGTACATAAAAAAGGGGAACAAGGGTTAGAGGGAGAAGTGTCGGATCCCTAGTGTTGGAGTTGGATCCACGACATCAGGGTCTAGATCCAACCTATGGAGAACCAAGGCGGCAACCAAGGGACCGACGGCAGCCGATCGCCGATCTAGGTAGAGGCGGTGACCGGGGTAGAGGCAGAGTCGAGGCGTGGTAGTAGGGAGTGAGAGAGAGGGGGTCGGCCAGGGGAGAGTACGGCGGCGTGGCACCAGGGAACCAGTCACAGCCAATCGGGAGTCGATGAGGGAGGCAGCTTCGGTCGGATGAGAGTAAGGGGAAATGAGAGAGATAGAAGGCCGTCGGGAGTAATGGAGCGAACCTATTTGGCCAATGAGTAGGGAGAGGAGGAAGGGTAGAGATACACACACACATTTGAGTACTCCGATACACATATAATTGCATATATAAGCAACTAGATTGTATTTGACTCACAGGAAGTAGATTGCAACCATTTGTAGATACTAAATTGGAATAATTTAATCTTAGTAACTAACAGGGAATGGAGGTTATAAGATAGCATTTAATTGTAAAGTCAGCAAGCGGCTAATCGCATCAACATAGTATATCTTTTATGTATACAAATTAAACTGTAGCATACGCATTAAATGCAGAAAAGGTTTAGAGGAAGGGTTTCACCTAAGCGCACCTGAGACTGGGCCTTACAACTAATTCGTAGGCAAGCATATCTTTGAACATGTTGATCAGATTATCTTTAGTTAAAACAAAGTATTTACCTACTACAATACTATCACCCTACATCAAATGAAATTATGTTTAACCCGGATGAATGATATGTGAAAGAATGAAATGGGAATGGCGGGCTCAACTAATGGAGCAGTTGGCTTGTAGTATTAGTAATTGGTAGGGAGAGGGTGCCTTGGGAAGGTGCTAAAGGGAAAATGTTGGGACCCTTTGCATAGGGGTAAAATCTAAAGACTTACAAACTTTCACTCATGTAATAGACCATATTGGTCGTATCAACCATTGTTCCATCTAGGACGGGCGGGATCAATATCTATCGAAATTATTATGCACTTCACAATGGGTACATAGATTTATCTAGGAAGAAAACCGGGCAAGGTCTCAATTGGACTTAGGGTCATAAAGGATAAGTTCAACGCATATATTTAGCGATGTGGAGTGTCGAGTGAAGGTGAGTCCAGCTTGACCAACAACTGGCTCATAATCGGGTGGGTGTTAGGTGAGGATGAGAAACAGCCTCAGGCCAACGACTATGATTAGTCAGTTGAAGGTATAATATACGGAAGTAGAGGTAAAAATGTTGTACTCTAGTCTGGACATCACATCTAAGAAAATGCAAGAACCATTTGCTATAAAAATCATAGCAACTATGAGTAAAATGGTATAAGCCTACGCAATGCTAAATAAATCATTAATTTATGCATGTCTCCTAGACTGGAGGCTACAAGAACCGAATAGAGGTTCTATCTAATTATGCGAGTGTTTAGTAAATTTCTAAATTAACAAGCTGAAATTCTCTATCAACATAAAAATATTTATTTTCAAGATGATATATGGTGAGAATGGATTCACTGAGATATTGGCCGATGGTCACAAAAATGTATTTTGTTATTAATGCTTGCTGAGTACTTAACCAACCCGAAATCCCACTTAGTGTGGAGGATGCCGATATAGATGAGTTCTATATCGAGTGGGAGGGAGATGATCTTGAGTAGACCTGTATGAGGTGGATGCCTTATACGAGACATAGGACGAGTAGAGCTATTCTAGTAGCTCGAGCATGACCCTCAGAGTATATCAAGGCGATGTTGTATATTTCCTAGTACTTGTATAATTATTAGTCAGACTAGAACTATTTCCTTTAGTGATGTATTATTCAGACACTGTTGACCTTGTTAAAGAATTTAGCCCTGTGTGGCAATGTTATTACAATATTATGGATAATATCTAATTATTATTTTGCTGCAACACTCTGATAGATTTATTATTTGACAATAATGTTTTAACGAATAATAATACATTAACTAGTATTATTACCCTTTGGTAATGACACAAGTCGCCACAATATATCACATACATAGCATGTTTGGAGTGCAAAATTTGTAGGATGTTTTGCGTGATTAGCACAAGGAATCCCCGTTAATTATTAACCCCCTGTTTAATTTGTACTATATATGTAGGTCGCGCGGGGACTTCGCAGTTGGATGTGACCGGCTTCTAGGCCCGTCGTCCATGTTGAGAGCCGGCTGAGAACTTGTCGGAGGGCGTGGTGGAGGAGGGCCTGCCGACGGTGCTCACCTCGGTGCTGATCACCTTCTCGTGGACGGCATCACAGAGCTTGTCATGGTTCACCTGACCAACCACCTGCAGCAACAACGGGTGATCGAGATCCAAGAGGTACTTTTGTTGTAATACACACCTTAATTTTACTGTAACCTTCCCAATTACGCGTTACCAAAAAAATATAAAAGAATCATATGGACGTACTTTTGTTGCATAATCTAGTAGTCATTTCCGTATAACAAACCTAAATATTTTTATTATATTAAGTGGTCAAATTACATGCATTCTAAAACGATACTCTAATACATACCTTAATTTTACTGTAACCTTTCCAATTACGCGTTACCAAAAAAAAATATAACAAAAGAATCATATGGACGTACTTTTGTTGAATAATCTAGTAGTCATTTCCGTATAACAAACCTAAATATTTTTATTATATTAAGTGGTCAAATTACATGCATTCTAAAACGACACTTAAGAGAACGGAGGAAGTATATCATACGCAGAAAAAACCACACACAATTCAAGAATGAAGGTCACCTTGGCTGCATTGACGACGGACTGGGATTCGGTGGTGTTGTCGACGACGTCCCTGATGAGCTGGGCTTGGCCTGCGTCCTCGTCGTAGTAAGCCTGAGCCATGGCTTCTTAATCTGCTCTGAATCCCTATCTAGCTATTTCTCTTCTGATCAATGGAGAATTTAAAGAAGAAACAATGAGAGAAACTATCATGGGAGAGATAAATAAGCTGCACAGAAGATGAAGTCGTCGAGATTGGAATATCCGTCCGTGCAGCATGCGCGCGTTCTCCGTGTTGGATTAATTGGGATTGGCCCATTTTAATTTAGCAATTAATCAAATGAAATTCCTAGGTCCACAACTAATGTTAGGTAGAAAATTGTTTAGTCCCATATGGAGAATTGAATGGGAGTTACACCACTTTAAAAGGTGGAACGTGGTAACCCCCTTGTGGAATTGGAGAGAGCCAATACACGCGCGCGCGCGCTCGCTCGCTCGCCGCGCCGCGCGTACGCGTTGCGGGCGCGTTTTTCTTTATCTATTCGAAAATCGAAACGACTCGCAGTAACTAGCATTAACGAGTGGTCGCGAACGTGCGATTACGATGGATTATGACCGCGTTACTTCGAGGTAATGGCTGCGCATTCGCCTCTTCGTTTTTGCTGTTACAAAAGACTCTCTACTCCATACGGGAAAAGAAAAGGGAGAACAGTATTCGTGTGGTTCTGTTTTTTGTTGCTGCTCTCTGTCATCTCCGGTCCAGAACCTTGCGCGCACAAGTTTCTGGGCGAGTAGGCCTCCGGAACTTCGTCCGTTTGCGTACCTGCACGGGTAGACGGGCGATCAAGTTTTTGGGGAGCGCATTGGCGCGACTGCTCAATCTGGTGGTGAACTGTTTGCGACACTGCACGGCGAACATCTTCCTGCATCACGCCTCGTTCTGCATCACGCCTAGATCGACTACATCGAACAGGCCATCATGTCGACTGATGGTAACGGCGCCTCCGGTGTCACCGACACTGGCCCCGCCCGAGGGTATTACCTTAAAACCTCTCTGATATATTTGTTTCTGTGCGCTATGAATATGTTAATAGGTGCAGCTGTTAGCTTGTTCATTAGCGAATATGAATATATCATCATTGAATCACTCATATCTTTGTATGTCATGTTATATATGCTAAATTTCTGGATTAAAATATGCCGAAAATTGACTAGATTTTCAACAATCCAAAAACTTGATAGGTCTTTTTCGGTAGTTGGCTTTGCTGCGTCTCTTAAGCCACACCCTCCGTTTGATGGTTCAAATTTTAAGAGATGGCGTGCACGCGCGATCCTGTGGTTTACTGCCATGGAATGTTTTCATGTTGCACAAGGAAAGTCCGCTGAGTCTCTGTCTGATGAGGATGAACGCAAGTTCAATGTAGCGGATAACTTTTTTCGAGGTGCACTTGTCAACATACTGGCAGATAACATTGTGGATGTGTACATGCATTTGCCTACGGGCAAAGATATGTGGAATGCACTTGAGGCCAAGTTCGAGTTTCCGATGTCGGCAATGAGTCAGATGTCATGGAGCGCTTCTATGACTACAAGATGGTCGATGACCGTTCGTAGTAGAGCAAGCTCATGAGATTCAGCGCCGCAAAGGAGCTTGAGAACAATAAGTGCGAGTTACCGACAAGTTTGTGGTCGGCGGTATTATCGCCAAGTTACCACCCTCTTGGTCGGATTTTGCTACTTCTCTAAAGCACAAGAGGCGGGAGTTCAGTGTTACCGATCTCATTGGCACTCTTGGTGTTGAAGAGAAGGCGAGGCAAAAGATACTCGTGGCAAGAAAGTTGTCGCTAAGGGAGGTTCTAGCGCCAATTTGGTGCGTAAGAAGAATCCTCGTGCTTTCCACAACAAAAGAAAAATAAGCCTTTGTCAAGCCCAAGGCTACTACGAGTTTAAGAAGAAAGGCAAAGGAAAGGGCGGCCGCTTTGTGTGCGGTGATTCTCGCCATTGGGCTAAGGATTGTCCGCACCGCAAGGATAAGCGTAAGAAGTCCGCCAACATGGTTATTAGTGACGCTGGAGGAACATCGGGTACGGTAATTATTAACCTACGCTTCTTTCTATTTGTCAATCACCGAGTGGTGGGTTGACACCGTGCTAATATTCATGTTTGTGCTGATATTTTCTTGTTTTCATCTTATCGTCGGTCGAGGTTGCTCCTTGTTGATGGGGAACGGTTCGCATGCAGCTGTTCATGGTGTTGGTACGGTCGATCTGAAGTTTACTGGGAAAGACCGTGCGCTTGAAGAACGTGCAGCATGTCCTCCATAAAGAAGAATCTCGTTAGCGGATCTCTACTATGTAGAGATGGTTTTAGGCTTGCTTTTGAGTCCAATAAATGTGTCGTGTCTAAGTATGGAACATTTGTTGGTAAAGGCTATGAGAGCGGAGGTTTGTTCCGTTTTTCTTTGATGGATTCCTGTAATAAAATTGTGAACCATGTGTGTAATGATGATGATGAGTCTAATGTTTGGCATTCACGACTTTGTCATGTTAATTTTGGGTGTATGACGCGCTTAGCTAATATGAGTTTAATCCCGAAATTCACTTTGGTCAAAGGTTCTAAGTGCCATGCGTGTGTTCAATCGAAACAACCTCGCAAGCCTCACAAGGCAGCAAAAGAGGCGAGGAATTTGGCACCGTTAGAACTCATTCATTCTGATTTATGCGAGATGAATGGCGTGTTGACTAAAGGTGGAAAGAAATACTTCATGACGCTTATAGATGATTGCACTAGATTTTGCTACGTGTACTTATTAAAAATAAAAAATGAAGCGTTGGATTACTTTAAGATCTATAAAGCTGAGGTAGAAAACCAACTTGAGAGGAAAATCAAGCGGGTAAGGTCTGATCGTGGGGGAGAGTATTTTTCAAATGAGTTTACTTTATTCTCATGAGGAACATAGAATTATTCATGAGAGGACGCCTCCCTATCTCCCGAGTCAAACGGGGTTGCCGAAAGAAAGAATCGCACTCTAACTGATTTGGTTAACGCCATGTTAGACACTGCGGGACTTTCTAAGGAATGGTGGGGTGAGGCTATATTGACCGCGTGTCATGTCCTGAATAGAGTTCCTACAAAGAATAAAGAAGTAACACCATTCGAGGAATGGGAAAATAAGAAGTTGACTCTCTCATACTTGCGCACTGGGATGTTTGGCCAAAGTTAACGTGCAATTGTCAAGAAGCGCAAACTTGAACCAAAACCGTAGATTGTGTATTTCTTGGTTATGCTATGCACAGCGTGGTTATAGGTTCTTAATTATAAAACCGAGTACTGACATGCGTGTTGGTACAATTATAGAGTCCAGAGACGCTACATTTTTGAGAATGAATTTCCTATGAAATGTGATGTACCTAGCTCATCTAGTCAAGAACCTATAATTTCCTTGATTCCTTTGTGCCGATAGAACATGTTGAGGAAACGCCTATGGAAAACCCGAAGAGGATAACAATGAAGTTACTCAAAGAATAAGAGACAGAGGATTGCAAAGTCTTTTGGTGATGATTTCATTGTATATCTCGTGGATGACACTCCAAGAACCATGGAAGAGGCATATTCTTCTCCTGACGCTGACTATTGGAAGGAAGCAGTACGGAGTGAGATGGACTCTATTATGTCTAATGGAACTTGGGAGGTCGTTGACCGTCCTTATGGGTGTAAACTCAGAGGATGTAAATGGATTTTCAAGAAAAGCTTAGGCCTGATGGTACAATTGAAAAGTATAAGGCAAGGCTTGTGGCCAAGGGTTATACCCAGAAAGAAGGCGAGGACTTCTTTGATACTTATTCACCTGTTGCCCGACTGACCACAATTCGAGTACTACTTGCCCTGGCTGCCTCTCATGGTCTTCTCGTTCATCAAATGGACGTTAAGACAGCTTTCCTAAATGGAGAGTTGGAGGAGGAGATCTATATGGATCAGCCAGACGGGTTTGTGGTACAAGGTCAAGAAGGAAAGGTGTGCAAGTTGTTAAAGTCTTTGTATGGCCTAAAGCAAGCACCTAAGCAATGGCATGAGAAGTTCGACAAAACTTTGACATCTGCTGGCTTTGTTGTGAATGAAGCTGACAAATGTGTGTACTATCGCTATGGTGGGGGAGAAGGAGTGATCTTGTGCTTGTATGTTGATGACATACTGATTTTTGGGACCAACCTCAATGTGATTGAGGAGGTCAAGGACTTTCTGTCCAAGAATTTTGAGATGAAAGATTTGGGAGTGGCTGATGTGATTCTTAACATTAAGCTACTGAGAGAATGTGATGGTGGGGTTACACTCGTGCAATCCCACTATGTGGATAAGGTCTTGAGTCGCTTTGGTTATAGTGACTGCAAGCCTGCTTCTACTCCTTATGATCCTAGTGTGTTATTGAGGAAAACCAAGAATGACAAGGGATCAATTGAGATACTCCCGCATCATTGGCTCATTGATGTATTTAGCTAGTGCTACGAGGCCCGACATCTCGCTTGTCGTGAGCAAGCTAAGCCGGTTTGTTTCAAATCCGGGAGATGATCATTGGCGTGCTCTTGAGAGAGTAATGCGCTATCTAAAGGCAACCGTGAGCTATGGAATTCACTATGCTGGGTACCCAAAAGTACTGGAGGGCTACAGTGATTCAAACTGGATCTCTGATGCTGATGAGATAAAAGCCACGAGTGGATATGTGTTCACACTTGGAGGTGGTGTTGTTTCTGAAGTCTTGCAAGCGCACCATCTTAACGAGGTCAACAATGGAAGCGAACTCACAGCGTTAGATACCGCCATCGTTGAGGCCGAGTGGCTTCGTGAACTCCTTATGGATCTGCGGTGGTTGAAAAACCGATACGGCTATCTCGATGAACCGTGATAATCGATCAGTAATTATCAAGGTGAACAGTTCTAAGGACAACATGAAGTCATCTAGGCATGTTAAAAGGCGGTTGAAGATTGTCGAAAGCTGAAAAACTCCGGAGTTATAGCACCGACTATGTCCGACAACTAAGAATCGCGCACCAATTTACAAAGGGTTTATCACGTAATGTGATAGATAGTGCATCGAGTGAGATGGGCTCGAGACCCACATGAGTCATACCACGGTGGTAACTTTGTTCTACGTGATCGGAGATCCCGTGAAGTAGGATGGTGAAACAAGTCGTTGGTTGATCGGGAGAGAGACCTTTACAGGCTCATTTCTTCAATGATGTGCTTCTCTCCTATTCAGTATGGCAGGTTGGTTTTTACCTTAATGTGATCCGAGTGGCTTATTTAGAGCAGAGATGTCGGCCTACAGACATCTAAAAAAGAACACACCTATATGAGTTCGATCGCTGGTCACGATCTATGAGATTTGGGTGATCTCTAGATACTCATGAATAGGCTTGGAGTATGACTTATACGCTCCAACCGAGGGGATGCTTTAGGCACCTAGTACTAGTAAAGGAATTGGGTAAAGCTTGTTCGCACAAACCACAATTCAAGGCATAGTCCATTGTTCGATTGTGGATGAGTGTAACTCCTTTCCTAGGTGGATGTTCAACTTAATACTCCATCGAAACACCGGTATATCAAACAACAAAGAATCGGGAGCATTTCTCGTGTGCCTTGAAATTTGGTGGGGATTGTTGGATTAATTGGGATTGGCCCATTTTAATTTAGCAATTAATCAAATGAAATTCCTAGGCCCACAATTAATGCTAGGTAGAAAATTGTTTAGTCCCATATGGAGAATTGAATGGGAGTTACACCACTTTAAAAGGTGGAACGTGGTAACCCCCTTGTGGAATTGGAGAGAGCCAATACACGCGCTCATTGCTCGCTCGCCTCGCCACGCCACGCCACGCCGCGCGCCACGCCGCGCGCGTGCCGTGCCGTGCGTGTGCGTGTGCGTGTGCGTACGCGTACGCGTACGCGCGCAGTCGTGTCGGGTGCGGGCGCGTTTTTCTTTATCTATTCGAAAATCGTAACGACTCGCAGTAACTAGCATTAACGAGTGGTCGGCGAACGGTGCGATTACAGTGGATTATGACCGCGTTACTTCCGAGGTAATGGCTGCAGTTACTCTGGCCTCTTCGTTTTTGCTGTTACAAAAGACTCTCTACTCCATACGGGAAAAGAAAAGGGAGAACAGTATTCGTGTGGTTCTGTTTTTTGTTGCTGCTCTCTGTCATCTCGGTCCGTAACCTTGCGCGCACAAGTTTCGGGCGAGTAGGCCTCGAACTCCGTCCGCTTGCGCACTGCACGGTAGACGGCGATCAAGTTTTTGGGAAGCGCATTGGCGCGATCGCTCAATCTGTGGTGAATCGCTTTGCGACACTGCACGGCGAACATCTTCCTGCATCACGCCTCGTTCTGCATCACGCCTAGATCGACTACATCGAACAGGCCATCATGTCGACTGATGGTAACGGCGCCTCCGGTGTCACCGACACTGGCCCCGCCCGAGGGTATTACCTTAAAACCTCTCTGATATATTTGTTTCTGTGCGCTATGAATATGTTAATAGGTGCCGCTGTTAGCTTGTTCATTAGCGAATATAAATATATCATTATTGAATCACTCATATCTTTGTATGTCATGTTATATATGCTAAATTTCTGGATTAAAATATGCCGAAAATTGACTAGATTTTCAACACTCCGCAAAACGGTGTTGCTTTGGCAAGTGGTTGAGCTGCTGGCCGGCCATTGCTGCATGCTGGGAGCACAAATTTAGTTGGTTTGACCGGAGAGATTAATTATTGATCGGAGACATACGTGGAGGTGACAACGGAGGAAAATTAAACAAAATCCACCACCAGAAGACTTATTCCATAAATTTACATGTGCGTGTTGAATGTAATTTATACATCCAATGATTTGTACATGCATCTCTACTATATATGAAAAAAAAGAGCCTGTCCTATCTAAAACACCTGACCTGGGTACAGTTTCCACCGTTGGTTCAATTACATATGTATTGTGTGCAGAGAAGAATTGTTATTCACAAACTGCAGATTGTTTCAAGGGATATCATGTTGCCAGAGTGATGAACCATTCTAGCCTTAAATTCTCGATGATAAATCATCACCGATTTTCGCAAATCTTGATTCTGGGATGCAGATTTTGGACAACTAATTTTCACATACACTGAATGCTATTGTCAACTGATTGTCTCCACCAAATGAACAGCTCCTCTATACCCTATTTTTTTCAGAGAACATGCACAAACCCTGATTCGACCATGCCATCATATCCCATAGAATTACCATCTCCATGATGAGGCATTTTCTACTTATTACTCTGTTGCAACCAAAAAAGAAAGGTGACTGCTTGTTCGTTTCAAGTGGCTGTAGCATCCATTTTTGTCAATGGTTGTTTTGTGAGATAATTTCTCCAGTGTTATAAGGGTAAGGCTGGATAAGGCGGTGAAAAATACCAACCTCGGCTAGTGATTTCCTAGATAATAATGCCAATACTGAACGCTTGCTAGTAAGATATGGCAACATCGTTTCAACCAACCAGGTCTGCTCAAATTCAATATAACATTAAGGGGTAGCTGTAAAACCAGCGTTGTCTCAGAACAGCTGCAATAAAACCCTAACCCTTAAGATTTTTTTCAAGACAAAGCTTAGATAAAGTTCTTCGTGCGACTACATTTGATCATATTGATTGCAGACATAAAACACCATTTCTTCTGCTTAAGATGCAGCCTTTTGTTTCTTTGGCATCCTGTAACCACCAACAACGCAGGCATGGTCACGCTCAAAGGGCTCCAGAGTCACCTGCTCTGACGGCTTGAACTGATCAGCCTTCAGCTTCTCCACTTCACTAGCAAACACAGCCTCAGGAGCCATGGTAGAGTCGATACAATTCGCCTGATCAAAGAAAGGAACTGTCAGACCAATGCCAACTACAAATTTTCCAAGGCATCTGCTTTAGCATAATGCACAATGATAACTCTTGAACCAGAAACTGAAAAGTACCTTGATTGAAATGACAAAATGACCACCATTCTTCAAGAAGTATGAAGCATTGAGGGCTAATATCCTAGCCTGCGGGATAGAAGGTCCAATGACTAGGTTTAAATACACAGTTTTCACAAAGGGACCAATGCAAGGATCAAATCGGATATTATCCTGTACTAGTATTTAAGAAGTCACATTTGGCAACAGCAAATTGATACAACTTGAAGAATTATATCCCATGTTCACATCATTGGCCTAAAAAAAGGATGCATCCGTTTTAACTGAAGTTGGGTCTGAGAAACTGGTAGAATTTTGCTAGCACATAAAGCAAGTAATTCTTCATTTAGCAGAATTATGAATTTATTAAACAGACGAAAATTTATAGACGTAAGTACCTCACTCATAACAAGTGAGGTGTTATTCAAAATTCTAGTAGTAGGTACAACTTCAGCATTTGCAATAGATTTTTATGTACCAGATCCGCAGCAAATTGAAACCAGCAAATTAAAATACAACTACAAGATTCAGCATCATGTTCATGTAAATATTTCCATAAAAGAGAAAAGAACCCAGAGAATGCCTCTACAAAGAACTGTTGATGTGAAAAGCGTAAAAATGCTTCAAATAGAGAATAGCATAATTGTTAGTATTTCTGAAGCACGATCGTGTCTTTTGTACTGTATCAGTGCCCGACACGGATACGCCACCGACATGTATCGGCCGATTTTAAAACGAATTTTAAGTTTAAAAATTCCAGACACGTGTTGGACATGGTTGACTGCGAGTCCGACATGGCCCAGCCCACCATGCGAGCGGAACCCTTACTGCGTACATGAACCGTTGTTCCTCCCGTGCCACTCCACACCCCCGCTGTCTCCTCCCCTCCCCTTCCTCGCCTCCCACGCTGCGCGCATTCAGCATTTCTTGATGTTACTTTCTTCATGTATGCATCAATTCATACCATACGTAGCTGGTGCAGCATTTGTCCCACCAAGTTCCATGGATTTGTTCATATCTTGTTTGTGAGGATTGTTGGTGCATTCCCTGATCTATTGTTTCTGTTCTTGTGATACAATATAATTGCCACTAGTCGAAGTAAGGCTACAACTTCCTACTAGTCGAAGTAATTCAGCAGAACAAACAAGATTAGTTCTTCAAAACTAAGGTTGTGTGGCAAGGCTGGCTGGATATTTGCCATCAACCAATGCACACATTAACCTTCCAAATTGAAGTTTACACAAGGCATAAAGGGAATAAACAGGCAGAAGCAGGCAAATTATTGCTTGTAACTGAAATGGGAAGCAAATTGTTGACCATCCAATGCACCATGCTGACGATGGAAGAATCCAAGTATGGTCATAATCAAGAATATAAAATTTAGCAAGACAAATAGCAAAGAAAAGAACGGAAAAGGAATTGGCACTGGGCATAAGTGTATCAGAAACTCGAATTGGCATCATCCATTTTGATGTCCTGAAGGGGAATCCGAGTATGCTCATCACATAAAGTTGTGAAAGTATTGCAAACAGATAAACACTGACCATCAATTGTATACTACAATAATCAGAGCTCAACCATAAGCAAGGCATTAGGTGAAGAGATGTTCTGTAAAATTTATGTGAGATAGGTATACCTGGTCAGGCTGTGCAACATCAGAGAAGATAACATCAACCATGCCGACCAACATCCTGTACCTTGCTGGGTGCCTAGCATCCTCAATGATGGGAATCACATTGGTCCTCTTCTTGGCCATATTGACGAGATCCCTGCCACTCCTGTGCGAGAACTCAACAGCATACACCAACCCAGCCTGCAAAGTGGCTCAATTCGTTAAGACAACACACCAAATCAAGGTCATTGATAAATAAAATGAATGTAGTAAAAAAGATCTCACCGGTCCAACAATATCGGACACATGAGACACTGTTGTTCCTGAGGCGGCACCAAGATACAGCACACGAGTACCAGGAGCCTAAATAACAACACAAACGTCAACAATAACCAGGTAGCTATTTTACACTACAGCCTTGAACTAACAAGGTTTTCAAACACTTTAAATTACAAGCTAACGCACAATCGGATGTAGTAATAAACTTACAATCCAGATGTTGTCAACACCACCAAGCACGGCAGCAGCCAGCTTAGATCGGAAGGGGTTCCACACCCTGTATTCTACCTTGGTTCCATCCTCGTTCTGCAATAGCATAAACAACAGAAATGAAGATACTTTGACATGTACAAGAAACACAAGAAAGCAGCAAAATCAAACAGCAGAAGTTGAAATTTTACAGGTTGATATAAGCTAAATCAAACTAAAATGCCTTTCTTATATATCCTACACACCAGGAGAAGCAAAACGATGCGTATAAAAATGAATCTTTTGTTGGGGTCTGCACGGACCTGGACGGAGATGCGCTTCTCGCCGTAGACGGACTCTCCAGGGACCATGTTCTTGGTGCAGAGCGCGTCCTCCTTGGACTTGGCGATGAAGACGCCGTCGTGCTTGTGCGGCACCACGACCACCTTGCTCCCGCCTTTCATGCCACCCCTGCCTCCCCTCCCCCCACGGCCGCCGCCCCTCTGCGCCCTGCCTCCCCTCCCACCCCTGCCTCCACCATCTCCTCTCCCGAATCCCCTCCCGCCGCCGCCGCGACCTCCGCCATCGCTTCTCCCACCCCTGCCGCTGCGTCCTGCGGGAAGCAAAACATCAGCAGGTAAGATTGAATCGAGGACAAGAATAAATCGAATAGGGCTAGGGTTTCGGCTGCTAGCCTCGTGGTGGCCTCATGGTGTGGACTCGACGAGAGTGCTTGTGGCCGCCGCCGCCGCCGACGCCGCAGGAGAGGGTTTAGGGTTGTGGCGGGTGTTAGGCGCGTGTGAGGGGCGGCCAAAATTTATAAAGTAGTGTGCTTTGATCAGGGCCGTCAGTTAGACAGATGGTGAGGTGGACGGTGAGATCGGACAGATTTTGGTGATGGCGCAGGCCGGGCTGGCCCTACCGGTCAGTGAAACAGGGATGGAAGGAGAGAGGACGACATGTGGGTTCAAGGACCCCTGTCAGGTTTAGGAAAGCGACTGCTAGGGGGCTTAAAACGAGACAGATTTAAGCGAGTCTGAGTTAGAATGTGAGCTTAAAACTCAACTCAACAAGCTCGATAACAGTTAAAATAATTTAATATGTATTAATTTTCAATAATAGAAAAACTCGATCTCGAGTAAACTCGATAACAGTAAAAAATAATTCAATATATACTAAATTTTAACAATAGAAAAGCTCGAGTAAGATCGGTACGAGTTAGTATTTATGTGGGTTGTAAAAAAAGCTCTAGTCTCACGAGTTATTCGAGCTCGGCTCGTTGAAGCTCGCGAGCTCAGAATCAAGCTCAAACTTGGCTCGTTTGGAGCTCAAACCAAACTCGAATCGAGCCGAGAGCGAGTCGAGCTTGAACAGCTTGCTAGTCTCTGAGCTTGTTTACAGTCCTAGCAACAGTGGGCAACAATACGTTTTCGTCGTTAGGAAGCGGAAATATTGGAAGGACATAGGTACAAAACGAATGGAACAAAATCTTAGAAATTATGGCATTAACTAGAGAAAAGAACAAAAATCTTATTCGTCAACTAAGGCCCTGTTTGGATCCCTCCATCTAAAGTTTAGTCACTAAAGTTTAGATCTAAAGTCTCCAAACAGGTGGTCTAAAGTTAGATCTAAACTTTAGCTAACTCCTAAAAAACACTTTAGACCATTAGACCATAAAACTGAGCTAAAGTGGTCTAAAGTTACGGTTAATCCCGGCTCCCGCACGCAAAAGTCCTTTCTGCCCCCGTGAAATATCTACTCCCGGGCTCCTAGCTCCCGCACGAAAAAATTTCCCCAGCGGCGGCAATTTCCCCGCCAGGACTCCAGACGCCCCCGCCGCGAGCCAGCCACCCCACCGCCGACGGCCGACCGCGCCGCCGCCGCCGCGAGCCGCCCACCCCACCGCCGCCGGCCGCCGCGCGCCGCCCGCCGCGACCAGCCTCCCCGGCCGCCGGCCTTCGCCGCCGCCGCCGCGCGACCAGCCACCCCACCGCCGCCGGCCCGCACCGCCAAGTCGCGGCAATCGACATGGCGGTGGCGAGGATCATAACATGAATACCTTCCGTGATAACATCGCTAACGCGTTGTTTGCTAGGCGAGAGTGATGTACATAATGTTGTTATGCGCTGTCATTTTCTAAGAATGTACGTGAAAATTGCTGGCATGTGACGTTTATTAAAAAAAATCATCTGCTTCAATTGTTGTAACATTGTATTAGCTTTGACGTGAGGTATTTGAACTCCAGAGCATTTGCTTTGCTTCAAGTGTTGTAACATCGTATTTGGTCTCTTTCTTTGGTTGCAAAAATAAGTGCCCCAGTACAACCAAACATTTTTAGATTTACGTAACTATATCAAAACTATACCTATTATGTCATTAAGAAAACCTAAATGAAGCTTTCACGTGTGTTCGCTCTATAATCCTATAAATTCATACGTTAATCAAAGAAAAGCGAACAGGATAATTAGTAACGTTAATCTCTATACTGTTTGAATTCGCTTTTCTTTGATTAGCGCGTGAACAATAACTGCACACAAGAGGTTAAGAAAAGGAGATCGCAAGTTGCTGTGACGGCGAGAGGGTAATGGAGGGGCCGAGTCAGCTGGTTCACACGACTCGCGTCACGAGAAAAATTTTCTTTTTCAGCTAGAGCACATATGATAATTAGTAACGGATTAGTTCAACTGCTCAAAATTCCAAGGGTACAAAAGTCCATTTATTGAACCATAACTAAACTTTAGTCTAAAATCCAAACAGTCCTGTGGTCTAAAGTTTAGTGGCTAAAGTTTAGTTGACTAAAGTTTAGTCCTCAACTTTAGCCAATTAAACTTTAGACCTGAGAATCCAAACAGGGCCTAAGTGGACCATTTGATTATAATGACTAGAATTACGCCATATCCAAAACGGCTTTTAACTTCTATCTTTCAGAAGCCGAAAGTTGTTTTGAGTATGTTAACTTCTACACGCAATTTTTTTCCTTTTTCTTTTTTCTTTATTTTCTTTTAATTAAATGTGCCAGCTAAAAACTAACGACCACTAAGGCCCCGTTTGGCATAGCTCAGCTTCACTAGTGAAAGCTGTTTTTTTTGTTTCAGCTTCACGAGCAGCTTCACCGATGAAGCTAAATTTGTTTTGGAAAACTGTTTGGCAAAACAGCTTCACCAACAGCTTCATGCATGGCTGAGAAAGGGCAATTGTCCAAGATGCCCATATCTATTTGACTTGTTATAACATTTGGAGTTGTATGTTTGTATATGGTCATATGAATTAAAAAAATAATATATTTGAATGAGTATGAATTAAAACATTAAAATTAAAAATTAAAATCATTAGGAAAAATTAAAATTAAAATAATAAAAATTTTGGTGAACGGGATGGACTAGTGGCAAATGTGTGTAATTTTGGTGAACCAGAGGGGCAGTGGTTCCTAGGACTGCGGGCCTGAGGGAGAGAGTTGTGAAAAGCTACTTTTTTCAGCTTCACCTCTCCCCATTCCTTTGTGAGAGCACAAAAAAAGGAGCTTCATCCATGAAGCTGTTTGCAAAAAGGGTGTTTATAAAAAAGACTCACAACACTCATGAAGTTGTTGGTGAAGCTGTGCCAAACAGGACCTAAATACCTATTTCAGCCAAAAACTGTTTTGAAGAGAACCTGTACCTAACCATAGGTACAACACAAACTGACATTTGGTGTCTACATGTTTCTTTTTCACAAAACCATGAAGATCATAACCAAGAATTAATTGTGTTGAGAATAATATATAGAACTCATAAAAAATTCTCAGATACTGTTTCGATATTTTTTTTCAACTATTTTTTATGCATATGATTGATTTATTTGACGAAATTACCATGAACTTTCTGTGACAACTGGCATGCCAAAGGGTATAGTTGATCATAAGCTCAATTGTCACTTGTCAGTGATATATTGTTAGCATAGTTCCACAAGAAAATCGTTTTGGGTAGCACTTCTACGTAGTAGTTTGCGTAATGTTTAGTGGGCATGTTTGTTTTGCCCTTTATAACACACGGTACATATGTCATATGTGACAAAATATGAACGAATTAACAGTGCAGGTCTTCGTATGATTTATGAAGAAAAGTTGGGGAAAATATATTGACATTCTTAATCTGAGAAAGCAACATACACATAGCAGTACATTGACCGCACAATATCATTGTAGTTTGATTACAAAAAGCATGAAAAGTGTATGGCGTCCCCCTTCAGGCCCTCCTCCAATCGGTTGTAGCTTCTAGCTTCTGGCTATGACTGTTAGCTTTTAACAATACAAAGAAATAAGAGGAAAAAACAAAAAGCAAAAAAGTCAAACAAAAACCAAAAATTCAAAAAAAAAAGCCAAAATTAAGAAATCGGTATGTTCTAAATGACTTTTGACTTCTAGAAACCAGAATGCGAAGTCTGTTGGAACGGCCACTCAATGTGTTAGACTGTCGTGATAACCTTGCGATGTTAAAACAGCTACATGATCCAATTGAATTCCATTCCCCAACCACCTAACCGTTTTCAGGATCGAGTGGCTAGGGTAGCAAAAGGAGGGCAAAAATGCGCCTAGTTCCCCTACAAAGTTGGTCCAGCTCCATGGCCTAACCGACCAAATCAATCTGCACATGTAGTATGTGTTGAGTGTGTGCATATGTCTTATACTCTCTAAAGAACAATATATAGAAGACTGCGGAGGGTGGAGAATTGGATGCCATAGTCACCGCATCATGCACCCGTACTGAGTTCAGGTGTTTCGAATCCACCGATCCTTAGTTCAATCCTTGAATCGAATGGAGTATTTCCTATTTATCCCCTCGAGTTAGATCCTGAGAAGGGAGAGGCATGTGCTAGTGATCGCACCTACATGTATGTGAGTTGAGTCGTACATATAGAGTGTGTACACAAGTGCGTGTGTGCGTTCACCATTATACTCTTGAAAACAAAAGACAAAGAAGAGAATTTTGGACACTATTGGACACCTGTGCATCAAGAATTCCGTTTTTGGCCCCCCTGTGCAAAAAAATTCCAAAACTGGACCCCTCTCCACCGCGGGATCGCCACACGCCGCCACCTGTCCCGGCGTGCGGTGCGTACCCGCACGATCGATCGTTCACCGGTTGTGCGGTACCAGACCGCACGACCCGCCTGCTCCGTCGCCGACCGCGCAATTCATCCGCCGAGCGCGCGATTCTCACCCCCACCGCGCGTCTGCCCGCCCGAGCGCACGATGCCGTTCCCCGAGCGCGCGTTTGTCCTCCCGACCGCACGAATCAAAGCCGGGGCCGCACGTCTCGTCAGCAGCGCCAAAAGCAGAGGAATGCATCACGAGCTGCTCTTTTTCACCAGACGTGGACACGCGTCTGTAGGAGCTTTGCATGGCCCCTCTTCGTATTCTCATTCAGCAGCCTTAAAGAGGTTGAATAGCAGCGCAAAGAAACTCATTTGCAGTTCGCGGTGGAGTTGAAGTGAAGACAGAGCGAGAGAGTGAGTGAAGAGAGGAAAAAAAGAGAGTGGAAACTCAGGATTTTGAGTTGGTTTTGTTTGGAATCAACGGATTTTGCAAATACAAAAGTTGTAGATCGTCTCGCGAGCTTCAAGAAGAGGTAATTTTGCCCCGTGCAAGTAATTTTCTCACAATGTCATTAGCCCGTAATTAGCAAAACCGTATCATTAATGTTGTTATAAGCCAATCTTTGATACGGTGTGTATGTGTACGTAAACATGATGTCGTATTTTTTGTTGTAGTGTAAATAATGTCGTATTTTTTTGTTGAAGTTACGTATTGTAATGTAGTGAGGTTTTGTTGAACATTTGTGCTTACATATGTAGTTGGTGAAGAAGTAAATATTTATGTTGGAGCATTTGTAGGTGATAGCAATGAAGAGCTAGATTATAAACAATTTGTATAATTAGTAGGCTTAGTGAATGACCGTAGTATGAAGGTATAGTAAAATCAAATTACCTGGAAATTAGTACGAAGGTACTGTAAAATGAAATAAAGTTAGGACATGAAATTACAAAGTAGAATTTTTTGATTTATGTATAATTTCGGAAGTGAAAGCCGCATTAAGTGAAATATAGAAAAGAATGGAAGAAAACTATGTAATGGGAATTTGGCATTAATCGATTTATAAGAAAAATAGTTAGAAATAAACTTTAGATTTACACATACAAAACATATACTAGTAATGTTAGGTACTAAAATGGGTAGGTACTGTTAATGTAATGGGAAATTAAATTTGGCATGTTGTGTACTAAAATGGTTGATTATGCACTTATGTTAGGTACGCAATGGCTGGCATTGAACAATTGTTCGTGTTTTATGGGAGTGGTCTCGTACGTGATGGGCCGTATGGGGCGGACCTGTCAAATTGCGAGCGGACCGTGATCCGGGCACCCGGTCTAAGCGCCATGAGCTTGTCTGAGCTACGGAGGTGTGTCCGTTCGGCGTTCGATCGACAGACCGCAAGGAAAAAGTTACGGATCGAGGCAGTCTATGCCACAATGGTGAATGATGAAAGGCAGAGCATATGACAACTTCTGAAGGTGACCAATGACGCGTCATGGGTGAACTACATGGAGGTCGTGTGCAACCCTGATGCTGCGATATATGGGAGGCCAATGGTGTATGTCGAGTTCGTGGAAAGGGCAGAATCATCAGCCATGGTTGGTTTAGATGCCGCTGGTGGAGATGTAGTGGCCGGCGGTCATGAAGACGCTTCTGCAGGAGAACATGTGGGCGAGGAAGTGGGTGATGAAGACGACAGGAGGCGTGCGGAGAATTTCCAGCCCAACGAAGGTGTGGACGAGAGGTGGTGGGCCGCCCGTATTGACTGTCATGAGTATCTGGGGGACCAGGTGGAAGAAGAGGGCAGCGAGGAGGAGGAGGAGGTGGAAACAGACAGCTCTGGAGAGGATGAGGATGGCGAAGGTGCAACTGGAGGGGTGGTAGGCCGTGTTGTGACGACGGAAGGTGCGTACGTGTCGTCCAGACTGGACGACATCGCAGCGGCAGCCCTAGTTCTGCCACAGGGGGAGGAGGGAGAATGGGGGTTCAGCGAGGGTGCACTCTTTTTGGGACAGTGCTTTCGTAATAAGAGTGCTGTCCAGCAGGCTACTGCTAGACATGCCGTCAACATAAGCCGGACGTATCGGGTCCACAAGTCAAAGCCGGACATGTACGTCGTGAAGTGTGTCGACGGGTCCTGTGGTGGCAAAGTTCGTGCACAACGGTACAAGGGCGTTGGCACGGAGTTCCGGATAACGGTGCTCCAAGATCACAGTTGCGAGCTTGCGGGCCCAGTACATAGACACCGCAACATGACATCATCGTATCTTGCGGAGGTGGTCGCGCACCTTGTCCAGGCGGATGTGTTAATTACGCCGAAGGTTCTAATGGCAGAAGTAGCGAACACGGCGGGCTACGAAGTGAGCTACAATAAGGTTTGGCGGGCGAAGTGAAAGGTGCTGCAACAAATGTATGGGATGTACGAGGAGGCGTACGACCTGGTCCCAAGAATGCTGCATCAAATTTCACAATCAAACCCAGGCACGTACATAAATAGGCAGCAAAGGGCTCATCCTACGGAGGGCCCGAACTGTTTCATTCTTGACAGGGTGTTCTGGGCCTTCCATCAGGCGATACAAGGGTTCAGGTGGTGCTGTCCAGTGCTAACCGTAGATGGGACGTTCCTATCCGGCAAGTACAAGGGTACTATTCGACCGATTGCAAATGATGCAAATGACCGCATTCTCGATGGCATTTGCAATTGTGGAGAACGAGAATACGAGATAGTGGGTCGTGGTTCCTTTGCAATTTGAAGCATGTCGTAGTGCAAGAACGCCTCAAGTGTGCCTTATCTCCGACCGCAATGCAGGCTTGCCGTCTGCGTTGCGACGTTGCGAATCGGGACGCAGCCCCTTCCAAAGGATCGATGTGAAGAACCGCTGGTGCATGAGGCATATTGCGCGAACTTCCACGAAGGTTCCGTAGCAAGGACCTAATGAAGATGTTCAAGAAGTTATGCATGCGAAACCAAACGCGAAAGTTCGACACCTTGCGAGGCGGCTCGATCAGAGGCTACGAAGCATGTGCATACGAAGCAAGGGCCGTGGAGGGGGATCCACAAGAGTCTGAGCATTCTCACAATGGGTTCGTGCCAATGCACCGACTTGAAATGTGGTCTTTGTTGCACGACACCGAGGGGCAAGGTATGGGATCATGACAACCAACATGTCCGAGGTTTACAATGGTGTCTTGAAGGGCGCCGATCCCCGCCGATCACGGCAATCGTGGTCGAGACTTGGAACCGCATCGTCGGTACTTTGTGAATAGAGCCATGATGGCGCGAAGCACCTTGAGGAAAACAAGCAATACTCGAGGTTATGCAGCCTTCATGGACAGGAAGATGGAGAAGGCTCAATGCCACATTGCTCACCCATTGATGGCTTAAGGAGGAAGTTTGAGGTCCGCCTAAGGCGTATACGTCATGGGTCACAGAGGGGAGCGCAAGGTGTATGCACGATTGGTGATGAAGCATCTTGCACCGCAACAAGCCCGGCTTCGCACAAGCCATGCTCCCATTTGTACGCGCTGCCGCACAGTATGGAACCAAAGTCCGACACAAGACATCTCCAAGTACTACGACATGCAAGACTTGTATGCAACCCGGAGTGCAGAGTTCCATTCCTACGGGTAGACATGCACTATAGGGAATTATGGCCGGGGGAGATAAAGTGGGTGCCCAACGATGCACTGAAGCATGTCGGTCGTGGAAGACGACAAAGCCGTCGCATCCGCAACGACATGGATGGGAGCCGAGGGATCGTGTTCGGCGCCCGAAGTGTAGGCTATGCAAGACGATTGGCCACTCCTCGCCGGCCCAAACAGCCGTCATCAAGCAACGCTCCGTAGTACTAGCACTACAATCCATATGTAATGTATTACTCAGGAGGTGTACGCTGAATTGTTGGCTAGATGTAGCTATGTGTTGCACATTACCATGTTTTGTATGTGTTCGCACATTCTATATGTTTCCTTGTCGTGTGGGTCATATTCGTGTGCACATTTTATGTATGTTTTGGTACATTCCGTACGTTTCCCTGTCGTTACATTTGTTGTTAATTATGTTGTTATTTGTTGCACATTTTGTTATAATGTACACTAACTTGTTATCCTTATTTGGCAGGACATGGCGTTCGAGCTGCTAGACCCCCGTTGGGACGAGCACCACCGATGCCATGTGTGGTTGTCTGGAGACGCACACGGGCCTCCTTGCTTCGTCCTTAGGGGCCCCGAGAGAACTGGTGTCTCGACCAGCGGTACATCCCACTACTGCGGTGTCAGACCCAGATTTTACAATCCGGAATCTACTGTGTTTAATTGCACTATTCCCTGGATCAGTAGATAGTGCACACAGTTACAGTGCTGAATATCAAAGTACATATCATGCGGAAACGTAATTAAAATAATAAACTTACACATGGGCCGATTAGGCCGAAATCAATAAATTGCAGCAGCGGAAGAACGAAGCACACAGGTGGGACCTTCAGGACATGCCCACAGGCAGCCAACTGGAGGTTCGCGACCTAGCCCTTGACATCTTCATCTTCTTCGTCATCGTGATCCAAAAGTATTGTTGAAGCGCAGTGATCTGATTCCCGCTTCTGAATTTGTCGCAAAAGCGAGCATGAGCACTCCGACCCGTGCTCGCGAGCCAATACACGAATGCAAATAAATAGTATGCATGGCATAACAAAGGAAGGCTCGGGTTATTTTATTTGCCAAAAATTGCTTTTAGCGGCATTATTATTCTTAATTAATCAAAGTTTCAGATACTACCTAACTTCATACTACAATTACCAAAATCGACTTAATCCACCGATCATACTTTGTACTTTGATTTATTAATGATCCAATCATGTCATTACTTATTCATCAGCCCCTTACCCCTGAACTCTAATGATTCTCTAACATAATTACTTTCAAATCCACCGATATCATTTGTATTCAATCCTTTTTGTCATTGATTTCAACCCATAATCCAATAATCCATCTCCTTTTTCCATTATCTATTCTTAGCTAATCCTCAAATATACCTCCACCAAAAATTCAATTTACCAAGATTATAATCCACTAATGACTCCTCTAATCTCCTCAGAAATTTAATCCGTTCCTCTAGTAATTGATCAACTCCTATTAATTCCCTATATTAACAACATCTTCCAAGGATTAACAATCACTATTATATATCCACCAAGAATATCATTAATCAAGAATTATAATCCAATACTTGTAATATTCCACCAAATCCTCGAAAATTCATTTGATTCATCTAGTAACTGAATCTATTAATTCTAATATTGACATCTCCCAAGAATTTATTTCTCAGTGTCATGATCCAATATTTATCTGTGCAATTCCTACATCTCCAAAAATCATTTAAATCATCTATCTAGCCTATCGTTCAGCTAGACTTCACCAACTTATTTTTCCCAGAACCCACACTATCATTTCCTATTCAAGACCGATATGGATCTACTAATGTACTCTACAAACGTTCTTCTCTTTTACTCGCGACCCTGTTTATTCCACCCATATTTTATGTTATAGGAATAGGAATGCCACTATTTGAAATATAATACATAAAATTTCCTAAGACCTAGCAGTTTTGAACAAAAAGCATAATGTTCAAGGGATATTAACATGATTCTCCACACATAAAGCATTACCTCATATGCACACTATTACCATGGCATCACACCATCTTTCAAATATTATAGCCGCTTAACTTACCACTGGGACGACACCCAGGACAATTCCAAATCAGGGCAGTCCTTCGCCCTTCCACTTTTCCATTCCCATTTCATAAAGCATTTCAAAATAGAACTATATCCAGTTAAGTTCCCATGTCTGCCCTTGACCGTGGGCACGCTATTCGAATAGTTTTGACTCTGCAGAGTTTGTACACTTTCACCACAAGAGACAATCAACTCGTTGCCGCACGATTCCTTAGTCGTGTGGTTGAGCGCACCATCACAAGAACTGCTCAAAGTACCTCGCCTTCCATCATTTCACCCTATGGGTCGCTCCCACTTGCGATGGGTCCCATACGTTGTGCGGGATGTTCTCCTTCGAACGCCTAGCACCGGCTCCCCACCCCGCTAGCCCGCCACAAGAGAACTTCACCCCACCGGTGTCCCATTCAAGCCGTCACACGCATCGCCGCTTGCACATCCTCACACCGCCTCCCGGAAGGATGACTTTCGTGGTCTGTAATTTACTAAGCCAAGTTGTAATTTATGACTTGTGGTTGTACTGCTTTTACACGGGTTGACATGACAAGATTCAGTCCTTAGTGGTATCTCGGCGGTCTACCACTAACCCACACTCGCACACACTGCACCACACCCCCGAACCATCCGCCCAGATATTTAAGCATGTTGGGGGTTTTTGGAGACATAAAATAATCATATTCAACATTTATCAGTCATTTCCACCATGACTGCCCAAACCAGTTTCTCATGAATAAAAGTGATGCTTGGGACAATTTCTTGCCCCGAGTTCCTAATCAATGCTAAGCACGGCATACGGTTACGGACTTATTTTCGAAATGTTACTAATATATTTTTGCTAGGGCGACAAGGTTCACACATTCAAATACTCAAAGGAGGGGGTAATACTATTCAAGGTAAACAATGGCATATAACTAGAATATCAAATTTAGCATGTATTTGTATAAAAATAACAGCAATGCAATTTGTTAATTTAAAACAAAGTAATTTGCAGAAATGTAGGTTCAACATGATCAAAGTATTGACTCGCCTGGGTTACAGTGATCGGGTCCTTGATTATCCGGGTCTTCTAGTGCTGCAGCCTCGATCTCTTCCTCTTGAGTCTCGTAAGCTATTTTAGCGTGCGCCCAAAATTCGTACAAAAAGAAAAGTGGCGAATCAAACCAAATAACACCAAAAATCCAAATGAACTCTAAAAATTATGATTTCAGTTCCATTGGACAGATCTTGAATTTATATAAATTTAGAAATTTGTCTCACTCAATTTGGAGTTAAAATGAATAAGTTATGATTATTTGAAGTTCTCAATTTGAATTAATTCTGGAAAATATGAAATTTCTGACAGTGGGGTCCACTGGTATTTTCAGATTTATTTTAAACTTCCCTTTTTATTTACGTTCTGTGCTATTGACATGTGGGTCCGCATCGCTCATGGGGTCCACCTGTCAAGATGGTCAGTGCGATGTGCCACCGACTGGGGGGGCCCACGGCCGCGACTGTCTGCAGTGATTGACATGTGGGGCCCACCTGTCAGTCGGGGAAAATAAAAGAATTGCTCGACCGCGCGCGCGGAGTCGGACTCGAATGCGCGACGCGAGAGCAGAGAGGGAGAAGAGACCAACGCTGGTAACCAAGTGGGCGGGGAGGCTTTGCCTACCCCATAAGGGTGGCTTACCGTTTTGAGGTAGCTCTCGGAGGCGGTCGACAGAGGAGGAAGAAGGCGACGGCGCCGGCGGCGAGCGGTGGCCGGAGAGGTTCGGGTCGTGCGTGGAATATAATCCCCGAGCGACGGGGAGTCTTCTGGTGCCGACGGCCGGGGTCGACGGTGGCCGGAGAAGGCTGGCGGCGAGCGACGGCGGAAGCTCGGGCGGGGCTCCGGCGATGGCGAGCTACGGGCTTCGGGAGGTGCGGGGAAGAAGAGGGTCAGCTTCGACTCACTCCCGCGAAGCTCCAGGAGATTGAACCAGCTTCGGAGGCGGCCGGAATCGGCGAGGAAGGTGGCGCCGGAGCTCGGGAAGAAGGAGAGGCCGACGGTGATTGGGGGGTTTTCAGGTCAATTGCTTATAGGGGAGGGAAGAGGAGGGTAATGCGGCGTGTTTGAAGCTCGCAAACGCGGCTTTTATAGCCGGAAGGGGCGTACGGCGAGGGCAGCACCTGGCGCTCCGCCCTGTTCACGCGGGGAAGGGGAGAAGAACGGGATCTTCTCCGGGATTGCGCGGAAGAGAGAGAGCAAGTGGTGCACCGAACTCGCCGGGGAGAGAGAGAGGAGATCACCGCGGCGCGAGGGAGAGCGAAGCGCGAGGCGCGCCGCGTGGAGAAGAAGGCGGGAAGAAGAAAGAGACGCGCAGCGGCGGGCCACCGCCAGGAAAGAAGCGCGGGAGGCGGCCACCGCGCAGCGGAGGAGGGCGCGAGGGAGCGGGTCCGCCGCCAGCGAGCGCGGCGCGCGGCGCCGGCGCTGCGCGCTGGTCACAGGTCGCTGGCCCACGCGGGCGTCTTTGGCAGCGCTTGAGAGAGAGGTCGGGTCGGGTGATGGCGGCCTACGACGCTTTTTTTTCTTTTGTATTTCCTTGATTTTCCTTTTTGGGTATTTAGGTGTGTGTAAATAGGTATATATGTATATATATATTTTCACTTCTCTTCTTCCTGAAATTTTATATCTCTCCTTTGCTAATATTTGTTACATAAAGATTATTTTCTTATTATATTTAATTGTATGCATATATATATACATACATATGTATATGCTTGTAGATATTTATTATTTTTACCTTTATTTTACTTTTTAATTATTTTGGGTCATCTTTTCAGATTCTTTATTTGGTGCTCATTATTTTACGTGTTGATTTCTTTCCTCTTTTTATATTTAAAGTTCCTTCATATTTGCAAAAAGGTCCACAAACTCCAAATTCAAATAGAAAACAAATAAAATAATCCAAAAACTTCATAATTTAATATTTACATTTTTCAGGATGTTACAAATCTACCCCCTTAAAAGAATCTCAATTCCTAGATTTCTGAGAGCGAAAGAATGGAGATGAGTTATATTGGCTAGCAATAGGTTTTGGGGTGTTGCTCGACGTATAGTTCCTTAGCTTCACAGAGATGGAAATCTGCACAATAGGGGTTAGAACTTGAAGCGACAAAAGGGAAGAGGGAAGCCTTGCTCTTTGATGTTGTTGTCTTCATGTCGCCTTGGAATGGAGTAGTTGCATTGCCTATTGGATACATGGTTGTAGAATTTCCTTACCAGTAGGTGGGTAGCAATGGTCGATGCCCTAGGGTAGAAGGCCTTAGGAATGCAGAGGTGACGATGAACCTTCGTATGGTGGTCTTTTGTCCTTATTAATATAATGCTCCCGGTCCCGCGAGTCCCCTTATACTGGTTTGATCTGGCCTCGAGTCTAGGTGTCGCACCTCCAACACATACATCATGGTAGTTCTTCGGCTTTTTGTCTCCGGTGCTACCCCTTAAAATGGGTATCACCACCATTATTTATCTCTTCTAACCTGCATGATGGGTCTTGTGGCGATGTGGATACTCATCCGTGGTACTTCAGTTGCTTGGTCAGCAATAGGTTTTAGAAGCAATCTTCAGGTTGGTGGTCTTGTCTTTTCTCTTTACGTTGTCGACGCACTCCTTATCGTTGTGTTGAGGTGGTGATTTGATTTATGGGTCCTCCGGGTGGGTAAGGAAAGAGTGTTGGTAGGGCAGAGTCTTAAGCCTTGGTCCTTGGCGATCCATCACTTTGTTTCAGCAGATCTGGCTAGGATGGTAGCAAATGGGGCGAGAGGGAATAGCATGAGGTAAGGATTGAGTCGTGGGGATAAGGTAATCCAAACCCATCCTAAATTTTAAAAGAGCACACCCGAGAAGCTGGGGTGGCACACAAATCTTGCAAGTTCTTTTAAAACAATCTTTTCCTGTGACCGCGAAATAGGGCGCCCGAGGACAAGAAGGCAGTGCACAGGGTCAAACAAAATCTTGTAACAATACATCGTCTACTTGGGGAGCACACATAAGACGGTACAGGGTTTGTCTGCATAGTCCGTTTAGAACGAGACCACCTTATCTTCGTGACCATCTTCGACGTACCTAACCTTACATTTTTGGGACAAGGATACGGGAAGAAGAACAAAATTTTCCTTTTGGAATAATAGACAGAGGAGGGAAGATTTGGGGTAATTTGATTGGTATCAGCACTCACTTTTATATTATCATTTTGAATTCGGGGTAAGAGAGCCTCAGAAGTATAAATGGTCGTAAAAGATATAGATGAGGGGATTATCTAAGAGAGTTGAGATTGAGCAATACCACTTAGTTTTGTGAAAATAGATATCGAGAAAATAATTCTAGTTATGGACTATCGACCGTGCTAACTAGGTCACGACTGCAATCGATATGCTCGATACCATGCTCGCTGACCAGCATTTTACAATCCGAATCTATCAGGTTTAATTGCACTATTCCTGGATCGAGAGATAGTGCACACGATTCTGATTCGAATATCAAAGTACATATCATGCGGAAACGTAATTAAAATAATAAACTTACACATGGGCCGATTAGGCCGAAATCAATAAATTGCAGCAGCGGAAGAACGAAGCACACAGGTGGGACCTTCAGGACATGCCCACAGGCAGCCAACTGGAGGTTCGCGACCTAGCCCTTGACATCTTCATCTTCTTCGTCATCCGAAATCGGCGAGGAAGGTGGCGCCGGAGCTCGGGAAGAAGGAGAGGCCGACGGTGATTGGGGGGTTTTCAGGTCAATTGCTTATAGGGGAGGGAAGAGGAGGGCAATGCGGCGTGTTTGAAGCTCGCAAACGCGGCTTTTATAGCCGGAAGGGGCGTACGGCGAGGGCAGCACTGGTGCTCCGCCTGCTCACGCAGGAAGGGAGAAGAACGGATCTTCTCCGGATTGCGCGAAGAGAGAGCAAGTGGTGCACCGAACCTGCCGGGGAGAGAGAGAGAGGAGATCACCGCGGCCGCGCGAGGGAGAGCGAGCGCGAGGTGCGCCGCGTGGAGAAGAAGCTGGGGAAGAAGAAAGAGACGCAGCGGGGGGCCACCGCCGTGGAAAGAAGCGCGGGAGAGGCGGGCCACCGCGCAGCGGAGGAGGGCGCGAGGGAGCGGGGTCCGCCGCGCCCGAGAGCGGCGGCGCGGCGTCAAGGCCTGGCGCTGGGCCACAGGCTGCCCACGCAGCGTCTTTGTACTGCGTCTTGCGGAGAGAGAGGTCGGGTCGGGGTGATGGCGGCCGGCCGACGGTTTTCTTTTTCTTTTTGTATTTCCTTGATTTTCCTTTTTGGGTATTTAGGTGTGTGTAAATAGGTATATATGTATATATATATTTTCACTTCTCTTCTTCCTGAAATTTTATATCTCTCCTTTGCTAATATTTGTTACATAAAGATTATTTTCTTATTATATTTAATTGTATGCATATATATATACATACATATGTATATGCTTGTAGATATTTATTATTTTTACCTTTATTTTACTTTTTAATTATTTTGGGTCATCTTTTCAGATTCTTTATTTGGTGCTCATTATTTTACGTGTTGATTTCTTTCCTCTTTTTATATTTAAAGTTCCTTCATATTTGCAAAAAGGTCCACAAACTCCAAATTCAAATAGAAAACAAATAAAATAATCCAAAAACTTCATAATTTAATATTTACATTTTTCAGGATGTTACAGCGGGACACCGGTCTGCTGCCCATTGCCCGCATGTTGGATCTACCGCATGGGTTCCAAAGATGATGCGCCATCGCTGTCCGCTCGTTGATCGATGGAGGCCGAGACTCACACCTTCCACTTCCGGTGGGGAGATGACGGTTACTCGCAGACGCCACGATGATTACAGGTCTACCCGTCCGTGGTGCTTCTGCTGTTGCTACTCCCAAAGGCGCAGATTGGAAGGTCCGTCTGGTCACCGGTTCGGTCATCGATCCGAGACAACGCAGCCGGGTGCCACATGGATGGCTTCGCCGCTACATGACCCGCCCCGCAGACGCAGATGAGGACGCGGTGCGGACGCACTTCGTTGCATACCTGCTATATCTGTTCGGGTACGTCTTGTTCCCTAGCACGACTGGAGACTCCGTGCAGCCTAGCTACATACAAATTAGCGAGTCCTTGGCGGATGGTCGCCTCGGTCGCACCACAAGACAGCTAGGGATCAGCAGTTCTTAGCTCCACATACCGAGGCTTGTGTGACGCCGCAGCGCATCGCGCCGCCGAGCCGGTCCTAGCCGCCGCTACCTTCTCCTTCGCCAGGTCATGGGAACACTTCCCCGTTGGCAGGCCTTCCTTTGGTCGTGTTGTTGTGCACCCTTATGCCCTCATCCCGCAGTTGTACGGCCCTGATCATGGCGACGATCTCGTTGATGCGCCCACAATGGGTACACGTTGGACGCATGGTCAGTTGAGGTGGGCCAGGGTGAGACCGAGACGTGCGTACACGGATTTCCACCAGAGGTTCGAGCTTCTGCCGTTTCGCGACGTAGTCTGGTGGCCATGGTCTCCACGGTTCATTGTGAACACGGCCCCCCACGGGTTGTCATCTCAGTGCGAGCAGGATCACAGGTACTGGATGACGACCTGCCACTTGGTGTTCGCACACTACGTCGAGCCGTACAGCCCACACCGAGTCATGAGACAGTTCGGCCTGTACCAGCATGTCCTTCCCATGGCAGGACGCCCTCTTGCGGATATCACCCATCGGTATGTCACTACACCCCAAATTTAATTACTGCATTAGTCTCAGTGTCAGTACCCTACTAATTGTTGTAATGTCTCAATGAACTTGCAGGCAATCGAGGAGAGGGCGAGCGACAGAAGATTGGAGAGCCACACAGCGGGTGTGGACAGACATGTGGTCTGAGCATGCGGATACGATGGTTGTGGAGGAGACACGGCCGGACGACCCCGACGACCCCTCGACATATAGGGCATACCTTGACTGGTACACTCCACGGACCCGCATCAAAGCTTACTACGGGAGGTGCCACATCCTACACTTCAGTCGTTCACGAGGCCGCTATACAGAAGGTCCGCACCGTCATCTAGCGGCACGGTCGACGGCGACGAGATTACTATGTCGTTACGCAGCGCGTGATTACGCTTGAACCGATCGCTTGTTTCATCGCAGTGGACCGATTACATCATATCGACGACGAGGCTAATGAGGCTATACGACGTAGGAAGTCGAATACCGAATCTCGGTGGGTAGGTTATATGCACAGCATCAGCGAAACTGCAAGGGGTGCGATACGGGGCTTGAGTTGTGGTCGCCACCGAGATGACGTTGTTGCTACACGCGGTGGCGGACGTGGCCAGGGACCACCAACTCCCTCCGCGCCGCCGTCAGCACCACCATCAGCACGGCCATCGACGTCGCGTCCATCCCAGTCCGAGAGTCGGGCCAGCTATGGTGGCTCGGCCTCCATGCGCTTTGGACCGGCGATTCGACAATTGCCAACTATTTTTGATCGGCTTATTTACCATTTATGTCTAACAACATGTGCGTCTTGCAGCAATTGCGACAGGATAGCACGCTGCTACGGAGGGCGACGGAGGAACTACCGCGCTCTCCAGGACGAGGGGGGCCCACTCCGGACGCTCTCTCGGCCTTCACGCGCTTCGGCCCGGCGGTTTGACAATTGCCAACTATTTGTTCATGCACTCGTTTACCAATTATGTCTAACCACATGTTCGTCCTGCAGCAATTGCGACGGGATAGCACGTCGCAACGGGCATCGTCATCACGGAGGGCGACGGACGAGCGATCGCGCTCTCCAGCCGACGTGGCCCACCTGCAGGGCGATCCCGACTCTGCGGACGAACCGCAGGGGCCCATGCCCTCGTATCTCCCTACGTGCGCACCAACCTAGATGATCGGGACAGTGGTTTGGGCAGACCTATGAAGGCATGTCATCGCAGGAGTACATGCAGGACTACCCGTCGACATCGTCATTTCAGCAGCCACATACCCCGGTATGCACTAACGTTCTAAGCTATACATAATAACAATTTTTGTACTTTCCATTGCCTAATTCAGTTGTACCATCTAAGCAGGACGTAGACACCTCCTCCGAATGGCTGGGCTCTACGATATTTGGCCAGCCGTCCGAACTGTCCACACAGTTGTACCCACCACCGCCTCGGCCACAGCCCTCACGCTACGATCTTCGCGATGCACCACGCTCCCCTAGTAGGTTCACCTTCTCAGAGGATCATTTGCGCCGTACGAGGCGGCGAGAAGGAGATGATGAATGAATTTTTTTAATTGTGCTTTTGTAATTTTTGTGATGTTTTTCAAGTGCTTGATGGTTTGATGTTCAAAGATGGTTTCCAGTATAAAAGGGTTGCTCTAAGTTCTTTGATTTACTAGGGCATACATCCAACAGAGAGATGACAACACGGGACAACCCACATAATAAGAAGGCATCAGGCAATTACAACACGAAACAACACATACATTGCACGTACCTGAAATGTAGCAAGTAGTACAACCACCAACACACCAACGAACACAACAACTAAAATACAACACAACCGTACATAAAACATTACCAAAAGAGCTTGACGATAACATAGCATAAAACATTGACAACATACACGAGGAGAACCTCCAGCACTACAACTTTAGGATAACAATAAACACAAGAAACAAAATAGCACACAACATTAAATTTATCTTCCACTCTAGTCTGTCAAAACGATGCCTCATCCCGACGGGGTCGCAAACCCCCACGACAGCTCTCTCACGGCGAACAGTGTCTGTCCTATTTCCCATTTCATCCTCCCACACCCAGAATCGGCAACCACCAGCAGCTTCCTGCGATTCCATGACAAGACGATTATTAAACATACCACCACGATTTGAATGAACCCGAAACAATCAGACTTACCGAGTGTTGGGGGCACTTGTAGTAGTGTCGGCCAGGATTCGCGGCCGTTTGTGATGTCCTATGTCTAACGACCGTGTTGCAATTTGGGCACATCACCGTGGGTGCCCATGAAGACGTGCTGAGCTGACTCATTGCTTACTCCGGGGGAGTGAGCACGAAAGAAAACTACAAAAATTGCGAACAACTAACTCAGGAGGTGACTGATAACCTGTGAGGGATGGCTCCGTTTTATAGGTTGTGTGATAACAAGGCACGGGACTAGGTGAGGAATGGCCCCCTTTTATAGCCTGTGGGGGACAGCCTCACGCACAAAGACCACAGAAGAAGAAGGCATCAGGCAATGACAAAGATGCTCGGTGCATGACACAAACATGCCGGCTTTGCGCGTTGACCTCGTAAAAGGGGCAGCTTTGCTCGGTGACATGACAAAAGAGGGCAGCTTTGCTGGGTTACACGACAAAACGGGCCGCTTTGCACAATGACATGACAAAACGGGCAGCTTTGCCCGGTGACTTGACAAAACGGGCAGCTTTGCCCAAGGACTTGACAAACGGGCCAGCTTTCCGCAGGACATGACAAAAGAGGCCAGCTTTCGCGGTGACATGACAAAAGAGGCCACTTTGCCCGGGGGATGACAAACGGGGCATCTTTGCTCGATTGCATTTTTTGGCTTGTCATAACAACTCCACGAAGATAACAACCAATCCATCACATGCTTAACAACGCTGCACATTACATCGTTACGGAAAGAGGCCACGTAACCCGAAGGTCCCGAGAAAATGAAGGCGTCACGCACTTACAACACGAAACAACACATACATTGCACATACAGAATTTATGGAAAGTAGTACACCCAACATTTTAATTCAACGCACACATGAACTACAATACGACACAACCATAACCCTTGTTACCTACATGCCAAACGAGCCTCGTGGCACCCACATGGAGAATTGCTGAGGGGGCCGCCTCGGACGTGGCTGGCCGTCGTGGGAGTGGCATGCACATATGCAGCTCGGGTTCGCGCAGCAACATGTGGGATCATAAGAGCTTCCTATATTCATGACCTCCTCGTTGCCCCTCTCGCGTTGCATCTGTTCGCGGAGGTCGTTGTTCTCCTCAGTGAGGCTCTCCATTCGGTACTCCAAGTCCCATATTCGAGCCCATAATGTATCCACATAACGATCAATATACCGTTCATGAGGAGGGTCGATCCAGCGTGAGAAGTCGCATTTTGCCATCTGCAAAAAAAAGGACGGTTAACTTCGCGGGTCCATAAGCAATACAAAAATGTAATATTACTAAATTGTACCCCGGAGCGTGAGCATCGAAAGAAACGTCGCCCGCCATCGTTCGGGGAATCCAAGATCTGGACGACCGCGTACTCATTGTGCCTGCATTTTGGCCACGCTGGTTGAGCACGCCGACTTGGCATCAATCGGTACTGTGGACCGAACATATCCCTCCTTTCTAAGGGAATGTCGCCCTTCGATGACCCAAATCCCATCGCCCTCGGCTCCGACATGGTTTGTTCAAGCACGAAAGGCAAGGTACTTCTTTGTTCGACTGAACAATGTGCTGGGACCCCAACCGTGCTACTTATACCAAACGAGACAACTTGCTGCATTCACCTCAAACGGGGCATCTTTGCTCTGAGAGATGACAGAACAGGTCTGCTTTCGCAGTGAAATGACAAAAGAGGCCAGTTTTGCTCAGTGACACGACAACACGGGGCAGCTTTGCTCAAACAGATGACAGAGGACAGCTTTTCGCAGTGAAATGACAAAATATGCCGGCTTTGCTCAGTGAGATGACAAAAGATGCCAGCTTTGGGCAGTGACATGACAAAACGGGGCAGCTTTGCTCATTGGGATGCCAAAAGATGCCAGCTTTGGGCAGTGACATTACTAAAGAGAGCAGTTGTGCTCAGTCAAATGACAAAAAGAGGTCAGCTTTGCTCAGTGAGATGACAAAACATGGCAGCTGTGCTCAGAGACATGACATAACGGGGCTGCTTTGCTCAGTGAGATGACAAAAGATGCCAGCTTTGCGCAGTGACATGATAAAACGGGGCAGCTTTGCTCAGTGAGATGACAAAAGATGCCAGCTTTGCGCAGTGACATGATAAAACGGGGCAGCTTTGCTCAGAGACATGACAAAACGGGGCAGCTTTGCTCAGTGAGATGACAAAACATGCCAGCTTTGCGCAGTGACATAACATAACGGCGCAGCTTTGCTCAGTGGGATGACAAAACATGCCAGCTTTGGGCAGTGACAGTACTAAAGAGGGCAGCTGTTCTCAGTGACATGACAACAAGAGGTCAGCTTTGCTCAGTGAGATGACAAATTAGGGCAGCTTTGCTCAGAGACATTACAAAACAGGGCCTTTTTTCAGTGATATCGCAGCACTCCCATCTTTACTCACTGCTACGACCACGCGGACCAGCTTTAGACGTACGAGTAGAGACAAAACGGCCCCTATAAATTGGTATGCATTCCATTTTCCAGCGAACATTGCACATCCAAACCCCATACTACATCGCGCTTCCCTTACCCAACCGGGATGGACAAAGGCAAGAAGAAGCAATGGGACAAGATGGTGAAGGATTGGGAGGAGACCCGTGACATAGCACGGTCAGCTGCGGCCCGCGATGCCGCACGCGATGAGAAAATAAGGGCGATACAGGCCCGAGTAGAACAAGCCCATCGTGCTACGATGAAAGGTCCCCAAAGCGCCCGCGTAGCAAAACCTCATCCCGACGCCCCCACCGAGCGCTCGCCACAACTACCACTGAGGGGAGACACCTCCCTTTGTTGGTGCGGGACGTGTGCAAGTTCTTCAAGTCTAAGCACAAGATCGCCTAGGTATGCGTTCGGGGTTGCGCAAACTACTCCGAAGACTACCCCAACCGCCGCTTTGACACCGCAACCTATCTGCAATGGTAACAATATCTTTTCTCCTTTTCCCTACCTTTTCTCCTTCACAAAGACGCACTAACAATATCTCCCATGTATTTACGCCTCCGAGCCCCTGTGTGGCTACCGCAAATGGATCGATCTTGAGATCCACCCTGAGGACCAATGGACCCTCGACTTCGAGGAGTGGAATGTCACAAAGGAGAAGGAGTTGCTGGAGGAGGAGCGCCGCAAGCACGAGCACACCATGCGTATACAGCACGAGACGCAAGCTCATCTTGAAGCGTGCACGCGTAGGGAGCGGGAGGCTCGCGAGATGGAGCGCGAGAGAAAGAGGGAAATTGCGGCTAAGGCAAAAGAGGCCGCGGAGGAGTTCAACGCCGAGCGGGCAAGGAAGGGAAAGTGGCCCCGGTCCACACAAAGAGGTCGTCGAGCAGCTGGGTGGGTTAGTCGATATCGTGCTATATGTTATGCATGTAATAAAAATCTACGCGGCATGTTACTCCCAACTGTATTATGAAGTTTAATATCTCGTATTTTATCATTCCATGATTCACATACACGAATTCTCACTAACCTTCGAAATATCACTTACCACTTTATGTATCGACCGTTCTACGGTCAATCTTTCCTAAAAAAATTTACCATAATTCTTTATGCATCTACAACTTACAATGAACATAATCTTTTATTACAACTTTATCTGATTTTTACCCAGTTTATAACTACAAAATTGCCAAAACTTAAAACAATCACGGAGATTGCAAACCCTAAAAACAGCCCAAACCCTAAAAGTCACTTACCACTGTATGCATCGATATTTCTACGCTCAAACCTTCGGCAAACAAATTTAGCATAATTTTTTTTTGCATGTACAACTTGCAATGAACATAAACTTTTATTACAACTTTGTCAAATTCTTTCCCAGATTACAACTACAAAATTACCAAACCTTGCAAAAATCACAGAAATTTGAAACCCTAACTCCAGCCAAACCCTAACGCACGCTCGGGGGTCGGCAAAGATTCGTGCGGTCGGGGCTGATTCGCGCGCTCGGGCCACCAGTCGCGCGCTTCGGAGGAGGGACGCGCAGTCGGAGCGATGGACGCGCGGTCGCGAGCGAGGACGCCGGTCGGCCGGTGATGGCGCGCCGGACGGCGGGTCGCGCGGTCGGGAGCGACGCAGCCGGTCGTGCGATGCAGTACCGCACGACCGGTGAACAGTCCGGTCATGCGGTACCAGACCGCACGACCGGGACAGGTGGTGGCGTGTGGCGATCCTGCGGTGGAGAGGGGGTCCAATTTTGGAATTTTTTTGCACAGGGGGCCAAAAACGGAATTCTTGATGCACAGGGGTCCAATAGTGTCCAAAATTCCAAAGAAGATGGGAGGAGAGAGAGGGGTACAAAAGAAGGCACGGAATTGGTCATTCCGAATTCATGGTAGAGTGGTTGGGCATCTAGGGCTTGGAAGGACACCTTCCGACTCTAATTTTCTAGTTGACACAGTTTGATGCATAAGACGGGAGCCATTAAGAATGCCGGTGGAGGGCCACTCTCAAAAATGTTCGAACAACGAGAACCCTTTTTTAAATACAACAAAAACACACACGCGATAGCATATACACGCATTCACACACACCCATATAGGTGCATCTAATGTGCATGATTAAGACAAAGCAAAGACCTAAAGCCTCATGGGGCGTGGGCACACGCTTTAACCACTGAACGTAACTATATGTGCGTGTACTCTGAGAGGCACTATTCACACGAACAGTATCCAAAGGCACTGTTAATATAAACAGTACCCCAAAAATAAGATGTCTCGAGTTCAAGCCTGGGCGGATAGGCTACACGTCGGTAGCCTCACCATCCGAGCAAAGCTCAGCTCTCCAGATAGAAAGAACCCTTGGTCACGAGGGAATTTTTGTGGGACAAATAATCAGCTGCAGTCGCAAGCTCATAAAGCTAACATGTATATGGGCATGTTCTTTTGAGCTACGGGTGGTGGTTTTTGGTTGTTCGTAAAAGAGAGTATGGAGTAAGAGACACCCGCATGTGGTTTTTGGCCGATCTAGATGAAGTCGCTACATTGCCTCCTACAATAAACTTATAGACTCCATCTTAAAAAGACATTCTGTTTGAAAGCTAGTTATTGTTGAAAACCCAAAAGTTATAAGACAGAAGCCGAAAAGAAAGGGCCTATATTTGATCTAAAAAGCAAAAAAGCTAGGGAGAACACAACAGTTACAGTCACAACTTCATTTTGCTTAGCAAGCATCCAAACATAGATAGACAAAAGCACTGATCGAACAACAGAATAACCACCGTTGACACAACAACGCAAAACAACACATTGACTAGTGCATGCTAACTAATTTAGGCCCATATTACTTCAGCTTGAGCTTGTAGCTTTTTGCTTATTTTTCACTATTCCTAAATTTCATCTTTTTCTTTCTTTTTGGCTTTTGAGCTTTTTTGTCGGTTCTGTTTTTCCTGTATTCGTTTGTCTGTGATGGGCTAACCTATTTTTTCTATTTTTAAATTTTTTAATTTTAGTTACGTCAAATAAGCCACCATCAGCTACAGTGTAATTTCAGCCAGCTACAGTGCAATTCCAGCCATAAGCCAGCTTATTTCAGCCCAACTGAGTGGCACCTTAAACCTGGCTCCAAAGGGCTTGTAAGCTTTGATGTATGCCTTTTTTGTGTGTATTATAGTTGTAAAAGCACTATAGCGACTGTTAGATTTTGTGAGTTAAAAATATTAAAAGCTTTAGAAAAATTTAAAAAAACACAGCTAAATCTTTTGAGACAATGCAAACAAATAAAAGAAAAAGCAAAAAAAGACCAAACAACCAAAATAGCCGAATTTTAAAGCCAAAAAACTGAAACCATTTGAAGCAGGGCTTTAGTAATAAACTGCCAGTCACAACAAACATGCAAGTACTCAACTCCAAGGGTGAATACAACAGTGGCATCATCAGAAATGAAGTCAATTGTGCTGGATATCAAACAATTGCAATATAAATATTCATTGATTTAGGCACTCAGTTTGGCGATGTAACATCCTGATTTTCAGAGTCTTTTTGAAGCTTTTGAAATAAAATTCACCATTTGAATTTTTCTGGAATTAATTAAAGCTTAAATGGAATTTTTATGAATTAAAAAGGATTTAATATGATTAACCTAAACATGAACATTTGCCAATGTTATTTTATTTGGGTTCCTTGTGTCTCAAGGAATTTATTGGATTTTTTCTGGATTTTTTTGGATTTATTTGCTATTTTCTAGAGCTCAAATTAAGTTAATTGAATTTCAAAAAGAAAACCCCGAAAATCCCAAACCGCCAAGGGGCGAAACCCACCACCGCCCACCGCCCGCCGCGCCACGCGTCGCGCATCCGCGCTCGTTCGCGCCGCTCCCTCCGTGCGATGGTCGCCACGTGGCCGCTATCCGCCGCTCTCGGCACCGCCGCGCGCCACCGGCAGTGGGGCCCACTGTCGGAATCGTCTCCGACCGGACTCTTCATCCCCATCTCCGATCGGGCGCCGCCGCCGCTCCGCTTTTTCCTCCGCCGCTCGAAGTCGAACACCTCGACGGCGGGTATAAAACCTAGCCGCCTCGGTTTCCCTCGTCCTCGAGCCGCCACCACCGCCGCCGCTCGCCGCGCGCGCCGTGACGCTCGCTGCCGCGGGGTTAGTCGCCTGCGCTGCTGTCGCCGTCGTCCGCCGCCGCCGCTTCGCCGCCCGGAGCTCGCCGCCGGTGAGTTCGCCGCCACCTCGGTCGCCGCCGCGCACTTCGCCGCCGAACTTCTCATCGCCGGTCGCCGCCCGCTGGCCGCGCGCGCCGCGCGCTCGTGACGCCTCGGTCCCGCGCGCGCGTCGGCCACGACGCGATCGCTGCCGCTTTCTCGTGGACGCCGCCCACCGTCGCGCTGCTCGCCGCACCGGCCACCCGTCACCGTAAGTCGTGACCGCATACCCACGCCAACAAAGCCACGCAGCGACCACGCTGCACACACGCCGGCTGCCACGCCGTCGCCATGTCGGCCGCCACGCCGGTGGGCGCACACGTGTCCTGCCGCATGGTCGCCACGTTAGCCCCGCCGTCTGCGTCAGCACCCGCCGCCCCGCACTGTTCCATGCACTGAGCCCACCGTAGACCCGTTTCCCCGTGCGCCCGGTCCACAGCACAGTGCAATTTTCTATTTTCCCCGATTTTCTTTAGATCCAATTTTCCAAGAGCCCGTTCTCCCTCGTCCTAGCTCCGATTGACCCGATTCTTTTTCCTAAATTCATCTAAAATTGAGCTCTACATTTTGGTTCAGGTTTGAAAGTTTTTGGAGTTCATTTGAATTTTATTTGAATTTATTTTGTCATTTCGTTTCGTTTTCTCTCTCATTAGATCACGTGTTCGAGGGAGCGGAAGTTGGATTTGAAGATCAAGAGCCCTCAGCTGAGCAAGGCCAAGGCAAGTCGTATTCTTTGATCATGTTGAACCTAATTTTTCAATCTATTATGTATTATTTTGTTTCAAATTTATCATGCATTGCTATTTGATATTAAAACCTTGTATTGGTAGTTATACTCCTAATTGGTTATTCCCTCCATGATAATTTGACTACCATGAATCCATTGTCACCTTAGGATTGGGAATTATTTAGTGATAAAATAACAATTGTCACATGGGGGTACGTTTAATTGCTTAGCCATGCTTATTATTAGATCGCTGGGATCTATCATCACATGTGGTTAATTAATTTAGACTTAATGGTAAACTTGGACGTGGTGGTTAACCACAGTTATAAAATTTGTATGTCATGACATGGGTAGTGTCATGGGCATTGGTTATACAAACTTGGCTTTCACTTGGGCGAATGATTGTGCAGTAAAGGGGGTGCAGGTTGCACATTGGGATGTGGATACTTTGCCTGGGTAACTCTTAAGGACTTAACTTTGTGCGCCATTGATCTGAGCTTAACTGTGCAAACCACATGTCTAGTATGGGATAGACCTGGCATAATAATTTGTGAAGTCTCCACTTTGGTTTTACTACTGATGTTGTGTGGCGCAAGAGGGGGCAATTATCGACTAGGGGGGTACCCTACTCGACGGCGAATCCTTAGCGAGTGTGATCGGGTGGAGATGGATCATTGTAAAAGCCTTGTTGTGATTATCTTTAATGTGAGGATTATCACATCGTGTGGGTACAGTTGTGCAACCTCTGCAGAGTGTAAAACTATTCGAATAGCCGTGTCCTCGGTCATGGACAATGCTCGGTGATTTCACACGAGGGGTAGAGTCTTTATGAAATTTTGGTTGGTTGAGCTGGGAAGTGAATGATTAGTTCACTTGTGGTTATAATCAATTCCTTTGGTTATTTATTTAGTGTCTTTTGTTAAATTGCTTTTCAATCTAATTATTGTATTTACTTTAAATTGTCGCTTTATGCAAAGCTAACCTTTCAGCCATCCATTGTTAAGCCTTGCATATTATAACGCATTTATTTGTTACAAACGACTTGCCGAGTACCAATGTACTCACGGCTTTATGCCCCGTTGCTCGATTGAGGAGGAACGACCGGATCGCCAGGAGTTGCTAGATGGAGGCTACTACGAGGACTTCACGGATTAGGACTTCGCTCCCCAGTCTATTGCCTGTGGGCATGTCGAATGGCTACTACGTTTAATTTTGGATTTTCGCTGCTAGTTTCTTTAAAGCCCTTCAGGCTAATAAATGTAAGCTTGGCCATAAGGTCGTACTCTGATGGTTATTAATATAAGTTGGATTTTCTTTAGAATATCGTGATGTGGACGATATTTATCTTTGTTTGCACTGTGTGCACTAGCGTGATCCTGGACTAGTGCGGAATACACAGTAGAGTCCGGATTTGTATATTCGGGTCTCGACAGAGATGGCTTATGACTTTTTTTCACTGTAGCCGGCTTATTTTTCACTGTAGCTGATGTGGTTTATTAGGCGTAATTAAATTTAAAAAATAAAAATAGAAAAAAAGGTTTTCCCATCATGGACAATGTGAAGGAATAGGGAAAAAAGAAAATGCAAAAAGGCCTAAAAGCAAAAAAACTAGAAAAATTAAGAAATAGTAAATTAAAAACCAGAAGTTGAAGTTGAAATGAGCGGTGCGAGGCACCCTTGTTGCCCTCTAAAGCTCAACAATACATGACAGAGAGAAACCGCTAACAATTTTCTATAAAGCCTGCTACCAAGGTACATATGCCTCCTCCATTTAAAGGGACATATGCCACCTCCCTGTATAACCTAAGAAAAGCTAGGAAAAAGATGACAAATCTTGGTGGCACTCGATCACCGTGTTTTCAACTTTGAGCTTGCACCACAAAATACTTGACTCAATTTAGAAAAAAAACTAGGAGAAATACTGTGGCGACTAGCGTCATTATCAAGGGATAATCACTAGTTAACAGATTATTATTCATTGAAACATCGTTTTAACAAATAATAAACCTATCAGAGTGTTGCAATAGAATAATAATTAGAGACTGGACATAATATTACATAAACATAGCCATGTAGGGCTAAAGACTTTTACAAAACCACAAGAGTCTGAATATTAAAATAATAACGAAAATAATTCTAGTTCAACTAGTAATTACACAGGTACAAGGAAATATAAAACATTGTATTAATTTATATATATCCTAAGGGTCGTGCTCATGCTACTAGTAATACTCTAGTCATCCCAAATCTTATATATGGTGTCCGCCTCATATGGGTCATACTCAAGATCATCTCCCTCCCACTTATTATAGAACTCCTCTGGGTAGGCATCCCCACACTAAGTGGAATCCTAGACTGGCTAACATCTAAACAAAGGAGAATAATAGTAAGGGTGATAACAGAGTACTCAGTAAACATTAATAGCAAAAATGCACTTTAATGATCATAAGCCAACATTTTCTTGAATTCAATCTCATTCTCATAGCATCTCGAAAATAAATATTTTTAGGTTAATAAAGAATTTTAAATTGTTACTTTTGAAATTTACTGGACACTCGTATAACCATATAAAACCTCCATTGGTTTCTGTAGCCTCCAGTCTAGGACATAGACATGAATTCATGATTTATATAGCATTGCACAAGCTTGTACCACTTTACCTATAGTCACCCTTATTGTGTAGCGAATGGATCTTCACATTTCCTTAGTTACGATGCCCAAATCAGAGCACATAACTTTTACCTCTATCTTAATATATTACACCTCCATTCAACTACGCATAATTATTAGTCTGAGGCAATTTCACACCCTTACCTAGAACCCACCTAATTATGAGCTAATCGTTGGTCGAGCCAGACGCACCTTCACCCGACACTCCACATCACTAAAAATATGCTCCAAGCTTATCCTTTATGGTTCAAAATCCAACTGAAACCTCGTTCAGTTTCCTCGCTAGATAAATCTACATACCTAGTTGTGGAGTGTATAATAACGTTGATAGAGTTACCGATTCTGCCTATCTTTAGACGAAACAATGGTTGATATGACCAATGTGACCCATTACACAAGTGAAGTTTGTAAGTTCTTAGATTTTACCCCTATGCAGAGAGTTCCAACCTTTCCCTTTATAATCTTTCCAAGGCACCCTCTGCCCACCATTTACTTATAATGCAGGTCAACTGCTCCATCAGTTGAGAGTGCTATACCTCTTTCATTTCATTCACATAGCATTCATCCAGATTAAATCGATTCTTATTTGAGTCAAGGTGATCATAATTTAGTAGGTAAATACTTATTTATATAAGATAATCTGATCACATGTCAAAGGTATGTTTGCTTGCGAGATGATTGAAAGTCTTGGTCTCATGTTCGCTCGGGTGAAACACTTCCTTCGGACCAAGTTTTTTCCTGCACTTAACACATATGCTACGGTTCAATTTATGGATATAAAAGATAAACTAGCTGGTGTGTTACCGCGCGATTCTCAGGTCAATTTAACCGATTGCATAATTTATTAGTAATAAAGGCTATTTTATACCGCCCCGTGAAGTTAGTTTACTAATGACAACTAGTTCATTTGACCTTATTACATGCAAGGCTTCTTTGGCGACCTCCTGCATAGGCAGGGAATCATTTGAAGTGCACCAACTCACTACATGCTCCTAGTAGTTCCCCATGTTCAGCGGAATCCCTATGACTACCCCAATACGCGTCGGTGAACCGTCCTCTACTATTTCTTCAAAGAACTCCAGACAGGGTGCTCCCAACTCTTGCATCATCAACTAGAGTAGGAGTACATGCTGACCGCAAACCTAAGATGGCGGTGTCCAAATGTGACCATCCTACAAAAGAGAGGGTTGTAATTAAACATGGTGGTCTGACTTAAATCTTTGCGAGAAAACAAAGTAGCAGTTCTAAATTTAAGTTTAGCTAGGCAATAAATAACATAATGACGAGGAATATTAAAGAATACTTAATGTCATATGGCAAGAAAAAGATCTTACTTAATCCAAAAGCTATCTCTAGTTATATGTGTGTCCCTTGAACCATTGCTCTGATATCACCTGTGGTGACGCCGTGTCATTACCAAGGAGTAATAACACTAGTCAACATATTATTATTCATTAAAACACCGACCGTTTCAACAAATAATAAGATCGTCAGAATATTGCAGTAGAACAATAATTAGAGACGGGACATAATATTACATAAACATAGCCACGTAGGGCTAACGTCTTTTACAAAGCCACAAGGGCCTGAATATTACAATAATAACAAAAAAAGTTCTAGTTCAACTAGTAATTACACAAGTACAAGGGAATATAAAATATTACATTAATTTACATATACCCTGAGGGTCATACTCGTGCTGCTAATAATACTCTAGTCATCCCAATCTTGTATAAGTTGTCCACCTCATATGGGTGGGGTCGTACTCAATATCATCTCCCTCACACTCATTATAGAACTCCTCTGGGTAGGCATCCCCACACTAAGTGGAATCCTAGGCTGGCTAACATCTAAATAAAGGAGAATAATAGCAATGGTGAGTAGAGAGTACTCAACAAACATTAATAGCAAAAATACAATTATATGATCATAAGCCAACATTTCCATGAATTCAATCTCATTCTCATAGCATCTCAAAAATAAATATTTTTAGGTTGATAAAGAATTTCATATTGTTAATTTTGAAATTTATTGAACACTCGTATACCTAGATAAAACCTCCATTGGTTCTCGTAGCCTCCAGTTCAGGAGAAAGGCATGAATTCATAATTTATATACCACTACACAAGCTTGTACCACTTTACCCATAGTCACTCTGATTTTTGTAGCAATTGGATCTTCACATTTCCTTAGGTGTGATGTCCAAATTAGAGCATAGAATTTTTACCTCTATCTCAATATATTATACCTCCACCCGACACCGACACCTACCCAATTATGAGCTAGTCGTTGATCGGGCTAAACGCACCTTCACCCAACACTCCACATTGCTAAATGAGCTGGGCTTATCCTTTATGGCTCAAAGTTCAATTGAGACTTTATCCTATTTTCTCCCTAGATAAATCTACATATCTAGTTGTGGAGTGCATAATAACCTTAATAGATTTACTGATTCTGCCCGTGTTTAGATGGAACAATAGTTGATACAACCGATATAGCCTATTACATGAGTGAAGTTTGTAAGTCCTTAGATTTTACCCCTATGCAGAGGGCACCAACCTTTCCCTTTGTCACCTTCCCAAGGCACCATTTGCCCACCATTTACTTATACTGCATGTCAACTACTCCATTAGTTGATACCGCTTTATCTCTTTCATTTCTTTCACATAGCAATCAACTGGATTAAAAATATTCTTATTTGATGTAGGGTGATAAAAAATTAGTAGGTAATACTTGTTTTATTGAAGATAATCCAATCACATGTTCAAAGGTATGCTTGCCTGCGAGTTGATCGAAAGTCTTGGTCTCAGATTTGCTCGATTGAAACTCTTCCTCGGAACCCGGTTCTTTTCCTGCACTTAATGCGTATGCTACGGTTCAATTTATGGATATAAAAGATAAACTATGCTGGTGTGTTCTCGTGCAATTCCCATTCCAATTTAACCGATCGCGGAATTTATTAATAATAAAGGCTATTTTATACCACCGTATGAAGTTAGTTTACTAATGACAACTAGTTTAGTTTAATATCTATGAACAATTATTACCTAAGTTTTGTAATTTAAAATACTACCTAAATGACTAGGCATGCAACTAAACGTGTATCAGAGTACTCAATACATCACTACGTGGTATATGATCCCCTCTACTCCCTCCTCTCTCCTTATTTGGTTGGTCGGCTGATTGGGCTCGACCCACTACTTCAGCTCTCTCCTCTCTCCTCTCTCTCTCTCTCATTAGATACTCCTCATTTGGTCTCTCTCTCTCTACTACATTGACACCTCCTCAACGTAGCTACCTCTCTGCTAATGCCGCCACTCTCCTCTACGCTGCCTCCCTGGCCAATTGGCCCTTGGCACTGTGGTCTCTCCCTGGCTTACTCCTCCCTCGTGCTCTGCTGTCACTTGGCTCGGCTCCTACCCAGTCACTGCCCTAGCCTAGTTCAGCCACTGCTGGTTGCCCATGTGCCTTCTCGGCACTACACCAGCTGGATCTGGCTCCTGGCATTGTGGATCCAACTCCAGCCGTCGGGATCCGAACTCCTCCCTCTACTCATGATTTCCCCCCTTCCAATTTACTTTTAGTTTTTGGATTTTTACCCGATTTACTCTTTGATTTGAGTTGTTTTTGCTAAAGATGAGGGTGAGGTAGTGATGGTTGTGGTTCTGGTTGGTAGGGGTGCAAATGGAGCGGATATTTCCCGACCGACCGTCCGTCCGTTTTAATTTGGATACAATTCGGAGCAAATTTTCAGATATCTAAAGGTTTTGTTGGATACGAAAACGGAGTCAGATACGGAAACGGATTCGAAAAAAGCATTATCTGATGGATACGGAACTATCCAGTTTTTTTTCGGATAGTTACCGGATACGAAAACGGAGTCGGATACCTGACCTCTCCAGATACCAGATACCGGATACGAAGGCCTTGTGGAATCATTTGCTAAATGTAATGAAGTTAAATGAATTACTGATGTACTTGACTACTTGGCTATGGGCAATTCGTACTTTTGAACCATGTGACATGTAGCTAGTTAGCTACTACTTGTTTAACTAGCCTCTATCATTTACTTGCTACTTCACTGGCTAGAATTTACTAGTTGCTTAGCTTGTCCTTGTCACCATGTGAAAATTGCTTCTGTGCACTATCCGATTAAATATTCGTGATCGAAACTAACCGTGTTTAAAGCGGCAGGTATTCGCTCCATATTCATGACCGAGAATATCCACATTTGTATTCGTATTCGGCACTATCCGTGTCCGACTCTGACTCCGACAAAAAATATGGAAAATGATACGGGATGAGCAATATCCGTCCGTATTTGCTCCGTTTGCGCCCCTATTGGTTGGTTTGCTGTGATGGGCTCAATGTTCTCACACGTTGGGGAGTGTGGTGGCGTCGGGTGTGCACAATGGTCGGCGGTGGCACACCGTCACCATGGTTGGCCCTCTTCTGGTATTTGCTACTTCCTTCCCTATCTTCCCCATTCATCTACCTCTAGCTTACCTCTATGTATGCCATGGATTCAGTGAGATGTTTGTAAATGATGATGCATGTTGTATGATCCCATGATGGTGATGGCAAGGATTAAAAGTGGGCTATGGGGGATACCTTGTCTAATGGGGTTGGCTTGATTTAGGGTTGACCCAAGGTTTGGTCTTCCCAGAGACTTGTGCTTGGCTTGGCATTGTTTTGATTGACTAGCGATTGGTTCAGCTGTCGCCTCCTCCTAGGGTTGTCGTTCCTCCCTTTCGTTTGCTCCTCCTCCTCCTGACTCCTTCTTTGGCTTGGTTCCCTAATTTACCTCACCTTCTTCCTCTCGATTGGCTTGGGGGGAATGGATTGGATCTAGGGAATGGGGAATGTGGGTGCTGTTGTGGCTCGGCTGTGGCAATGGCCGCTACGGTCGTGGGTGAAAATGGACTCTCCCCCTTCCTCTGGTTGCTCTCTCGGCTTTACCCTCTCTCCTATGCCATGACTCTGCTATGACTTTCACTGTGCTCACTATGCAAAGGAGGGTTCGTTTTGGGTATGGACTAGCTAGCTGGCAATGAATGTGGGATTTGGAATGGATTCTTGTTTGTTTCTAGCGCCGGATGATGAAACTCTATTGCTACGAGAGATGCCGTTTGGCCCCGGACGGTCTGGTATCTCGTTGAGCGAAACACCGATTTCGATAACCTGATGAGGGTTCTAACAACAATTTGGCTTTTAATTTCTTCTTTTGTTCGGTCTTTTTCAGTATCTTGTTATTTGCTTTTCTCACAATTAATATTGTCAGTTGTTCTGTAATATCTGGATAATTGCAAATTTGTAAGAAATGAGCTTAATTGTAATTGTAATTACTGTATTCCTTGTGTGTATGGAAAAGGAATGTAATAATATTGAACTATGATGTATGTTGTAATTTGTATATCTGTCTTTTACTCAATTGATTTGTTATAGAATTTTGATAATTAAAATGGATGCTATGATTTTGTTAATTACACGGTTACTCTTGGGCTTACATTGCGAGGTTAGCAACTAAGACGGGTTAAAAAACTTGGCGTGTTACAAATACAACAAATTCAGGTTGCACCCACGTGTTCTCAATTGTCAGGTCCGGCACATGAAACCCCAGCCTCTCAAACCTGCACAAGAAAAGCTCGCTGTTAGTAACACGGTGCGCAAAAATCAGACCTAAATATACATTTGAACTAGTGATGATGGCAGTGTCCCACATAAGTAGAGCTTACACTGCGTTGCGTTGCACCCCCAGATAGACAAGCCCCTATGGAAACACGAGCTCGCCGTAGTAGCAAACGGCAAGAAAGAGACCGAACGGTAAATCACCCTGTCTCGATGTGGGGCTTGCCGCCGAGTGGGAGGTCGATGGCAGACAAGAGGCGGCCGTGGCAGCGGGCATCATGCTTCTGGAGAGACGCGAGATGATCGCCCCCGTCGCACCCGGAAGATGTTTGTAGTGGCCTCGCTACGGGGGAAGGGGGAGAAGAAGAGAGGCGCGAGAAAGAACAATATATGAGATGTAGCCATTGATTGGACTTAAGCTTGTGTTTCTGGCAGCTATAATATCTGGTTTCTAGGTTTCATAAGCTAAAAACTGTTTTTTCTTTTTCCTTTGTATTATCTGTGAAGCTATTGATTTTTTCTATTTTTATTTTTCTTTAATTGAACATCTTAGAAAAAGCTAATTGCCGCTACCGTATCATTTCAGTTAAAAGCCAAAAGTTACAGCACTTAAAAGAGAGGGAGCCTAAAATTATAAGCAGCAGCCATAAACCATAAGTCACAGTTAAAAAGAATCCGCTCTTAGCCTCCCTGTGCCTCCACTTTTTGACAAGAGGCGGCCGTGGTAGCGGGTATCATGCTTCTGGAGAGCCGCGAGATGATCGCCCCCGTTGAACCCTGAAGACGTTCGTAGTGGCGTCGCTACGGGGAAGGGGAAGGAGAAGAGAGGCGCGAGAAAGAACAGTATGAGATGTCGCTATTGATTGGACTTAAGCTTGTGTTCCAGGCAGCTATAATTTCTGGTTTCTAGATTTCAGAAGCTAAAAACCATTTTCTTTTTTCTTTGTATTATCTGTAGAGATATAACAGTTTTTCTATTTTTATTTTTCTTTAATTGAACATCTTAGAAAAAAAACTAATTGCAGCTACCGTATCATTTTAGTTAAAAGCCAAAAGCCACAACACTTAACAGAGAGGGAGCCTAAAATTATAAGCAGCAGCCATAAACCATGAGTCACAGTAAAAAAGAATCTACCCTTAGGGCATCCGGAGTGTATGAAAATAGGAGGTCATAAGCCACCTTAAGGTCGATCTTATACATTACAGAGTTGACCTTAAGCAGGTCATAAGCAAAAAAGGCTTGAGGCTGGTCCTCAAGCTAAAGATCTGGTCACAAGCATCAAAATACAATTTTCTTTTAATCCTGTTGTTCTCTCTCCCCCACCAGCCAACTACCAACTACCACAAGCATTAAAATACAATTTTTTTACTGCCGAGTGGGACCCTTGTTACAGCCGATCGGTGGCCTCAAACATAACGAGTCGGCCTTAACAATTAGGTGGGGCCCACCTTAAGACCCATTGCGATATATACACTCCTGATGCCCTTAGGCCATGTTCTTTTCAGTTTCTAAAAGCTGCTTTTGGGTTTTTCCTACAGTAATTAGTTTTTAAACGGAGTATCTTTTCAAGATAAGGTCTACTAGTTAATTGTAATACATACATTACCGACTTCATTTATATCGGCAAAAACTGCATGTGAGTTTCTGTTACTCTGTAATCTCTCGTACAAATAACCCAAAAGCCACAAGTCATAACAAAAAACTATAAGTTTTAACAAAAAGAACATGCCCTTAACCTCCTTGTGCCTCCACTTTCTCCTCATAGTCCATACAAGGGAGGAGGATGAAGGTATGGGTTCCGTATTTGGGGAAGGTAGCAGAAAAATGCACGAACTTCATATGAAAATCGCACCGTTTGTTGTACTTCTCGCGGTTCCTAAATAATAAGCCTTCTAGGGGGGAATGGTAAAGAAAAGATGAAAATTTTGGCAGCCACATCATCTGGGTTTAGGTGGTACACAATTTTCCTCCTTTTCTCGACTAGGAAAAAGCTAAAGGGTAAAAAATTGGCAGCCACATATCTAGAGTGGGTTATTTTTAGCTACAACTGATGGCTACAGTTGATGATTTTTGTTCTTAGTATTAGTGCTTCTGCAAGAAACTATCCTATTTATTTATTTAAAGTGAAACCATAAGGCTAAATTGCTGAAAAGGACCAGGTTTAGGGGTTAGACAATTAGCGGTGATAAAACTAAACGCATACGGTGCACTCATGCAAATTTATATTCTTGTAATGAAGACATCTTCGGAGTTATTTCGATAATCATTAGCATATCTAGCCACAAGACCTACACAATAATCATTCATACAATATCTAATATTAAGCACACAAAATACAGATACAGGAAACCAAACAACGTCAATCATGCATTCGTGTCCACCTGCCAGCCGATCCTGTAGGCATTCAAGCGTTTTGCATAAGTATATGCATTCAATCCTTGCGTTTTAGTTTCCTCTCTCTTCGTCTTGCCATTAACTTCAATGCAGAAAATTTCTTTTAAAATGAACAAGATACACGAGTAACAGAAACACACTGTCAACAAGAAAGAACACAAACTAACAAATGATGTATCGCAGTATGTATAACTACAAGAAACTATTTTGTCATTCCAGTGACTATTTGATTACACAGTGAAGTCTAACAGAGCACATATACATACAAAAGAATCAACAGATTCAAAATACAGCTTTCAACATTCATGTTTCCTTCGTGAGATTCCAAAAACACTTGCTGTATCTTTTCTTTTTCAAGGTCAACCAAGCAACTAATCACCAAATAGCAGTGTAATGCATGGTACATCCAGCTTCTGATATAGAACACAAAACAAGGATGTACCAAGTGACAGTCAACACGTCACTTTTTCCCAGTTGTAACTCCAACTACAACATTGCTAACCTGTCAAAATCAAGTGAACAACATAGTTAAGCACTCCAAAGATCAATCATCAACATTGGAAAAGACACATTTGAGTAGATTGCGCTTACCAGTTTACCCTTTTCATCAACTGTCATAGGGTTCTCGACAACAACGGTTACATTCTGGGGTTGAGATGTGGGCTGCAGCAGATGAAATCAAACTGAGATAAATCTAGTCCTCAAGAACAATTTGTTAGACAACAAAATACATGGATGTGGACATACAGCAGAAGTTGATGGGACATTATATGATGATCCATTTGACGTAGGCCTTGGAGATGGTGTGGGTGCCACGGTATTTACCTGAGATTCAGAACAAAGATGGTTCAAAAATCAGTAACTTTTTCTGTAAACATGAAGTGTGCTTGGATCAGATGTTGGCGCATAATGAGGCTTAACATACTCCAATATTTGTGATATAATTGCATACGGCACATTTGACAGAAGGTGCTCCATATGGATACATCAAAGTTGTCCGGCACTGGCCACAGTTTACATGAGCTATATTATTCACTGCATAAAGAACAGAAGCGAAAACTCACGAGTAAGAAGGGAGATCCAGAAACACCAGAGTCTCTGGAGGAAGAAGGGGAGCAATTGGCTTCCCATTACAGAGTAGTAACATTTAACACAAAGGCAGTAACTAACTATTGCCTGATAAGGAAAGAACAAAGCATATTTCACTCCAGGGAAGAATATCAATTCACAAAGTATACTGCAATATTGAGCTATAATTTCAGATAAATAAATTTCCCCAACGGAAATGTTTGGTTACATATTGTTAAATTTCATGCACCGAGCGACTCACCAAAAACCTCAAGCTTCTAGTTCTAGGAAAAGGAGTCTAGTGATACTATAACACTTCCCCTGCTGTGTAGTCTCTAGATCAACAATGTGGACTCAACATGGGCATCCAATTACAACACTTATTTTTTCACTCATATAAGTGGTCTTCAATTGAAAACCTGTGGGCTCTGATAGAATGTGACTTTCAAATCTACGCATATGTCAAACACATAGCATAGGTCACAATCACTTCAGACTATTTTGGTGCAACGTTAAGCTCCATGACCAACAAAATTGAGCAGCAATTACACATAGTTTGTTAGATCAAACTCAAAACAAACAAGTTATCAGCAACATGCGTGCATGAGCACGCACCCCATATTCCATTCATTGCCATGTGAGGATGTTATTGTCCTACATAGTGCAATACCATATTATATGCCACTATCAGGTTTTGCGCCGCTACCTACTCAATTTCATTTAGGGGAATGACAATTGATTCACATCTAAAGTTTCATGCATGATCCAATTATTTACCAACAATGACAAAACTTCACATTCCTCATACAAGATAGCATGCCTACAAGTCAAAAGTAGTAAAGTAGAAAGCTCAAAGAGGGAAAAAAAAGGATAGAAAACTGAATTAGTAGTACCTGGTCTGACAAGATTGACTGTGCTGCAACATGAACATCTCACAGTGTCCGCGTTGCGAGTATACATCAGCAAAGTCCGGCAACCACCACATATAAGCTGAGCCATTTCCAGTGCTGCATTATAAATTTCCATAAGTTCTATAAGCATATTAAATTGACATTTTAACAACCAAACACTATGAATCTAGAATAAACCTTAGAATGGTAGCACCCTTGGAAATCTTGCAAACAGAGAAGGAACATTTTACTAATAGAATGATATTATAAGATTTGCCTCATTTCAATAACAAACAACAAATAAAACCAGCCATGAGCAGGCTACATGGTAGTAGAAGATATGAGTGGAGAGCAGAGGATAGTGGGGAGCAAAGAGCAAACAAATGTGACCAAAGAGAGGATACATGATTTGTGACTCTCTCTGTTTTTTTTAAGACTGATTTGTGACCAGTGAAGAAGATAAGGTAGTGCTTCAACATGAAGCTTTCTACTAACGCAATTGGGTGGTGATCCTTCAAAAACTTGTGCCACTTGTGTAGCTTGTTAAGCGTTTTGCTATAGAAACAAGGTATGAGACTTTATCATTGTTTTTTAAATGTAGATGTTGCTTTTTTACTTACCCACCTCATAACAGAGGCAGATTGAGAAGATAACAGAGGGATCAAAACATGTTAATGAAGTGGTGCAAAAAGTGGCACATGTTTATGTTTGTAATTAGCATATTGGCATGCAGGGGGCAGCAGAGATGTGGCAATTGGAATACTACAAATAATAAATGACACATTGTGTTAAGAATGAAAAAGGCCCAGAAGCACAATTTAGTCGAACGGATGGAGACGTGGCGCAATTTTGGGTTTTCATTGTAGTTTCGATGCGAGGAACATAGAGTTGTAAACAGAATACATGTAACTAGAATACGACAACTCAATATGCTGTACCCGTAGCACTCAGGCACCGGAGGAAAACAGAAAGCATGTGTCCAGTACTCAGCTGTGTGTGATACAGATCCAACGCGCATTAGAGAATGTAAATTGTTAGTGTTCTAAATTAAAAATGGTTTTATTCTTTCCCGATAAGTTTAGTATAATTCTCTGGCACTTCTCTATCTTTCTTCCAGGAGGCCATGACTTTTTGTATGTTGTTAAGAAATTTGCCCTTTTGAGAACAAATGACAGAGTGCAACATGATATTATCCATGAGATTGAAATGATTCGCACAGGAATACTGAAGGTCCAAAGTACTCTCCAAACATCAGATAGTAAAACTAGGTGTGCGGAAACTTGAACTACAGTAATAGCAGATTTTTCTGACCAAACTGTTAAGTTGTATGTGGAGAAGAGGCAGCTAAACGCCATACTGGTTTTTTTGCCTAGCCTGTTGTCATTCGTCTTTCTGCGCAGGTTTTCATAACAATTACCATATAGCGCAAAACTCTATATGCTACTATTAAAGCGACAATGTCAAAGTTGAACTTGAGGGTTGGATCGCAATGGTTATACACATTCAGAGGAGATGATTATCGATCACAACAGCACGAGACATGCAACTGAAACGATAGAAAGCATGCTGCATCCAGCAGTACCTGGGGGTGGCACGGTGGTGATGGCTTGGCACAGCGCGCAGCACACGCTGGGCGCTCCTCTCGGGTAGAGTAGAACGCTCCGACAGCCATGGCACACGATCTGGCTCTGCATACCTGCAATCGAACCAGAGAAGACAAGGGGGGTCAGCGGGATGAGCCACGAGCGCATTACAGGCTGCAATAATACGACTCCAACAGCGAGCAAAATCATCAACATAGCAATCTGATTGTCGGATGATTCGAGCCATGTCGCCGGGACCTCCTCCCCCTCCCATTCTGAATTGGATTGGGGGGAAAGCGAGATCGATCGATCAACAAATTAACGCTTACCTACCCTACCCTACACTACCAAGAGAAGTAAAATGTTTGCTACTCCATGCGGATCTGAGCCTGCTCGAGATCTCGAAATCATGGAGGAGCAGCAGGTGGATGAGGCTACTTACCGGCTCTGGGCGAGACTAGCCTAGCCGCTCGTCTCCGCCTCCGGCTGCGGTGGCTCCGGAAGGGGTCGATGCGGGAGGGAGGCGAAGGACTCCGAGCTACGGGCACGGCGGCGCTCCTCGCCGGCGAAGGTGGCGGGGGAAGGGAGGAGGAGGGTTAGAGAGAGAGAGAGAGGTTAGTTTTATTTAGGAGACTCACGAGGGCAAGGCAGGAAGGAGGGTGGTAGGAGACGCCGTCGGTTTCTGCCGGAAAGGAAGGGGAAGTAACGGAAAATTTCGGTTTCAACACGCAGCATTAGGGCATGTATAATATCGTATATCATGCATTAGGGCATGTATAATAACGTATAATGATACACGTCAGCCTCGGTAAATATAAACGTATGTCATAAAATTTTAGATGATATAGATTAGAGAGAAGGAGAATATAAACATATTGTTTAGTATTTAGCAAACAATTTATAGGCAACTTTTTACTATTTATACTATTGTATAGATAACTGTATAAACAACCTATTAATTATATCAGACAATTACAAACAATTATATAGATAAACTATTGTATAAGTTATTTTTAGTCTTAGATGATACTAAGGTATATTATAAATAATCACTGTCTATATTATTATACATATATTGTTTCATCTCGTTTTTCCTCTGGCTGCTGTGGCTCTATTCCTAGCTACTTCTTCGCACTAATTTTGTGTTATTTAGGTTGATTTTATTTTGAGCTAATATATTGGTAGTACGGAGCATTTGACTTTTCGCATGACAGCAATACCAACCTACCATTTACCAAGTTTCTAGGCGGGCGTTGTTCTTGGGATCATTCTCCGTGTTTTGTTTGGCCATATTTTTCAAGCGGCAATTAGAGTTGCTCGATGAGATGGATGGGGGCGTTGAAGACGGACCAAGAGGAGTATGAGAAAATAGTTATATATACTTACCACTGAGCGTGTGATGACTGGTGAGAACAAATTCTTCTCATCTCATCCGTGCCTCGTAGACACGTTAAGCTACGGTGGTTTATAAGAACAAGGAATAAAGGGCGAATAAAATATAGAAATAAACAAATTAACGTATTGCCGGTATTACCACAGAAAATCGATGATTTCTCAAAGAAAACAAGTCAACAGACAACTCAAACTTCCAGTAGTTCAAGCGATAGGTTTATGTGCTATAATGCAATGCTACCTATATTATACACAGGGGTTCGCCCCGGCGAGCATCTTCATGTCGGCTTTACGAAAAGGCCCTCTAGCTTTACAAAATTGCATACAGATTCTTTATTTTTTGCAGAAAGACCTCTGCCATCTCTGCCACGTTAGTGGATTATGAAATGGCCCTTTGCTTGTTTGCAATTATGTATAGACCCTAGATTTTTTCAAGAAGGCTCTCCTTTTACGGGGTAAAACCCTACGATTTTCCTGTTATTACATATAGGCCTTTGATTTTTTTGCAAAAAAACATTTGCTTCTCCAGAACTACGTATGGATTCTCGCTTTTTCAGAAAAAGCTCTTTATAAATTATCGACTCTTTTACTTGATTTACATAATAGTTAGCGTGACATAAAGTCACACCTTAACTACTTGATTTAGGTAAAGAACCATGACTGAGTAAGAGAAAGAGAAAACAGAACACCGAATTTTCAAACTCCACATCATCTTTTTACATGACCATTGATGGCCTACACACAGTTTCTCGATAAGATGGGCGACAGATTCAAATCATGCAAATCAGCGTGGACAACATCGTAGTCGTAACCTTATGGAACAAGCAAAAAGGACATGTATTTTCCTTATCAACAAATAATACGCGAGCAAACAAAAAAAACAAGAAGAAGAAAAGGAAAAAAAAAGAAACGATTAGAGAGGGGGGCTCGAAAGACCAAAAGGTAGAACTAACCAAGATTCCCAACAGTTCAAACGGAATATACCAGGACCTGTTGCATTTTAGAGGAATGCACCTTCTCGTGAAATGCAAATGAGAATGGTCCAAAAAAAATCCCTTAAATTCTTAAACCTGTGGTTATTTCTGCCTACACGGTTTCGCAAGTGCACGTGTCTTATGTCGTCCGTATTGGCCTATAAAAACTAATTTTCTATAGTAAATAGCGTTTTTATAGTACCTAACTTTTAAATAGAGCGCCTTTTCAAGACAGCATCTAGTAGTCAATTGTAATACATACTATAGTAACTTTATTTATATTGACAAAAATCACACACGAGTGTCACTCTCTATAAGCTGCTATTATTAATAAGCTAAAGCCAAAATCAAAAGTCAATATAGAACATTCTCGTGAGCACTCCATATATAAAGTGCATGCAAATGCTCCTGTAACATCCCATTTTGGGGGGCTTTTCAAAAGTTTTTTTCAAAATAAAGTTTTCCAAAATTCTCTCCAATTTATTTGAACTAATAAAGCTTAATTGGAAATTTTAGAAATTAAAAATGATTTAATATGAATAAACCAAACATCAATTAAATTCTAAAGTTTTTATTTGGGTTCCTGGTGTTCGAAAGTATTTTTCTAAATTTTCTCAAAACTTTCTGAGTTCATTTGCTATTTTTGTTGACTTATTTGAATATTTGTTATTTTCTAAAAATTAAAAATCATTGGAAGTTACTTGGCTGAATCTTCCCGGCCCATCTCTCTTTCTCTCTCTGCTTGGGGCAAAGCCCAGCTCACAACCCAGTCTAGCTTTGCGATCGAGAAGACAAGTAGCGCGCGCATTGCGCGAGCATGCACCACGTGTCCCCGTAACCCTGCTATTACTGGCTGGTAGGACCCACCTGTCAGACTGTCGTCTTCACCGTGTCTGCGGACACTGTGCATCCACCATGTCACCCATGGACTTCGTCTCCTACATCGCCTCTTTGACTGTAACATCCTGAAAATTTAAATTTGAAAAATGTGAAGCTTTTGAATTATTTTTGCAATATATTTTATTTGAATTTGGAGTTTATGGTATTCTTCTGAAATTTGGTTGAGGCTCCAAAAAGTTAAAAAGTTCATGAAAGAAACAAACATGTCCAAATAATAGAGAATTAAAATTTAAAATTCGAATATGAAAAGATGATCCATAAAAGGAAGGGAGAAACTTGACTTAAAACATAAAATGTCATTTTTGAAAATAATGGCATGAATAACAATAGAAGCAAGCAAAATGAAATACCAACATATATGGATATATATAAATATACATACCAAAATTTTGCACCTACAAATTTAGTGACAATAATATATAAATATAAAACTAGGTGAGCAAGAGGGGAATGAATAAAAACATGAATTCAATATATATAGGTAGACACGATTACACAAAAACAAGAAAAAAAGAGAAAGATGGAGTCAGGCCGGCCATCAACCCGGCCCAACCCCACCGATCTCTGCCCCTTTCCCACCTCGGCCGCATGGGCAGTCGCCCGTTGCTAGCGCCAACCGGCCACCTATAAGAACACTCGAGGACCTCCGCGGACTTCCCACACCACACTCTCCCTCCTGTAGAAGGCAATTGAACCGAGAGCCCCTCAATCATCGGCGAATCCATTTCTCCCATACTCAGGCGACCACCCTCCCCGTCGATCTGCACCGCTAGAGCCCGATTCCCCACACCCGAGCCACCTCAAGAACGCCGCCAAGTCACCCCCGGTCTCGCCCGAGTTCCTCGTTGCCCGTACTTTGCTGTCACCGAGAGCCCCTCCGAGCTCACCGCTGCTCGCTGCCGGCCAGCTCCGAAGGCCCCCGGTCCCCGCCAACACCCCTACCAGCCTCACCTTGGCGTGTGTGATGCATTTTCGCCATCATCAACCCTCTCCGGCCACCCATTGTTGGCGACGCCGTCGACCGTACCGCCCCCAAGCTTCCTTTGCTTTAGCCCCGCACGCCCAGCTCAACTGCATTCTTCGCCCTCCTTCTGTTAGGTAAGACCCGAGCCCGAGTGGCTAGCCGAGTACGCGTTCGGTTAGGAGACCCGAGTTTGATCCCCATTGCCGCCGGAAATAGTGTAGGGTTTTTTAGGAATTTTTGCCGAGCTATAGTGAAGATGGCTGGTTAGGAAAATTGAGAATGATTAGGAAGTGTTAAAAATTAATTAGAATATAAGTAAGCTTATTTAGTTTCAGATAGAGGTTAATTAATAGTTAATGACTGGCATAAGTGCTGACATTGGTTTATTAATTAAAAACCCCTCGCTGACATGTGGACCCCCACCATTAATTAAGAACAGTAGCTGGTCCCACATGTCAATGGCGCAGAGAATGAGAATAAAAATAAAACAGAGACTTAAAAATGGAAACTGGGACCCACCTGTCAGAGATTTAATATTTTCGGGATTTAATCAGACAGAGAACTTTAAATGGGCAGAACTTATTCATTTTAACTCCAAATCGAATAAAACAAATTTCTAAATTCATCTAAATTCAAGATCTATCCAATGGAATCGAAACCATGAATTTAAAGCTCATTTTAATTTTTGATGATATTTTGTTTGGTTTGCTAATTTTTATCCAAATTTTCACGCACATAAAATAGCTTACAAAGCACAAGAGGAAGAAGCTGAAGCAAAGGCCAACCTCGACACTCCAGAACAGGACGCTTGTGACCAAGGCGAGTTAGCACTTTGATCATATTAAACCCATGTTTATGCAAATTTAATTTCCTTTTAAATTATCCATGTGCATGCTATTATTTTATGTGATAATTTACGTTCACTTTTAAAAGATGCTAGTTATAAACCCAATATTATGCTTGCTAGTATTACCCCGTTGAAACTCTTGGATAAATGAACCTTGTCGCCGTAGTAAAACTATAGTAATGTAGCTTTCGCAAATTAAGTCCATATTATATCACGTTGCTTAGTATTGCTAGATAATTAGGGGCACATAAATGCCCCAAAATCATCACTTGTAATTATGAAATGATTTGGGCAGTCATGGTGGGAATGGCTGGGGTATGTTGGTATGGTTATTTTATGCTCCCGAAAAACCCCAATATTGCTTAAATACCTGGGTGGATGGTTTGGGGGCTGGTATGTGGTGCAGTGGAAGCACAAATTATGAAATGTGGTAGAACCACCCAGGTAGCCCTAAGGACCAAATCTTTTTATGTTATCCCGTGTAAAACAGTACAACCACAAATCTGTAAAATACAACTTGGCTAAGTAGCTTTATCGAAACTCCCAGACTCATCTCACCGGTAGTGGTTAGGTGTGGTTAATGCAAGGGCAAGGGAAGGCCTAAAGGGACACCGAGTGGAGGGTGAAGTTTCCCAGTCGTACTAGCGTTGTGGGGAGTAGAGCCCGAATAGCGCTAGTAACCGTGGGGAACATCCTGTGCAACGTATGGGACCCACCACAAGTGGGAGTGGCTGTCGGGTCCCCGGATTTCCGAACCCGGACCCTCTGTGTATTACAGCACTAGTCCCAGATCAAAGCTAGTGCACACAGTCAAACAGAAATAATTACATAACCAACAACACTTTATTACAATAATAGATAGTACTGACCGAAAGGTCTCATTATTACAAATGAGGTTTCAAGACCTCACACACACGAAACACAGTGGAAGCAAAATAAATCCGGCGAAGACCCATCAATACGCCACAGGCAATTGACTGGGGAAGCGCGACCTAGTACTCCGGGAATCCTTCGTCGAATCCGCAAGCGAAGTAGTCGTAGTCACCTTCTTGAGCTTCATATTCTTCTGAGATTTATTTTTGAGTGCAGCATGTGAGTACATAAAGTACTCCGCAAGTCTTGGAAAAAATGCAATAGATGCAAGGCTTGACAAAGGAAGGCTATATGGTTCTTTTGCACAAAGCAATGTTTTAATTTCAATTACTACTAATTATTTTCGAATGCATCAATTTAATAAAGTAAATATTTTAACAGAACTATCATTAACTTTATAGTGAAGGTTTCATCTACCAACACTAGTTAACCAACTACTATTGATCAAGTTTAAAATCATGGTTCCATCCACCCTCTCTGCTCCAATCGCGAGTTCCTCCACTCTCGAATACAAAAACTTTGATTTTAAAACCAAAACCAAAATCTACCATGTGAATGCATTCCTTGCCCGCCTTGACCGTGGGCACGGCTATTCGAATAGTTTTACACTGCAAGGTTGTACAACTTTACCCCAAGAGATAAATTATCTTAACAAATACCACGCTTCCTTTGGCATGAGACACGATAAAATATCACAAAGCCTTTACCTCACTCTAGACTAGCTAGATACCACCCACGAGGTTTCACCGCAGAGGGTTAAATCTGCCTAATCCAAGCCCCTCTTGCGCCATATGAGTACAAGAAATCCCTGTCCCTCACTTTGAATAACCAGTAAATCCCTGGCACCCACTTTCCACTGGTGGCACCTAAACTACACTATCATGAGTTAATCAACTAGGTCGTACCCATATAGACTTAGGGTTGTACGGTAGTGCTCAGTCTGGACAAACACAAGCGTTGGTCCTTAATTGACTAGGGTGGAACATACACTTTACAAGATCTCGTGCTTACTGCACCAACCCAAATCAACCATCCACCCTAATCTAAATCAACTTTCATATCTTATTTTATTTTAAAGAACAGTGGCAACTCCAATCATCACTAAATTTATAAACACAAGGCTATTACAACAAATCATAATTTCCCATTTTCAAGATTTCAAAAGTATTAAATAGCATGACTGAGCATTATACTACCATTCTATTATTCGCAAAAGATTATAATACTCTCATTATTGAGACAAAGGAAATTCTAGGGTGACAAAGGTACATAGCATTCAACTCAATTGAGGGCATAACAAAGTTGGATTAACTAATACCTTAAGATTTGAACTAATATTTTATGTAAATAGCAATGCACATAATTTAAAATAATTAAAATATTTCAAAATCATAGGTTCAAGATGATCAAAGGAGACTTGCCTTCCTGCACGCTCTCCAGGTCTTCTTGCTGCGGAGTGGAGAGATCTTCGACAACGGTGGAATCTACGCGCGAAAAGACGAAGCAAACAAAGCAATAAATGCAACAAAATTCAAATAAAATCAAAAATACAAATAGAGGCCATATTTGCATAGATTATGATTTTAGACGAATTTAGGAGAAAGGTTCAGCGGATTTGGGGTTCACACGAGGGAGAACGAATATCTGGAAGATCGGTTGGGAAAAGAAATTACTGAGACAATATTTGTACCAAGGAAAAATAGAATGGATTTTATGGAGATTTTGCAAGATTTGGATTTAAATTTTGAAAGTGCACAGAAATTTTGGAATGGAACTGAGGCTTTGAAATTAAACTAGATATTGGAATTTGAAATTTAAATTTTGAAATATCAAATAAATTTCAAATATTTGAAAGTATGGAAGAAATGGATAGTTTGGAATTTTTGATGAATTTAGAAATTTGAATGGGCTCAAACGGAGTTAAAATGAGGGAGAACGGGCTCCGGGAAGTTTAAAAAGAGAGAAAATGGAAAAACTGGGATTTTAGAATTATTTTTCTAAAGGAAATTGAATTATGGCGTCAGCATTGCGTCAGCCCTGGGATTTTAATTTCGGCCGAATTAATTTTCTATTGGAAAATCGGATTATTAAGCCATGCTGGCGTCAGCACTGGGTGGGCCGTCACTGACATGCGGGCCCGGTCCATGTGGACCGAGTCCACGGACCTGGGAGGTGCTGAGGTGGCACGGGCGCACGGGCATGGCTTGCGTGGCAGCCGGGCGCCTGCGTGGCTCTTGCATGGCGGCCACGTCGGCTGCCACGTCAGCCCGACGGCCGATGTGGCCGAGCTGGCCGGAGCAGCGTTCGGGAGCGGCGGCTCGCCGGCAAACGGTGGCGAGATGGACGGCGACGAGGGCCGGAGGAGGTAGAGGGGAGCGAGGGGAGCTCGGAGGTGGGCGGGCTTTACCGGAGGCGGCCGGGGTTGAGCCGGCGGCGAGGAGGGGTGGCGGCGGCTCTCGGGTGGCGACAGCGAGGGAACTCTGGTGGGGCTAGGCCACGGCCGAGGGGTGGAGGACGTCGGGGGCGACGCGGTGGAGCCGAAGGGGTCAGCGGCGACGTGAGAGGCAGGCCGAGTCGGCGGCGATTTCTCACCGGAGTCGACGGCGGCGGCGGCGGTGGGGAACCACGGCGGGGGGTTGCTCCGATGCACGGGAGGGGACGGGAAGCGGAGGGGGAGGTGTAGCGAGGAGAGGCGAAGCCGGGGAGGGGTTTAAATAGGGGCAAGGGGGAGCGAGCCGGCGTGAATCGGTCGCCGGAGATGGCGCGGGGACGGCGGGAATGACGGGGGATTAGGGGGAAAGCGGTGCGGGGATGGCGGGATTCAGGTGCGGGAATGCGGGGTTGGTGCTGGCCGCTCGGGGAAGGAGAGAGAGAGAGAGGAAAGGAGGAGATTCGGCGGGCGGGGTGGCGGTGCAAATGGCGGCGGTGATGAAGGGATGGCCCAAGGAAGGAGACGGCGCGGGGAGGGAGACGCACCCGACAGGTGGGGTCAGGGCGACAGTGAGAGAGAGGAGGGCGGAAGGGCACGGGCGGCCGGATGGAGATCGGGCGGCTGCGGGAGTTAAGTGTCGGTGGGTGGATGAGATCGGCCGAGGCGGATCAGACGGCCGAGAGGGATGCGAGGGGCGGACGGAGCGGATGGGTTGGCGCGCGAGGGAGGGGGAATTCGGGCCGGCCAGGTGGCGACCCGAGAGGAGGGGGAGGCGTGCTGGAGTGGGCGACGTGGGCGGCATCTGGCCGTCCACGTGGCGGCCGGAGGAGGGGAAGGGGAATTTTGTTTTTGATTTTTGATTTCGGATTTTCAGAAATTGCCAAAAAATTCAAATAAGCTCAGAAAAAATGAAAATACTTCAAAAAATTCCAGGAAAATTCACAGAAGCTCCTGGTGACATTTTGGACTTAATAAAAATCTTTCCAACTACTGTTGGTAATTAATTTTCATACTTTAAAATACTTTTTAAATTTTAAAAAATAGGTTTTAAACTCCAAAAAATTCAGAAAAGCCAAATAACTCCAAATAATTAATTTAAATTAGGCTTTTTTATAGAAATTCAAAATATCTTTTTATTTAACAATATTTTTAGGTTTTACTTAAAAAATACTTTTCAAATCCAGTTTTTTTTCAAAAACAGAAATTCAGGGCAAATACAATTAAAACTCAAATAATTCAAAATAATTAATTTGAAATTAATTTTTTTTTCAAAAAGTGAATTTTTGGGATGTTACAGTGGCCCATAGGGTGAGATGAAGGGCTAGATATTCTGAACAGTCATTGTGACGGTCTACTCAACCACATGACTAAGGAATCGTGTGGGGGCAACGAGTTGATTATCTCTTGTGGTGAAAGTGTACACACTCTGTAGAGTCAAAACTATTCGAATAGTCATGCCCACGGTTAAAGGCAGACATGGGAGCTTAACTAGATATAATTCTATTTAAAAATATTTGGAGAATGGGAATGGGAATATGGAGGGCAACAGAAAGCCCTAATTTGAATTGTCCTGAGTGTCGTTCCAGTGGTAAGTTAAGCGGCTATAACGCTGAAAGATGCTATATGGTGCAGATGCCATGTAACGGTAGATGGAATCTGTGTCGTTAATATGTTGGTCTTACTTCACAAAATTTTGTCGTGAACTTTAAAATGCTAGGTCTTTGGGATTTTTAAGTAATTGTATTAAAAAACACTCCATGCAAAACAAAATAAGCCCGAGCCTTCCTTTGATAAGCTATGCATGTTAAGTATTGCATTATGTGTGTTGGCTCACTAAGTACAGTGGATTGTGCTCACACTCGCATTACCAAAATAGAAACAGGAACTCAAGATCATTATGCACATGAGGAAGCCCCTGCCAATGTTGGAGGAAGCAACGATGATAATTAGGGCGCTACTTGCGTATTTTGGGTCATAGACAAGAAGGCTTGATGGAGATTGTGTGCACATATATTATCTAAGCTTAGATAATATACGTAGTACATATCTACCCCCAGTCACTTGCCTGTGGCATTGGTCTCACTTTTGCTTTTAATTCCGCTGCAACGTGGTGATGTAAACATTTGCCCGATGTGGCCCTATTGTAAAACTACCACCCGACGTGGTGTAAGTTAACTATGGCTCGTTATATTATGATCTTTTGCGATGTATGTGTTGATTCAGCAATGTACCTGTGTGCACTATCTACTGATACAGGGAATAGTGCAGTGAAACATAGTGGATTTGGATTGAAAAATTCGGGTCCTACAGAGCTGGTTTCAGAGCATACGACTGTAGGGTAAAAGCCTTAGAATGGATACTAGGATGGGATTAGGATCACAATGTTTGAAAAACTTATAAAAATGTTTTCGAAAATATAGCATATTACTTCCTTTCGTATCCTCCTTAGATCTGTTCTACTCTACCTTTCATTTATATTTTGAAAAGTTACAAGCACTAGTAATTTAATCTAAAGATGGCAGGTGTAGCACCTGAGGGCAACTGGGACTTTTTGACACATGGTCTCCACGAGGGAGAGTTTGCTAGCATCCTGTGCAAACTCTTGCATTATCTGGGCCACAAAGATCAGCCCATATATCGTGGACTCAAGACTACTGAGGGAGGGGAGGAGTCCTGGCTAATGGAGGTGTTCATCTATGCAAAAGATGAACGAGATCCACCCCACATCTTCAGGACTGAGCATCTGAGGAGTACCATGGCAATGGCCCTCCAGGATGCAGCACGCTTCGCCGCCGCGCGGCTCTGCGATATTTACAAGACCCCTCTGTGGTGTACTCCATTCTGCTACTATCCGTCGCGCCAGGAGGGTGCGCGATATAATGAGACCTTCATGCCGATCACCGAGGATGACCCGATGCTTACGCATCAGATTGACCTTACCCGGGCTATGGGGGCGGCTCACACCGCCGCCCTAGAGGAGATCACTACCCTCCGGCAACATCTAGTCGCCAGTCACACCGAGATGGTGACCCTACGAGAGCAGCTCGCCTAGTGCGAGAAGGCCTTGGCGGAGGCCAAGGCGGAGGCTGCTGCCGCCCATGCCCAGCTCCAGCAGGCCACCACACCCGCTACAGCCTCAGCACTACCCCAGCCAGGGTCGGGAGGACCCCGTACGAGACTCACCGTGCGCAAGAGCGTGCGGCCCCCAGGACCACAGTCTGCTCTACATCGGGGAGTGACTCACAGCTGCCGCAGCAGTTCACACTCCTACTCTGACTCCGACCCTTCGGAGTTCAGCGGTAGCAGGTCCCGCTCATAGTCGCCAGACTATAGCCCCTCCTGCCCCGGTGTGAGTCTGATGGAGGAGTAGGTAGGGTAGTGCCGTACTTGCCATCGATCTTGCTACCTCAACTGCCATCGCCATGGTCCACACTAGCATTGAGTCAGTAGCCATGTTAGCGTCCATTCAACCACCACTGCCCTGACACTCGTCGTGTCACCACACCAAACCCTAGCCCTAGATCTATTCACCGTAGACCTCGTCCACCATACATTGAGCCACAAACATATGGCCAGCACATGTCATGTTCCTATTCCGTAGACTTAGCTCACTATGAACATAAGCCCTGGTCTGTGGACTTGGTCTATAGAAAGTGGGTCCCACGTGTTAGCCTAACATTATTTTCCAAAATTCCAAAGAAAGAAATATTCTCAGAATATTCTGAAGGCCCTACCTGTTAGTCACAATACTCTCTCTTCTTTCTTTTTTCCAAATTTCTCAGTCGATCCAACTTTTGGAAGCATGTTATCTCTTACACAATCTTTGTTTGAACTCATTCAATTCTCTAAATTCATCTAAATTCAAGCTTTATCTTTTAGTAATTTCAAATAATTTTAAAGTTTGTTTGTTGATGCGGACATCAATTCTCTAGATACCAACACCACTCCTCCTACTACTCCAAATGCTACTCTTCAACTTGTTGCAATACAAGGGCCAATTACAAGGGCATGTTCATGACAACTAAATTATCAGATGAACTCGCTCCCAGGAATGCATAATTGTGCAATGGAGAATAGACCGCTACTTGATGCATTTGATTTTTTTTTTTACTTAGGAACTTATGAGTTGATCAAGTACAAGGAGGAGTACAACATGAAGAGAAGCATGTGCAAGCATGGTACAAAGGTTTCCACGTCACTTTGGTTTCAAGTCAAGCAAGAGTTCAAGTGGGACACGTTTTGCAGTCCAATTCGGCCTTTAGAGACAGCACCGACTTCAAACATACATAGAAGTCGCATACGGACTCTGTTTGAAGTGTATGAGTACAGGATAGAAAGCTTATGTCGTCCTCTTTCCAATAGATCTAGCCCCATCTCCAAATTCCTTTTGTGCATATTGGAATCATCAAAACAAAATGTCGTTTTAGAATTAGAGATAGAGCCGGATAAGATTTGATTAGTTTCCATGTGCTTCGTCCAAGGGCATGCGTGCTCCTTAAATAGAGGCTAAATTGGCCATGTAATATAGGCTTATTCAGATTAGTTTTCCACCATGAAACTTCATCATGTGTTCTTGTATCGACTAGATCAACAACTACAATTGCAAGCCTTACCTCTTTCGTGTTCCTAATTAATATATATAATATTCAGAATACTTTTTATCTTATTCTTGCTTGTTCTTCAATTACTTGCAGAAACTAACCTCTTATTTAGGTCAATCGAGTTCTTGGCATGGTTGATAACGACTCAGAGTGTGGTTTACTGATTGTTAGATGATCTGATTGTGTTTCGGTCAATAGCCCTTTTGTAAAAGCATCTTCACAAATTGAATTATCATCCTATGAAAAGATAAGGTCCTACCTTCACATCAGTTGGTTAGAGCTTTTGTTGCTGGTAGGAACTTATTTACCCTTGTTTTGATTAGATTGAACCTCATTTGTCTTATGAACCAGAAAACAACCCACAAAAAAATCATCATTCCTAGCCCGTTGCGCTTTCAATATGTTATTTTTAGTTTGCTAAATTGAATTTGTGTTGCTGATCATATTGTGGTCACATATGCTCCAAAAAATTTCACATCAAAATCCATTTAGAACACCCCAAACCCTAAGTTCCAATTTCGGCCAGAAGACTCCCCTTCTGCTGCTGCCATGGAAATTGCCATAACTTTTGATTTCTTAATCCTTTTTAAGTGAAACCATCTCCATTAGATCAAGAATTTCACTATCCATCTGCATGTAAATTTTTGTTTCAATCCAGCAAGGTAGTCAAAAGTTATAGGAGGTGAAATTTGACCCATTTTTTGTTTGAATCTGAAATTGTCAGTACTTGTGGTTTTTGTGCAAATTTTTTAATCGTCCTTCAGAAAATGGCCCTGAAAGAAAAATTTTAGAAAAATTATTTCAAGAAACAAAGAAAAAAGAATCATTGAAAAAGATACATTGGCAAAAAGGTACGGCCAAAATATTGATGTGCTGTCGAGTGGACTAAAAACTACAAATTTTAGTGTTGGGCCAATACTTATGCTATTCACTCCAAATTGTATTCTATTGAATTATCTTATGTCTACCACTGCTATACATTGTTATACACTTGTTTTAGCCTTCTTCCATCCTTAGCTGATCAACAACATAGGCTAAGTGCTAGATATGAACTATACTTCAATTCTGCACAATTTTTGAAATTAACTGATTGTTTTCCTTGCTACCTAATATTAAGCATGTTCAAGCTCTATCTTCTACTAACCCAACAGGTCATGTTGTACTTGTAATCATTGTACTCATCACTTGAGTCAGGTTTATCATGAATCAGCCACCGGTTGCACCACCCGTTTGTATTGGTAAGAGCTTGCAAGAGCTCGAGCGTATGTGACTTGATAAACTACAGCACCTAGTAATGGTAGGAAATTTACATATATTTGTGACTTTTCTAGTTTGCTACTAACCATGGAAGGGTCATGCAGGTCTACACATGGTGGGAACAACAACGACCACTCTTTAGAGCATGAGAGCGAAGGTCTACTCACACCTCGCATGAGAGGGATCATGTAGCACTTTGAGCGCTTGCTCAATAGGCATGGTGACAGCACTCACAATGCCTTGGATCATATCAACAACAACCTCACGATGCTCCGTACCTATGTTAAGCACCTTAAACAATGTCGACCACTTGCTACAGCCATGACCCATGATGAGCTGAGGGTGGAGGACCCTCCTGCTCACCGCACACCGCCTCCCGCTTGCTCTTAGGCGGATGAGGTTGAAGAAGATGAAGAGAACAACTATGTTGTTGATACAGAATCAGATGGATTCAATGCCAACAATGATCGTGACCACCGATGACTCCGTCATAATCGTCGAGGTATGGGTAGAAATCAATAATCAGTATGAGAGGTACATGATGCATTGACTAAAATCAACTTTACAATCCCTTTGTTTGCTGGTAAATATGACCCTGTTGCACATCTTACTTAGGAGTTAGTAGTAGATCAAAAATTTGTTTGCTATGATTTTCCCAAAGATAAACAAATTAGGGCTGCTACTAGCGAATTCACTAATTTTGCATCAATTTGGTGAAGAGAATTTTGTAGATAAGGAAATATACTTAGAACTTGAGATGCTATCAAATGAGTTATAAGAGCTAGATTTGTTCCTTCATATTATTCACGTGACATGCTAAATAAATTACAAGGCTAAAAACAAGGTAATAGAACTGTAGAAGAGTATTATCAGGAATTGCAAATTGGTTCATTGTGTTGTAGATAGAAGAAACGGAAGTAGCTAAAATGGCAAGAATTTTAGGACTTAACCATGACATCTAGGACATTATTGATTATAAAGTGTACAATTCTATCACTCGATTATTTCGTCTTGCTTATAAAGCTGAAAGGGAAGTACAGTGATGACAATTGAGGTCAAGAGAAACTTTTGGAGTTGCTTCTACCTCCAAGCCAAACCCAGGTTCAGCAAAGGCGACATCCATTTTCACACCCAACCGAGTGCATTCCACCTCTACTTTCACTCCTTCATGTGCTCCAAAAGTAGGCAAGACAACCAAGGGTCAAGCCCCTACAAAAAGTGCTTCTTTAGTTGTTTCTACAGCGCGAACAAAAGATGTACAACGTCACAAATGTATACCCTACAAAAAGTGCTTCTTCAGTTGTTTCTATAGGGTGAACAAGAGATGTACAATGTCACAAATGTAAAGGATTTAGACACTTCATGCGTGATTGTCCTAGTCAATGAGCTCTCATTGTGAAAGATAATTGTGAGTACACCTCTGCTAGTGAAATTGAAGATGAATATGTTTTTGTTGCAAATACCCTAGAGGTGATAATTTTGAAACTGAAGATGAACAAGAAGAGCATTTGGGTGTTGAAATTTCTGATAAGTACATGAGCCTCATAGTGAAGCGTGTACTAAGTGCTCAAATAGAGAGTGCTAAACAACATCAATGCCATAACTTGTTCCAAATGAAGTTTGTCATCAAAGAGGATTCATGTTGAGCCATCACTGATGGAGAGAGTTGCAACAACCTTACTAGTATAGAGATAGTTGAGAAACTTAGCTTGACCACAAATCAGCACCCCCTGCCTTCACTAAATTCAATGGTTCAACTCATGTGGTAAGTTGAAGGTAACTAGAGTTGTGAGAGTACACTTCTCCCTTGGTTCATATTATGATTATGTTGATTGCAATATCGTACCTATGCAATATGATGAGATTTTGCATGTCATGGTAGAACTAATCAATACACTCTCATGCATAAAGGCAAGGAAATTGTTTTGCTTTCAATGACTCCTGATGCTATTTTAAAGGATGAATTAGAAAGTGTTGAATGTGAAAATAAGAAGAGAGCTAAAAGAGAATCAAATTATAGCTAAAGAGTGCCTTCCATCTAAGAAGAAAGAAAACAAAGATTCTAGTGCAAGGAATAATGAAATTAAATTGAACGGTGTTGTTTCGCTTGCTACTAAAGTTGATTTTGATGAGTTAGAAGTGGATAATTCTAAATGCTATGCTTTGATATGCAAAGAGGCAATGTTTTCATTGGAGGATATGCCTGTTTCTTTACCTCCTGTTGTCACTAACCTTTTGTACGAGTATGAAGATGTGTTCAAAGCTAAAATACTCCCAGGACTACCACCTATTAGGGGAATTGAGCATCAAATTGACTTAATCCCATGAACTTTGTTGCCAAACCGTGCACCCCATAGGACTAATTCAGAAGAGACTAAGAAAATTCAACGTCAAGTGCAAGACTTACTTAACAAAGAGTATGTTCGAGAAAGTCAGTCCATGTATTGTTCCTGTTATTTTAGTTCCTAAGAAAAACAATTCTTGGCATATGTGTGTAGATTGTAGAGCTATAAATAATATAACTATTTGATATAGTCATCCTATTCATAGCTTTGATAATTGCTTAATGAATTATGTGGCTATATTGTTTTTCTAAAGTAAACTTGCATAATGGATTCCACCAAATTAGAATGAAACTTAGAGATAAATAGAAGACAATGTTTAAAACTAAATTTGGATTGTATGGATGGTCAGTGACCCATTTTGGTTTAACTAATGCACCTAGTGCATTAATGCGATTAATGAATGAAGTTTTGTGCGCTTTTATTGAAAAATTTATTGTGGTATATTTGATGGTATCCTGGTTTATAGCAATTCACTTAGTGCACATCTTGATCATTTACATGCTATTTTCAATGCTTTTAGATAACCACACTTGTTTGTTAACGTCGAAAAATGCACCTTTTACACTGATCGAGTTAGTTTTCTTGGCTATGTTGTGACACCACAGGGAATTGAGGTTGATGAAGTCAAGATTGAAGTTATTAAGAGTTGGCCAATGCTTTTAACCTTCTCAAAGAGAAGCTTACAAATGCACCATTACTCCAACTTCTAGATTTTGATTTTGGGGCGAGTTCCACATTCAACATTGCAGATTTGAAGCTATACTTGGGAGAAGAAGATGAGCTTGAGTCAAGGACAACTCCAATTCAAGAGGGGAAAGATAATTGTGCAATAGATAATATACTGCTATATGATGCATGTGATGTTCTTTTACTCAGGAACTTAGGAGCTGATCAAGCATAAGGAGGATTACAACATGAAGAGAAGCATGTGTAAGCATGGTACACAGGTTCCTACATCACTTTAGCTCCATGTCAAACAAGAGTTCCAGTGGGATATGTTCTGTAGTCCAATTCGGCCTTCGGAGGTAGTACCAACGTGGGTTGATTTAAACTTGCTTAGACTTGCTGGGTTGTTGGTGTTATTTTGGAATATCAAATTACACTTGACTAATGGCATATGGAATTGCTTTGTGAATACTTGCACTACCACATATGGGGTTATCACAGACGGTTCGTATCCCTCATCGGAGGTGGTTTCTGAATCGTCTGATTTATTGCGTCAGTGATAATAGGTGGTTATCATAGACATGTCTCAAATCGTCTGTGATAAGTCACAACACAGACAATTTTTAAAATTACTATATGTGATATCTGACATATCACAGACGGCTAGTACAAAAAATCGTTGTGATGGTCTACATATAATAGATTTTTTTATTAGTCATCTGTGATTTGTCGGATATTATAGATGGCTAACACAAAAAAAATGTTTGTGATGGTCTATGTATCACTGACGGCTTTGCGTTAGAAACCGTCTATGATAGTTATTTGTATAGCTAATTTTTTTATTTTTTGGCTAGCCTCAGGAAATGTTAGCCATACCCTCTAAAACAAGCAAACAAATTACTGATAAATGACAAATAAGTGACTTGCATCTACTCAAAGTGATTTACAACACAAAGTGAATTACAACTCAAAATCAATTACATAAGAATGCTTATGTATTGTTGCTAGAGTTACAACTGAATTACAATTGAATGAATTACAAATGAATCAGGGCATGTTCTTTTCAGTTGCGGCTTATGGCTTTTGGCTGAATTTTTTGAATTTTGACTGTTTACGGTACAGATTATGGAGAGACAGATACTCACTTGCGATTTTGGCTGGTACAGATGTCGGGCTTTTAACGTGTAGATCGTTTAACTTGTAGACCCCGTCTTGAGAAAATACTCCGTTTGAAAGCTAGGTACTGTAGCAAAAGTCAAAAGCCAAAAGCCACCAGCTTTTGAGGTAAAGAACATGCCCTCAATTGTTTGGACATGTATTAAGCGGTGTCGTTGGAGTGAAACTCACATTTCGAGTCAATGACCTCTGTCATGAGGAAGGTGGAGAGCCGTCCTCAAACATCCGAAAGTTCATTCAAATTAAATGTACTTGAATTGATTGTCACGCCCTATCGCTAGGAGGAGTAAAGTAGTAAGCACATATATTTAAATTGATAATTAGAAAATAATTATTGGGAGATTCGCAAATCTCTGGATCATTCATCTTAACACTCATGATTTCGTGCATGTGACGGCAAATATAGGATGCATATAGATTGCCTTGTAGCTGCTGGTGACACTGTAAAAATATAATTACATACATAGATATAGTTAGTTTGAGAGTCATTATTATGAAGTGTCATATAGAATTATTGTGTTGTGGTAGGTACCAGAAATCACGTCATGTATTGCAATGTAGCACGCAATTCCTAGCACTTAATTCCTTGTATCTGCCTCCCCCAGCAACATAGACGCTGAATGATCTACGTGATTCTAAAAAGTTGTCCTTTGCCATTACAAAAGAAGGGAAGACTACAATAGAGTTACGTATGGAGGAAATGGGCATACCTATCGAGTGTTTGTTGCAAAAGAGTGAAGTCAAGGTTGTTCATGAGTAGGGAATCAAGGTATATTATCTTGTTCTACTTTAATACAATCACTACAAGGATCCAGTGGCACCTACTCTTGTATGTCACCATAGTCATTAAACCTAAGTCTGTGTTGTGTATGAAACACAAATGAAATTTGTATAGCAACTAGTGAAGCACTTACCTCTGGTTGTAGGGCACCAGTATGTACTCCTTGATGCCTTGAACAAGCAATCCCATCGTAGGATGCGTCTTGGATGATGCATTTCTCAGAGATCAAATGTGGGTCGAGGAAACCCATCGGTTCTCATGACTGTCGGGCTTGTTGAATCATGTATCTATACATAAGTAATGAGTTATGACACTTATATTATGACACTTATCGGTATTATATGAATGTAGAACTTGATTATACACACTTACAGTGTCCATCATCGTAGAAGTGAGGCGTCGAGCTTAAATAGTTCAAATAAGTCATCGAAGCCCACGACAAAGAAGCTTGACTCATGGAGGAAATGCCTCTTCGTGTATCTGATGGTGAATCTAGTAGGCCAGTTTGTCCTCCGCTTGTTGGTCCTCCACATGTACCAGGCATTCAAACTCTTTCAACTCATTCCAAGGTGGGGTAATAGTGTGTCGGGACCAACAGCATTCTGAGTGAGTACTTCTAGGGCTTGCAAGGCGCCTTAATGTTATTTGATTTGGCCTTAGAGCCTCACTTATGATACATCTTCTCAGGAGACAACTCGGCACGCTTTTTTTTGTTTCTTCAGTGTCGTCTTCATGCCCACAAAGGCGTCCCATGTATGCGGATCAATGAAAGGATATTTTGTGAACAACACCCCATCCTGGTTCATGTATTTTATGACAAGCATGCTCTTGAAGTTTTTCCATGCCTTGCCCATCACCAGGAACGCCTGTCGTCATACGAGGCCTTGGACTTCTTCTCTGATCTCAAAGAATCTTGAGACCTCCTTCCAAAGCTGTTCTTTCTCTTTACGCATCAAAGACTTCCAGCTCGGTGTGGTGATGGGACCCGTTGCCTTGCAACTATCCCGCAGGTGGTCAGAATGCAGCTGTTGCTTTCTTGGAATGTAGAGGGACCCCAACTAGACTGACCTCTATGATTGTCATTCGGATCTCAGGCATTTTTTTATATGCCTTGGCCCTCTCGCTTATTTGCTCCTTTGGTTTAGTCATCGGATGCATTCGATGAAACTAAGCCTGTAGACTATGTGGATGCCATATCGCTTTGTTGCTATCTATGAAGCATTCAAATTGTATTATAGTATAGGGTATACAAAACACAAATTGAATACTCTACATGTTTAGCATGGATAGAAGCAACACCTCAATATACTACAAGCATTACATCAACAAGCTATATAATAGGAAATTCAAAAAATATATAGGATATGCTTATTCACCTTGTTGTTGTTAATTTAGCATGAGGTAACAATATTTAAAGTTTGTAACATATATTGCTAGTGGAGTGCATCATTAACATTTAAGCTTTTGTAACTGAACTCCGAATACAAAGCATGCTAAAATGTTAAGGTCATGAGGACTATTAGGCACCTCATATTCAATGGGCTACTGTGAAATAGCAAGGATGCTCATGTATTAAGACATGAGTCCATATATGACATAAATAACACAAGGAAATTTATCTATATGAATTCAATTAATATCCAACGACCCATCTATATGATATTAAGACATGACTTGATATATATCAAAAGGAATACATCAGAATGTATCATGGCAGTGTGCTAGACCCCAAAACAACACTATCTATTGTATTAATCTTTTTAGGCATTGGTCTTAACTCTTAAGAAAATCTAGTGAACCAATCTTCAATACGTACAAATCCATCAAAGCAAGAACCATCTATCTTGTTAATCATATCAACAAAACCATTCTACATCATCTCTGGGTGACATCAAATAGATCCACTAGTCAACTCAAGTGGGGAGAGATAATAGGGGCGATACCTATGGTTGAGGGCAGTGGTGGTGGTCAAAGAGAGAAGGCCGGCAGATGGCGAGAGGAAAGGAGGCCGGTGGTAGAGGAGAAGAGGTCAGCAATGTCGGTGGTCTAGGAGAGGAGGCCAATGGTCGAGCAAAAGAGGCCGAGTTAGGCGGGTGAGAGCTAACCTTGCTGGGAGCAGTAGACGGTGGTCCATGGAAGTCACTGACGTCGCCGTTGGTGCCTCCACAAGTCGCTGAGGTCGCTCACTGAAGTCGTTGAGGGGATAGGGAATGAAGAGGTGTATGCATAGAGCGAAATAGGTTGCCCTAAGAGAGTGTGTGTGTGTATAGGACGAGTGTTTTATGCACCCAGGTGCCTAGGCACCTATATCAATACCCGTTGATTTGCTTTGAGATGCGCAACGTTTGATGTGGGTATCTTCATATACCCATAAAAAAGTATATTTGAGATGTCAAACTCTGAAAAAAAAATTAAATTCAACTTCAGTTTAATTAGTTTGAACTATTTTTATGGTATATACCCACTGTAGTCGCATTGAACTCAAAAGTAGTTCAAACTAGTTTGAACTGAGTTCAAAACTTACTTACCATAAATATATCAAGGGTATAAAACATTTTCATACCCAAACTCAAAAAAATTATTAATCATACACGTGTATCGGACGGTTCTTGATATGGGTGCCTAGGCACCCAGGTGCCTTATGTAATTTTCCTATATATATTATAGGAGAATATTATCATAGACAATTTTAGGAAACAACCATTTATGATATGATCATATCACAGACGGTTCTAGTAACAAAACCATCTATAATATGCTATGTTGCATGCTTCAATAGACTGACATTTCAACAGAACTAGCCTATCTTTGTACTGAACCATCACACAACAATAGATAGGCAGATACCACAGTACCTTAGCAGGAGGTCCATACTTCACCTCGATGCCCTCACCATCAACGAAATGATTTTTACTCTTATATCGGGATACTTTGCGCACCTGATTGACATGCATGTTTGCATACTCTTTATGTTACAGGATATAGTCTTTCAGATATGCATGTATTATTTCTACTTCCATTCCCAAGGGACAGAGAACCTTCTTGACTTGATTCGTGGCTTTGGACAACATGTTTCCCTTTGAAAGCATGTCTGCTAAGAGACCTAACATTGTCAAACTCTTGTTGGACCAACTATTGCTTACCTTCAACTTTAGATGTTCAAGCATGGATGACAATCTTGTGTATTTTGGTTTGCAGCCTGAGAACAATGGTTTCTCTGAGTCCTTCATCAAACCCTTAAATTTATCAAACCCTCTTTCACTATAGTTTCCTTTTGCATCACACAACATCTGATCCAGATTATCATTGTGCAATATATCCTCATCGAAAGAACAATTGACATTCGATATATCGTTGTCTCCCTCGATGATGTTACTACCTTCCTGTATAATCTTCTCTTTATCATGACTGTTCCAACATGTATACCCCTTATTGAAACCTCTTTGAATCAAGTGTGCTTCTATCCGCGCTGAATTGGTAAACATCTTAACATTCTTGCAATAAATGTATGGACATTACATAAATTTTATCCCCCTTTTCAATATATTCTGCTCAGCAGCTCTTCTAAAAGCAAATGTGCCATCAATGTACTCTTCACTCACATAGTTGTCAACGTATATCCATCTTCGGTCCATTTATGCTACATATATAACAATTGAATGTTAAATTAAATTCATGCTCTCCTAGATAGCCATTACATGTACGTACACTCTTACACATAATTGTCATTCACCATAATTTATACATCTAAAGTAGTTAGCTATGATTCATCATAGCTAATCAATTCAACAAGAACTAAAGTAGATAGGAGTGAAACTCACTCTTAAATTGGAGTGAAAACTACAAGGCTAGATCTCTCTTTCCTTACAGTTAAAAGTGCACAGATCTAGCTATAATATAATGAATTTTATTATATATATAGTATCAATTACTAATCTTAGATCACCAAGAATAAATGGATACACAAGCATCCTTCCAAATCTCCAGTCTCCTTTCACCAAATCACTACAAACTGCCTCCTAATAGACAGATCTGTCAGGACAAGGGTTTTTAATAATGCAGTGAATATCACAGAGGCTTCCATTTACAACATGTCTGTGATAAGTCATACAGCACAAACAATTTATATTACAAACCATCTGTGATGTATCACAGACGGTTTGTGTAAAAAACCGTATATGATAAGTGGGTCATCACTGATGGTTCTTACCATTATTTGCAACATAGACGGTCATGCTAGTAAAACTGTCTGGGATAACTGGACTGTAGGTTAACACTGACAGATTCTATGGAACTGTCTGTGATGATGTGTCTAGTATGACTTTCTCTATAGTAGTGTTGTGTGCACTGTGTTATTTGTGATGGCATGTGTTGCATTCTAAAATCAACCGTGGATAAATAATTTAGACTAGGGTGATTGGAAGAACTGTGTAACCATGTGATGTGATAGCTTTGAGAATCTTTTATGTAGTTAGAGAATTGGATAGTATCGCTCTAATCAACTAACGACTTAACTTTGTACGCCATTGAACTAAACACCTTTGTACAACCACATGCTTTATAGGAAGGGCCTAGCTTAGTAAGTTACCAAGTTTCGATATTGATTTCTTAGGTTGTGGTTAAACTTCGTGCCAGGGTTGGAGGGTGTAATCGTATGTGTTGGGTTACCTCATGGATGGTTCCCATTCTCAAATCCAACATTGAGGTTCAGGTCTACTCGCATGTGTTGGGGTGATGGTACTAGGTTTAAGCTTGATGGAAGGGGTCACTGGTGAGGCAAAGTTTCTAAAAAGTTTTGTTATGATCTTCTTAGTCACACGCTTAAGGAAGCATGTCTATTGCATAACAGTGGAAGGTGATCATATCATGTGGAAAAGTTGTACAACCTCTACAGAATATTAATAAATCTATTCAAATAGCCTATCTATAGTCATGGACGTACTTAGGGATTTCACACATGGGGTAGATTTTCATAAATAAAATTGGGAAGACAAAGCTATATGAATATGATGGATGAACTTTGTGAAATAATGTTTTACTTCTATTATTTATTATTACCATTTCAAATTATGCTTTCAATTTACTTATTATGTTTACATGTCTACCTAGCTTTATGCAAAACTAATTAGGATAACTATTTTTTAAATAAGGCTTGCATCTTTATATTGCATTCTGTGCGCACAACTTATTGAGTACTCCCTATATTCACCCTGGCTATAATCACAACTTAGTTGCTAGAGAAGAATCATCGCCACTCTTTGAGGAGTTCTATGAGGAAGGTTGATTGCTAGGTCCTGTACCCCAGTTGATTGCCTGTGGTATGCAATAGATTACTCTGGTGCAATTTATTTCTTTAGTGTCTAAGCCATGTGTGGCTAAATAATTGTAAACTTGACTGCAAGGTCAAAACCATGATTTCTTATCAAAACGTGTTATTTAGTTATTTAGCGCTATGTATGAACAATATTACATCGATGTTACCACTATGTGCACTAACGTGATCCTAAACTAATGCAGTATATGCAAAGAGTCTAAATTTGCATATTCAAGTCCCGACAACATCCAAATATGTATAAGTCAAAATGGCTCTTTGCTCTCTCAGCCAAAAACAAGTAATGCAACACTACGGGGGTGTTCTTTTAGGCTGTGCCTGATAACTTTTGACTGCGGCTCATGGCTTTTGTTTGCATTTTTCGACACGACAGTAGGCAACGAAGACGCCGATTAGATGGCGCAAATAGTTTTGGACTCAAAAAGCCGTTTGGAGAATCCACTTCACAAGTCGTCCATTTCGATGTTTGGTTTTTTGACTTCTGAAAAAGCTAAGGCCCTGTCGTCTTCTAGCTTCCAGAAACCAGAAGTCAGAATGAACACGTTGGCTTCTTAATGTCGATGTTTTCTTTTTCATTTTTTCCTTTTTTTCTTTGAATTGTCCATGGAGATATAACAGTGTTTTTCATTTTTTTCTCATTTTTTTCATTTTCCTTTAATTGAGTGACTCAGAAAAAGCTAAAAGCCGCTATAGTGTAATTTCAGTTGAAAAGCAATAGCTAGAACCTACTAAAAATCAGATTGAATAGAACCTAAAAGCTAAAAGCAGAAACCAAAAGCCAAAGAGAACATGACCTGCTCATCAAATTTCCAAATGTCTCATTTGTTTCTTGTCAAGTCTAAATTGAAGTCGAAGGATCTATTCGAAATAAACATTAATAGAACTACGAGCTATGCAAAATCTTGAGAAAACCAAACCCATTTTCAATAACTTGCTTAGAGCTAGGGCCCCGCTCGGTTAGGCTTATGGCTGAAGGCTTTTGGCTTATTTTTTTTACTATAGCAGTTGAAAAAAGCACTGTAGTGCAAAGGTGCACTGTAGCGATTGAAAGTAGCTAATGAGAGTTGAAGTAGGCTGAAATGAGAGGAACAAACAGTGCACAATTGGTAACGATGTTCAAAATGGAAGCTATCACACCCGTTGGCAACTACGTTCATTTGTTGGAAAGGCCGTATGTGTCAATGTCATCCACACTCAGCACGAATGCGCACTCGCTCGTGGTGGTGGTGTTGCCAAAGATGACTTCCAGTAGGTCCTCATCTTGAGCAACTACGGCCCTGAACTTCTGCATCTCCAATTTTCCCTGCAATCACACGATGTTACATCAAACCCTCATTGCGGCTTCTGCGCGGCGGAAGTAATGGAAAGAGCACTGCACTTGGAAATTCGAACTTACTCCACCGGCAGCTGCTCACCAATTATTGCTTGAGTCGACGTAGCCTGTGGTAGGGTCGACGCCAAGCCCGTCACATGAAGTTTCAGTGCCTTCCATTTGTTGTAATCACGACTTAGTTGCTCCCACTTGTTCTCCATCTACTTGCTCGTGTATGGTAAGCCAGTTTGTTTTATGAATTTGCGGAGAAGGTTTTGCTTGCCCTACGTGTTCAACCATGAGTACGACCGGTTCTGTGCCTCCACCTCCTCGATGCATACTTGCAGGAATACATGTGTACTCTCATCGCTCTAGGTAGCCGAGGCCACCTGCAGCCATGGAAGCCAAGTGCGGTAGGAAAGGTGGTGACATGCCGGAGCAAACACGGCAGCTAAGCGTACCTGTGTCTCCAAACAAGGGGAGCTAAGACATACATGTAAGTACGGGGAAGGGAGAGGGCCACACCTTGATATGGGCGGGGTGGTCACCGAGAGGACGTCGGCGCAAGATGCTAGGCCGATCCAACGGGGACCTCGTCCAGGGCTATGACTGGTACGGATGGCCGAGCGCGCGTACGTGACAGGAGGCACTGCAGCTCGCGACCGCTGGAGCTCGCGTCGTCGGCCCAACCGGATATTGCAGATCCGTCGCGAGACTCCCTGGGCCCAGATCTACGAGTGACCCAATCCAAGGCCGCCGCGGACGAGCATGGGGATGAAGGTCCGCCGGCTAGGGGGGTGGCCCAATTGGCTACCGCAGCTGTGGTCGCCACGGCCGGCCGTGGGGGCGAAGAGGGCGCAATCATAGGAGGAGGGCTACAGGGAGGGGCATCCAAAGGTGGGGAAAGTAATACCGAGCGAAGAGGTGGGTGGGTTGAGGTAAATGCCGCTTTGGGGCTCCGGACGGCTTTGGCGCTACCGACATGGCTCCGACTCCTAACCCCGAATGGCTTCGAATCAGCCTGCAGCCTTTCACAGCATTCAGCCGGAAGCCTCAGCCCAACTGAGCACAGCGTAATTCTAGCCTCTGTTTCTAGAAGCAAAAGCCAATACGAACGCCCTAGCTTTTGTAAGCCGTTTCTATCAGCTAGTAATATTCATTAGCCACTACTTTTCGCTTTCACATATTGTAATGCACTTTGTATTTTATTATATTACAATTCCATTTGACCGACCGACCGAATGTTCGCAAAGCGAATACGGAAGGAATAAATATGTATATGGCACTATTTGTATTCGACTGACTCCGTGAAAAAATGGAATATGATACAGAATAAGTGATATCCATCCATATATATCTGTATGTCAAGTGATATGAAGAAATCTGTTGTGGGTTTATTTAGAAACAAGATAATACATAGGCAGATTATAGCATCCAAACATGTGGGGAATTTTAAGTGTTCTTCTTTTGACTTCTCGATAATTTGTCTTTTCATATTTACTCTGATTACACCTTATTGTATAAGGTAAAAAAAGAGATAATTTTTATCCGAGCGTTCATCCGAAGACTTATATAGAATAATACCGCTATGCTCGACTCTAATTTTTTCGAAAAAAAATACGAAATAAGATGGGCGATATCCGTGCTGATACGCTTCGATTGCACCCGAATACACCACTCGTGCACTTCTCTTCCCCTTCCACTCTCCCCGCAGACACATCGAGCGCTCTCGCCGCAGTGGAGCTTGGCGCCACGCTTCCAATGGCCGCCACCGCGCGCCTCGCCCCTGCGCCGCTCGCCTCGGCATGCGCTCTCGCAGGGCGCGGGCAGCGGCTGCGCTGCGAGTTCGTCGCCGGCGGCGGGAACGGCGTGCTCTCCGGCGAGGTTGACCCTCGCCTCTTCGACGGCGTAAGAAGCTTACCGATTACTTCTTTCTTGTTCCCCTCGTCCTTTTTTGTTCTTTCTGCTTCTTTTTTTTTCCCTTGCTGCCATTTGGTCGAACAAGTGATGCGCGCTCCGCAACAACAACTCGGCGCCCTGTCCGTGACTCCGTGCTGTCGCGTAGAGAACTAGGAGTGCGGCGCGGTGGTGGCAGAAAGCAAGGACAAACCGTCTCTGTTGCTGCGGCGGACCATTGCCTGTATTCTTGTTCTTGGGTTGAGCATTCTGTCGAATACATGGCGTGCGAAATGCCATTGCGCTAACTGTAGTGTATACTGCTGCTGCTGCTTGTCGTATGACTTAAAATTTTTTTCGATTACATACTTATCTGAAATCGTGATGCTATTTCCTTTAAAAGAACAGGTTATTACTTTGCTTCTTATTAAGACGTACTCTTTACAATTTCATCTGCAGCAAAAAGCTCTTGATGCAGTCATGAATGACATAAACAACACTTTCGGTAAATGAAGTGTTACAAGATTAGGCAATGCTGGTTGTGCTTTTGTGTATGTTTCTAATTGCTTGATTCCTTCCATCAAATTTTCGTTATAAATTACATTCATGTTGTTCATACCGATTATCACTGTCTCTTTCCAGTGAGACTTTTCTGAGTGGCTGTCTAACATTAGATTTTGCCCTGGGTGGTGACCTTCCAAAAGGAAGAGTAGTGGAGGTAACCTTTTGTTTTTTTTATGTTTTCTACCTCCAATTAGCAAGGGATTGTTCATTTTTTGCTTTGATTTTGGCACCTTCGGGTCACCATTTGTGCTGATTTCTGCAAATAGATTTAATGATTTTGCATTCGTGCTTGTGCAGCTAGGAGCTGCGACCTCCTGTATAATAACTTACTAACTTCTAATAAAATTTGATATGTAAACAACTTGCAGGTATATGGTCCGGAAAGCAGTGGAAAGACTACCCTAGCACTGCATGCAATTGCTCAAGTACAGGTTTGTGTTTTGTGAAATTACAGTATGACACCGTTGTACTCTTTATGAAATTGTGGTAAACATTTGTGATGCTCAAAGACTTTCTACATCCAATATGCAGAAGCTAGGAGGAAACGCCATGCTTGTGAGCATGCTTTTGATCCAGCTTATTCAAAACCACTCGGGGTAGATATTTAAAATCTGATTGTCTGCCAGCATGACAATGGAGAGATGGCACTAGAAAGTAATACATTTTCCATTTACGAGGGCCCAGTGCTTTCTTTTCTAATGTTTATGAAACAAAATCGAATTTTGAAATCGAAATTTAATTTGACTTGGATTTGATTTCCTTTGCTTCCCAGCCCAATTCAGCACTAATCCCAACGCCAATCCACCCCTAATCCTTGTCATCACGGCATGAACGGAGGAAAATAGCGCCGGCACTGTTCATGTCCGAAAAATCCCCGGCGCCACTGATATTTGCCGCCGCCCCGGTTCTTTCTTCGCCGCCAAGCCTTCCCGCACCTTCTCGCGTCCGCACGCTGCTGCCAGCTCTGCTCCACCTGCTAGTGGCCGTACTCGCCCCACTGCCCTCGCGACGGTGTCGCATCGCTGGCGACGCCTACCACCGTCCGCCCCCTGTTTCCTCTGTCCAGGCTCTCACAGCCTCCCTGGCTGACTTGACACAGCCCACCCCTTTTGACCGCCGCTCTGAGTAGCTCGAGGCCACCATGATTGCCTGCTCTGCTAGCCGGACCGCGCCTCCCCGAATCCTCCTGACCTTGCCACGCACCGTCGTCGCCATGGCCAGCCCCCTGTGCCGAACCGCCTCTGAGGCCCTATAAATACCGCCGAGCCCCTCCATTCGAAGCCATCAGCCCCCAGAGCTAGCTAAGCACCTCGAAGGACCCAGGGCGGAAATACGCATTTTGGCCAACTGAAGACAAAGATCTGGTGGAATGTACTCTTTGTGGGAGGCGTGTGCATTCGGGCATCAAGAGGCTAAAGCAACATCTCATTGGGGGCTTTGGGGATATTGTGAAGTGCCCTAAAACTACTACTGAGATAATGAGAGAAATGCAAGAATGGATGAGTAAGACCACTCGAAAGGTGCCAGTCACCATTGAAGAAGAGAGTGGAGGGGAGGAGGATGGTGCTGATGAAGTCCAGGAGGTGCAGCAAGAGGAGGCATCCTCCAAGGCCTCATGTCCATCTCCGGCAATAACAAAGGTGACTCCAAGCTCCGGGACAGCCTCCAAAAGGAAGGCTGCAACTACTGCCTTATTGAAGAAGCCAGGGCTACCAAAGCAAGCTAAAATCTCTACAATGATATTGAACTCTCCAACAGAAGTAGTAAAACTAAAACATACCCTAGGGGTTAACCAAATCAGCATGTATAAAGGAACAAAGACATACAATGATCAAGTACATTGCTAAATTCTTTTATGAGAACGACATTCCATTCAATGCTGTAAACTCGAGGAGCTATGAGGAGATGGTTGAAGCAATTGGGCAGTATGGGCATGTGTTGAAGCCGGCTAGTTATCATGAGTTGAGGGTTCCATTGCTAGAGGAGGAAAAGATGGAAGTTAGCCAGTTGAGGGTTAAGCATGAGTTGCCTTGGAAAAACTATGGTTGCCCCCAATGTCGGATGCATGGTCGATAAGAGGAAGGCACTTGATCAATTTCCTTGTCAATAGTTCAGACAGGACTTTCTTCTTGGAGTCAGTGGATGCATCACATGAGGTTCATGATGCTAACTATTTGGCCAACTTACTTGAGAAAAAAATGAATGAGATTGGTGCTGAGAATGTTGTTCAAGTAGTCACTGACAATGGAGATAACTACAAGGCGGCGGGAAAGATTCTAATGGAGAAATTCCCTAATCTATATTGGACTCCATTTGCTGCCCATTGTTTGGATCTTATGCTTGAGGATATTGGAGGTATGGTGGAGTTCAAGGGTTGAATATCCAAAGCAAGACATGTGACAACATTCATCTATAGGCATTTGAGGCTTCTCAACGCACTGAGAGAGTTGACAAATGTCATAGGTGTGGGCCTTGGGCTCAACCGGTTTATTATTAGAAAGTAGAGATTAGTTTTTATTTGAGTTAGAGATTAGTTTCCTTCTGTTAGAGATATGATATTAGTTTCTATATTGTTAGAGATATGATTGGAATTAGATTCTATCTGTTAGGGGGAGCCCATAGCGTGGGCCTTGGGCCCAGCTGGTTCATTATTAGAAAGTAGAGATTAGTTTTTATTTGAGTTAGAGATTAGTTTCCTTCTGTTAGAGATATGATCAAGGATATGATATTAGTTTCTATATTGTTAGAGATATGATTGGAATTATATTCTATCTGTTAGGGGGAACCCATCTATATAAGAGGGCTACCGCATGCTATTGAAATCAAGCAGAGAAATAACAAAGTCTTCCTTATCTATAGTCTCTCCTACGCCGACGCCATCCAGCCATCTTCTTGGTGGTGTTTATCCCCTATGAACTAAGGTTCATGACAACAGATGGGAGAGATCTTGTGAGGCCTGCGGCTACTTGATTTACATCCTCTTTCTACACTTTGCAAAGTATGTATAGGCATAGAGATGCTTTTAGAAAGCTCTTTGTTACTGAGAATTGGTGTAGGTCCAAATTGGGGAAAACACAAATATGGAAGAATGTGTCCGATGTTGTGCTCTCCACAGCATTCTGGAATGTTTTGGAAGATTGCATAAGAGCAACACACTCCATTCTTATTGTATTGAGGCTTGTTGATGGTGATGAGAACCCGCAATGGCGGAGCCTACAGTTGCTATGGATATATATAATGAGAAGCTTAAGGAGAATTTTGCTAGGAAGGAGAGATTGTTGGAGAGGATCATGGAGATTGTTGACCGTCGATGAGAGGATCAAATGGAGCAAAACTTGCATGGGGCTGTATTGTTTTTGAATCCACAAAGATTTTTTTGATATATTGGAAAGTGATAGTGATCGTGTATCAATCATAAGGAATACTTTTAATCGAGTGATGATGAAGATGTTTAGTGGTGATGAACAATTGCTCTCCAAAATTGATGCCTTGGCCGATGACTATGAGCAAACTCGTGGTTAGGGGTGAAAACGGGTCGGATTCGGACGGATATTGCTGTTACCATATCCTAACCCATATTTTTTCTCCGGATTCGGTACCAATCGGATTCGGTGTCGGATCGGCTCGATTAACCCATTTCGTTTGCACCCTACTTGTTTGTAAGGAATGCATACAAATGCAAGAAATGGAGTAGGACACACCGACTTGATGTTACTATTTAATAGTCGATGTGGAAGATTTTATTTTACCATTGCAAAAGAAAATGAAACGTCAAATAGTAGCACTAACCCGAAATCAAACTTGAAGATGTATCGGATTCGGACGGATATTCGATTCGCATTTAATATTGTCATTACCATATCCTAACCCATATTTTTTTTTCTCCGGATTCGGTACTAGTCGGATTCGGTACCAATCGGATTCGGTGCCGGATCGGTCGGGATTAACCCGACCCGTTTTCACCCCTACTCGTTGTAGCTTCGATACCACACTTGGTAGGATGCAAAGGAAAAAGAAGAGTCCTTATGAGTCTTCAAACTTGATAGTTTATGGTTCAATTAGTTCTTTACTCCATTCTTAATTTTTCTAATATTGGGCTTTATGTTTCACACTTTACCTTTTAGTGGATTGGTGGAAATCAAACGGTGGCCTAGCTATTCCATTACAAAAAGTTGCAAAGCGTATTGTTGGGCCTTATTGTTTCTCATCCGGTTGTGAACGCAATTGGAGTACATTTGAGTTTATAAGTATTAAGTAAAGCAAATAAAAGTTCATTAATTATGTGCTGTCTTTTTTTTTCAATTATGGGCTATTTATGATTCATACTTTCATTTATGGGCTATTTTTGTTTCCATTTTGTAGCTTCATACTAAGAAGAGGATCCGGTTGGAGTTTGAAAGATTGAATGATTTGGTTTATATCTCATATAATAAAAAGATTGCATCTAGGTTTCAAAGACTTAGTGAACAAGGTAACAAATCCAATCCTTTGTTTCTAGAAGAGTTCTAATGGGATAATGAGTGAATCGACAAGGATGCTGTATTAGCTAAACAAGTGCATGCCGGTGAGGATGATCTTCTATGGTCACATGTTGATGAGGCTGTCAATGTAACATCCTCGCTTCGTGGGCGTAATTTTCCTAGGAGAGCTCGTGTGGATGTTCAAGTTTATAGTCGACGTACATCTCCATCTATTCGTGATCATGAGGAAGAAGATATGATGGTGTGTGATGATGAAGATATTGAAGATGAGTTTGGACAACCACCACCTTCTCATGAGAGTGGTGAAGAGTGTAAATGAGCTAGAGTTGGATGATGAATGAAAGATTAGGATGAAAGTTGAAAACTTTTGAGTTATTTTGTTGTCATGTGATGCACTCATGCTACTATCATATATTCATATTTTGTCTTTTATGTTGTGGAATATGGACCTTGTTATTGTTAAGGAGATAGAGTTGTATTAGGAGATAGAGTTGTATTCTATTCCATATATGCCTTATCTCTATATGGCATACCCTCTTGTACTCTCCTATATATATGGCCCTTTGGGTCTCATATCAATACACACAATATTCATAACATGGTATCAGAGTTTAGGTTGAAACCCTAACCTAGCCTCCGTTTGTCTTTCGCTGCCGCTGCCCCCGGGAGAATAGATCTCTGCTCCTGGGGGCGGCCATCTCCTCGCCGACCGCGCCACGACGCCGCTTCTTACGATCGGCCGCCGCAGCCGCTTTTCCGGATCGAGCACACCGCCGCTCGCCTCTGATCCGGCCGTCTCCACACCAGATCTCGTCGCCTCCACCTAGCCTCCGCTTGACTTCCGCATCTGCTGCCCCCGGGAGAAGCGATCTTCGCTCCCGGGGGCGGCCACCTCTTCCTGGCCGCGTCCGCATCGCCGCCGCCGCCACGCCGCCGCGCGCGCCGCGCTCGCGCGCTCGCGCTGCGCTGCCGATTCGCCGCCTAACGCTGCCGCCGCCGTCATTCGTTCCGCCGCCGCTAAGTTCGATCCGGCCGGATCCGGCCGCTTCGCCGCCGCTCCTCGCCGCGCCCACGCGCCACGACTCTGCCGCCGCTGATCTTGGCTCTCACCGTGCTCCACGGCCATGGATCTCGCTTCCGCCGCCGAACTCCCGGCCGCCGTGCCCATGCCTCCGCCGGACGCGCCTCCGTGCCTCGTGCGTGTTCGCTGGCCGGCCGCGCGCCGCACGTGGTCGCTGCGTGCCGCGCGCGCCGCTCCGGCTGAGCTCGCCGCTCCCTCTCTCGAATGAGGGAGAGAGACGGGAGGGAGGGCGAGATGAGGGAGCGCGAGGGAGGAAAGAGCGAGGTGAGCGTGCGTGCGGGAGTAAGGGAAGGGGGGGTGAAGAGAGAGGGGATGAATTTTGAGGGAGTGGGATATTTTGATTTTGTGCTGCTGATTTCTTTTAGTCAGCCTTCGGTTATTTCTCGTGAGTCTTCCGTTGCGTCCATCCAAGTCCGTAGTTTTTATTTGTTCGTTCAAGTCGTGCGAGTCCACAAATTTCTTGTCAGTCATAGAAGTGTAGGAATTTTATTTTGTATGGCAGTAGCCGCTGCTCTTTTCCTCTGCAGATCGTAGAAGTTTTTATGATGCCGCCGCTTCTCTTTGAGCCGCCGCCCCGAGTTTTTAAGGCCGCCGCGCTTCTTCTGCACCGCGCCTCCGTTGCGCTTCTTGTGCACTGCGCCGCCGCCGTCTCAGGCTTCGATTTGTGCCGTCATGCTTCTATCTATTCCTCTTCGGCTTGATTTGACAGTTTATTCAAAAGCTGCACGCAACGACGACATCATCAAGACTCGGACTTCGGATTTATCTTGTTTTAGTGTTAATCCTTTTTCAAATGCAATGCTATTGCATACGCCTTGCATTTGAGGGGGGGTGTTAAGGAGATAGAGTTGTATTAGGAGATAGAGTTGTATTCTATTCCATATATGCCTTATCTCTATATGGCATACCCTCTTGTACTCTCCTATATATATGGCCCTTTGGGTCTCATATCAATACACACAATATTCATAACAGTTATATTAATGCTATCTGCTATTATGGACCTTGTTATTAAGTGTTTTATTTTGTGCTATTATATTGTATGATTATTTAATTTTCGGTCATATAAGGTACTATTTATATTTATTACTACCGTCTAACTACTATTGTCTAACTATCGCCATGGCGGGCGCCTAGTCGACTAGGCATCCAGGCGCTCTGAGCTCGCCTTGACTTGCCAGAGCGCCGTGACAACCTTGATGAACGGTTAATGAGAATGTGGTCTAAGATGGAGATATGTGCAAGATGATGTTTACTATTTTGCTATATATTTGCTGAGTCTTGGACTCACACTTGTTTTGTTACATTTTTTTAGGTGATCGTGATGGTGATATGCAGGGAATAGGAGTAGCACTTTTGCACCATGTTCATTAAATAAAAAACTTAGTTATCATCTTTAGTACTAGCACTGAGCCTATTGATGAATTAGCTCACTTAAGTTGAACTCCAGTTAAGAGTGTGCTTATGACTGTAAAGCTATGGATGGGGCAAATGTGATACTGTTGCAAGAATCGGTATTGTATATGTTGCTCGGATACTCCGATACCAATATGGATATGTGATATGCTAACAGTAGGAAGCATATGCTAACATAGAACATTTCATGGCTAATGTGTGCTAACAGAACAGCAGGAAGCATGGTTGTCACGGCGGAGTCGGCGAGCACGGCGAGTGAAGAGCGCCTGGACGCCTAGGTGACGCCTAGGCGAGGGCCCGGCGACGCCTAGGCGACCGGCACGGCGACGATCTCTCGCTCCGATGCCGTCGCTCTCTCGCTCCGATGCCGTCTCTCGCGCGTATAACTCCCATCTCGCGTCTCCTCTGTCTCCCGACTCTTCCGCCTCTCTCTCTCTCGCGTCGCGTCTCTCGACTCTTCCGCCTCTCTCTCGCGACTCCCTCTCTCTCGCGTCGCCTCGCTCCCCGACTCCGCTCTCCCGACGGCCGACTCCCGCGCCGATCTCCTCCCTCGCTTTCTCCTCGCACCACCTCCCCGGCAACTCTCCTCCCGCGCCTCCCGTCGCCTCCTCCCTCGGCGGCGGAGCACGCTGGAGGAGGTGGCCGAGCACGGAGAGAGACGGCGGGGGAGGAGGAAAGTGGCGCGGGAGGAGAAAAGCAGCGCGCGCGAGGGAGGAAGCGCGCGCGGGAGGAGGAGGGCGGCGCGGCGGAGGAGGCCGGTTAGGTTCGAGCAAGGCGAGGCGAACCTCCCGCGCCAGATGACTTGGCGCCGCCAGGCGACGCCAGAACAACAAAGGCGGTGAAGCATGGCTAATGTGTGCTAACAGTAGGAAGCATATGCTATTATGCTAACATTCATATGCTAACATTTCATGGCTAATATATGCTAACAGCATATGCTATTATGCTAACATTTCATGGCTAATGTATGCTAACAACAGGAAGCATATGCTAACATTCAGTTACACCTCAATCAATAAAATTGGTTTTGTAGCAGGCTAGCACCAGTAGTACAGTACAACATCATGTTTAAAGCATATGCAAACAGGTCAAAGCCAAGCTAAAAGCATATAATCCCCGTCCACAACCAAAATTAGTAGTCCAGGTGGCCATCATTCAGCTCAGCAAGAAGCCAGCCCTTCCCAGTTGGTGAAAGCCAAGTTAAAAGCATATAGGCACCAGCGTCAAGACAGGGAGGCCAGAGGGAAGGGGATCGGGTAGTTGGGCTCACCAAGGGGGGCTGACCAGCGTCGAGGATCCAGGCGCCGGCGTCTTGGTGGGGAGGGAAGGACATCGGGCGTGGAGGCGGCGGAGTCTCCGACTCTTGGCAACGTGGAGGAGGCGGGCTGAGGCCAGGGCAGGAAGGAGAGCGGGCGACTAGATGGAGGAGGGAGCGGGCGACTAGATGGAGTGAGCGACCGGAGGGAGCGGTGGCGCCAAGGGGATGGCGAGCGCCGAGGATGCCGCCTCCACTTGGCACTCCTGGGATGCGGGCGTGGGGTGGCGACTGGATCTGTGTGACTGTGTGTGTATGCTGAAGGATGGGTGGGTGTTATTAGGTCAAACGTATCAGCGAAGTATTGACAAAGTTTCGGAGAAGTTTCATAATTTATTCTCTAGTTTTGGAATTTATTTTCTTTTTTGAATAATCATAAATTTAGGGATACGTGCAGGATATGTATCGGAACATATCCAGGTAGTATCCGTGTTAGTACAATATCTGATACGGATACACGACTTTCGTGAAGCATTTGCGCAACGTAGGGTATCGTTGTCTATCTGGTAATGCTTTATATTGTTTGTTGTTCATACAAGTTTATTCGCGTTCCTATGTGTCATGTGCGTTCTCGAGCATGTGGTCCCAAGCGTTCTTGGGCGCGAGTGAGCAAAGTTTTATTTTGTGAATTATTTATTCTTGCTTAGGTCATCGAGTCATGTCTATTATGAATTAGTTCTTTATGGAGGACTAGGTCAGGAAGATTTGTTAGATGGTTTAAACTTAGAGTGTTATACAGTAATGGTAGTATTCTGGGCTCAGAGGTTGGGCCGGGGTGTTACATAATTGCCTTGTGATTAATGGTTGGTTCAATATACTGCTACAGAATTCAGCTTGTGGATCTGTACATTCCAAAATTGGAGCCGTTGTTTAATTAATCCAACATTAGTATACTTATGTTACTTGATTCAAATTCAGGAATGGCATTCTCCTTGTGAGTATCTTTTCTATTTGACCTTTAGCTTTCCATGGATAGTTTAGTAGGGATTAAGATCACGGTCAAATTATCTGCTGCATAGTTGTAACTTTCATGTGTATTATTTTCTTGTTTAAATTTTTTACAGATTGGGTCAAGACAGAGAAAAGGCACTGCAGTATCTCCGAGAGAGCCCGACCATCTGCGATGAGATAGAAAAGGTTTGGTTGATTATACATGCGTTCATTGTGTATTTGTCATATAGACAAGTCTGCTACATCTGACAAGTATTGAACTCACCAATTTTCACAGCCTAAATTTCCAAACTTGAGACTTTAAATTATATTAATTGCGTCATATCATGATATTATCATTTTTAAACATTTATCTTGTGTTCTTAATCTGCTCACACATCATATATATACGTTCTAGATTGAAGTCACCTAGCTGCTACTCGCCATTTGGACATGCCTGTTATTTTGATTAGGACTTGTTTCCTTGACATAGATAATGCTTTTGCTTCGTAAAAAAATAGATTGTTTAGTGAACAGTTGCTCCTTTTTTTGGAGTACGTGTGTAAATTCTAGGGTGTCTATCCATATATATTTTCCGTAGACATGCTTGATGCACCTGCAGGCGGTTCGAGCCATGATACCAGATGGAACGAGGCGTATGAGCCTGCTAGCTTTCGGGCAGCCATCGTCAGAGGAAGAATAAGTACACGATGAGTGATGGATGATGCATCAAGTTCAGAAGATGAACAGCTGCTTAACCTTCTAGCACTACAATTCCGAGCTTTTTGGTCCCCCTGGGCGACACACAAGACTAGAACTGGCCCTTTTTCACTAAACCTAACAAAACATTCCACAGTTGTACGCAGTGTTGGTGGAGGGTTCGATTTATTGAGTCACCATTTGCTGCAATAGCGGCATTGTACCACCATTATGTACCATTGGCGGAAGGTATTTGGTGGAACGAAAAATGACACTGATATTTCCTGATAAATGAAGCTGGAATTTCTGTCAGGTTCAATTATTTGGAACGAGTCGTGGTCGTATTTGCCTGCAATTTCTGCCCAATATATTGGCCAAGCAAAAGAAAAGTATACACTGATCTGTATTCATCGATCTTTCAATATTTAATATAGCTTTATCCATATTTCCCTAACCCTAAACTATCTTAAAACGAGCTCCCAACAGTAAAAAAAATCTACGTTAATCAATGGTTTGATTAATCAATCAAGAACGCTCCAAAACGAACTCCGAGAAAGATGCACTTCGATTGCCAAGAGCGATAGTTTCTACCTCATATGTTGGTAAACACAGGAATTCCGTTTTTTTTTCTCGAACACGCAGGAGAGCTGCGTATCATTATATATAGAAGAAAAAAGGGGGAAAGAACCCTTACAACACCGCACACACCACCAACACACACAGGAATTCCGTTAGTACGTCGGTTGCATCAAATGCTTGTTTTCCCAGAAGGATAGAAAGTCCAGATACAATTATGTCATTTGAAGCACATTTGCAGATAAACCATGTCATCAGTAAACAAATTTACATATAGATGCACTATAATATCTTTTTCAGCAGCTCAGATGCGGCGAAGAGACGCCAGTCTCCTCTCCAGGTCGTCAACCTCAGCAGAGGATTCAGGCGCCACGTTTCTTGTGGGAGCCGCATTCCTGCAGACGCAAAATTTGCATCAGAAAAAGAAACACAGATGAAAAAAAAGGTCTGGAACCAAAACAAAATATGATCTGCTCATCTGTTGACATGGAAATTTTAACCCCGATGGTAGGAGAAGAAATAGTTTATATACCGGGCTTGGTTATTCTCGGCTTTCTTGTTGCTCGCTCCAATACGACCTTTAGGAGCTGAAGACAGCTGAATTTTCATGAAAGCATTGAAATCAGCATTCAGAATTAAGATTCAGTACCTGCACCGACTGATGGCATGCATAGAATGAACAGGCATATTGAGGGATATAAGTTACCTGAGAAGCCACATCAACACCTATCTCATCAAGAACCTGCATAGGGGGACCGAGGGCTTATCATATAAGCAAGCGAAACATAGAGAACTCCTCTGAGCTGGTAGCTGACATTTGAGGCAACACTTTACCTGGTTTGTAAGCTCTTCTGTTTCCTCTTCCGCCTCATCTTTGTCAAGTGTTTCATCTATGGCGTCGGACATCATTTCAAGCTGCATGGAAATAGTGATTTGATATTGCACTGATAAAGATCAGATATGATACTGCAGTGATAAAGATCAGATCTGATATTTTTCTCAAAAACGCAGGAGAACTGCGCTTCATTCATTAAGCATGGAAGAAAATACAAATTCAAAGAGGCTGGAAGCCACTGACAGAAGGATCAAAGAAGAATATTATGAAAAAGAAGCGACTAGCAACAGCTGCAATTGGGAAAAGAAGAGCTTGTGGTCACTGCCGGGCAAGAAGATCCTGCAGTCCAGTGCAACAAAGGATGACCAAGTGTGGAACTCTTGCTTGATGCGGAGGGCAAATTCGTTGGAGCTGAAGTGACCTTGATCATGGCACAGCCTATTCCTTTCCTTCCAGGTCATCCATATTACTAGAATTATTAAGGCATCAATTCCTATTCGCTTTGAGGTTGGGGTCAACTAACGGACGGCTGTCCAGTGCGCCTGCAGTGTCTTCTCAGTGAAGTGGTAGGAAGCGCAGAGGTACAGCCAGGAGAAAATCTGGAACCACGTCTGCTTAGCCACAACGTAGGCTACAAGTAGATGGTCAATTGTCTCTGGTTCTTGCTCATAGAAGAGGCAATCGATGATGAATAAGTCCCTGTACTGTGGTCTTTGTGGGGCTGTGGTAGTTTTTGTTTTTTGACTGCTTTAGGACAGCATCTGCTTTTAGGACAGCATCTGCTTTTGCTTTAGGACAGCATCTGCTTTTAGGACAGCATCTGCTTTTGCTTTAGGACAGCATCTGCTTTTAGGACAGCATCTGCTTTAGGACAGCATCTGCTTTTAGGACAGCATCTGCTTTAGGACAGCATATTGACCGCTTTAGGACAGCATCTAGGATAGCATCTTAGCATATGCTTGGCTGGTTCTCAGCCTATAAATTTGTATCCCCAACCCCTCAGGTTGGCATGGCATTGTGTGAGCAATAAACAAGAAAACTTGCCCCATCTCCTAGTGTCATCCTCTCCATGAGAGTAAGGATCTTGCTATCACCAAGAGCAAGAGTCCAGCGACTAACAAGTGGTATCAAAGCCTTAGTATCCTCGTAGCTTTGAGCATTTCCTCGCTCATCTCCTTCTCCGCCTCGCAGCAGCCCACCCCGATGCAGCAGCAGCTCCGGCTGTCCCGCCACTCCTCCGAGACGGGCAGCACTCGTCGAAGCAGCCCTCTCCACGCAACAGCCCCGCAGCGCGCCATGTCCGCAGGCGCTCTCGGCCTTCGGCCGCCTCGAGAATGCGGCGGCGGAAAGGGCGCTCAAGGCCGGGCAAGCGGAGCCGGCAGCAGCCGTGGCGAGGTGGAAGCGGCGGCGGCGGCAGATGCAACAGCGTCGGCGGCGGCAGCAGAGGTCAAGGCTCACGCGCGCAACAACAGCCCGGCTCTGTTGATGACAACGCCGCGCGACCTCACCGCTGGAGAGGAGGCGCGCAGGGTGAACGGCGCATGGGCAGCCGCGCCGACGCCACGAGCGCGGGCGGTAGCCTAGACAGCGCGTCGGCGGCGCTCTCGGCGAGGCGCACACGCGCGTGGCGCCTCGAGGAGGCACGCGCGCGGCGGCGACGGTCGACGGAAAGCGCCCTCACAGTAACGCGCTCTCTCTCCCGGTTCGGCATCGTGGTCACCACGAGTACCAGTCGCCGCCGGGGCGCCGCCCGGCGGCGGTGGCCTACCTCACCAAGATCAACTACGCCGAGCGGGCGCGGTGATGAGGGTGAAGCTCCAGTGCGGCATATGTGGGATGCATCCGACGGCGACGCCGACTACGACCGGGATCAACGGCGCCGAATGTCTCATCGCCGCAGCCCCGCCGAGATGCGCTTCGCTACCAACAAGCGGATCGCCAAAGAGGCTTGGGATGCCATCGCCGCAAAGACACATCGGCAGCCGACCGCGCCGCAAGTCTACACCGCAGCACTACGACGGAGTGGGAGCGCCGGCCTTCAAGCAGTCACGTTGATGACTTTGCTCTCGTCTCAACACTCTGTTGCACAAGTTGGTGCGGTCGGCGACGACACCTACGGCGAAGAGAGAGTCGTGGAGAAGCTCTTCCGCCGCGTCCGAGAAGTACAAGCGGATGGCTCGCCGATCGGGTCTCTGCTGACCTCTCCACGATGACCATCGAGGAGGCGCGGTCGCCTCAAGGTCGCCGACATCGATGAGCCACGCGCCCCTCGGGACCCGTCACCATTGGCGGAACCTCCTCACTCGGGAGCGATGGTCGCGGCCAAGGTGACAAGAAGAAGGGAGCCTTCTTCCACGACACGCGCCGCAGAGTGGCAAGCGCGCAAGCGCGCAAAGCGCGCCAGCGGCGCGATGCCGGCAAGCAAAGCGCAAGACGAGACGCGACTCTTGCCACAATCGCGGCAAGCTTGGTCATTGGGCCAAGGAGTGTCGACGACCACGACGCGGCGCACCCACGCCGCGCAGTTTAGCGAGGAGGCTGCCGGTCTGCTCATTGCTCATGCGAGCATCGAACTACCTCGGCAGCACGGCCGCAGCGGCTCTCCTCCACCTTGACGAGCCAAAGCACACGCCTCCTCGGCGATGATTCCGCAATGACAAGACCGACGGGTGGTGCTCGACACCGCGCCACCCACCACATGACCGGCGGCGGAGTTCTTCTCCGAGCTCGACTCAGCGCTCGAGGCACCGCTGTTCGGCGACGCCCGCCGTGGAGATCAAGGGCGCCGGCTCTGCTGCCTTCGCCGCCAAGATCGGCGAGCACCGGCCGCCACCGGCGTCTACTACATCCCCGACCTGCGAACTCCATCATCGCCTTGGGACGGTGGATGAGAACGGCTCGCGTGTCGAGATCGAGCACGGTGTCGCGGATTTGGGATCTTCGACACCGCCTCCTTGCCAAGGTAACCAGAGGCGCAAATCGACTCTACACTCTTCACGTGCGGTGGCACAACCCTCTGTCTCGCGGCTCGTCGGACGACGAGGCGTGGCGCGGCACGAGCGCTGGGCACCTTCACTTCGAGGCCCCGGCGGCTCGGTGCCACGAAATGGTGCGAGGCCCGCGTGCCTTGACCATGTGGAGCGGCTCTGCGACGTCGCGTGTTGACGGCGGGCGACTCCCTTTCCCAAAGAGCGAAGTTTAGAGCCAAGGAGAGGCTCGAGCTCGGCACGGGACTTGTGTGGCGGTGACACCGCCACACCGGAGACGACGCTACTTCCTGCGCTCGTCGACGACCTCTCCCGCTACATGTGGTGATGGTCCTCGCGGCAGGAGAGGCTGCGGGCGCCATCAGCGCACGCAGCCGCGGCGAGGCGAGCGCGGCGCAAGCTGCGCGTCTTTGCGCCACGGACAACGGCGGCGAATTCACGGCACCGAATTCGCGCATCACTGCCGATGAGGGCATTCGGCGCCACTACTCCGCGCCGTCGCATACCCGCAGCAGAACGGCGTCGCCGAGCAGCGCAACGAGACGGTTGTGGGGATGGCTCGCCCTCCTCGCTGCAGGGGATGCCGGCCGCCTCTTACGGGAGTGGCGGTGGTGATCGCCGTCTACATCCTCAACCGCCGCCTACCAAGGCGCCGACGACGTGACACCGTGACGAGGCCCGGCATGGGCGCAAGCCGCGGTCTCCCACTTGCGGGTCTTGGCTCCCTCACGCTCGCCAAGGACCTTGGCCACATCGGTAAGCTCGACGGCAGAGCACTCGGGTGTTCATCGGCCACGCGAGGCTCGAAGGCCTACCGCATCCTCGACCACGACACGAGTCCGCATCTCGCGTGACGTTGTGTTCGACGGCGGCGAGGCCGACGTGGGACAAGGCGGTGGACGGCGGTTCGACTTCGACTCGTGGACTTTGTTGTCGACCACGCCCACTTCGAGATAGCCGTGAGCTAGCGGCTCATCTTCACCGAGCTCGCCCACCTCGACACCTTGCTCGCCACCGCCCCGCGAGTGCTCCACCACCTTCGGCACCGCCACGCCCACTCTTCACCACCGCCACTCCACGCCTCCCGCACCGGCCACCACTCTCCCGCACCGCGCCACACCACCGAATCGCCCCAACGGCCGGTCCCACGACGAGCGGCGACGGTGGAGTTCGCTACTCACCGTCTCACGACGAGGATCGCGTCGACGCCTACCACGACGACGAGCCTTTGCGCTATCGCATTATGGACAACATCTCGGCGAGCCGCCGTCCTCGGATCGGCGCAGACGACGACGAGGCGAGCGCACTTGGCGTGCGACGACGGCGAGCCCCGCCTTCACCGAGGCGAGGAGACGCGGCGTGGCGTGTCGCGATGAAGCGAGAGATGGACGCCGCAGCGTAACCGGGCGTGGGTCGGCGGATCTTCCCGCCGGCCACCGCGCGATCACCCTTAAGTGGGTGTTCAAGCCGGCGGGATGGCCGGCGCCATCGCCAAGCACAAGGCTCGCTTGGTGGCACGAGGCTTCGCGGCGCAGAGGGGTCGACTTCGATGACGCCGCACCCGCCGCGCGCATGGAGTCCGCTCGTCTTCTCCTCGCACTTGCGCCCCGGGAGGATTGGCGCGCCCATCACATGGACGCCAAGTCCGCCTTCCTCAACGGCGACTTGAAGGAGGAGGTCACGCTCGTCGGCCGCCGGATTCGCCATCCCCGGCAAGGAGGGCAGGTTCTCCGCTGCGCAAAGCCCTCTACGGCTTGCGGCAGCACCACGAGCCCGAACGCTAAGTGGACTCCACCTCAAGCAAATGGGGTTCCAGCAGAGCGCACACGAGGCCGCAGCTCTCACCGGCGGGGCAAAGCGCGCAACGCCTGGCGGTGGGCGCTCGCCGACGACTTGGTGATCACCGGCACTAAGGATGCGAGGTGGCGGCATTCAAGGAAGAGATGAAGGCCACCTTCCAGATGAGTGACCGGGCCCTCTCCTTCTACTTAGGATCGAGGTGCACCAGATGATTCCGGATCACGCCGACGCATCGCCACGCCAAGCGCGTCGTTGAGCTACCCGGCTCACCGATCGCAACCCGCTCTCACCCAATGGAGGAGAGGTCGGGCCGAGCCGCGACAAAGACGACGGAGGAGGTGGGCGCCACGCAAGATCTGGCGTCTTGTGGGAGCCTTCGCTACCTCGCTCACACACGACCGACTTGGCATTCTCCGTCGGCCACGTTAGTCGGCTCATGCAACGATCGACGACGAGCATCGGCAGTCGTGAAGAGGATCATCCGCTACGCTTGCGGGACTCTTGACCACGGCCTCCTTACCCGAGGTGTCGGCGCGGCACACTTCGTCGCATGCGGACAATGACCACGCGCGACATCGACACCAAAGAAGAGCACAAGCGGATTCTCTTCTTCCTCGGCAAGTGTCTCGCTCATCGGCGATCGATCAAGCGGCGGTGGCCCTGCTGTCCGGTGAGGCCGAGTACATAGCGGCTTCCACCGCTCGACTCGAGCACTCGCTCGCCGATCGCTGGTGATCTCTCGGCGGACATCAAGCGGTGGAGCTCGGGTGGGCGACAAGTCCGCTCTAGCCTCGCAAAGAACCCCGTTTTCATGAACGAGCAAGCACATCCGGTGAAGTACCATTTCATCCGAGGTCGCTGGATGAAGGAAGCATCAAGGCAAGCTACATCAACACCACGGATCGCCTTGCGGATCTGCTCACCAAGCCTCTTGGAAGGATCAAGTTCCTTGAGCTCGCTCCAAGATCGATGGTTCAACCCTCCCACAAGACGACGCACAAGACTTAGGGAGAATGATGAATAAGTCCCTGCATCGTGGTCTTTGTGGGGCCGTGGTAGTTTTTGTTTTTTTGATCGCTTTAGGACAGCATTCGCTTAGGACAGCATCTGCTTTGCTTTAGGACAGATTCGCTTAGGACAAAGATTCGCTTTAGGACAAAGATTCGCTTAGGACAAAGATCTGCTTTAGGACAGAATATTGACCGCTTTAGGACAGCATCTAGGATAGCATCTTAGCATATGCTTGGTGGGTTCTCACCTATAAATTTGTATCCCCAACCCTCAAAGTTGGCATGGCATTGTGTGAGCAATAAACAAGAAAACTTGCCCCATCTCCTAGTGTCATCCTCTCCATGAGAGTAAGGATCTTGCTATCACCAAGAGCAAGAGTCCAGCGAGTAACAATCGAGTGGGGTTGGTAAGTTGAATTTTCGGAGCCTGGCGAAAGTCCAGACCCGGTGCTTCAGGGCCATCCAAGTGAAAAGCTCGCTTTAAGAAATTGCACTCCTCCACAAGTCATTGGTGCAAGGCAGAAGAAGGCTTCCTTAGCACATGGCATTGTATGCCGATTTGGAGTAAGAAGCATTGGGTGTCCAGCGCCAAATGACAGTGTCCATGACGCCTAGCTGCAAGTGTACCTGGTTTACGGCAGAACACAGGACGAAGAAGTCGGAGATAGCTCGCAAGCTGAAAGGCCCTTGCAAATCTGACATCCAATTATTGTTGAGCAGTGCCTCTTTTACTCTGGTCAGTTTTTTACGAGAACTCTTCGCTCTCTCCCATATGGCCGGGGCTAGGTCACAGATTTGCTGGCCTTGAAGCCATGCATCAGTCCAGAAGAAAATTGAGGAACCGTTGCCAATTTGAATTACCGTTGACGCGTGAAACAGGTCTTTAGCCGCCTGATCTTCCTGCGACCGAAAGCTTTGCCATATCCACGAAGGGTCAGTGCGTGCTAACCATTCCCAACGTGTGTGGAAGGCTATGCCAGCAAGCCTAAGGTCGACAATGCCCAATCCTCCATGCTGATAAGGTCGGCAAGTTTGGCTCCAAGTGACAGGGCATCTTACCTTCTTAGATAGATCGTCCCCGGTCCAAAGGAAATCGCTGCGCTTTTTGTCAATTGCTTTGATCGCCCAGTCGGGGAATACCAAGGTAATAAGTGGGTAGATTACCATGGCTGTTAGGACTGACTTGATGACTATCAGTCTCCTAGCTCGCGAAAGAAGACATGCTTTCCATACCGGCAAATTGTTTCGCACTTTGTCAATATACGGTAGGTCACGGTGCCGTAGCCTGCCAAGTGTTAAAGGCATTCCAAGGTATGTGATGGGGAATGCATCATCATTACATTGGAAAATCTCCTTTGCATTTGGCATCTCCTCATGTGTGCAACAGATTTGCATTGCATGTTCGACCGAAGCCTTGTAGCAAATCCAAAAAGAGAGACGATTTGCCTGATAGCGATAAGGTCTTGTGTAGTTGGTTTAACAAAGATCATGACATCATCCACATAGAGAGAGCATTGCCTTGGAAGCGGTGTTGCAGGAGTTGGGGATTTGAGCTTGCAAAGCGGCTAAGAATGTTGAGCACCTCCATTGCGATGACAAAGAGCAGGTGTGACAACGGGTCTCCCTGGCGCAGTCCACGGCAATGAAGAATCTTATGTCCCGGGGTACCGTTGAGCAAAATTCTAGTTGGGATGTGGAGAATAAGGTTGATAGCCAGTCCCCCCATCGGGTGCCGAAGCCAAGAGCGCGAAGAACTTTTAACAGGAAGGTCCAAGATAGAGAATCAAAGGCCTTAGCAATGTTGAGCTTGAGGAGTATCATCTTCTGTCTTTTTTGCCGCAGGGACCGGACAGCGTCTCGCACAAACTTAAAACTATCTTGGATCGTACGACCCTTGACGAAAGCACTTTGGTTGACGTCCACCAGAAGGTTCATAAAAGGTTGAAGCCTAATGGCCAGCAGCTTAGTGACTAGCTTTGAGAAACTGTGGATCAAACTGATCGGTCTGAAATTCGAAGGTTGAGCAGCACCTTGATTTTTGGGCAGCAAGACAATTAAGGCTGAGTTCAGTCGGTGGAAGCCTCAGCGGTCTGTGGAGGAAAAAGCATGTACACCGGCCATGACGTCCTCTCTGATGACCGGCCAAGCTTTCTTGTAGAACAGCCCTATGAAGCCATCAGGTCCCGGGGTCTTCTCTGCTAGTAATTCGTTGATTGCTTGGATGACCTCGTCTTCAGTAAACAGCTCTTGAAGATTATGCAAGTCGTGTTGCAGTAGCCCCAGGGCATCCAGGTTGATTGACCGTGTTGTTTGGCCATCTGTCTGCCACAATCCCACAAAATGCTGATGGAGTAGTGCCGCCATTTCGTCATGAGACTGAAATTCTTGTGGCTCAGTATTTGGCATGCAAATGAAAAAATGCTGAATTAGCGTCTCCGTCCTTTAGCCAAAGGAGCCGAGAGCGTTGTCGGAGCATTGTTCTTTTGAGGGCGTACAAAGCGAGGAATCTCTGTTTTAATAATTTCTTGAGGTCTCCTTGTGAAGACAGCAAGCGCCTGTCTTGGGCTCGCTCCAAGTGAGATATGATCTCCTTTGCCATGATGACCTGGAGGGAGATGTCAGCACATTGAGTTTGGCTCCATCTCTAGAAAGCCTTTGATGTGGTGTGGAATAAGGTATACAACCTGTGGAAAGGGGAGGAACACGGGCTGCTAGACACCCAACCTGGCTGCACGACCTGCAAGAAGTCTGGGTGAGAGACCCAATGACCACCGTGCTTAAGGTTGATGTTGGTGGAGAGAAGCAAGGGTGTATGGTCGGAGCACCCCGAAGCCAAAGCGGTGAGAAAATAGTGAGGGAAGGAATCCACCCACTCTTGCGAAGCCAGAACTCTGTCAAGCATCGACATGTTAGACATTAGCCGTTCGTTACTCTAGGTTAAAGCTCTCCTGTTGAGGTGAAGGTCAGTCAGTTTTAGGTCAGAGAGAAACTGCCAGAATCTGGCCATGCTAGCCCAATGCACAAAGCGGTTGTTTTCGCCAGAAAGAGCGAGGATCATGTTAAAGTCTCCGATGACGCACCAACCTCCCGGGTGGGAGGCTCTGAACTGCCGCAGTTCTTCAAGGAATTGTTGTTGGGCTGCATCTTGCAAGGGGCCGTATACGGAGGTAATCCACCACGACGAATGGTCATTAGCGATCTGGATGTGCATGGAGACTGAAAACATTCCGATGCACGAGTCTAGCACTACAATGTTGGGGGATCTACAAGCGACTAGGACCCCTCTAGTAACTGAGGCTGGGAGGTTGGCAATTTGTTGTTCAAATTGCGAACCAAGCATTGACAGGACAACAGATGCTGCATGGCGGCCATCTTTGTTTCTTGGATACAGACGACTGCGGCTTTGCAAGTATCAACTAAAACACGAAGCGTATCCTGACGGGCCCTGGAGTTGAGGCCCCGAGCATTCCACACAAGGACATTACTAGAAGGACCCTCCATAAAAGCGGAAAAGACTAGATGACATGGTTAGAAGGCAAGCTCTGGGTGGCTTGAACTGGCAGGCTTATCCCATTGAGCATGGGTTGGAGGCCTCCCTGAGATAGCTTGAACAGATCGTGCAAAGCCTGAAGGTGCTGCTGCGACAAAGGCTGACGAAAATGGCTTCATAGGACGTGTAGTCTTGGGAGCTTGGCGAAGAGTCCTCCGCCAAGACTCCGAGTTTGCACATCAACACGATTTGTGATTGCCTGAGGGGTCTTGCTGGGCTGTGCCATTGCTTGACAGCAAACGGGGAGCTGCGCCGACAGGCCCGGAGCGGGCACCGGTGGGCAGATGTGGTCGTTAGACTTGGAGTGGGCACCAACAGAGCGGAGAGTGGAGAGCTGACCTCGATGATACCAATGAACAAAACTAGATCTGACATTTCATTGGTAAAGTTCTTATCTTTCAAAAGATTAACCACTTGCAACCATATTCTAGGTTAGATTTAACCTTATGCAACTATTGTAAATGACATTAAAAGGTAGCACGTATCAACTGTACTAGCATTGAAACAGCTAATAATTCTACGATGTAGTCTTGGCCCATACGTAACTCCGCCTATGTAGTTTTCTACGTAGCCTGTCCCAAACCAGGAAAAAGGAGGAGGATTGTGTTAGGCTTGGCAAGCCAACGTAAAATTCATGCCATCTTTTCATGAAATGAAACCCAAATTAAAAGTTTCATTGGGGCGTAATCCTCTTAGCGACGCACCATATCGGAACCCAGGTGTGGTGGTAAATGAGGAAGGGCCAGGACGTCACTCCCTTAGTGACATGCTACGTTGGCGCCCGGATGTAGTGGAAAATGGGCAAGGGTCTTCACACTTTACTCGACGAGTGTGAGGGGCAAGGAAGCTAGTCAAGGAGAGTAGGATTCGTATGGGTAGTTGGAATGTAGAGTCCTTAATAGGTAAGTTAAGAGAGATAGTTGATACATCGATTAAAAGACGTATAGATATCTTGTGCGTTGAAGAAACTAAATGGGTGGGTTAGAAGACAAAGGGGGTGGAGCATACTGGATTCAAACTGTGGTATACTAGAACAGAACAAAACAAGAATGGAGTGAGCATCTTAATCAATAAGCGTCTCAAGAGTGGAGTTGTCGATGTGAGGAGGTAGGGGGATATGATTATCCTAGTTAAGCTAATCTTTGGAGACTTGATTTTGAATGTTGTTAGTACATATGCTCCACAAGTAGGGTTGGATGAGACCGCTAAGAGGCAATTTTAGGAAGACTTAGATGACATGGTTAGAAGTGTGCCTATCAATGAAAAGATTTTCTTAGGAGGCAATTTCAATGGTCATCTCGGTACAAATAGTGGAGGGTTTCAAAGGGTGCATGGGGGTTTTGGTTATGGTGATAGAAATCAAGAGGGAGAAGATATCTTAAACTTTGCTGTAGCCTTTGATCTCATGATAGCTGACACCTTCTTTAGAAAGAGACATTCTCATTTAGTTACCTTTAGCAGTGGTCAGCACTCTAGCCAAATCGATTTTGTTCTTATTAGGAGGGAGGACAAATGAGCCTGCATAGATTGTAAGGTTATACTTGAAGAGTGTGTTATCCAGCAACATAAGTTGGTAGTCTCCGACTTTCGTTTTAGGTTACGGGTCCGACAAGCTAAGGTCGCCAGAGTCACGAGAACAAAGTGGTGGAAACTCAAAGGAGATACCGTACAAGCGTTTAAGGAGAGGATGGTCACGGAAGGGATGTGGGATGTGGGAGAAGCAAATAGCGAAGCAAATAGTATGTGGATAGAGATGGCAACTCGCATTAGGAAGGTGGCTACGGAGGTGCTTGGAGTGACCCAAGGGACAAGAGGAAAACCAAAAGACACATGGTGGTGGAACGAGGAAGTGCAAAAGGCTATTTAGGAGACGAAGATATGCTACAAGCACATGTACCATGATAGGAGTGATGACAACGTACAGAAATACAAAGCAGCAAAAAAAACGAAGAAAGCGGTGAGTGAGGCACGAAGCAAGGCATATGAGGAAATTTATCAGAAACTAAGTACAAAGGAGGGAGAGAAGGATGTCTACAAGATGGCTAAAATTCGAGAAAGGAAGAGAGATTTCAACCAAGTTAAATGCATCAAAGACGACACTAATAGACTTTCGGTGAAAGACGAGATCAAGGATAGGTGGAGAGATTACTTCGACAAGTTGTTCAATCACGATAATGATTATAGTATGATTGAACTGGATAATGTTTTTGACACCGATAAGTGGTTTGTTCGAAGAATCCAGGAGTCGAAAGTAAGAAAGGCCTTAAAAACGATGAAAGTGGATAAGGCGTTGGGGCCTGATAACAATCCTATTGAGGTGTGGAAATGCCTAGGAGAAGTGGTGATTGTTTGGCTAAGTTGTTCAATAGCATTTTTAGGCTGAACAAAATGCCAAACGAGTGGCGGAGGAGCACATTAGTACCAATTTTCAAAAATAAAGGAGACATTCAAAGTTGTACTAATTATAGAGAAATTACACTCATGAGCCACATAATAAAGCTCTGGGAACGAGTGATTGAGCGTCGTTTAAGAAAAGTGACTAGCGTGATAACAAACCAATTTGGTTTTATGCCTGGGAGGTGGACCACGGAAGCGTTTTCTTGCTACAACAGTTGATGGAGAGGTATATGGAGCAAAAAAAGGATCTTCACATGATATTTATTGACTTAGAGAAAGCCTATGACACAGTGCCAAGAAATGTCATGTGGTGGGCGCTTCAAAAGAAAAGTCCTAACAAAATATATTACCCTAATTAACGACATGCACAAAAATATTGTGACTAATGTCAGAACGTGTGGTAGTGTTATTAATGACTTTCCTATTAAGATAGGAATACATCAAGGGTTAGCGTTGAGTCCATACATTTTTACCCTAGTTATGGATGAGGTCACACGGGACATACAAGGAGATATCCTTGTGTATGCTTTTTGCTGATGATGTGGTGCTGGTTGATGAGAGTAGGATAGGTGCTGATAGGAAGCTCGAGTTATGGAGGAAGATCTTATAATTGAAGGGCTTTAGACTTAGTAGAACTAAAACTGAGTATATGAAATGTGATTTCAGTGGTGCTAGAATAGATGATGGAGATGTTAGATTGGATGGAAAAGTAGTGCCTAAGAAGGACACGTTTCATTATTTGGGATCGATGCTACAGTGGGACGGTGAGATTGATGAAGATGTGAGCCACAGGATAAGAGCGGGGTGGGTGAAATGGCGCCAAGCATTTAGTGTCTTGTGTGACAAAAAAGTCCCTCAAAAGTTAAAGGGTAAGTTCTATAGGATGGCGATCAGACCCGCAATGCTATATGGAGCAGAATGTTGGGTGACTAAAAGACAACATATACAGACAATGAGTGTAGCATAGATGAGGATGTTGCGGTGGATCTGTTGTCATACAAGGCGGGATCGCATCCGCAATGATGATATTCGTGATAGGGTGGGGGTAGCACCAATTGAAGAGAAACTAGTCCAACATCGCTTGAGATGGTTCAGACATCTTCAACGACGGCCTCCTGAGACACCGGTACATAGTAGAATTTTAAGACGTACTGAAAATGTAAGAAGAGACAAAGATTGACCAAAGTTGACGTGGGAGGAAGCAGTTAAAAGAGACTTGAGGTATTAGAATATATCTAAATAATTAGCTTTGGATAAGAGTGCATGGAAGTTAGCGATCCACGTACTGGAACCATAAGAAAGTTAGGGACAGTACTTTAGACTCTTGGCTCAAATAGCAGGTTGTACAGTTTAGGGTTTTAGCATTGTAGGTTTTATTTCAAGACTCATATCTCTTTGATCTTGAGAAGATTTCATTGCTAGTCTACCCCAATTTGTTTGAGACAAAAGGCTTTGTTGTTGTTGTCTTGGCCCATACGTCATAAGATTATCCAACAGAGCACAGCACAATGGAGGGAAGTAGAGTTCATGTGCTTCCAAATGAAATTTGCGAAACATATCGTTCAGGACTGAAAACCCTACAAATCTGGGTGGATGTGTCTCAGAATGCTCCTAGAGTGCAGATCATAAGAAGCCCACAATAAATACACTACTATTATGAATCGTCTCCACAAAACAGTTTTGTTTCACCTCTTATCAGATGATTTTGTATCTGGTGCTAACTTGCATGTTGTGTGCCACCCCAATATAGTTTATGCACATAAGCATAAAGAAGTAACTAAATAAGCAAAAATATGCATGTATGTGATGTGGCATAAGCAGACTTTACACTAAAGAAAACAAAGCCAACATGTCCTAAATGTTATTACCGTCATATCCAACTGAGTCGATTGCTTCTGGAATTCCCTCATGACCTTCATCTGTTTTGCTGGTTCCATTTGCTGAAATGCAAAATAGTAGAGTATAGAATTCCTCTTAGGATACAGTCCAAAAAAAGTTCACAAGCAAAATTGATTAGAGAGTAGAGAATGTGTTGATACTTGATACTTCAACCATGGCCGTCTTTCACCATACCTTATTCATCGCTGCCATTGCTCTGCTTGCGCCTTTCATTCCAGCAGATATTGAAGTGCCCGCATACATTGCCTGAATAAAGATAAGGATGTGTTAATAGCAAATTAGTAAGTGTATTTTGTTCATGACTAGAACATGCAGTTGCATAAATAAAACTGAAAGCTAGAAATACCTGTGTGTGAGTAGTTACTCCACGTATCTGTGCCCGTGTGCCTTGCAAATTGATGATTTGTTGCCTAAGCCTGACAAGTTGCCGAGCTAGGATTTTGGTTGCCGCCTAGAGCAATCCAGATCATGCATCATAAGGTATCAGGAAGAACAACATTGGAGATTAGGGATCTTCCATAAAATCCTAACAGACTAACCTCATTTCCAGTCTTAGCAGTCTTCTTGATCTCTGCAACCAGCTTCTTCTCCTGGAATGGTACCATTAAAACATCACCAAACCAAACAATACAATTTGCACAAGTTATTCCAGATCGTAAGTGAAACTACCATAATGATGTAATAATAAACAAAGGTCCAAAATGGTGCTGTTGTATCACGCTTTCCTGAACCGGACTGATATGCTTTGCACTTGGAGAATGAAGGTATGACAACAAAAGAACACATCAAAAGTCCCTAGGGATGTCAGTGTCATGGGCACGTGCCCATGGATAGCCATGGTCCATTAGGGGGGCTGCACGCAAGGAAGACTACCAACGACAATTAATTAGGATTTGCTTAGTTTGTTATCTCTTAGGATTTGTTTAGTTTGTTAAGTTATCTCTATCATTTAATATTACCTTATCAACTTAGTTTCTATATTGTTAGAGGCTAAACTCATCTATATAAAAAGAGGAGCCGTGCTAATCAGAATCAAGCAAAAGAAATAACAAAGTTCATCCCTGTCTTACTCTCCTCTCTCCCCAAGTGCTCCATCACTGCCCGACCATCCTTTTGACGGTGTTTACCCCTATGAAAGCAAGGCCATAACAACTTAGTATCAGAGTCACTCACCATGGCTTCCGATGCCGAAGAACTCAAGGCCATGAGAGGCCTCTATGCTGAGCTCCGCTCAGGAATTTAAGACTGCATGAGGCTCATGATGGAGGTCAAGGTAGAACTCATGACGAAGAAGCGGGGCCAAGTTGCACTGTCAACGCCACCACCATCTCTGGAACAGATGGTGTCGTTGGCGCTAGCCACGGTGCTAACACCATCGGCTCCACCGCCGGTGCTACTTACATCTCCACTCAGGAATCTAAGGCTGCATGAGGCTCACGATGGAGGTCAACGCAGAACTCATGACGATGAAGCGGCGCCAAGTTGCACTGTCAACGCCACCACCAAGGGCAGCGCCATTGATGCCTTCACCAAAGAAGATCACTGTGTATTCACCGGGTGCCATGTAGGGGTCAGCGACACCGTCGTGCCTCTCCCACCACCGTTGTGCTCCATAGGGTATGAAGGGTGTCCTTGCTACCCCACGTGAGTTGCCCATGCCGGCGACAACTCATGCGATGTCAAGCCATCATAGAGAGTTGTTATCTCATCTATACTAATATAGAAAGCACCAGTTTGATTAAACCATTTGTCACCTAACCATGTTAATACGCTCTTCTCCTAATGGTTAAATAAACATAATCCAATGACCAACATTGCAAGTTGGTCCTGCCATCTAAATATCTACACCGTTTATTCAGTACATCCAACAGTTGGTCCTGCCAATCCCGCAACCTCGTGCGATCGCCTGCCCAGGCACTAATGCCTCATGCTACCCCCAGGCAATCACGCCCCGGCATCACACCCGCAATCCATCGGCGTCGCTCCTCACACCCACAATCCATCGACGCCGCCCCTCACACCTGCAATCCATCGGCACCGCCCCTCATGCCCCAATGCTCCCCCGCTCCTGCGACGCCCCCTGCTCCGCCGCTTCGTCCCCGCGTCGCCGCTCCTCCCCCTCCATCGCTCTGCCCCCTGCCGCCACCCTCCGCTCTTGCGCCACCCCCTGCTCTGCTGCACCGCCGCATTCCGTGCTTTGCCCTACTCGGTTCCCACGGCGCTACTCCGTCACACTCCACCCCCTCCAATCCGTGCCCTGCGCCCCCTCTTCTGATGTCCGTGCCCTGCGCCCCCTCTAGTCCGACGATGCCTGTCATGTATGTAGTCCACCGCCGACCCCACCCTCCAGCCTGACGCCACCCGTGACCCACTATGCCAGCACAACACATCCATGCCTCAACTAACACAAGGTCTGTGATGTCCTCTCCCATCTTGAATTTAGTTGATTTTGGAAAATAAGCTCCATGATCATTATATCGTAACACCTTATTGCTTTTAGCATATAATTACGTGTTATGTAATATTTTGGCTTCTTAATAATCAGTGTTGTTTTTGATGTCTAGATGAACACGGTACTTTGAACACAACTCTTCAACCATGGCAGTTTGACAACGGCTCTTACCGCAACTTCGGTCGTACCGCTCACACAAAGCAGGTACTACCGATCTTCGACCATGCAGGTCTTCCGAGCACCGACTAGGTACTGCAACTTACGACCACCAACCAGCTACTGTAGCCTACGACTATCGACCGGTTACTGTAGATACGACTATCGACCGGTTTACTGTAGCTACGACCACATACACAGATCTGACCAAATCTATGACCACACACAGACCTGATCAAGTTGACTCCTTACGACTTCGAATCCTTCGACCACAACACTTCGACCACCGCGTCTCGACCACCTCTCTTATCGCAATTCTGGTCGTACCGCTCACACAAAGCTGGTACAACCAGTCTTCAACCACGTAGGTCTTTCGAGCATCGACCAAGTACTGTAGCTTACCACTACCGACCAGTTACTGTAGCTTACCACCACCGAACAGTTACTGTAGCTACGACTATTGACTGGTTCATTGTAACTATGACCGCACATACAGACCTTACCAAGTCTATGACCACACACAGACCTGACCAAGTTGACTCCTTACAACTTCCGAGTCCTTTGACCACGGTGCTTCGACCATGGCACTTCAACCATGGCCCTTTGACCAGGCTCTTACCGCAATTCCGGCCATACCGCTCAAACAAAGCCAGTACTGTAGCCTACGACTATCGGATAGTTACTGTAGCTTACGACTATTGATCGGTTTGCTGTAGCTTTACGATCGGTTTACTGTACCTATGACCACACACACAGATCTAACCAAGTCTATGACCGCACACAGACCTGACCAAATTGACTCCTTACGACTTCGATTCCTGCGACCACGGCACCTCTCGACCACGGTACTTCAACCACGGCATCTTGATCACGCCACTTCGACCACGGCTCTTACCGCAACGCCAGTTGTACCGCTCACACAAAACTAGTACTACCGGTCTTCGACCACGCAGGTCTTCCGAGCACCGACAAGGTACCACAGCTTACGACTACCGACCACCTACTGTAGCTTACGACCACGGATCAGTTACTGTGGCTATGACTATTGACCGGTTCATTGTAGTTATGACCACACACAAAGACCTAACCAACTCTATTCCTTCGACCACCACGTCTCGACCACGACTCTTCCAGCAACTCCGGTCGTACCGCTCACACAAAGCCGATACTACTGGTCTTCGACCATGCAGGTCTTTCGAGTACCGACCAGATACTGTAGCTTACAACTACCGAATAGTTACTGTAGCTTACGACTATCAATTGGTTATTGTGGCTATGAATACCGACCTACAACTATCGACTGGTTCACTGTAGCTACGAAATAATTTACTAGATTTAGAAATAATACCCTTGGATAATGAGCCTTCTAAATGCTGGTGGGTTGGGATGGGTCGATGGTTTGGGTGGGTTAGTTGGGTTAGATTGTGCTGTTGGTGAGCTGTGGAATGAATAAACTAATCTTGCATCGATGAAAGAAGATGATGGCTCGACCAACAAGGCAATGACCGAATCGGTGATGAGAAGCAGATCTAGGAATGGGAAGCAAATCTTGGTACATCTAGTATGGCCTTTCCATTCCGTACGCGTCTTTTCCATAAGATTATTTCCATTAGCCGGCATGGAAAGCAAATCTCAGCATGGGAAGCAGATTGAGGAGACTAATGCCGAGATCCTCCTAATCTCATGCACGCCTGCAAATCTTGATTTGTTTCCATACGGAACATTTCCATATACGCCTTTCCCATACACTAAATATTTAGCATGTCTTGTTTCCATACGAAACAACCGGCACAGAATGGAATATTTAGTGATGTAATGAATGGTGAGATTATGAAATGGAATCTTCCCATACGGAATGTTAATTTCTTTATGTTTCCATACACTAAACATTTAGTATTGTTTCCATACGGAATGTTAATTTCCTTATAGTGCCTTGACCTACATAAGGGCGGAATGTTAATATTGTTTCGATTAATCGGTAATTTTGAATTACCGATCGGCCTTCCTTGCTTAATTGCTTCTGGTTTCTAGAATTAATTAATTACTCCATATTGATTGGTGACGCATGCAAATGGAAGCATACTGTAATATCCCAAAAGTGATTCGAGAGATAATCGATTAATTGGAGGGAAGGACCAAATAGAAAAGAGTTAAACAGATATTTTTAGAGGGGGATTTCTGAAAATTCCTGGCAACTTGGGCCTGGGCCTTGGCCCAAGAGGTGGCTGGCCAAAAAGGGGGGAGGCGCCCCTCCCCCAAACCCTAGCCGCCACCCCCTTTGCCCCCTCCTCTTTCTCCCTTGAGCTGCCACCTCCCTCTCCCCCTTGTGCCTCCCTTGTCCAGCAGCACCACCTCTCCCTCCCCTCTCCTCCATTGAAGCCCCTACCGGTGAAAAAGTTCTCCATTCGCTGCCGGTCGAGCGGAGGAAGGAGATCAATCGCAGCGAGGCATTTGGATCCGAAGGAAGGGAAAAAGGGGAAAGGAAAAGAGAAGGAGTTCATAGGGCGTTCATCGTAATCTGCATCGGTTCATCAAGAGTAATCCCCGTTGTTCCCCAATTAGATGCATTTTTTTACTAGTTGTTGCAATGTCGGTATTCTGGACTGCTAGGACAGATTCGTTGGACGGCTGTTTTGGGGTAGTTTCGTGGGGATTCAGATCTGGACTTCTCCTAGAGAGTTGTAGAGGACGTAGTTATCTTTCCTGAGGTGCTAGAACGCATCGATCGGACCTTTGTAGCAGAAGTTATGATTTTTCTTGTAAGACTGTTCTGCAGATCGGGAGATTTCTGTCAGATTTTGGTAGATTGGATTGGGCGATTAGAAAACGGGAGAATCAGAGGATCTCTATATTATGAAACTTGTAGATAATTGTCTTAGCTTTCCAGGAAGGTCAAGAAATTATGATTCGGACACTCAGGCTGGAAGTTATGGCATTTTTAGTGCTCTGTCTAGAGAATCCGACGTGAAATTGATGTTTTAGAAAATTGGATGGTGCGGGTAGAAGATGGCCGAATCAGGGAGGCTCACCAACTCGGTTTAGTTAGATAATTTAATTATCTTTCCCGAAAGTCTAAGAACGCCCTATTCGGACTCCTGTACCAATAGATATGAATTTTTGAAGTTGACTGTCCACTGAGGGGGGCGGGATGACCTGTAGGATTTGGGAATTGGAACCAAGTTAGACGAATTTATTAGTTCGTGATTGTTTTTATTTGGGCAAAGGGCCGCTACTGTTATCTTAGCAAATATTATAATTATTATTCAGGTGGAGGACGGATCCTAGAGGCGGCACCTTCTCGCACGCCCCCGCTTTTCGCGGTTAAGGCAAGTATAATGATGGTTTAAAATTGATAGTGCGGAATGTCGATGTTTGATCTATAATATGAATATATGTGTTCATGGTTGTGGTAAGGATGTATTGGTGCTGTTTATGGGTGATTGCAATTTGCAACGTTCACTAGTATTTCTGGTGCATAGATAATGTGAATGCAAGATTTATTTTATTGAGACATTCACGCATATGCATCATATTGTTTTATTGAAGTCTTGGTCGCGAGATGACTAAGCGCCGAGGTCCCCGTCGTGTTGATGACATGACGGGCAAAAGGTCCCCATACTTGTGGAGTATGGGCAATTGGTCCCTGTACCAGATGGTACAGGCATGGGTGTACATCGACGGATGTACACTTTGCATTACCGGTAAAATGCAAAAGAGAAAGAGATAAAGAGATTTTTGATCATCTTGCATAGCATGGCTTATTTATATGGTTGATGGATGAATGTGTGAAGTGATATTCATGAATGTTCTTGCTACTATCTATTATATTTGTTGAGTCGTTGGACTACTCTTGTTGTTGTTTTTTTAGGTACCGTTATGAGGTCGGCATGTATGGGGAAAGGGAAGGATTAGTCTTGTTGCACTTGCACGTTCCACCCATAATGGAAATAAAGGAAGAAAAATTAAATATAAGACGCAAAGATTATTTAAGTACCATTTGATTATTACCCTTGGATTCTAATTGTAATAAGAGTTTAGAATATTTATAATGCTCATGTTCTTTCTCTAGGTATTATATCCATGAATGGTTTAGCAATCTTAAATCTTTTTACTTAGCATTGAACTTAATACTTGAGGATTGTCTATTATAATTGATACTGCTTGTGAAATCTCTGATTTAGATAGATAAACAAAGGAGGCTCTGCCGAAATTTTGTATAACGTAATTAGTTTACATTGCTTTACTTCTAGTTGGGTAGCATTCCAGGTCATTGTTTGGCTGGGGTGTTACACATACGGAAAGCAAATGGCGTATGAGCCTTCAATAGGAAATGGAAACATAAGAATTAGTTTTTTCCCATTCCATACACGCCTTCCATTCCGTACTGAAAGCAAATGGAAACATATGAAAAGCAAATCTGTGCATTCCATATAGAATGCAAGATTTTTTCCATAATCTGTGCAACCCCTTGGCTATAAGTACCATATGTGCAATGGCATACGACCCATACCGTGCAACCTCCTGCTTTCTTGGTTCAGTTGGCCATACCGCCCTGTACACTTCTGGTTCAAGCTTTTCATTCAAAGTTGATTTTATCAACACACCTCTTGCTGCCAACGTACTGTTGTATGTTCATTTTTCTTCCTATTCGTTGAAAGTTCATTATTGTTTTACTTGAATTTCAAAATATATGCACTTTCTTACACAGATTTATACAGTGTTGATCCAGACCGCTAACTCTTTCTACGAAGCCTACAACGGCCCGATGGGCTCAATTATTAGTATGCTGTTCTTTTTCATTTGTTTTATGTGCATCAGTAACTCTAGTCATAAATATAGGCCCTATGGAGTACAAAATTAATTATCCACTAGATGTTAGGGAGTTAGCCCTAATGGATACGAGGTATGCAGTACTCCATTTACACACATAACATAAAATGAAATTTAAAATTGATTATATGCCTCACAACAAAAAAATGCATTTTCCTAACTTATATGTGACTAATTATATAACTCCGCCTATGTAGTTTTCTATGTAGCCTGTCCCAAGCCTGGAAAAAGGAGGTGGGTTGTGTTAGGCTAGGCAATCTAACGTAAAAATTATGTCATCTTTTCATGGAATGAAACCCAAATTAAAAGTTTCGTTGGGGCATAACCCTCTTAGCGACGCGCAATATCAGAACCCGGGTGTGGTGGTAAATGAGCAAGGGTCGGGACGTCACTCCCTTAGTGATGCACTACGTCGGCGCCCGGATGTAGTGGAAAATGGGCAAGGGTTTTCACACTTTACTTGACGAGTGCGAGCCTGCGAGGGGCAAGGAATTTAGTTGAAGAGAGTAAGATTCGTATGGGTAGTTGGAATGTAAGCTCCTTAACAGGTAAGTTAAGAGAGATAGTTGATACAACGATTAGAAGACGTATAGATATCTTGTGCGTTCAAGAGACTAAATGGGTGGGTCAGAAGGTAAAGGAGGTAGAGCATACTGGCTTTAAGCTGTGGTATACTGAAACAGAATGAAACAGGAATGGAGTGGGTATCTTAATCAATAAGCGCTTCAAGAGTGGAGTTGTCGACGTGAGGAGGCAGGGGATAGGATTATTCTAGTCAAGCTAATCTTTGGTGACTTGGTTTTGAATATTGTTAGTGCATATGCTCCATAAGTAGGGTTGGATGAGACCGCTAAGAGGCAATTATGGGAAAACCTAGAAGACATGGTTAGAAGTGTGCCTATCAATGAAAAGATTTTCTTAGGAAGCGATTTCAATGGTCATGTCAGTACAACTAGTGGAGGGTTTCAAAGGGTGCATAGGTGTTTTGGTTATGGTGATAGAAATCAAGAGGGAGAAGATATCATAAACTTTGCCATAGCCTATGATCTCATGATAGCTAAGACCTTCTTTAGAAAGAGACATTCTCATTTAGTTACCTTTAGCAGTGTCAACACTCTAGCCAAATTGATTTTATTCTTGTTAGGAGGTAGGACAAACGAGCCTGCATAGACTGTAAGGTTATACTTGGAGAGTGTGTTGTCCAGCAACATAAGTTGGTAGTCTCCGACTTTCGTTTTAGGTTATGGGTCCGACAAGCTAAGGTCGAAAGAGCCACGAGGACGAAGTGGTGGAAACTCAAAGGAGATACCGCACAAGTGTTTAAGGAGAGGATGGTCACTGAAGGGACATGGGACGTGGGAGAAGCGAATAGCGAAGCGAATAGTATGTGAACAGAGATGGCAGCTTGCATTAGGAAGATGGCTACGGAGGTGTTTGGAGTGACCCAAGGGACAAGAAGAGAACCAAAAGACACATGGTGGTGGAACGAGAAAGTGCAAAAAGGCTATTGAGGAGAAGATATGCTACAATCACATATATCGTGATAGGAGCGATGTCAACGTACAGAAATACAAAGCAGCAAAAAAGAATGCCAAGAAAGCGGTAAGGCACGAGGCAAGGCAGATGAGGAAATTTATCAAAAACTAAGTGCAACGGAGGGAGAGAAGGATGTCTACAAGATGGCTAAATTTTAAGAAAGGAAGACGAGAGATTTCAAGTAAGTTAAATGCTTCAAAGATGACACTAATAGACGTTGGGTGAAAGATGAGATCAAGGATAGGTGGAGAGATTACTTCGACAAGTTGTTCAATCACAATAGTGATGATAGTATGATTGAACTAGATGATATTTTTGACGACACCGATAAGTGGTTTGTTCGGAGAATCTAGGAGTCGGAAGTTAGAGAAGCTTTAAAAAGGATGAAAGTGGGTAAGGCATTGGGGCCTGATAACATCCCTATTGAAGTGTGAAAATGCCTAGAAGAGGTAATTGTTTGGCTAACTAAGTTATTCAATAGCATTTTTAGGTTGAACAAAATGCCAAACGAGTGGCGGAGGAGCACATTAGTACCAATTTTCAAAAATAAAGGAGACATTCAAGGTTGTACTAATCATAAAGGAATTAAGCTCATGAGCCACACAATGAAGCTCTGGGAATAAGTGGTTGAGCGCCGTTTAAGAAAAGTGACTAGCGTGATGACAAACCAATTTGATTTTATGCTAGGGAGGTCGACCACGGAGGCGATTTTCTTGTTACGACAGTTGATGAAGAGGTATAGGGAGCAAAACAAGGACCTTCATATGATATTTATTGACTTAGAGAAAGCTTATGATAAAGTGCCAAGAAAGGTCATGTGGTGAGCGCTTCAAAAGAAGAGTCCCAACAAAATATATTACCCTAATTAAGGATATATACAAAAATGTTGTGACTAATGTCAGAACGTGTAGTAGCGTTACTAATGACTTTCCTCTTAAGATAAGACTACACCAAGGGTCAGTGTTGAGTCCATATATTTTTACCGTAGTGATGGACGAGATCACACAGGACATACAAGGAGATATCCCTTGGTGTATACTTTTCGCTGATGATGTGGTCCTGGTTGATGAGAGTACAATATGTGTTGATAAGAAACTCGAGTTGTGGAGGAAGACCTTAGAATTAAAGGGTTTTAGACTTAGTAGGACTAAAACTAAGTATATAAGGTGTGATCTCAGTGGTGCTAGGGCAGATGATGGAGATGTTAGATTGGATGGACAAGTAGTGCCTAAGAAAGACACGTTTCGTTATTTGGGATCGATGCTACAGTGGGACAGTAAGATTGATGAAGACATGAGCCATAGGATAAGAGCGGGGTAGGTGAAATGGCGCCAAGCATCTAGTGTCCTGTGTGACAAAAAAGCCCCTCAAAAGTTAAAAGGTAAGTTCTATAGGATGGCGATTAGACCCACGATGCTATATGGAGCAGAATGTTGGGCGACTAAAAAACAACATATACAGAAAATGAGTGTAGCGGAGATGAGGATGCTGCAGTGGATCTGTGGTCACACAAGGCGGGATCGCAGCGCAATGATGATATACGTGATAGGTGGGGGTAGCACATATTGAAGAGAAGCTTGTTCTACATCGCTTGAGATGGTTTGGACATCTCCAACGATGGCCTCTTGAGGCACTGGTACGTAGTGGAATTTAAGACGCACTGAAAATGTAAGAAGAGACAGAGGTCGACCAAAATTGATGTGGGAGAAAGCAATTAAAAGATACTTGAGGGATTGGAATGTATAGCGCTTGGAAGTTAGCAATCCACGTACTGGAATCATAAGAAAGTTAAGAGCAGTGTTTTAGTCTCTCGGCTCAGATAGCAGATTGTACGGTTTAGAGTTTTAGCATTGTAAGTTTTTCTCAAGGCTCTCATCTCTTTGATCTTGAGAAGGTTTCATTCCTAGCCTACCCCTAACTTTTTTGGGATAAAAGGCTTTGTTATTGTTGTATATGTGACTAATTATATGCAGAAATAAAATTGGGTTCATACGTATTTACGAGGATGTCGCAGAGATATATACGTGAGATCTGATTGCGTTTGAGCTTGGAAAATACATTTTGACTGCCACCGCCCTTGAGGTGGATCATACCTCCAGTACGTGCAATAAAATTTTTATGTTTTTTGTATAGTTTTTTGTAAATATCTAAACATACAACTACATATTACATACAATGAAATTTTCATATTATGGCGTTGTTACATAATAGACAATCTTACCACCACAAAGGACTCAAACATGATCATTGCAAACTATAGTGATTTTGGTGCGCTCAATGTTATATTATGTTAATTCTCTCATATTCCACCTCACAAATATAAAATTATCAGGTTCAAAATTTATCATTTTATTCCTATTCTATATGCACATGTCAGATATACATTACACCATAACCCAAACACTCATGATTATGTCAAGAATACTTTATTTTTTAGGAAAGATGAGATCATATCAAAGAAATCATCTAACAACAACAAAGACGTACAATTCTATGTAATCAAAACTCATGACCAAGGATATATAATCAATGCTTTTGACGTGGATACCACGTGCACGCTTACTAGTCTATATAAAGAGAAAAGTCGCGCTATTCAGAATCAAGCAAAAGAAAGAACAAAGTTCACCCCAATCTTAATCTCCTCTCTCCCCAACTGCGCCATCGCCGTCTGGCCATCCTCTTGGCGGTGTTTACCCCCATGAAAGCAAGGTCATAATAGTCAGGCACTTAGGTTTTTGTCACACCTTCAAAAGTGTGTCTAGGCATTTGAGTTGCCAAAAAAAGAAACTAATCATAGCCCATTTGAACTCCATTTTTTCTTGTTTTAGGCCCATTTTTACTATATTGAAGAAGACAAAAACGTACATTGTCGAGGAAGGTTCAAAATGAAGCATCAACTTTAGTATGCAGCTGATTAGATTTCACATCTGCTGCTTTAATAAAAGATGAGGTAATTTCCAGAAAAATCGCAAGTCACAACACTATTGTAGTCTTGATACTATCAGATCAGTCCCACCGTGTAAGCATCAATAAGCTCAGTCGCGTCTCAAGAGCCCATTGCACACCAAAAGCATGATAAAATGATATCAACTCCTTCACACTGGACATGTAACTGAATTATTTCATCCCCTTCGCACACTAGCAGCGCTACCTAATGCTCTCTACTCAGTCTGGCAAGGGATTTAACACAACCAAGCATGTTTGCAAAATCTGGCCACTGTTTGCCTTTTCTTAAACTTTACATAATGAATTATTTAAAAGATCAGGAACTACATACCTCCATTTGCAGGGAGCCAATCTCTCGCTCAACACCTAAAATACGTAAAAGAAAAAAATAGTGTCAGAAATTGTCACATTGCCAATTCCATTTTATTGAAGGGCTGTTACTTAAGCTGTTTTTGACTGGCTGTTGTAATCGTATTCTGTGCAATTCTGTTACAAAAGAAATTATCGATTGTCCACTACTACACCAATTTCTGAACTTGTGCTGGTTTGCTTCAATGTAACACAGGTTGGGCATCAAATGTCGCATGCTTAAAATTGTTAAATCGGTTGTCTGTTAGATTTGTTCGGGAGCAATATGAACTAAAGAGAACACCTACGAAACATAAGTAGACGGGACAACGGAAAGAAAATGAGAGGAAATTTGTTCTTACCCCTTGTGGCGACTGCCATCTCTCTCTTGCTTGTCCTGAGAGCCTCTGCAAGTGGCACAACATACATTACCATTAGTCCGCTACACCAAACTCCAAACTGTCGATTCGCAAATTTCCCCAGCAACGAATTCAGGGATATTACCTCTAGCACCCAAACGATCCTTAATTTCTCCCTCCCCCACAAAATGCACAAATCACAGGTTATCCTAAAACCCTACCCACCAAAGCAACCGCAAGAAACAACCGAACCATCGAATCCATGAAAGATCTCACTTTTGGAGAACGGAAACAGCCGAATCATGGGCCCCCACCCACGGATCAGATCAAATCGGTGACAAAACAACATCGTATCTCTCGCGGCATTCCAAGCGAGAGTACAATCCCAGAGTAACCCCATCTGAACCTCCCGGCAGAACCGACGAGGACCAACTAAAAAAAAAGCGAATCCAACAACCGAACCCGTGGTAGCTAACCGCACCTTTGGGGTCGACCTTCTTCTTGAAGATGTTCATGGCTGCTGGATCGCTCGGAGACCAATCTCTCCTTCTCTTGCAGGTTTGGAAGTAGAGGGGTGCGTGGGCGGGGAGAGAGGAAGGGGAAGACGGCGCCGCCGAGCGAGCCCAACGGGCAGTGGTGTCGCCATTCTTTGGGCTTTACTAGTAGCCGTTGCAGATCGTTAGACAAAAACGCTTAATGCTAGGCGCACACGGTCCAATTCGCGCTCTAGGCGTGGGGTGTGGGTCCCACTTATTGCTGGGACCCACGTGTCCGTAGAGCTGTTGCGGGAACGTGAGGAAAGACACGGGTTAACAGGCGGCACGGCACGAGACGGCTGGAGCGTCTGGGATTTTTTTTATCTACCCTACTCTATAATACACCAAAATTATCTTTACTAAATCCACCCCTTCAACCACCCCTACAGTCATACCTAATCTAAGTCCACCCAGATTTGTGTACCAAAGTAATCCAACTCCATACAAATGAATGGTTTGGATCTCTTCTTAAACCTTATTCTCTTACTCATTGAAGATCCTAAGGTTAAAATCATTTGGATCATGCAATCATCGAACCGGTACCCACCCGCTCTCTCTGATCCCCAGCTCGCGAAAATTCCGCCCCGCTCACCCCGCCTCCAACCCCCCCACACCGCGCCGCCTCCTCCCACCTCCAACCCCCACACCGCGCCGCCTCCTCCCACCTCCCACTCCGCTGCACTCCGCCCTCGCTCCTCCTCCCCCGCTCCGGCGCCGTCTCCTCCTCCCCCCACCCGTCCGCTCCGCCGCCGCCTCCTCCCTCCCTCCCACCCCGCGCTCGAGGCCGCCTCCTCCTCCTGCCCCCACCCCGCGCCGCCGCCGCCTCCTCCTCCGCCCCACCCCGCGCCGCCGCCTCCTCCTCCCTGTGGTTTGCGGCGGCTGATCCGACCGATCTGTCTGTTCCTTGATCCAGTCGCTGTGCAACGCGTGCGGGATCCGGTACCAGAAGAAGAGAAGGAGGCGCTGGGCCTGGATGCCGCCGAGGGCGCCGAGCAGCAGTAGCAGCAGAAGAAGACCAAGAGGGAGCGGGAGGAGGTGACGGTCGAGCTCCGCATGGTGGGGTTCGGCAGGAGGTGGTGCGGAGGAGGAGGCGGCGGCGGGGTGGGGCGCGCCGAATCAACTCCCCACGTCCCCGTCTCCCCGTTCTCCGCGCCTCCCCGCCTCCTCCTCCCCCGCCCCGCCGTTCTCCGCAGCTCCGCCCTCGCCTCCTCCTCCCACCCCACGCCGCCGCCGCCGCCTCCTCCCATCACGACCACCGCCCAATCCCAGATCCACCCGGCCATCGTCGTCGTCCTCCTCCTCCTCCGCTCCGCTCCCTTCACACGCCCCGCGACGACGAGATCCCCCGCCGCCTCGCCCTGGATTCTGTCGAGAAGATCGTCGAGGACTTCGCCATCAACCCCTTCTCCTCCGGCACCCGCCTCCGGTCAGCCTCGGATCGCACCCCTTCCCCCGCCCCCTCAGATCTGTGCGTGGTGTAACTGAGACGAGTGTGACGCTGCCGCAGGGACATGATACGGGCGATACGCGCGTGCAAGACGGCGGCGGAGGAGCGGGCGGTGGTGCGGCGGGAGTGCGCGGCGATACGGGCGGCCATCAGCGAGGGCGACCAGGACTACCGGCACCGGAACATGGCCAAGCTCATGTTCATCCACATGCTCGGGTACCCCACCCACTTTGGCCAGATGGAGTGCCTCAAGCTCATCGCGGCAGCGGGCTTCCCGGAGAAGCGCATCGGGTACCTCGGACTCATGCTACTGCTCGACGAGCGGCAGGAGGTCCTCATGCTCGTCACCAACTCCCTCAAGCAGTATCCGCCCCGCCTATGCTTATGCTCTGCGTTTGTTGCTGCTGTTTCGTGCTATTGTTGTATTTTGAGAATGCTATACTGAGCTTTGAGTAATTGGTAGTACTTAACTGTAATGGAGGAGTGCAGGGCGGACGCAATGACGCCGGCGGATGCAGGACTCCCACTGGGCATTGTTGTTTGAGGGTTCTAAGGTATTGGTCTCTGTCCTCATTTAAACGGAAAATGCTATGATAAGATCACTTGTTCCATCATATCATGTGTGCGCACAATAGGGATATGTTATGTGTAGTTTTAAGTAGTAAAGTCTTCTCATGGAGGGTATTATCTGTGAGGTGGTGGGTTTCCTGCTTGTTAACTTTGGGTTATACTTTTTGACTTTTGGTGGTGTTACGTTTGGAGCTGCAAGTATCTAAATGGTATTGCTTGTTAATGTTCTTTGTCTCAGTATGCAGACCAACTGCCGATAGGTACTGAGAAGGTGATACGGACTGTTACACACAAGACTGTTAGGCAGTTTTATCACAAGTGGTACCACCTAAGCAATATGGCTGTCTTCGCTGTGGGAGACTTCCCGGATACGCAGGTTTGGATTTGCTTTAACTTAGCAGTTAGCATTCTTGAATTTACCATGTATATGTATATTTACCATCTTTTGTGTGTCATGACTTACTGCAGGCTGTTGTTGAGTTGATAAAGGAACATTTTGGCCACAAAGTCCCAGCTTCCTGTCCTCCACCTGTTATACCAGAATTTCCAGTTCCATCGCATATTGAACCTCGATTTTCATGCTTTGTGGAATCAGAAGCTGCAGGGGTTTGTACTTTATAATCTGTGGATATATTTTGTGAGTAATTGTGAATGTTTTTAATAAGACACTGTAATTTGTTTTGTTGTTTCTCTTGTACACACACACAAAAACAGTCAGCAGTTGTTGTTAGCTGCAAGATGCCTGCTGGTGGAATCAAAACAGTGAAGGATTACAGGGATTCACTGGCAGAGTCAATGTTTCATTGTGCTCTGAACCAGAGGCTCTTCAAAATATCTCGTAGGAAGGATCCTCCATACTTCTCTTGCTCTTCATGTGCAGATGCTCTTGTCCGTCCAGTGAAGGCGTATATCATGACATCCAGTTGTCGTGAAAGGGAACAGTTGAGGCTCTTGAGTCTATGCTGCTTGAGGTACTTTGTAACTTTTGATCTCGTAAGTGAAAGAGATTTATTTTTGCTATAGCACTCTGCATTATTCAAAGGCTGTGGTCCTTAAGGAGACATTTATTCCAAAAAAAAAGCATAAGAAAATAAGAGGACCCGGGATCGAATGAGTTAATAGCATTTTCTTACACTTCAAAGATGACCAACATTAAGTTATAGAGCAATATCACTCAAACTTTGGCTGCTTTAAAATGCATTTCAACTGTAAGAATATGTTCTTTGATTGGCTTGTTGAAAAGATCTTTGCCAATTGCTATGGCTCTTGTATCACTGAAAGTTACGAGCAAAACTCTTGGAGTAAACACAGCTTCTTTTGAGAATAGTCCTCAGGCATTATTTCCATGCATATTAATTGAAGTTCGCCGGCAGAGTAGCCTGACTAATTTGGTGGTTGTAGTACAACTATAAGATGTTAATTACAATCTTAAGCACTTTCGAAATGTCCTTTTCCTTTTGTGATTGATTTATGGAGAAACGCATGACCACAGTAATACTCTTGTTTGAGGAACCACTACTAATGTGTGGAGCATTTTGGATTGGTTTATCCTAATTTTGTATGATGGCATAGTTTATGCTCCTATATATGATATCCCTGTACTGCCCTTTGTATGCTCTCGCTTCATACCTGGATAATAGTTTCGTGGGACTCAATATACTCAGAAATATATGATCGTACTATGGTGTTATACTGTTATCACTTTCAGTCAGATAGGTGACATACCACCAAGTGTAAACATTATCCTTATCACTGCATGCAAATCCAATGGTTATGTCTTGGGATGTACTTGGTCATATTTGATTCTTGATCATATTTGTAACAGGCTATTCTGGGTTTTCACACACTTTTCTTGTTAATTCATGCTTATGCTTTGGTATATTGGGAAGCAAGACTGATGCCTGTGTTAATCTGGAAACACCCAATTGGCAGGAAGGAGCATTCCGTCTTCCCTCACTGGTGGTTCTTGCCTGGCATTCACATCTGCTGCCCTGGACATTGGCGGCAATACTACCAGAGTGGACAATGGCAAAGAGTACTATCCGTACACAACCGAGAAGAAGCCTGCCCATTGATTGAAGTTGTGTACTTGTAGCACAAATCTTGCAAACCATCAGTTCGGTGAATTTTGAAGCTGATGCGTGCTTTTGTCTATTATATTCATGCACTTAGTTCCTTTGCAAATCCCTGGTAACTTGTGCTTGAGAGGGACAGATACTACAGACTAAGAATAAACCTTTGATTTGCTTTCTCAGTGACCATCGATCACAATAAACGCCTGTGAAGCACCATACTGCCTTGAATTGTTTATTAACCCTACGCTGCCTTGTGTAATTTGAAATGCTGAAGTTCTCGTATCGGGAGTCTGTGTTAGTACTACAGTGCAGACTGGAAATTTGGGCTGTACATACTTGTATGAGCCTACTATGCTCGGTCCGCTTGGTACTTGAACGATCTTCAATGCCGGAAGATTGCCAGATAGCAGCAATCACTATAGTAGGGCACGACTCAATAGTGGCCTGACACACAAGTGTTGATAAATTAACTTATAGCTGAAATTGTACTATAGTTAATTAAAATTGAATTGTAGGGGTGTTATTTAACATAACTAAATTTTAAAAAATTAAAAATAGAAAAAATAAGTTAGCCTAATACAGAAAAAAGAATCAGCAAAATAGCTAAAAAACTGAAAAACAAGAAAAGATAAAATTTAAGAATAGTAAAAAATAAGCTAAAAACCAGAAGTTGAGCTCGAGACGAAGTACAGCGGAGAAACTGGACTGACGGTGCCCTCACAGTCACACGACGGCGTGTTCGTGGATGCGGTAGGTCCGTCAACAGGTCCGACGGCGTAGTGTGAATGTGTGTTTGTCTCTGGGTGGATTTCTTTGATGGGTAGGAGAACTTTGCCTGAGAAATTGGGAGGTTGCAATTAATTATGAGGTAATGGCATGTATATCAATTGTCAATCTAGGATGAAGTTTTCCTTGAATCACTTGGATAATCTGCTTATGTTGGCATGCACCTTTTCTCTAGGATATTTGTTTTGTTTGAGCAATTGCGTTTTTGGTTGGAGGGCACTCTAAATACCGATTGTTGGTACATATCTCTTAGGAGGAACCAACATATCTCTTAGGAGGAACACAATTCTTTTTGTTAACAAGGATGTTTTTGTATACATCTCGGATGATTGCTTCAAATGTAGTTGTTGTGAAACTATGTATAGGTGGCCAAAATATGAATTACTCATATATGTAGCCTCATCCGAGAGTGTTTCTTTTTTTTGGCAATTTTTGTTGTATCATGTTGAATACACAAAGTAACAAAGTGGACCGTTATTTCACTTTTATTAGTTACCACATTAATATGGCACGTTAATCTTGTCTATTAGTGATATAATAGAAACTTGTGAAAGACAATAAAAATTTAGATCATATAAAACTTAATGAATCTGATTGTTCGTTTTATTTTTTACAAATTTTATCTTGTTTTGTGTTTTATCGTAGCGTTAGCACGGGCACACTACTAGTATTATAAGGAGGCGCCTGGGATTGTCCGTGTTAGGAAACTGGGCTCATGGCCAAGAGTCCTGACATATTTGGGCACCCCACCGTAGATTATAAATAGAGAGCCATACCCCCTCATTATGTACACATGAAACAAAAGCAATAAAGAAAGACCGAGAGTTCTCTCTATCTCTCTGTGTGTTCAATATATTCTTCTGTGATTGATTCGTTCTTGTTCTAAACAGAAGAATCGCTCGGACTGGTCGCCAGCGACGGTTCCTCAACACGTTATCAGCACGACTTTGCTCTGGTGAACGAAGGTAATCATCGAAGCACAGATTGAATTTTCTAGATCGCTTTTGAATCTGTATTCTTTTTTCGCGTTCTAGATTGAATCTTTACGGTGCAAATCCGCCCTAATCTACCGCGAGCAGACTTGAAGTCGCCGGCAAAATGCCGATCGGTAGATTGTGAAACGGGGTAGATGTTGATTGCACTGTAGAACGATGCAAATCTGCCCTAAATCTACCGCGAGCAGATCTGAAATCGCCGGCACAATGTCGATCGGTAGATTGTGAAAAAGGGTAGATGATGATTGCATCGTAGATTGAAAATTATGTGCATTGTTTTCCTGTTCTTTTCTGCACAGTAATTGCATGAAAAAAAGAAAGAAATTTCGCACGACTCTCTATTTGGTTCTGCATGAAAAGAAAATATTGCATCGTTCTCTTTCTCTGCACAGCCATTACATTAAAAAAAAAGAAGAAGAAGAAGAGGGGATTTGGCACGAGCGGCCCTGCATGGCCGCCACCGACTCGGCCGGAAGCCGCTGTCACCGGCCATCTCGGCACCACCGTCCCGTGTGCGCCGCCGCCCGTAGTTGCAGCCGCCGGAGACTTGCCTTCCACGCCCGCACGCGTGTTAGCCGTGCCGCCAACCCATGTTGATGCGCCCGCACGCGCGCTCCTTGCACCGCCGGCCGGCCCGAAGATCGGCCTTCCCCCGAATCGCCTTGAACCTCACACCCGCTTCCGCGCTCCGGCGGCCGCGCATCCGCACGCCGCCTCCGGCGTCAGCGCATGACTGTACTCATCCGCCGCCTCGGTGAAGCCGCCGACCGAACGGCTTGAGCGCCGCCGCCGCGCCGGCTTCCCACGCCGCCGCCGCGCATCATCGGCCCAGCGGCGCCGCCCCGCCTCGCCGATCGCGCTGAACGCGCGCGCTGCCGCACCGCCGCTCGCAAGCCGCGCTGAACGCGCGCGCCGGCCGCCCTCGTCGTCCACGCTGACGCGCATGCCGGCCGCCGCCGTCCTCCGGCCCGCCGCTCGGCTGCTCGTACACGCCGAGCGCCGCCGCTGCCCGGCCACCCCGAAGCCGCCCCGACGCGCCCACGGCCGCGCTTCGCCGCGCCGCCGCACCGCTCCACTTGCGCCCGAACGCGCGGCCATCTCGCCACCGCACGCTCCGCTTGCGCCCGCACGCGCCGCCAACGCGCGCCCGCCGCCTCCGTTTTTGCGCCGCCGCCGCCTGAGTGGAGTGAGGGGAGGGGAAACCCTAAACCTCCTCCCCTCCGGTTATATGGGCCGGGAAAAGCCAAATGGGCCGGGGGCGACGGGAAAGGCCATATGGGCCGGTCGGACGGGGAGGAAAACGGTGGGCCAGTCGGGAAAGAAAAAATTGGGGGAAAGCGGCCCGGCCAGGGAGAGGGAGGGATTTTTGCAGAAAAACCCCCCAGCTTTATGAATTTATCAATTGGCCCTTAAAAGTTTAATTTAGGTCCTGATTTTGCATAAAAGGCTTCGTAATTCCAAAAATTACATATAAGCCCTCAATTTTACGAGTGGGTCTAGAATTTTGCAGAAAACCCCTCGCTAAATCAGAAAATTGCGCGAATTTTTCTCTGAACTGAAATTTTGCGCATAAACCCCCAGAAGGTGCAGAATTTGCTGAAATTTCATATTTTAGCATAAAAGGGCCTCGGGGATATGAATTTTGCATTATTTTTTAGCATTTGAAGCTTATTTATTTATGCCATTATTATTCTCTGTATTTTCTGTATTTATTTACTGTTTTTGGTTAATTGTAATTGTTTAAATTGCTTTTAATCACCGAAATTAGCAGTAAAATTATAGAAAATGCATAGAAAATTCTGGAACATTACGAGAACCTTTTGTACCATTTATTTACCCGCAGTGAATTATCCCGTGCATGTCTACCAGTAGTAGACTTATACACATTTAAATGACTAGCATCACGAACTAGAAGTTTGAGGAGCTGGCCCAGCATGGCCAAAAACTATCTGACGTAGGCATCCGATGTCGAGATTGTGCTTGGATTCAGGAAGCTCTGCGCGACTATTGGGATTGGCGGACTGAATGATGCTTAACCCAAACCTGAGGAGAATGATCAGGCACTTCATTTTCTCAGACATCATCTCTGTCTCACTCTCAAGAATGAGTATATGGCGGAGAAGAGTGCGCTAGCACTCTGGACCGCACTCAAGAAGCAAGTTTGAGAGGCTAAAGTATATCATTCTTTCTCAAGCAGAGTAAGAATGGATCAGACTGAGGTTTTCCGACTTTAAGACGGTCGGGTAAAAACAATTCTACCTTGCACAGGATTTGTACCCCAATACAGAAAGTTGAGAAAAATCCTTCCACCCCAATGCAGTATAATCCGCACGCAATTATCGTCAAGACGGCTATGAGGAATATGCCGAATTGATTGATATGATGCAAATTGCGAAAGCTCAGGACGAAGTTCTCCACAAGAACTAAGTCACTCAGCCATCTGGTAGCTCCACTGGCCGTGAAGCCAACGCCGGGAGCAACAAGGTGCGAAAGCCCTTGATAGAGAAAAGGGGAAGGAAGGGTAAGACCGCAGCCCAGAACGGCAAATCAGATGCTCCACATGAGAATAAGGCTAGCAAGCCAAAACGGGATGGCAAAGGGCACATGAAGCCCACTCTGCATCGGTTGAGGGGGAGCGTTCTGAGTAGCTGCCTGCGCTGATGGTGTTTGAGACCATTACGACAGCAGCACCCCTCTCGACCTAGAAGCAACCACCGTCATGATTTCTCTTAAAGAGAATGTCACCCTGAGAAAATAACAGAAGAAGTCCAGTGCACTGAATGCATTTCGACTTTAACTGTTATTTATTTTGTGTGGAAGAATATGTTAGAATTTGCATGGATGGTACTTAAGAATTGTTATCTTTCTTGTGATGGTTGGATGATTTTTGGAAGAATTCATTAATTTATTCAGTTTATAATGGCATGATATGTTCTGATATTGGAGTATCTTATTTATGTGTTGATTGCCTTCTCATACATGTTAATAAATACCCTATATTAGAACATGTGTAGCGCCCTATGAAGGAAGTGTGCTTAGCCAGCAGCGGCACAACACATATCATCTTAAGAGAGATTGAGTATTTTCAGTCGATTCGTAAGAGCACTGGCAGCCTTACGACAATCGCCAGAAGCGATGCATGTATAATTGGTTCGGGAAGAGCCATAATGGGCACAATTTTGGTCATTGAAGAAGCCTTATTGTACCCAAAATCGACTAGAACTCTCCTAAGTTTTAAGAATTTTTGCGCCAACGGTTTCCACGTTGAGACTAAAGAAGAGTACGGTAAGAAATACCTGCTCATCACGAAGCGTGAAGAGAATGGCAAAAGAATATTAGAAAAACTTCCTTCACTGGGCTATATTATAGCAACATTAAAGCGCTGCAGCGCATAATCGCTCAAAGCGGTGTTTAGAAGCTCAACTCTTACGTCTCGGCATGACAGATTAGGCCACACAGGTCTTAGGATGATGAGTAGCATAATCAATAACTCGCATGGGCATAATATTAATAAGAAGAATTTCCCGAATCATGAAGATTTTGTGTGCCCTGCATGTGCCACCGGGAAACTAATTACTAGACCCTCCACTCTAAAAGTGAAGGATGAAGTCCCGACATTCCTGGAACGCATCCAGGGAGATATTTACGGTTCCATTCAGCCCGTCCCAGGGCCGTTTAAGTATTTCATGGTGCTCATTGACGCTTCTTCGAAGTGGTCATATGTGGGTTTGTTGCCCACAAGAAACCACGCCTTTGCAAAATTGATCTCGCAGATCATTCGCATCAGAAATATGTTTCGGATCATCATATCAAGTCCATCCGAATGGACAACGCCGAGAATTTACTTGAAGGCATTTGATGATTATTGCATGGCGATGGGAATTGCGGTTGAGCACTCGCACGCATGTCCATACCGAATGGTTTGGCGAGGCTTTAATTAAGAGGATTAAATTTATTGCCCACCTCTTTTGCATAATTGAAATCTAGCAACTACATATTGGGGACACTCGGTCCTTTATGCGTGAATCTCATCAACCTTAGACTTTTGGCCTACAACATCCATTCACCTATGCAATTAGCGCAAGTGTCACCACGAAAATTTCCCAACATTAGGGGAGAAATCAACCCCTTGATGAAGAATGTCGGAAAATTATGTGGCAAGCTCGGGAATCCATGCGGATGACCGTGCACTAGAGAAGTCCGAAGACATTACATGGCAAGCTACGGGAATTCATGCGGATGACCAGCGCATTAGTGAAGCAAAAGAGAAGTCCGAAGACAAGAGAAGTCTATAAGACAATCGATTTGCAAGAACTAGCAAATCAACGCTGATCACTTTAGTGATTTGAAGAGCGTGATTAAGTCGCATGTGCTCGCACGCATCTTGCACCGAGAGGGTTGAAATACCAAGAAAGCGTAAGGTATCCTAATCTCGTCCGAGGCCTCGAGAAAATAATAAAGGACGAGAACTCCGGTTCCTCGAATCCTTAGTAACCGGGACGCTTTGGTGAAAAAGGATAAGAGGATTTATCACACCCGATCATTGAAGTCCTCGAATAAGAAGGGAGCGGTTGAAACTCGGCACAAGTATGACACCTTCGAAAGGGCATACCGGATCTGAATATCCCCATCGGCATGGATGTGTGCGCACACATCGGAGCCAAAAACTAAAGGGACTTGCCACCGCAATTGAAAGAAGCGATCATGAGGTGAAGCTCCGAAGAAGCAACTCATGAAGAAATAGCTATAAATTATGTGCACACGGAGAGTCCTGAATAGGACAACGGCTAATATCGATATCTACTTCGCAAAGAAAATTGCCACCATCATCGATCTTGATCCCGAGCCTGCATCGCTCGCTGAATGTAAGAAAAGATCAGATTGGGAAGATTGGAAGAAGGCAATAGCAATTGAATTGCTATCTCTGAATAAAAGAGATGTGTTTTGGCCCGTATGCCGCACACCTCCCCACATACACCCCGTTGGGCACAAGTGGGTATTTGTTCGAAAGAGAAATGAAGGAAACGAAGTAGTGAGATACAAGCAAGGCTAGTAGCCCAAGGTTTCACTCAACGTCCTGGAGTTGATTATGAAGAAACCTACTCCCCAGTCATGAGTGGAATTACCTTTAGATACTTGATCTCAATGACAGTGAACTTGAATTTGGAAATGAAATTGATGGATGTTGTGACTGCATACCTTTATGGTAACTTGGATTCAGAGATTTATATGAGAGTCCCTGAAGGAATCCCTCTCCCGAACCAAGACAGAGCAAATAGAAATCTATACAGTGTGAAACTCAGAAAGTCACTGTATGGACTGAAACAATCTGGAAGAATGTGGTATAATCGCTTGAGCGACTTTCTCTGCAAGAAAGGCTACACGAACAATGAAGACTGTCCTTGTGTATTTATACGGCGATCCTAGAATGGATTCTGTATAATCTCTGTGTATGTAGATGATCTGAATATCATCGGGACAGCCGAAGACATAAAAGAAGCAAGCTCCTACTTGGAGTCAGAAGATTTGGGCAAGACCAAGTTTTGCTTAGGCTTGCAGCTTGAGCATGTCCCTGAAGGAGTCTTGGTACATCAGTCGACCTACACCTAGAAGGTGCTCGAAAGGTTTGGCTTTGAGAAGGCATTTCCTCGAAGTACCGATGATCGGTGAGGTCTTTACAGAAGAAAAAGATCCTTTCCGACCAAGAGAAGAGGGGAGAAGTCTGGGACCGGAATTCCCATACTTGAGTGCAGTGGGAGCACTCATGTATTTAGCAAACTGCACTAGACCGGACATTGCATTTGCCGTGAACCTGTTAGCAAGGTACAGTGTAGAGCCCACCAAGAGGCATTGGCAGGGCATAAAGGACATTTTCCGATACCTCCAAGGTAGCAAGGACCTCGGATTGTTTTACAGAAAGAATCAAGATCTGAACTTGATTGGCTATGCAGATGCTAGGTATCTGTCGGACCAGCATACCGCTAAGTCACAAGCAGGCTATGTATTCCGTGTGGTGGGCGCAATTTCATGTAAATCGTCTAAGCAAAGCTCGTAGCTACTTGACGAACCACTCGAAATTATAGCATCAGATGAAGCCGCACGAGTGCGCTTAGCTCCGCCGAATGGTTCACCACATCCAGCGGTCATGTGGAATGAACATTGTGCAAACCCCCACAATTATCCATGAAGATAATGCAGCTTGCGTTGCACAAGTGCAGACGGACTATGTAAGCATATCAACCCCAAGTTCCTCTATGCTCATGAATTGCAAAGATAGACAAGATTAGAGTACTGCACACTAAGACTTGTTCACTTAGTCACTCCTCGCATCTAGCTTTGAAAGGTGCGTGTGAGGATTGAAATGATGAGACTTAGAAAAGTGCGAGAATCGGGGAGAATTCTCTCAAGCCCGTTATTAAATCTTGATCATGAAGATTAAGTACCCAAAGAAATAAAGTCCTGAAGACCAAACGAAATTGGGTGAATTGTACTCTTTTTCCCTTGACGAGTTTTCCATGAAGTTTCTCGACCAAGGTTTTTAATGAGGCAATTCGTGCATCGCAACATCACATGTATCATGTACTCTTTCTCCAAATTTTTCCCACTGGGTTTTATGGAGTTTTGACGAGGCATGAGCATGTTGGGTGAGTGCCCAAGGGGGAGTGTTAGGAAACTGGGCCCATGGCCAAGAGTCCTGACATATTTGGGCACCCCACCGTAGACTATAAATAAAGAGCCATACCCCCCTCATTATGTACACATGAAAGAAAAGCAATAAAGAAAGACCGGGAGTTCTCTCTATCTCTCTGTGTGTTCAATCTATTCTTCTGTGATTCTGTGATTGATTCGTTCTTGTTCTAAACAGAGAAATCGCTCGGACTGGTCGCCAGCGACGGTTCCTCAACAGTCCGAACTACTCGGTACACTTCTCCCTGCTTGTCTTTCCATTTTCTTTCTTTCTTTTCTTTATGGAAACGGATTTACGGATTTTTCTGTATTTGTCTGGAAGATTGTATTTCCTTCTTCTTTTGGGAAATTATCTTGGGGGGGGGGCAAATTCTCTTCCTTTGGAGTGACCATGGCACATTGTGGCTAAAATGAGAGTCTCTCATATAGCCGTGCCTGGGCTTTAGCTAGTTTTATAGGTTACATTGGATGTTGTCACATCCCAAATTTCTCTTTTCTGGAAAAATTTAAATTCAAATTAATTATTTTAAAGTAATTGGATTTTTCTTGGCTTTTATTTGCCTTTCTGGATTTTCTGGAATTTAAAACCTATTTTTAGAATTTAAAAAGTAATTTAAAATATAAAAATTAAATACCAGTAGTAGTTGGAAATAATTTTATTTAGTCCAAAATGTGTCCAGGAGCTTCTGTGAATTTTCTGGAATTTTTGGAGGTATTTTCATATTTTTCTGAGGCCTAAATCATTTCCTAGCCTTTTCTGAAAATATAAATCAAATTCTAAAATCAAAATTTCAAATCCTTTCCTCCAGCCGACACGTGGACGGCCCTGGGCCACCCACGTCGCCGCTCGGCCAAATCCGGGCGGCTCTCTCCCTCTCCCACCGCCAAGCGGGCCCGGCCCGTCAGCCGGCGGCCCCGCCTTCCCCTCCTCCTCGCCCGACGCGTGGACGGCTCGGATGAGCCGAGTCTCCGCTCCCACTTCCTCCCTCACCTCGCTGACCCGCGGGCCTCGCCCGTCAGCCGCACGCACTCTCGCTCCCGCTGCCACCCGGCCCCACCTGTCAGATCTGTCGTCCCCGCGGAGCGCCACCTTCCTTCTTTCTCCTCCCCTTTCCTTTCTTCGCCGGCCGACCGAATCCGAGCCGATCCCGGCCTTTCCTTCCCCGTTCCTCTCCGGTTTTGGAATCCCCAAGCTCTCCGCGCGACCAAATCCCGAACGCTCGCGCCTCCCTTCCCTCTCCGGCCCCCTATTTCCTTTTTCCCCCAAACCTTCCCCGCCGGCCAACGAGATCTCCGGCGAGGAATTAAGCGCCCGTGTTCCCCCCTCTGCCCCTATAAATACCCCATCGCCCTCCTCTCTCCCCGCATCACCTCCCAGCGCTCTCCGCCTCCTTCCCCGAGCCCCGTAGAGCCCTGCCACCGTGCCACCTTCCCCTCCGAGCTCCGCCCAACTCCGGCGAGCCTTCCCCGCCGCCTCGGACCTCCCCGGAGCCCGTAGCCGCCACCCACAGCTTCCTCGTGCTCCGGCGAACCTCCCCGACACCTCGGCCGCCTCTCCCCGTCGCCGGAGCGCCGTCGCGCCGGAGGACCCGAGCCAGCTCCGCCACCCCCCTCATCGCTGGCCTTCTCCGCTCGTCGCCGCACCTCGTCGACCCATCCAACCGGACCCCCTCCGCTCAGGGATTACATTTCACGCACCGCCCGAACCTCTCCGGCCCTCCCTCGCCGCCGGCGCCGTCGCCTCCGACCACCTCTGCCCGGGCCACCCGAAGGTATCCCTAAAAAGGATTTGCTGCCCTATATGGGTAGGCAAAGCCTCCCCCGCCCATCCGTTAGCGGCTCTCTCTTAACTCCTCGTGCGTGTTCGAGCCTCCGGCTCGCATCTTGAGGTTGAGTTTTCGTTATTTATCCGCGATCGACAAGTGGGCCCCACACGTCAGCGACCGCCGGTCTGCGCTGGCCACTGCCGCCTGGGCCCCACCCCTCTGCGCTGGTCACTGACAAGTGGGCCCGGAGTCCAGTGGGTCCCACGTGTCAGAGGCTGAGCCCGTGGGCTTACTGTCCAGTGGGTCTCACATGTCAGGGACAGCTCTCTGTGGACTCGCTGACCAGTAGACCCCACCTGTCATTCTCTCGGAATAAAAATAAAAATAAAAATTAAATAATTTCCGTGGGCCCCACCTGTCAGAAATTTAGGAATTTCTAGATTTATTCAATCTGAGATTTTCAAATGAGCATAACTTTCTCATTTTAACTCCAAATTCAGCCATTCAAATTTCTAAATTCTTATAAAATCACGATCTATTCAACTATGGCCTCTATTTGAATTTTTGAGTTTGTTTGAATTTTTTTATTTGTATTTATTTGCTTTGTTTGCTTCATCTTTTCTCGCGTAGATTCCAACGTTGTCGACGATCCTTCTTCACAGCAACAAGAAGACCCAGAAACCCTGCAAGAAGGCAAGTCTCGTTTGATCATCTTGAACCTATGCTTTTGAAATGTTTTAAATATTTTAAATTATGTGCATTGCTATTTACATAAAAGCACTAGTTCAAATCTTTAGGAATTAGTTATTCCAACTTTGTTATGCCCTCATTTGGCATTGATTGACATGTACCTTGTCACCCTAGAACTCCCTTTGTCTCAATAATGAGATTAATATTAATCGTTGTGAATATTAGAATGGTAGGATAATGCTTAGTCATGCTATCTAATATCTTTAGAAACTCTTGAAAATGGGAAATTAAGATTTATTATTGAACCCTTGTGTTTGTAAATGAAGTGGCAATTGGAGTTGTCACTGTGATTTTAAAATAAAATAAAATGTGAAAGTTGGTTTAGATTAGGGTGGATGGTTGGTTTGGGTTGGTGCAGTAAGCACGAGATCTTGTTAAGTGTATGTTCCACCCTAGTCAATTAAGGACCGACGCTTGTGTTTGTCCAGACTGAGCATTAACCGTACAACCACAAGTCTATATGGTACGACCTAGCTGACTAACGTATGATAGTGTAGTTTAGGTGCCACCAGTGGAAAGTGGGTGCCAGGGATGGACTGGTTATCCACAGTGAGGGACAGCGATTTACTGTACTCATATGGCGCAAGAGGGGGCTTCGGTTCGGACAGTTAGCCTACCTGCGGTGAAACCTCAGCGGGTGGTATCTAGCTAGATTAGAGTAAGGTAAAGGCTTTGTGATATTTTATCTGGGTCTCATGCCAAAGGAAGCGTGTTGACTTTTAAGATAATTTATCTCTTGTGGGTAAAGTTGTACAATCTCTGCAGAGTGTCAAACTATTCGAATAGCCGTGCCCACGGTCAAGGGCGGGCAAGGAATGCATGCACATGGTAGATTTCTGGTTTTGTTTTAAAATCAAAAGTTTTGTATTCCGAGAGTGGAGGGAACTCTCGGAAGGGTATCCTGGTAGTTGGAGCCAGAGAGGGTGGATGTAACCCGCAATATTAACTTGTTCAGTTGGAAAAGATTAAGCTAGTGCTGGTAGATGGAACCTTCACTAGAGAATAATTGTTAGTTCTGTTAAAATCATTTACTTTATTAAATTGATGCCTTCGAAAATAATTAGTAGTAATTTAAAATATTGCTTTGTGCAAAAGAATCATATAGCCTTCCTTTGTCAAGCCTTGCATCTATTGCATTTTTCCGAGACTTGCGGAGTACTTTATGTACTCACATGCTACACTCAAAAATAAATCTCAGAGGAAGTTGAAGCTCAAGAAGGTGACTACGACTACTGCTTCGCTTGTGGCTGTGATGGATTCTTCCCAGAGGACTAGGTCGCGCTACCCCAGTCAATTGCCTGTGGCGAATTGATGGGTCATCTTCAAGTTATATTTTGCTTCCGTTGTGTTTCATGTGTGCGAGGTCTTAAACCTCTATTGTAATAATGAGACCCTGTGGTCAGTACTCTTAATTATTGTAATAAATCGTTGATGGTGATGCTTTCCATTCTGTTTGACTGTGTGCACTAGTTTTGATCTGGGACTAGTGCTGTAATACACAGAGGGTCCGGATTTGGAAATCCGGGGGCCCGACAGATATGTTCTTTTTAACTATGGCCGATGACTTATGGCTGTGACTGATGATTTTTTATTTTAACACGAGCGTTTGTGTGAACAAATCGAATGTCCGATAAGCCGCTTCGAAAAGATTGTTTCAATAAGTCATTTTGAAAAGATTATTTCGATAAACTACTTCGAAAAAATGACAGAGAAACCATTCCGTTTATTTACTCGAAAAAACTATAACTCAAACTGAAAAGAAAGAGCTATTACATGCGTCTTCCGCTGGCCCATGCTACGTGGGCGTAGGCTTTAGTTAGCTGCAGTAACATTATATAACCAATCAAAAATTCCGATACACCGTTTTGTTTTATGCTAGCTTTTCGTAGGGGCAAAAACCTTATAACCATGCAAGTCATCAAGCACAATTAATATCCAGGACGACCCGGAGTCTGCGATAGAAATGATGTCGTGCAATGCCATAGTGTTGTCCGAAAAGCTATAGTGTTCAGTAGGGATGCAAACGCGACATTTGTTTTTATATTTTTTTTCTTAGATACAGATACAAATACGGATACCTCAGATACAAATACAAATACAAATAATATCAAATATAGATACGGAGTGAATACGAATCGAAACGAATACGGTCACGAATATTTATCGGAACATAAAAACCACTTAAACTATACATCCAAAATAAATGAAAACACATAAATAGTTTATCTTATCAAAATATTAATGAAATCTAAATAAGCATAAGTATTTTTATCTACAATAGTCATACCATTGTACAGATTTTAAATATTCAAATAGCAGTTAATTTTTTCTAAAGTCCTAAATAATTCTTAATGTATTTCTACTATTTACATGTGACTAATAAATTAATTAAGAATTTAAATTTGCATCAGAATGATTTAAACGGCAGTGCATCAATTTAATCGGTACAAATTTTTAATCTACCGATAATACTAAATTTATTTTTAATAAACATAAATATTTGCTAGTGGGCTGGTTGCAGGAGAGTGAGAGAGGCTAGCTTGGGCTGGGCAATGTTGGGCTGAAATCTTGGATATCCGAATCCATATTATCCAGATAATCCATATTTGCATCCGTATTCGCCGGATATCAGGCTTTCTGTATTCGTATTCGTTTCCGACAAAAAATCCGTATTTGTTTCCGATCCGAGAATTATCCGAAGAAAATCCGATCCGACACAATCCGTATTCGTTTTCATCTAGATCGGTCGGAGACTATCCGATCCGTTTTCACCCTAGTGTTCAATGGCAAGAATAAAAAAAATCTCTTTTGAGTCGGAGACTATCTGATCTGCACCATCGAAGGGTGGCCGCGGCACGTGGCAAGGCAGTCGGCCTCACGTATGATCGCGCAGAGGTCGCCTGCGTCGCGGACCGACTTCACCGCCGGCCACCTTCTCATCCGTACGGCAGTCGCGCACCTTCGGCACGACGCCGTATACGCCCTCCCGAGCACCTCAAGCTTCTCGATCCCAAACGATCTGAATTGATTCTAAGGTGGAGATAAGATAAAATCCATCTAACAAAATGAAAAAACTATTTATGTAGAATTCATATGGATGTTTTGTTTACAAAATTGACAAGAAAAGAGCATTTTTTTTTGGCCGGATCCCCCCCTCGCTAGAAGAAAATATCACCGTATAAATTGACAGGCCTAATTCTTTTCAGATTATGACTTATAAGTTTTCCCGAACAAACAAACAGGAAAGTTTCTTCACCATCTCTCTGTCGTTATTCAGTTCATTCACACAAGCGCATACTCTAGGAGTAAAAATCATCAACCGCAGCTAAAAAGAACATACTTAGTAGCTGTATCGCTAGGCAAAGAGAAAAAAAAGGATCTACATATAAAAAGTGGTACTTCACCACAAGGAGAAGTGGGATGTTGGGTGGAATGTGCAGAATTGTCAAAGGAACTAGGTTATGGATGAGACTACATCATGTGCATGCAAATAGAGGAGGCACACTATAGGTTGATACAGGTAAGCTACATTAGCGTATATTAAAATTTTCTATCATATAAACCAGAAAACCATTCGAATAAGAGATCATATATAGTTGCCACTAGATGCATAGTGCAACAGAAGTAGACTTGAAGCGGCTGGTTCAATGTAGCGAGCGTCGGTGTAGTGGAAGTAGTCGATCGTCCTCTGGCCACCATCGTCTCCTCACGATCGTTCCGATCAGCATCGCAATCGTAACAGTGCCTCTACCGAAGTCTATACGTCCAGAGATAGAACGCCCTGTGTTGGTGTGCTAGCACCAGCGCGCATAGCAAGGGCTTTTGAGAGGTGGTGGCTAGGGTTTTAATGGGGTGTGTTTTGGGATACCTCTCTCATCCTTGTACCTCTCTTTATATATAACCTCCAATAGATCCTTATCCGATATGATCAAATATCATATCCAACTCAGAGAGCCTTTGACTAGATTCTTATCCAATACGAGTAGATATTGTATCCTGCTCGGAGAGCCTCCGACTGAATCCTTATCCAATACGAGTAAAAATCGTATCCCACTCAATCTATTATTCGGAACATTATCATTCTACCCTGTTAAGTGTGTGTGACCATGTAGGTTCATAAATATTCGCCCATGACCCAAAAATTCCTTTCCGACTCATAAGTCGATAGTGGTCCCTAGCAAGACATAGCGACTCCTAAATATACATAAAGATCATATCAGACAAACCTATATAGTGCTTATGTATCGATCCCTTTGCCTCACGATACTAGATCAACTCAAGACGAGAAGCGTACCAACTTATGATAGCTCGATCATTCACTCAAACCTGTTGTGGATTACTCAGTTTGTGATTGACTTCTCAACCAGATTTATCATGGTGTGCACTTTCTTAATCCAACCACATTGAAGGGTCCAAAGATATCTCTCCCCTTATATAGGAGGGAAATCTTCATCTTGATCGTTCATATTCCTCTGTATTTTTCATAATAATCCTGAAAGGTACCTTTATGACCACCCAGTTACGAAGTAGTGTTTAGAAACCCCCAACTAAACTATTACATATGTAGAAAACTATAACGATCTCAGGCCCAAAAATCCTATATAGACTATATATGAGACCAACTGATAACATTTCAAAATATAACAATTCCCTCATTATAACATGGTAGGTCAATCCAACATAATGCACTCTAACATGTGTCCACATTAATGATTTGATATCTCCATATGTATGATCTATGAAACATGATCACCAATCAATACATGTGTTGATCTATAAATCATAATTATCCCATATAATGATATAAGATTAGAGATGATTTATAATAACATCAAAAAATAAATAGAGTTCTATGAACAAATCACATACTTATTGATTAATATGAAAGATATTTATTCAAGAAACAAAATAACATATTATTTAAAAAATCATAAGCATATAACTAATACAATCATCTAGATGAACACATCGAGGGTATATCACTAACAATCTTCCACTTATACTAGAGTCGATCATGCAAGTATCTAATACCCATAGCTCTTATGTATGTCTCATGCTTTGGCTACGATAGAGGCTTTGTCAATGGATTAGCAATATTTAAATCTGTGTGCACTTTGTATATCTTCCCACCATCTCTATCAATAATCTCACGAATGAGGTGAAAATGGCAAAGTATGTGCTTGGATTTTTTATACGATGTAGGCTCCTTGGCTTGCATAATGGCTCTACTATTATGACAATAGAGATCAATTAGACCAGGAGAACTAGATAGCACACCCAGCTCAGAGATAAATTTTTTTATCCAAACGATCTCCTTTGTAGCTTCAGAAGGCGCAATGTACTCAGCCTCCATTGTAGAATCAGCAACGTATCTTGCTTGAAATTTTTTCAGCTCACTAGTCTTCCATTAAGATAAAACACAAATCCAGATTGTGATCAGAAATCAACTTTATCGGTTTGAAAACTAGCATTTGTGTAACCATTTATGACTAGCTCTTCCTCACCTAATCCTTCTCAAGTATTTTAGGGTAATTTTTGTAGCTATTCAATGACCTTCACCTGGAACTGGCTGATATCTGCTTGTAATAATTAGAGCATATGACACATTTGGGCATGTATAAAGCATAGCATACATGATAGACCCAATGAAAAAAGCATATATAATCTTGCTCATCTGGTCTCGCTAATTAGGTGTCGAAGGACACCTAGTCTTGCTAAGACTAACACCCAGTGACATAGGCAAGAAACCCTTTTTGGAATCCTGCATGTTGAATCGTTTCAACACTTTGTCCATATACGTATCTTGGCTTAATCCAATTAGCCATTTAGTTCTATCTCTATAGATCTTTATATCCAAAATATATGCTGCCTCTCCAAAGCATAGCTATTAAAGCTGGACCGCCAGTTGAACTAGAAAAAACCAAAAGCAGAGACAACACCGGCTCAGTTTTCTTCAAAGACCATCCATGCAATTGGACTAGAAAAAACCGAATAAATTGGCTAGTTTTTGATAGAACGCTGAACCAGGCGGTTTCAACTAAACTGAGCGGTTCTTGTTTAGGACAAAAATACCCTCATTGTTATTATTTTCTTACTATGGGTTTAGGGGTAGGATCGGAAAGGTGTGAATATAAGTGCATTATCTCATATTCTGCCCTTTTCGAGTATTCTCCTAAATCTCCTCTCTATCAGACCCGAAACTATTCTCTATCGCCACCGCCCCCTTATTTATTGCCACCGCCCTCGTGTTCTACTGCTGCTACCAACATGTAGGCCCCAGCAGTGCTTCACGGCTAGGGCACTGCGTGATGCATCACGGTGACAGGAAGACTCGCTGCGTCCCAGCGAGGTTCCACGGTGGTCTTGGGCGACAGTGCATGAGGCTCAGTTTCGAGCGATGCCAGGGACATTGCCTTCACCTCAGTCATTGACAGCTCAGCTGCCCTAATTACTAAGGTAATTTGTTCATGAATTAGTGAATCACGACTCTAAGGTTTAGATATAAGATTTGTATAATAGTGGTAGCTGGTAGGGATTAGGAAGATATGCATGTATGCACTCTGCCACTAGTGGCTTCTTTTTACACATAGGCACATATGCATTAGCAATGGATTGTTCAAAAACTCCACCAACTGGCTAGTCGGTCCAGTCCTCAGCACTGAGTAAACAATCATCACAAGCAAGGTCTAGAGGGAGGAGTGAGAAAGCATGGGAGCATTGTACACAGATTATTGATCAGAATGGAAAAAAGAAGATTAGATGCATGCATTGTCATGAGATATTCCAAGGAGGAGGAATTCATTGATTTAAGCTGTATTTAGTTGGTTTCAAAGGAAATGTGAAACCATGTAAGAAGGTTGATTTTAAGACTAGTTATGAAATGAAGCAAAGTTTGGAGGCTTTGGCTACAAAGAAAAGGAAGACACAAGAAGCGTATGAGAAAGATAATCCATATGGGTACTATTGCTAGTTAGTTCTATGACTAGAAATATTTATCTATGAATTATTTGAAAAATATAAGCACTATTGCTCATTCTCATCTCTCCTAGATGATCTCCTCTTACCTCTATCTTGCCCTGACAATTTTAATTCTGAAACTCTCTTACTCTGAGTTCAAAATGATGAAAGACCCAGAGTCTTATTGTAAATCCTTTTAGAAGGCATCCTAAAGGACTATTTGGGGCCAAAATCATGAGACTTAACAAGGAAATTCATTTTCAAAATTTGTTTTATCCTTGAAAGTTTGATTATCAAAATTGTTTACAAAATCCATTTTCAAACCCATTTCAACGAACCTAATCTTTTGAGGAAATTTTCAAAAATTTAACTTCCTATCAAAATTATTCCAAAATTCGCTTCGGTTTCTCAAAGTATATATAAACATAAAATGTTATTGGATTAATATTGATCATCAGAGAGAAACAATAGTGTGAATTTTGGATGAATGCATTAGTCGAATTTATAGGATTTACTTAACTAGATGGATGGATTAATTGAATTTTTGTGAATTTGGAGATGTGATAATAATTGATGGATTAGTAGGAATCCTTTATACAAATAATATTGGTGGATTTAAAAGTGAGAATATTGGAATGTCACTAGAATGTAGAGTTGAATAAGTTGGGAAATAACGAATTTGAGATTGGAATTATAAATTCACGGTGGAAGTTGTGATTTATGTGGAAATTTGGATAGCCATGATTTGAATAATAAAGTTGTGGATGATGCAATAAAAATTACATATTCGGTGAATCGGATAAATGATAATATTTGTTTGAAGTTTTAGACAACAATGATGCCAAAACTAAATACTAAGCAAGAGAAAGGAAACCTGCATCCTTAGACTTTGACCTCAAAGCATATTACCACCAAAAATCCAATTTTAAAATGGGTCTAAAAATGTTTCAAAACTAACCTAGAGGCCTACACCCCCAAACCTATCTGTCCAAACTCATTTTCAAGAGCTTGTATCCAAGTCAAGAGGTTGAAAATCCGCTCTCTTCGTGACATCGTAGTGAGAAAGTTTCTTTTCAAAACAGATGTTTCAAAATTAGTATTGCAAAACCACTATGGGAAAGTCATTTTTGTCACAAAACTCCATCTATAAAAATAGTAATACAAGTGTGAGTATTGCGGTCAATTAAATCCCCTCGGAATGCCCTCCTCTTCCTTCTGTTGCTCTTAAAAAGAAAATGATTTTCTTTTTTCGTACCCATACTTCAAACACTTAAGTTCAGGAACGCCATGAGCTCATGAAGATAAGATAGTCTCGCAATCCTAGTGTGCTAAAGCATGCACCCTCATATGTGTGCCCTCACAAGTAGACATTGTATTGTCATAGTTTTTAGTTGGATCCTGTGCATTGCCTATTTGCCCTCGGGTGTCATATTTCACAGTCACGAGAAAAGCTTATTTTCAAAATTTGTTGTGATTTTTAGAGCTTCCCTAGCTTCCAGGGTGTACTGCTTTGAATTCAAACATGGGTGTAGCTACTCATCCCCGTGATTCTTTCCTCATCTCATGCTATTCCCCCTCGCCTTCTACTGAAAACAACACCAGGTCTAAAGAGTAGAGCAGAAGATAGCCAAAATAAGATAACAAGAATAACTGAAGACCTCTCAATCTCCTGATATTCGAAGAAAACGGCATCACCAAGAAGACAACTAGAAGCCTTAACCCACATGAGGAACCAAAACTCGAGTCCCTATCCAACCATCTTTTCTCCTCACCTTCCCGAAGGACCCATGGATCAAATTCTTGTCAATCAGACACAATGGCTGGGAACTAGATGACCATTACTAGCAAAAGTAATAAAAAAGAGACCAATAGTTTTTGCTCACCATAGCTGTTACCATCCATGCAAGTTGGCGCCTAACTCTACTCCGCAAGGAATGTCAAGAAAAGCCATCGCAATAGGAACAATAATAGCACAGCATCAGATAGGCCTCTAAAGGGCATCACTGTTCCTATTGCAAAAATACTAGACACTACACCAATGAGTGCCCCAAAAGAAGCAAAATAAAGGGTTCATTTATTTCCGTTGTGGCAATGAGGGACGCTATGCAAGTGGATGCCCCCAACGGAAACCAGAAAAGCAAGAAAAGGGTGCCGTCGCCACCAACCTCAGCTCTAGCAAAGAAGATCACAAGTGCCCCAGGGAGGAACACGCTGCGTCTACCGAGGTTTTATTGCTAGACTTGGAAGCTTTGCCAAGTGCTACATGTCTTGAGTGTGGTAAGGCAGGACATGTCACCCAGTTATGTCTCCAACATGACAGATGTCGAGACCAGAATATGCAAATTCGGACTCTCCTGTGTATACCGTACTAGTCCAGGATCACGCTAATGCACACAGAGGGATAGGCTGGCGTATCAGTTTGGTCTGGCTATCCCAGAGGGTGCTCGTGGTGTCCCACGCACTTGGCTGAAGCATTTCAGTGTGTGCCCGCAGGATGCACTGGTTAAGGTCGTCAGGACGCACCTCGTCACACACCTTATTTAGCTCTTTGGTTAGAGCATGTTTCTAGCCACACACGGTGATATTTGCATCCCCGAGTTCATCCACCTCATCGAGTCTTTGGTTGACGTGGATGTTGGGGTGATGCCTCAGTATAGCTGGGGATCAGCTGTTATGTGTGCCACATTTTGGGGGTTGTGTGACGCTTGCTAATGCAGCACCACTGGTTCCCCCAACTTGGCTGTCTGCTACGTGCTCCTGTAGTTGTGAAGTTGGGAGCACTTCCCTGTTGAGCGTCCGGCCATCCTGAGGCTGGTGCACCCGTTCGGCGAGTTCGCTGACCAGATAGAAAAGCCCACTATGGGCTTCCAATGGACTAGTGCTCATTTGCGCTGGGCCAAGGACAGACCATCAAGGTGCTACTTGTTGTGGCACAACGAATTCGAGTCATTGCACGATAGCGACATCATCTGGGCTCCATGGAATCCAGAGTTCGTGATGAGTGTAGCACCGCATGGGCTGTCCATGCAATGCCTATAGGACACAGAGCTATGGGCGATGACCTACCATCTAGTGTTCTCGTACATGGGAAGGCTTACATGCCGCAGCATGTAATGTGATAGTTCAGTTTGTATCAGGCCGTGCCCTCTCCGAATGGTAGGTTCCTGTCGCAAGCTGTACCCTAATGAGTCAAACTCCATCCGAGTCAGATGACAGCATGGACTGACAGGACACGGCTAGATATCATAATGAAGCAGCGTCCATATGACGATTGGACTTACAATGAGTACCTACAGTACCCTGGTCACGTGGCAGACTCACCGTTCCTCCACCAGATCACCCGATGCAGGTCATGAATGAAGATAGTCTACTATGATCGATCGATTGCCACAGCGCTTCGTGGCACCATGACACCGTAAGGCAGTTGCAAATCCTGATCATTTCATTTATGAAATTCATTCTAGTCATTACTGAACCTATTTTGTATGCCACTTCAGTTGGAGCAGGCGTTGTGCATCACAAGCACATCTGAAACCACCATGAGCAGCCCAGACACACCACCGGCCGTGAACAAAACATTCAAGTACATCCTATTGTAGGCCAAACAATAATAGATAACCTGAGCTACGGCCAATCACACGCCATGCACATCGGCCACCCAGTGAGGGTGCCGTGCTCACCCGTCAAGTAATCGCGACCTAGTGAGTCCTGTCAGCCATTGCGACCTACCTAGTCTGGCTAGCACCATAGTATTAGTTGTTGATCATCCATAGGCCAGATCGACAAGGACATAACTTACGTATAAACCTACATTTTGTTTTCTTGTTATTCCTTACGTTTTGCTAACATCATCGCGTTCTCCCGCTTCAGGTCTATCATTGAGATGCATCACTTCTACCCACCGCACAACCTACACTGACTACCGCTCCCTGTCAGTCATCTTCACTGCACATCCAGGAGGTACGAGATTCACATTCTACATCTGAGATATTTATTGTGACTAACATCGTTCCATCTTGTAGCCTTCAATTTCATGTGGCGGTGACATCCAGTCCACCGCTGACGACACGGGCCTCCCAGCTACTTCTAGGGAGGGGTACGCAGCGCTAGGATTTGCAGTGTATGCAGGGCAGAGATCATCGTTCACACCATATGTAGGGTTTTGATACTTCGATGTGCATAGCTCCTTTGGCATCGCTGCCACGCTATATGATGAAGGCCAAGGCTCCTTCGCACATCAGGGGGATTCCTAGAGTCCCTCGTTCACGACTTCATATCTGGCGGCACCCAATTTGGCATGTCTCATCAGGATCAAATCAACACATACCACAAGAAACTGTATGGTGTACCTTAGCTTACTACACCACCGTCGGCCACTCAACAAATGGAACGGTCTCCATACCTCCTCTGAACTGACATGCAAGCTCCCGACTGGCTGACGTACCGCATGAGACATGCTCAACAACGGAAGACAAGGCCACTGTCGGGACCATGGATTTTCGAATCCAAACCCTCTGTGTATTACTGCACTAGTCCCAGATCAAAGCTAGTGCACATAGTCAAACAGTGATGATTACATAACCAACAATGCTTTATTACAATAATAGAGAGTACAGACCTTATGGCCTCTTTATTACAACTGAGGATTTAAGACCTCTCAAACTCACAAAACATAGCAGAAGCAAAAAAGAAATTCATAATCCTCTGAGATTTATTTTGAGTGTAGCATGTGAGTACATAAAGTACTCCGTAAGTCTTGGGAGAAATGCAGTAGATGCAGGGCTTAACAAAGGAAGGATAATATGGTTCTTTTGTACAAAGTAATTTTTTTCAAATACCATTAAATATTTTCAAAGGCATTAATTTAATGAAGTAATTGCTTTAACAGAAACTACCAAGAATTTTCTAGTGAAGGTTCCATCCACCAACACAAGTTGATCGGCTCTAACTGCTAAGATCAGACTATGGGTTCCATTCACCCTCACTAGCTCTATCCGCCAGGACACACTTCCAAGAGTTCCATCCACACTCGAGTTCCCAAAACTTTTACTTTAAAACCAAAACCAAAGATCTACTATGTACAAGCGCACCTTGCCTGCCCTTGATTGTGGGCACAGCTATTCGAATAGTTTTACACTCTGCAGAGGTTGTACAGCTTTACCCACAAGAGATAAGTCATCTTAATAGCCAACATGCTCCCTTAGGCATGAGATCCAGATAATTTATCACAAAACATTTACCTTACTCCGATCTAACTAGACACCACCTGCTGAGGTTTCACCGCTGAAGTGTTAAATCCACCACAGTCAGAAACCCCTCTTGCGCCGTATGAGTATAGTAAATCCCCGTGACTCACTATGAGTAAACCAATACACCCTGGCACCCACTTACCATTGGTGATATCTAAACTAAGTCTTTGCAAGTTAATCAGCTAGGTCATAACCATATAGACTTGTGGTTGTACAGTAGTGCTCAGTTTAGACAATCACAAGCGTCGGTCCTTGATTGACTTGGGCAGAAAATTCACAATACAAGTTCTCGTGCTAAATCCACACCAATCCAATCTTACCATCCGCCCAAATCTAAAACAAATTTTCACCATTTTATTTTAGTTTAAAAACAACAGCAATACTTATTGCCACTAAATTATTTGAATAAAAAGATTAAATCATACATATCAATTTTTCACCCAAAGGGTTATACTGACTGACTAGCTTGTCTAAGCAATTACTATCATTCTAAAATTAACAAATCTCATAATAATCTCAATATTGAGACAAGCGAAGCCTAGGGTGTCAAAGGTATATGGTTGTCAATGTCAAAAGAGGGCATAACAATTATCGGTTTAACTATTATCCTTAAAACAGAAATTATCATTTTATGTAACATAGCAATGCATTTAAATTTAAAACAATAAAATGATTTTGGTAAACATAGGTACAAGATGATCAAAGGAGACTTGCCTTCTTGCACGTTGTCTGGACCTTCTTGCTGCGGGTCAAAAAATTCTTCAATGGCGTCGGGTTCTACGCGTGAAACAATAAATACAAACAAACAAATAAAAATAAAATCACAAAAATACAAAATATCTATACTGGAAGGGAGCTTTTGATTTAGATGAATTTAGAAATTTAAATCACAGAATTCGGAGTTCGGACAACGGAGAACGAGCGGTCTGTGTTGGAAATTGCAAAACAAAGTAATATTCTTTGGCATCTTCTTTTTTCTGGATTTTTTTGGTGTTCTAGTGAATATGATGCGTGGGACCCGCTTGTCATTGACTAAACAAAATAAATGAGAGCCAACTGAGAGCTACAGATTGGAAAAATGTTGCATTCCCTTGGATTTGAACACTAAACCTCACAAGTGAATGCATTTTCTTGCCTCAGCTAACCAAGTGAGCAAATGCTCTTTTGTGACATAGAGTTAACACATAGGAATGAAGAGCTAACAGGGAACTTTTCTCTGTTGAAGAACACACGAAGCAGAGCATGGAGGTGGTGCATGGTGGTGGAACTCCTCAGCCAACCATTGAGCAAGCTAAACTATGAGTCACGTTGAGAGGATAGAGGTGATGCTATCAATACAAGGAATTGAGAAAGCGCTCTCCGAGGATGATGAATCAACGGCGGAAGTTAAGAACGGCCGATTCCGTGAAAAGCTCAATTCCCGCTGATTGGCTGCAAGAAAATTTTAATAAAACTGGTGAATGAGTTGCTTGGATGCTAAGACAGGAGATGACACAAGAAAAAGTTGAAAAACTTCACTGGAATGATGAATGCCCAAATCGACTATGATGGCCGACATTCGGGAAAACGAGAAATTCTTCGTCGTCAGAGCTTCAAAGGTTCTAAGATTTTGAGGGAATGAAAAGGGGTAGAAGAGGTGTTGGTGTGCCAATTTATAGCCTCTCTCATGATTCAAATCACCAGGAACACGAGTAATTTTGGCAACGGTTCCAGTTTTTAGAAAATTGACAAATAAAATGGTAGCAAAAGCACTAATGGAAGGTGGTAATGGATGCATTGACTCCAGTGATAAATGCGTGGTGTTGTTGGGCTCGTAACGCTTCAGACAGATTTGAATGGATGCTTGAGTGGAAAGATATGGGAGAAAGAATGAAGACTGCTATTGTGTTGGTGCTCAGTTCGGAAGCGCATCTGGAGGTTGAAGATGGATGAATAGTATTCATGTGTACTGCAGTATGAATAGTAACCGAGAGGAGAAAAAAAAAGAAATGAGAGAAAGGAATAGGCCAAGAAGAAAGAAAAATGGTTGGGCCCAGAAAAATAAAACAGATATTTTTCTAGAGATTTGCGATTTTTAGAGATTTGATTTTGAATTTTTGGAATTTGAATTTGAAAATTCAGAATTTTAGCGGGAAATTGAAAATTGGAATTTTGAGATTTCTTCCGGTACTTCACAAATAATCCAAATAAAATCCAATTAAAATCCCAAAAATTTTAAATAATTAATTGGAATTAGTTTTCAGAGAAAACAATTTTTTGGGATGTTACAGCCACGCATGTAGCAGCAGACGCGGCGAGGAGATAACAATGGCTCAGATGAGTGAGCCATATCGCATCCCGTGCGATGCGTTTTTTATACTATTATATGTACTCTTTGCGTAATTAAATAAAAATTGTACCATTAAGTCCATTGCTATAATGTATCCATCTCATTTCCTATATTCATAAATTTATACAAATAGTTTATGTAAATGCATTTTTGAGTAAAATTTATAATGTAAAAAAATTACGAGCAAATTACATAATGAACTACATTGCGCTAAGAAGGTCCAAAAAATTCTATAATTTTTTGTACTCATTTGCTATATATATAAAATTCTATGAGTAGTACGTACATGTTAAATTTTCTAATCATGCAATTAAACTAATTAATTACGGTGCTAATCACCTGGAGCCTGGCCACCAGGTCGCAGGCCACTTGGAGCCTGGTGGCTGGGCATGTAGGCCTTGGCCACACGGTGGCCAAGCAGCAAGTAAGACATGCTAGCTGTACGGCGTCGCCACTCAGTCACCAGGGCAAAAAGGTCATTTTTGCTAATACCGCACGCTTACTGCAATTTTTGTAAATACGGGTTTAAACAGTGCCATATGTGCCAAAAATTCCGTGTGGTACATATACAATCGCACACTGACTCTTATCATTGCTGCTGAACCTATCCCACATACAACATTGCTGTGTGGCATGCAGATGGGCTTTTTTTAATTCTAAAAGCTGTTTTTCGGTTTTTCTACTGAAACTAGTTTTTAAATTGAGTGTCTTTTCAAGGCGTAGGCTACAAGTTGATTGTAGTACACACTGTAACGACTTCATTTATATTGGCTAAAATCGCACACGTGTTTTCTCTTACTTCGTACTCTCACAGTTCAAAAGTCTTAAAGCCACAGCAAAAAACTATAAACTATAGTAAAAAAAATAGGCTTGATGATTACAGTGATCATTCATGAGGACATCTGTTTTTTTTGGCTTTTTTATGGCTTTTGATTTCGGTGCTCTAAAAGCCGAAACAAACAAGACAACTTCTCTAAGCTGCTTCTTCAAACGGCTTTTTAAACTTAAAACTATGTATATCACTCACAATGATATTTTCACTATCTGCCATCATCTTAAAAATACAGACAAAATCAATCACAAAAGAACAGTTCTAGGACACGCTGAGTCTCTCTGACCAACTACGCGACGCTGCTCGTGAGTGGGAAATCATGGCCGCCAATCAAATCAACAGAACGATCGAGTGCGCCCAGCAATAACAACTTATCCATATGATCATTGGTCACTGAGGCCGGGACCATGCACGCGATGCAACAAATATGTATGAATACATGCAAGTGGGTTGGTGCGTGCGTACGATCATACTTGTAGGATGTACCCGGCGGGCTGTACACCCTCACGCGGATGCACAAGTGCCGTCCTTTGATGCCGAAGGCACGTACAGGTAGGGATAAAAATGGAACGGAAATATCCTGTACTGAACCGCATCGTTTTCTATATTTGACCTGATCGAATTCGTATTTTCGGACAAATTCGAATTCGGTTCGAAATACGGAATACCAAATTCGAAAACGGAGCGGAAACGGTTTAGGTGTTTTCCGACCGTTTTCTACTTTTCTACATTTTATTCGGAATATACCGTATTGTAAATACGGTTTAAACCGAATTTGGCCCACTTACAGCCCAATGCCTCACACAGCCCACTAGCCCAGCGCCCCAACCCGTAGCTCTGCTCTGTAGCTCACACAGCCCAATCTGTAGCTCTGCTCTGCCGATGGCCGTCTCTCCTCCATGGCCCGCCGCGCCGCGCGCCCCGCGATCTCAGCCGCGCCGCCGCCGCCGGCGCTCGCGTGCCATCCCGCGGCGCTCGCGTCCCGCCGGCGCTCGCGCCCGCCGCCGCCCGCCGGCGGCGGCTAGGCCTAGGCGCGCGCCCGCCCCGCGTCGGACCTCCGCGCGCGCCCGAGGCGGCGCGCGAGCGGCGCCGCTAGGCCGCGACGCGAGGAAGCGCGCGGAGGGGCGGCGCGAGAGGAAGGAGGCGCGTGAGGAAGAGCCGAGCGAGAGGAAGCGCCGAGATGGCGCGGCCGGAGAAGCTAAGCGCAGCCGGTTGGAGGGAGTCCGGGAAGAGGAGAGAGGCGGCGCCGAGAGAATAAGGAGGCGGGGGGAGGAAGAAGTGAAGGCGTCGGCGGTAGAAGCAGAAAAAGGGGATCGGGCGGAAGAAAAGAAGGAAAGGAAGAAAAAGCGGATCGGGCGGAAGAAAAGAAGGAAAGGAAGAAAAAGGAAAGAAGAAAAAAAAGAGAGAAAGATAAGGAAAATAATGAAGAAAAATAGGAAATGTGGAAACTGGAAAGGGTAGATTTACCAAAAATTTGGAATCTTCATAAGCATGTCGATTAAACTTGTACGTGTATAGATTGAATAAAGGTATTGTAGTCTTAGCCCATTTAGTTAGATTCATCTTAAACAAGAAAAGACTAGCAATCAATATTTACAATGACTAGATTCATCTTAAACCGGTATCAAGAAGCAAGAATTTATTTAAATAACTTGAATATATACATACGCACCTATAAGGAATCAAATTGGTATAATTGTTATGTACTTGGTATAACTTGAATATATACATATGCACCTATACGCTCTAGTTATGTACTTGGTCACTTGTTAATTGTTATGCACTTGGTCCTACAGGTCGGTATTCGTATTGAATTTTCATATACCGACCGTGTTCGACATAATTCCGCTCGAATTGGTTCGTTTTGAAATTCTCGATATTAAGTAAGTTCGCGTTCGTTTTAGTGTCGGCTTTACCGCTTTCGTTTTCGTTTTCGTATTCAAATGTAGAAGTAGAAAACGGTTGAGGAGTTTTCCGACCGTTTCCGACCGTTTTCATCCCTACGTACAGGTGGCCCCCATTACATCTAGGCACGTACAAAAATTGGGTAGTTTGAGGGTTTAAACCGAAAAGATATAAGTACACGGGCTTGATTCAACAAAATAGAATAGTTACGGGTTTATAGTTCAATTTAGCCTTGAAACAACCTTAAGGCTCCCTTCCAACTGCTTAGAGCTTCTAGCTTCCAGCTGCATGAAGCCCAAAGACAGTTGGAATGGAGTGGCTTCAACTTCGGCTTTCGATAAGCCACTTCAATGCAAAAGGATAAGGGCAACTACACATTGATGCTTCCTCCACACGGCTCGTTCGCTTCTTTCCTCATCCGCTCCTCCTCTCTTGTGCTTCCAATTGCCACCAGCTCTCTCGCCCCATGTGCTCCTTGTCCGCAATTGTCGGAGCTCTTGCTCGCTGCCTCCCTAGGGCCCTCCCCTTAGGCGGCCATGGGGACCAGCAGTACGGATATGCGACTACTCTCCTCGCCGTCCTTGCCTTTGTTCTACCATATCCCTAGATCTGACGCTGTCCCCAGCCTCCTCGTCTCCAGCTTGTCGGTGAACCTCTGATCTGGTGCCCATGAGAACTGTCTGAGCTACTGCACCCATCCCGCGCCCCTCCAACAATCCTAACTTTACTATTAAAGCCAAATGTTTTAGGGTTATGGTTTAAGAAATGTGAGTCTTGTGGTGTGCTCTTATCCTTTAGGTGAAGTGGCTATAAAATCTTTAACCTCAAGTAGTAATATATCAGTTTTGTTCATCTCTCATGGATCTTCATTATTGCTTTGGTTGATTTGTCCTTAATCTTATTAGTTTTGATTTCTTCTTTCACTTCTAGATCTTACTCTATGCCAAGGACATGTAAGTGATGGAGATGATTTATAGATATCAATCCTCATTCATCTAGACTTCAAATTTTGCAAGTTCTTGAAGTTGCCCGGTTTTTGTTTAATTTGGCCTCTCGAGTGAGTTCTTAATCCTGTTGTTTTTGGCTTGATTCCTTGGGTGTTCTATCTTAGCTATCATGTGGGAATACATCTAAAGCCATCTTGTCTATTATTTATCCACGAGCAAGTCATATTCACTGTTTTTACCAGTTTTGGTGCAATTTTCCTTCAAACAAAAAAATGCCAAAACTTTGGCAATAATTTTCTTGATCGTTGATTAAAATAGGTTCCTTATACTCTATAGAATGTGCATACCAAATTTTAAGTAATTTAGAGTTTTGGTTTGAGAGTTATCTCAATTTTATATTTTAGTCCAATTTTCGTGCAACAGAGCTTCACTAACCCAAAAAAATCACATTTCTCTTAAGTTCTTTCAAGATTTTTGATTGGGATGTTTTTTTTAAGGTTATGATCTAAGCTTGGTTCAAGTTTCAAGTCTTTTAGATCAACGAATCAAAAGTTTTATGGATTTTTAGATTTGAAATAGTGATATTTAATTGTTCACGTGCTGGAATTACTATAGCACAACGATTTTTGAAATTTGTGGTTCAAGATCTCTATAGTTTCTTGTAACTATCGAAGTGAAGAATTAATGAATATTTAGGGAAAAAATTGAAGTTATCCTTTTCCCCCTTGCCACAACGGTCCTACAAGTTAGAATTTGCTTTGTTCAAACAGCAAACATGACGTAATCGCTCTAGAAGGTTGGAGGTTGATATTTATCTAGAAGATTCACTGGTTCCTATAAGGGAAGGCGAAGAATCTGATGTTTTAAAGTGGTAGATGAAACACCCCAAAAATTCAAAGTTTTTGAATTTTAATTTAATTTTTGCTTGAACTTCTTTTCCATCCTAATTTAGCAAGCTTCTCAAAAATCCGCCTTCTCTATTTGGCATTTCCGCCTCCTCCCCGTGCTGGCACTTCCGTGCATTGCCACCTCCCCACCGCCTCTCTTCGCTCCCTGTCGCATGCGTCAAGCTCTCGCCGCTCGGATTTGCGGTTGCGCTCGTGCCTTGGTTCACGCCGAGCTGACAGCGGCGATCCCACCAGTCAGCTGCCCTCTCCTGCTCCTCCCTTGTGCAAAGCGCCAGTTGACCGCAGTCCTTCCCTTCGCGCGCAAGCACCGGCTGAACCGCCTTATCGCTTCCCACCGCCTCAATCCACTCTAAAGTTCGATTGCTTCCACTGAAGGCTTCGCTACACTCCCCACTACTCCTCAGAACCATCCAATTAAGCTCTCACTCACCGCAACTCCTCCTTCTTCTTTCCCTGAGCCCTAGGAGCCGCTCACTCAATCTCCCTCGTTCGGCCACCATACTTCAATTGCTTTTAGCCATAGCACCTCCTTTGCATGCCAAACACATTGGTAAACTCAATCGAACATGAGCATCACCCAAGAGTCCTGCCGACGAAGTCTACCGCCGACTCAACACCTCCCCGTGGACAGCCCTATAGGGAACTCCTCGACTCAAATCACTACCACTCTTGTATTTCTTTTGAACCCTAAATGGTCAAACCACTGCCAACCTCACCGAATAACCTCTGGGAAACCCTAACTTTGCTTGAAGGGCCGCAAACTTCTTTCTTGCTGCCGGCCGCCACCACTCATTTCCATGCTCTCCAAAGCTCAAAAACGAAACCGCCGTTGTCCCAGGAAGCCGTCCGTACCACCCACCCTCGCCGGAAATCTTAGCTGGCGCCGAATTGTAGCGGGGGTAACGCCTTTGTTTTTCCTTGAGGAAGAAGGCCGGAAGTAGAAGATGACCCCGGGAGGGCGACGTGGTCGCATCTCGGTCCTTGGCACCGTTGCCGCCTGTCCATCCGGGCCGTTTGCTCTTCGTGCATCCAGGCCATCCGCGCCAACTGCATATCACCCATCAGGCGAGCGTGCACGCGCATGCTGGGCCTTGCGGCCGCGTGCAGCGTGGGCCACGGTTTGGCCGGCCCGTTTGACGGCATGGGTAGAAACCGGCCGGGCTGCACTGTACAGTCGAGCCAGCCTGTTACTGTTCATCCGCTTAAAAATTCAAAAAAATTGTTAAAAATCCCAGAAAAATCCAGGAAATTCCCAAAAATCCCAAAAATACACTATTTTGATCAGCTCAACACCACGAGTTCATTTTTGACTTCCATTCCACCAAATTCATCTCCAAATAAATTCAAATTCCTCCATTTCGCCAAATCCAATTCCAAATAAATCCAAACCCCTCCATTTGAATTTTATGCATTTTACTCCTTTTTAATTAGCTTATTTTCCCTAGCTTGATTATATTCAAGTGCGGACTTATTGTTATTTTTATGTGTTTACGCTAGCTTCTGACTTCGTTGAAGCAACAACTCAAGACCCAGAGTCGAGCACTCAAGTTTATGAGATTCTCAAGATCCCCGAGCAGTAAGGCAAGTTGCAAGTTTTTTATTATATTGAAGCCCATAAATTTTTATAGTATTTAATTAATGTATTTCCATTATTGATAATTGTGAAATGTTAATTGCTTAAAATAAATGTTTAGAATGGCATGCTATTTAGATAAATCCTATCACTAAAAAATACCCTGCCTTGATTGGTGGCCACATTCACCTTGACAACCTCAGTAACAATTAAAGTATTGTACGAATATTCATAGATCATCTCATTCAATATTTTGTACTACTAAGTGATTTTGGCCGTTGATCGGTAGAATTTGAAAACTGGTATTAGGGTAAGGGTGCGTTGTGGAAAATCACAATGTGATCTCTGTCCACGACTTTACCCTAGGATGGAGGCTAGTTTGGAATGGTGGTGTTGGTGCTGTTGAGCACAGTGGAAGTTGTGGTTGGTGCCTCAGGTGAAAATATAAGGACAAAAACCTTATGCTGAGTAAAAGACATAGTGAACGCTCAACCACAGGAGTTGACTTGTCAATACGGGTTTAGTAGCTGCTTAACTCGATTGAAACTCTACAGGATGTGAGATGACAGGATGTCGGGGAGTTAGGTAAGCAATGGGTACCTAACAACGGTAGAGGTTACTCAAACGGCTAGGGGAGTTTAGGTTTAGTTTTGGCCTATCTGAGTGATCCTACCAGGTAGAGCCTATATAAAAAGTTGAGCAGTGAAACGACCTGGCTTTCTTAACTCAGTCATGAGGGTTACGAAATCATGTGGGTAAAGCTGAGCAGCTCTGCAGAGTGAAACTAATGGTACTCGAATACGCTGTGCTTCCGGTTAATAAAACTGTGTTAATTGGGTGATCCCAACAACGAGGCATAAGTAGAGTTTATGATTTTGTTAAATTGGGTAATTGTGAACTTTACCTGGTAACAGAAAACCCCCTGATCTTAAGGAGAAATGCTTTAACTTTATTTGTTTGCAAATAAAACTGCATCCACTCCCTATAATAAAACCAGTATATTCCCACCCTTGATTATTCCTTGCAAGTAGTAAATTAGGGTTTACCCTTGTAACTTGTTGGGTACGGTTGTACTCATGACTTGCTAAACAACAAAACAAAAGATCTGGAAAATCAAGAATTTCAAGCAGAAGATGGTATTTTTGAGGAGCCGTTCTTTCAAGAGGATGAGTGGTTTTAGGTCTCAGCTACGCTCAGGCCGCCTGGAGAAGTTTTTGTGATGTAAGGTAATTTTGGACTTTCTCGACCGTTATGTTAAAACTGGTTGTTAAACCTTATGTCTGTAATAAAAGTTTGTCTTTTATGCTGTAAGCTTGTGCTGTTGGAATGCGCACTCTGATTCTTCACTCCGCGACTGTCCATTTTATACGGTTGCGGGGTTTAGTAGCGCCTTTAGAAATAGAGGCGTTACAGTGGAAAAAGAAATGCTAAACAATATCCTATACTAGCCAAGATGGCTCGTGACTTTCCGTCCATTCTATTGTCAACTATTGCTTCGGAATCAATATTTAGTACTGCTGGTATGACAATGCATAAATACCGAAATTCCCTAAGCCAGAAACAATTGAAGCACTGATATGCTCAAAGAATACCTCTCAGATGGTGATGATGGCAATAACAGAACCAACGATATTTTGTTGCTCAACTTATTTACCTGTTGCAGATATTTGTTTTGTTTCTCTCCCACAGACAGACATGCCTCTATGAAGGCAAAGAGTGCACAAGTCAAATATGTTAGTTGAAAGCGTCATGTTTGCAACGACATATTGCTAGAATGGTCCATTTTCTAATTATTTAGAACATTGAAGGGCTTTTATGTAATTATTTTTAGTGTAAAATGGTCCATGAGGGCTTTTTTGTAATGTTTTACACGTGTAAGGGTGTTCTTGCGATAAATATTTTCTGGATAGGGTCTCTTTGAAAAATTTCTGTAGGGGAAAGGGTATTTACAAGAATAACCTTTTTGTAAGGTGCTCCATTGATAAATATATCAATACAGCTACTACTCTGGAACATGCCACGTGCTATTCGGCCAAGCTGGCTTATAAACTTACAGAGGATTGGATTGGATGGGGACGTCCTTTAGTTTGACTTGTAGTAGACTTCGGTCCGTTGTTTTGGACAGGATTAAAAAATTTTGTCTATATTTTTAAAATGACAATGGATAGTGAGAATATTCATATGAATTATATATATATGATTTTAAACTCAAAAAACTGTTTGAAAATTTTACTTTAAAAAATTATCTCAATTATTTTGACTTGGAAGCCAAAGCAAAAAAAAAAAAAAAAATGACCTGCCTATGATCTGGACATCCATCCATTCCATTCCCGCCTCTAGCTAGAACCAGTAGGCTGTTAGCTGTACCTGGCGCGCGCCGGCAAAGGCAAGCAGCGGACGGAAGCTAGGACGCGTTGGACGGGTGACAAATTCGTTCCTCGTCGCGGCGCAAATCACGGCCCCAATCCTGGTGGCCGCACGCACGGTCCCCATCCACCCCCCACCCGTGCATGCATCCTATCGCTTTGTGATGTGCTAATGCGGGTAGGTGTGATCAAAGCTTATGTACGAAAGTGTTTCATAAATCTAGTTGTAGCAGGATGGCTACTACATAATTTCATTCTGTCAGTTAGGGATTACAAGGTCCAATGATATATATATATATATATATATATATATATATATATATATATATATATATATATATATATATATATATATATATATATATAGGAAAATTACGTAATGCATCATGGTGCCTAGGCACCAACATCCGATACACGTGTATGATTGATAATTTTTTGAGTTTGGGTATGAAAATGTTTTATACCCTTGATATATTTATGGTAAGTTAGTTTTGAACTCAGGTCAAACTAGTTTGAACTACTTTTGAGTTCAATGTAACTACGATGAGTATATACCATAAAAATAGTTCAAACTAATTAAACGAAGTTGAATTTAATTTTTTTGAGTTTGATATCTCAAATATACTTTTTATGGGTATATGAAGATACCCACATCAAACGTTATGAATCTCAAGCAAATCAACGGGTATTGATATTGGTGCCTAGGCACCATGGTGCATGAAACACTCGTCCTATATATATATATATATATATATATATATATATATATATATATATATATATATATATATATATATATATATATATATATATATATATATATATATATATATATATATATATATATATTGACATATATACCTCTTAGAAGCTCAACCGTGAGGGTATTATTGTAATCATACCTTATGAATATATATACATGCGCCCTAGACATAGAGGCAGAGCAAGATAGCTCATCCATCACAATCACTCCACTACTCTCTTAAATTACCGTTTGGCCTGTAACCACAACAGTTGGCGCCGTCTGTGAGGATGACAGAGAGCAAGCTATGGACCTGAGAGGCGATGGCACCTAAGAAGACATCGTCGACAGCAAAAAGAAAGCGGAGCACGACGGTGCCGGTCGCGAATGCCAGGGCCTCAGATGGTGGGCCATTTGCGCCAGTACCTAAGGCCGGCGTTGATGGCGACATCGATTGCGTCAATGGTGCAATGGTCGACCCTGTTAGCGGGATCATCGACACCGACACCCGCGCTGCATGCCCAACGACCTTGGATCTAGCGTAGGGGCAACCGGTGGTCCTGACGCTCACGTTGATCTCGTCGCTGGCCGTGAGACCAATAGTGCCGACGCACCAAATAGCTCTGGCAAGCAGGCCGTTATCGTCAGCAACCTCGCAGAGCGAGCTTCTGCTCAAGCGGGTACAGCCACCCCAACGATAGAAGCACTTTGATGGCGGCCTTGGGGACGCTGCGATGTGAGCTAGCAGACCTCTGGGGGCTATGCGGGAGATGCAAGAGTCTCAGAGTTAGCAAACGCTACCGACGGCGGCGGCGGAGGTCACACCCGCCGAGCGGACAACCGCAACGACCCTGCCTCCGGTCGCGGCACGCTCTGACATGTAGATCTGGAGTCTCCACTCTCCACCAGCCTACAGCAGCCGCCCTGGCTGGAAGACTTCAAATTCCCAAGAAGACGCGCGGAGGATGCCCTTCGCGCGCACTCTACGAGTATAAATAAGACATGTGGAGGATGTCCGCACACGTACTCTACAGAGTATAAATAAGATGTGTGGAGGCTGCCCTGGGCGCACACTCTACAGAGTATAAATGAGACATGCGGAAGATACCCTTCGCGCGCACTCTACAGAGTACAAATAAGACACGCGGAGGATATCCTCTGTGTGCACTCTACGGAGTATAAATAAGACGCACGGACGATGCCCTACGCGCACTCTATGGAGTATAAACAAAACACGCGGAGGATACTCTTCGTGCGCACCCTACGGAGTATAAATAAAACGTGCAAAGAATGCCCTGCACGCACTCTATGGAGTATAAACAAGACATGCATAGGATACTCCTCCGCGCGCACCCTACAGAGTATAAATAAGACACGCGGAAGATGCCCTCCGCGCGCACCCTACAGAGTATAAATAAGACGTGCGGAAGATACCCTCCGCACACACCCTACATAGTACAAATAAGACACAGAAGATGCCCTCCACGCACACTCTGCACGGTATAAATTATCCGGTGTAAATTACAATCTACTTAGAGCATCTCCAACAATCCCCCTAAATCTCCCCCTAAATTAAATTATTGGAAAATTGTGTAAAAAGTCTTCTCCAACAACTCCCCTAAACACCCCCCTATTTCTATTCCCCCCCAAAACTCTCCCAAAACTTAGGTAGAAACAGGGAACTTTCAGGGGTCCCCTTTCCTATTAAGATATATTTAGGGAGATGTTGGAGGAGGGGACTAAAATAGGTTAACAAATTTTTTGGGCTGCCCCTAAAAGGTGTCTTTTGGGGTGAGTTTTTAGGGGGATTGTTGGAGATGCTCTTAGTTACACCAAACGAGATTATAGTCCGCGAGATCATCCACTCCCGTTTCAAGATGGTCCAAGCTATTCGATACCCCGAGTTCAGACTTCAATTCCGTGAGTTGTATTCACGTAACAAATTCCCTTTCCAAATTACACTTGCGTTGCACGCGTCAGTTTATCATAGGTGAATTCCATTTCCAAATTACACTTGCGTTGCACGCGTCAGTTTATCATAGGTGACAAGAGAACAAAAGAACACATCACTCGTGTGGTCTTGTCAGTGCCTCGGTGGCATGCATGTTCACGAGATCCTTATCACGACACGGCCCTGGCTAACTTCGCTTAACTACTGGCGTGAATCATATTCGTACGACGCCGGCGACGGCATCGTCGACGCGGTCCTCACCGTCGCGGTGACCGACGAGGCCAAGGTCGCGGACGACAGCCGCGGCGTGGCCACCTGCTTGATCACCACGCTCGGGAGCGGGCTGCTCCTCCGCCGCTCCTGCTCCTTCACCAGCTCGCTCGCGAGGGCGTCCACCTTCTCGCCGTTCGTCCTCTCCGACAGCCTCCGCCCGCGGAAGAGCACCGACTCCACGTTCCGCTGCGACAGCATCGCTCCGGCAGCCGCGGCCATCGTCTCCGAGTGTAGGGAGGTCAGTACCTGCTTGCCGGCCTGGATGCGTACGTAGTTGGTTCCGCTCGTGTGCCCGAACGCCACGGCCACCGCTTCGTCGACCATATCCGCGACGCCCTGGGCGGTGACGCGCGCGAGCTCGTCCGCCGACGGTGAGCGCGTCGGCATTGGCGTGTTCCACCCGGCGCCGGAGATGGCCGCAGAGGAGGAGGCGCCGGTGCCGATTGAGAGGACGAGGAGGTTGTCCACGCCGGTGGCGAGGGGGAACTCCTGCTTGTTGTGGAGAACATGCGTGATGGCCGCGGCAGCCGGGTTGCCCATGGCCGCCACGGCCCCGGACGCGGCGGCAATGGCCGTGCGCCCGTCCACCGACCTAATAGCCGCGGCTGCTCCGCCGGCGGCGCAGGTGGCCGCGCAAACGTCGCTGAGGCGGAAGTCGAAGCTGTCGCTCTCGACAGCGTCGGCGCGCGAGAACATGAAGGGCGCGGCCGTGGCGAGGTCGTAGCACGGCACGAGCAGCGGCGCGGCGGTGTCCCTGAGCGTGGCGTCGCCGAACACCCGCCGGAAGGACCTCTCCGCCTTCCGCGCGCCGCCGCGGAACAGCTTCGCCCACCCCCGGCGCCGGCCGCCCCAGTCCCTCCCGACGCTCCCGGCCACGAAGGCGAGCGCCTCGTCGGCCGTGTACCGCGGCCGCCCGTCGGGCCCCCTTAAGAACAGCATCGCCGCGAGCACCCCGCCCGCGCCGGCGCCCGCAGCCACGTCGAAGAAGTCCGCGACGCGCGCATCAGGGTCGCCGGCAAGCAGGCGCAGCCCGGCCTCGAGCCGCGCGAGCGCGACCGCGGCGAGCAGCGCGTCCCCCGCGCCCGCCCCGCAGCCGTCGATGGCCAGCACCCGCACTCGCCCGTTGCAGGCGCCAAGAAATGGTCTCGCCGGCGTCCCCGGCCCGGACAAGCACCCGGCTCCGCCGCCGAACAGGAACTTGCTCTCCAGCAGTGAGAAGATCTCGTAGCTGAGCTTGTCGACGTCCATGGCTATCGGCGACGCCATTGCCGCGTAAGCTTCCATGTCAGCTGCAAGCAACAGACTCACTGTACTACTCGACGGAATTTCCTATTCGACTGTCTCTGCGTGGCACAGTGGTTAGCTTGTGGTCTAGAGCAGCTAGCAGCTATCTTCCCGCATATAGAGTTCTCTAGCTTGACGATGTGATGCTTGCAGCGAGTCGAACTCGAGCCTACACATATAGAGGCGGGCGCAGGTTAGCTGCGGGAGCCACGTGGACGCTGTGCACGGACCGGCGCAGGCTAGATGCGCGTACGGACGAATCCGCGCCGTGCGCCAGATCGACGGTGGGTATGGGGCCGCGTGAAGGTGGTACGTACGAAGCGTCGTCAACGGATCCCGGCGTGGCACGCGTGCAGCCGACGGGAAGCTTCCCGCGAACACCGCACGTGCGCCGCTGCTTCAGTGAGACCGTGCGGGCCCGGCATGTCAGCACATGACGGGGGCCGTGGGGCCCGGGTCACCGACGGGATCGAAACCGATGCTTATTTGGCCCATGTGGCCACGAAATTGCAAATTTAACTTTTAGACATTCAAAATTGCAAATATAGTCTTTTTCTCATCGCAGAGCACGGATAAATGACGTGTGTCACCTCTCATGGCACCAGAGCGCAGCAGATCCCTACACTGCTCGGCGGTGCCAGAGCTAAAGCGGTAAAAAAAACATGACACTCACGAACTATTTAAGTTCAGTTTGTTTTAGACTTGATTTGAACTTTAAACGAATCAAACTTGAGCTTGATCTCGAGCTCGTGAACTTTACCGAGCCTAGTTCTAATAGTTTACGAGTCTCAATTCGAATTTAAATAGTGATATATATTAATTCTTATCGAGTTTACTTGAGCCGAATTCGAGCTCGAACTTTTCTTATTGTGAAAAATTAGTGTATATTTGAATTATTTTAACTGTTATCGAGTTTACTAGAGCCGAGTTCGAACTCAAAATTTTCTTATTATTGAAAAATCATGTATAATAAATTATTTTAATTGCTATCAAGTTCCAATGAGCAGACCTTGAGCCTACTCGAGCTTAGGTTAAATCGAGCTTAACTCCAAATCTAGACTCGGACCCGCAGAGCAGTACGTACGTACCGGTACAGCAGCAGCTAATGGCGCCCCGTCCTTGGCGGACCGTCGGCGCCAGATCTGGGAGCTCACTGTTTCATGCGGTTTTCACACGTGAGGAAGGATTACTGTGCTGCAAGCACTGGAAGTAGTTCCTCTAATAAAAATGGCGTGCTCATGTTAGCTGCAACGGTTATTTTTTTAGTTGTGGCTGATTTATTTGGTGAAAATGAATATTAAGTGATAGAAAGAAATATTTTTTTAAAAAAGCACGTAAGTAGTAAAACAAGTGAAAGAGACATATATGTACCATATATATGAGTGAGAGAAGTAAGATACATAATGCCCCGAAATCTCAGTCTTATCTCCGAATCGAGACCGAAGCGAGAGGATTGGGGAAATCGTTTCTAAACACTGGGTGTTCATATGTTGGCTTGGTTCTTTTTGGTTGTCTTATCATTTCCTGCTAAAGTAAACGGTGTGTCTTTTCAAGACAGGATCTATAGGTAGATTGTAGCAGATAATATACATAGTTCAACTACACCAGTCAAAATCGCATACGATTGTTTTTTTCTGCATACTATCTCTCATAAACAATCAAAATTCAAAAATCATAAATTAAAAATCAAAACTATAACTCAAAAATACCTATCCATTAGCTTTTGGCAACTGAAGCCAGAAACTAAAAACATTGCAAATATGAATAGACACTAAAATGTACAGGTTCTCACTTCACACTTAAGTTGGCATCTGAGATTCATCGGAGTGATGGATTCATTCAGGTTGCGTGATGTGCGTCGCGTAATTAATGACGCCACTGCATCCGACTCGATATACTAGCATTGTTGTGCTAACGGTGTGTTCAAAGAAGCTTCTGATCAAATTTCATTAATACAAGCAGCGTAAGTGCGTTGACATGTTACGCCAGCTACTATGTGGATTAAAGTAAAATAGATGATAATTTGTGGAAAAAATTTTCTATAAAATTAAGGACACATACATAATTTCAGAAAAATCGAAAACCTTTTCCATAAAAAACTGAGGACTTGTAAGGATCTGTACGTAATTTTGGAAAAATACGGGGAGCATGCTATCCTGCAAAAAGAGGGCCTTTATGGAAATACGAAGACCTGTACACAATTTTAGAGAAGCGGAAGGGAGTTTTGGGAAAAAGCGTGATAGAGGTCTTTTTTGTAAGAACCAAGGACCTGAACGTGATTTTGCAAAATTCAAAGGGCTTTTTCGCAAAGAAGCTGAGGTGGCAGCGCTGCCCGAGGGTGCTTCCCTCCGGTCGTAATATAGGATGATACGCTTCCTCTTTGTATAGGCATGATCAATTGATAGTCATCGTATCAACGACAGGTACTGCTTATTACATAGACGGAGCGAGCTAGGGCGCCTGACATACATACATACATACATACATACATACATACATACATACATACATACATACATTGCGCGTACAATGCATACTGGTCTTTTACGCCGGGTGATTATGATTTGACATATATATGCATGCAGTAGGAGAGAGAAGAGAATATGTACTTGACTTGTGAGTTTATATTTTGTTTACAAGTTAAAAAACTTTAAAATAACTTTTTAACTGAAAGTCTAATCTACGATCCGTTTACACCATTGCGTTGTGTGAATATGTTTGGATGATGCGAAATTTGTGTCATTTCTACTACCAATCAAAAATAACTTTATTGTCAATAGTCGGTAACTTTGTTATCAAAAGTTAGTAACTTTTTTTGCTAATAGTAATTAACTTTTCTACCACATTAAACTGAAAGCTACTAGCAATCCCACTGCGAGTTTTTAATTATAGCTTATAAAGTTATTGCTACATAAAACTTTGGTACTCGATATCCACATGAAACTGAAAGTTACTGGAAATCACACTACGAGTTACCAAATTGTAGTTTATAAACTTACCCCTGTGAGATATTTTACCATTGACAAAATCAGGAGTAATTTCATTATGTCTACGTGGAAGTTGTTTAGAATTGAACTAATTGAGTTACCACGCACATATTATTGACTTATTGAGACTAGTTACCTGCTCGTGCGTTGCGAATCATGATATGAAAGAGGAATACTCTAATTAGTTGAAAAGTGAAGAGTGATAAGAAGTTAAGAATAGAACGGTTAGAGAAGAAGAGACGTACAACCACCAACTCGTTGTTTTATAATAGTAACGATTTTAGATGCAATTGAGTTATCGCGCGCAAGTTGTTGAGAATTGAATGTAACCGAGGTACTACGCATAGGTTGTTGACATTTGAAGGCAACAAAGTTACTACATCGAAGTTGTCGAACGTAATTGAGTCACTTCATCCATAAACTAAAAGTTACGATAAATCACAATATGAATTATTTGCTATTAACAATAAAGCTACTTGCGACTAGCCATATTGACATAAATATGTGCCAATACGAGCCTACTAAGTATAAACGTACTAAAAATCATATGTGTTTTTCGAGTAGTAGGGTACGTAAACTGATATAAGGGCCTATCATACTAATAAAAATGGTGAAATGGATATACATTTGTAATAACATATTCACACATATTAAAAACAATTTATCAATATTATGATTTGTTATTGTTATCACTTGGTAAAATAAGTTGGTTTCATAATTAAATATGTAAAGTAGCCAATTAATTAAAAAGAAAAGTCCAATTAATTATATAGGAACATTAAGTATACATGATTTAACCGATGCTATCATTCACTTAGCAACCATCTTTTATATCATATTTAAACAACAGTAATCTCCCTCCTCCTTCCGACTGCTGCCGCCGTTGACGACCTCCCCATACCCGGCCGCTCCCTACTGCTGCTGGACCACTATGGTGCCTCCCAGCCATGCCCGTCACCTCCCTTGGCTGCCATCTGGTCTCGGGTTTCCGTTTTGGCCATTGCCGGTGCCTCCCCGGCCGCCCCTCACCGGCGCTGCCGCCTTCCTCCCCTGGTTGTGCGCTCCTCCCTACCTCCCCTGTTTCTGGCCACCTGCTCCTCTGCTCCACTGTTTCCCCCCTTTAGTAAGTCTCCAAACTCCCGCCGCCTAGTTGGCCAGCTGAGCCAGCAATGAACTTTAGGTCTCGGGTTCAAATCCTTGGATTGCACATTTTATTTTTATTTTCTTTTAGCCATTTCAACTAGAAAAAATTAGGAAATAAATCAATGAAGCTAAGATAATTGATTTGGGTTCAAATAAAATTTATGTATACATCTAAATATAGAATTATAAGCATATGCACAAGTAAGTGATTAAGGGAAATAAGAATTTGTATTTTGATTAACCTTCCATATAAAATGACGATGGATAAATTGGAATATGCCTAAAGAATATATTGTAAAACTGTTTGCATAACAAAAGAGTTATATAATTAAGTAATACAAAATTTAACCATTTAAAATACAGCTATCATTCTTATACCTTGAAAAAGGTCATGAAAATACTTCTTCGAACAACCATTAAATAAATTGAGATATTAAGCCGTTCATATTTAACTATAATTACATGACTTAAATGAAAGATTTCCTTGATATAATTAATTATCTCAAAAACCATAGGAATCCCTATCCAAATGGTACTTTAACAATTTAGGGAGTTAATTTGAATGTCGAGGCACTAATGTTAATTTCAAACACAAAATTTAATTAAATGTTACCCTGAATATAGATAGGTAAATCTCCGTAGTAAGTGACATCTAAATTAAATCATCCATTCCCGTTGGCTATTTTCTTGACATATAGTTCACATCATTCATAATTGATCTGAACTGTTGTGACAAATAAAAGATCTTAATAAATGCAACTATTGGGAAAATAATGTTGAAAATTGTTAACATATCGACTAACCATTAGCTCAGAATGCAAGTTAGATTAAAAATAATGTATGAACCCCTAAGTCATGGTTAATGCTCTTGCGATATACAAATTAGTGCCATTCAAGTAATAACAAGCTAAGATCATATACCAGTCTATAGGTCTAATCTGACTCATGAAACTTCCTTAATAAATATAAAATTGATAAAAGAAGATATTAAATAAAATGGGTTACTCCATGGTATTCCATAGCCGGCTAAACCTAGCCATCCTCAAATCCTAAGCAGAATATTTCCGTGAATATTCCTTCACCAGAAACCTTCCTTGGCATCCATCTCAACTGATTTCCGTTAGCCATTTATCACTTCGCTCTAACCCCTTTTGACTCTGTCAATACTCCGCGCCCCATCGACCTTGCCTTGGATCACCCAAATCACCCATTAACTAATAATAAAGCTAAATTGAGTTTATTTGGATTTATTTGGACCTTTTGAGTCATTTACATTTATTTGGATTCAGTTGTTTAGCATGTAATTAAAAATTGTAGTCATGAAGAATCAATGGATCAAGCGAGACCAAGATCCAGATGAAGGTGAAGACTAGAAGCTCAAGATCATCGAATGAGAAAGCTTTGAGTGAGCTCAAGTCCGCGGTAAACCGCGCAAGATGAGTCAGTATTTTGATCACGTTGAACCTACATTTTTTGCAAATTATTTCTGTTTAAATTATCAAATTGCATGCTGTTATTTCATATGCAAATATATGTTTGTTTTAAGATCCTAGTTATATGCCCATTACTAGACATGTTAGTATTACATCTCCTTTGGAACATTTGAACATTTGAATCTTGTCACCCTAGGAAAATTATAGTGGCAAACTTTCAAAAATAAGTCTACAATTATGTGCTATGCTTAATACTGCTTAGATATTTGAGGGCACCAAAATGCCCCAAACATCACTTTTAATCATGAGAAACTGATTTGGGAAGTCATGGTGAAAATGGCTGGTATATTTTGACATAGATATTTTATGCTCCCAAAAAACCTAACTTGCTTAAATATCTGGGCGGATGGTTCGAGGGTGTGGTGCAATGGTGTACGAGAGTGTGGTTAGTGGTAGTACTACTCAGATAGCCCTAAGGACTGAATCTTGTGATGACCTCCTAGTGTATAATAGTACAACCACAAGCTGGCAAATTGTAGGCAGGACTAACTAATTTGCGTTGACCTAGCGTGGTTACACGAAGGTGTGCAAACGTGCAAAGGAAAGGATGGTCTCATCCCCGCCTCTGCCCGTGACGGCTCAAGAGGGAAATTTCTAGAGGGATGGTCATATCCTACAGAAGAAAGACTTTAGTGGGCGTAACCACATTAGGAAGATGCATTGTAATAGCCTTGTGATGATCTACTCAACTGCATGACTAAGGAATCGTGTGGAGCAATGAGCAGATTGTCTCTTGTGGGTAAAGTGTACAAACTCTGCAGAGTGAAAACTATTCGAATGGCTGTGCCCACGGTCAAGGGCGGACATGGGAACTTAATCAGATATAGTTTTATTTCAAAAACTTTGTAGGTGGAATTGAAAAAGTGGTGGGCAGTGAAAAGGCCTAATTTGTGTTGCCCTGGGTGTCACCCTAGTGATAAGGTAAGCGGTTATAATGCTGAAAGGTTAGTATATAGTACAGAAACCATGTAACGGTGGATGGAATCTGGATCGCTATTATTATTGCATTCTTTCATACATTGATAAAATCTGTTTTAGTTAAAAATGCTAGGTCTCAGGAAATTCCTATGTATCATATTTAAAAAGCAATTTATGGCAAATAAAATAATCGAGCCATTTCTTGATAAGCCATGCATGTTATCTATTTATATCCTGTGTATTGGCTCGCAGAGCACTATGGTTTGTGCTCACCTTCGTTTGCTCAATTAATCTAGAATCAGGAGTCAGATTGCTATACTTCAGCACTACACTTGGTCATGATGGCAAAGAATATGAAGAGGTCAAGAACTTGGTCGTGAACCCCAGTTGGCTGCCTGTGGGCACGTCCTGAGGGTCCCACCTGTGTGTTTCATCTCCGTTGCTGCATTTTATTGATTTCGGCCTGATTGGCATATGAGTAAGTCTACTATTATATTTACGCTTCTGCATAATATGTATTTTGATTTTTAGTACTGTATCTGTAAGCACTATCTACTGATCCAGTGAATAGTGCGGTGGAATCACAGAGGATTCTGGATTGTAAAATCCGGGTCCGACAGGGTTGGTATCAAAGCATATCAACTGTAGGTCGTGACCTAGCTAGTTAGCCTGGCCGTTAGTTTCATGACTAGAATTATTTCTTCAAAATCTATTTCCAAAAATATAAGTAGTATTGCTCATTCTCATCTCTTAGATGATTCCCCCTTATCTATATGCTGCCCTAGCCACTTTTATTTCTGAAGCTCTCTTATCCCAAATTCAAAATGATAAAAATCCAGTACTCCTCTTCTCTTTGAGCTCTCTTTGAAAACATACTTTTGGCCAAAGTCACAAAAGCTTAAATTGGAAACTCAATTTAAAAAATGTTATATCCTTGGAGGATCAATTATCAAATTGTTTATAAAATTCACTTTCAAGCTTATTTTTAACAAACTAGGATCTTCCGAGGAAATTTCCATAGGTTTAACTACTAACAAAGATTTATTCCAAAATTCACTTGGTTTCTCAAACAGTCCAAAACAAAGTTATTTCTTGAAAACTTTCCCAAAAAGGACCTTGTTTTTCATAAATAAAGCCTAAAGGTTAACCTTGAGGTGTTATTTCTGAAAGAGCTATGTTGGTAAAAACGTATTTTCCATGTTTGGTTTTATTACCCATGGTTAGAAAAATACTTATTTTCTGACAAAAAAAAGTGAATAGAGAAGAATAAATATAGTCGTAAGTAAAGGAGATAGATGTTTATGGTGAACACACAAAAATGTTGGTGGGTTTCGTGTTGATCATCAAAAGGAAACAATAGTGTGAATTCTGGAAAAATAAATGGGTGGAGTCTAAATGAATAGATTGACTAGATAGATAAATTAATTGATTCTTAGAGAAATAGGAAGTATGAAGATAATTGCTGGATTACGACATTGATAAATAATATAATTCTTGGGAGATGTTTACAATAGTGGAATAATAGAATATGATCGATTACTGCATGGATTAATTGAATTTTTTGAGAAGTTTGGAGATGTGATAACAACTATCGGAATATAGACTTGATTAATAACATTATTCCCGGAGCCTTTAAAAAGCAATTTATGGCAAATAACATAACCCGAGCCTTTTCTTGATAAGCCATATATGTTATCTATTTGCATCCTATGTATTGGCTCGTAGAGCACGATAGTTTGTGCTGACCCTCGCTCACTTAATTAATCCAGAATCAGGAGTTAGATCGCTACGCTTCAGCACTATACTTGGTCATGATGGCGAAGAATATGAAGAGGTTAAGAACTAGGTCACGAACCCCAGTTGGCTGCCTGTGGGCACGTCCTGAGGGTCCCACCTGTGTGTTTCGTCTCCGCTACTGCATTTTATTAATTTCGGTCTGATCGGTCTATGAGTAAGTCAACTATTATATTTACGCTTCCACATGATATGTATTTTGATGTGCAGTACTGTATCTATAAGCATTATCTACTGATCTAGAAAATAGTATGGTGAAATTACAGATGATTCTGGATTGTAAAATCCGAATTTGACAAAATTGGAGCACATATGTTGTGCCTGCAGGCTGCAGCTGGAGGTACAACTAAACAAACGAGTCTGGTGGAAGCCGCTAGGTGTTGCTTGGACCGACCTCTCTAGCTAGCTACTTGCTTGGTGCTTGTTCTGCTAGCTCCTTCTGTGAGCTTTCGTCAACACAACAAAAACAACAAATTTTGCACACGTGCAACCGTATATCAACTGTATAATATCAAGCTAATCCAGCTCTCGTCCAACTGGCCTTGTCGCCTATGCCACTTAAAGTGACTGGCGCGAGGTTCCCTGAACCCACTCACCGACCAGACAACCAAACCGCCCAAAAAGGGTGCTTTTGTCTATTTCTAACGTTTTCGCAGTCCCCGTTACACTCTTTGGGGCATTCTTTTTCAGCTTGTACAAATGTTAGTAAAAATTACGGAAATAAAACGATGATATGATTTTTTTTGTGAGGAATATCAATTTTTTATAACATGAACACTAATATATTTTAATGTAACAAAAATAAATACATTTATGTATATTAGTGCTTAAAGTTTTAAAAGTTTAATTACATGTTCCTAAAATGACATCTATATAGAATGTAGGGAGTATGTAAGTAGCTACTTTAATGTCCAAGCTTAACTATGGCTTTTGGCACCTATAATAAATATGATTGAGCTCAAAAAATACAGGAAATTATGTTAGTAACACTCAAGCATATATATATATATATATATATATATATATATATATATATATATATATATATATATATATATATATATATATATATATATATATATAGGAAAATTACATAAGGCACCATGGTGCCTAGGCACCAACATCCGATACACGCGTATGATTGATAATTGTTTTGAGTTTGGGTATGAAAATATTTTATTCCCTTGATATATTTATGGTAAGTAAGTTTTGAACTCAGTTCAAATTAGTTTGAACTACTTTTGAGTTCAATGCAACTACAGTGAGTATATACCATAAAAATAGTTCAAACTAATTAAACTGAAATTGAATTTAAATTTTTTCGGAGTTTGACATCTCAAATATACTTTTTTATGGGTATATGAAGATACCCACATCAAACGTTATAATCTCAAGCAAATCAACGGTATTGATATTGGTGCCTAGGCACCATGGTGCATGAAACACTCGTCCTATATATATATATATATATATATATATATATATATATATATATATATATATATATATATATATATATATATATATATATATATATATATATATATATATATAGCAACGCTATCAGAGCCGACTTCAAAATAACACCACAAGGAATACCAAAGGATGATGTCTGTTAAGGAGGGTTTAACTGGACATATCACTTCTAGTACGAATGTTGTTTTGTTTGCAGCATGTAGTTTAAAACAAAATAGAATTTGAAATTGATTTCCAAGAGGGCTAATGAATCAACGTCATCACCTAACATCAATTGGTAAGATTGACCGCTGATTCGTCGACACAACCTAACAACATCGTGCTAATGAAACCAAGCCATAAGACAAGTGGCACCTGCCTCACACCACAACAAACCTTCTTGCCGGACATTATCTAGCATTCCTTGAATTGTGCAGAAGGCATTGTTGAAAGCTCGTGTACTCCTTTCTTTCTGTAAGTTCCTAAAAACTAGGATCATTAGAGAATCAAAGCATGTAATATATTGTTACTTTGTTATTAATGGCTTCAAGCCGTTAATATACTCTCTCTATCCAGCAATATAAATCCAAAATCCATCATGTGCACAGGCCAAGGAGATATTTAATTTAAGAAAAAAATTAATACCATTTGACCATGCAAACCTCTATTAAATGGTATATTACAATTAATCACTTATTTTTAGCATTAAAGTAGAGATATATAATGAAAATATTGTAATAACTATATCTTTGGTCTTCGTAATGGATTTTATATTGTGGGACGACACTTTCCAAGAATGAGCACTTATATTATGGGATGGAGGAAGTATTGTGTAATCAGGATCGGGAGGAAGTATTCCAAGTTGGATGGAAGCCAAAGAGTAAGTCTCTATTTGCATCTTCTTGTCTGGGTACAAGGCTCATGGCCTGGGATCTAAGCAGGCAAACAGTCCAGCTTTAAGGAAATCCACCAATACTACTATTATTCTTTTCCCTCACACTGATGCACTGTTTTATTTTCCTTTTGTGATTACACAGTTCTGCCATTTCTGTTGTGCTGGTGAGCATTGCTCTCATGCTGTGAGCCCTTGACCGAAGTGCTGCTGTTTTTAATTTTACATTCAGTGTTTTTTTGTGCTGCTGCACAGCCTGCACTCTTCCTCGCTACGTACTTGTTGAAACATGGCAATGCAAACTTCTATAAGACTTCAAATATTATAAGAAATAGATATTTCATAGGGTAGGCGCTAGAATGGCAAAATTAAAAAGTTAGGAAATCCTCTGGTATCTAGATATTTTTTAGAAGAGTGTAGAGATTCTAGATATTTTAGATCAAGGTCTATGATCTTGACACATGGAATACTGTGCCATGAGAGCATAAGTATTATGGTACTACCGGAGAACGGTATAACCGAGCATTTTATGGTTGAGCTTAGTTTAGGGTGGATGGCCATTGATAGAAGCCATGCTAAAGATTGTGTTCAATCGTCAAATTAGTGTTAGGGTGAGGCATTGTAAAGACTTTGTTGTGATCTTCTTGGTCGGCACATCTAAGAAGCGTGTTATACTAGTGACACTATAAGTTGATCATATCGTGTGGGTAAAGTTATACAACCTCTGCAGAGTATTAATTAAACTATTCGAATAGTCATACCCCCCATCATAGGCAATACTAGGAGATTTCACACAAGGGTTAGAATTTAAAAGAACAACCTTGGTAGAGGATTTTGGAAAATATGCTTAGACTGGTTGGTACCAGTGGCTGGATGAAATCTTTGGATGGGCGCATGGTGATGCCTTGCCAGTTTATTTATTTCATCTATCATTTACTGATTAGTTTGTTAATATCTATTTTAACTTATGTTTTGCAATCTATTTATTGTATTTGAATGCAAGTTATTGCTTTATACAAAATAAACCATATCAACCATCCTTTAGAATAAGCCTTGCATATATATAATTGCATCTGCATGCATAACTCGCTGAGTACTCATGTGCTTACTTTTCCTATAAACAATGCTGCTCAGTTGTTGGAGGTCAAGGTTCGTCACTGCGGATGAGCTATTTCCTGAGCATGAAGATCGTGGAAACTAGGTCACGCTACCCCAATCGATTGCTTATGGGCATATGGATAGAATACATTCGATGTTATCTTAATTTTTCCGTTGCCATTTATTTTTCTTAGTTAAGCCCGGCGAGGCCAATAAATATAAACTTCGACCATAAGGTCTAACTATTATTCATGTATGATGTGCCATCATGAAATTGCTTCTTGCCATGTTTGTAATATGTTAGCTTGATTTATCATAACTTTTCATGTATAGATTAGCTTTTGTCATGCTAGCAAATTGAAATTACAAGTGGAATTGACAAACTTGAAGTAAAGTGTGTTAATGTTTGATCTCATGACTAGTTTTACTTTAGTGATCTTCTTATGATTCGTGCCATTTGAAATATATTCTCTTGAATTTAGAATCTAAATTGAGCTTCATATCGAGCTATCCTAGTTCTTTGATGAAGTATGAGTTTACTTCTCCCAAACTTTTGCGGCTATGGTTGGGCAATACGTATGGACTCAAGAGTAGCTCATTATTCTTAAACCAAAAACTGGAACAAAATAATCTCTTTTATGTGTGAAAAAAATTGATTTCACTAATTATTTCTCATGAGATGGCTTGCGATTGGATTAGGCATGAACTTAAGGGAGTTTTGATTGACCAAGACTATACTCTTAAACTTATCGCTTGGAATGATCGACAAAGGCTTGAGATTTAGCACATGGCTTATTAAATATGAAGAAAATAAAGAATTATGAAAAATGGTTGAAACTTAGGAGGTAGCTATGAATGGCTCATAGTCTAAGACTTGCTATACTAAGATAAGACCAAAATGTATTCTTAAAAGTGCTAAATATACTATTTATGCTCAATTTCAAGTTTTGAACAAGATTATTCCATATTGATCCTGTATCACTCTAAATGATTCAATTATAGCTTTTTGGTTCTAGTTAGCTTATTAACATATTTTGACTCAAAATTAGATACCTTTGGCTAAATTAGGATTTTGATTGTCTTGACATGTACTCAAACTATCTTAATTCATCATCCTGTGCTAGTTTGGTCATACTTTGCTATATATGAATTGTCATGATCCAGATAGCTTTTACTCATCATATGGCTTGTGGAAATTCTTGTTTGAATCAACATAGATAATCTTCATAGCTCCTTGCTAAGATTAATTGAATAAATTATAGCCATTCCATTTGCATCATGCTGTCTCTCTCTCTTATGCTTTTATTTGTCCCTCTATTTTGTTAGAAGGGGAGAATTTGTCTCTTGAAATATTTGCATAAATTAAATAGAGAAGAATTTTAACCTTTATGAATCCATTGTCAAAGGGGGAAAATATGCCCAAAAATGCTCATTGTAAGTGAATCAAGTCTAAAAACGTCAAATTGAGCATTTGCATGTAGGGGAAAAAAATCTGCATGAAAGGGGGAGGAGCTTATAGTTTTTATAGAGCTTTTCTTGATCTTTGTGATATCTTCTCCCATGGCCAATGTCAAATAAAATAATTGTTCTTTCATATAGATCTAGAGTGAAATTTTCCATTCTCTTGGTGAAGTTGAAGCTTTTTATGGAAAACTTGCTATATTTAGTTGCTTTTCTTCATTTCTTACTCACTTGAGCATTTTTAGTCTTGTTTGTATCTTTTGGACCAAGTTGTGCTCTCTTTTGCAACTTGATCTTGCTTTTCAAAAATCAACTCGATTGTGCTCTTATTTGTATTTTTGCCAATGTATTCATCAAGGGGGAGACTGTGAACCATGTTGAGAATATCTTTGGTTCATTTGTGTTGAAAAATTGGCAATCGTATTGAGTTAAGATTTGAATTTGCGAAAATTTGCAACTTTTCATTCTTGCTATCATGTTTTAGGCGGTAGTATCGGCTTAGCAACGATGGTAGTACTGACATGCGTCATATTTACATAAAATTTCCTATCATTTTACCCCTATTATTTTCATTATTTGGAACCATTTATCATCATTTTCGTGCTTTTGTATAATTAATTGCTCAATTTGGATCATTTTACATTTATTTTGAAATTTTCTGTAGGCCGGCGCAATCAAGGTGCATAATCTTCAAATTTAGCATTCCAAGACTACTCCATACAGACGTACGTGTCACCACAGATGTGTAGAATCAAACCACGATGAAATCAGAGTTTTCGAGGGTCCAACAGAAGAAATCCAAACAAGAAAAGACTGCTTTGTAATTCACAAGAAATTGGAGGGCTAAACTGCAAAATTCCAAATTCCCTACTGACCCTCAAATCTCGAGCTGTAACACATCTCCAGGGAGCCTGGCTTGTTCTTCTCCCCTGGCCCTCCTTTGCTCCTCTCTTCTCTCCCCATCCTTCTCCATCTTCGGCCGCCGACAAGGCCAGTCCAGCTCGCACTGATGTGACCATACCACAAATGCATATGATTATAGCTCCCACGATTAAACAAAAGGTAAATTCATTTCTTTGGCTTCAATTTATTTTAAATGAGAATATGATGTAACCTAATGATGAAAATATATATTTGTGCAGCTATATAAGGAGAATTGCATCAATGCTATGCACTTGTGGTTGGGGCACACCTAAAGGGACGTCAACCAACATATGAAGACCAAGTCAACTCCTTTCCCAACACTCCCTCAAGGTCACCACGTCACTTTTGGACCAATTCAGACAAGAGTTCAAGTCAGGCAAGAGTTCAAGTTGGACACGTTTTGGAAGGCAATTCGGCCTCTAGATCAATTCAGATTTAGCCTAACATATCTGACTTCAAACGTGCATAACTCTCACAAACAGAGTCTGTTTGAGGTCCATGAGTACTAGATGGAAATCTTATCTCGTCCTCTTTCCAACAGATCTAGTCTCACCTCCAAATTCCTTAGGCACACACCACAATCACCAAAAGAATATGCTATGTCATCTGTTTGGGCCAAATTGGGCCTTATACTGCTTGGGCCCAAGGGAAGGCGCCCCCTCTTAGCCTATACTATTCACGACTGTATTGTTCACATGAATAGTACCACCCCCTTATTTCTTAGTTATGTGTGACTTCCCCTCCCCTATTTAGGGAGGCCGCACTCCTCTAGTTTTCTTTTATTTCATTTTTGTTTGGTTTGCCTTTGTTACAACTTGTGTCTTCTGTGTGTGTCAACTAGACCAACCGATCAAGACCCTTATTCAGAATCCTAATTTATTAGTATTTGTTGGATCGAAAACGGCAACAGAGGGGGGTGAATGGTGCCTTTTAAAAAAATTCGTCCCCAAAGTATCCACGCACGAATCTTCCTCTCCGATGACTATAGTAGTTATGAAGAGTGAGGAGGTATGTTGAACATTTTAATACAACACCCAAGCAAAATTGTTTGCAGGCAGTAAAGGATCATCAAAGACTCATCAGTAAAATGACAACAATCAGAGAGGAACAAATCCTTGGCATTTGACTGCTAGAACTAAAAACATGAGAACTGGACAGAGCCAAGAGCTAATTGAAGACAACAAAAATCCCAACTGAAAAGAGGCATTTGCTGCCGAAAGATACAGAGGATCTGCTGTCAAGAGAGAGTGAAGAAAAGAGCACCTCTAACCGAAGGAGAGAAATCCCATTTAAAGTCTTGCAGCCAGACTTAAAGCATCACCACCAACAATACTTACTGCTGCTGGCCGAAAGTACAAAAAGAATCATCTGCTGCCAACTGAAAGTAGAACAAGACCAGAAAATAAAGCAAAAAGCACTGATCTTCTTTGGCCAGGGAAATCGAAACTCAAGTAAAAAGGCCAGCTATTCTCTAGAGGAGAAATACACTAAGTGATCAGATCGGCAGAAGACAAACCGAGCAGAAATCTGGATGACAGCCGCAATAATGATTTCTAAAGGGAGACCATAAGCAAAGAAATTAACTACCAAACATCTCTCTACTCAGGAGAATTGCAGAACTTTGATCACAAGAGCAGGCCGGCCCTAGAAAGAAGAATAGCCGAGCACAAAGTCAAATTGAAGGAGAAATGCACAAAGCAAGGAATAACAATCGGCCACAAGATTGGACTTTCTTGAGAATTAGACAGTAAGACCAAGAAGCAAAACAGAGAAGAACAAATAAAATAGGACACAGAGAAGATAAAAAAGAAGAGCTCAGACACGAGATTCTTGAAATCGATACACAGACATACGCGGTTACAAAGAGTTGTTCTCAGCTCAAATCTCTCTCAATCTCATACTAACTAAGTCCCCATGCATGCTTGAAAATCAAGAACTCAAAGCACACATGCATAGGAGACAAACTCACACATACACTCTCTCTCAAGCCATCTCTCTCTAAAAATCTGCATGTAGCACTAGAGAGCACCTCTCTATTTATAGCCCTTCATAATGGGTTCACATTTGCTTTGCCCATTAACCTCTTGCGCTTTACCCACTAACTCTAACCAAATCCACTTCCTTTAGTGCAGCTTTGCGTATTCACCAAAACGCCCCTCCTGAACCTTCCGGGAAGCTTCCTCATTCCTTGCCGCCCAAGCCTCGCAGCTACCTCGAGCCCTCGCCGTCTTCGGCACACCTTGACCGCTTTGACCTTGGCACCGTCTGCGCCTAGTCCGGTCATCCCGTGCCTCGCCACGACTTTGCCTCGATGTCCTGCAGCCATCACAGACAAGAAACAAATCACATAGCACCGCTCGAAATATTGTAACCATAAAATAACATCAGAAGAAATACTCAAAGCCCAAACCGATCGAAATGAAGAATAAACGTCCTAATCCCTTCGACCAAGTTTGACAAAGTCCAACCATCGCCAAATGCGCAACGACATGGTACGAACCACACAAACCAAACTCAACCTTTCCCGAACAAGCGTCTATTACTCATCACACAACCGGAGACACCTCCACATGGTCTCTCAATCTCCCCCTTGATGAGTTTATTTACAAACACAGAAAAAACATAAAGTTGAGTTTGAGAATGAAAGAAAGTCAAACATGGTCTAAAGAAAATCAAAGAAGCTTATGACCATGTCGACGAGTGGAGCAGAAACAGAAAGAGCAAATTGTTCTCCAAAGCCCCAAAAAGTTCCCAAATGGCTTTTTCTTTTCTCCGCTATTCTCCCCCTTTTGGCAATAAAATCATCAAGATGCAAGGAAGAGAATAAAATCACGAGTATGGAAAGGCTGAAGATTTATTTATTTTAAGCATGATGAGCCATGAAGATTATCCAAAATGACGTGAAGTATTACACCAAGCCATAACTCATAATTATGCTATCAAGATTATGACAATGCATGTATAGACAAGCTAGGCCAAATAAGTCATAATATGAAAATTACTCGAATTGCTTAGCATGTCAAGTCATCCATGATTATAGTCTAGCTAAAGGTATCCAAGGATGATGCAGACCATGTCAATAATCTAAGTGGAACCAATAAGCTAGTATTGAGTCAATTTAGAGTGCTATAAATTCAAGAATGAGACATTTGTTCAAGTACTTGGTTCTGTTTGTAGTTAAGCAAATTGAGCACATTTGACATGATTTTTCTTTTAAAGCTCATGGTTGTTTCCAACAAAAATTTTAGTCATGTACTAGATCTCAAGCCTTATGCGACCACTCCAAGCAATAAGCTTAAGAAGATGATCTTGGTCATCCAAAACTCCCCCTGAGTTCATACCTAGTGCAATGGCAAGCCGTCTCATGAGAAAGAATTGGTGAGATCAGTTATTTCGCACAAAAGAGATCTTTTTGCTTTCTTAAGAGGTCGTACTAACTCATGCTTCATCAAGGAACTAACATAGCTCAATCTAAAGCTCAACAAAGATTCAAGACTCAACTCAGCCTATTTGATATGGCATGAATCATAAAAGGATAACTAAAGATAGACTAGTCTCAAGAGCTAATATGACATGAATTAGTTTAAGTGGAACATTTTGATCAACCTATCATGGCAAAGATTTGACTACACAAATAAAGTCATGATATATCTAGCAAATAAGCACAGATCATGTCAAGATGTAACGCATTGTAAATATGTCATAAAGGATAATAATCAAGGCTCCATGTAGTTATATTACAATGCAGAATGATATGCAAGAAAATCCAGCTCCTCCTCAACATGTGATGCAACTTTAGTTCAAGTTGAGTTAAGACAATATTAAGATCTAGAAGCTCCCAAATGAACTCCCCCTGAACCAAAGCGATAAAATCGAGAAGCTGGCAAGAAAAACAGAAAAAGGCAGTCCTTAAAGCATAGACAAGATATAGAGGATACTATGGTTCAGACTGACTCTCATCTACCCTATATGACTCTAGGACTATCAGCTGATCATCTAACACACTAAGGAGCAAACACGTACCCTGTCTACCTGAGAGTGGCCAACCCTCGCTAGAACCTATAAGAAGTGAGTGAGCTCAACCTAGTGAGAAGAGAAACAGCTAATAAGCAGCATCCTAGAATCACAAGATGAGAGGAAGAAGTCTAAGAAGCTAGGCAAGAGAACCACTCTAACCTATGCTAGAAGGACTATCCCAATGCACCCGCATGCAATGCAACAGAAAGGAGTAAGAGCATAATAAACAAGATAAAGCATGAAGCACAAAACTCCAAAACTCCCCCTCACAACAGTCCGTAAGGACACACCACCCCAAGCTCTCCCCGCAGAGCTGAAAACCTAGAGCTATCCAAAGGCTTGGTAAAGATATCAGCCAACTGGTGGTCACTCTCCACAAACTAGAGCACTATGTCACCCTTCTCCACATGGTCTCGAAGGAAATGATATCTGATATCAATGTGCTTGGTCCGAGAATGCTGCACTGGGTTCTTAGCAATGTTAATTGCAGAAGTGTTATCACAAAAGAGTGGAACACTGTCGATAACTAACAAAAAGTCCCGCAGGGTCGAGACCATCCAAAGTACCTGGCTGCAACAACTGGCAGCAGCAACGTACTCGGCCTCCACGGTGGACTGTGCAACACCGGACTGCTTCTTAGAAGACCATGAAACAAGAGAAGTGTCAATGAATTGGCAGGTGCCAGAAGTGCTCTTCCTAGCTATCCTACAGCCAGCAAAGTCTGCATCCGAGTAGACTCTCAAGGAAAGGCAGGACGAGGAAGAGTACCAAATACCATAGTCAATGGTAGCTCGAAGGTACCTAAGGATGCGTTTCACCGCCTGGTGGTGAGATACGCGAGGAGAAGCCTGAAACCGAGCACAAAGACACACAGCAAAGTGTATGTCCGGTCTCGAGGCAGTGAGGTACAAGAGGGAGCCAATCATGCTGCGATAGTCTTTCTGATCAACTGGCTCGCCATCCTCATCTGGATCGAGTGAAGTTGTGGACGCCATGGGAGTTGACACGGGCTTACCATCACTCATGTCAAAGCGTCTCAGGTGGTCACGAGTGTATTTGCCTGATGCAAGAAGGTACCTTCCCGAGTCTGCTTAATCTGGAAGCCAAGGAAGAAGGTCAACTCGTCCATCATACTCATCTCAAACTCGATGCTCATGACATCCGAAAACTGTGAAACAAGAGTATGAGAAGAGCCGCCAAAGATGATGTCATCCACATAAATCTAGACGAGCAGTAGGTCAGTGCCATGCCTACGAATGAACAAGGTCTTATCCACCTTACCCATCTCAAAACCATGACTCAACAGATAGGACTTAAGCCTCTCATACCAAGCTCTAGGGGCCTGCTTAAGTCCATACAAGGCTTTGGAAAGCTTATAGACACGGTTTAGGTATTTGGGGTTCTCGAAACCTGGAGGCTGTCTCACATAGACCTCTTCCTCAATAAAGTCATTGAGGAAGGCACTCTTGACATCCATCTGGTAAAGCTTGAAACCCTTAGAAGCTGCAAAAGCAAGTAGGATTCTAATGGCCTCAAGTCTAGCTACAGGGGCAAAGGTCTCCTCAAAATCTAGACACTCAACCTGAGAGAAGCCCTGAGCTACCAATGTAGCCTTGTTCCGAATGACAACCCCATCCTCACTCTGCTTGTTCTTGAACACCCACTTAGTTCCAATGATATTGTGACCTCGAGAGGGCTCAACAAGCGACCAGACCATGTTTCTCTCGAAATTCTCTAACTCCTCACACATGGCATTGACCCAAGACTCATCAGAAAGAGCATGACACACGTCCTTGGGCTCAAATGAGGCAACAAAGGTAGAATGGATTCAGAAATGTGACATGCCAGACTTTGAGCGTGTGACTCGCTCAAAGAGGTCTCCAATCATCTGCTCGGAAGGATAGTCTTTCTGGATATGTCGAGGAGGTCCTGGATGAGATGAAGAAGTTGCCTCTACCTCATGAGCAGACGAGGTAGGAACAGAGACACTAGGTCTAGAGGAAGCAGAAGGTATGGGCTGATCACCTGGAGGTGCTGTGGAAGAAGGCACCTCAAGGGGAGGATGAGGAACCGGATTGGGTAGACAACCCTCATCTCCATCCTCCTCATCATCCACAAAGATGGTCTCGGGCGGCTCTAAAGAACCTGAGATATCGGGCCTAGTCCCCGGACTGGCCATGTCAAAGGTCACCTCACAGGTCTCTACCAATTTACTAGACTCGCAGTTCCAGACCCTATACGCCCGCGGAGAAGCCGAGTAACCTAGAAAGATACAATCACAAGAACGTGACTCGAACTTATCTAGGTTCCCAGACTTCAGAATGAAACACTTGCAACCAATTACACGAAAATGCAAGACACTGGGCTTTCGCCCATATCTCAGCTCTTAAGAAGTGCGATGCAAGTGTGCCCGAAGAAAAACTTTGTTCGAAACATGGCACGCGGTCGCTATAGCTTCAGCCCAAAACTTCCTAGGTGTAGAGTACTCATTAAGCATCGTCCTGGCCATCTCGACCAAGGTTCGGTTCTTCCTCTCCACGACGCCATTCTGCTGTGGGACGTGCAGCGAAGAGAACTGGTGCTCTACACCTGTCTCATCGCAAAACCTCTCAAAGTATGAATTCTTGAACTCCGTGCCATTGTCACTGCGAATCGCTCGTAAGGCACCCGGAAGCTCAACAGAAAGCCTACTGAAAAGACCTCAAAAATGTGTAAACATCTCATCCTTCGAGGCTAAGAAAAGCACCCAAGAGAACCTTGAGAAGTCATCGACCACGACAAGAACATACCACTTCCCTCCTACTGACTGCACTCGAGCTGGTCCAAATGTGTCCATGTGGAGCAGCTGTCCTGGTGCATCATTCATCGTCACTGTGATGGGAGGGTGAGAAGCGGCAACCATCTTGCTGTGCCGACAAGGAGCACAAACAATATCTTTGACCATCTTGAGTTTCGGCAGACCAAGAATGAGATCGTGGCCGCTAACTCAGGTCAAATGGTCAAATCCAATATGACCAAGTCTCCTATGCCAGAAAGTAAGGTCACGGGACTCAGAAGCAACTAAACACCGAAGAGGATCACCAGAAGACTCAGAAAAATCAGTACGAAAGATCCTCCCAAAACAAGAAATCCCGCAAACCAGACTACCCGAAGAATCAAGAATTTTGCAAGTGTTTTTTCTTAAAGCTCACCTCAAAGCCGTCATCGGTAAGCTGAGAAACAGAAAGCAAATTATACTGCAGCTTACTAACCAAAGCAACATCCTTCAAAATAAAAGACTCATTAACGCGCACTGTACCTTTGGCGATGACGCGCCCAGACGAAGCGTCTCCGAAGGTGATCGTCTCATCACCTGGATGATGCGGGGGATTGCCCGATCTTCACGGCGTAGGATCGATGAAGATAATTGGATCCGTGCAACCTGACGAATCGATGACGCCAACCACTGTTAGAACAGCAACTCGCGACAAAAGAATTCGCCCAACCACACGCCGTGATCCCGCTCTACCCGACCACCAAGTAGACGCGCTGTCGCTCCGCAAATCACAAGGAATCACAAGAACGACGGGAAGAACGCCCGATTCCCTCTAGGTTGCAATCATATGCCAAACCGTAGGAGGAACAAGCGCATAGCTCTCTAGAAAATAATAGATCTGCTTTTCTGTTTTTCGTGGTCCGCCCCGCACTCATGCACACAAAAATATTTAACGCCGGCTCCAGCTACAATGTGTTCGCCAAGGAATCCGATACCGACTCTAACAACCAAACTAAGCAAAACGACCGAGCCGTATTGTCCGTGACCGACTCAGCCAAAAAAAAACATCCGAATATTACTTTGCGTCTGCATGCCAGCATGCGTGAGAAAATACCAAGCAACATGCACATGGTCACCTTCTAGTCTATTCTATTGCTGCGTGGCATCCTTTTGGAGAATTGCATGTATTGGCTTGATATTTGATTCTTTGCTTCTTTTATTTTCCGTAGCCCCATGCATGCATGAACAAAGTGATTGACTAGAAGTGTTTTCTTGGATGGTTGCATGCATGATTCCGTTGAATCTCCATCTTCTTTTTTTTCTCTTGATATTTTTTTTCCAATTAAAACTTTTGATGACGCCTGCTACCTTTCTCTACACCGCTCTCTTTGTTAATTGTCTTCCGTACAAACCTGAGAACAATTAAAATACTAGAATTAGGTAGTAGCCGCTTCTCATGTAAATTAAAGCCAAATTTAATTAAGAGCGAGTTCACCGTTGATTAATCTTTTAGCTCGCGCTCGTAATCGGTCCAATCGGGATGTCCTCATCATCCTCCCCTCTTGAGGAGGAGTCGTCTCGACTCGATTCTTCCGGTCCAAAGAACGGTGACAAATCAGCAACATTGAATGTAGAACTCACAGCATAATCATCACCCTAAGCTCGATTTTATATGCATTGTCATTGATCTTCTCAAGTACTTTAAATGGACCATCTCCTCGCGGCATTAACTTGGACTTACGCTTGTTTGGAAAGCGCTCTTACGTAGATGCACCCAAACCAAGTCACCGGTTCAAATATCATCTTCTTTCTTGACTTGTTTGCCTTCTCAAAGATAGTAACGTGCCTTCTTTTCAATTTCTTCTTTTGTCTTGACATGAATCTTCTTCACATATTCAGCACGTTTGGACGCCTCCATATTAACTTGTTCATGTAGTGGAAGTGGCAGCAAGTCAAGTGGTGTGATGGGTTTAAAACCATACACCACCTCGAACGGGCATAATTGAGTAGTAGAATGTACCGCCCTATTGTATGCAAACTCCACATGTGGCAAACAATCTTCCCACTCTTTGATGTTCTTCTTGATCATCGTTCGTAGTAGCATTGAAAGTGTTCTATTCACCACCTCCGCTTGTCCATCCGCTTGTGGGTGACAAGTTGTTGAGAATAACAACTTTGTTCCGAGCTTGGCCCACAAAGTCTTCCAAAAATAGCTCATGAATTTGACATCGCGATCTGAAACAATTGTCCTTGGCATGCCATGCAATCTCACAATTTCCCTGAAAAACAAGTCAGCTACATGCGACGCATCGTCGCTTTTGTGACAGGGAATAAAATGTGCCATTTTAGAGAATCTATCCACAACAACAAAAACTGAATCCTTCCCCCTCTTAGTCCTAGGCAATCCTAAAACAAAATCCATACTAATATCCTCCCATGGTGCACTAGGAACAGGAAGTGGAGTATATAAACCATATGGATTAAGTTTAGATTTCGCTTTGTGGCATGTCACACATCGCTGTACAAACCTTTCGACATCACGCCTCATCTTATGCCAATAAAAGTGATCGCTCAACATTATGAAGGTCTTTTCTCTCCCAAAGTGTCCCATCAATCCACCTGCATGAGATTCCTGCAATAAAAGCAAACGCATGCATTTAACTGAACGCACAATTTGTTAGCACGAAATAAGAACCCATCATGAACATGGAACTTGTCCCATCCTTTCCCATCTTTGCATTTAGAATATGGTTTTGAAAATTCATGGTCGGAAGCATATAATTCTTTCAAGCTCTCTAATCCGTACCTTTACTTCCAATTGATTTAAAAGCACATTCTTTCTAGATAAAGCATCACTACCACATTCTCTTTCCTTTCTTGTACTTAACAACATATGGAAAAGTTTCAATAAATTCTACCCACTTGGCATGTCTACGATTCAGTTTAGCTTGGCTCTTCAAATATTTTAAAGCTTCATGATCGAGTGAATAACAAATTCTTTAGGCCAAAGATAATGTCGCCAAGTTTCAAGCACACGCACCAAAGCATACAATTCTTTATCATACACAGGATAGTTCAATTGAGCACTTCCTAATTTCTCACTAAAGTATGCTACGGGTTTTCCTTCTTGCATTAAAACACCACCAATACCTATTCCACTAGCATCACATTCAATTTCAAAAGTCTTAGTGAAATCAGGCAAAACGAGCAATGGTGCTTCAATTAATCGTTTCTTTAGTTCTTGAAAAGCTTTTTCTTGTGATGTACCCCATTCAAATACAACACCCTTTTTAGTTAATTCATTTAATGGGGCAGCAATGGTGCTGAAATCTTTAACAAAACGACGATAAAAGCTAGCAAGACCATGAAAGCTTCTGATTTGACTAACATTCACAGGTGTAGGCCAATTCTTAATTGCTTCAGTTTTAGATTCATCTACCTCAATGCCTTGTCCAGAAATAACATAGCCTAAGAACACAACTTTATCGGTACAAAAGGTGCATTTGTCCATATTAGCATATAACTTCTCACTTCTAAGCACTTCTAGTACTTGTCTAATATGATCAATGTGTTCATCCATCATTTTGCTATAGATCAATATGTCATCAAAGTATACCACAACAAATTTGCCAATGAATGCTCTTAAAACATGATTCATCAATCGCATGAATGTACTAGGTGCATTAGTTAAACCAAAAGGCATTACTAACCACTCATACAATCCAAATTTCGTCTTAAAAGCAGTCTTCCATTCATCACCAAGTTTCATCCTAATTTGATGGTATCCACTTCTCAAATCAATTTTAGTGAAAATAACAGCACCACTAAGTTCATCTAACATATCATCTAACCTAGGAATAGGATGACGATATCTAACAGTGATGTTGTTAATGGCACGACAATCAACACACATTCTCCATGTACCATCTTTCTTAGGAACAAGAATTACAGGAACAGCGCAAGGACTAAGACTTTCGCGTACATACCCTTTCTCAAGTAGCTCTTGCACTTGGCGCTGAATTTCTTTGGTTTCCTCCGGATTGGTGCGGTATGGTGGACGGTTTGGAAGTGACGCGCCGGGAACTAGATCAATTTGATGCTCGATTCCGCGCAATGGTGGAAGTCCCGCTGGTATCTCCTCCGGAAACACGTCCTCAAATGCTTGCAAAAGAGAGGAAACACCACTAGGAAGAGAGGTTAAGTCGTTAGTTGAAAGCAAAATAGTTGCATCTTTGTACACAAGCACAAAGTGCACCTTTGATGGGTCATTGCTCACATCTCTCAAATCTGATTTTGTGGCTAACATAACTATCCCTCCCTCACTTTTACTTTTTCCTCTCATATTTGGCTTGTGGCTCTCACTCACCGATGTGTGAAAATATCTCTTTTCTTTCTTTTTACCCTCATTTTCAGCAAGCTTCCTTTGCTGAAATTCAGCTTGTATTTGACTAGGAGTCATTGGATTAAGCTCCTTTGTCTTTCCCTTCCACTTAAAGGCATATCTATTGGAACGCCATCATGTTGCACACTTCTATCATATTGCCATGGCCTTCCCAACAGCAAATGACACACTGTCATAGGCACCACATCACACTCAACGGTGTCCTCATAATCACCAATCTTGAAAGTAACATGCACCACAAATTGAACCTTCACATCCCCACATTCGCTAAACCATTGCACATGATATGGACGTGGATGTTTCAGCATCTTTAAACCAAGCTTTTGACATAATTCAACACTAGCCAAGTTATGACAACTACCACCATCAATAATAAGCTTGATTACCTTGTTGTTTACCTTGGCTTGTGTTTGAAACAAGTTGAATCGCTGCGGGTGTGCATCTCCTTCTTGTGCAAGCATGCTCAAATTTTTGGTGACAACTAATGCCTCTCCCGTTTCATAATTCAACACATCAACCTCTTCATTGTCATCCGATGCATCCTCATATTTCTCCTTTTCATGACTAAGCTCAACCTCATCTTCACTTGCATGATTCATACTCTCCATCTTCCGTCACAAGCATGACTCGGTTGTTGGGACACTCTCTAGAAATATGTCCACGACCCAAACATTTGAAGCATTGAATTTCTCTACTCTTTGTTGTAGCTCCAATTGAGGATGGAGGGGATGGAGTGGCCTTTTTCTCACTTGAGGTAGGTGCTGTTTTTGTAATTGAGGAAGAACGAGCATTAGTATTTGAAGTAGTACTAGCTGAAATTGTACCTCGTCCCAAATTGAAACGTGCTTTGGTGGCATTAGAGGATGACGAGGATGGAGCTTTCAAGTTGAAAGATGCTGTCCTTGGTGCTGGTTTTAAATCTTCCAACAACTGCTTCTCCGCCTTGGTCGCTTGATGCACCAAATCAACAACAGTATTGTAGGGTTGATATTGCACAATGCGTTTAATATTTTTGTTTAGACCAAACAGAAAACGCGCAAGTGTTTGCTCTTCATCTTCATGCACATGTGCCCTAATCATAGCTTGCTCCATATCCTTATAGTATTCCTCCACCGAACGACCTCCCTGTCTCAAATTCTGCAGTTTATCAAAAAGATCACGTTTATAAGTGTTAGGAACAAAACGTGCTCTCAACTCTTGCTTCATTTCAGCCCACGATGCAATTGGAGGTTCTCCATTCTCTTCTCTTTGGTTCAACACTTGCTCCCACCAAATCAATGCATAACCGTCAAACTCAAGTGATGCCATGTGTAGCTTCTTCTCCTCCGAATAATTGTGCATCCGGAATATTTTGTCTACCTTGAGCTCCCATGTGAGGTAGGCATCTGGATCGGAAGCACCTTCAAATTTGGGAATAGTAAATTTGAGTTTCCCAAATTTCTCCTCCACGCGCGGGTCATCATGACGACGCCATGGCGTTGGTAGTTGTCATTGCGGTGTAGCCAAGCCGCCGCCGTCGAAGTCCTCAACGTGGCGGCACCGCCGCGCCACGCCACGCCACGCCCACGGCCTCTCCTTGGCCATGTTCAGCACCGAAAGACCTCCCCATGCCCGGAAAGGGTGGTCGAACCGCGCTGGCAGCGGCTCGATCGCTTGTGCTTCTCTAGCGAGCCGTGCAGCCCGCTCCTCATTGGTCTCGTCAAGCTCGACACCTCCTTCATGGACACCAATTGGGCCCCGTTCTCTTCGAAGTTCCTCTAGTATCTCCCTCCTCAAGACGCTCATGTTATCATTCAACTGAGTGTTGAAATCATTTGTGAGCTTCTCAAGATCCGCCTGGGTCACATATGCTTGTTCTTTTTCTTTCCCTGCCATGGTTAGTGCAAACAAAAGAAAGGCTATGTATGTGGATGTGGAAAATTTTATTTGTGGAATTCACTCAACCTCACATTCTCTTACCAACCGAAGTTCTTATGCGTCCTTGATGGAATTGAAGAGCTGCACGCACTTGGTGACGGTAGACAATACAAGGTGATAGATCAAGCGAATTCAATTGCACAAGCACTATTATAACAATGGCTTATATGTGGAGCTTGGAGGGAAAATAACAACCTATGCAATCTGAAATTCTTGATGTTGTTAACTTAAGTAATAATCCAAGCTAGAATACTTTGCCTAAGTGCTGATCCAAAAGGTTTAAGTGAAGTGTATGAACGCACACGCAAAGATCAATGTGACTCGATGCAACAAAGGAATGAGCTAAATAGAAGTGATCTGAAACTGAGAATTAAATAGCTCGTTTGCACCAAGTACTAGGAGAGACGCTAGCCAATTGCAATAATATGAATGTAAGGGCACAAGATTGCTCAAGAAAATAAATTACACAATCTGAATTTATGGACTAAGAATTCACCCAAATTCGGCCAATGTTTTTTTTTCTTTCTTCTTTTCTTCTTCTTCTTTTTTTTTTGCTCAAGCCGTGGATTCTTTTTTTTTTTGCTTGCTGTTTTTTTTAAAAGGCCGAATTAGGTTTAATTGTCCCTTTGATTTTGTACAGGTCACAAATATTCAGCAAAGTGTAAAATACTCAAGAGCAGCCCTTAATGCAATATTCAACAGCTAGTCTCAAAGATGAAAAAATATCAGTGAAGCGTGCAACAGATAATGTGTTCGGCTGTTAATACTGCAATTTACGGCACATGCTTTTAAAATCCGTAGCCAAACCAAGACTTGAAATTAAGGGTTGAAGAGCTGAACTTGACAAGTGCTTCCAGTGGTTTCGGATCAGCACATTGACTCCAAATTATCTAGTCTCACGTGATGACCAGGACATTGGTTTGGTTCAAACGGACAGCAAGCCACAAATTGCTTTGATCGTAGGTTTGGAATTTTCGCCGAACTCAACAAAGTTGACGCAGGCACAATAGAAATCACGAGATCGGTTTTTTTTATACTAACTCACTTCCGAGATACGGCTAGACGGTAGAGATTGATTTTTTTTATGTGGACTCAAAGATTAAGCGACGCAAAAGAACACGATGATCAGCACCTAAACAAAATTCTAATGGATCAAAACTTAATAAAACTCACAAAAAAAATAACAGATGCAAAAACTAGGGCTTAGAATTTTTTTTTGCTTTTTGTGTATAGGAATAAAAATAGATCTAACTACGGGTAATTGATCCTACCGTGTCAACCGCGCTCTGATACCAAGATGATGCGGGGGATTGCCCGATCTTCACGGCGTAGGATCGATGAAGATAATTGGATCCGTGCAACCTGACGAATCGATGACGCCAACCACTGTTAGAACAGCAACCTGCGACAAAAGAATTCGCCCAACCACACGCTCGTGATCCCGTCTACCCGACCACCAAGTAGACGCGCTGCCGCTCCGCAAATCACAAGGAATCACAAGAACGACGGGAAGAACGCCCGATTCCCTCTAGGTTGCAATCATATGCCAAACCGTAGGAGGAACAAGCGCATAGCTCTCTAGAAAATAATAGATCTGTTTTTCTGTTTTTCGTGGTCCGTCCCCGCACTCATGCACACAAAATATTTAACGTCGGCTCCAGGCTACAATGTGTTCGCCAAGGAATCCGATACCGACTCTAACAACCAAACTAAGCAAAACGATCGAGCCGTATTGTCCGTGACCGACTCACCAAAAAAACATCCGAATATTACTTTGCGCTCGCATGCCAAAGATGCGTGAGAAAATACCAAGCAACATGCACATGGTCACCTTCTAGTCTATTCTATTGCTGCGTGGCATCCTTTTGGAGAATTGCATGTATTGGCTTGATATTTGATTCTTTGCTTCTTTTATTTTCCCGTAGCCCCATGCATGCATGAACAGTGATTGACTAGAAGTGTTTTCTTGGATGGTTGCATGCATGATTCCGTTGAATCTCCATCTTCTTTTTTTTCTCTTGATATTTTTTTTCCAATTAAAACTTTTGATGACGCCTGCTACCTTTCTCTACACCGCTCTCTTTGTTAATTGTCTTCCGTACAAACCTGAGAACAATTAAAATACTAGAATTAGGTAGTAGCCAGTTCTCATGTAAATTAAAGCCAAATTTAATTAAGAGCGAGTTCACCTGTTGATTAATCTTTTTAGCTCGCGCTCGTGTAATCGGTCCAATCGGGATGTCCTCTCACTGGAGCACGGGCTAGGGAAGACAACCAACGAGAGTCTTCGATCATGTGTCGTGAACACCCGAAGTCTACAAGCCAAACCTCTCTCTTCCCTGCCCGGCGAGCCTGAGTCAAATAGAGGGTAAAGGCTCAGTACTGGGATAAATCAAGAGTGATTTTGGCACCCAATACTGAGTAATACGTCGAGCAGCAGAAGTAGTCAAACACGACTGACCTCTAACTACCATATGCCCTCTGTCGCTCAAAGAAGCAGAAGGTCTATGTGCAGACTGGCCGCATGGTCGGGTCCGATCGCACGGAGAGCGAGTCGGAGCACCGGCAACATGCTGATCACGCCACGGGTAGCCATCTCGACGGGGGAAATGAGATCTACCCTCAGAATGGTGGAAGTCACGACCAAGGGCATATCGAGGACTAAAATCAGTAAAACCAGAAAAGCTAAGTCCTCGATGCTGCCCAAACCCATCAGTTGAAGCAACTCTCGACCTCGTGTTGGTCTTAGGTGCACTCAAGGTCTGGGGCTGACCCTGAATACGCCTAAGAGCTGCAACACGGTCTTCACGCGCGATCTTGGCGCGCCTGAAGCATCGCTTGATCAAGTGCCCATCCTTCTGACAGAAGGTGCAATGATACTTCACCTTCTGAGAGGTAGAAGTAGCACGAGGAGGCTTCGCCTTCTAAGAGGCCGAAGCAACAGGTGGAATCACCTTGCTGTCAGAAATCCCTTGGACAAAGCCCGCTGAATTGAATTGAACTTTCTCAGTACTGGGCTCAACCTCGATCACACCTGCTGCTATGGGTCTAAGAACAGCAGGTGGATGCTTCCTCATGTCCTCATAGAAATCGTATCCTAGACCTTGATTAAATTTGCAAATCTTATGTTAGAGTGTAATCTTGTTTTTAGACGTATTTGAGTCGTATACGTGTACGTATACTTGCGTATACGTAGAAGTCTAGTCCGTTTGAGAGTCGTATTTGAGTTCATCGGTTTGCCGTATACGTATACGAGTTGTATACGGCTTAGTTTCTGAGTCGAGTTTTGTTGTCGTTTGCATGGCCGTATGAGATTTTGAGTCGGGTGTGCACAGGCTTTATAAAGCCATGCAAGACTTGTAACGTGAGGTGAGTAAGGCAAAGCGTGAGAAGAAAAAGTTAGTAGCAGATTGGAGAGGAGAGCAATTGGAAGTATTCGTGTGTGCAGTTGGAAGCTAGAGCAGAGATAATAAAGAAAGGAGGGAGCAGTTGTTGCCCAGGAATCAACTTGTCTTTGCTTGTTTTTTGCATGTGGAAGCATTGTTCCATCATGTCACGTGAACACCAACGCCAAGGAGACCGAGCATACGTGACTCAGCGGGACCGGCTCCGACGGAAGTTTGCATCGTGGGCGTAGACGACGGAGTGCCGTGCAGAGTTGAGCGACAAGATCCGAGAACAAGGAATTGAGAAAATCGTAACAAGTGGTATCAGAGCATGGGTGACAAGACGAAGTCTCAGGGTGGGTTAATCTCCCTCCAATACCCTCTCCTGACGGTCGACAACTACCCGATGTGGGCAATGAAGATGAAGGCGAACATGCGCGCCCAGGGAGTCTGGTGTGCAGCCGATCCGAAGGGGAAGGACAAGGAGGTAGACGACAAGGTAGATCAAGCGGCTTTGGCCCTCATCTACCAGGCGGTGCCAGACGCGATGATGCATCAACTCATCGGCAAGGAGACGGCACGGGAAGCGTGGGATGCGCTTCAGACGATGCACGAAGGAGTTGATCGTGTCAAGGAGGTGCGGCTCCAAAATTTGCGGAGTGATTTCGAGAATTTGAAGATGGAAGAAAACCAGTCGGTGGACGAGTTCGCCGGCAAGCTGAGTTCGTTGTACAATCAGATTAACTCTCTTGGCGATAAGATGGAGGAATCTATGGCAGTGAAGAAGTACCTGCGCGTGCTTCCGAAGAAGTACATACCTGTTGTCACAACACTTATGTACTTCCCCGATCTGGATAAGAAGAAGATAGAGGAGATCATCGGATCTCTCAAGGCGTGTGAGGAGTTACTAAAGGGGTTTCAATTGCGTAAGGAGCAAGGATCTCACAACGAGCAGGCGTTGCTAGTAAGGGGAGATCCGAGAGATGGTCGTGGCTCATCATACAACCTCAGGAGGTGGTGCGGTCGAGGTGGCCAGAGTGGTCGAGGCGGCAGGGGTGGTTGTGGAAACAATGCTAGGCAAGGAGGTGGTGAGAGATCCTATGATTTGTCACATGTCAAGTGCTTTGAATGTAGCGAATACGGGCACTACGCGATAAGATGCCGTAGCAATAAAAAGTGCTTCAACTGTAATGAGTTTGGGCACTTTGCTTTGGATTGCAAGAGCAAGAAGAAGGACGGGGAAGTAAACCTTACCAAAGACGAAGAAGAAGATGATGGAGATCTAGTACTTCTCTCCTTATATGTTGAAAAGGAGTTGGTCATGGTGGAACTGAATGAGGAGAACGTAGTTCCAAAACTACGCACGAAGGAAGGAAGACGTGATCACACGGATCAATGGTACTTGGATAATGGAGCAAGCAACCACATGAAGGGAGATCGTTCCATGTTCCACAAGTTTGACGAGAAGGTTGGGGCAAGGTCAAGTTCGGCGACGGCTCCACGGTGGAGATAAAGGGTAAAGGAACGATGATGCTGCAATGCAGGAACGGAGATAAGAAGTTGTTGACAGGAATCTATTATATACCAAGTCTATGCAACAACATACTAAGTCTCGGGCAGATGACGGAGAGAGGATGCAAGGCGGTGCTAGAGGATGAGTTCTTACGAGTGTATGACAAGAACAGAAATTTGTTGATGAAGGCGAAGAGATCTCCAAATCAGTTGTACAAGATTCCTTTGAACACTTGTAAACCAGTTTGGGTGGAGAGAGGCACAGATGGACGAGGTGCAGAGGCAGCAGGAGGCAAGCCTAGCGCACAAGAAGATGTAACAAGGAAGGAGACTGAGTCGGCAAAGAAGCAAGATGAGGCAGAAGGTGCAGTGGTCGTAGCGAGCGGCTCAGGAGGTGCGCACAGGCATGCAGCCAACTCCAAACGAATGCATGCAGGTGGAGAGAAGCGGAGCGACGGTTCAAGTGGTCGGCACCGACCACATGCAACAGGTATGGTCGTGGCGAGCAAGGGCTTGGGAGGAGCTCTCACGCGGTCAGTAGAAGGAAGTCGGAGATGGGTCCCAAGGTGGCGGGAGGAAGCACAGCGTGGAGGATAGTGGTCGAAAGCAATGGCACACGACAGTGAGAGGAGGTGCTCGTGGAGGAAGCAGGAGCAGATGCTCCAGCCCAGGCAGGCATGCAAGGAAGAAACAGCAGCAAGAGAGAAGGTCAACATGATCAAGAAGGAAAATCAAGATTAAGGAGGTGATTGTTAGAGTGTAATCTTGTTTTTAGACATATTTGAGTTGTATACGCGTACGTATACTTGCGTATACGTAGAAGTCTAGTCCGTTTAAAAGTCGTATTCGATTTCGTCTGTTTGCCATATACATATACGAGTTGTATACGGCTTAGTTTCTGAGTCAAGTTTTGTTGCCGTTTGCATGGCCGTATGAGATTCTGAGTCGGGTGTGCACATGATTTATAAAGCCATGCAAGACTTGTAACATGAGGTGAGTAAGGCAAAGCGTGAGAAGAAAAAGTTAGTAGCAGATTGGAGAGGAGAGCAATTGGAAGTATTCGTGTGTGCAGTTGGAAGCTAGAGCAGAGATAATAAAGAAAGGAGGGAGCAGTTGTTGCCCAGGAATCAACCTGTCTTTGCTTGTTTTTCGCATGTGGAAGCATTGTTCCATCACGTCACGTGAACACCAACGCCAAGGAGACCGAGCATACGTGACTCGGCGGGACCGGCTCCGACGGAAGTTTGCATCGTGGGCGTAGACGGCGGAGTGCCGTGCAGAGTTGAGCGACAAGATCCGAGAGCAAGGAATTGAGAAAATCGTACATCTTAGATTGGTCTAGAAAAAGATTTAACTTCTTTTTACCTCTTACAAATCTCTCGAGAGTGTTCATAAGATACTGACACTCCCGAAAGAGAGAGGTGCAAGAAGAGCAGGGGAAGAAGAGAAAGCAGAAGGTAAGGGAGTAGAAGGAGAACCAATAGCAGAAGAGCGAATGGCTTGTGCATGCACAGCCGACTCAGAAGGGACAGTCCTACTGCTAGCCATTTGGTTCACGTCACTAAGCGTCTCTACCTTACCCTTGGGCTTCTCTTCCACATCAGCACACACAATACAAGGAGATTGTGACTTCTCTAGAAGGTCCTTAGTTAGCTTCACACAATTGTCATCTAATGCAATCAACTCAGATTTTAGTTTTTCATAATTATTGCATGGTGAGCTTAACAGGTTCCTTAGAAGCATATTGAGCCATTTTCTTGTTGTGGTCAATCATTTCTTGAAACTGTTTTGAGATATATTCAAGTTCAATAGTTAATTTGGGACAGTTCAAACATGAAGCAATTGGCTCAAGCAAGGAAGCATGCAACTCAGCAATTTTATGATCTGCCCTTTTTAAGTTCAATTTTAAATTATTGCAATTTTCACAAGACTCGGGCAGATCAAGGAGTATGGTATAAAGACCTCTAAACGCATTATCCTTATCCTCACATGAGGTGCAAGATGTAGTCTCAACAACAGTAGATGAAGGAGTAACAATTCTACTCATCTCTAGTTCAGCCAAAAGACTAACATTCTCCACCTTAAGCACGTCAAGCTCAGAAAACAGACTATCATGAGAGGTCCTTAGTTTCTCCATGTCATCAAGCAAGATAGAGCATGTATCACATTCGTCACGGGAGGGAGCAGATATAAGTAAAGTAAACTCCCGTGATAATCTATCTACTTCCTTCTCTAACTCGCTACACCTAGCTCTAGATCTAGCATGAAATTTACCTAACTTAAGAAAAGCATCATTAAGCTGGTCGTACGAAGGGTATACCTCGTCGGAGTCGGAATAGAGCTCGCTGTCGCTGATCTTGCCCTCAAGGGCCATGAAGCACATGTCGGAGAAGTCGTCGCCGCCCTTGGGATCTTGCTCATTCGTCCCATCGTCGTCGCTCCACCCCTCCACCTCGCTGAGGTCGAGGTCGTCGAAGGCGGTGAGGACGTGGTGGAAGAGCTTCTTGGCTTTGCCAAGGTCGCGGAACTTCTTCTTGCCTTGAGTACGAGCCGATGGCTTCTTGTTGCGGTTCTTGTCGATATAGTCGTTCTTGCTCACACCGCCGTAGTCGCACTTTCCTTTCCCTAGCTTGGGGCAATTCGCCCGAATGTGGTTGGGGCCACTAGACTCGAAGCAAATGATCGGGCCACTCCTCTTTTGATCCCTCACCCTCTTGTACGCGTGGGAAAACTTTCTGGCTAGAAGGGCTAACTGGTCCTCTGGTAGCTACTCTAACTGATCATCAGTTACGTCACAGAGAGCAGCTAGAGAGAATCCGCAAATCGACTCAGAAGAAGGTCCCGAAACCAGACTAGGATCGGTGACTAAGGCCATCGACTGCGACTTCGACCTACGAGAGACTATGTCAATCTCGTGAGTCTTGAGGCATGAGTACAACGCGTCAAGAGTCAAGGTCGAGAGATCAGTGGTGTCCTTGATGGTAGTCACCTTCATCTCCCAAACACGCAAATCAAGAGCTACGAGCATCTGTCGAGTATTGTCCGAGTCGGGGTATGTGAGACCGACCGCTCGGAGGTTGCTCAAAATCTTGTGAAAACGCGCAAAGCACTCATCGAGGGACTCACCAGCGAGCATTTCAAACTTGTTGTAATCTCACTTGAACTGGTCCTGTCGAGCCGTCTTGATCTGGGTGGTGCCCTCATGATATGCATCGAGGGTCACCCAAATGTCGAAGGCTGACGTCAGATGAGAGATGCGATCGAACTCGCTTCTGCTCAGACCCTGAATTATGATGTTCCTTGCCTTAGCATTCGCCTCAACATCAGCCATGTTTCCGGCATTGATGTTCTCATCGGCAGGAACAGCATATCGGACCTTGACCTTGCGCCAGATGGCGTAGCCCTGAGCCTGGATGTAGGTCTCCATCCGGCTCTTCCAAAAGGGATAGTCGATCCCATCGAAGACCGGGGGCTTGGTCGAGTACTTATCTGTCGCCATGGCTTTAGAGACCGGTTAAAATCTATGAGGAAGAGCTAACCGGGTCGGATACCAATTGTTGGATCGAAAATGGCAACAGAGGGGGGGGGTGAATGGTGCCTTTTAAAAAAAATGGTCCCCAAAGTATCCACGCACAAATCTTCCTCTCCGATGACTATAGTAGTTATGAAGAGTGAGGAGGTATGTTGAACATTTTAATATAACACCCAAGCAAAACTGTTTGCAGGCAGTAAAGGATCATCAAAGACTCATCAGTAAAATGACAACAATCAGAGAGGAACAAATCCTTGGCATTTGACTGCTAGAACTAAAAACCTGAGAACTGGACAGAGCCAAGAGCTAATTGAAGGCAACAAAAATCCCAACTGAAAAGAGGCTTTTGCTGCCGAAAGATACAGAGGATCTGCTGTCAAGAGAGAGTGAAGAAAAGAGCACCTCTAACCGAAGGAGAGAAATCCCATTTAAAGTCTTGCAGCCAGACTTAAAGCATCACCACCAACAATACTTACTGTTGCTGGCCAAAAGTACAAAAAGAATCAGCTGCTGCCAACCGAAAGCAGAACAAGACCAGAAAATAAAGCAAAAAAGCACTGATCTTCTTTGGCCAAGGAAACCGAAACTCAAGTAAAAAGGCCAGCTGTTCTCTAGAGAAGAAATACACTAAGTGATCAGATCGGCAAAAGACAAACCGAGCAGAAATCTGGATGGCAGCCGCAATAATGATTTCCGAAGGGAGACCATAAGCAAAGAAATTAACTACCAAACATCTCTCTACTCAGGAGAATTGCAGAACTTTGATCACAAGAGCAGGCCGGCCCTAGAAAGAAGAATAGCCGAGCACAAAGTCAACTTGAAGGAGAAATGCACAAAGCAAGGAATAACAATCGGCCACAAGACTAGACTTTCTTGAGAATTAGACAGTAAGACCAAGAAGCAAAACAGAGAAGAAAAAATAAAACAGGACACAGAGAAGATAAAAAAGAACAGCTCAGACACAAATTCTTGAAATCGATACAGAGACATACGCGGTTACAAAGAGTTGTTCTTAGCTCAAATCTCTCTCAATCTCACACTAACTAAGTCACCAAACTTGCTTGAAAATCAAGAACTCAAAGCACACATGCATAGGAGACAAACTCACACATACACTCTCTCTCAAGCCATCTCTCTCTAAAAATCTGCATGTAGCACTAGAGAGCACCTCTCTATTTATAGCCCTTCATAATGGGTTCACATTTGCTTTGCCCATTAACCTTTTGTGCTTTACCCACTAACTCTAACCAAATCCACTCCCTTTAGTGCATCTTTGCGTATTCACCAAAACGCCCCTCCTGCACCTTCCGGGAAGCTTCCTCATTCCTTGCCGCCCAAGCCTCGCAGCTACCTCGAGCCCTCGCCATCTTCGGCACACCTCGACCGCTTTGACCTCGGCACCGCCTGCGCCTAGTCCGGTCATCCCGTGCCTCGCCACGACTCTGCCTTGATGTCCTGCAGCCATCACAGATAAGAAACAAATCACATAGCACCGCTCGAAATACAATAACATCAGAAGAAATACTCAAAGCCCAAACAGATCGAAACGAAGAATAAACGTCCTAATCCCTTCGACCAAGTTTGACCAAGTCCAACCGTCGCCAAATGCGCAACGACATGGTACGAACCACACAAAACAAACCCAACCTTTCCCGAACAAGCGTCAATTACTCATCACACAACCGGGGACACCTCCACATGGTCTCTCAATCTCCCCTTGATGAGTATATTGACAAACACAGAAAAAACATAAAGTTGAGTTTGAGAATGAAAGAAAGTCAAACGTGGTCTAAAGAAAATCAAAGAAGCTTATGACCATGTCGACGAACGGAGCAGAAACAGAAAGAGCAAATTGTTCTCCAAAGCTCCAAAAAGTTCCCAAATGGCCTTTTCTTTTCTCCGCTATTCTCCCCCTTTTGGCAATAAAATCATCAAGATGCAAGGAAGAGAATAAAATCACGAGTATAGAATGGTTGAAGATTTATTTATTTTAAGCATGATGAGCCATGAAGATTATCCAAAATGACGTGAAGTATTACACCAAGCCATAACTCATAATTATGCTATCAAGATCATGACAATGCATGTATGGACAAGCTAGGCCAAATAAGTCATAATATGAAAATTACTCGAATTGCTTAGCATGTCAAGTCATCCATGATTATAGTCTAGCTAAAGGTATCCAAGGATGATGCAGACCATATGAATAATCTAAGTGGAACCAAGAAGCTAGTATTGAGTTAATTTAGAGTGCTATAAGTTCAAGAATGAGACATTTGTTCAAGTACTTGGTTCTGTTTGTAGTTAAGCAAATTGAGCACATTTGACATGATTTTTCTTTTAAAGCTCATGGTCGTTTCCAACAAAAATTTTAGTCATGTGCTAGATCTCAAGCCTTATGCGACCACTCCAAGCAATAAGCTTAAGGAGATGATCTTGGTCATCCAAAACTCCCCCTGAGTTCATGCCTAGTGCAATGGCAAGCCGTCTCATGAGAAAGAATTGGTGAGATCAGTTCTTTCGCACAAAAGAGATTTTTTTTGCTTTCTTAAGAGGTTGTACTAACTCATGCGTTATCAAGGAACTAACATAGCTCAATCTAAAGCTCAACAAAGATTCAAGACTCAACTCAGCCTATTTGACATGGCATGAATCATAAAAGTATAACTAAAGACAGACTAGTCTCAAGAGCTAACTTGACATGAATTAGTTTAAGTGGAATATTTTGATCAACCTATCATGGCAAAGCTTTGACTACACAAATAAATTCATGATATATCTAGCAAATAAGCACAGATCATTGCAAGATGTAACGCATTGTAAACATATCATAAAGGATAATAATCAAGACTCCATGTAGTTATATTATAATGCAGAATGATATGCAAGAAAATCCAGCTCATCCTCAACCGTTCCCGAACAAGCGTCAATTACTCATCACACAACCTGGGACACCTCCACATGGTCTCTCAGTATTTCATAAATATTTGCAATACATCATATTGCGTTTTAGCTTGTTCTTTATTATTCTTCGATTGCATGCAAGAATAGACCTTTGTGGTCAGGTCAATCGCGTTCTTGGCATGGTTGATAATTACTCAGAGTGCGGTTTAGCGATTGTTTGGTGTTCTGATCATGACTAGTTAGAAACCTACATCGTCAAAGTCATTCTCCTCCAAATCGAAGTTATCATACTATCGGAAGATCGGGACCTCAACGTCTCATCAGGTGGTATCAGAGCTAAAGTAGACTAGTATAATTTCTTATATCCCTAGTTAGCACATTGGTTTTTATTTTCCATATTCTAGAAAAATTGCCCAAAAAAAGAGTTAATTTCCACTGTCTAAACCCTGTTGTGCCTTTCAATCTTTTAGTTTTGGTTTGCTAAATTGAATTTGTGTCCGTTTTAGATTTGTCTAGTTACTAGTCATATCCTTGATTCCATAAACTCCAAAAAAATTCCACATCCAAAACCATCTAGAACACACCAAACCCTAATTTCCAATTTCGGCGAGAAAACTCTTTTCTGCCGTCGCCACAAAAAATGCCATAACTTTTGTTTCCATTATCCGTTTTGAGTGAAACCACTGCCATTAGATTCATAACTTAATTATCCATTTGCCTATAAAATTTGCTTCATTCTAGTAAGGGCATTAAAAGATATCTACGGTGAAATTTGACCCAAATTTCTGGTTTGAAGCTGCAATAGTCAGCAGTTGTGATTTTTGTGCGAATTTTTCGGTCAGTTTTCATATTGTGGCCCCAAAAGAAAAATTGTATAAAAAGCCATCAGGAAACATAGAAAAAAGAATCATCAAAAAAGAGGCATCCGACAAAATGTTACTGGCAAAATAACGACGTACTATCAAGTGGACAGAAATCTTTAGTTTTTATATTTGAGTCAATCCTTGTGGTTTCCAATTCTAGATTGCATTCTTTTGAATTATCTTATGTCAATCACTCTTATACATTGTTATACACTTGATTTCATCTATCCTTGCTTGATCAACAACATAGGCTACATGTTAGATACAAACTATAATTCAATTATGTGCAGTTTCTAAAATTAACTAATTGTTTTTCCTTGCTACCAAATACATAGCTATCGAAGCTCCTCTTTTTTACTAATCGAACAGATCTCACTGTACTGGCAATTGCTATAATCATCACCCAAGTTAGGTTTATCACAAACCAGCCACCGGTTGCACCATCTATTTGCTTTGGTAAGAACTTGTAAGAATTTGGTAAGAGCTTGAAAGATGTGTGACTTGTGACTTGTCAATCTCCACCTCATAGTAGTTGATAGGGATTTACATAATTCTTGTGTATCATCTTTTTTTCTACTAACCATGGCATCTTCAAGATCACATAGGAGTAAGATTTGTGAGATCGACAACACCATTGACTCATCTCCTGTGCTTGGACGAGGTAAATTTAAGTATGCATTTCCATCCTTTGTTGGTAAATTTGATCCTAACATCTGTATTGACTGGGAGATAGCATTAGACAAATAATTTGAATATTATAATTGGTATGATAGGCAAAAGGTTAGAGCTGCCACTAGTGTTTTTATTCATGATGTAATTCTTTGGTGGAAGTATTTTGGTAGACATGGGAAAGTACCTCAAACTTGGAATGCATTGAATAAACTTTTGAGAGATGATTTTGATCCTAAATATCATGTTAATTATTTGCTAGCTAGATTGCAATGTTTAAAATAACAAAGTAGAACTATAAGGGAATACTATCATTAATTAAAAACTCATTTATTGTGTTGTCGCTTAAAGTAACATGCTGAAACTATAGAAAATAGATTCTTAAGTGGGCTTAATAAAGAAATTCAGGATATTCTTATTCATAAAGAATATAATTCTCTTCCTCATTTGTTTATACTTGATTGTAAGGTTGAAAGTCAAATTGAGAAAAAAAATGGAGAATGCTTGTCGGGATTGGATTTTTGAATCCGACCTCTCTGCGTGTTACTGCACTAGTCCCAGATCAAATATAGTGCACACAGTCAAACAATGATAATTACATAACCAACAACGCTTTATTATAATAAAAGAGAGTTGAGAGACCATGTGGAGGTGTCCCCATGTTTGTGATGAGTAATTGACTTGTGTTCTGGAAAGTTTGAGTTTGATTTGGTTGGTTCGCGTCAAGTCGGTGCATGGCGCAGTCTAGTTCGGTTGGACTTGGTCGAACGCGGTCGGACGTGTTTGGGATGCTTGTTCTTTTTCTCGATCGATCGATTTGGGTATTTCATGCTTGAGTACCTTCTTTTGATGCTAATATTGATTATATTGTTTCGAGCGGTGCTATATGATGGTTTCTTATCTGTGATGGCTGCAGGACTTTGAGGTGGAGTCTTGGCGAGGCATGGGATGGCCGGACTAGGCACGGGCGGTGCTGAGGTCAAAGCTATCGGGAGATGCCGAAGATGACGAGGGCTCGAAGTGGTTGTGAGGCGTTAACAGCAAGAAAAGAGGAAACTTCCAGGAAGGCACGTGAGGGGCAATTCGATAAAATTGACTCAGGCCTGAGGAAGCGGGTTCGGTTGAAGCTAATGGGTTGGAGACCCGGTGGTAGAAGGAGGAGGTTAGGGTTTGGAGTGGTATGCTTGTTTTCCCTCCATCCTGGTTCCCTCTTTCTCTTTTGTGCAAGAGCCATGTAGTGGGTGTTGGACTGCACTTCTTGATTTTCCTCTTGTGGATCACTCAGGATGTGAGTGGGTTTTGCCTCATGTGTGTGTGTGAAGTCATGGAGTGGAGTATGGCTGCCACTTCTTGATTTGCCATATGGCGTGTGAGCTCATGCCTTCTTATATGGGGTATGTTGTTGAGCTCAGGTACAGGTGTGGTGTTCTTGTGTGTGTGTGTGCTGCTCATGAGAGAAGCATGTAGTGAGATGGCAAACACTTCCTGATTTTCAATTGCGTATGGGTCTGTAGTGAGATGGTTGTAACCCTTATGTAATCATTCATCTCAATGTATCCATTTGAGTAATCTTGTGCTTGAGTTGTCTGGATTCCCAGTATTTCTTTGTGTGCTTGCTATTTGTTACTCTCAGCAACCTTGATTGAGAAGCTGCAAAATGAGTTGCTCTGAACTGGGAAATACCTCAAAACCCTTTGGCTAGCCATTCCTGAGAGCAAACCCTCGTTTAGCTGCATTCTTTCAAGTGTTTGCTTGCCGAAGATTTCCTTTGTTTCAGTTCCTCTAGGGTTTGAAGGCAGGGCACTATGATGACTTTTGATTTCCCTTCAAAAGGATGTGTCCATATATGAGTTTTCAAGTCCTGAGGTCATTGCTTAGCTGAATTCAAACGTTCATGAGCAAAAGATTCGAGAATGATGAGCAATTTGGAAATTAGTCTCATTCTCTATTCAATTTTCAGATTTATGCTCAAATCTTGGTTCTTTGCTCTCTTGATGTTATCTCTTGATTCCTAAGGTCTTGGTGCTGTTTAGGTTGTAGCTCAGAGGAATTGGCCTGAGAAGCTCTGCATTTGTCTTCTCTTTTCCTTGTTTTAGTGTCTTCCTCGAGTATTTTCAGTTCTGACAAAACTCAGCCCGCTCGCTGGTTTCTACTCCTGCCTAAATCAAGATCCGGTCAGACCGGTTTCATACCGGCGGTCAGACCGGATGGTGAGGGGCGGTTTGACCGCTAACCCTAGCGGTCAGACCGGAGGCAATGTGGCGGTCAGACCGGCAACCAGCCGGCGGTCAGACCGGGCATGAACCGGTGGTCTGACCGGCCGAGCTTATGCGGTCTGACCGGCCTGGGTTGTTTTCTCTGATCTGGTTTATGCTGCCTGCTTCATTGTGTTGCTTTGTTTGCCGATTTTTCTCTGGATGCCAGTGAGCTATTATCCTCATTCTTTATAGCTTCTATAGCTATCGGATAAGAAGTTTATGGATACTTGGGGGCGATTTTTGAAGGCACCATTCACCCCCCCCTCTGTTGCCATTGCCGATCCTATAAGAGTACAGGCCTTATGGCTACTTTATTACAACTAAGGTTACAAGACCTCTCAAACTAACAAAACACAGTGGAATCAAAATAAAACTCTAACGATGACCCATCAATACGCCACAGGCAATTGACTGGCGAAGCGCAACCTAGTACTCTGGGAAACCTTCGTCAAATCCACACGCAAAGTAATTGTAGGCTCCTTCTTGATCTTCATAACCCTCTGAGAGTTGTTTTAAGTGTAGCATGTGAGTACATAAAATACTATGCAAGTCTTGAGAAAAATACAGTAGATGCAAGGCTTAGCAAAGAAGGATAATATGGTTATTTGTACAAAGCAGCATTATGTTTCAAATGCCATAATTAAGTTCTCAAAAGCATAAATTTAACAAAGTAATTGCAATAACTGAAACTAAATAAATATTCTAGTGAAGGTTCCAACCAATAACACTAGTAAACAGACTCTAACCGCCAAGATTCAAGACTACGGGTTCCATCCACCTACACTGGCTCCATCTGCCAGGACACACTCCCGAGAGTTCCATCCACTCTCGAGTTTCCAAAACTTTTACTTTGAAACCAAAACCAAATATCTACCATGTGAAAGCGCACATTACCCGCCCTTGACTGTGGGCACAGTAATTCGAATAGTTTTACACTCTACAGAGGTTGTACAACTTTACCCATAAGAGATAAGTCATCTTAATAGCCAACATACTTCCTTAGGCATGAGACCCAGATAATTTATCATAAAATCTTTACCTCATTCTAATCTACCTAGGCACCACCCGCTAAGGTTTCACTGCTGAAGGGTTAAATCCACCACAGTCAGAAACCCCCTCCTGTGCCATATGAGTACAGTAAATCCCTGTGCCTCCCTGTGAGTCCAGTAAATCCTTGGCACCTACTTACCACTGGTGACATCTAAACTAAATCTTTGTGAGTTAGTCGGCTAGGCCGTACCCATATAGACTTGTGGTTGTACGGTAGTGCTCAGTTTGGATAATCACAAGCGTCGGTCCTTAATTGACTAGGGCGGCACATTCACAATACAAGTTCTCATGCTAAATCCGCATCAACCAAATCTTACCATCTGCCCAAGTCTAAAACCAATTTTCATCATTTTATTTTATTTTATAAACAACAGCAACACCTATTGCCAAACACTTGATAAAATTAATTGTTTAGAGATTTGATAACATTATTCCCACCCATGGAGTTATAGTGATCGATAAGCTTGTCTAAGCAATTACTACCATTCTAAAATTAACAAATATTATAATAGTCTCAATACTAAGATAACGAAAGCCTAGGGTGATAAAGGTACATGGTTGTCAACTTCAAATGAGGATATAACAAATTTGGATTAGCTAATAACCTTAAGACATAAATTAACATTTTATGTAACATAGCAATGCAATTAAATTTTAAATAATAAAATAATTTTTGAAAACATATGTACAAGATAATCAAAGGAGATTTGCCTTCCTACACATTGTCTGCACCTTCCTGCTGCGGTTCGGAAAACTCTTCGGCGACATCGGGTTCTATGCGCAAAAATGAGAAACCAAAATAAATAAATAAACACAAAAAGTAACAAAATACAAAATATATACTGGAAGGAGGTTTATGATTTTAGATGAATTTAGAAATTTAAACGGATTCAAACAGAGCAAGGATGAAGAAATAGGGCTTCTGGATGTGTTTGCCGTGGTCGGAGGGGTTGGATCTTCAGAGAGTGGTTAGAACTACCGAGTGGTCGAAAGACCATGGTAGCGGTCGATAGTCAAAGGTTAAATGTGGTCAAATGGCTCTGTGTGGTCTTAGCCACCGAGCGGTCAAAGAAACTTACTAGCTAGTCAGAAGTTTAGAAAAGGGTGGTCATGGTCAAAAGCGGCGGTGGTCGGAGGCTTAGAGTGACATCGGTCAAAAGTTTAGAGCAAGAAGCGATAGCAGATACAACAGCAAGCAGTCGAAAGCGACTGTAGTAAAATGACTATGACCAAAATGAACGAAGGGTCTAGAGAGGTCGGAGAGATCGAATGGTTCAGAGTAGTCGAAGGAATGGTGTGGAGTTGTCGAAGGAATCGATCAGCTTGGAGAAATCGAAGGAATCAATCAGCTCGGGTGGTTAAACAGTTGTGATCGGCGGTTGAAGTGGCTGTGAGTGGTCGATGGTTGATACGTGGTTGGAGGGAGTGGTCAAAAAGTTTGAAGTGGTTGAAGTATGCAACGTGGACGAAAGGAATATGTGGTCAAAAGGTTTAGAGAGGTCAGAACCATTGCAAGTCAAGCATTAAGGAACTGGTCCAAGAAGACTGAAACTGGTCGAAGACTTCAAAGTGATCGAATCTTGGTGATCAAAACCTAGTGGTCGGAGGTTGAGAGTGGTCGAAGGCTTGATGTGATCGAAACCTATGAGAGTTGTGGGAACGCTGAGAGTGGTCGTAATAGATGAGGTTGTCATGACCGACCATGGCAATCGCAACACCGGGAGTGATCGAGAGGCTCGGAGTGGTCGAAAACTATAAGGTGGTCGAAAACGAGGGTGGTCGAAAGTGGTCATGGTCGTGAGCGACCGTAGTCAAAAACAGCTTTGGTCATGAGAGACTGTGGTCGAATGCGACTGTGGTCAAAAAGTCTGAGTGATTGGGTGGTTTAGCGATAGACACTCAGGAGCGGTCGGAGTGACTAAGATCGATAGGGTTTGTATGGTCGAATGCGGAGCAATTGCTTTCAACAGGCAAGGGAGTTTACCAGAGAAGGCTGGAGAGTAGTTGGCAACGGTGTGTGACATCCCAAAATTCCAAAATTTATTTAGTTTTATTTTTCTGAAATTTAAATTCTCCTTTTCATTTGTGCTTAGATTAAAAGTTATCAAAGTTTGGGAGCAGTTGTGGTCAAAATGAATTTATTTAATTTTATTTGGTTTCCTTGCATTTTGTTAGAATTATAGGAATTTTTTGGGATTTAATTGGATTTGTCTGCTATTTTCTAAGTATTATTCTTCTTTCTTGGGATTTCTGAAAAAAATCAGAAATAAAATCAGAAATTTTAAACCCCACCCCTTCCCTCCGAGCGACGTGTGGACGGCTCAGATCCTCCCACGTCGCCGCCCACATCATCCCACCTTTCCCCTAGGCCGACAAATGGCCGGCCCAGATCCTCCTGCTGCGCCTGCCTCTCCCCGGCCCTATTTAAAATCCCTCCCGAGCACTGCCACTCCTCACTCCACCCTGTCCCCACTTCAACTCCTTCTCTCGGGTTCCCCATCGCCCCCGCACCATGCTTCCTCTCTTCGAGCGCCGCCGCCAACTCTAGCAAAGGATTCTGACCACCTCGGTCTGCCTCGAGCCACGCCGCCGCCGTCTTTGCCTTCACCAGGACCATGCACACCTCATCCGCCCCTCCGTCGAGCTAGGACGTCGCCGAAGCGCCACCGCACCAGTGACCTGAGCACCGCCGCCGCCTTCCTTGTCGCTGACCACTCTCTAGCCGTCCTCAGTAAATACCGCAAGCACCGTCGCACTCCCCTCACTCTCCTCTCTTTGTTGCGCCCCTCGTCGGCCGCCGCCATGCCGCCGTTCGTCAGCGACCCTCGGGTCCCGAACGCCCTCTCGGCCAGCGAGCCATGTCAACACCCGAGACCCTTACGACTGTCAGTTGCGACTAGATACTCGTGGTCGCAAGCTCGACTGCGTGGTTGTAAGGTCAACTGCGTGGTCATAAGTTCGACTGCATGGTCGTAAGCTCGACTGTGTGGTCATAAGCTCGACTGCGTGGTCATAAGTTCGACTGCGTGGTCGTAACGAGTACTAGGTACTCTTAGTCGTGTTGATGTCGTGCTGATGTCATAAATCCGATTTTCCAGTAGAAAAATAATTCCGCCGAAAAAGAAATTCCCTGCTGACATCATAATTCCAATTTCCTTTAGAAAATTAATTCCAGAAAATCCAAATTATTCTTTTTATCCGATTTTAAACATCCGAAAGCCTGTTCTACATGCATATCTATATTCAACTAATTTCAATTCAGTTTTAAACATAGTTATTGCCTGTTTGTAAATACCTCCTTGGACATTGATTCCCAGATACCTTGTCACCCTTGAATAAAACTCTGGTTAATACACTAGTATAGACTAGATAATTATGTATCAAATACTTCGACCTGCTTAGACATAAGTTTTATTTTGGGATAAATTTTTTACATAAAATGATAAGCTTTTCAAATGTACTCTTGACTTCGGTGAGTCAAGAAAGGCTATGAATTATTTCAAAACAAAATATAAAATCTCATTTAGACTTAGGCTAATGGTTAGGTGGTGAGTGCTGGCTTGCATTGTTGTTCGATGACACAATATTGATTGTCAGGCATAAGGGGTATGTGGTTTGAGCCTAAGTTAAATTAAGGACTGATCTATGAGCTACTGCTACAAAGCCCTTTTCATACTAACACAAGGATGGTATGGGATAGTCTTGGCTGACTAATTTGTGGGTCCCAACTTGAGTCTCGTTGTAGGTTGAAAGTGATCATGGCGTAGATCATGTGAAGTCTCACTCGGCTCAATAGGGGATCTCGATCTGGTGGATTCCTTACTGGGATGAAATCTTAGTATTGGCTTAGCCGGGTTGAAGGTTTTGTATTATAAAAGCCTTGTCATGATCTCTTAGTCGCACACCTTTGGAAGTGTGTCAAGCAGACATTATAAGTTGATCATGTCTTGTAGGTAGAGTTGAACAACATTTGTACAGTGTAGAATCCATAAGAGATTAAAAAGTGTATGGATGGATGAAATCCATATGAGATCTTTTGGAAAAGATGGTCCGGGTGGGATGCCCGTGGTTAGGTTAGTGTGGGGGATGGACCTGCATTAATGATATTTTCATTACAATATTGTTTTTACTTATTGTATTAAAGTCAGTAGTTTTCAATCTATTTATGGTATTTCTTTAAATGTGGCTTTACGCTCAAACTAACCCTATATGCCTTCTTTTGTTGCCTTTATCATTATATTACACTCTCCTGTGTGACTTGTGGAGTACATTTTATGTGCTCACCCTTGCTTACTCTATTGCTCAGAGGAGGACAACTTCGACTACTGTGTGGAATATGGCGAGTAGGCCGCTTTTTACTATCGTTTGTCTATGGGTAGGCTCAGTAGGCTTCTTCTGCTTCAGCTTTTTCTTTCACTCTATATTTAAAATTTGGCCTATAGGCTGTGGATGTAAACTTTGACATTCATGCCCATATTTAGTTTATGAATAAATGTCATTATGGATTATATTTATCTTTGTTGTCCACTGTGTGCACTAGCTGATCTTGGACTAGTGCGATTTACACAGAGGATCTGAGAGTTGTTGCTTCGGGGTCCAGCATTAGTGCTCTGGTTTGAGTGCCTCCTCATGAACTTCTTTATTCTCCTCACAAGGAGATCCATCTCCTCTTTGGAATAATCTTCATCGTCTTCCATCTCGTCGCTTGATTCCGCTTTCATCTTGAAAGCGATAATCTTTTTCTTAGAGGAGGATTGCTCCAAGAGCTCCTCCTTATTTTTCTTGCGCAACTCATTGGTTATGAGGTTGTCCAAGAGTCCGGTAGCGTCATCCTTGGAAACTCGGGTGAGTTGAGGAATAAGATCACCAAGGTCTCATACTTCTCCAATAGGGCTTTATGCATCTTGCGAACAATGTCAACATCGGTTAGTGAGGTGTCTAGGCCCTTGAGCTCATTCACAATGTTGTTGAGCCTAGAATACATCTCATTGAATTTTTTATGAGGCAACATTATGAATGTTCCATACTTGATTCGAAGTCTATGCAAGTTGGCCTCTTTCACCATGGATATGCTCTCATATATTTCTGAGAGCGTAGTCCATATCTCATGAGTGGTTTCTGACTTGCTCACTCAATTGAACTCATCTGCATTCAAAGCTCTAAAAAGAGCATTCATCGTTTGAGCTGAGGTGAGCGTTTCGCTCCTCAAGATCCATGGGGTGTGTAGGATCAAGAGGCGTGACAAAACCCGTACTCATAATCCTTCATATATTCGGGCTAATGGCCTTTAAAAATTTAGCCATGCGAATTTTCCAATAAGCATAGTTTGAGCTATCAAATAGAGATGCCTTTTCTAGAGGTATACCCTCACTAGCCATCCTACCTCTCTAGGTGGTAATGCCAAATAAAGAGAGATCAAGCTCTGATACAACTTATAGGATCAAGGATAACTGACAAGAGATGGTGAATAGGAGGTTTTTAAATTGTTTTGGCTAATCACAATTTTTAACAAGTATGAGCTTAATTAAATTATTTTTCACAATTAAAGCCTAAAAGCTCTACGTTTCACTAAGCACCGCAAGGATATATCAATACTAGATATAATTCTAGCTACACAAATCAAGTGAATTAATTTGCTAGAAATGTCAATGCGAAAAGGAAAGACAAAGAGATAAACTACAATAGAGACAATCAATGTTTTCTCATGGTATCAAAGACTTGCCAATCTTCTCTACTCCACATTGAGGTAAGCCCAAATGGATTGAACCAGCTCCATGAATTGAGCCTAACCACCTCAAGTCCACTAAGGTTGCTCTTCCTCCACCCCAGAGATGGCAAACACCGCACCACTCACAATCGTGCTGGGTCTTTTCACAAGCTTCTTTCAAGAGATCGCCGCACAACTTCCTCTAAGCCATCTAGGTGTCAGCAACCACCAAGAGTAATAAATCACAATACTTGCTTGAAGGTTTTCAAGTACCACAAGGATCAACAAATGTTGCAATGCACTTGAATGCTCTCAACTACCTCAATATGTGAAAATGAAGCAAATGAGTAGAAGCGAGTGTAACGACGGCTCAAGGGTATTCAACGAGGAAGAAGAAGTCCCTTGTTGCTGTTGGGGTGTATTTATAGTTGCCACCCACCAAGATGACCGTTGGGGTCAAAATCCCCCAAAATCAGGAATTGCGGTACTACCGCAACTACCGTTCAATAACTATTTGAGGTTTATTAAATACACAGAAACTAGTCATTACTTCAAATATCAGTTATACCGTCCTCATAGGGTCTGGTAGTATCAATCATGCGGTAGTACCGCAACCCAGCTACAGTAGTACCGATTTTTAGAGAAGAGAAAATGCTCCAAAACATACCTATCTGGAAATTAGCTACCGCCAACTAAATTTTGGTCCTATCGATTCTGCGGTTGTACCATTTTCAACAGTGGACATACTGCATTGTGGTACTACTGTGCAATACATGTGATAGTACAGATCCAAGGAATCTTAAATGAGTACCTCTCTGAAAATTAGCTATCGGTATATAACAATCCGTAGTACCAATGCAACGGTACTACCATCAATATGACTGAGGTCATACCGGTTTTTCAAAGGAAATTCTGAGAGAGCTCAAAATGGGGTTTCAAATGCATGCGTGAACACTTAATTGATCTAGCCATGACCTCTCTTTATAGTACGACATCTATTCTACAAATCTGGTCTTTTAATCCAAATACTGAGACTGGTAAAAGCTAAAAAGAGGCCCTTAGACTACAATATAGACTACAATATACCTTTGCCTTGAGCTATATCTTGATCCATGTCGAACTTTGACCACTTTTGCATGCCTTTTCCATGACGTAATCAAAATCAGCGACTAAACCTTCCAATCATCTTAATAAACAAGTTAGTCTCTTTAATCATTATCGTCATTAATTACCAAAATAACTTTTAGGGAACTAGATGCTTTCAGCGGCCGGCTTGGAGGATGGCACCAGCAGGCCGCAACACAGCTAGGTGGAGGGAGCGGCACGGCGCAAGGAAATGGTGACAACGCCGATGGCTCAAGGGCGAGGTGATCACACAGTGTAGAAGGTGGCGACCAGGGGCAAAGGCAGAGGCAAGGGCAAGGTGTGGGCGGCTGGATAGGGCTGGAGTCTTCCCTGCCCGTCCCTTTTGTAGCCAGACCACAATTCGGCCAAAAGTCCCCAATCTTCTCTTTTTTATTTTCTTGGTATTATATTCTACCCCCTTAACAGAATTCGACCACGAATTCTAATGCTCAACATTCTACATGGAAAAATGAAACGAATTGAATTGAAGATAATTCTAACTCGTACCCGTCAAGAACAACTCCAGGTACTTCTCACATCTTGACAAACTTTCGCATCCCATGTCTCAACATAAGAAAACATCAATTCTGAAATAAAACCACTTTCATTACATGTAAAAAGACCATGCTACTTTGATTCACTACTAGGGGAGCTATTCTTTTTTTTTAAAAAAAAAAGAGAAATATCACATAACATTCATAAAATCACCTCACTATAGAGCAAATTCTTTCATAAAGAGAAAATCGGCCATGGTACCAACCCACTTCCCCACAAATAAACAATTTTTCTCCCAAGACTGAAGGAAACTCATTTTCCCACAGAAAAACCTCTTCACCACAATAAATCCTCTCAAAGAGAGAAAACCAGAAATAATTTCACTTCCTAAATCAACCTTCGAAACACATTTTGTTGGACAATCAAACAGTGCTTAAGAGAAAATTACATGAACCACTTATGAATCACAAAATCCCACAACTTCCCACATAAATCCCCTTTCCCTCAAAATAAGATATGGACGAATTCCCAAATCACGGGACCCCAAAATGGCACATTAAACATCAGCCAATCATTTTAGTTAACAACACGAAAGATATCTTACTTCGTATCCCTTAAGAATTAGCATCAATAACATATCCATGTGAATAATCTTGCCAATATAGTTTTACTAAATCTCTTAGCAAAAGTAACGGAATCTCATTGTTCAACATACTAGAACATTTCAAAAGCCCATTACGTTGCCTTATGGTAATACATTCTTCTAACACCAATTAATGAATCACAAAGCCAATTCAATCTTAGTGCAACATCCACACAAATTTGGGGAAGCTTTAGTACACAATCGCGAAATGCTCAAGCAAAACTGCTTCACTAATGAAATATTGTCGATAGATAATTCCACATGCCCTTAATATAAAATTCACATATTCCATCACTTCAATCCTTCCAGTACACTTATCTCTAGGGTTTCAACTCACGCTATTTACATCATGATGAAATCCATCAACGGTTAACACAAATCACATAATGAATTATTTCTCTGACTTGAAATAATGGTCACCGTGGACAATGGATTTATCAAATCACACATCAACTCCCATCTTCTCACATCCATGAAATGATATAAGTTCCATCGAGATTTTATATAAAATCAGATAACGAAATTCTCCTATGACACTACTTCAACTTTACCCTAATGTTTCAGCCACCACTAGCTATCAAGAAACCTAAGGCTCATATTTCAAAATTTCAAACACTCCTCCAATGACACCAATAACATGGACATCTTCAATACATGTTATAGAAATCAAGCAACCCAAAACATCATCAACATTTAGTGATGATACTCACCACGAGAAAAGTAATTCAAGTACATTCACTAAAATCTCACACTCTTGACGCTACCAATGACCCACTAGGTTCAACATAACATCATTAACCACCATTCCCCATAAGCTTTATTGGTGACAACAGTATAATCTGTTTTGCCCCAAAACTAATACTATTATTAATCAATTTCTCACAAAGGATTATAACATAAAATCCTTACTACACAGTTAAGCCCAACAAGACTTCACATTACAAAATTAATATTCCTTCTATGAACAAGGGATTTTCAACCCTTCAACACATCTCATCAGTCAAGAAGTTTCTAAAATTTAACATCCAAGAATGAAGCGAAGTTCCAAGATTATGGAAAGATTTTGGTACTCATTTCCCACAAAACAAACTACAAAACTCCCACAACATAGGATTCACTTTTTCAATGATGCAACCCTTTAACAAGGGAACCATTTCCTTCGGTTATAGCATCATTTTGCCATGGAAATATCATTCAAGACATATGCACATGAATCAATTAGGAGTCATGTGGATCCTCCCCCGCATCTCCAAACATTCATCATCATTAGAAATAGAACACAACTTCCTCTGAAATGATGAACTCCAAATGGCTATGCATGCCAAAATACAATATTTCTTTCAAATGGAAACATGAATATCAACCTAAATTCTTCAATCTACAGGAACAATAATCCAATACCCCTCGTACCCCTTATGTAATATTGCAATTGTTAATTTGCTAAAGCACGAGCATTGATTTTTAGTATTCCATCATAAGCCTTTCCAAAAGCTCACTATGGTACCTCATAATACTTTGTTCTCCCATCTTTACTCTAGAATTCACTGAACTTTGCAACCTTACTGTACAACAACACAATCATAATGATTATCAAGTGCACAAACCATAAAGTGTGAACAAAGCTCTTTGATCAAAAGATACACTGTCAATAAACAATTTCACAAGCACTTGATTCTAAGACACTAACTAAATTCCACCAGCTCAACCCTTTAATGATTATCAATCACCCAAATTTTAGCACACATCACAGCACTCCTGTGAACCTCATTTATTATTATCTTAAATATGATATCCATTTTTTAACCTCCGTAGGCATGCACATAATTATCTACGATGCAGTTGCAACTTTGCTTAGAAATGGGTACAAAATCCCTTTATAACTTTATTAGCCTCATCCCTATGAATTTAAGTCTCATACGACTCTGCAACAATTTCCCTCCATTCAATTCAGCTAGGAAACTATCCAACATTAAGATCTCCATTCAAGACCTCCTAACTAATTCTGGCTGTTCGCAAGAAACAGTACGCAGAGGGAAATAGTTGCATGTGATTTTGGTTTGTATAGCTAAACTCGATAATGTGTCTACTACAATCTACATATAAACCTCGCTTTGAAAAGATGTGTTGTTCAAAAATATAGTTAGAAGCCAGTTACTATAGCACAAAGTCAAAAAGCCAAAGCCTTCCCAAACCCACCCCTAGGACTATGTTCAAAAATGTTGCGGCTTTTGGTTGGTTGCGAGAGAGATTAAAGGAATAAGGGATACACACGCTGAGAAGCCACTTTTTAAAGTGATTCCTGCAATAACTCATACAAACGGCTTATGGAAACCACATTAAAAAACCACTCTATTCAACTTCTAACTTCTAAAAGCTAAAACAGGGCCTAGGCCAGTATATACACTAACTGGGTCTCTTCTAAAAGATGTTTTTTAGCTTTTCTACATTAACTAGTTTTCAAATGGAATATCTTTTTTAAGACGGAGTCTATAAGTTAATTGTAGTACACACTATAACGACTTTATTTTTATCAGCCAAAATCGTATGCGAGTTTCTGTTACTCCATACTCTCACTCATAAATGGCTCAAAAATCATAAACCACAGCAAAAAAAAATCATAAAAAAAACAGCCCCACAAATCGGCCTGTGGAGTGCACGGTCGTCGACACAGGAAATGGTTGGAGATAATACTAGTAACGTTAAAAAGCGGTGTGTGCACGATTGACCACGTGTAGTGTCGACTGAGTGTGCTGCACGTATGGTGGATAATGAGCTAGCTCGGCTCGTCCAGACCCGTCAGTGAATACGGCTCGGCTTGTCAAGGAAATGTGCATAAATTTCTGTTTAGGAAATGTGCATAAATTTCTGCTTGGCTAAGCTTGCTTATGGCACAAGTTCAAATCGAGTCCATAACGAGTAAGTGCTTCGAGCTTTTTTTTTCCATACCTAGCTAAATGCGTGCACTGCCATACCGCTTGAGATAGTTTCAGACCGGCAATCCCTGCACCAGATCAACGGAGTTGGGACTTTCACGCCTGCAGCAGAATGTGTTGCTAACATAAATCAATCAACACCTTATTCTGCAGAGAGAAGCTAGCTGTAAACCCCAGGCCCCAAGCATGGTAGAAGTTGAACCCCGCTACAACCATCTTACGTTACCTAGTAGAGTAGACGTCTATAACCCCCAGGCCCCAGCATCAAACTTTTAACAGGCGCGATATAAGATAAAGCCGGCTACAAGCCTACAACACTAACGGACCCAACCATAACGTGAGGTAGTCAATCGGTATGCATTGTGCTAATGGTACGACTGACATACACGCAGGTTCAATCACACAAGGTACCTAGAGTCGACACAGCTAAGTATTATTTTGTCTCTATTGTTTCCACTAAGGGTTTCGACTTTCAAGAAGCCGCCTTTGCCGGCTCGTCGCTTGGCACATCGTCCTCGTCATGGTAGATGTTCTCCGCCATCTGCCATATCTGAAGGATGTTGTCTTCAGCGACGCTAGCAATCACCCAGTCCTCGCACGGGTTCCAGGAGAAGTCGGAGATCTTGCTTGTATGGCCTCCGTGAATGAACAGGAGCTCAGGAGGGCCGTCTTCCGCGTCCTCTGGGGTTTGCTCCTGGTCAATTCTGTGAACACAAAGGTGATGTTAGTATCCACATCAAAAGTTAATTACAAAATGAATTTCGAAATGAAATTACCACGGCTGTGACTTGCGAAATAGCACAATGAGCTTAAGTGGATTAAAAGAACAAGGAAAAAAAACATGGTTCCCAATGAATAAAAACGCAAGAGGCGAGTTTAAGATCAAAAAGTGCAATTGTGAACCATTCTATGTGACAAGAATGCTTGTGCCGCATGTGAGCAATGCTCGCCAGTCACAAGTACAAAAGAAATATCAGAAGTTCAGAACTATGTAATCCCCAAGAGGAAAATGTGCGCTGGTGGAAGGGAGAAAACAATAATAATATTGGAAGATTTCTTGAAAGCTGGACGACTGTTTTTACCTGCTTAGGTCCCAGACCATGAGCCTTCTGCCAAGACAACAAGATGCAAGTATAGTCTCATTCTTTGGGCTCCATCCAACTTGAAATACTTCCTCTCTGATTACACAATATATTAACAGCTTAAGACCAGTCATAACAAACCAACGAAGTAATATGAATAAAGCAAAAATAAAAGGGCTACATTTTGGGAAGTTATTTTGTCAGCTAAATAGGAAGCAGATTTGAACTGAAAAGTGACGGTGAAAACTGAAAACATACTCGTGACAGTCAAAGGTGTGCAGGGAAGTATCAATCTTCCGAAGATCAAATAATTTGACAGTCTTGTCAGTTGAACCGGTTGCAACAACCCATTCATTGAAGGGGTTGAAAGCCAGGCAATTCACCTATAAAGAAAGAAGAACACATCAGAAAACAAGAATCTAATAGGCACCTTTCTTTCAGGAACCATACGCTTAAAGTATTAAAGTACATTAAGCACAAAGCAAGTCTATGATGCACCTATATGCATCTCATAGCCCTGGTGGTTACACATTATAACAGACCAATGAAAACATCAAATTTTTAGTGTTTGTCAATCCAAATAATTTACCATTAATATGACATAAGAATATAAGATATGAGAAAAAGAAACAAGTGGCTCTTCCAGGAGAATATATAAAAAGAATTGAAAGCAATGAGTGTCGAGTGAAACAGCCTGTGAATACAAAATTGCTAAGGACTAGCAAGCACTGGAGTCATATAGAATATTATATTTATGAAATCTGTATCAGACATCCTGTTTTTTTTGGACACAACATTGAGGTTTCATATGAAACTACTTCCTGCTGCTGGGTAAATACATTGCAGTTTTCCTCCGGTCACCCTGACATTCAAAATGAAATCATCTAGGATGCCCTTGCATCATTTTGTTTGCTAACAATCCTTGAAGACAGGATCTAGAACGAGAAAACTATTAACACCTCTCATTGTATACAGTACTCTGTTTTGCGTCATTTAACCATCATTCAATGCTCACTTCAGGGGTAAGAACAAATAAACAAATTAATGAAGACTTGTAACCATAAAATAAAATATATTCCTTAGTACCACATAGTATCAGTAGTATTCACTATTCAGAAAGAGAAAATGGATATTCGAGGCTCAAAGATACCTACCTCACCCTGGTGTGCCACCACAGACTGTACAGGCTTGGTAGGTGCAGGACTACGTAAGTCCCAAATAAGCAAATGATGATCATCACCAACTGATCCAAATAAGTATTCATGCCTCAAATGCCAAGCAACATCTTCAACGACACCGTCATGGTACTACCACAGAACATAATCAAAGTATTATTGCATTAACAGAAGATAAAGCTAATATAGACATTCTGCGACTGAGTAACCACGGAATAACAACACTAACAAAAATATTTAAGAGCACGTAAAGTATTTCCAGAAAGGAAGCCTATTTTACATTCCACCTATTAAATTGTGATCGTCAAGCTTGTACTCCATCCAATAAATGTCGTTTTAGAATTTGTGAGGTCAAACATTTTAAACTTTTGGCCACTAATATGCACAGAAGTATTTACGTTGGTCACATGAAAATAATATCAGTTAAGTTTTCATTAAAAAGTAGTTTTCATTAAAAAGTACTTCTATGATATATTTTATTACTTTTGCTAAAATATAACTAGAAAAATTAATGGTCAAATGTGCATATTGGAGACCATATTGACGTCTGAAACTACATATAATGAAACAGGAGCAATTTTTTTTCATTAGCAGCTTGTAAGAAAAAAGGACAGATAAGCTTGGTGCTGTCATGTTTGTTATGATCTTCACATTCCCTCCTGTTTTCCTAAAAGGTGAAGTTTTTGCCCTGCACTATTTGACCCAATATATTTCTGTTTCAGATATTGCAACTGCTTGATGAATTTGCACAGCACTGCAATCTATAAGACAGAAGTACAGTCAAGACTTGACTTCAACTTCTTACCAGGATAAACTTTGCACCAAAGTCAGCACAAATACTAGATCAGTCATTTCACTAGCTCACATAGTCAACACATTGGGGCATGGGCACTATTATTGCTATGATGCTTAACTGACTCTGAATTATGACATGCAGCACTAGAGCTAAAGAACCAAACAGATGGGAAGTTGATGTTCTTAGATTACAAAACAGAGGTACCATGTGTTATGCAAAATACAGACGATATTTCTGTTCTTAGTCATCAAAATAATGAACATTTAGCTTTCCAATATTCTATATAGGCAAAAATCACATTCTTTCATAATTACGTTAACCCACTACATAATTATCGTACACCGCAATCTGTACTAAATACTAATACCATCAGGAGTATTGTATGTCTTATGTCTCCAAGTACGCATGCCAAACATTTTTATTGCTAACATCCCAAACAAATCAAACCAAACATTAAGAGAACCATGCTATCAGAATGTCACAGCATGAAGAATGCTTTAACTAATGTTGCATGCAAAGCTCCTTATATTAACACATTCAAATGGAAAGATAAGCACGAAGCCATACCTTAAAAATCTGAAGAGCATCAAGAGTTTTGCTTTTACTATTTGCTTTGATGTCCCATAAGCAAATTTGAGCATCATCAGACCCACTCAGCAAATGGCCCTCTTTAAATATACTCCAAGACAAGCCATATCCTTCAGAGTTGTGCCCCTTCAGCCGTAAATCAGGATTGCATGCACCATCCAGTGGAGGCTTTGATGGGTGCTTGCTATAATCGAAGACATACACTTCTGCACTGACTGTCTTGGTAGCAATTATAAATGAATTTTGGGGCATATAGCGAGCTCGGTTAACCTCACCATCATGATTTATCTGTTGAACTATTTGCACCTACAAAAGGGAGAAAATACATGAGACAATTGTGAGATTTTGCCAAAGGCAAAAACAAGATAAAGAGCCAGAACACACTGAATATTATCTATATGCATTGAAGACCTCTTCACCAAAATATGCCCCAGGTGTAACTATTTTTCTAAAAATAGCATCATGTGGACAAGCCATGAATCTAACATATTTGAAGGTCAGCATCACTTGATGGATCTGCCACCAACCCCTGCAACTTACAAATTTTCAATGCTATCTAGTGAGTTTTGGATCCTCAGATTTCTTCCTCTAATTCCTATAATGCAGATACAAACAAATATAACCACTGATTTATTAATTAAACAGACAAAATTTTAAGGGACATCCAAATATTGGTACATGTGAAACAAGACACTTGAATTAAACAAAAGAGTATTCTAACTTCCATCTATATCACAAAATCATGCTATTCTGATGAGAACGCACATCAAAAGCAATACTACTTTTGATGAGCTACAGAATGATTGAATATCAATTGGTTATAGTCTTTTCGGTAGTGGTGTGCAGTGAGCACTCATACTAGTAAGCAAAACAGAAAAGGAATTACAATAACAGATGCAGAACCAAAAAAAAACGCCAATCTCTCAGTCGCACAAAAAATCCACTTAGCAACTGTTGACTGCAGAAACTGGGCTAAGGTACATAATACAATGTCAGATATGACATGCTTAAAGCACTAGGTTATTTCGATGGTAAAGAGTTTAACACCATATAGCAAAGCAGCTAACAAAATGTTCACATATATCCGCAAGAGGGACCAAATATGAAATAGATATCAAGTTAACCATTATATTGGTATGGCAACAAAATCCACAGATTCATGAAAAACAAGAAAAATCAACATAACAATATGAAGGTATGAATAAATGTCTGAATATATAAACTGAATGTTCCTAAAAGTAGCAGAAACCATAAAAACAGTACCAACCTATGGAAAATCAAACATCAAGAACCAACGAAAAATGGTAAGCAAGCAATTAAAGACATAATCAAACATTCCACAGGAGGTTTTCTCAAAATGGCATACAAACAATGGAAAGAAGTCATCAATTTTTTTTAGAATAGGAATATTCCTTTCCACAAAGGACAATCTCAATCCCCAAACTGTCACCATCCTAGGTAGTAAATCAACCACAAACTAAAAACCCCATTAGTTCACAGGTCACATCATAATAATAAGTACGAGGAAGGAATAAACCTTGTTGGACCCTACGATAAACCAGCCATTGCTGGCACAGTCAAGGTTGTAGTGATGCACAACCTCAACATCTTCAGGGGGGCAGTTGGACTTGGGCGATTATGAGGTAACTGGGACAGATTTTAGGTGTGTGTGCCAAGCACCATCTTCTGCATAGATTTGTTCTGGCCAGGGGCCTTGCCGCAGTAAGGAAGCCACTCCACTATGAGTGAAGGCCACTCTAACGTGCGGGTGATGACGAGGTCACACAGGTATGGCATGTTACACTTCCAGGTCTCAAAAGTCCTCCATGATCTTCTCCTTCTCGTCCTTCAAGTCCTCCTCCTCCTAGGCCTCCTCCTGCTGAACCTTCTCCCCCTGAGACTCCTCGTGAAACTCCTCCATTCCCACTGACATCTTCGGTTTCTTCCTCTTGTCCTTCTCGAACGCCGACTTAGGAGATTGAGGTTTCTAGGGTTTGGGTCTAGGGAGTTTGGTTGGGGGAAATGGTAGGAAGGTCGGGAATTTATTGGTTGGCTGGGCATTGTATTTGGGCTAAGCCAGCTTGGGGCGTAGCCGCGTAGGGTCCAAGCTCAGGGCCGGAGGGGCGTTCTAACTTCATTCTAGCATTGGCCTTACATTACATACCACCGAGAGAAAATCGGTAGGGCCCAGTTATGATGAGGTAATCGCTCTTTTGCATAGGTTCAGCGGTGGTAGAATTGCACAAAAGCTACAACAATCAAACTTAGAAGATTGTAATCCAACACAGAGGATGCAAGCATTATCCAGAATGATTGGGCGTAAAGTGTCTGTAGGTGACTTTTCAAGTCAACCGTCAAATCCCACTTCCAAGCAAAATCCGAATATAGGTACGAACCATCAATATCCCAAAGAACCAACAATAGAAAACCAAAATTAGGAATAAGAGATACAAGAGGGGGCCAATCAGTTCTTACCAAAAAAGATACAAGAGATACAAACCCAACAAAGTGAACACTTCAAACCAAGAGAATGACCAACAACAGAAAACTGCAGTTGAAACATGTACAAAAAGGGGAAAAAAGAGGGGTGGGGGAACAGCATTGCCGCCTCCATATTGGCAGTTGGGATTATCAAAAAAATCTGACGGCTATAACCCTATAATTACACAGGCAAAGTAGATAACTGGAATCCGAACTGATCAGTCTTTAGAGGCTTGAGGAAAACATCATCTTGATCAAGTAAGGAACAAAATCAGGGATTCTTCACCCATGTTTTAGTGTATCTGTGAGATTTATCTACTAAGAGCAGTTATATAAAATGTTATAATTGTATAAGTAAAAAACATAAGTTTTGTAAAGCTGAATATTTGTCAAGAAAAAAAAGGAAGTGGATCGCACATTGTTGCTTCAGCTGTTATCAAAAAAAAGAAACCAAAGGATTCTTAGCTATAGTCCCCATCACTAACATGCCAAATTAAGGTGTTAAACCAACAAAGATGAAGCACTGTCAAGGCCAGAATTAGGCCAATCGTCTACAACATTGCGATGTGAGATTCATAGGCGCAACAGAAGCAATTTCCAATTACCAAATGGAGCTACCTTCCCCATTATGCTTCAAATTTATACTAAGTGTTGTACAGATCTACCAAAGTATCATACCTCACACCTAAAGAAAACCTCTCTCCATCAAACGGATCAGATGACCTCATCAGAAACACACATAACGTTGTACAGATCTACCACAGTATCATACCTCACATCTAAAGAAAACATCTATCTCCATCAAACGGATCAGACAACCTCATCAGAAACACCTGCTCTGGGCATCAGCATGCAAAATTGAACAAAAAAGTCCACTCCATCTGCGCTATCAACAAACCCGTAACCGCCAAATTAACAGAGTAAACAATGGAAAGTACCTCTACACAGCTCACTTTCCTCATCCGAAACATCCCGCGCTAATAAATAAGCCAAGAAAATAGTTAACACTACAAAAATGAACCCGCCAAACCCTTTGAAACCCTTAAAGCCCCTCGTAGTACACCGCAATACCCCAACAGCTCCACCATCCGGGATATCTGAGACCATAATTCGACAGAACAAACCAGCCTGTAATCACACAACGTAGCAAATATCCCAACCCAAAACCCCACCTAGCCACAACGGAACAAATCAACATAAATCCCGTCTCTCCTCACAAAATTTCCACTCCCACCACCACATAGACAACCAAAACGCCACCCGATTACCAAGCAATCAGCACGGAAACCCTGGCCCCCGCGAACAAGCAGATCAAGACGAAACTAAATTCCACAAGTCCACAGCACAGCATAGCATAGCACAACAGCAACGACGATTAGTCCTATATGGGAGAGAGAGGGAGAGGGCGGGTGCGGGTGCGGAATATTATACCTTGCCGGATGCGGCGCCGAAGCCTCCGATGTCGGCGTGGTCGTCGTCGTAGTGTCGCGCGTCGGCCTCGGCGTCGTCTAGGGGGAGCTGGACCTGGGCGACCATGAGGTAGTTCGGCTCGTTGTCGGACGTGTGCGTGCCGAGCACCATCTTCTGCACGGAGTGGTCCTTGCCAGGGGGCTCGACGCGGTCGGGGAGCCACTGCACGGTGAGCGACGGCCACTCGAGCGCGTGGGTGATAACGAGGTCGTAGAGGAACGGCGTGTTCTTCTTCCAGATCTTGTACTCCTCGTTGATCAGCCGCTCCTCCACCTCGGTGCGGAACTCCTCCTCCTCCCCCGCGGCGCCGCCGGCCTTCGGCATCGTCGTCTCCTTCCCCTCCTAGGGTTAGGGTTTTGGGGAGGCGGGGTTTGGATTAGAGCCGCGGGTGAAATGGCGGGAGGGGGTGGGAGATGTGAGCTGTGACGGAGGAAGAGCTGGGTTTGTGGAGAGCGAGCGAGCGAGAGAGAGAATGTGGTGTCAAAGCGAAGCGATGGGGTTTACTGTCGGCTTGGTGCGCGTAGTTGGGCCTCGCCGCGTAACGGGAGGCCCGGTAGGGGGCCAGGCCCGCCCACGAGGTGCGTTCCTCTCGTGTGGGGCTCGCCTGTCGGTGGGAGAATAGGTTGAGGCGGTGTGAATGGGGATCACTGCCTTTACCGGATCGTGAGTAAGCGGGCGCGGATTACAGCCGTGCAGTTGCAGTTACAGGGGAGCTATAAATTCTTGCCCAGAAAAGTAAAAAAGAGAATAAAAAAGATTCACTCTAAATGCAAATAAGTAAGGGAAACGCTATGAAGAACACCCCTCCCTTTCCTACAGGGGCGGATCCAGCGGTGGGGAGGGGGGGCTCGAGCCCCCCTACCGTTACCGGACCCTTGGAGCCCCCTGGAGCCTCCCCTAAATTTTTAGCCATGGATGTATAATGTAGAAGGGGCTGAGGTCGAGCTAAAGGTACTTCAGCCCCTCCAAAAAAATTTCCTGGATCCGCCACTGCTTTCCTATCCATTCACTCCGCCTCCCTCGTCACACCTGAGAGTAAAGCAAAGCAAGAAACCCTCTCTCTTCCCTTCGTCACTGCGGTCTCTCTTCCTCCCCTATTCTCTCTCTCTCCATTTTTCCCAGGTTGCACTTCCCCCCTCTGCTCTCACATAGGTCTCTCCCCTTCTCTCTTTCTTTGCTCCTTCCCAAGCACCACCTGAGCGCCAGATCGGGCCACCGCTACCGAATCTGGCCGCCGCCGGATCTAGCTGCCGACTTCCTCTTCGGTCGTCCTCAAGCGCAGCACCGCCAGATCCAGTCGCCGCCGTTGATTTCCTCTTGGACATGGCGCCGCCATATCCGGAGCGATGGTGTCCGAATCTCCACGTCCGAACTCGCCGCGCTTCCCACGCCACCCGCCACCGCCGCCTACCATGAGAGGTAAGTATTGTTTTTGGTTGCAACATTTTTTCCTTGAATGCAACATTTTAATTTTACTTGTGTAACATTTTGATTTCATGCATGCAACACTGATATTCTTATTAATTTTTTTGTTGCATATATTGCCAAGTAATGTTGCATAAATGAACAAAAAAGTGTTATGGCCGACCGTACGGCGCTAGCAGCCGGATCGGATGTTGTGTCAATAGAGCTTATAGACATGGCAAATTTATGGACAATCCAACCATAATTCATCAGCTACAATCCACAATTACACGCGCACACAAAAAAACAAAAGAGAGATCGATCTACCAAGCCCAGTTATATTAACAAGGTTACAACTTTATATGCAAAAGCATACAAAAGGTGTGGATCACAGAACTTTGTTGCTTCACTTCTCAAGAAGGGGAACCAAATGACTCTTAGCTACAGATCTCGTCGCTTGCATGCCAAATTAAGGTGCTAAACTATAATACCAGTAGTAAGGAAAAGCAAGAAATGAAAACAATCCAAGGGAGAATAAAGGAAAGTGAGAAGAGTTCTGCTGTCAGACCCATCAGTTTTAGAAATGCCGAAGAAATAGCGCTCATAGAGATTCCCAGACCGTCCCCGACCGGTTGGCACCATCTTGTGCTTTGGGTTTTCATCATCCGGCAGAAATTTTAGCCAACGCCCACTTTTACCGACTTACCTCCCGCGGTAGAAAAGCCACCAAATATAGCAAAGCCCACACGTTGGACCAAAAGTCTAGAAAGCCCACAATGACTTGAGAGTCATATAGAGAGAAGGGAGGGGCAGCCTGGTAAATGCACTGAGAGTTTTATGGCCATGCCTCCATTTACAAGCAGCCATCCACAGAGAGCCTGAGCCCCTTTTTGCTCATTCCATTTCCTCCCCAGTTGACAGCCATCTAGGCAAAGCAAAGAACCCCACCCCCACAAGCCTCACCTTAGCCCCATTACACTCCACAACCGAGAGCCACCTAGTAAGCCGTGAGGGAGGGAAGAGGAAGGAGCAAGGATAGGAGAGGGCCCCATGGAGCTAGGGAAGATCGCGGCATGAGGATGGCGACGACGACAACGGGGGACGTCAGCGACCGCTAGACCGATGCCAAGCCGATCATCAAGAGAGCCCACCTTCCCTCCACCCTTTCTTCCCTCTTGCACCCCATGGCACGGCACCAAAGCACTGGCCCAATAAAGCCGTTGCACCACTAGCGGCAACCCGCAAGCACCATCGCGCGCCCATGAGAAAGAAGACGTGCTTCCGGGCTCACGTCTCACAATCATGTACCGTCGCGGTGGCAGCCTTGGGCTTTCCCCGAGTAAGGGCGCATATAAGAGTAAAAGCACAAAAATAGATGCTAGAAGGCAGTGCATGTAGTAATGAGGGGAAGAGAGTGCATTTTCCTGGTAGTAGGAGGATCGGCCGGCTGCAAGCCATGGCCGACGAGTTGAGGGGGGCAAAGGACCGGCATAAAGGAGGCAAGCCTCAGGTGACTAGCGGCGAAGGGCGGCGACAGATCCGGATCATGGGACCCAAGCCGAGGTGTTGGGTTTTCGGTCGGCGGGTGGCAGCGGTGACCCACGGGGTGCCGAAGGGGGGTTGGAACCAGGGGGAAGCTCACAAGACGGCGGTAGGGGACACCCGGTGACCATCCCGTGGCGCAACCGGCCGAAGCCCGAGTGTCGACGCAACCACGGTTCGACAAAGAAAAAAAGAAAGGGAGAAGAAACGAGGGAAAAGAAAAGAGAAAAAATGGGGGTTTGCTACCTGCACATCGGGTCCTTAACCTCGGGCATTTTATGCCAGCGTCAGATCTTATGTGTATAATCAATGTCGTTCATTTAAGCGCATGTATCGATATTCTATTTTGAGTCGAGTTAACTGCCTATTCAAGTGGAGGTCCGGGATCGATGTTGTCCACATGTCGCTCCGCTCCGCTCGGTTAACAGGCAAGTGTATGGTAGAGCGGTAGACCATAGAGTTTATAAAATATGCGATGCTTACATGATATGATGATGTTTATGTAAAAATGCGATGGCTACATGACATGATGTTGCATAGTAAATGATGATAATGATGATGGAGTAAGGTGAGCAATGATGCTTACCTGCTAATGATGTTAATGATGAGCATGATTATGACAATAGAAATATGCATTCGCATCATGTGCCCCTATGAGATGAGAACTGATATCCGCTTGGGTGGATCCCGCAAGTCCTACTTCGGTAGGCCTACACGGTAGTGGAGAGACCCCGTGCCGATCAGGGCGGGCCCAAGATTTTGGGAGGACATTCATAAGTGTTTACTTGGCAATACCGGTATTTGCATTGAGATGAGCAAATGAGCATGTAGAGTAGTGCTGCATTGCACTAGTGGAAAGATAATGTTGGGCACTAATGCAAAGATAATGTTGGAACATGAGAATAATGATATGAACATAATAATGAATGTGGAGGATGTTAAGGCTGGTTAATTGCTTGCATGTTTTGGTAGCGTTTATTGTTCTATTATGTACTTGCTGAGTCTCCAGATTCACCCTTGCTTTGTTGTCTTTTTTTAGGTGATCGTTGAGTACGTCATACATGGGTGGGAGTAGCACATGAATAACTTCATGTACTAGCAGCACTTCGCATATCAGCTTTTGGTAGCATGTTTAAACTTCACTAGTATGCTAGAACAGTTGCTTAAAATGATCTGATGTAAGTGGTCGCTGCATTATGAATAAAGTAGTATTTTCTTAAAACGGTTAGCAGTTGAAAAAAAGGTAATATTATGCAATGATGGTAGCACTCTAGGCTCAGAGATGGTCGGGGTGTTATAGTTGGTATCAGAGCGGGCGTTAGGTCCATGGTAAATAAATGTGACAACTTAGCTTAATTATTCAACTAAAAATTTGTCTTAGGCCTAATAATTAAAATTTGACACACTCTAGTGCGCCATAGGATGGAAATTGGGTCTTGCATTACATTTACGCTTCCGTTAGATATGATGTTGATTATACTGTCAAGGTAGATGTTTGTCGGATAGTTGTGTGATTGGCTGTCTGTCATGAACAGAGATGCCGAGTGGTAGAGGAGGCGGTCATGGCTAAGGCTATGGAGGCTGTGGTCGTGCCTAAGCAGAGCCACCGCTTGAGGATCAGCAAGAGGCACCTAGCGCAGAGATTGCTTCTGATGAGCAGTCTATAGATAGAGACCTGGTAAGGACTTCGGCCTTGCTGCAGGACTTTATAGAGGGGGCTCATGCGCTTCGCTAACAAGCGCCGGCAACCGCTGCTGCGGGCATACCCGTTGCTGCCCCTATTGCCATTTTGGTCGTACCGGAGGCAAGAATGGTTCTTCGCGAGTGGTTGGCCTTGAGACTAGATACCTTTGATAGTACAGGTACACCTGTCCAAGCTGCGAATTGGTTGCGCTATATGGAAAGGCAATTCGAGGCCCTAGAGATGAGCTCTTAGTTGAAAGCTCGCTATGTGGCTTTCCAGTTGAAGGGTCAGGTGGACATTTGGTGGAAAAGGGTTCTTTCAACCAGGACCCCTGCCTAGGGTCTTGCTACGTGGGAAATCTTCACCGAAAAGTTCAAGGCGAAGTATTACTCAAATTCTTTTGTGGAGAGCATGGAAGTTGCCCTGTCGACCTTCGTGCAGGGAAAGATGACTGTAGCTGAGTACGAGGTGCGATTCAACAATCTGATTCGCTTCGTACCATCGGTCACAAGTAATGACCTTGAGAAGGACAAAAGGTTCCGCCGAGAGCTCAACTCTGAGTTCCGGTATGTCATGGGAGCTATTGCGCCACGTGACTTTAGATTCATGGTAGAGCAGGCCAGAGGGATGGAGATGGAGATACAGCTCACTAAAGGGCTGCAACCCTTTGGTGGTCTGAGCGCTTCTAGCGGTGACCAGAAGAGGAGCTTCACTGGAGGGGGTGGGTTGTCTCAATGACCCGCTCCTAAGAAGTCCAAGTGGGGCCAACGTCCCCTATATTCGTCCAAGTCCAAGACTTTGAGGCTGTCTTCTTCAGCGCCTCGTTCCTCATCAGCAACCCCAGGCTACTGTCCTGTCCCAAGACAAGGCATGATCTGTTTCAAGTGCGGTGGTGGGCACTGTGCTGTTGACTACGCCTGGATAGGGGAGTGTCGACCTTGTGGCTGGTTAGGCCATATGGAGCCAATTTGTTGATAGAACCCCTCTAGCATCCTCAAGTAGGAGCCAGTATCTTCATCAAACACCGCCTCGGAGGTCAGTCCAAATGTTGGCAGCTGCCCCTATGTTGCAGCCTCCTCTTTCGTGGGCTCCACCTGTCGGGTATTACTGGCATCCTACACCGAGTCCTCCATTCCAGCACGCTACACCGCCTTCATTTTCAATGCAGCCCCAGCAGAGCGTCAGGGCTCTTGCCGCCTTGACACCACCCAGAGTTTACTCACTACCTACTGCTAAGTCTGCGGATCGACCTAACATGGTGACAAGTACCCTATTAGTGGACTCATGTGAAGCCCTTGTTCTTTTCGACTCCTATGCTACTTATTCTTTTGTGTCCTGAGAGTTTACTAGAAAGGCCAAGCAGAGTGTTTAGCAAATTTCCCAGTCGGTTATAATTAATACCCCAAGTCGTATCATTGCTAACTCCACAGTGTGCCCTGGCTGTGTGATTGCAATAGATGGCGAGGATTCTATTGCCAACCTCATGGTTATCCAGTTAGAGCCTTTTGAGGTTATCCTTGGCATAGACTAGTTGCATCACTACCAGGCCGTGATTTCCTGCTTATGAAGAACAGTCACTTTACAAGCTCCTTCAGGGGGAGATAATCTTTCAGTGGAATGCACTCACATGTTCTCTCTTTGTATTAGCCAGCCTGTTCCCTGGCGGATGAACAATGAAGTCTGGGTTGCTTTTAACACTTGCGGAGAAGCCAAGTGTGTCTTTGCGCATTCAGGATATTTTTGTGGTGCGTGAGTATCCCGATGTAGTTCCTAAAGAGCTTCCAGATATGCCACCCTAACGAGATGTAGAGTTTAGAATTGATCTTGTTCCTGGCACACGACCTATCTCTGTGACCCTGTACCGTCTGGCACGACCCTTGTAAAAGGAGTTGAAGAAGCAATTGGACGAGTTGTTATCTAAGAGGTTGATTCGTCATAGTGTGTCACCTTAGGGAGCCCCTATCCTATTCACTAAGAAAAAGGATAGGAGTTGGGGCATGTGTATAGACTACCGTACTCTCAATCAGGTGACCACCAGGAATAAATACCCTTTGCCTCGTATCGAGAACTTGTTTAATCAATTGAAAGGAGCAAAGGTGTTCTCCAAAATTGACCTACAATCTAGGTATAATCAAATCCGAGTGCGGGAGCAAGACATTGAGAAGACAACTTTCTCTACAAGATACGAGCATTATGGGTTTACAGTTATGTCCTTTGGACTAACGAATGCCCTACTGTCTTCATGGAGACGATGAACAGCATGATACATAAGCATCTTGATGACTTTGTAGTTATGTTCATCAATAATATCCTGATTTATTCCACGACAGAGGAAGAGCACGAGCAGCATCTAAGGCTCGTGCTTGAGACAAGCGGGCTACCTAGGTCATGTTATTAACCTGGAAGGCATTTCAGTAGATCAAAGCAAGATTTCCATTGTTGTGGACTAGAAGAGGCCCTCTAATGTTAAAGAAGTGATAAGTTTTCTTTTCCTAGCTAGATATTATCAGCGCTTTGTGAAATACTTCTCCATTATTACCAAGCCAATGTCTCAACTCACGTGGAAGGGTGTGAAATCCCAGTGGACCGATGAATGTAAGCGCAATTTTAATACTCTGAAAGAGAGGTTGGTAACTGCTCCTATTCTCACTATTCCTAAGCTAGGAAAGCATTTTATGGTCTACTCAGATGCTTCTCAAGAAGGTTTGGGTTGCGTGCTCATGTAGGACGGCAAAGGAATTGCCTATGCATCATGACAATTGAAGAAGCATGAGCAGAATTATCCTATTCACGACTTAGAGCTAGTCGCAGTGGTTTTTGCTCCAAAGATTTGGATGCATTACTTGTATGTAGAATCGTATGATATTTTCACTGATCACAAGAGTCTCAAATACATTTTCATTCAGAAGGAGTTGAATTTGAGGCAAAGAAGGTGGTTGGAGCTGATCAAGAACTATGATCTCACTCTTCAGTACCATCTGGGCCAAGCAAATGTGGTTGCTGATGCCCTTAGTCGCAAGATGACACCCTCTACTCTAGGTTGTCTCGTAGCTGACTTTGAACCGATGGAAATTTTGTATTGTTACGCTGGTACAGCACAGGCTGAGATGCAGCTGTTGCTGAAATTGGCAATTTTGTAGCATGTGAAGGAGGCGCAAAAGCATGATTGGTTGCTTCAGCAAGTGAGGAAGCAGCTTGATGAAGGAAAAACGGGGATTTCAGCTTTGATGAGTCAAGCGCATTGCGGTTTAAGGGCTGCCTTTGCGTGCCACAAAAGCCTCAAGTTAATGATGATATTTTGATAGAGGCTTATCGTACCCCGTACACGGTACATCCTGGTGAGACCAAGATGTATCAAGATCTGAAAAGAGCTTCTGGTGGAAGAGGATGAAAGTGGATATCACTCAGTATGTGGCATCTTGCGGGGTTTGCTAGCAAGTAAAGGCTGAACACAAGTGTCCCACTAGGCTATTGCAACCTTTAGAGGTTCCTCAGTAGGCATGGGATGATAGTTCCATGGATTTCGTAGTCGGCTTACCTTGTACCCAGCGAGGTAAGGATGCGATTTGGGTAGTAGTGGACCGATTCAGTAAGTCCGCGCACTTCATCCCAATTCGTACTACAAACTCGGTGAGTGACTTGGCGCCCATCTATGTGCGAGAAATAGTAAGGTTGCATGGTGCTAAGTCAATAGTTTCGGACAGATATGCCAAGCTTGTCTCCAAGTTTTGGGAGAGCTTGCAGGGCACTCTGGGCACGAAACTCCAGTTTAGTACTACTTTCCACCTGCCAATAGATGGACAATCTAAACGCACCATTCAAACACTAGAGGGCATGTTGAGATCCTATGTTCCGTCCTGGAAGGGTAGCTAAGAGGATTATTTAGCACTCACAGAGTTTGCCTATAACAACGGCTTTGGTACTAAAGGGAAACTTAGCCCGAGGTATATTGGGCCATTTCTGATTCTAGCACGAATTAGAAAGTTGGCATACCATTTGAACCTCCCTAAGTCCATGCAAGGAGTGCATAATGTGTTCCATGTTTGTATGTTGAGAAAGTTCTTAAGGGAACCAGAGGATGAGATTTTGTTAGAACCGGTATCCACTAAGCAAGACCTCACCTTTGAGCCCTGTCTAGTTCAGATTCTGGAGGAATAAGAGAAGGTATTGAGGCATAAATCGATAAAGTATGTTAAAGTACTTTGGATGCATCACTCCGAGCGAGAAGCGACATGGGAGTTGGAGTCTCGCATGTGTGAGAAGTACCCAGAGTTATTCTCTATGAGTTGGAGTTAATGTTGTTTTATGTGTAGTTTGTTTATTGTTGATTCTTCCATGGGGAGTGTTGAACGCCAGAATTTGGGGTCGAATTCTGTTTAGGGCGATAGAATGTAACACCAACAGTAAGGAAAAGCAAGATATGAAAACAATCCAAGGGAGAATAAAGGAAAATGAGAAGAGTTCTACCGTCAGACCCATTGGTTTTAGAAATGTTGAAGTAATAGCACTCACAGATGTTCCTAGACCATCCCTAGCCGGTCAGCACCATCTTGTACTTTGGGTTTTCATCATCCGATAGAAATTTTAGCCAACGCCCACTTTTACCGACTTACCTCCCGCAGTAGAAAAGCCATCAAACAGAGCAAAGCCCACACATTGGACCAAAAGTCCAGAAAGCCCACAGTGACTTGAGAGTCATATAGAGAGAAGGGAGGGATAGCCTGGTCAATGAACAGAGAGTCTTATGGCCATGCCTCCATTTACAAACAGCCATCCACGGAGAGCCTGAGCCCTTTTTTCCTCATTCCATTTGCTCCCCAGTTAACAGCCATCTACGCAAAGCAAAGAACCCCACCCCACAAGCCTCACCTCAGCCCCATTACACTCCACAACCGAGAGCCACCCAGATAGCCGTGAGGGAGGGAAGAGGGAGAAGGAGCAAGGAGAGGAGGGGGCCCCATGGAGCTAGGGAGGATTGCGGTGTGAGGACAACGACGACGACAACGAGGGAAGTCAACGGCCACCGGGCCGACACCAAGCCGACCATTAAGAGTGCCGACCTTCCCTCCACCCTTTTCTTCCCTCTTGCACCCCATGGCACGACATCGAAGCACCGGGCTAGTAAAGCCACTGCGCCACCGGCGGTAAGCCGCATGCACCACCACGCACCCACGAGAAAGAAGACGTGCTCCCCAGCGCACACCTCCCAATCATCTACCGTCGCGGTGGCAACCTTGGGCTTTCCTTGAGTCAGGGCGCATATAAGAGTAAAAGCACAAAAAAATATATGCTAGAAGGAAGTGCATGTAGTAATGAGGGGAAGAGAGCGCACTGCCCGGGTAGTAGGAGGAACAACCACCTACAAGCCATGGCAGACAAGTTAAGGGGTGTAGAGGACTGGCATAAAGGAGGCGAGCCTCAGGCGACTAGCAGCGAAGGGTGGCGACGGATCCGAATCATGGGGCCCGAGCCGAGGTGTCGGGTTTTCGACCGACGGGTGTCGGCGGTGACTCATGGGGTGCCGAAAGGGGGTCGGAACCAAGGGGAAGCTCACAAGCCGGCGACTGGGGGGAGGGGGACACTTGGTGACCATCTGGCGACACAACCACAGCCGAAGCACAGTCGTCGGCTAGGGGAGCTGACGGCACCGAGGATGGCGGAGGGGGCGCCATGACTGGGGGAGCGGCATCAGGAGGCTGGAGGCTGGGGCCTTGGCCTGGCCACGGTAGCGCGGAAGGGTGAAATAGCCGCGGGGGTCGAGACGGGAGAGTGCCTTGGGGTGGCGACCTGGAGCCAGAGGCCAGGGGGAGGAGCAGCGCAGGAGGCGACCAGTAGCCGACAGCTGGTGGCCGATGGCCCGGGTGGCGGTGCACCCCCGATTGGGACTTGGGGGAGGCTGAGCGAGAAAGATCGGATGAGGGGAGAGAGATAAAAAAAGAAAAGAGAAAAGAAGAAGAAAAAAGAGAGCAGGGGCCAGTTCGACCAAGAAAAAAAGAAAAGGAGAAGAAAAGAGAAAAAAATGGGGTTTGGTACCTGCGCATCAGGTCCTTAACCTCGGGCGTTTTATGCCAGTGTCGGATCTTACGTGTAGAATCAACGCCGTTCATTTAAGCGCAAGTACCGATATTCTATTTTGAGTCAGGTTAATTGCTTGTTCAAGTAGAGGTCCGGGATTGACGCTGCCCACACATCGCTCCGCTCCGCTCGGTTAACAGCAAGTGCATGGTAGAGCGGTAAACCGTAGAGTTTATGAAATATGCGATGCTTACATAATATGATGATGTTTATGTGGAAATGCGATGTTTACATGACATGATGTTGCATAGTAAATGATGGTAACGATGATGGAGTAAGATGAGCAACGATGCTTACCTGCTAATGATGTTAATGATAATCATGATTATGATAATGAAAATATACATTCGTGTCATGTGCACTCATGAGATGAGAACTAGGATCCACCTGGATGGATCCCGCAAGTCCTACTTCGATAGGCCTCCACAGGAGTGGAGAGACCCCATGCCAATCAGGCCGGGCCCAAGATTTTGGGTGAACATCGACGAGTATTCACTCGGCAATATCGGTATTTGTAATGAGATGAGCAAATAAGCATATAGAATAGTATTGTATTGCACTAATGCAAAGATAATGTTAAGCACTAATGCAAAGATAATGTTGGAACATGAGAATGATAAAATGAACATGATGATGAATGTGGAGGATGTTAAGCTTGGTCAATTGCTGACATGTTTTGGTAGCATTTATCGTTCTATTATGTACTTACTGAGTCTCCGGAATCACCCTTGTTTTGTTGTCTTTTATTAGGTGATCGTTGAGTATGTCATGCACGGGTGAGACTAGCACATGAAAAACTTCACGTACTAACAACACTTCACATATCAGCTTTTGATAGCATGTTTAAACTCCACTAGCATGCTAGAATAGTTGCTTAAAATGATATGATGTAAGTGGTCACTGTATTATGAGTAAAATAGTGTTTACTTAAAACGGTTAGCAGTTTAAAAAAGATAATATTATACAATGATGATAACACTCTAAACCCAAAGAATAATGAGGAGTTACATAAACCGGTTAATCCAGAGGACTTTCAAGGTCTGGTCTTTGGTCCATAGTCTTTGCCATCGCGCCATCTGGGAAAGCATCCGGATACGTTGCTGCCGGCCTCGATTCCATGCTTCTAGAATAAAAGAGTACGCTTCTCAAAAAAAAAAGAATAAAAGAGTACGAAAGTTTGCTGAGTGGGAAAACTATTGTACAAGTACAGCTCGAATGCACACTTGGGCATAAGAGAAACATATAACACATAGACACAACAGCACTAGAAAATTATAAAAGGGAGATGAAAAACAACAGTTGATACAATAGAAAAATGGCACACAGAAAAGTACCTCAGCTTCATGAAAATATGGTCAAAATCAGCCTTCATGGACTTGACAAGGCGAGTTTTACTAGCAAAGTCACTAGACACCTCTGCAAAGCATTGTTCCGAGTACTCGTTAAAATGTGTGAGAACTGCATTACTATCTTGCAATCGCCCTAGTCTGCAAAGTAATGGAAAATCACACTATGGATAATCGTTAGTATGAAAAGGAAGACAACAACTCCTGCAAATTCTGCCAAACTATAGATATGCATCGCTTAAGCATCTAGCATTGCTCATATGTATGAAAACGTGGTGCATGTCAATCTACATGTTTTCTTAGCTAAATTGCTCTCAGGAGAAGAGCGAGAAGCATTTTATCCAATAAAGGAAACAAATGTGTAATATCTAAGAAAAATTACTATAAATGGTAAGAATCTTTGCAGAAACAGGAAAAATCTGTTGGTTTTCATTGCAGCATGGACTAACCAAGATTACCAGCATTTCTTGCACAATAGGCATAGCACTGACTAAACTTAGTTCAGTCTAATTGAAGTATGGCTCGTGGAAAGGGGAAACTGCAACACATGCAAGTATATGGCAAAAAATGGAGAACATTTATGCTTCAGCTCTTTTTGTAATATCTGCAATATCCATTTACAGAACGGGTCAGACATGTAAAATACTCCTTATGCTTTGATATTAGCCCGTTACATTAATCACGAACATTTTGTTGAGAATAGAATAGAATTGTTTTATTTATTTCCTAATATGCCTTTATTTCTTTATTTGTATATAATATATTTCTTTGTATATCTCCTTGTACTCTTTATATATATTGCTCTTTGGACCTCATGAATATATACACAATATTTATAACATGATATCAGAGCCGCCGCCATCCAGGCCGCTGCTGCAGCATAGTTGCCACTCCACCGGCGTCCACCCGACGCCCACCAGGCTGACCATCGCTCCGTCACCCAATCATCGCCGCATGGATCCCGCCGCCCGATCCTCTCCAAGCCGTCGGCACCTAGGGATCTCACTCCATCGCCTGGTCCTCTCCGAGCCGTTGGCGTCGTAGGGATCTCATCGGTTTCAATGTTAGTGACCACGATCCTGCTCTTTTTGTCCATGTCTCACCTCAAGGTAGGACACTGCTTTTGCTATATGTGGATGATATGCTCATCACTAGTAATGATTCCTCATTCATCACATATGTGAAGAAGCATCCCAATGAGCAGTTTCTAATGACTGATCTTAGTTTACTTAAGTACTTTATTGAGGTTTCTTCCACATATGAAGGCTACTAACTCTCTCAGCAGAAGTATGTTCAGGATCTACTTGATCGGTCTGGTCTGACTGATAATCACATTGTTGAGACTCCCATGGAGTTTTCTCTTCAGTTTCGCACTACTAATAGTGATGTTCTTGAGGATCCTACTCAATATCGTCATCTTGTTAGGAGTTTGGTATATCTTGTGAGTACTCGTTCTGATATTGCTCATGTTGTTCATATCTTGAGTCAGTTCATAGCTCGTCCTACTCATCTTCACTATAGTCACCTTCTTTGTGTTCCTCGCTACTTGCCTGGGACAATCTTTCGTCATTTGTTTTTCCCAAACTCCACCTCACTACAACTTTAGACATACTCTGATGCGACCTGAGCTAATGATCCTTCTGATTGTCGTTTCCTTTATGCTTACTGTGTTTTTCTTGACTCCTCCTTGATTGCCTGAAAGACAAAGAAATATACTACAGTTTTTCGTTCGAGTGTAGAGTCTGAGTTGAGAGCTATGGCAGCAGTGACAACAGAGATTACTTGACTGAGATGACTACTTATAGATTTTGGAGTACCTATAAGGAGACCTACGACCTTTATGTCTGACAGTACATGTGCTATCAGTATTGGTCATGACCTAGTGAAGCATGAGCTCACCAAGCATATTGGTGTGAATGCTTCATACACCCGCTCACAGATGCAGGAGGGAGTACTTGTTTTACAGTTTGGGCTCTCAGAGTTATAGCTTGCTAACTTCTTCACGAAACCGCAAACTAGGGCACAATATTTATATTTTCTCTCCAAACTCAGTGTGTGTGATCCACCATGAGTTTGAGGGGATGTTAAAGATACGATAGGATTTTTTTTATTTGTTTCTTATATACCTGGTTTTCTTATTTACATAAGGCATATTCGTTTGTATATCCTCTTATCCTCTCTATATATATTGCCCTTTGAACCTCATGAATATACACACAATATTAATAACACATTTAATGTAGCAATACCTCAAGTTAGTGGATGATCGGTACTTAGATGAAGACAACGAAGCAAGATTATCCACTTAAACCCCTAAAACTTCTGGACCAGCGGTTGTGTTGAACAAAATTCATGTTGAATAGTCAATTACCCATCTATCCCATTAACAAGTAGAGAGGCAGCTAATCATACACCTAATATCAAAGAAATCAGATCAAGAACAAGCATTGCATGGGAAAGGATGAATCGGATCATTCAATTTTCTTCATGCTTCAATGCGGAATATAATTATGCACCCAAAATTTGCAATAGCTCAGTAGTGGGTACATATACTGGTAGAAGATGCCGTTTCCAAAAGTAGAAAGCGATTCTTTTTTGCGGAAGGAAAATAGGAGCTTTGTCTGTTCCATTGTAAGAGGAAAAGGCAGTACATGCATTAGTTATTTACATACTAGAATGGCTGCAATTAATAACAAGGTTTAGAAAGTGCCACCACCCTATCGCCCTGCTTATTTCAGGTTGAGCTTCTGGTTTCTGACTTGTTTTTCACTATTCATAAATTTCATCTTTTTCTAAACTTTTAGCATTTTTTAGCTTTTTTGCCGGTTCTTTTCTTTCCCGTATTTGTTTGCGTTATCCGTGATGAGCTAACATATTTTTTCTATTTTTAAATTTAATTACACCAAATAAGTCACCTTCAACTACAGTGTAATTTTAGCTAGTTATAATGCAATTTCAGCTATAAGCCGCTATTTTTCAGTCCAACCGAGCGAGGCCTATGTCTTTTGGACTCCCGGATTGGTTGAGCCAATAGGGTACGGTACATTAGTGAGCGCTGGGTACCGATATACAACAAATATTGAAAGACAATATTTCACACACCTACAAATCAAAATTTTCATAAGCTACAATCACTTCAAATTATATTTAGTCCTCAAACAGAATTAATAAACCACTTGACCTTCTCTAGAAGTATAATAACATAACTTTTATCACATGCTTAGTTTTTTAAAAAAATAACAGTAAATGTTTCAACTGAGTTTTTAAAAAAAAACTAAACAATAAATATTCCAACTATATTTTAGGGTGACCATAATCTCAAAGCAAATATTTACAGATTGTACGAACTATTGTCTTAGAATCATGGTCAAGTATGGGTAAGGTGAATGCCGACATTGTTAAATACGACCACTGCTTAGATGTTACGATCACGTTGATTAATGTTACGACCACGCTAATTGATTTCGATTACAATCACGTCTTCTTCAGATGTCAGCTTCGACCACTTACTTGTAGACGATTTCGACTTAACTTCATTGATTGGACTAGTCCGATCAGTCTTAAGCAGTCGATCCACCCGATCGTAAATCAGCGGTTGAAAACAAATAACCCTTCGGACTGCTCCGATCACAGGTGATGCCGTTCGGAGTGGTCTGAACGTTCCGACGTCAATCAAACCGTCAAAAACGACTTAGATGAAGATCGGATGGTCTGAGCGTCTTCGCTGATCGAATTGGTCCGATCAGCTTCTTCTTTGTGTCCTTAGTCAATTTTCGTAAACTACGAACAGAGACAATACGAGAACACAAAACTTTGGTGGTGCTCAAATTACTGCACCTTTTCTTTGGTTTTCTTCTCTATTTATACACAGCTTTACAAACTTAGACTCAGATACATAAGACTCTGAAACTAATTCGAATTCAACTCAATTCAGACTTGAAATCGAATTCGGTAGGATTATTTCCAACAAACACCCCCTAATCCTTGTCAATTTTAACCAACTTCCCTAACACCAAGTAAATTAATCATCCGACCAAAATTGACTTATCCCAGTGCTTTTGTGAGTGCATTAGCCTTCTGTTCTTCTGTTGTAATTTGTGAAATAGCCACCGGTCCTTGACATGCGGCTGAAGTTGTTGCCATGAATTCCGCTTCATATGATGATAAGGCCACACTTCTTTGCTTCTGTGAGCACCACGTGATCATGTTTCCATGAAGGTAGACCACCATACCAGTCGTGCTTTTCCGATCAACTAGATCATCGGCCAGATTGCTATCACAAAATCCTTCAAGCATTGGTGTGTTGTCGTGCCGGACATATACTAGCCCATAATCCACAGTTCCTGCTAGATACCTTAGCACATCTTTTAAAGCTTGCTTGTGTTGTACTGTTGGTCTTTCCATAACCTGCTAAGTACTCCAAATGAGTATGAAAGATTTGGTCGAGTATGTGTCAAATACCTCAGGCAACCTATTATACTTCGAAATTCAGTCACATCGACCAATTCTCCTATCTCATCTTTGTCGAGTTTCAACTTAGTCTCCATGGGGTACTGACAAGAGTTGCATCCCGTCACACTTGTCTTCTCAAGAATCTTCTTTGCATAATTCAACTGCTTGATTGTAACATTATTTTTACTTTATTTCACCTCCAAACCAAGGTAGTACGTCAAAAGTCCAAAATCGCTCATCACAAACTACTGCATTATCTCCTTATACTCTTCAATCCTCTGGTCACACGTTCCTGTGATAATAAGATCATCAACATATATGCCGAGTATAAGCATGTCTTCTTCTGTCTTTCTTGTATACAAAACTGGATCCTACTTACATCTTTCAAAACCAAGATAAATCAATGAATTTTCTAGTTTCTTGTTCCAGACTCTAGGCGCTTGCTTCAAACCATACAATGATTTTAAGAGTCAATAAACCCTGCCTTCTTGTCCCTTCACTTGTAAACCCTCTAGTTGTGATACATATACCTCCTCGGTAATATCTCCATTTAAGAATGCAGATTTGACATCCATGTGATGTACTTCCCATCCAAATTGAGCTGCGAGAGCAAATATCAATCTCACGGATGCAGATTAGACATCCATGTGATGTACTTCCCATCCAAATTGAGCTGCGAGAGCAAATATCAATCTCACGGTTTCTAATCTTGTAACTGGCACAAACATTTCTTCATAGTCTATGCCTCTCTTCTGAACATAGCCTTTTGCCACAATCTTGCTTTTAGACGAACAAAATTCCCTTCTCCACTCTTTTCACCTTGAAAATGCATTTTAGCCTTATAGCTTTATGATTATGAGGCAGATCAGTTAATACCCAAATTTTATTTGCTTCTATTGAATCCACTTCGGTTTATATAGCAATGTTTCAATGATGTTCGGTGAGTGCTTGTTGCAAACTTATAGATTCATCTGCTGTTGTCAATTGAAGTTCTTCTTCCATCTCTATTGACTTAGTCAGCTCATAAATCTCAGCTAGGCTTTGATATATAGGTGTTTTGCTCGACGAAGTCTTTTCCTCTTCTTGAACACTTTAAGGAGATGCTGGAACATCCACTGCAGCCACCTGTTGTCTGGCGGATGTACTTGGCATGGATATAACTGGTTCTTGAAGATGAAATTGATTTGATTCACCATTATTTTCTCCTTCAACTGAGACGGAAATCCACTTTTACATATAGTTTTCTTCTGATGGCTTCGCCTCCCACTCCCATTCTTTATCTTCACAAAAGATCACGTCTCGACTTACCACAATTTTAACTTCATGAGGACTGTATAACCGACTAGCTTTGGTTTCTGGCTCAACTCCCAAATAGATCAATTCCTTTGATCTGTCATCTAATTTCTTCAGATAAGTGAGCACCTTTGCATATACCAAGCAACCGAACACCCTCAAGTATTTTAGACATGGTTTTCCTCCGCTTAATGCTTCGTACAGAGTCTTTCCTTTTAGAGCTTTTGTGGGTACTCGATTGAGAATGTAAACAGCATGTCTTACAGCCTCAGACCAAAATCTTCCCGGTAGCAGTCTGCTTTTGAGCAAACTTCTGACCATATTCAACACCGTCTGATTTCTCCGCTCAACTACTTCGTTTCGCTGTGGACTATAAGAAGCTGTGAAGTACCTTCTAATTCCTTTCGTATCACAGATTGATTCAAATTCTTGTGCCAAGAATTAACCTCCACGATCTGATCTCACCGCCTTCAGTTTGTGATCAGTCTCCTTTTCAACCAGTGTCACAAACTTTTGAAACATGTCATTGGCTTATGATTTCCTTTTGAGTATGCATACCCACATTTCTCTAGAATAATCATCAACAAAAAAGTAAAAAGTATTTATTACCTCCATTTGACTCAAGAGTAACAGGACCACAAATATCCACATGTAGCAATTCCAAGGCCTGTGTCACTCTATAGTGTGTTTGTTGAGGGAACGGAAGCCTTGTTTATTTTGCAATAATGCAACCTTCACACACTTGAGATGGATGATTGATGGACGACATGATTGATGGACGACAGTCCATAAACCATCCTTTTCTCTGTCATCAGCTTCAAAGAGCGAAAATTGACATGACCAAGTCGATTATGCCACAACCATGCCATATTATCCACCTTGGCACTGAAACAAGCTGATTTGGCTAACTCGAGTTCAATCTTGTACAGCCGATTTGATGTTCGTATCACCTTCATCAGCAGTTGTCCTTCGTGATCATGTAGTAACAAGTATGATCCACTTAGTGACACATCACAGCCTTCTTCAGTTAGCTGACCCAAACTAATGATATTATTGCACAATCATGGTATATAATAGACATCAGTCAAAGCTCTTTTCTTTCCATTCTTGCTTTGCAACAAAATAGTGTCATTTCCTTCCATATGAACAACTGACCCATATCCAAATTTCATTTTGCCTCGAAAGCTCTCATTCAATTCACTAAAATTTTCCTTTGTCCAGTCATGTGATTTGAAGCACCATTATCGAGATACCAAATATTTGACTCCACCATCTCTTCTCCAACTTTCAGCAGTTTCGGCTGAACATGCTCCTCATTTAGCATCACAAGTTGTGTGCTTTTTTCTTCACAGATGGACAACAGAAGTGCTGGCTCCTGCTCTATTTTGGCTTGAACCAAATATGCCTCCTCCTTGTATCGGTAGTCAGCAGAATAGTGCCTAAACTTTTGCACTCAAAGCACTTAATATGACTTCTATAGACTGTGGCATAATGGCCTTCTTTGCCACAGGCAAAACATTTGACTTTTGGCTTGTCTCGGTTGTAAGAGAACTCTCCTTGCATTGCTTTCTCTCCATGACCAGTAGTAAAACCATGGCCTCCTTGACCAAAACCGCGACCACCTGGTCCACCACCACGTCCATGCCAATTGCCAGATCCACGACCTCCTCCTTGGCTTAAATTTCATTCCCGCCAAGTTTTATTTTCAACCTTCGCTTCACTTTTTATTAGCAATGCTTGATCAGTTCTGACCTTACACCCTTTGAGCAATCCCTCGTGAGCTTTCAGAGACCCTATTACCTCTTCTATTTTTTATGTTTTGGAGATCACTCGAATATAGAAGAGTTGTGACCACCGGCACGAACTTCTCGGGTAGGACACGCAAGTACTTCTCGACCACTGTTGTTTCCTCCAGAGTGCCTCCAAGAGATCAAATTTCATTGACCACTACAATTAATTTATCTGCAAACTCATCTACTAATTGAGTTTCACCCATATGCAGCGCCTCATATTCTCCTCGCAGAGTTTGTAGTCGAACCTTCTTCACTCGTGCCGTATCTTTTTCGACAAGTTAATTGAGCATCGAGTTGGGTATGGCAGCGTAGATGAGCGCCAAGGCAGTTTGATTGGTCTTCACGTTGACTTTTTTAGCCTTTTTCTTTTGGATCTACCTTTCCACTCGCGTCAACCAGAACAGCTACCGCGTCCCAGACTCCCTGGGCACGCATATTTACCCGCATCTTCATAGACCATGCCGCGTAGTTCTCTGAATTGAGAATTGGATGTGAAAGGGAATTTGATCCTTCATTGTCGATGAAGATCCACTTCCTACCATGCTCTGCTCCTTCTACGGGTCGACCGGCACTTGCTCTGATATCAGATGTTGAATACGGCCATTTCATATATGTTACGACCACGTTGATTGATGTTATGACTACGTTAATTGATTTCAACTACGACCACGTCTTCTTCGGATGTCGGCTTCGACCACTTGCTCGTAGACGTCTTCAACTCAACTTCACCGATTGGACTAGTCCGATGAGTCATAAGCAGTCGATCCACCTGATCGTAAATTAGTGGTCGAAAATAAGTAACTCCTTGGACTGCTCCGATCGTTCTGACATCAATCAAACCATCAAAAACGACTTAGATGAAGATCAGGTGGTCTGAGCGTCTTCGCTGATCGGACTGGTTCGATCAGCTTCTTCTTTGCGCCCTAGTCGATTTTCGTATGATATGAATAGAGACAATACGAGAACACATAAACTTTGGCGGTGCTCAAATCGCTGCGCCTTTTTTGTTTTCTTCTCTATTTGTACACAACTTTATAAAGGTAGACTCCTCTGAAACTAATTCGAATTCAACTCAACTCAAGACTCGAAATCAGATTCGGTAGGATTATTTCCAACAGACATGATAGTGCAAGATGACGCATAATAAATAAGTATAACAACAAGCATCGCAAGGGCTCAGAGATAAAAGTGATACCCTAAAGTGCAACAATACTGGATGGGTGGCTCCTTAATAGTAATAGCACCAAAAGTTACAGCACACGGAGTATTCTTCTGCCTATCTACCTGTCCACCAAATTTGTTCCTGAACTGGTTCAGGGGCAACTGGGTAGGGAAGTGGGTAGTGGCGTAGCTAGAATGAAAACCCTGTAAGGTCAATTCCTTTAAAATCTCTAAAATTATGTGGATTTCTATGAAATTATCAACAGTAATAGAGGTGCTTTGCAAAAACCTGTGGGGTCAAGTATTCACCTAGGCGCTAGGCACTAGTCGGGCGACAGACCGGCGCCTAGCGCCTAGTCGCCGCCTAGGCAGGCTAGCAGTGGCGGGTGCAGGAATTTTAAAATGGGTGTTCGAAGTTATACAAAAAAATTTCAGTACAAAATATAAAGATCTAGAGTAGTAATAGTTAACATACAATTGTTCGTACTATGGATAATATATCAAACAATATAAAGAAATTACAAAATAATTGCAAAAGTTCACAAATTAACTCGACGATGTTTCATGCCTTTGTGGTTTTGAGTTTGAAGCAAAAAATTCCTCAATTGATGCTTTAGGTTTAATGAATAAATTGTATTTCTCTTGAGCTTCATTGTGGGCACTAGTAATTGTTCCATCATGTTTGTCAAACCTATTTTTATGGTTCCAATTTCTAAATCCTCCATTTACAAACTATCTCCACTAGCACAATTAGTTTTATCCTTGAATAGATAACAAACGAAGCAGAAAGTAGCATCTCGTTCCACACTATACTCAAGCCAATTATATTGGTCAAACCAACTAGCTAAGAAGCAACGCATACCTCCAATATTTCTTTTTGGAAAATCATGCGGCCGCAGGGGGAGTGGAGACGCCGGAGGGCAGAGGCGCGGTTGCGCGGTCCGGTCATGTGACGTGAAGCCGGCGGAGCGGATGGCCGAAGGCGCGGTCGCCGGTCGTGTGGCGTGGAGCTGGAGGTGACGTAGTCTGCGGTGGCGGCAGAGCGGAAGGACCGAGGCCGAAGGCGTGGTCGCCGGTTGTGCAGTGCGCCGGCGCGGAGCCAGATTGTCGGAGCCCAGATCCACCCTCCAGGCGGTGTCGCGAACTCGTGGTGCCGACGGAGTGCCGGAGCGGCCGGAGGGCGGAGGTGCGCTCGCTGGTCGTGCCGGAGGGTGGAGCGGAAGGTCGGAGCAGAGAGCCGGAGCCCAGATGGTGGTCGTGCAGCGCCAGCGCGGCATCGGAGGCTGGAGGCGCAGACCGTGTAGTCGACGCCGGGTCGTGGGCTGCTGCTCGCCTGCTCAGGCAGCTCGGCTAGGGTTAGGGATTGGGCAGGATGGGGATCGGATGGACCGGGCCATCAGGGAGACGGGGACGCCGTTTCTATCGTGTGAATTAATGGGCCGGGTCGCAGGCCAGGGTGCATTTCCAGTTGGGCCGGCCGGCTGGTTGAATAGTGATGGACTGGAGGCTAGAAATAGTTATTTTGACCCAATTAAATATATGTATATGTACTATACCTTATATATACTAGATTTTTTGTCAAAAAATTTGGGTGTTCAGCTGAACACCCATTGATAAGGGCATCCTTAACACTTATACATATTCTCCTATTGGTGGTAATGCACATACTGATGAGACATCCCCATTACATATACATCTTCCACTCCAAGCATGCATGAGAATAACTAAGAATCAGAGGGCCCAATGACAATGGCAAGAGCCAAGCGTTTAAACAAACAGGTGCTTTTGCTTCTTAAGGAGTTTCCTTTAATTGATGATGAACTTGGAATACTACCTCATGCTAGTATTTTATATATTCTTAGGTATGATTCATGTGAAGACTTGGGAGAGCAAAAGGGAGGAGACCAAGGACTTAAACTACAAGTTTTGGATAAGATTTTCAAGTCAAATTCGAACTTCTCACGTGCTCAACCCAATTCAAACTCGGATTCAACTCAAGATTCAATTCGGATTCGGTTCGGGATAGCCTGATAGGCAGTTACTAAAAAGGCCATAACTTTCACAAACGGAGTCCGATTCAGGTGTTCTTGTACTCGTTGTAAAGATAATTTCAAGGGCTACGCAATGGATCTGGTCCCACCTTCAAATTCATCACGGATAAAAAGTCATGACCAAAATAATATGATAGGTGAAAAATATAGTTTCCTTTTTGTGAGAGTTCGTATCCAAAACCATATAGGGTTGAGTTGTACTTGGTTTGGGAACCATATGGATGTCCCAAGGGGCTATATAAGCCTTGTATTTGCAGCCTTTAGGGGAGACCAATTTTATGCATAAGATTGAAGCATAGCTATTGATTGTTCTTTCAACACCAGAGTTCATGCGAGGACTTTGAGAGAGAACTAGGCGATCCATTGTTCATTCTGCAATTCAAGGTCAAGCCGTCGTTCCATTGGGAATTGAGGACATGGCGTTCGTTGTTTGTGGTCTCGCGACGAACAATTATCCGGTGTGTTTTGGGCATATTCTGAAGAGTTGAGGGTTCGTGTATTGGCGCGAGTGTTCAACTAGCGACATCGTCTATTTCGCATCAACTATCCATGGTTCCTCACTGAAAAGATCGGGACCCCTCCCCGTATCATGTGGTATCAGATTCTATGTTTACTTGGTGAGAACTTCTTTACCTATAATTAGATTCGTTTTCTGTCCTTTCGTCCATCAAACCGAAAATTGCATTACCAAAACCGCAGTTTAATCTGTTCATTTCTTGTGTGTTTTGTTAAGTCTTTGTCCATTAGAGTTTTGTTTTAGTGCTGATCCGTGTGTTTCCTTTTGCGTTCACATAAAATTGCTGGTTGATTCCGTCAATTAGCAAACCAAAAAAGCTTCCATCTTTTACCGTGCGCCATCTTGAGAGTACAATCCGAGTCGGTTTGTGTTTCTTTATCTGAACTCCTTGGTGGGACTTGAGTCCAAATCGACCTCTAGCTCAACACAATCCGAGTCCAATTGTTCCAACTTCTGTTTCAGTCACTACATCATAGCAGGCCGAACCACATTTGGTGTCTTTGTGCTTCACTTATATCCTTTTATCTTGAGACTAGGTGTTGACATTGCAATTAGGGCTACTCATTAAAATTGATTACACCTTGCTGATTTGTGAGGCTTGCAGCCGCAGTTAGTAAGAGCCGTGGCATAAAAAGAAGAAGAAGAAGAAGAAGAAACACGTAACTTTTGCGTACGACCTCCGATTGAGGCGTTTCTTGATCCGTTGGAAAGGAAACGAGAAGATCGAGCTTCCAATTTTGTGCCCTCGTATATTCAGTTGCAATTGGCTAGCGTCTCTCTTAGTACTTGGCGCAAAACGAGCTAGTTTCATCTCTTTTTCCGATTGATTCTCCCTAACTCATTCCTTTGTTTGCATTAAGTCCCATTTAACGTTGCGTGTGCGTTCATACACTTCGCTTAAACCAATTGATCAGCACATAGGCAAAATATTTTAGCTTGGATCATTACTTAGCTTTACAATACCTTGAATATCAGATTACATAGGATATCCACATAACTGTCCAAGTTCCACCTACACCCATTTGTGTGCTCCCTTGCTTTTGGTTATGCTCATACATTATAGGGTTGAGGTCGTTCGCCGTCACAATTGTCGATTTGCCGTCCTTGATTCACTTTGGAACGGTAAGCTTGTCTTGTTTTCAAGACAGTGAGTTGCAAGCATAGAGAGAGCTTTTGTTTTACTAACCCAGATATAACCTCATTTCTTGTTTGTGAGTCTATCCCATGTCAGGTCACGAGGAGGATCCACCTAATCCGGAGGCGCCGGTTACGTGGACCGAGTATGCTCGGTTGCGCGAGATGCTACAAAAACAACTTCATGATAGTGACAATGGCGTGCGCGATGAGCTCAGGGAAGTTCAGACTGGACTGAACACCCTTGGGGAGGAGGTCACACAATTGCGTACGACCATCAACAATAACTTTCTGGAGCGTGCTATTCGTCTGGATGAGGAGCGACGTCAGCGACAGGCACGTCGCATGGCCGTGCCGCCAAACGTCAGGATGGTAGCCGCGGCACGCCCTCAGGCACATGGGCCTAGTCGAGGCAACGGTGGCCAAGGTGGAGGTGCACCACAGGGTGCCGGGATAACGATTTCCCCGTCAACAACTACGATGACCGACAGCGCCACCACCGCAACAACATGCAGCGTCCTCGCCACGACGACGCCGAGGATCTTGTCGCTAAGCCCAAATTTAATCTTCCTAAATTTTCAGGTGGTACAGATGTGGAACAATACCTCACTTGGGAGCTGAAAGTTGATAAGTTATTTCGGATGAACAACTATTCCAATGAGAAGAAGTTGTTGCTTGCGTCCAAGGGCTTAGATGATTATGCCATATATTGGTGGGAGCAGTTCATCCATAAGCGCATGGAGCGCCATGAGTTGCCGATTATCACCTGGGAGCAGATGAAGCAGCATTTGTGGGCACGCTTTGTACCTCGCCACTACAAGCGCTCACTATTTGAGAAGTTGACAGGGCTATGACAAGGTATGAAATCAATTGATGAATATCATAAAGAAATAGAGACTATTATGATACATGCAGGTGTCCGCGAGAATGAAGAACAGACCATAGCGAGATTTCTAGCTGGCATGAATCATGCTGTCAAACGCATTGTCAATCACCATCCCTATAATGACATGATTGAGTTGCTGCACCAAGCACGTGAAGCCGAGAGACAAGTGATTGAAGACGCACGGTTCGCTGCCGGTCACATTCTTCACCACCGACAGCCATATAAGAACAACCAACCAAACAAGAGCACTTCGATCGCAAGCAATTCGCGATGCACGCCCCGCAAGTAAGAAGTGAGAGTACACCATCACGGTGCATCGACCTATGGCGCCCGCTGCTAGTGCGACCTCGTCTATGGGTCAACAGCCGTTCACGTGACATTATTTGCCACAAGTGCAAGGGCGTGGGCCATTTTCGAGGGACGCCCAAATGTCGAACTATGCTTATCATAGAGGATGGCGGTTATGTTTCAGCTAGTGATGATGAGTCGCCTAATGCACAGCGCGCTTGCACACCGATGACATAGAACAATGTGAGTGCGATCCGAGTTTCCTAACACCGAGCAATATTCCATTGTCTACACGCCCAAGGTGCTTAGTGTGATGCCATCGCCATCACTCGAACAGCGGTGCAATTTGTTTCGGACATGGGCAAAACTTGATAAGGGTAAGGTGTGCAAGGTGATCATTGATGGCGGGAGTTGTCACAATCTGGCTAGCAAGGATATGTATCATAAGTTGGGTTTGAAGTATTTGCCACATCCGCGTCCTTATCATGTGCAATGGTTGAGCGACAAAAAGGAAGTTAAGGTGAACTATATGGTGCGTGTGACGTTTTCTATTGGGAATTACACCGATACTGTGGACTGCGATGTTGTGCCTATGACGGTGCGTCACTTGCTCTTGGGACGGCCATGGCAATATGACCGTTCTGTTGTTCACGATGGGCGTACAAATCGTTACACATTTTGATGGAACAATATGGATGTCATCTTGAAGCCGCTTACACCGCTACAGATTGTCAATTCCTCCATGCAGAAAATTGATATGCACGTTGAGAGTGCACAAGAGCGAGAGAACCATCTGAGTAGTAACAAGAAACGTGAGGGAGAGAAGAATTTAGTGATGTTAGCCACCAAATCAGAGATTAAAGAATTCAGCGATGATCCTAATTTGGTGCACATCGTGCTGTTGTACAAAGACGCATTGCTTTCGACTAACGACATAACTTCTCTTCCTAGTGATGTTGTTTCTGTTTTGCAGGATTTCAGCGATGTCTTTCCAGAGGAGGTACTAGCGGGGCTACCACCAATACGCGGGATGGAACATAAGATCGACTTGATTCCAGGAGTGTCACTGCCGAACCGACCACCGTACCACACGAATCCCGAGGAGACAAAGGAAATTCAGAAACAAGTACAAGAGCTTCTCTCCAAAGGGTATGTCCGTGAAAGTTTAAGCCTTGTGCTATTCCTGCTATTTTAGTTCCTAAGAAAGATGGTTCATGGCGTATGTGCGTAGATTGTCGAACGATTAATAATATCACAATTCGATATCGTCATCCTATACCTCGCTTAGATGATATGCTAGACGAATTGAGTGGTGCCGTTATTTTCTCTAAGATAGATTTGTGCAGTTGTTACCATCAAATTAGAATGCATGAAGGGGATGAGTGAAAAACAGCCTTTAAAATGAAATTTGGGTTGTACGAGTGGTTAGTCATGCCTTTTGGTTTAACTAATGCACCTAGTACATTCATGCGCTTAATGAATCATGTTTTAAGGTATTTTATTGGTAAATTTGTGGTTGTGTACTTTGATGATATTCTGATTTACAGTCGCGCTGAATCTGAACACATAGACCATCTTAGACAAGTTCTACACGTTTTGCGTGAGAATAGGTTATTTGGTAACTTATAGTAGTGCACTTTTTGCAAAGATCGTGTCATCTTTTTGGGCTATGTTGTTTCTGAACAGGGAGTTGAAGTAGATGAGTCTAAAATTGAAGCGATTAAAAATTGGCCAACTCTTGTGAACGTAAGTCAGATTAGGAGCTTTCATGGTCTCGCTGGTTTTTATCTGCGTTTCGTGAAGGATTTTAGCACCGTCGCTGCCCCTTTGAATGAACTTACTAAAAAGGGTGTTGAATTTGTGTTGGGGTAGTGCAAGAAAATGTTTTTGCTGAACTTAAGAGATGCTTGACTGAAGCACCGTTGCTTGTTTTACCTGATTTCACTAAAATTTTTGAAATTGAGTGTGATGCTAGTGGATTGGATATTGGCGGTGTTTTAATGCAAGAGGGTAGACCGGTAGCTTATTTTAGTGAGAAACTGAATGGTGCTCAATTAAATTATCCGGTCTATGACAAAGAGCTTTATGCGTTAATGCGTGCGTTAGAAACTTGGCAATACTATTTATGGCCTAAAGAGTTTATTATTCATTCTGATCATGAGGCTTTGAAGCATTTAAAGAGCCAAGCAAACCTGAACCGTAGACATGCCAAATGGGTCGAATTCATTGAGTCGTTTCCTTACATTGTGAAATATAAGAAGGGAAAGGAAAATGTGGTAGTTGATGCTCTTTTTAGGAAAAGTGTGCTTTTAACTCAATTAGGAGTGCACGTTCCTGGTTTTAGCGAGTGTGCGTGATTTATATGCTCATGACCATGATTTTTTTGTCCCTTATGCACGTTGCAAAGTGGGAAAAGGCTGGGATAAATTTTACATCCATGATGGGTTTTTGTTTCGCACTAACAAATTATGCGTTCCAGAATCCTCCGTGCGTTTGTTATTACTGTAGGAATCACATGCAGGTGGATTGATGGGACATTTTGGACGTGAGAAGACGTTGTCTGTACTGAGCGATCACTTTTATTGGCCTAAGATGAGGCGAGATGTGGAGAGGTATGTGCAGCGATGCATTACTTGCCACAAAGCGAAATCGAAGTTGCATCCACACGGTTTGTATACCCCTTTACCTGTTCCCAATGCCCCATGGGAGGATATTAGTATGGATTTTGTTTTAGGACTGCCTAGAACTAAGAGGGGTAGTGATTTTGTTTTTGTCGTTGTGGATCATTTTTTGAAGATGGCACACTTTATTTCGTGCCACAAAAGCGACAATGCGTCGCATATTGCTGACTTGTTTTTCAGGGAGATCGTGAGGCTACATGGCGTGCCACGTACTATTGTGTCGGATCGCGACGTGAAGTTCATGAGCTACTTCTGGAAGACGCTTTGGGGTAAACTGAGGACGAAGTTGTTATTCAGCACAACTTGTCATCTCCAAAGTGATAGTCAAACAGAGGTGGTGAACCGCACACTTTCGATGCTACTCGGGACCATGATCAAGAAGAATCTGCGCAAGTGGGAGGATTGTTTGCCGCACGTGGAATTCGCTTATAATCGGGCCGTGCATTCCACTACGCTGATGTGTCCATTTGAGGTAGTTTATGAGCCCTTTACGCCGCTTGATTTGTTGTCGCTTCCTAGTCAACACCATACTCATATGGAGGCGTCCAAACGAGCTGAATATGTGAAGAAATTGCATCTCAAGATAAAAGAAGCGATAGAGCGCAAGGTCAAGTACTATGCTGAGAAGGCGAACAAGAAAAGGAAGAAGATGGTTTTTCAACCAGGTGATTTGGTTTGGGTACACTACCGCAACGATCGTTTTCCAGAACGTCGCAAGTCTAAGTTACTACCGCGCGGTGATGCGCCTTTCAAGGTGCTTGCGAAGATCAACAACAATGCCTACAAGATAGATCTTTCCGGCGATGACTATGGCGTGAGCTCTACGTTCAATGTCGCTGATTTATCACCTTTCTTTGGTGGTAACGATCCAACATTGAGGACGACGCCTTTTCAAGAGGGGGAGGATGATAAGGGCATCCCTAACACTTATACATCTCTCCTATTGGTGGTAATGCATATACTGATGAGGACATCCCTATTACATATGCATCTTCCACTCCAAGCATGCATGAGAATAACCAAGAACCAGAGGGTCCAATGACGATGGCAAGAGCCAAGCGTTTAAACAAACAGGTGCTTTTATTTCTTAAAAAGTTTCCTTTAATTGATGATGAACTTGGAATATTACCTCATGCTAGTATTTTATGTATTCTTAGGTATGACTCATGTGAAGACTTGGGAGAGCAAAAGAGAGGAGACCAAGGACTTAAACTATAAGTTTTGGATAAGATTTTCAAGCCAAATTCGGACTTCCCACGTGCTCAACCCAATTCAAACTCGGATTCAACTCGGAATTCAATTCGGATTCGGTTTGGGACAGCCTGACAGGCAGTTACTAAAAATGCCATAACTTTCACAAACAGAGTCCGATTCCGGTGTTCTTGTACTCGTTGGAAAGATAATTTCAAGGGCTATGCAATGGATCTGATCCCACCTTCAAATTCATCACGGATAAAAAGTTATGACCAAAACAATATGACAGGTGAAAAATATAGTTTCCTTTTTGTGAGAGTTCGTATTCAAAATCATATTGGGTTGAGTTGTACTTGGTTTGGGGATCATATGGACGTCACAAGGGGCTATATAAGCCTTGTATTGGCAGCCTTTAGGGGAGACCAATTTTATGTATAAGATTGAAACATAGCTATTGCTTGTTCTTTCAACACCAGAGTTCATGCGAGGACTTTGAGAGAGAACTAGGCGATCCATTGTTCGTTCTGCAATTCAAGGTCAAGCCGTCGTTCCATTGGGAATTGAGAACTTGGCATTCGTCGTTTGTGGTCTCGCAACGAACAATTATCCGGTGTGTTTTGGGCATATTCCGAAGGGTTGAGGGTTCGTGCATTGGCGTGAGTGTTCAACTAGCGACATCATCTACTTCGCATCAACTATCCACGGTTCCTCACTGAGAAGATCAGGACCCCTACCCGTATCACCCATGACCAACATTAGATCGGCCAGTGCAGGCTAGGCGGCCACCTAGGCGGGACAAATCGACTAGACGGTCAAGGCGGGAAGGTGACGCCTAGCGCCTAGGCACCGCCTAGACAGGCTAGGCGGCTGCCTAGGGGATCAGTGGTGGGGTCAATTGACCCTACAGGGAAAGCCTCCCTCCGCCACTCAAGTGGGGGTATATGGATGTTTAGGATGCAAAGAGGAAGGCAATCCAACAGCTAGGAGGCAATAAACAGTGGAACGGTCAAAATTGGCACATGGCGAAGGGGCGCCACCAATATTACTATCTTTAATATGACAGAGGAGATCATGGTCTGTTCATATATAATAGTACTAGATAATTTTATACGGAACTTAGGGCCTGTTTGTTTCAGCTGTAGATTCTGAGCAGCTAGCTAGTCTGAGTAGCTAGCTGGAGATTCTGAGTAGCTGGCTAGTCTGAGTAGCAGTTGGTCTGAGTAGCTAGCCTGTTTGGCACCCTGGATTCTAGCTGTGCAGCTGGTATTCTGATAGATGCCAGTAATACCATATGTTAAGTGCATCATGCCTCTACAATCACAGCATCACTGAAGCATAACATTATAACACAAAAAATGATGGGCAAGAAGTTTAGGACATTATAACACAAAAAATGAACACAACATTATAACTTCAGCCTTTACAATCACAGCATCACTGATTCATGCATCACCCAACCTATTGTATATACCCACATAGAATTTTCATTCATCACCGGTCTTGCGTGGGGGAGGAGGGGGCGCCGGGGGTGAGGGGCCGGGGTGGGTGGCGGCGGGGAGGGGGGAGGAGAGAGGCGTGGGGAGGAGGGGGCGCCGGGGGGAGGGGGCCGGATGGGCGACGGCGGGGAGGGGGAGGAGAGAGGTCGGGCGGGAGAGGACACGTGGGGCGCGGGGATCCGGGGAGGAGGCGCCGGGGAGGCGGGGTTTTATCCAGTGGCATTTGCGGGTAAATACTACCAACTCTAAGTGGCATTAGCCTGCAAAATCTGTGAGAAGCTGGGTTTTTGCAGCTTCTCAGTCCCAGTACAATTGTGGCTTCTCCAGATTTTCAGATTCTCAGTAGCTGGCCCAAAATCTGGACTGTTTGGGAGAGCTTTTGGCTGCTAGCAGTAGCTAGCTTGTCTAGAATCCGAAACAAACAGGACCTTAGAACTGCCTAGATATTTGACGGCACATCACTAACAGCAAGCATTTAGCTTTTTTCTGTAAGCCCTTGCCATGCATCAGTTAGACAGTCACCACTAACAAATACCCAATTAAGAGTCGATAGGATAATGTTACTTCCAAAAATAAACATGGCTACAGAAATGAAGGACTACTGACAGATTTGACAACTTCCCAAAAATCTGTAGAAGATTCAATTACTACTGCAATAAGCTGACCTAAACAAGTACAAAAAGATCACCAAAGCACAGAATTATCTTGTGACACAAATGTTGCAGCTTGCAAAAATTTTAGTGACTCTAGTCATCAAGTTTGCCTGTTTCATGTCTAACAACATGTAAGATCTCAAAATACCAACAGGTGGCCCCCAACGACAGAAAGATGGAGTGTGAATTTGCTTTGCATTACTAGAACACCACCTACCAAGACTTAAGCTTCATGATTTAAGGTATGTTCTTTTTGACTGCGGTTTGTGATTTCTGGGTTATTTGTACGAGAGATTACAAAGTAACAGAAACTCCTATGTGGTTTTTGCCGATATGAATGAAGTCAGTAAAGTATGTACTACAATTAACTAGTAGACTCTATCTTGAAAAAATACTCCGTTTAAAAGTTAGTTACTGTAGAAAAACCGAAAAGCAGCTTTTAAAAGCTGAAAAGAACAGGGCATTAAACATGTATGACTGTGAAGTGCATACATCAATGCATGTACAATTGTGATTGCCACCAAGAAAATTCCTGGCACCATCTAGTCAAATTTGTCGACACAGCACTCCAAACTTTCAGTTTTTCCATCCAAGGAATAAGCTCAATTTATGTCAACATAGCACATCAAATCATCAATCCGCTCCTGGACACTCTTGATGGGGTCAATCAGCAGTGTGCCCCACCCAAGCATTGATGCCGAGCGGGATTCTCTGACGTAGCTTCGGCTATGTCAGGCGTGACTTTGGCTAGATCTGACCGTTTATCTTCGGATGGACGGTCAAGATTATTTCTACCTTTATTTTTTAGCTTTTGATTTTTAGTTTTTAGTTTTTTATTTTTCATCTTTTTAACTATAAAAAGATGAAAACTAAAAACTAAAAATCAAAAACTAAAAAATAAAGATAGAAATAATTTGGACCGTCCATCCGAAGATGAACGGCCAGATCTGGCCAAAGTCACCGCCTGGGGTAGCCGAAGCTACGTCAGAGAATACGCGCCGGATGCCGATGCATGCAAGTACAAGCAACGAATCAAACCAGTAAGCCGGCTAAGGCTGCGATCAAGAGGGCTGATGCTACACTGGTGGAGGCTTATTTGGCACTATTCACAAGTTTTGTCTTTTTCTGAAATTTTGGCTTTTTGTTGAGCTTTTTTGCCGGTTCTTTTTTTCCCGTATTCGTTTGTATTATACGTAATGGGCTAACATATTTTTTTTATTTTTAAATTTTTTTAAATTTAATTATGCAAAATAAGCCTCTGTACCATTCTGATGCTTTTTTCACCAAATCTGATGTTTTCAGCCATAAATCACGGGCTTTTCAGCCATGTTGATCACAACCTAAGTTTCGTCAGACTGTCAGAGAACACGAAAGTTGCCGAATTTAGGGGCCTAGGGATAGGTACTAGAGACAGGAGCGCTCATCTACCAGAACAAATCGAACTGAAATAGAACTATGCGTGAATGGATCGGGGGAAGGAGGAAGGGAGGGAGCGGGAAACCACATGAGGTGCTGCGCCTGCTTGATGCAGCCAACGTCCTCGGTGTCCACAAGCGACCTGAACTGCGCCGCCACCTCCGCGGCGGTCTCCGGCGAAGCTGCCACCGGCGGCGACTTCTCCAAAGCTCACCTCCCTCGCTCTCTCTCTCTCCCCCCTTTCTCCCACGGGCTCCAGTCCAGAGATGTGTAGTCTCGGTGTGCGGTGGTGGGCTTGTACGACTGGTAGCGGCAAAAGCGATGGGCCTAGCGGAGGTCGTTCTTACGAGTTTTTTTTTTTTGCAAAGGGTAAACTGCTTGGGCCAATAGACGACGAATAAGTGGGCTTTCATCTGGTCATCGGCCCATTGTTTTCCAGTATGTTCGGCCGAGCGCCGGCTCAAGAGCACCGTTTTCAACAGAAGCCAGTTCTAGAACCAACAAAAAAAAAGGTGTCTGACCCAAACGTTGGCTTCGGCTTCTAAATTTCTCCACTTCACCAAAATGCACTTACAATCTTATCTTCCTCCTCTCCCACGAGGGGCAAAGTTAGTGTTTCTTCTCCCAAAATGATTTGGAGCACTTGGAGCCACCCTTCCCTTGCATCTCTCCCTGCTAAAAATTGGTATCGTCTCTAGCAGAGCTCCTATGAAGCCGGGCTCTAGAGCTCAAGCCTTTGGCCTAGTGGCTCAAGCTCCTCCCCAGAAGCCCAGCTCCAGAGCTTGGCCAAACGACACCTACAAGACCACAATGCTGCTATGCCTGTAATCAGATCCAGAAACAATGTTTCAGACGACTTAGATTTATTGCATGTATACCGCATACTCATATAGTAAAACACGGTACCACATGTGGTACTATAGCAATGGAGATAGGTCTTGTTCTTTTGGGCTTATTGTTATAATTTATTAGTCTAATAAATAGTGATTGCTGAAAAAAAGCAGAAATCAAAAGCTGACTAAAAGGTCAAAAAGAACGAAGCCATAATTCATTGAAATGTGATTGGGTGCTACGGATCATCTGACGACAATTCGTTGTGGATCTCTAATGCTCCGTTTGGTTGGGATGCAGAGATTTCATAGAATTCGAATTCCTACGGAAAACGATTTTGATGCATGCAAACTTGCCACAGGATCCTCTGAAATTCTCGTGCTGCAATGAGCCCTTAAAATTGCTTGTATTTGAAGGACCATATGAGAAGGTCCAAAATTATGTTATGATAAACCATTATCATTTTGGAGACTGAAATTCAAATTTACAAATTTATCGGATTTTTGAGACCACCCATTGTCAGTGGTCAGACCGGCCTCCCCTGGCAGTCTGACGAATTGCCGTCAATGGTTAGACTGGCCAGGGTAAGCGGTCTAACCGGCAGAGGTTGTTTTAGCTCGGACGAGTTTTGTAATTTGGGGATTTTGGTCATGGGATGAGTTTGATTGACCTAGGTCAGTGCATATATATTATAGATGCATGTTTCAACTAACATGTGTCATCTTGTGGAGAACTTATGCCTAAAAATGATTTCTTTGTCTTTAAATGTGTAGTGTCGCTTAGAGTCAACCATGGTCAACATCGGAGATAGGGGCTATGCTCATGGAGGAGCCGAGACCCAGAACGATCAAGGATATTGTGTGAGATGGCTAAGCTCAAGTATGGCACGAGAAAGGGAAAAAATATCAAAGGAAAATTCAAGTGACGGGTTGCACGTCGTGGCATGGTCAATCCAAATGAGGCGTGGTCCGGTGAAACCAAAACGGGAGATACATGCCGACATGTAGCAAGCCAGTGGTACACCTACATGTGGCAAACATGGCGGTTGATTGCAATGGAAAATGAAAACTAGAACAAAAAAGAATATTTTGGTAAGTTGACCAAAATATCGAAAACTATCTTTGATCAAAATTGCGGCACTTTGGAGAGTAGTTTAGGTCAAGAAGAAGTGAGAAGATCAAGTTGTATTAAGGCTAAAGACTTAGCGGATTTGGGTTTATGTGTTTTAAAAAGTGTGCATATGTGTAGTGTGTGAGTAAAACCCATGTTGTGTGGGGTTAATAGATTTTTTCCATTTGTGCTAAGTGGATGACATCCACCAGGGTTAGATAGATGTGGGTTGCCTATCTATTTAATGGGTTGGGATAGAGATTTGCTAGTTAACCATCAAACATTTGCTATTGAAGTTAAGTGTTTTAGGGTTAGGGTCAAAGAAATTGAGTGTTATTGTATGCTCTCTTGTCCTCAAGGTGGAGTGGCTGCAAAATCTTCATCCTCAAGTAGCAATACATCAATCTTTGTTCATCTCTTATAGATCCCTCATGTTGATTGATTTGCTCTTGATTTGGTTGGATTTGATCTTCTCTCCCTTTCTTGATCTTGTTGTGCCAAGGAATTATAAGTGATAGAAATTACTCTTAGACATAAATCTTCATCCATCTAGGTATTAAGTTGCAAGTTTATGAAATTGCCTGGTTTTTTATTTGATTTGGCATCTTCGAGTGATTTCTTAATACGAGTGTTTTTGTCTCTTTTTCTTTGGTGTTATTGTTTGCTGTGATATGTAAGAATACATCTAGAGCCATCTTCTACACACAAGCAAGTCATATTCATCGTTTTTGAATTTTGCACGATTTTGGTGCAATCTTGCTTAATCTTGAGAAATGTCTAATCTTTGACATAGATTCTTATGATCCTTTGTTGGAATAGGTTCTTGAGATCTTAAGTAGGGTGTGTGCAAAATATCACATCATTTGGACTTGTATTTTTATAGTTGCACCAAAAATAGGATCGTTTCAGGCTGTTTTCAACTTCTGAAACAAGGGCGGTCTGACCGCCACCTCATAGGTGCTAAACCACCAGGGCACCCCAGTTAGACCGGCTTAAGGCAGAGGTCTAACCTCTAGGGCATAGAGGTCTGACCTCCAGAGTTTTGCCTCTTGAATTTTGTTTTCTCGAGTAGGTCCTTTAGGGTTTTGGCTTCTATTTCTAATCTTGATAGCTCAGTATCTACTTGAGTGAAGATTCGAAGAATACTTGGGGAAAATTGATCGGCACCATTCAACTCCCTCTTCTATTGCCTTTTAATCCTACAAATAGAATTAGAGCTCAGTTAGCTCTTCTCATAGATCTTAACCAGTTTTAGGAACTATGGCATCAGACAAGTATTCAACCAAGCGCCATGTTTGATGGAGTTGTATTTTCTTATTTGAAGGCTCGTATGCAATCCTCCATCAAGGCTTAAGGGCACATAATTTGGATTAAAGTCAAGAATCCTTATGACGTGCCGGTCAATGACCTGGTGAATACACCGGATATAGAGGCAATAGCAAGGCTCGCAATTTTCTGATTGAAGGGCTTAGTCGATTTGAGTTTGAGCATTTGCTCGCTTGGGGTCTACTTATGAGATCTGAAAGACCCTCGTTGATTACCATGAGGGCTCTACCATGATCAAAGAGGTGAGACAAAACCAACTAAATAGATAATATTCAAAGATCGAGCAAAAATCTGGTGAATCTTTAGATTAGTTGTGGAGAAGGTTTTCAAGATCATTCGTGATTTGCGTGTTGTTAGCCTTGTGTTTTCTGAATCTAAAAATGCACGCCAGTTGTTCGGTACACTTGATATGAGAGTTGGGGACTGTAGATCACTGTCATCAATGACAACACTATCATAAGTGAGACTACCATGGATAAACTCTAATCGAGACTAAAGACGTATAAGATTGACTTTATCTTGCATCTCCCCAAAGACAGAGTTGATGGCACTTGTGATTGATCCTACTTAGAATATCTCTTTTAGTTCCTTGGATTTTGGCTCTACTGGATTTTCATTATCAGTTTTGCATTCTTTGAGCGATGAGTAGCTAAAGAAGCTTCCTGAGGATGACTTGGCCTTCCTATCTATAAAATTCACAAGAACATACAACAAGGCGAGGAACAAGAAAATGGTGCTCCTGTCACTTGCATTGAGTATTGTGAGCTGAACCACATTTAGACTAAGTGCCCCAAGATGAAGGGTAAGGAGAAGAAGGACTTTCGAAGGTGTCCCCAAGCTTGAGACACGAAGTCTAAGAAGCCCAACTACCACAAGTTCATCAACCAAGTCTTTTTCGTTCTCGAGAATGTCAACATGAGTAATGTGGACTAGGGGACAAAGGACGACTCCCACGGCAAGAAGAAGACCCAAGACTTCACCGGTATGTGTTTTATGGCCATGGGCAGCCCAGACACTGACTCCTCCTTCGACGAGCCCTATAACGATCCCGATGAGGTATGCCCCTCCTCTCAAGAGATGAAACGTGCTCTTGTTCTTGCTGAACAAAAACTAAAGAAACACGTTAGAATGATTAAGAATCAGGACATTATAATTGACAACTTGAACTTAAGAGTTGTTAGACTCAAATTCTTTAATCATAATGATAATTGTGAATCTTGCATGACTTTGCATAATGAAATGACTAATCTAAAAAGTGCTCATCCCTCTATTGCTAGTTAGCTTAAAAATACTCTAAATGAACTAGATTATCTCAAATGTAGTAGTGATCATGATTTATTGGATGCTATTGCTTTAGATGTAATTCATTTAAATGCTATTCTTTCATCTTGCTCAAATTGTACCTTGATTGAATTGAAATTGGATAGTGATACTAAGAAATTGCTGAAATTTAATCATGATCATACTTACTCTCATTGTGAAGATAGTAAAATTAAAATAAAATAAATAACTAAAATTCTTCTTCATTTTAGGATTGAATCATGTGAAAATTATCCTAAACTCACAATTGATATTAATGTTATTAACAAGACATTTGAGGATAAATATAAAACTAAAAAATTTATGTCCACAACTGCACCTAAGGAAGAAATTGATTCTATCTCTGTGTGCATTTTGTGCTGAAATTAGGACCGATCTAGATGAGATGAGTGAGGTTTTTAAAGTCAAGTATAAGAAGCAGTTGGCTAGGGTTAGAAATCCCTCTTGTATATTTTGTGAGGCTTTGAAACTAAATGTACCTGTCTATAAAGTGAGATATGCTAGGGCAACGAAAACAAATGAGTATGCCACATGTGAGAATCTAACACAAGAAAATGACTAACTCAAAAAGACCATTTAGAGATTTTCTAGTGGGAAGAAGAATCTCAATATGAAGAATCTAAGGTAAATGTGAAGAAGAGAGGCTTATGAATTAATTCACTAGAGAATTGAAAGAACCACCCATCTAAGGTTGTGAGGGTTGTTGAGAGTGGCAAGTTTGAAGTGAAACCCCTTGAGCCATCTAAGATTGTCTTTAGATCTGCAGGTTTTGCCCAAACTTCTTCTAGCAAGATAGGTACTTCTTTTTCAGCAGATCAGACCACTCAAAAGGTCAAGCGCCATTGCACCTTCTGTAAGAAGGATGACTACATAGTTGAGTTCTGATTCTGTAGAGCCAACTTTGAGATAAAAGAGACGATGCATGCTTTAAGGTCCATTAGAGGAGAACCTTCACATGTGAGTATGTCTAGAGCCAAGCAGCCTCTCTTTCCCACTAGACATAGGCCTAAGTTTGTAAATGATTTCTTTGACTCCTTTGGTGACTCTAGGCAGTGCTTTGGGTTTGATATAGTGAGGGTAGACCACGGTTAAAATCTAGACAGGGGGAGTGTTGGCCTTTTGGTAGGTCAATTTAGAGAGGTCTAGGTGGTTCTTATGTGTATTCTCATGATTATCTTTTTAACTATTTTGTTTCTACTTCTATTCCTAGATATCACGTGGCTCAGTATCGAATTCCTAAGTTTCTTATCACTAACCCTAGTACCGAGGCACAGATGTTTCCGATTATGCCCTATAGGTCCGGTATGAGAGAAAAGAGGACATGTGGCTTGTTGACTTCAAGTGTTCTTGACATAGGACTGGAGATTCTCAATGGTTCTCCTCCCTCACACTTGCATTTGACAACAAGTTGATCATGTTTGGGAATACTTCTACCGAGACCGTGATAGTAAAGGGCATAATGCACATCAATAATAACTTCACACTTAAAAATGTCATTTCGGTAAGTAAGCTAAGATATAATCTGATATCTATTTCCCAGCTTCTTGATGAGAGACTAGAAGTGATATTCGATAGTAGAGAGTGTAGAGTTCTAGGCTTCTCGGGTGTGTATGTCTTTGTGGTCTCTAGGTTCGAGAGAATTTTTAGTGCTGATTTCAGTATCTTTTCTACATCTAGTCCTAAGTGTCTTGTGGCTTCTGACTCTCATGATTTAGTGTTGTGGCATCATAGGCTAGGGTATATAGACTTTGATCACTTGACTAGAGTCAATAGCAAGAACCTTATTAAAGGATTGCCTAGGATTAAGAGTGCTAGAGACCTAGTATGCACACTCCGTAGACATGGTAAGATAAGTTTCTGCTTCTCATCCTCCTTTTACCTTATTGATGACTAACGACCATAGACAACTCTTGCACTTAGACACAGTTAGTTATTCTAGAGTCCAGTCTACAAGAGAAAAGTGCTATATGCTTGTCATTATAGATGACTTCTCTAGTTATTCTTGGGTGTATTTTCTGGTTTCTAAGGATGAGACATTTGATTGCTTTAGAGAGTTAGCCCTTAGATTAACAATTGACCTTATAGGAGCCTTGAGAGCCATTAAAAGTGACAATGGCATATAATTTAAGAACTCATCATTTACCACTTTCTGCACTAAGAGATTATTAGAACACTAGGTTTGCCATGCTAACTCTATTAAATGTGAAAAGCTTGAACTAAATCATGTCTTGTTGGACTTGTGACTAGTTTTGCTCTAGTGATATTTTTATGATTTATGTCATATTAAATATGCTAAATTGAGTTTTAGATTGAGCTATGTTAGTTATTTTTTGAAGCATGAGTTTACTTCACCTAGCGTTTTTTTAGCTTAGGTCATATATAGCTTACGGACTGAGGAGTAGTTCATTGTTATTGAAGTAAAAGTGAGAAATGAAAAAAAAATAATCTCTTTTATACGAAAAACCTGATCTCACAATTCTTTTTTATGACACAGCTTGCCGTTACAATAGACATGAACTTAGGCGGAGTTTTGGATGACCCAGACCACTCTCTTAAGCTTCTTGATTGCAATGGTCGTAGTGAGGCTTAAGATCTTGTACATGACTAAGTAAACAAAAATTGTGAAAAATAGTTGAAGCTTAGGAGGCTATTGTGGATAGCTCCTAGTCCAGGACTTACTTTACTAGGATAAGACCAAAATATATTTCAAAATTACCAAATGTGCTAATTATGCTCAATTTCAAGTGCTTGGACAAAATTATTCAACAACGAACATGTAAAACTCTAAATTGATTCAGTTATAGCTTCTTGATTCCATTTAGTTTATTGATATGGTTTGACTCATTTTTGGATACCATTATCTAAACTATGATCTTGAGCAACTTAAGGTGCTAAAAATCTATTTAATTTCATAGTATTGATTATTTGGCTTTATCTTTGCTATATATGGCTTGCCACATGATCTAAATAGTTACTTCACATAATATGACTTGGTATAATACTTGTAGAATCACGTTAGATAATTATTATGGCTCCTTAAGTTAAAAGTAAATAAATTGTAGTCACTTTATTTCATTCATTCTCTATTTTTCTCCATACATATTGATGACTCTATTGTCAAAGGAATAGAAAGATCAGTAAAAACACATATCTAGAGTATGATTTGAATTTTTTGTGCAAAATTTTGCTAAGTTAGAGCTTTAATGTTTTGTTATGATTCTCTTTTTTTATCTCTTTCCACCATGACCAAGGTCAAATGGAACAATTGTTCTTTCATATGGACCTAGAGTGAGATTTTTCAGTTCATTTGGTGGATTTAAAACTTTTTGGGGAAACCTTACCATTTTTAGTAGCTACAATCCATTTTTGTCTCATATGGTCATTTTTAGTCTTTGTATTCCTCTTGTGACCATTTTGAGCTTTGCAAAATTTTATCTATAAATTCTAAAACCACCCCTATTTGCATTTTTGAGAAATTGCTAATTGGTTTATCAATGGAAAGATTGAAAGACTATGTGAGAAGGTCTAGAATTATGTTGTGGTGAACTATTGTCATTTTGGAGAGTGGAAATTTAAATTTGCGAATTTGTTGGATTTTCAGGGCAATCAACAGACCTGGCGGTCAGACCGCCCATTGTCGGTGGTCAGATCGGCCTCTCCTGGCAGTCTAACCAGCCAAAGTAAGTGGTCTAACCAATAGAGGTTGTTCCAGCTTGGCTAAGTTTTGTAATTTTGGGAGTCATGGGATGTAATATTCTAAAAATATCCTCTTGTGAACCTATGCATAAGTAGAGAAAAAGGATACGGGAAAAATGGGTTGTTTGGAATTTTATAGAGGTGTTAGTTTCCTGGAATGAGTCATACAGAGGAGCTAAAATCAGATTAAATCTCATGCTATAATAAAAGAGATTGTGGGGAGGAGAACCCAAACCCTAGCCACTTTTATCGTGCTCCGTAGTCATGCTCTAGCATCGCTTATTTCCTTGCACCAGCACCGCTTGCTCCACTCGCCGCACATTAGTGCTTGTGCGCCACATGCCACATTGCCTACCTGGCCTGTGTCGCTTTTGCTCCAGCAACCACGCACTGAGTGTAGCCAAGTGCTTGCTCTCGCCCATGCCTGCCCGTGTACCAAATCACTTGCGCCGCTAGTGTTTGCTGTCATTGCATCACACGGGCATTAGCTTGGCCGCGTGTTGCCGTGCAATGCACCGCCAATGCCCATGCCTCACCTCGGGAGCACTGCTAGTGGTTGTCATGTAGTGGCTCAGCGCCAACAGGAGGAATTTGGGAGGGAAATAGAAGAGCGGTAGTAAGGGAAAAGATCACTAGGGAGGAATGAAGGAAAAGTAGGAAGAGATTATGGTTTCGTGTTTCTCTTTTGGGTATCAATCTGGATTTTTTTTCCTGTTTTGTTGATTTTTATTATATATTAGATTCAAGATTAGAGACAAGTAGCAAGTGTTTGTTAGGGGATTGATTAGTAGATCAGTTAATCTACTATAATTTTCTATTATGATTTCGGATACTGTATGGACATAATTGGAGAATATTATCTACTAGATAATCAAAGAGAATTTTGTTACATTTTTTTAGAATATTTAATCATGTCAACTAGATGGTTAAATTTTGAGTTATGATTTTTATAAGCTTGCTATCTGGGGAATTATTGTGTAGACAATTTCTTAAGTATTCCAGAGAGTCCAAGGACATGATTTTTAGATGGGTAGAACTAAAATTATGAATTTTGGAAGATTGCTATCTAGAACTTGTTGTTGCTGGATGCAGTCTTAGAAATTATTAAATTGATTGATTAGATTGTAGAATGGGATTTTTGGCATAACTAGAAAGAGATAGATATTTTTTTGTAGTTTCTGAAAATATTATGGTTTACTATATTTGCATGGGTATATTAATAGATATGAAAATATTGAGTTTGGTGTTCAGAAGATGACAGATCTGTCTTCTAGGTTAAATCGGGGGTTAGATGATTTAATTTGGGCATGTTGTAGCCAACTAAGAAGTTGTAGAATTCTAGAACAAGTATAGTTTGCTAAAATATGGTTTAGGAGTTAGAAGTTATATCATTTTTAGTACCGAGACAACAAGGGGTGACTGTATAGTAAAAGGGGAATATTGTGGATTTAGAAAGTGTGTAGGAGCATTGTCATTGTTGTCTTGTATTGATGTAGCTTATATTGAGTTTATGATTACCCTTTTGTTCACTATGATATAATTTAATGATAAATATGATATGTGGTAAAATGATGAAATATTGCATTCATGATATGACATAAGCATACAAGCTAGGGTGATGAGTAAGTAAAATAGCTATGAGTAAAGCTATTTAATTATTTTGGAGTGTTCTTGAGTAAAATCTATAGAAGTAGGCACCTCCACGGGATGGAAGGAAAGACCTGGGCACCTCCACAGGATGGAGATAGAGGGTGAACCTGATATTGATAAGTGATATGAATATGATATTGTTCCTATTATTTTATTATGTACTTGTTGAATCGTGGACTTATCCTTGCGTTATTATTATTATTTCTATTGAACGTAGAATATGACATGCATGGAGTGGAAGTAGAACATATGATCACACACTTTTGTAGGTCTTCACTCTACCTAGTGATGAATAACTTACTATCATAATCAGTTTAGTGCTATCCACACAATTATTAGTTGATAAATGGTTTTCCTTAGTTTTTTATGGTTCATAATGTTGCTAATTGATACGTTCCTTGGTTTAGTTTATTAATTGATTCATATTGGTAATTATTGGTTCATCTTAAGTTCAATTTATTGATTACCGTGTTGCTGAAAATTTCTGTTTATTATTATATTGAATGCTTATTCTTGAAGTCTAGTTGTGGCATTGGTTAAATAATAGTTTAATTGGGTAGAAGTTATAGTTGTGGGTGATATTCTGGGCTTTTGAGAAGCCGAGATGTTACATGGGATGAGTTTAATTGACCTAGATTAGTGCATCTTTGTCTTTAGATGTGTAGGGTTGTTTGGAGTTAATCATGGTCAATGGCGGGGATTGGATTTATGCTCATGGAGGAGCCGAGGTGTAGAACGATCAAGAATGCTATGTGAGATGGCTGAGCTTAAGCATAGCACGAGAAAGGTAGAAAATGTTGAAGGGATGTTCGAGCGACAGGTTGCACCATGTGGTTTGGTCGGTCTAAGTGAGATGTGCTCTAATAGAACTTAAGGGGAGAGACATACTGATGTGTAGCAAGCCAATGATGCACCTACACGTGATAAGCATGGCGATTGTTTGCATGAAAGGAGAAGACCGGGTCAAGAAAAGGTATTTTGGTAGTTTAATAAAAATATCGAAAACTATCTTAGGTCAAAACCACGGTGCTTAAGCGATGCTTGGGAGAGCGGTTTAGGTCAAGGAGAAGCTGAGAAGATCAAATTGGATCAATGCTAAAGGTCTTAGCGGAATCGGGTTTATATGCTTTGAAAATCGTGCGTAAGTGTAGTGTGTCAGTAAAAACCGGGGGGTTCGGGTTTCTCCATATGTGCTATTGTGCTAAGTGGATAGTATCCACTAAGAGTTATGTGGGGCTGGCTAGTCAATCTATTTAACGGGTTGAGATAGAGACTTATAGTTAACCATCAAATTATCCTCTCTTGAGACTAAGTGTTCATGAGTTCTAGGGTTATAGTTGGAGAGAAGTTGAGTGTTGTGGTGTGCTCTCTTATCCTTCAGGTGGAGTGGCTATAAAATATTTATCCTCAAATAGCAATACATCAATGTTTGTTCATCTCCATAGATCTCTTTTGTGTTGATTGATTTGCTCTTGTTTTGGTTGTCTTTTTCCTTTCGTCTTCTTGATTTTGTTGTACCAATGATGTATAAGATATGGAGATAATATTTGAAAATCATTCTCTGCCCATCTAGCCACTTTGATGGCAATTTTATAAAGAAAACCAATTTTGTTTGATTTTGGCCTCACCAAGTAATTTCGTGATCCGAGGATTTTTTTTTGTTTGATTTCTTTGTTGTTCTTGGTTGCTATAGCATGTGGGAATACGTCCCAAGCCATCTTGGCCATCTTTTACCCATGAGCAAGTCATATTCACCGCTTTTGTATTTTGTCTGGTTTTAATACATACTTGCTTAATTTTGAAAAGGACAGAATTTTGACATGGATTTCTATGATCTATTGATGGAATAGATTCATGATATCTTAAGCAAGGTATGTGTAAAGTTTTATAGCAATTAGACTTGTATTTTAAAAGCTGTATGAAAAACAAATTATGTCGGGCTATTTCTGGAACAGAGGGCGGTCTAACCACCAAACCCCAGCGGTCAGACTGGTGGAAATTTCCGATCAGACCAGCCCATGGTAGAGGTCTGACCTCTAGGCTTCAGAGGTCTGACCTTCAGGGTTTCTCAATTCTTAGAAATTGATTTCTTGAGTTGTTTGCTTTGGATTTTGGTCGGTGATTCTAGGCTTCGTAACTCTGTACCTACGGAAGTAAATAATCATGAATACTTGAAAAAAATGAATGGCACTATTCACCTCTCCCCTTTGTTCCTATTCAATCCTACAAAAACCTATAAAAATTTGATGCAAAGAATAGGGCCTAAACCAAGACGATGGGATGAGGCAACAGTCGTCGTCCAGAGTTGCCCCCTTGAAGGCTTGAACATCAAAGCGCGTATTTAAGGCTGCCCTGCTACTTATTGAGGAGGGGACCTAGCTGCACGCTGGACGGCCCGCCGTGGTCACTGGCAGGCATGCATAGTGACAACTAAAATCATTCTCCCAACGTACTACATGCATGCGGCGACATGCATGCTACCACAATATAAAAAACTCGCTACTAGCCTCTGATTGCATCATCAGAGTTTAAACGTTAAAGCCGGGAAGAAAGCTTAGCCTAGCCTGGCCTTGCAGCAAAGCTAGTAGTAGTACTGTACATACATTTGCAAGTAAGTAGGAGTGTGTGTCTATATATATGCACGTGCGCACACGTTTTTGACATATATATACCACTGTTTGCATCTGTATTTATAAAAATAGCAGTATGCGTGATATATAAACAAAAATAGCGTTTTTCCCGTCTGGTGGTCAGGTGACGATGCTGCAGAAGCTGACGCGTGAGCCTGTTGCCAGTGCTAGCTACCTGCAACCCCACCAGTAGACGGTAGGCAGACTGCTGCCCTATGGGCAGATAGTAGGTAATTAAGTTGGCTTAATTACCTGCCTTAATTTTTTTGCATACTATTGTTTTAATTTTGCAACATAGCAAATGATCTAAAAAAATTACAAATTTTTATGGGCAACCTCTCGACACAACGTACTTGACTGTATATGTTTTGACAATTTATCCACTGTGAACGTTGCTCAAAAATTCATACAATTGTGATTTTTGTAGGAGATGTTACATATGGCAAACGAGCTGCAAAAAATTATGAAATTTTATGTGTAACATCTTGTGAGAGACCATGTGGAGGTCATCCCATGTGAATGATGAGTAATTGACAAGGGTTTAGGTTTGTTGAGTTTGGTTGTGTGGTCGGACCATGTCGTTGCGCGGTGCAACGGGCTCGGTCGGCTTTGGTCAAACTTGGTCGTATGGGATTAGGTTGCATATTCCGATGATTCGATAGGTTTGGACTTTGTCATGAGTAAGTATGATGTGCTTATGCTATTTACGCTTTCATGTATCGAGCGGTGCTATTTGATGTGTTTCTTGTCTGTGATGACTGCAGGACGTCGAGGCGGAGTCGTGGTGAGACACGAGGTGATCGGACTAGACACAGGGAGGTGTTGAGGTCAGAACGGTCGGATGTGTCGAAGACGGCGGAGATTCGATGTGGTTGCGAGTCGTGGGCGACAAGGAGCGCGAAGCTTCCCGGAAGGTGCAGGAGGGGCGAATCGGGAATTTCGCGAGGCTGCACAAGCGGGAGACAGCTCCGTTCGGGTTTAGCCGACGTAACGGGTTGGAGACCCATTAGCAAATGGCTATAAATAGGTTTGAGGGGCTGCATGCCTCCTCATGGCTTTAGGAGAGAGTTAGGGTTTTAGTGGGTCAAAAGAGGCTTTGAGAGGTGATTTTGCTTTGCTCTTTAGTGGTTGAGGGCAGCAGCACCTTGTCTCCCATGATCATCTCCCTTCTCTGTGTGTGTTCCTCCCTAGCAAGCATGTAGAGAGGTGTGTTCTTGAGATGGAGAGAGGAGAGGATTGAGTGGTGAATCCATGTAATCATTCATGGTTCTAATGTCCATGCGTATCGGGACTCCTCTGTATTCCTTTTGGTTCAATGAATGAAAATCTGAAGTTTCATTTCTTCTGTTCGTGCTCTATGCTCTCTGTTCTTCCTTCGTTCTCCTTTTTGGCTTGATTTTGAGTTTCTTAATTTCTTGTTGTTTGGTGTTGGGGAGAGCCAAAATGGGTTGCTCTATATTGGGATGATGCCTCAAGATCATTTGATCAAGTTTCCCAAGAGCAAACCTCGTTTAATCTCAGATTTCATGTTTGTGACTTCTCTGTTCTTCATTTCCTCTTCTAGGGTTTTGATGATTTTCGTGTTTCCCTTCATGAGAAAAAGCTGAAACTTGGCATGCAGAGTCTTATGGCTATTAATTAGCTATCCTCAAAGTTTCGTGGCCAAAGGATCAAAGGTTGAGGAGTAATTTGGTTTTTGGCTCGGTTCTTGCAAGATTTCAGATTTTTACCCAAATATGAAATTCTTGTTTCTTGGATTGGTTTCTCGAAATTGGCTCTTGGCTTATTCTTCTGGGAGTGTTTCCTAGCTGTCCTCAAAGTTTTCCAAGCCAAGAATCCAAGAATCCTTGCGAATTTCTCAGATTTCTGAAAATCCTGTTTGCTGAAATTCTTCGTGCGGTACTACCGCTCCTCGAGAGGTACTACCGCTCAGCGGTACTATCGCTCGGCTCAGCGGTACTACCGCTCGTCCCAGCGGTACTACCGTTTGCAGTATGACTTGCTCAGAAATTATTTTTTTTCCTGACTGTTTCTTTCTGGATCTGGTTTAGCCTTGTTTCTGTGTCTTCCAGTAGTGCCTTTCTTCTTTCTTCATAGCTTCTATAGCTATTGGAGAAGAAGCTTAAGTGTGGTTTCTTGAGGGGCGAATTTTATTTTTGAGAGCGCCATTCAACCCCCCTCTGTCGCCATTTCGGTCCAACATCTTGACACAGCCGTAGTTATTGTCTATTTTTTCAAGAATTTTATACATTATGAATATTTGTAGAAGTACATGTAATAGTAAAAAATGCATCGCACGGGATGCGACATGGCTCACCGAGCTGAGCCACTACTATCTCCTCAACGTGTCTACCTCCCTGTGTGGCCTTGTCTTCTGTTGAGCACGAGCATGTCCTGTGGGGTACGTCAACCGGTCTAGAGCTTGCGTCTCAGTTTGGAGAGGTATGGAGACCATTCCATTTGTTCAGAGGCCGACAGTGGTCCAGTATGCTGAGGTACAATAGGCTGGGCCCGATAAGCGTCGATGTCCTTCAGCTGAGACATGCCGAATTGTGGGCCACCAGTAGTAATGTCATGAATAAGGGATTCTAGAAATCCCCCTCATGGTGCTGAGGAACTCTTGCCTTGACTGTATGATGTGGCAGCGAAGCCGGAGGAGCTCTGCCTACCAGAGTCTCCAAACCCTGGGTATGGTGTGAACGATGAGCTCTGCCGTGCGTATGATGCAAACCTTAACGCTATGTACCACTCCCTAGAAACATCCGGGAGGCTCGTATCATCATCGGTGGACATGACTTCACCTCCACATTGAATTGAAGGCTATAAGATGAAACAATGTTAGTCACAATAAATATTTCGAATGTAGAATGCAAATCTCGTACCTCCCGAATGTGCAGTGAAGATGAACAACGAGGAGCGGTAGCCTGTGTGGGTGGTGCGGATGTCAAAAGTGCTATATCTCGATGACAGACCTACGGTGGAAGAGCGCCATGATGTTAAAGAACGCAATACCTAACAAAAAAACAAAACGTAGGTTTGTATGTAAGTTACCTCCCCGTCGATACGGCCTGCGGATGATCGGCGGCTAGTACTATGATGCCGAACAGACTCGGTAGATTGCGATGGCTTGCCGGACTTGCTAGGTCGTGATGACCTGGCGGGTGAGCATGGTGGCCCCACTGGGTGCCCGATGTGCACAGCGTGATATGTCGAACGACCACAGCTCATGTTGTGCACTATTTTTTTGACCTGCTTTAAGATGTATTTTAAAATATTCTACAGGGCCGGTGGTGTCTACGGGATACTGATGGTGGCCTTGGACGTGCTTCCGACTAAAATGACATACGAAACAGATTCAGTAATGACCAGTATGAATTTCGTAAATGAAACGATAAGAAATTGCAATTGCCTTATGCTGTCATGCTGCTGTGAGGCGCTGTGGGGATCGATCAAGCATTGTAGACTGTCCTCGTGCGTGATCTACTAAGGTGATCTGGTGAAGGAATGGTGAGTCTGCTGCGTGAACGGGATACATACCACTCCAGGTACTCGTCGTACGTCTGGATGCTTTACAAAGGTTGCTTCATGATGACATCCAGGTGCGCCCTGTTCGTCCATGCTGTCGTCCACTCCTGCTGTAGTGGCTGTCAGTCCGTACCATACCGACCCGTCCTCGATTGCTTGTATTTTCAGAATCATCGATGTTACACAGTAAGACATACAAAGTGTAAACATTACTCGGATAGAGTTTGATTCACTGGTGTACAACTCGCTGTAGGAATATGCCATACAGAATAGTATTTTCTCTACCTCAGTTGTCTTTTGATCAAAATCAAGCAAATTAAGTGCTTAAGTTAATGAGCAATAGTGTGGCTTAAGATATGATATATACATATATAGGCTTCTATCACGTCATACCCTTCACTGGCTTTATGGACTAAATAACATGATATGCTATCATAAATGAGTAGTATAAGCATGAGTGATGCTTGTGTCCATAAAGAACAGTCCAAAGGTAATGTGATAATAAACCCAGCTTTTTTTTATACTATATGAGCTAGGAGTAGCACTACTTAGTATAATATTACGCAACATGCATGATGCAACAAGAAGTTTGCTAGAGATTCTTTTTTATGTTTTTAATATAATCCTGTAACGTCCTGAAAAATATAAATAATAAATTATGAAACTTTTGGATTATTTTATTTGCTTTTATTTGCCTTATATTTGAATTTGGAGTTTATGGACCTTTTTACAAATATGAAGGAGTTTTGAATATAGAAAGAGGAAAGAAATCAACATATAAAATAATAAAACATGAGCGTCAAAATAAAGAATCTGAAAAGATGATCCAAAAGAACTATAAAAGTAAAAATAATAAGTATTTACAAGAATATATATACATATATATATACATATGTATGTATATGTATATGTATATGTAAGCATACAATTAAACATAGCAAGAAAATAATCTTTATGTAACAAATATTAGCAAAATGAAAGATATAAAATTTCAGAGGAAAGGAAGTGAATATATGTATATGTATACCTATATATACACACAAGAAAACCCTAAAGAAAAATCAAAGAAATAAAAATGGAAAAGAAGAAGAAAAAAAAAAGAAGAAGAAGAAATTCGTAGGCCGCCATCACCCCTACCCACCATCCCTCCCATGCGATGGCATTTGCGCGCCCAGCCTGCCATCAGCCCCATCCTCGCAAGGCCCGCCCCATCGCCGAGTGGCCCGCCTCCACCGCTCTTTCTCTCCCCGCTCATGGCCCGGCCTCACCGCTCCTCATGCGATGACTCGCCGCGAGTGGACCCAAACAGCCAGCGTTCTCCTTCCTCCTCTTCTTCTCCACGCGCCAGCGCTGCCCCTCTCGCTCGCGTTGCTCCTCCGCCGCAGCAAATCCTCCGCGCCCCTCTCTCACCTCACGGGAAAAATATCTAAGAATCTACAGGAGGGGGGAAGCACCTCTCCCGCTCTCTCTCTCCTACAAAATCCCGGCGGGATTTGGTTCGCCTCACCTCGCCGGCGTGAGCAGGGCGGAGCCAGATGTCGAGCTCGCCGTGCGCGCTTCTCCCGGCTATAAAAGCCACGCCTAGGAGTCCCAAATGCGCCGCAATACTCCCTCCTTCCCTCACGTGCGAACAACTGAGCCGTAGAGCCTCTAATTCCCCGCAGGCGCTCTCGTCTTCCTCACGGCCGGCGACCGAGCCGCCATTGATTCCGACCGCCACCAGTCAATTCCTTTCCCCCTACACCCCACTCAGGACTTGGCAAAGTAGAATCTACCCTCCCCCGAGTCTCCCGTTGCTTGAACCTCGCCGGCATCGATCCACCATCTTGAACCGCCGCCACCGCTCGCCGCCGGCCCTCTCCGGTGACCCTCGCCCCTGGCTGTCTACACCAACCTCATCGCCGTCACCTGAGGATTATAAATCACGGCCCCGAACCTCTCGGCCGTCCCTCGCCGCGGCGACGCCGCCCCGATCGCTCTGCCGGCGCCTCCTTGAGCTACTTCAAAGGGTATCTCGCCCTTATGGGGTAGGCAAAGCCTCCCGCCCACTTGGTTAGCGCGTGCATCTCTTCCTCCTCGCTCGCGCGCGCGCTCGAGCCAGCTCGCGCTGCGGTCGAGCGATTTCTTTTAATTTGCGTCGACAGTGGGGGCCGCTTGCCGGCGGTCAGCAGGGCGGCCGATGACCCACCGGGCCCCACTGTCGATGACACGTCTGCAGTGAGACCCGGCTGACAGATGGACCCCAGTGAACAGTACCTGGACCCACTTGTCAACGACACAGCAATAAAAGAATTAAAATAAACAGAAACTGACATGTGGGACCCACTGTCAGAAATTTAATAATTTTTGGAATTTGCTGAACTGAGAATTTCAAATAATCATAACTTTTTCATTTTAACTCCAAATTGGATGAGACAAATTTCTAAATTCATCTAAAAGCAAGATCTATACAATGGGACTGAAATCATAATTTTTAGAGTTCATTTGAATTTTTGGTGTTATTTGGTTTGATTCGCTGCTCTTCTTTTTGTACAAATTTTGGGCGTACGTTAAAATAGCTTACGAAGCGCAAGAAGAAGAGTTCGAGGCAGCGACACTAGAAGCACCAGAGAATCCGGATCCCGACCACTGTGACCAAGGCGAGTCAATACTTTGATCATGTTGAACCTACATTTCCGCAAATTACTTTGTTTTAAATTAACAAAGTGCATGCTGTTATTTTTATGCAAATGCATGCTAAATTTGATATTCTAGTTATATGCCATTGTTTACCTTGAATAATATTACACCCTCTGTTGAATATTTGAATGTGTGAACCTTGTCGCCCTAGCAAAAACTATAAATAGTAACATTTCGAAAATAAGTCCATAACCGTATGCCATGCTTAGCATTGATTAGGAACTTGGGGCAAGAAATTGTCCCAAGCATCACTTTTACTCATGAGAAACTGGTTTGGGCAGTCATAGTGGAAATGACTGGTATATTGGTTATGGATATTTTACAATCCCAGAATCCCCAACTTGCTTTAATGTCTGGGCGGATTGGTTTGAGGGTGTGGATGAGTATGTGTACGTGTATGTGTAGTGTGAATGTGGTGCAGTGATTGCACAGTGTGGTGCAGTGATTGCACAGTGTGGTGCAGTGATTGCACAGGGTGGTGCAGTGATTGCACAGCATGATGCAGTGATTGCACAAGTGGGTTCGTGGTAGACCGTCCAGATAACCCTAAGGACTGAATCTTGTCATGTCACCCGTATGACAAGCACAACCACAAGTCGCCAAGTGTAGGCGGGGTTTACTAATTTGTGTGGCTCTAGGTGGTTACGTGAAGGTATGACCACGAACAAAGGGATGGATGGTCGCATCCCCGCCTTTGTCCGTGATGGCTCACGAGGGACCCTTCCCGAGGGATGGTCGGATCCTACGGAAGGTAGACCTTAGCGGGCGTAACCACAGTAGGACTATGCATTGTAACAATCCTGTGATAGTCTACTCAACCGCATGGCTAAGGAATCATGTGGGGCAACGGGTGGATCTGTCTCTTGTGGGTAAAGTGTGCAAAACTCTGCAGAGTCAAAACTATTCGAATAGCCGTGCCCACGGTCAAGGGCAGACATGGGAACTTAACTAGATATAGTTCTGTTTACAAAAGTATTTGAAAAATGGGAATGGAAAAGTGGAAGGGTAGAGAAAAGCCCAGATTTGAGTTGTCCTGGGTGTCGTCCCAGTGTGTCCTGGAGGTCGTTCGAGTGGTTCCTGGTGTCGTCCCAGTGGTAAGTTAAGCGGCTATAACGCTGAAAAAGGTCATACGGTGTGATGCCGTATGTAGGGAGAAGTTATGGTAATATTAGACATATGGTGTGATGCCATATGTATGGAAATTCATATTAATACCCCTTGAACATTATGCTTTTGTTCAACTGCTAGGTCTTAGGAATTTTTATATAATTGTATTCAAAAGCACTCTTCGCCAAAAGTAAATAAACCAAAGCCATCCTTTGAATAGCCATGCATGTTATATACTGCATTCTGTGTGTTGATTCGCTGAGCACGGGGTCGGAGTGCTCACGCTCGCTTTTGCGACAAAAATCCAGAAGCAGGAACGCAGGACCACTACGCCTACAAGGAAGCTCCCGCTCCGGAGGAGAAGAACGACGAAGGAAACTAAGGCGTAGGCTTCGTTGATTCGACATGGACAAGTGGACATCCGGCGTTGTGTGCACGTATGTCACTAGTTAGCTGGTGACATATAATGCACACAGTACCTTCCAGTCGCTTGCCTGTGAATTTGGGTTTGCTTCTGCTATGTTTCGGCTGTGCGTGTTTGTAATAAGGCAATTGGCCTGATCGGCCTCTTTTGTAAACTCTATCACCCGACGTGGTGTATTTCAAGTCATGTAATATAATGAATGATTATGCGATGTATGAAATGATTCAGCAATGTTCCTGTGTGCACTAACTACTGATCCAGGGATTAGTGCAGTGAAACACAGTAAGATTCGGATTGAAAAATCCGAATCCGACAATATTGTATCGAGCATACGATCGCAGGTAAAGCCGTAGATTGGTCGTTAGAAGAATCTGAGGGTAATAATTTTTAAATATATAAAAAGCATTTATGAAAATATAGCGTATTATTGCTGCTCGTACCCTTCCTAGTTCTGCTTCCCTTTACTCCTTCAGTGGACTATTTTAAAACATTACTAACATCGCATCTTGCAAACTGCGCAGATGGCGGAGAAGAAGGTAATTGGGATTACGTCGCTCATGGAGTTTATGAGGCGTATTCGCGAAATCTGCGCAAGCTCCTCCATTACATGGAATACCCGGAGCAACCCATATATCGTGGGCGCCAGACGTCTGCAGGAGGGGTATACTGCTGGATGTTTGAAGTGTTCATCTACCCGAAGAGCGAACATGACCCACCCCACGTCTTCCGGTCAACACCCAAGAAGCACCAGTCGGCGCGCGACTTCGATCTTGCTCGCGTCTCGCCGCCGCCCGACTCTGCGACATCTACCAAATCTCCCTACTCCGCACACCCTTCTCGCTTCTACCCTTCACGCGAGAGAGGAGCACGCCACAATGAGACCTACCGCGGTGAATGAGGATGACCCAAGGCTCACCCATCAAGTGGATCTCACCAGGCCATGGGAGCAGCCCATACTCTCGCCTTGGAAGAAATGACCGCCCTCGGATGCATCTAGTCGCCCGACACACCGAGGTGGCAACCCTTCGTAACCAGCTTGCCCAATGCCGCGAGCACTAGCAGCTGCCAAGGCAGAGGCAACAACGGCCAGCCCACTCCAACAACCTCCACTCCGTTAGCGGCACCGGCACCTCCTTCAATAGGATCGAGCCCCGCACCGGTGATCTGCGCGCAAAGCGTCACGACCTCCGAGTCTCGATGCGCCTTCGACGGAGGAAGCCTCCACCAAGCGCAGCCCTCCACGAGCTCCTTCAGACGCCGATGACTCGACCCATCGGAGTTTAGTGGCGATCGATCCGCTCGGATCGCCAAACTACGACCCTTCCGTCAGTGGTGATCGCTACGCGGCATAGTAGTGGAAGTGTCGTCATGTCAGGCTTGTAAATTAAGTGTTGCCCTAACCCTGTTATATTGTAGTTGCGGCAATGTGAACTTTAACTATTATGTTATTGTAAGTTCGGCCTGGAGAGGCTGGCTATGTGAATACTTGTATGATAATGAATGGCCAGGCATAAAGCCTTATGATGAATGTTCTTTTGCCGTTTATCTTGTGTTCTTTTCACGATGGGTTGCTACCTCCATTTTTCTCAAGGGTAGTCCTAGTACTAAGTTATGAAGTCAGAATCGCAGATGTCCAATCCAAGAGTTACACGATCTCGGACCCATGCTAACCCTCAGCATGCTGAGGTAGACTCAAATCATGGCGAAAACCCCGAAGAAAATCAGAACCAAGATGTCGACCTCCCAAACCCTCCGATTAACCCCACAATGGCCCAAGTAATGGCACAACAAACTCAGATCTTGCAAGCCATTTATCTTTGGACAGCAAGGAAGTTCGCGGACACAGAGTCGACTTAGGAGATTTCAAAGGACAAGACCAATTACATTCACATCGGCGAAAGAACCCTTGAAGCGTAAGATTGGCTCCGAGATACGAAAGGAAGCTAAGGTTGGCCAAGATTGCGATGAAGACAAAGTGGTGTTTGCTGCACACCACTTCAAGGTGCTGCAGCAAAGATGGTGGGAGAACTACTTGGCTGCCAGAGGCCGGAAGATGCTACCACCGGAGTGATCTGAAGCTATACCATGGTCGAGTTCAAGAAGGCTTTCAAGGACAACTTCATCCCAGCGGGGATAATGCGGATAAAGAAGAATGAGTTCCGCAATCTCAAGCAAGGAACTTATCATCGGTGAATATCTTACCAAATTCACCCACTAGCCGGTATGCTCGAAGGATATAGAAGAAGAGGAAGAAAAGATTGATGATTCTTGAAGGGTGAAGGATGAACCGAGAGTGCACTGATCACCCAGACTTCACCACTTTCATCGGTTGGTAAACAAGGCATTGGCCTTGGAAAATGAGAAGAAGATTCTTGAGGCCAGCCGTAAGCGCAAGATGACAACTCAACGGCCACAAGGAAGATTTATCCAGAAATTCTTCAAACCCTCATTCTCAAGGTCCAATCAATCCAAAGGTCACCCCACCTTTAGACTTGGTGGGAGTATGTCTCAAACATCACGCCCGGGAGGACAAAGTTGGCGGTATAAACCCGCAACAAATTTTAATTGCTATAATCTGCGGGAGAAGGGACACTTTGCCTACAGATGTCCACATAAGCAGAATGCCCCTGTCCGCAGTCAAGCTTCAGCTCCTGGCAAGGGACAGCAAAGCTCTCAAGCTAGCAAGAACACTTCAGCACCAAATCGAGGCAGAGTCAACCATATTACCGTTGAAGAAGCTCAAGAAGCACTGGAGTTCTAATGGGTGCGTTTTACACAAGAATATACCCGCACAAGTATTATTTGATTCAGGAGCTTCACATTCATTTATATCTAAGGGGTATGCTGATAAATTGGGATTACCTGTTTATACCCTAAAGAAGCCATTAGTGCTTAACTCACCAGCTGGACCAATTACTGCTACCCTAGTATGCCCAGGGGTGACCATTATCATGGAAAGACGTGATTTCCTTGCTGACCTGATAGTATTAAGCTCCCAGACCTTGGACATTATATTAGGGATGGATTGGTTAGCCAGATACCAGGGAGTTATAGAATGTGCCACTAGAACAGTAAGACTAACCAAGTGTCCTGGTATGACCATAGTTGTAAAGGTGGACCGCCATACCGATGGGGCGTGCCATATTTTATCTGTGAGGATGTACCCTTAGAAGGAATGATAGTGGTACAGATTATCCCGAGGTATTTCGGATGAGCTACAGGCATGCCTCGGATAGAGACATGGAGTTTGTAATCAACCTAAAACCAGTCTTGCCCAGCTTCCAAAAGACCCTATAGGATGATGTGGAAGAATTGGAAGAATGAAGAAACAACTTCAAGAGTTACAAGAAAAGGATTCATCGGACCCACTCATCACCATGGGGATCTCGGTGCTATTTGTGAAGAAGAAGGATGGTACAAATGTAATGTGTGTGGACTACCGTGATTTAAATGAGATGACTATCAAGAACAAGTATCCTCTTCCCAGGATCGATGATTTGTTCGATCAACTTGGAGGAGCCACAGTATTCTCCAAAATAGATCTGAGGTCCGGATACCATCAGTTGAAGATAAGAGCTGAAGATATACCCAAAACAGCCTTTACCACTAGATATGGGCTGTATGAATTTCTGGTCATGTCTTTTGGATTGACCAATGCCCCAGCTTACTTCATGAATCTAATGAACAAGGTGTTCATGGAGTATTTGGACAAGTTTGTCGTGGTCTTCATCGACGACATCCTTATATACTCAAGAATTGAAGAGCATGCAGAACATCTGCGCCTAGTGTTGGAGAAGCTAAAAGAGCATCAGCTGTATGCCAAATTCAGCAAGTGTGAATTTTGGCTGAAGGATATCAGTTTCCTCGGACATATAGTTTCAGCCGGAGGAGTATCCGTTGACCACCAAGATTGCAGTGTCACGAGATGGAAGCGACCTACCTCTGTCATGGAAGTGAGAAGTTTCCTTGGTTTGGCCGGCTATTACAGAAGATTCATCGAAGGGTTTTCCCGCATCGCCAGGCCAATGACCCAATTACTCAAGAAGGAGAAGAAGTTTGAATGGACCAAGGCATGTGAAGAAAGTTTCCAAGAATTGAAGAAGAAATTGACCACCACTCCGGTATTAGTTCTACCAGATGTACGCAAAGATTTTGAGGTATATTGTGATGCCTCACATCAAGGGCTTGGATGCGTACTAATGCAAGAAGGCGAGTTGTGTCATATGCATCCGCACAACTCCGTCCTCATGAAGCTAACTACCCCACTCATGATCCGGAGTTAGCCTCGATACATGCATTGAAGATTTGGCGGCATTACTTGATTGGTAACCACCGTGATGTATATACAGATCACAAGAGCCTTAAGTATTTCTTCACACAACCTCACCTTAATCTGAGACAGAGAAGATGGCTAGAATTAATCAAGGATTATAATTTGAGTGTACACTACCACCCTGGAAAAGCCAATGTGGTAGCAGATGCACTAAGTCGTAAGGTTTACTGCAATAACCTTATGATACAAGAACATCAACCTGAGCTCTACAAGGAATTAAGCGCTTTGAATTTGGAAATAGTAAAGCCAGGCACTCTAGCCGCCCTGGAAATTCAGTCAAGTATAGAAGAAATGATTATGGCAGCACAGCAAGATGATCCAGCTATTTTGAAATGGAAGAAATTAATGGAAGAAGGGAAGGCACCCAACATGAAAATTGACCATGAGGGTACTCTACGATATGGAACACGTATCGTAGTTCCACATCACAAAGATCTTAAGAATCTGATATTGAGGGAAGCACATAACTCTCCATATTCTCTCCACCCTAAGCACCAAGATGTATCGGTATGAAACATTTTGTTGGTGGCCCCGTATGAAAAGAGATATTGCGAGCATGTAGCTTGTTTGTGATGTATGTCGAGAGTGAAGGCAGAGCACCAAAGACTGCAGGACTACTACAGTAGTTGCGCAGATACCTCAATGGAAGTGGGAAGAAGTCGAATGGATTTCATCACCGGATTCCCACGAACCAAGTCGATATAACTCTGTATGGGTCATAATTGATAGGTTGACCAAGGTCGCCCACTTTATTCAGTCAAGACCACCTACAAGGGAGACAAGTTAGCGTAACTGTACATGTCCCGTATCGTGTGCTTGCACGGTGTGCCAAAAAGGATAGTCTCAGATCGAGGTTCTCAATTTACCTCACATTTCTGGGATAGCCTACATGAAGCTCTTGGCACTCACCTGGATTTCAGCACCGCCTATCACCCTCAGACAGATGGTCAGACAGAAAGAGTGAACCAGATACTAGAAGATATGCTCAGAGCTTGTGCATTGGATTTCTCTAAAGATTGGGACAAATGCTTGCCCTATGCTGAGTTTGCCTACAACAACAAGCACTGACCACCTTGGATGGCACCATTTGAAGCCTTATATGGAAAGAAATGCGAACCCCACTATATTGGTCAGAAGTGGGGGAGAACATCATATTTGGACCCGACATTCTCAAACAAGCTGAAGAGAAGGTTCGCCTAATCAGGGACCGACTACAGGCAGCCCAGTCTAGGCAAAAGAGTTATGCAGACAAAAGGCGAAGACCGTTGGCATTTGAGGTTGGAGATTATGTCTATTTGAAGGTGTCACCTCTACGAGGAGTCAAGAGGTTTAAAGTCAAAGGCAAACTTACCCCTCGCTATGTGGGACCATTCCCAATTGTGTCCAAGAAAGGAGAGGTTGCCTATCAGTTAGAGTTACCTCAAAATCTATCTGATATACACAATGTCTTCCACGTGTCTCAACTCAAGAAATGTCTGCGAGTACCAGAAGATCAAACTCCACTGGAAACCATTGAGTTAGAAGAAGATTTAACCTACAAGGAGCGACCAATTAAAATATTGGATACTGTGGAGAAAAAGACAAGGACCCAAATCATTCGTATGTGTAGAGTGCAATGGAGTCACCATTCCAAGAAGGAAGCTACATGGGAAAGGGAAGATAAACTGCGTCAAGACTACCCCGACCTATTCGCTAGCTAGGCTGAATCTCGGGGTCGAGATTCTTTTTAAGGGGGGTAGATTTGTAACGTCCTGAAAAATATAAATAATAAATTATGAAACTTTTGGATTATTTTATTTGCTTTTATTTGCCTTATATTTGAATTTGGAGTTTATGGACCTTTTTACAAATATGAAGGAGTTTTGAATATAGAAAGAGGAAAGAAATCAACATATAAAATAATAAAACATGAGCGTCAAAATAAAGAATCTGAAAAGATGATCCAAAAGAACTATAAAAGTAAAAATAATAAGTATTTACAAGAATATATATACATATATATATACATATGTATGTATATGTATATGTATATGTAAGCATACAATTAAACATAGCAAGAAAATAATCTTTATGTAACAAATATTAGCAAAATGAAAGATATAAAATTTCAGGAGGAAAGGAAGTGAATATATGTATATGTATACCTATATATACACACAAGAAAACCCTAAAGAAAAATCAAAGAAATAAAAATGGAAAAGAAGAAGAAAAAAAAAAAGAAGAAGAAGAAATTAGTAGGCCGCCATCACCCCACCACCATCCTCCCCAGCGGTCGGCATTTATGCGCCCAGTAGCCCCTGCATCACGGCCCATCCCCGCGCGTCCGCCCCATCGCGAGTGGCCCCGCCTCCACCCGCTCTTTCTCTCCTGCCCGGGGCCGGCCTCACCGCTCCTCACGCGCGATGACTCGTGGCGAGTGGACCCAAACAGCCGGCGTTCTCCTTCCTCCTCTTCTTCTCCACGCGCCCGGTAGCTGCCCTCTCGCTCGCGTTGCTCCTCCGCCGCAGAAATCCTCCGCGCCCTCTCTCACCTCACGGAAAAATATCTAAGAATCTACGGGAGGGGAAGCACCTCTCCCGCTCTCTCTCTCCTACAAAATCCCGGCGGGATTTGGTTCGCCTCACCTCGCCGGCGTGAGCAGGGCGGAGCCAGATGTCGAGCTCGCCGTGCGCGCTTCTCCCGGCTATAAAAGCCACGCCTAGGAGTCCCAAATGCGCCGCAATACTCCCTCCTTCCCTCACGTGCGAACAACTGAGCCGTAGAGCCTCTAATTCCCCGCAGGCGCTCTCGTCTTCCTCACGGCCGGCGACCGAGCCGCCATTGATTCCGACCGCCACCAGTCAATTCCTTTCCCCCTACACCCCACTCAGGACTTGGCAAAGTAGAATCTACCCTCCCCCGAGTCTCCCGTTGCTTGAACCTCGCCGGCATCGATCCACCATCTTGAACCGCCGCCACCGCTCGCCGCCGGCCCTCTCCGGTGACCCTCGCCCCTGGCTGTCTACACCAACCTCATCGCCGTCACCTGAGGATTATAAATCACGAAGCCCCCGAACCCCTCCGGCCGTCCCTCGCCGCGGCGGCGCGCCCGATCGCTCGCCGCCGCCTCCTTGAGCTACTTCAAAAGGGTATGCTGCCCTTATGGGGTAGGCAAAGCCTCCCCGCCCACTTGGTTAGCGCGTGCATCTCTTCCCTCCCCTCGCTCCCGCGGCGCGCGTTCGAGCCCAGCTCCGCGCCTGCGGTCGAGCGATTTCTTTTAATTTGCGTCGGCGTGGTGGGCCCGCTTGTCGGCGGTCACGGCCAGAGCGGCCGTGACCCACAGGGCCCCACGGGTCAGTGACACGTCTGCAGTGAGACCCGGCTGACAGATGGACCCCAGTGAACAGTACCTGGACCCACTTGTCAACGACACAGCAATAAAAGAATTAAAATAAACAGAAACTGACATGTGGGACCCATCATGAAATTTAATAATTTTTGGAATTTGCTGAACCGAGAATTTCAAATAATCATAACTTTTCATTTTAACTCCAAATTGGATGAGACAAATTTCTAAATTCATCTAAAAGCAAGATCTATACAATGGGACTGAAATCATAATTTTTAGAGTTCATTTGAATTTTTGGTGTTATTTGGTTTGATTATTGCTCTTCTTTTTGTACAAATTTTGGGCGTGCGTTAAAATAGCTTACGGCGCAAGAAGAAGAGTTCGAGGCAGCGACACTAGAAGCACCAGAGAATCCGGATCCCACCACTGTGACCAAGGCGAGTCAATACTTTGATCATGTTGAACCTACATTTCGCAAATTACTTTGTTTTAAATTAACAAAGTGCATGCTGTTATTTTTATGCAAATGCATGCTAAATTTGATATTCTAGTTATATGCCATTGTTTACCTTGAATAATATTACACCTCTGTTGAATATTTGAATGTGTGAACCTTGTCGCCCTAGCAAAAACTATAAATAGTAACATTTCAAAATAAGTCCATAACCGTATGCCATGCTTAGCATTGATTAGGAACTTGGGGCAAGAAATTGTCCCAAGCATCACTTTACTCATGAGAAATGGTTTGGGCAAACATAGTGGAAATGACTGGTATATTGGTTATGGATATTTTACAATCCCGAATCCCCAACTTGCTTTAATGTCCAGGCGGATTGGTTTGAGGTGTGGATGAGTATGTGTGCGTGTATGTGTAGTGTGAATGTGGTGCGGTGATTGCACAGGTGTGGTGCGATGATTGCACAGTGTGGTGCGATGATTGCACGGGTGGTGCGATGATTGCACAAAGATGATGCGATGATTGCACAAGTGGGTTCGTGGTAGACCGTCCGATAACCCTAAGGATCGAATCTTGTCATGTCACCCGTGTATGACAAGCACAACCACAAGGCGCCAAGTGTAGGCGGGGTTTACTAATTTGTGTGGCTCTAGGTGGTTACGTGAAGGTATGACCACGAACAAAGGGATGGATGGTCGCATCCCCGCCTTTGTCCGTGATGGCTCACGAGGGACCCTTCCCGAGGGATGGTCGGATCCTACGGAAGGTAGACCTTAGCGGGCGTAACCACAGTAGGACTATGCATTGTAACAATCCTGTGATAGTCTACTCAACCGCATGGCTAAGGAATCATGTGGGGCAACGGGTGGATCTGTCTCTTGTGGGTAAAGTGTGCAAAACTCTGCAGAGTCAAAACTATTCGAATAGCCGTGCCCACGGTCAAGGGCAGACATGGGAACTTAACTAGATATAGTTCTGTTTACAAAAGTATTTGAAAAATGGGAATGGAAAAGTGGAAGGGTAGAGAAAAGCCCAGATTTGAGTTGTCCTGGGTGTCGTCCCAGTGTGTCCTGGAGGTCGTTCCAGTGGTTCCTGGGTGTCGTCCCAGTGGTAAGTTAAGCGGCTATAACGCTGAAAAAGGTCATACGGTGTGATGCCGTATGTAGGGAGAAGTTATGGTAATATTAGACATATGGTGTGATGCCATATGTATGGAAATTCATATTAATACCCCTTGAACATTATGCTTTTGTTCAACTGCTAGGTCTTAGGAATTTTTATATAATTGTATTCAAAAGCACTCTTCGCCAAAAGTAAATAAACCAAAGCCATCCTTTGAATAGCCATGCATGTTATATACTGCATTCTGTGTGTTGATTCGCTGAGCACGGGGTCGGAGTGCTCACGCTCGCTTTTGCGACAAAAATCCAGAAGCAGGAACGCAGGACCACTACGCCTACAAGGAAGCTCCCGCTCCGGAGGAGAAGAACGACGAAGGAAACTAAGGCGTAGGCCGTTGATTCGACATGGACAAGTGGACATCCGGCGTTGTGTGCACGTATGTCACTAGTTAGTGGGTGACATATAATGCACACGATACCTTCGATCGCTTGCACGTGAATTTGGGTTTGCTTCGCTATGTTTCATTGTGCGTGTTTGTAATAAGGCAATTGGCCCGATCGGCCTCTTTGTAAACTCTATCACCCGACGTGGTGTATTTCAAGTCATGTAATATAATGAATGATTATGCGATGTATGAAATGATTCAGCAATGTTCCTGTGTGCACTAACTACTGATCCAGGGATTAGTGCAGTGAAACACAGTAAGATTCGGATTGAAAAATCCGGGTCTGACAAATCCTTTCTCTGGTATCATAGTTTAATTAATTACTACACTCAGTAGTTATGATTTTAATGTCTAATGCAGTCAACATAAAATCATATAAAAATATACAATTAAACAACATATACTTGCTAACAAAAAATTAATTAATATAAAAATGAATTAATTATGCCTAAATAATTAGGACTAAATTAATTACACCTAAATAACTGCAACTAATTATGTACATATTTAACAAAGACAATTCATAGAACAAAAATTACTTGTTAATATGACTGCTAATAACGACACTAAATAATATTTAATCGGTTGTGAAGAAAACGAACGAAGAGCGCAGGCGAGGAGTGTGAGCAAAGACGCTGCGAGGCGATGAGTGTCAGCGCAGAGACTACAAGAATATGAGTGCGCGCAGCTTGAAATTTATAGCAAGAGTGATAGCGAAGTGTGCGCTAACGATGCGTCAATAATGGCGGGAGTGAATTGCGCGTGGGGAGACAGACACGATGCAAGTGACACTTTTGGTAGCATGTTCCATGCACAAGTGCTCAATTTTCATATGAGCCAAATGTTTATGCCCACCGCAGTTTGTTCATATGCGAATTAAACAAAGCAAAGAAAATCAAAATATGGATTAAACCAGGCAAAGATAATGAAATGACCTACCTTTGCTGCACCTGTTAATCACCTGGTAATTTTATGAATTTTTTAGCAATATTCACAATGGTTAAAATTCTCAAAAAATTACACAGTTAAGTACGTTGCTGTGAGAGGTTGCACATAAATTTTTATAATTTTTTGAGCTCATTTGCTGTATTTAAATATTCAAAAATTACCTGATAATTATACGAATTTTTCAACAACATTCACAGAGGATAAAGTTGCCAAAAAAATTCCACAGTCAAGTACATTGTCTAGAGGCTGTACATAAAATTTCATAATTTTCTGAGTTCATTTGCTGTATTTAAAAATTAAAACAAACCATACGTAAAAAAGTAAGATAAGTAATTAAGCCAGCTAATTAACCAACTTAAATACTAGCCGTCTGTCTATGGGGCAGTAGGGTCGCCGTCTGGTGGCAGAGCCTGCTGCCGACAGCACGAACATACGTTAGCTTTATGGTGTGGCCATCTGGCCACCGGACAACAAAAATATTATTTCTGTAAATATAATATGTATATTATTATTTTTATAAATACAGGTACAAACATATATAAAAAAACTCCGCTCGCGCGCAGCGAACGCGCCATCGTAGGGTAGCCTGCGCCGTGCTGTACCGTGCGCCGTCCATAGCGATAGCTACTGTTCACTTGACCAACTACCGCACTAGGACAATGACGTAGATAGGACGGCAGTTTGGTTATCGTGCCGAATAGAACGGGCATTCCCGTCCGTCCGACAGGCACGGGGCCCATCAGCCGCATGCTCACCAAACCCGCGCGAGAGCACTGATAGCTGTGATTCGTGGCTGTTTGTATGTGCTGCCATGTAGGGAATGAGATAGTACGAGCAAGTTCAATAATATAATCAAGTGTTTAGCTATAAATTAAGTTATAAGAGTCAAGTTATACAATAATTTATCTTCTATTTGTCTACAAATTTTTTTATTATTATTATGTGATACCATGTCTTGTATTCTCTTTCCTATTCCTACTCACATACATTTATTATCTGAGCCCACCACTGCATAGGCTCTCGTGCCCAGCTTGTTGCTTGTATGAGAGCCAAGCTCTCATCTCTCTCCTCTCTTCTCTCCTCCACATCAGCAAAAATGCTGACTAATTTGGCTATAAGACCATTATTGGACTTGCTCTATGAGAGAAAATACGGAGAATTGAACCACCTCTTAAATAAGTAGCCAATCGTTGTATGAGAAATAAAATATACTGTAAGAAAGCTGTTTATATATAATATATATAATTACCATTCTGCGTTATGTATAGAATGTGCTAGAAAGGTACTGTTTATGTGAGTGAAGTTACTGTTAAATATATATAGAATTACTGTTACTTATAACACTACATAAGTGATATTTAACAATAATTTTATTTACATATATATGTGCCACGTAGAATAGCGCAGTCATAGTCATGTATATAAACTTAGGGCGCGTTTGGTTCGTTGGTGAGTGGAGCCTGGCTCGCATCTGGGAACCAAGTTCTCGTAGGACAGGTTGTAGAGATGCAAGCTATTCTTTGTTTGGTTGTCTCAGACGTATAGAGCCCGGGTGAGAAGAGACAGCGTTTGGTTGCCTGCATGAAGCCGTATCGCATGAAATAAAAATAAAAAAACAAGTGATCTTATAATATTTAACTTGTGTAAGTGCACTCTAATAGTTTCAATTTTACTTTTAATATCTTGATCTATTCTAAAATACACTAATATCACTTAATACACGTTAATCACATGTTAATAGTATCGTTAATGTAACCTGTCTTTGCACCATGCGAGCTCGCTCGCCGAAACGCAAATGAAATCCGTATCTCGAGAGCTAGGCTCGAGCCGCCTTTTGCATCTGGAGAGCCAGGTTCAGACCTCGATGCGGGCAACCAAACAACTGAAACTTGCATCTGGGGAGCCTGGCTGGGCAAGAACCGGGCAACTAAACGCCCCATTATAGATTAATACCATCCTAACGTGAAAGGACACTATAGATAGTTGAGCATATATAATACAATATGATCTCAGGGCGCCCCCGCAAGCACGGCGCACACGACTCCAGGGAAAAGGATCGGGCATATGACGACAAGACTGTATAAGGGCCTGTTTGGATCCACCCAGATTTTAAGAATCTGGCTTTTGGAAACTAGGTGGGATCCAAACAGACCAGTTTTTGGGGCAGTTTTTAAAATCTACCTACCCAGATTCTTAAAAACCAAGAAGTCATTGATACCCGCTTTTGCCGTTTTTGGCACAAATACCCATTTACCCTCATTAAAGACCACGCATGGTCGTTTAATGTCTGTTCAAGAGTAATAAATGTAAGGGTATAATAGTCTATTAGCACCAATCATAAATGAAACCAGCTTTTAAAAACTAGGAGATCCAAACACCCTATCAGTTTTTACTTAAAAACCAGTTTTTGAAAACTAGAAATAATAGCTAGTTTTTAAGAATCTGAAACTGATCCAAACAGGGCCTAAATCCACTGCCCCGCCGCGAACAGCGAGGCCACCTCGGCCTGTCCCCCGTTTATTCCCGACCGGTGGATCCCGGCGCCGGCCCTCCTCGGGGGGATCGCAGCCGTCTGATCCTTTTATTCCCGGAAAACATGCGAGCAAAGGAAAGGGCAACTTTGAGCCGTTTACTCTCAAGTGCAGGGGGTATACGAGTAGTGATGAGAGAGCGTAAACTATACTCTGAAAATGCAGAGGTAGCGGTAAAAAGAGAGAGAAAATGCAGAGAGGTGGAGGCAGCCTGCAGACAAAACGGAGGGAGAGGTAAAGAGAGAGAGAGAGAGAGAGAGAATGGGTCCTCGACAAGGCACCGGCTGTCTGCTCTCGCGTCTCCTCCGCTGACGCCTCACGTCACGTGGCACGCGTGGGCCCCACCCGCAGCAGCCGCACGCAAACCGGGCAGCTGCACCGCAGCGGCCGCAGGTGCATCGGATTGGTGTCCCGGCTATTTCTTCCGTGGCCACTGCCACCGGAGCGCGCGCGCAGCGGCATAGCTCCCGATGCCGAGTTAAGGTGCCCGTAAAGAAATAAATTGATTTATAATTAAAATTATACTATAATTAATTAAAATTATACTGTAACTGATAGTGACTTATTTGACGTAACTAAAATTTAAAAAATTAGAAATAGAAAAACATGTTAGTCTATCACGAACAATGAAGAACCGGCAAAAAAACTAAAAAAAGCAAAAAGACAGAAAAGACAAAATTTAAAAATAGTAAAAATATAAACCAAAAGCCAGAAACTTAAGTCGAAATGAGTGGAACCTAAAAGTGATTGAAATTGAAGGACATATTCCGAGTGCGAGATTTCCTTTTCTCTAGCTCCCGATGGAATTGAGCGGTGCCGCAGATTCTCTATGAAATTCTAACGTTTTAGGCTCCGCTCATTTCGGCTTGAACTTCTGACTCCTGGCTTATTTTTCACCATTCATAAATTTCGTCTTTTTCTAAACTTTTAGCTTTTTTGAGCTTTTTTGTTGGTTCTTTTTTCCTATATTCGTTCGCGTTGTCTGTGATAAGCTAACATATTTTTTCTATTTTTAAAAATTTTCAAATTTAATTACGCCAAATAAGCCACCTTCAGTTATAGTGTAATTTTCAGTCATAAGCTACAGCTTTTCAGTCCAACCGAGCGAGGCCTTAAATGGTTCCGAAATGTTGCTACCTCTTCCAAGTGAAAATAGATGCTATGTTGTTTTTAAGAAAAAGGAGCGAGCAAATCGATGTTTCTCCGTGTTGATTTGAACTGGGTGTTGATGTGTTTGGTTGGAGGAATGGGGTGGGATGAGATGGGATGGTTCTTTTGACCAAGCCTATCTCTGTGTTTGGTTGGAGGGATGGGGTGGGATGGAATGGTCCAAAGTGGGATGAGCCTGTGTAAATTTAGAGAATATTCTTCTTAGATGCTGGACCATGTGATTCCATTTTTTTTGTGAAACTATCCGCAGCCGCCCATGCCATTGCCGTGTGATCATGGAAACATGCATACATCACGCGCTTATCACGAGACGCTTGCTTGCTTGCTTGCCTGTACGTCTCCCTTTCCTTTTGATCTCCTTAAGGAGAGGATGGATGAGAGCGACCTTGTTAGGATTCGATTAGTAGCATCAAACGAGTCCCGTTCGTTCAGAATGCAGATTCACCGAACGTAAGTGAAACCGTCTACTGAATGTCTTCGTTTCTAGACGGGAGCCTACTTCGGAAAGAGACCTGGCGACACGTAGCACCACCTCGTACCACAGTACTGAAGCAGACGCAAGCGCTTCCGTTCCATTTCGGTCGCGTCGGCCGGCTTGACGCACCATGGTGCTGCATCACCCACCGCCCACAAACGTCTTGGCAGCGCAGCTCCTGAAAACCGGTCAAGACATGGCCAAAAACACGGCAGAGTTGGCCGGGGTTCTGCGCGCCGTCGCTATCCCCAGGTGTCCCGGACGTAGTTTTCCTACCTTGCTTTCAGTCTTCCACGACAATGGCACGACAACCCGGAAACCAAATCACAAGCCAAACCAGATCAAGATCGGTTGGGATGCGACCACCACCGCAGCCGCCGGCGGTCGCCGTCCTGGGCCCCGTGGGCCGTCGCGTCGGCGCCCCGCTGTCGCGCCATTGTTCCCAGAAAACACTAACAGCTAAGCATGCAAGCAATCCGGCAGCAAAGCTGGGGACACATGGCATGTACGTATCTATGATGCACGGATACTTCGGCTAAGTCGCCTATGAATACCGGGTACGGCTTGGGTACTATACCTAGAGGTACCAATAAAATTGGCGAATAAAAAAAATAAAAATTGGGTGCTGTTAGGTACTTCTTGGCATTGGTGGTCTATTAAAAAGCTCTTATTTGGAAACCAAGCTCACAAAGAATTAAATGTAACCCTAGTATTTAAAAGATGGGAAAATTGAATATATAGGACCAAGTTGAGAGTGCTTTGTTAGAATAAGACCAAGTTATTTGCGCTTGTAAATATAGAACCGAGTTGAGCAACTTCTTGAAAATATGATATTTTTCCAATTTTATTCTCATTTTCATTTTCCAACCCTTTTTCTCTACGCGAAATGACACTTTTGCCCCTCCTCCCTCCCCTGCCCGCTGCAGCCGCTCCCTCACTTTCAAGAAGTTGCTCAACTCGGTCCTATATTTACAAGCGTAAATAACTTGATCCTATTCTAACAAAGCACTCTCAACTTGGTCCTATATATTCAATTTTCCCTTAAAAGATTTGCCTCTTCTGCAACCCCCACTCCAAGCTATATCCATCTTGGTGCTCCCTCCTGTGGTGTCTGGTAACCTAAAGTAGTGAGGCTAAGGCTTCGGCGACCAGCAAGGCTCAGGCCGACCAGGTACTTCCTCTTGTCCCCTCCTTATTATCCTTGTGCCATGAGGCCTACTGGCCTAGAAAAAAATAGGACTACAAAATTTAGAGATCGATCCGCTACTTGCATAGTTCGATGTGAATGAATTAAAAAAAAGAAATATGAATGATTACTGATTAGTATTACCTTCAGGGCCTCGCCTCGGCGCCTCGCCGTCGCCGTCACTCGCGATACGCGATAGCCGATAGGAGACGAAACGAAAAGGTTTGGGAATTGGGATCGCGGGAGTCAGGAGACAAAACGACGCCGTGCGGCCGCCAGTCAGCCGGAAAATCATTTTTTATTAGGCTTGCTAGTGGGCGATCCTCTTGTGCTATTGGGCCAACGAAACAAATACTTGCTTAGCTATTTAGTGGGTTATGGTACTAAAAAATTGGAGGCCCTGCGCCGTCGCCTAGGCTGCACGCCCCCAGGGACGGGCCTGCCATGTAGGACCAATATGGCAACAGAGAGTACGAATGGTTCTTTCAAAATTTCCCTCTAAGTATTCGCCAATTCTTCATTTTACTAGCTATTAAGGTATAAAGGTCCGAATTAAAAGCCAAAACCAGAGCAAACAACTCAAGAAACCGAAAGCCGAAGAACTCAAGGCAATGATGGTCAGACCAACTACTAGGGGATGGTCTAACCGGCCTCTAGCAGTCTGACCGGAGGGGGGGGGGTGATCTAACCGCTCCCCTGTTCCAAAACTAAAAAATCAACTTGAGCCGATGTAACTCCAAAAATCCAAGTCAAAATGATATGAAATTTTGCACACATTTTGCTTAGGGTCTCAGGAACCTATTCCATCTAAGGATAGCGCGAATCCTTATCAAAGTTTAGACCTTTCTCAAAAACAAGTGAGATTGCACCAAAATTGGGTATTGCTAATCTCTTACTTGATGATCCAGAATTGGGGGATAGAGCTGCGCAAGGATGGAGGACAAAAAGGTGATAGGGAGGCCAGGGAGTAAGCCTAAGAAGAGAATGAAGATGGAATAAGATTCGGCTAATGATATCATGGCTCTACCACGATCGTCTTAGTCCTACTGTCTATTGGTTATATACTAAGTTAATGTTTGCCATCATGATCATTTTAGTCCTACTGTCTATTGATTATGTACTAAGTTAATGTTGTCTTGTGTATCTTATTTATCTATGTTTGTTGAATTGAGCTGATTGGACCTTATTATGTACTAGTATTTAGATATGCCCTATGAACTTATCAGTTATCTTTTATGTTATATATTTTATTATATACATACTGTCGTGCCAGCGTACCTATGACTCTTGAAAAATACCATATCGCCATACCAGTATCACATACCTGTGCAACATTGGTACGTACGTACTGATCACAATCACAAGGCTAATTTCAGGACAGGCAAACCATGATCCATCATGGATTGATAGGCAGTACTAGCAGTTTGTTCCACACAGCTTGATAAACTGGATAGGGGTTCTTGATATGTGTCATGACATGGCAAAAGCGAAAGAGTTCCGGTACATAAGTTTTTAAGACAGTTGTGAGTGCTAGGTGACTACAAGGTCTCACACGAAGGACCAGTTCACAAACATGAAGGCGAGGCAGTGCGGGGTGTCGTCGTCGCTCAGGACCTTCCATGCCACCGCCTGTTCGTAGGACACAGGCCGCCCCATGCTCGACACGCAGACGCCGCCTGGGAGGTATGCAAAACCCTGGAGAGGAAGAGCTCGGTATAGTTACTACCATCAGAAACGGCTGGCATCAACTGGACCTAGGAGGTTGCCATTGAGAACGGTGGCTGCTACATACCTGCTGCATAATCTTGGGGAACTCAGAGCACAGCGCCTTCCGGCCATCATCGTCAAGGATCTTCTCAAGTGAAATGTCCTGGAGAGCAATCAGCGTTGTCTCCAGCATGTCGAGGCCAGCTTGATTGGCAAAGGTGAATACAGGAGCAGCCTAAAATTGTAGTTGCCCAAAATTTCATTAGGCCCAGGAAACACCAATGTAAGTATGAATGACAGCATAAGCAAGCACACTAGTGACCTTCAGGGAACAGCACATGATTGAATCTGAGTGTTGCCACAGTGCTTTCAAGGAAGAATCCGTGCTTTGGGAGTCCGTCCGAAGGAGTTCTGCTCCAGTGTGATACCTGAAAATTAAAATGCGACCAAATTACTACATTGCAAAATTGAAACAAAGCCATAATATTAACATCGATCAAACCGATGAATGAATTGATGCTGTCACATCTTCTAAATGTGCTATTCCATAATAGTACAGGTGTGCTAGTAAGACGAAATGAAGAAATGCCAAGTGAGTTTAGAACAAAGATAAGACTTACCTGTAGCTCCTGCCAATCCACCTCGCAAGTGTATGAGCCTCAGGAGATCCTGGAGTGTTCTTCATTTCAGTCTGTCCACCAAGACAGGAAGGAGCTATTGCCATGGCCACTCTCTGCACTGATGCTACCACAGTTCTGACATACTGCCTGGCCATTGCTGCAACACTTTCTCGAAGGTGGTTTTCGTATGAAAACTGGAAGGCAATGGTCAGGACTGATCTTGTGTTGCACGTGCTGGATGTGTCGTTGGAAGCGCGTGTAGTCACACCAGATCCAACCTCGAGAGTAGATGCTAGGTCGAGTGTACGTGTCACAGATGGTACATCCTGCAGTTCAGTGCATAATACGAAACCATTATTAGTTTAGACTTTAGACAATGGACAGGACAAGACCAATGCTACCAGAGCAAAATCAATTAAACTAACCGTCTTGGCATCCAATGGTATCACACGGAAGCCTGAGGGTAGGAGTGGTGCATCATCAGCGAAAGATTCATCAATGGGTGCAAAGACAAGCTGTGCACATGCACCTGCAGCATTTTCATCAACACCGCTGCATAACTGCCATAGAAGATACTCTCTTGTTAGGCCAATGTAACAAATAAAATGAAAAATGTGCGAACTAATGCTGTCTGAAAACATACCTGCAAAAGATACATATCTCTTGATAGAACAACTTCATCATGGCAGAGACTGTGTCCCTCAAGCCTAATAACCTCCAAGAACTGCAATTTTTAAAGTTAGATCGATGAACAAAGATCGGCCGGTAATTAGTACAAGGCAATTATAATAACTTAAGCTAGCTTGAATTACCTCTTCATGCTCTGAGGTGTGTGCAAGTGGCAATATGACCTGGCTACCCATAAACCCACTAGCTTGTAGACCAGGAACTGCATATGGACTAGCCCTCAAAGCAGCAGCAGAATAAGCATCAACGCCAGGATCAGCCCATTCAGAGCGATGCTCCCTCAGAAACCGCACTAGTAGAGCCGGTGGTACATTCTTCATCATGAAAATAAGTTTACTCGGTCATAATTATGGCCAGGTCACATAAAAATCAACAACTCATCCAATTATGTTTAATAAAACCTAGATGGTTTATAAGCAAAAACCTGAAGCAGCATTGATGCCTTTGCACATAAGATGCCACCTCCAATCGCAGAAAACAGCTGGGAGGAATTGACATGAGATCCAACAAGTTTGTTTGGAGACGAGTTGATAGCAATTGTAACATCCTCAGCACCATCGCTGCTCATCAGTGACCAACCATCATCCGGAAATCCATTAACAGCATCATTAAAGCCTCTGCAAATTGTGTTGAGGACCTTAGTCATGGCATGCCCATAGGTCTTTTTACTAATTACAGCACTGTGAACGGTATGTAGGAACACAGGAGCATTGCTACAAACCTGCTCAGCCTCTGACTAAATGTTCTTAGAACTGCTGGCTGGCGCCCCCCTCCATAGGGCATTTCCCCACTTGATTCATGCGCAATTTGCCTAATGTGGCGCAGTGCCTGTAAAAAATGAACCAGCACTTGTCACTCTTATCATTGCTATATTAGAACAATCAAATGCTTAGTACCAATGCAATCTTAAGGCAAATGCAATGCTAAAACATACCGCAATTGTAATCTTCTGTGCAAGAATCTTTGGTGATTCATAAAGTGGTCTAAGGACCTCAGGCACACTCCAAGCCTGCAATAAAGATAGGATTGGTAAGATGCATGTACAAAAATATGCAAGTTTAGAAATTTGATTAAGTGTCCAAAAATGGACCGGAAAATATTGCTTCTGCTTACATCCAAATCAACATGATCCACAATGTGAATCATGGAGCCACCCCCCTCACAAGGGCGTATTAAATAGCCACTAGGAAGCACCTCGGCTCTGACAAAATTTGGAGTGTTAGGTCCTGATGGGCCGCCAGTGGATTGAGTCAATGATCTCTCACAGATCTACAGAACAAAGCAATGAACAATAGTTACCAACTGCGAGCACAAACAAATATTCAGAGAAGGCAATCAAGTCGCATTTAATACAACACTACAAATAGTACAGTAGAAAGTCAAAATAAAGCAGTTTGATCCAAATAGAACAGGATCAACAGAAAAATTAACAACAGCACCAATATAAATGACAGCATCATAACAAGAAAACAAAAAAAGCAATACCACAAGGCTACCATCTTCAAGACCACTAGTGTAACGGAGTGTCCAAAAGTCACGTGGTGCCGCCAAAGTTGTCGGTGCATAAGTCTAAGAATTGGAAGAAAGTAACAACCATGTTACAGGCAACAAAGAAGACAGTATCTAATTAAACTCAAGTCTAACTATAACTTTGTAAGAGGATGCATACCTGCATGTAGATAAGCTCAATAGTTCCACCATTACCCGTAGGGATAACATGGAGCACATCCACGCACCGGCAGTCACGGTACCAAGAGGGGCGATCCTTGAGGATCTCAGCGACCTATTGAGTTAGTCTATTAGGAGATGCCTGCTGAATGGAAACAGAAAGCTCTGTGATGATGAATGATAACAAACCTTTGTGGGTTCAAGGCTCACAAGGCCGCAAGCTCGTGCTGCTACGCCACTACAATTGTGCGAAACAGCAATGATTCCAATGGAATCCGGACCAGGCTGTAAAGAAATTCCCACTTTAATTCATTAGCCAAAAAAGGAATTCAAATAATCAACGTGGCCAAATTATGCCTTTTGAATAATTACATTACCTTCATCCCAACCATTTGCACCCAATCAACAGCAGTTCCCGTCGCCTTGGAAAGGAACTCTGCCAAGGTCTCTTCAGCGATAGCGAGTAGACTGTAACAAACAAAAAGAATTTCATCAAACTTAAGCAAAAGAACATGCAAGAGAGCGCTCGCGTGCACACAAGAACTGATCTCAGAGAAGTGAAGGAAACTAGGTACTGCAATTACCCAGCTGGGTTGTTCACATCCCTTTGCGGATGTGGAGCTGCTGGGTTTTGCTGTTGGCGGTGCTGACCACTAGTAACCACAGACTCACAGCTCGTGTCTGTAGTTGCTACAGAAGGCTGCAAACATCATAACGCACAACATTAGAAGCAGGAACCAGTAAGATGAACAGCAGAAGTTACATAAATCCAACACAAATTGCAATTTGTTTCTAGAATATGCTAGGAGCATTCAGCTAATCTAGCTATAGAGTTATATATATAAATCAGCAGCTAAGTACATGACACTCATGATAGTATCCAAGAAGTCAAAATAGTTCTCGAGTGATCTCTAAAATATATATGCCAACATTCACTAAGTATGAGTAACATGTGATGGGATTAACAAAGGAGATGAATCACACATTATGAAGCTGCTGCCGCATGAACCCGTTATCGTAGACGAGACGGGACACCTGCTTCTGCAGCCTGTCATTCTCCTCCATCAACAGCTTGTTCATCGCAGTCAGCTTCCGGTTCACAGTTTGCAGGCGAGAAGCCTCCTTCCGTTGCTTCTCGCGGCATCTACAAATCACAAGGATCATCAAACGCCAGCCACAAGAAAACAAGATTTACAGATGTCACTTGCACATGAAGAAAACGGAGACAGCGATCGCTAATGCACAAGATTCCTGTGCTATTGCTCGCATTGGCATATCACATCCCAGGTGAGCAGTGAGCACCAAGTGTGTTAGGTAAAGGCATTCCAGCAACACATTGTTGTGGCATGAAAGCAACTAATGACTAATAACCCATACATGTTAAATATTGTTCCCAGCTGAAGATGATGTATCATTGCTACTATTAAATCTGGTCTAAATCTGAAGATTGTGTTGGGTAAGGGATTCTTGGTTAGATCCCCTTACATGGTAGTAATAAGAGGTAACAGTATCATCGCCAGGAACAAGTTCTTGCAATGCTAACCAAACATTGCTCATCCTGTCTAAATGTAAAGATAGGTCCCTAAAAGGACGAACAGGAGAGAGAACCACACCAGTGTACAAAAACTTTACTAAACGCAAACCATCGTAAAGAATCCAGGATATGAAACCAGCAAAAAAAGACGCATCCACTCCTCCCCCACCACGCCATAAATGGCAAAAATCTCAAGAAAGGCATTTAGAGCAAGACGCAAGCACTCGAATTTTCGTATTGACAAGGATCCATGACCAAACCTGAGCAATTTTAGACAAATCGAGCCAAAACTAAATCAAACATATCAGTGCGCCAGTTCAATGGAAGGAACGGAAAAAAGAGCCTAAACATCAAAACTTGAGAACCAAAACCAGATTTTTAGCCACGGCAACTTCACAAACTCAAGAACCCCCGAAAAAAAGGCCAAGTTTTAGCAACAAGAAGCCGTAAGAACCCATGACGAATCGAAGCGACCAGTGAGCGTCAGGTCGAGAGGCGTAGCATGCAGCAATCACGCACCTGCGGTTCTGGAACCAGACCTTGATCTGCTTGGGCTCGATGTTGCGGAGTATGGGGCACTCCCTGATGAGCTGCTGGCGGCGCAGCGAGCTGGGCTTGGGGCACTCGCTGTAGACCCGCTCAAGCGCCTCCACCTGCTCGGGGGTGTAGCGCACGTACTTGCCCGTGTCCACCTGCGGCGCCCCACCGCCACCAAGCGACGACCTGTCCTTGCCGCCATGCACCGCCGCCACCATCGCCGCCGCCATCCCGAGCCCGCTACCAGGACCACCGCCGACCTAGTCGTAAGAAGAGGGGGAGCCAGGGCCACGGGCGCCGCCAAGTCATGGCCTCCGGGCGAGAGCGCAGCCGCCGGACGCCATGGTGGTGGTTTCTTGGAGAGTTGTTGGAAAGGGAAAGGCAGCAGTGAAAGAGGAGGGCGTTGGTTTAATAGCGGACAGGAGGGGAAAGCAAGCAGGCAGGCAGACAGAGCTCTGTGCTTTTGTAGCACGGCGCTTACCGCTATCTGGTGAGGTGTTGGAGAGGAGGGAGTAAATATACAGAGAGGGGTGTTTTGGTAATATGAGTTCCCCTCCCCCCCCAGCTTTTCTTTCGTTTTGGTTTAGGCAAAAATGAATGAAACCTGTTGCCATCAGGGAGGCGCTTTTTACGGGGGAAAAATGCGTACACGCTTTGTCATTTGCAAAATTTTAAGCAGTTGGGCAAGTTGTTTCCTCAAATCTCAGCGTTTTAACTCTTCAACCACCTTACTTGTCCCTTCCTCTGAAAACTCTCAAATGGATGTTTGATAGGAGATGGGCTTATATTTTAGGCTATATTAGCTTCTGTTTAGAAAAAATAAAAGTCAATATGAACAGCTGACTTTTCTATTTCTTTCGTTACTTTCTCACTACAGATATAAGACAAAGATTACAGACATATCACCCGTTCAACTTTTTTTCGTTTCTGTCACTTTTTACGCCACTCGTCCCCTTCCTTTAAAAGTAACTTTTCAACCACTCTTATTTATTTTTAGCAAAAAAAATCATAAACTATAGTAAAAAAAAAACTACCACCAAAACTAATCCGAAGTCATGGCAAGAAAGTAAGGAGACAAGACAAATAAAAAAAAAGAATTAAGTCACCATGGCAATGATGTAATTGTTGCCTACCGTAAATGATGATTGGCAATAACAGAGACATTGGCTATGCGAACGAAAGCAATGGGCGGCATGAGGAGAAGAAGGGTGGCAAGACGAAGTGGGTGAGGTAGCTACGCTGGTTACATAATAAGAATAGAAAAGCAGAGCGGTTAAATACGTATTTCAATTTGTGGATTCTTTTTGCTCACTATCAATTTAGCGGATATATTATGGTGATCTTTTTCCATCTCTACCCGCAATGCTTTTCTCCGTATACAAAGCCAGATCCTACATAGATGCTTGGGTTTTGATTTATTATCACATTCCTACTATGAACCTCCACCCCACGGGTTTTGTGAGATTCGATGGACCTTGTTCTCTCCTTTGGAGGAGTCATTTTTATCCATTTTTCTGGGCCTGGGAGCTGTGTGTGTGCGTTGGTGGCGTTATGCTTTTCATGGCGTGCACATGCCGCTCGCAGAAGCATGCATGCTCTTGTGGTCGGTAAGTGGTAGCAAGGGGGCCCCACGGTGCCGGGCTTTTGGAGGTGAACGGAAACACAAACGCACGCACGCTCCGTCGATCAGGGCCATAGAGCTGTATCCATGGCTAATCTTCATGCATCATTTGCCCATACGTTAAGCGCATGAATTTTCCTCACTTGACACGCTGTGCAATCAGCTATCTACGGCCATATTCTTTTCAACTTCTAAAAGATGTTTTTCGACTTTTCTACAGTAACTAACGTTTAAATGAAGTATTTTTTCAAGATAAACTCTACTAGTTAATTGTAGTACATACTTTGCTGACTTTATTTATATCGGCAAAAACCATATGTGAATTTCTGTTACTCTGTAATCTCTCATATAAGCAGCCCAAAAATTACAAGCCGCAGCTAAAAGCCACAAGCCGCAGCAAAAAAGAACAGGCCTGGCGCCTTTGATCTCATTTACGACGGCAGGGTTCCAGAGGTTTTTACATTGTGTTCTATGAAACTGCATACCAAGAGAAGGCATAAATTTTACTTCTTTTAAAGAAACTTTGTGTTCTACCTAGTGGGGAGTAATTATCCTGTGTAATGCTTGAGTTGAAGTTGAACATGGCAAGCTGTTATTCGAAAGGCAAGTAAATTCAGTGGGGCATTTTTTGAACACAGCAGATGAGCCGAGCCAAGGCAAGCAATGATGAATTAAATGCTTTTCGATTTCACATTGACTATGAGGGTTGCGTTTTATAACTTTTAGTTATGACTTATTAGTTTAATAAATAATAATTGTTAAAAAAACTAAAACAAAAAATTAACTGAAAAATTAAAAAGAATCGGGATAGACTATTGCACAGACGACTGAAATTTTTTTAACTTTCAGTCATCTAAAGTTGCACTTTGAATCACCTAAAGTTGCACATATTTTTTTAAGGGGGCGGGAATTTTAGTTGATTGAGAGTGCAATTTCAGGTTACCTGAAGTTGCACTCTGAATCACCTAAAGTTGCAGTTGTTTTTTTTAGGGGGGCTGCAATTTTAGTTCATTGAGAGTGCAATTTTAAGTGATTGAAATATAAAAAAATTTCAGTCGTCTGTGCAATAGCAAAACTGAAAAGAACCGGACTTATAACACTGCGGCTCTAGCCTGCTCTTAAAGCCCCCAAACAGTTAACAGCATCTCTCCTGCTTTACACAGATCTTTGGAAACAGTTGTAAAGTGAAATAAAACACTGCTACAAAACAAGAAAGCAAACAGTAATCAGCTCATGAGAGAGAGAGGTGGCTTTTAGACTGTATAAACTGTTCATATGTACTGTGTACTGATCCGATTCCATTGGAGCATGTGACTAGTGAGTGCACTCACTGCACGTATGCCTGTGTGTGGTACCCTCGTCTATGTGCACAACAGTATTAACTGATCGATACAAGTGAGCCTGTGCAGGGTCAGTTAATTCAAAACCAATGACATCGTATTTAACTTTCGACAATGTTTATACATGTTTCTTTCGCCAACACCGTCGTAATCTCAAACGGTAGCTAAACATACACACAAGAGAAGTTCTATGAATGATATTATACATCAATGCTAGCCAACTACGATTAACAGTGACAAACAGCCTTTCGCATGTTCATGCCCAATTTGAAATGTATAAATTTTCTTGGATTCTTGTGAGAAATGAACTGTGTTTTTATGAAATAAAATCAATCTGAAACAAAAACTGTAGTATTGCAGTTTGAACAAAGTTCTATTTAAAATTCTGGCTTGGCCCGACTTACACATGCAAAAAGTAGCATTGCAACAGGAGAATATTGTTCGCCGGAGAAAACAGAACAGTAGAACAGTAGAATTTTGCTGCTGGGAGTTCAATCTTTTGCCGGCGGAAATGGGAAGAGAGGAATCGCATCACTTTTGCTCGTTTCATGCATGCTCCCTTCCGGCGCTCTTGCCACTTGCATTCCATTCAATGCATGGGTGGGCTGCAGGCCTAGCTGCAGCCAGTGGCGGAGGATGGAAAAAAAATGAGGTGGGGCGGATCGTCCGCCTCCCGCCGGCCGCCCGCCGCTCGCCTCCCGTCGCCCGCATCAAGGTCTGGCGCACGCCAGGGTTTGCCCTATCGGGTCCTCCGCCACTGGCTGCAGCAGTTAAATTTTCGTTCATCCTGTAGCTCATGCATAATGCATTCAACGGTGCCTACAAATGTTGTGTCATGGATTTATAGGTCTATTATTTTAGGTTACGATTAGAACTTAGTCTTATATAATAAATATTGATTGCTAAAAAATAAAAACCAAAGTTCGCTATAAAAATCAAAGAAGAATAGGACCTATAGCTAGGTATCTGCTCTTCCAGTGTTATATAAACGGGTAGGGTACGTCCGCATACAGTCGCACGTATAATGGGTTCATTTTGCAGATTGTGTTTATGCATAGTGGACATATAGCTAGGTATCAATCCTCATGTTACAAAACTATTGACACTTGTGTGCCTCACTCTGTCACTATTCTAAACGGTTTTAATTTTTAATTTTTTTTTCATCTTTCAGTTTATTTAAGCTAAAAGCTATTTGAAACATATGGGTTTCTAATTTTAGCTTATTTTAGTTTTTTTTTCACTTTTCTTTTTTTCATATTCTTTTGCATTGTCTATGATAATATAATAGTTTTTTATTTTTTTCTTAATTTTTCTATTTTTTATTTTTATCAGAGAAAATTAACAGTCACTACAGTACAATTTCAGCCAGATGCGAAAGCCCCAGCCAGAGCCAAAGCCATTGGAGTGCCGCCATCTGTGATCGATAAATGAATCAAATCTGCTGATAATGTCTGAGGCATGCGCTGCTTATATATAATTCCATTCTTTCTGATTATCATGTGTAGTTAGATCATGACCATGTTAACTAAAATAGTAAAATAACATTATTGGGAGGAATTGACAGGATATAGCGGATGTCGTAGACAAAAGAGTTTGTGGTGGCAAGACGGACGTACATGTCGTCGAACACGGGAATGTTTTCTCATATTTGTACAATCTATGAATTTACCTCTGCTCTTTCACCAACACACGTTTACGGGTTCACCTTAAGGTGACGGTTGGAGGGGACGAAGAGGCCAACCAACGAACAAGAGAAGGCAAAGCTCGGGGGCGGGGGCTACGCTTGGAAGTTAGCTAAGCGCGTAGCATTTGTTGTGTGGCCACAGTTTAAGTATCTCTTCACTACGATTGATTCCTTATTTATGTATGGAGTAGTGCTATATATACTGATACTGAATGGTAAGGTACGCTATAAAGGCAGGAGACATATGTGACGACTCCATTTCTCAGACTATTACATTCCTTCGTAACTGTGTAGGATGTTTAGCTGTTAAGTACTATAGTTAAGTGTACATCAAACAAACACAAGTTTATGTCATAAAAACCAAACTTATTACATGATATGACATAACAACCAAGTTTACAAGTAGAAGCATTTAAACCCAAAATTTATATTACATTACAAAAGAACATCCAGATACCTGCCTGAGTGAGGACAAGATCTAAAATCAGCAATCATCTACTCAAGGAATCGTCGAAGCTTTCCTCGAAAGGCTCTTTGTTATATTCTTAAATTTCTTCTGTTGATATTTTAGCAAGTACAAGTACAACAATATTCAACAACTCACATGGAGAATGCTAATTAACTGCTTGCCAGAATTTCAAAAGAAAACGATGTAATGGTTTTATTATTATATTTGTGGATGCAAGTATATTTGTAGACAACTTTCTACAAGAAAAGATAAAACAACTACTTCGTAAGAAAAAAGGGGTTTAATCAACTTATTTATCAAATTGGAAAACTTACGAAAGCTTCTTATGTCTTGATATTGGAATCAACCATTAAACATAGTTTTATTTACAAGAAGCACGACATATTCGAATACTATAATTTTTTCTCTGCAGAATTGCCTAGTTTTACCCACAAGATGTCTCAGACTCTCAATGTCATGTAATAGACACGTAACATTATAGCGTGTGACTGAGTTGAGATAATAAGATTGTTCACTGCTCTATTCTTTCTAGTTTTTACCTGAAAGGCTCATGGCCAAACAACCTTGCCGAGAATCCATAGGCTAAAGCGGGAAATTACGGTCTGACGTTGAGTAGACCTACCGTTGTGAAGAATGACAAGTGACTTTCTAGTTCCATTTTTATTTCACCCCGTTGTAAATGGACCATTCCGACACACTTGAAAAGCTAACTCTCCTGTATATATTCAATCGAATCAAGCAGTGTACTAAAGTAGGTCTGACAAATCAAAACTTGTGGTTAAGCGATTTCTATGTTCTTTACTTAGCATAAGGTTCTAATCCTTACTTTTCTCAAATGAGGCCACCAATCACATACCCAGTGCATTACAACACAATACCACCAATACATACCAAAGCCTCTATCCTAGGGTAAGGTTGTGGACTCCAACCATCTAGTGACTTTCCATGAGTTCTCCTTAGCCCTAGTACCATTTTAAAATCTATCGGTAAGACGCTAAATCAATCTTAGTAGCATAGATAAAACATTTGATATATTAACTTACTAGTGATTAATTATATAGTAATTTATTGCTATTAAGGCTGTCAAGGTGAATTTGACCTTCAAGTAAAACGTGTCTTTTTTTTAGTGGTAACATTTAACTAATTATCATGCCATTTTAAATTATTACTTTAAATAAATAATAGTGCATAAATAATATTAATGGAAGTATTGTTAATTAAATTATAATGTAGGGCAACATAGTAAAAATTATGTGACTTGTCTTGCTACTCAAATTCTTCAACTAGTCCTAAATCTCCTGCGTCTTGACCTACTCGTAGGACAGACGACTCAACGAATCCAGGTGCTATTGTGAAAGATAAACAAATAAGTTCGTGCTTGAAAGAATCTGAGCTAAGAAAATAAATAACATAAAATAAAATAAAAGAGGAATAAAATTCAGAAAAAGTTGAACATAGGTGGTATAAAATTAGTAGATTGTGTTTCACGTATATGCTTTAAAATCTAAAATTAAAAGAAAAAAGAAAACATGATGATTATAGAAAAATTAGGAGGAACCTAGAATAAGAGTCTTATGGGCAAGGACACTATTGTTGATTTACTAACCTCTATTAGAAACGCGAACATGAATAAAAAAGGAATAGTTTGAGTAGTATCTACAAATATTACCGAAAACATTGTTAAAATACTTCTACGAGAGGGTTTTATTGAAAGTGTTTAGAAACATTAGGAAAGTAACAGATATTTCTTGGTTTCAACTTCGCGACATCAAAAGAGAAAGAGTAGAAAAGGAATATATAGAACTAGAACCTTTTTAAAGCGTATCAGCCGACCCCGCTTATGAATTTATGCCAACTATCAAGGAATTCCTAAAGTTTTGAGCGGAATGGTAATTGCTATTATTTCTACTTCTTGAGGTATAATGACAAATTGAGAAGCTCGACTAAATAGAATTGGGGGAGAAGTCTTATGTTATATATGGTAATCGCTCCTCCTATAGTACCTAAATTCTATGTCAAACTTCCTATTTTTAAAATAAAAATACAATGTTTTTTATTTGAAAATCAAAATAGAAAATAGGAGAAAAATATGACAAAAAATAGGAGAGAAAAAAAATCCCTGAGAGAAACAAAAGTCACTTTCGAAGGTTTAGTTACAGAAGCCCTACCCAATGGAATGTTCCGTGTTCGCCTAGAGAATCACACCATCATTCTGGGCTATATTTCAGGAAAGATCCGGTCTAGTTCTATATGAATACTTATGGGGGATAGGGTCAAAATTGAAGTAAGCCGTTATGATTCAAACAAGGGACATATAATTTATAGACTTCCCCATAAGGATTCGAAGTGTACCGAAGACTCAAAGGATATCAAAGATTCAAAGGATTAGGTTTTTCTTTTTTAGGGTAATAATTGAAAGTTCCAAAATTCAGGTGAAGAGACTTATTTTTTCCGCAAAGATTAGATTCATAGTTTAAGAAAGGAATATAGAAATATGAAAATAAGAGCTTCTGTTCGTAAAATTTGTACAAAATGTCGACTGATTCATAGGCATGGATGAATTAGAGTCATTTGTTCCAACCCAAAGCATAAACAAAGACAGGGGTAATCTATTAGAGTCATTTGTTCCAACCCAAAGCATAAACAAAGACAGGGGTAATCTTTCGAAAAAGAACTTTACTTTCTAAAAAGTAAAAAAGTACGCACGGAAATGTCCAAATTCTAAATAAAATAATTAAAGTAAAGGATATATTTTACCTTGAAATGGATATCTTTGTATCTTTTTTCTTTTTGTTATTTCTAACTCATATTTATGAGATAATAAAATATGACAAAAGCTATACCTACTCAAGTTCATGTAGGAAAGTGCGTATTGGTTTGCTTAGGAATGCGTGTTATAGTTTATGGAAGAATGAACTCATGCCTACTCGGCATTTCACAAGTTATGAAAGTGCAGGAAAAGATACTAAATCTCGTCATTAACTGAATTCAAAATAGAAAGATTCAAAATAAAAAACAAAGGTAGGTGGGGGAAAACCTTATTATGAGAAGTTTCAAACTGGTAAAGTATACCCCTAAAATAAAGAAGATGAGTGGGCTAAGGAAACTCGCAAGGAAAGTTCCAACCGATCATCTACTTAAGTTCAAACGGATTTTCAAAGCACAAAAACACATCCATATGTCTGTTTTCAAAGCACAAAGAGTTCTTGATGACATTGGATGGCGTTACTATGAAGAAACTATTATGATATTGAACCTCATGCCTTATTGAGCATCTTATCCCATCCTAAAGTTGGTTTATTTGGCAGCAACAAATGCTACTCATTATAGGGATTTCGACAAAGCGAATATATTCCTCACTAAAGTCGAAGTCAGTAGGAGTACAATTATGAAAAAATTCAAACCTCGAGCTCAAGGATGTAGTTCTCCCATTGGAAAATCATGTGTCATATAAAAATTGTACTAAATATAGTAAAGAAATCTAAATAATCTTTAGATCCATCTAAGATTTTGAGTCCCAGTAAAAAATAGAATATAAAAATATGAGACAAAAATAAATCCACTCGGTTTTGGACTTGGTACAACCCAAAAATCACCATTCCTTTTGGTTTGTATAACCAAAAATTATTCTGAAGGTCTATAGGAAGATAAAAAAATATAGAATTGTATCAAGAACTATATACAAAAGAATAGGAAAAAAAAGGCTCGAATAGAAAAAATAGAATCAGACTCAAGTTCCGAAGTAATTACACATAATAGAAAAATGGACTCAGGCTCAAGTTATGAAGTAATTACACATATAAAAATTCAAAAAGAAATTGATACAATCCATGTCATAATCCATATTGGATTCCCCAATTTATTAAAGAAAAAAAGGGGCAATCGAAGAATTATAGAAAGATCTACAAAAGGAAGTTAATTCTGTAAACCAGAGACTTAATATTGCTAGTTGAAAAAAGTTAAAGAAACTTATATACAACCTAACATTCTTGCAGAATATATAGCTTTGCAATTAAAAAATAGAGTTTCATTTTGAAAGGCAACGAAAAAAGTCATTGAATTAACTAAAAAAAGCAGATATAAGGGGAGTAAAAGTAAAAATTGCAGGTCGTCTCGCAGGGAAAGAAATTGCACGTGCCGAATGCATAAAAGGGTAGACTTCCCCTCCAAACAATTTGCACTAAAATTGGTTATTGCTACTATCCAATTCGAACTATCTATAGAGTATTAGGTGTAAAAATTTGGATAATCGTAGACAAAGAATAACTAGCCTTGTCTTCCCATTCTGTTCAGTGATAGAATAAAAAATGACAAGAGCTAGAAGAAATTCTACCTCTTTCTATAAGATTTAATGAAAATTATAAATATTTTAATAATGCTATGCTTAGTGTGTGACTCGTTAGTTTTTTTCTTTAGAGTCGAAAATGGAGATAAAAAAATTGACTGAACCCTACTGTAAATAAAAAAGAAAAACTTAGTAATTATAGAAAATTAACTAATAACCAACCCATTCCTTCGTTTTATCGAGATCCTAAGTAAGAAACAGTCACTATATGAATAAATACATCTATCATAATTGAGTAGATCTATCATATAGTTGTAGCAACTACAATTTTTTTCTCTAAAAAAGAAAATAGATTCTAGGTTGTGAAGCAAAACTAAACGACATGGATAAAAGGAGGGATGATAGAAAGAAAGCAGAGGAATAAGAAAGATTTAGTATTGCAATATGTATGGTCTATGAGTTACATCATAAAAGGCAATGTGATAAAGCATCAATATAATAAAAATAATACAGAATTCGAAATCATAACTTGAAAGAAGAAATACAAATTTAAAATAATAATAAAGAGCAGCCTAGGTTAATAAAACTAAGAACATTGACTCGGCATTTTTTTTGGAAGCTCCCCCCTATGCCTTGCGGTAATGATTCCTCTGGAATTACGACCTTTACCACAACGGTGTCATCCATGGATCAAATTATTTCGTGGATTGGATTTCACTTGCATGTCTACGGTTCCCTTGCGTGTGCTTGGGATAAGTGTTTTGTATAAATGTTTTGCCGTATTATTAAGTATTCTCCTTTAGTTTTTTCTCTATCTAGAAGTGGAATAGAATAACCAAGTTGAAGGGTTATGATCATATGTCTGTAATGTCTTGTATGTCCCAGAATAGGTCCCATTCTTCAACCCTTTATGGGTAGTCGATGGCTATTCACAGCTACTACATTAACACCAAAGAAAAATTTGACCCAATGCTTTATTTTTGCCTTAGTGAATCCAATTCGACATTAAAAGTATATTGATTCTTTCCCAATAAACGAAGACTTTTTTTTGTAAATACTGTGTATTTGATTCCATCTATAAATCGAATTTCCATCCTATGCTCTGAGTTCCAGTATCGACAAGAATTCAAGTTCTTATTGTTCTTATGTTATGGTATGAATATACCATACCAATTCATTATGTATGGATGATGGATGAGATTCCTTGGATAGAGAGCCATTTCCAATAGAATTATGGAATGTTCCATGGGTGGTTAGTGTTTTAACGGAGTCTGGTTGGGCTAAACGGAGCTGAAAATGATTTAAATGGGCTTGAAACGGTTGAAATGGACATAAATATGCTAAATGGGTTTTTTGGTGAATAGTAACAGGTTAGATGAATTGTAATAGGTTGATACTATTTCTAACGGGCTGGGTTGAATGAACAGTATGTGTGTTGTGGTTACAGACCAAACAGAGAGAGAGAGAGAGTATGGTAGTGGAGAGTTAGGTGAGCAATGACTTAGGGTTTCCTCATGGTTACATATATATATATATATATATATATATATATATATATATATATATATATATATATATATATATATATATATATATATATATATATATATATATATATATATATATATATATATATATATATATATATATATATATATATATATATATCCACATGGGGAGTGTTTTACAAAGAATATCCCTACATCTGTACATCCCCTTTGGGGGCACTTTCGTCATTACACGTGTCCTATTTGGGCCTTATAATCTCCTAACAGGCCTGCTGGGCTTAGGTGGGGGCCACCCCTACAACAGGAGCCTCTCATGGTGAAGGGCTTCACGGGCCGAAGCCATGCTGCTGAGCCCTTTGGCCCCCTCCGTCCTCGCAAAGATGTAAACTTTCCCAACGTTCGCAGAGCTCATCGCAGTGTAGTGTTCGCCCCGCCGCGAAGGTGTGGCGCTGGGCGGGTTGGCAAAGTCTTCGCCGTCTAAAGGGCCCCGCAGTAGTGGGATCGAGCTTGAATCGGAGTCGGAGTCAGAGCTGAGTCAGAGGTGTTGGCGGAGTCGGATGTGTCGGCAGGGGTATGCGAAGCGGGCCCCTATGTCGTCACGCGGGCGCCAAGTGACAGCAGACTCCGACGTCGAGCGCCATGATAAATGACTGCCGGCTTGCCCGGCGAGGCCTGGCTGACGCGGCGCAAGACTTGAGGCGCCATGGCCATACCGTGTTGCGACGTTCCTTCTTCTGGCGGTCCACGTGGCGAAATATGCTTGGCGCGGCGCAGGGCTTGAAGCGCCGTGGGCATACGATGCTGCGACGCTCCTCCGCCAGTTGAGCTTTCCTCCCGCCGGTTGGACTCCTGCCGGTTGGGCTCCTCCGCTGATCGGGTATATATATTGTGCTGGTGCAACATTGTACCTGCATTGTTCAGTAGGATAGATGGCCTCCTGCTCACGCGCCGTATTCCCGCACGGGAATGGCAAGGTTTGACCTGCTCTCGTAGACAGATATGCTTGAGTTCATCTTGCATCTCCTGATAGCGCCAACTGGCGTTACCATCAGGGTATGTTGATGCACTGAAGCTTATCTGTTTATGAGAACAAGTCAAAACCTACCATAAATCAGCCTTCACGTTCCCGAATTACGGGGAACCTAGACGGCTGAATCCCCGCCGACTTGGGCTGTGACGTTGTCGCGTGGGCTCCGATTCGTGCGGGCTAAGAGCCGGGCTGTACCCCACGGCGCCAGGGTGGCGGTTGGGTGCGTTGGGTGCACTGGGTAGACTCGCGCCGCCGCCACCTTCGCTTCGTCCGACGCCCCGCCGAGGGGGGCGGACCTCGACGCGTGGGGTGAGTCGGGGCTCTACCGATCCGAAACGACGCGCGTAAGTACTTGGGGCAGGGTGAGCTCTCGGCCTTGTCGCGCAGACCTGCGGTGTCGAAGCGAGGTACTTCCCTATGAAGGTAGGGCCGGGAGCGACGCCGGAGTCTTATTGACAAGGCGGAGCCCCCGTCGAGGCTGCTTGACCCGGGGCGGCTTGCCGTTACACCCCAGCGAAGGCCGGGACCTGGGATCGAGCCGAGGTGGAGGGCGGGGTTTCCTCGCTAAAACGGAGACTCGCCCGTCTTAGGCTGCCGAAGTCGAAGTGGCTTCGGTGGAGGCCGACCTCGCGCCCCAGATTCTCCTAGGCGCGGGGTGGTTGCGGCTCCACGGTCTGGTAGTGCGCTTTAATGGTTCCTGGAATCACGTCGACCCCTAGGTTGGCAAGAGCAGGCTGCTGCAGCCACACACACTTTTCCACTCGGGGTGTATACGCGGCGGACCATAATTAGTGCGTCGTGGGCTGTCAGCAGTCGCACGACCGCGGCCATTCACCCCTTCCCTAGGAGGGCGGGACACGTGGCGTGGTGCTATAGGCGCGTCATGTGCCAGCTACCCACCTACCAGCGCGTGCCCCCAGTTGCTAGCGGTTGCGCTTTTTGTTGGCCTTCGTTCGTCTCGTTTTAACGATTGCGTTTTCTTAGAATCGCTGTGACTTCCGACATCTTTGTGGCGTCCCAGCGAGGTGTTCCTTCGTGCGGACAGAACCGAAGTCGAAGCCAGGGCATCGCTGTTGGGACGGAGGCTCCATCGAAATTGTTGCGGTTGATTGGTCTCGGGAACCGCGCCGACATGTGCCGGGGGCTGTGCTGCGTCGTACGACCTGCACTTACTCCCGGCAGGAGCCGACACGCGACGGGGCGCTATTGGCGCGTCGTGTGCGGACAGATCTTTGTACGGCCACAATCATGACCGACACGCATGGGCAATCGCGACGCTTCGGCTTCGGTCACGGGGAGGCGAGCGGTTCGTCGTCCGCTGGTTACGCTTACTGGCGGCGCGGGAGACGAGGGGTCTTTAAATATCCCCGTGGCACCGCGGCTGCGCCTCCTCCACGCGCTTTCTGATCACCCGTCTCGTTTCCTACTTTACTTTTCTTCCCACTACTCTTCCCTCCTGCCGTCGTCTAGCTCTCGGATAACGATGGCGCCCGGCGACGACCGTGCTCAAATGGTCGGCGGCTATGCCATCCGCCGGCGGTCCTCACCGCTTGATGTGAAGTACACGCTCGAGGGGCGTGACCCGGCAACGGCAGACAAATGGTGGGTGGCGACGGAGAGGAAGGAGGGCCCGTGTTCCAGCTTCTTGGGTCCAACGCTCGTGACGGAGGAGACGATTCGTACCCTGCTGCATGAGGGGAAGCTGTCGGACCGCCAGGCCGTGCGGCTACCCGCCGATGACGAGGAGGAACCGCGACCCGGGGAGTCGGAGGCGATTGTTTTCATCGCCTACTTTGAAGCCGAGCTTCGCATCCCGGCCGCGATGGTCGTTGGCGATGTGTCGCGACCTCAGCCGAGTCGGGCGCACTGACCCAAACGCGCTAGCTCGCCTTGCCGTGTACAGCTGGGCCTTGCGCTCGGAGGCGTGCTGGCCCAGCGCCTCGATGTTCGCCTATCTGCACGATGCGCGGTGCTTGCCGAAGGAGCGAAAGGATGGGACGCTGTCGAACTTCGGCAGCATCAATTTTATTCTGCGGTCGTCGTGCAGGAAGCTCTTCTTCGCAAACTCCACTCGAGCGAAGTGGGAGTCTGGCTGGACAAGACGGTGGTTCTACCACCGGGTGGAGAGCGGTAGTGGCCTCGAATGTACGGGCCAGCCGATGGCGTTCAACACCACGTCCAACATAACGCTCAACCCCGAGGACAGGCGAAGGGCGCGAAGACTCGTGGTGGTCACCGCCCGCTTCAACATGCGCGACCTCGCCGAGGAGTACATTATGTACGGCTGGCGCCACTCGGCCATGAGTGGCACCTCATTGTCGGGAAACTCTGGGACGACAACGTTTGTCCTTCCATTTGCTTGCTACCGGCCCCCTCCGGCCTTCGTAAGCTTCGACCGCGTCCTCCTTTCTATTTGTGGTCGCTGCATCGCGTTTTAACCATGTTTCTTATCTCGCCTAGGAATGCGTTTGAAGGATGCGGAGCGCGCGGCAGGCATGTTCCTTGGGCCATATACGGCCAGGGAGCACGAGCAGCGCACAACTGCAGTTGCGGAGGGGGGCTGGGGTGGATAAACCGCGCGTGCGAGGCCCTGGGCATTCGGGTGCCTGAACGCGCCTCTCCGGCCTTGAGCCAACCGCGACGTCAACATGACGGTGCCCAAGGAAAAAAGGCGTCGTCTCGCGGGAAGACTCGGACTACTGCGGCCGCGACCGGCGCGGCGGTTGCCGTTGCCCCCATTGATGCGGCGAGTGCGGAGTCTGATTCGGCGAAATACGCCGACTCAGACTTGGAGGCGGGTGCGGCCGACGGGGGCGAAAGGTCTCCGAGCGGTGCCAGGGATGAGGAGTATGCCCTGGACGACCAGGAGGGGACGTCCTGCCACCCGCGGCGGTCGCCGAGGTGGAGCCACCGTCTGCTGGTGGCACCGGAACGACATCGCCGCCAGCGGCGGTGATAGTGTCGGAGCTGCCCCTCTCAAAAGCCGGTGGAATGAGGTCTCCACCAACAATGGCGGCCGAGACGGAGGTGCCCCCCGCGGAGGTTACTAGGGTGGAGCCCCCGCCCAGGAATGTGGCTACCGTGGAGCCTTGTGCGGTGGTTGCTGAGGCGGGGCCCTCGCCTTCTCTTCCCAGGGCGAAGCAGCCACGCCTGCGATCCCCCCTTCATCGGACGGCGAGGGGGTTTGCCGTGGTGACCCGCGTTGGGAGCTTATGGGACTCCGACTCCGACGCCGAAGCCCCCGTGTGCGGCGTCCCTTCAGCCCCCTCACAGGCCGCTGCAGCCGGGGGGTGGGGGTTGCCGACATCATGCCCCGATGCGGAGACTCCCTGGCCCCCAGAGCCGACTCCGTCTAGGGGGACTGGCGCTCCTGTTAACCCTCCCGCGGCTGGGGGGACGCCCCGGCAAAGTCCGCCGTCAGCCACCGAAGGTATGTTGCCCTGCTGCGCCTTAGCGTAGCTTTTCAGCGTTCTCGTAGGACTGACTAGCACATCTTGTAGCGGAACTCATCCCCGAGGACAAGCGATCCCTAGGGCACGGGGTCATTCTTTTGAGAAGGGTGTCCGGTGCACCCGAGTCTGCCGACACAAACCCCATGCCCTCGAGCTTAGCGAACTTCGTCCCTCCCCCAGAAGCGTTGGGGGCTTGGCGCGGGATCGTAGATGACGCGGCTGCCAGTGTGGACCAGCGGGCGCTGTCGATCTATGGGACGGCGCGCCTTGGGGACGCACTGGAGGTATCAGGAGTGAGGGTAAGTATCCGACCTTGTGACGATATGCGGTCGTGTAGCAGCTCGTTGACTCCTTTGTTGTGCAGACCCTTGTATTGGCCCAGGCGTTGCAGGCGGCTCACGCCCGCGAGAAGGGGGCGCTAGAAGACCGGTTGCGGGCTGCCGAGGAGGCTCTGCATGTAGCCAGGGGGCGCACTCCGCCAAGGACGACCGTATCCGCGACTTAGAAGCAGAGTGCGCGGAGACGAAGTCGTACGCTGAGGCGCTCGTGGCGGTGGCACGGTTATCAGCCATCGAGGTGGCGCGACGAGAGGTTGCAGAGGAGCGAGATGGCTTACTCCAGCAGATAGCTGCGCTAGAGAAGGAGAAGGGCGAGCTTACTAAATCTCTAGCGAAGCGGGACCGGACCCTGGGCGACGCTTCGGGGGCCGTGTGGGATGCCATGCTGGCCCTGGAGGTCACCCTTGAAGGTCTCATCGCCGAAGTGCCGCCTCGCTCCTTCGGGCCCGAGGAGCTGTCGTGAACGCTTCGGCGGATCGGGGATGCGGCCAACATTGCCCGCATCTCCGCAACGACCTTCGACGACCACTGCTCCTACGTGACCTCGTGCCTGGTATGCGCGCTCCTGCGACACCGGGGCTGCCAGCATGTCAGCGAGCTGGCTGATCCCCGTTTGGAGTTGCCGACCGGGGCCGGGGTGATGTCTGATGTCGTGCACGCTGTTCACCGCCCCGTGCGATTTTTTCATGAAAGGATCTGGGAGTACATCGGGGAGGCTACGGCGAGGGTTGAGCTACGGAACAGCCTGTACAACGAGGGGAACCTCAGCATGTGGCTGGATGAAGTCCCGTGTCACGACGAGGACGGCCCCGCGAATTCGGGGGGCAACGCAAACCCTCAGGTGTGACGCCATGGTCTCTGTGCGTTGGTGTGCGTTGTAAAACACGAGCCCTTCGTCTTATGAATAAAGTACAAATTGCCTCACCGGTGTTCTGACTTGTGTGCCCGCATGTCCCGAGCAGCTACCTGACCTGGGCCGGCTACTAATTTTTGACCGTGTGACCCGACGACGTCTTCGACGGTGGCGGAGGGCCGAGGAGTCGCTGGACTTCTGGGCAAGCCGGGCTTCTTCGCGTGAAGCTTTGGTGTGAACAAGCATTAAGGAGGAGCCGACCGAGTAGCGGCTTCGAGCCTCCGAGGCTGTTTGTAAATTTCTATTTCATGCCTTTGTAACCATCTTCCGATGAATATAAACAGGAGGGAAGGGTTTTAGTTTTAAAATATGGCCCGTGTCTCCATCCTTGTTTACGACCATGTAATCCCGTGCCAGATTCAGGAAGCTACACCACGCTCGCTTGTACGTAGCGATTTGGGTCTAGCCGAAGTCGGTGCGCGAGCGCTCCGTCCCCTACCCATCGAAGTGTGGCGCCTTAGACGAAGTAGACGCGCGAGCGCTCCGTCCTCTACCCTTCGAGGTAGTGGCAGCGGAGCTGGCGCTTTAGTCGAGGTAGACGCACGTGCGCTCCGTCCCCTACCCTTGGAGGTGGTGGCAGCGGAGTTGGCGCCTTAGTCGAGGTAGACACGCGTGCGCTCCGTCCCCTACCCTTCGAGGTGGTGGCAGTGGAGTTGGCGCCTTAGTCGAGGTAGGCACGCGAGCGCTCCGTCCCCTACCCTTCGAGGTGGTGGCGCGAGCCGGCGCCTTAGGCGGCGTAGGCGCGCGCGCTCCGCGCCCGCCCCTACCGGTGGTGCAATGAGCGGCGCCTTAGGCGGCGAGACGCGCGAGCGCTCTGTCCCCTACCCTTCGAGGTGGTGGCGGCGAGCTGGTGCCTTAGTCGGCGAAGCGCGAGCGCTCCGTCCCCTACCCTTCGAGGTGGTGGCAGCGGAGCTGGCGCCTTAGTCGAGGTAGACGCGCGAGCGCTCCGTCCCCTACCCTTCGAGGTGGTGGCAGCGGAGCTTTGACTGCCTTTTGCGCGATCGCTGCGAGACACATACGGGGGCGAGCCTCTACTGCCTCTTGTGTGATCGCTACGAAATGCCCGCGGAGGCCAGCCTCTAGTGTGTCTTATCAAGACTCATGGAGTAGGGATCATTGACCACGCGCTGTTTATACTCTGGGGAGTACGCATAGAAAATACCTATGCGTGCGCGGGAGCGTCCGCGTCTTGTTTATACTCCATAGAGTGCGTGGGACAATCAACCCAGCTTTATTTATACTCCGTAGAGTACGCTAAAATACCTATGCGTGCAGGAGCATCCTCGTCTTGTTTATACTCGGTAGAGTGCGTAGGGACAACATCCGCGTCTTATTTATATTTCGTAGAGTGCGTGCGGAGGCAGACCTCGGCGCTACGTCTTATTTAGAGTCCGTGGACTACGCGCGGAGGCAAGCCTCTGCGTGTTGCGGGCGGTGAAGTTGTGTGCGGAGGCGGACCTTGACGCTACGTCTTATTTATACTCCGTAGAGTGCGTGCGGAGGCGGACCTCGGCGCTACGCCTTATTTAGAGTCCATGGACCGCGCGCGGAGGCAAGCCTCCGCGCGTTGCGGGTGGTGAAGTTGCGTGCGGAGGCAGACCTCGACGCTACGTCTTATTTATACTCCGTAGAGTGCGCGCGAGGTGTCCCCCCACACGTCTTTGTTTATACTCATGCCCGTGTTTTTCACAGAGAGTGCGCGCGCGAACGCGTCTTTGTTTATACTCATGCCCGTGTTTTTCGCGGAGAGTGCGCGCGCGAACGCGTGTCTTTGTTTATACTCATGCCCGTGTTTTTCCCGGAGAGTGCGCGCGCGAACGCGTGTCTTTGTTTATACTCATGCCCGTGTTTTTCACAGAGAGTGCGCGCGCGAACGCGTGTCTTTGTTTATACTCATGCAGAGTGCGCGCGAAGGTAATCTTTCGCGCGCTTTTTGCAGGAAACAAGAAAATTTGTGCAAACGGTGAACTTTATTAAATTCCCGTTTGCGCGGGTGAGCGATTACAAAAGGCGGGATAGCGACCACTGACCGCTTAAGGACGGGAACGGCCGCCGCTGTCGTCGCCCGGTGATGAGGCGGGGCACGATGGGAGCCTCTGCTGCAGGGGCAATCCGCGCGGGGGCCCGACAGGGCGCTTTCTGGAGCCGTCAAGGATCTTCGCGCTTGCATACCTGGCCTAGGTGTTTTGCCGAGCCTCATAGTGCGGACCTCTGGTGCCGAGCTCTATGCGCCGAGCCATATCCTGATCGCCGTGGACGGTGATGATGGCCCGCGGTCCGGGGAGCTTCATACATAGGAAGCCGTGGTGTGGGACTACCCCGAGAGAGTTTAGGGTTGGCCGCCCCAATATAGCGTTGTAGGGGTATGAGATGTCGACGACGTCGAAGGTGACGTCCTCGCTCCTCACGTTGTCGCCTCGGCCAAAGGAGACCTGGAGGCATATTTGGCCCAATGCCCGCAGGGGTTGCCCCCTGAAGCCCTGCAATGGGATGCCTGAAGGGCCCAATTGACTTCGGGGGATCCCCATCTGATCGAAGGCCGCTGCGAACAAGATGTTCGCGGAGCTTCCTCTGTCAACCAGGATGCGTCTGACCTTGCATCCTGCGATGAGGGCCTGGACGACTAGGGGATCTTGGTGGGGGAATTCCACGCCTTCAGCGTCAGCGGGCGTGAAGGTGGTCTCGTGTTGTGCCCACTCCGGCGGCGCCTGCGCTGGGTATGCCGCGACGTGGTACAGCCTCCTCGCATAGGCCTTTCGCTGTCGCGCCGAGGCGAACTCCAACGAGGAGCCCCCAGAGATGACGTTTATGACCCTGCGCTGGGCTCCCTCCGGGGCTTATAACTGCAGGAGGCCCTCCCGAGGTTGCTGCACGTGGGCTTGAATCCATAGGGGGCCTTCCTAGGGTTGTATTCCTTGGTCCTGGGGGTGTTGGACGTGAGCCACGACGGGCGCGCGCGTCTCAGGGTTTCTGTCTCTGGCGACGCTTTGCCGGAGTGCGGCAATGGTGGTGCACGCATGCGTGTCGTGGCTACCCCGACCGTGGACTTCGCACCACTGCCTGTGGTGCTGGTCGTTGTACTCTTCGTGGGCTCTGTCGTCGCGACCCCGCCCACGCCCCTGTCCCCGGCCACGGCGCCCTCGGCCACCACAACCAGCAGGGGCGTTATCTTTGGAGCCACCCTCGATGTCAAAAACGTAGCGAGGTTTCCGAGATTTGCGTTGGTCGCGTTTGGGCCTGTCGCCTGACGAGTCTTTGTGCTGGTATCCTTGCGCTTGGAGGCGTCCTTCGATGGCTCCTGCTTGCGCTTGTCTTTCGAGGAGCCCTTCTTTGGCGAGCCATCATTTTTTTGCCGAGCCCTCCGCTTGATTGGTGTCGGAGTCATCGCCGTGTCGCCGCCGCGCGTCCTCCTCCGCTCTGGCGTACTCTTCCATCTTGTCGAAGAGCTTCGCCACCGTCTTGATGGGTTTGCGCACATTGTACTCGGCCATCGGTCCCGGGCGGAGGCCTTGTATTGCTGCATTAATGATGGTTGTTTCATTGACGTCCTTGACCTGGCAGCGTACCTTCGCGAAGCGCTTGAAGTAGTCCCGAAGCCTCTCCGAAGGTTTTTGCTTGACTGCGAAGAGCTGGTCCGCATCTACGTGCTCGACGTAGTTTCCCTGGAAGTTGTTGTAGAGTCGATCGTGGATCTGCTCCCACGCATAGATGGAGTGTGGCTCAATGGTGAAGAACCAAGAGAGCGCCACCCCTGCAACGCAAGGGGAGTCCCTTTGCCTTTGTGGTGTCATCTCCGCCCACGGCTTCGATGGCGGTCTCATACACGCGCACGAATTCCCGTGGGTCCGTGTCACCTTTGTATGCCTCGATGATACTCGGGAACTTGAAGTCCTCCGGCCATGCCGCCTGCTGCAGGCCCGCTGAGAGCGGGGACTCCGGATCCACACGTCGTAGCGGGACACGGCTGGACGTGGGGGCATTGCGGCTGTCCGCCCTCTCGGGTGTGGGCTTCGATGCGACCACCGGTGGAGCCTGTTGGCTCCGGGCCTCTTGTATGTCCCGCACGGCCCCGCGGAGATCCATTAGCTCCCGCTGAAACGCGCTGAGGGCCGCCAGCAGGGCGTTCTTTATCGTGGACGTGGTTGCGGCCATCAACGCACCTGGAGGCGCGACCGGGGCGGCGGCAACCATGGCCTGCGCTCCCGGACTGCCCGCTGCGCCGGCGTGAAGGACTCTGGAGCCGGGGACTAAGCCCGCGCTGCCGTCAGAACCGCTCACCATTCCTGCACTTGGTGGGAGAGCGGACACCGTGCCGGCGTGGGCACCGGCATCGCTACCCCCGACCACCCGAGCGACGCTGTCAGTGACTGTCGCGGTACCTACAGTGGGGTTATCTACCATGGGTGGAGCGGTTTCGACTGTTGCAGCGGCGATGGCGAGATTGAGCATCGCGGCGGTGGTGGCGGGGTCGATCGTCGTGGCGGTGATGGTGGGGTCGGGCGTCGCATTGTGAACACCGGTGTTTGCGACCATCACGCCCGCATCGCCACCTACGCTCGCAGTTGCCAACGCCAAAGCCCTGGTGTTGACGCGAGATTCCGCCGCTCCCGCCTTCTTCTTCTTCGCCGTCAACGATGAAGCTTTCTTTGGTGCCATCCTTCTTCGGATCTAGAGGCTTGCTCTTGTCCTCCCCACGGACAGCGCCAACTGTTGTGGTTACAGACCAAACAGAGAGAGAGAGTATGGTAGTGGAGAGTTAGGTGAGCAATGGCTTAGGGTTTCCCCTGTCGTCTGTACCGTATATATATATCCACATGGGGAGTGTTTTTACAGTAATGTCCCTACATCTGTACATCCCCTTTGGGGGCACTTTCGTCATTATACCTGTCCCATTTGGGCCTTATAATCTCCTAACAGGCCTGCTGGGCTTAGGTGGGGGCCACGCCTACAACAATGTGTTTAGGTCGATTTCAATGGCTGCACAGTGTTGGGCTCGGCCATGAACAATAATGGGCTAAGTTTGAATATTGCTAGATTTTCATTATTGGGCTTGGCCCATTTGGCTTACTAGCCTTGGGCCGACTTGGCTAGCCCAACTGCGTGGCTTGCTAGGCATGAAGTCTAAATGGCTTGAGAGTGTGCGCCATGGTTGCCGAGTAGAGGCAAGCGGCGGCGAGACAAATTGGTGCCGACGGTGGCTATTGGTGGCTAGCAGTGGTGTAGAGAGGACTAGTGGGACCTAAAGGTTCCTTTTTTTGCATGTGCAAGGTTGGAGGGACACTAGAGGGGCTAGCAGTGGAGGGGTCTCACCAGAGCAGGACCACAATGGCACTCTGGTGGGGGGTTTTGGCTAGGATCAAGGTGAGCATCCATGGTGAACAATAAAGCTAAGGGCAGTGGCATTTTAGGCTAGTTTGGCCTTTGCTCTGGTTGTCCACGGCACCGACCGCCTAGGGGTGGTGAGAGGGGTTGGCATGGTTGGGGTTAGATTCGGGATGGCTTGTAAGTTCCATGGTTAAAATGAATTGAGTTAGGACTGAGTCTAGCACTAGAATCAGGTTTTGGGGCTCACCGCACATGGATACGATGGCTGCGGTGGTTCCTTGGCCGGAGTTGGGAGAGAAAAGTTAGGGTGTGTAATTGGCTACTAATGCAGGCCTATGTGAAGCTTGGCTTAGTTTTACAATGCCTTGAAAGTGGTGGTAGTAATGGAATGGCCATTGTGCGGCCGACGCATGGACAACAGAGTTGGAGATCGAGTTGCTTCGGTGAGGTCGGCAAAAGCGCTTGCTACGTCTCACAGGCTGAGAGACCATATGGAGGTCATCTCATGTGTATGATGAGTAATTGACATTGGTTTAGGAGAGTCGAGTTTGGTTTGAGTGGTTCGGAGTCGAGTCGTTGTGCGGTGCAATCGGCTCGGTCGGACTTGGTCAATCTTGGTTGTATGGGATTAGGATTCATATTCTTTGATTCGACAGGTTTGGACTTCATCGTGTGCATGTATGATGTGTTTATGCCATTTACGCTTTCATGTATCGAGCGGTGCTATTTGATGTGTTTCTTGTCTGTGTGACTGCAGGACGTCGAGGCGGAGTCATGGTGAGACACGAGGTGACCGGACTAGACACAGGCGGTGTCGAGGTCAGAACAGTCAGATGTGTCGAAGACGACGGAGATTCGATGTGGTTGCGAGTCGTGGACGACAAGGAGCACAGAAGCTTCCCAAAAGGTGCAGGAGGGGCGAATCGGTAAATTCGCGAGGCTGCACAAGCGGGAGCGGGCTCCGTTGGATTTAGCGGGCGTAACGGGGTGGAGACCCGTTAGCCAAGGGCTATAAATAGAGGTTGGTGGCTGCATGCCCCCTCATGGATTTGGGAGAGAGTTAGTGTTTCTTGAGTCAAAAGAGGCTTTGAGAGGTTGTTTTCCCTTTGCTCTTTAGTGGTTGGTGAGTGGGTGAGAAACACAGAGTATGTCCCCTTCGATGTCTCCCTGAGTGCTCTGTGTGTTCTTAAGTGAGGATGTAGGGAGTTCTTGTAATCCAAGCATGTATAGGGTTGTAGGGATGATATGAGTTGATACTCTATGCAATCATGTATCTCTCTTCCTCATTATCAATCCAAGATGGTTTTATTTGAGTTTGATTGAGTCTCTAGCTCTCTGTTGCTTATTTCTCTTCGATGCTCTCCATGCCCGAATTTTGAGTTTTTCGATTTCTTATTGTTTCTTGCTGAGGAGTGGCAAAATGGGTTGCTCCATGATGGGATAGTGCCTTAAGGTCATTTGATCGAGTTTTCCAAAGAGCAAATCAAGTCTATTCTCAGATTTGAGTTTTTGGCCTCCTCTGTTCTTTATCTCCAGTTCTAGGGTTTGAGGTGGTTTGTGTTTTTATTCATGAGATGCTCTAAGATTTGGACTCTCAGGTCCTTAGGCTATTGCTAATCTTCTTGCAAAATCTCATAGGCAAAGGTCTTGTGAATCAAGAGCAGTTTGGATTTTTGTGCTCTCTCTGAAGTTTCCCATGCATTTCTAGGGTTTTAGTGCATTTCATGTTTCCCTTCTCAAGATGGCTTGAAATTTGGCTTATAGAGTCCAATGGCTATTGCTAACATATCTGCAAAGTCTTATGGCCAAAGGATTGGAGATGGAGTGGCAATTGGAATTTTTGGGCAGCTCTCTGTATTTTTCAGAGTTTGACTCAAATCTCATTTTCTTGACTTCTTGATGAATTCTTTTGATGCCTGATGTCTCTCTGGTATTTAATTCTTGTTCTTGATCTTTTGGGCTAAGTAGTGCAGCTGGATTTCATCTCTTTCTCAGTTTGTGGGTGGTCTGCATTTTTACTGCTTGTTGTTTTTCAGACTGCACAATTCTTGTTTTCGGGCAGCAGCTACAGTATGCATTTTTAGCAGTTCATTTCAAATTAACTCAAGGTAGCACTGTTGTGCATATTTCAGCCGAACTGCACCTCATTTTCAGTTTGCAGCAAGCTCTCTCAGCTGCAGCAAAACTGATTATTTCAGCTCCTTATTGCTGCTAAGACACTCCTATTTCTTCTACTCTTTTAGTGTTCGGGCAGCAACCCTTTTACTGCAGTTTGTGCTCTCATTTCAGTTCAGTTTTTGCAGTTTCTTTGCCAAGTGTGCAGCAGTATTAGCATCTACTGTGCTGCTCCTTTTTTCAGTTTTTCCTATGCAGATTTTTCAGCAAAGTGTATTTTCAGTTTTCATTTGCAGAATTTTCAGTTATGTGCTTTTTCAGTATTTCTTTATAGAGTTTCAGCTGAGTGTTTGTTAGTCTTTTCTGTCAGTCTTTCGATCGGATCTTAACAGAAAGCATTTATTTTTCTTCGTAGCTTTCATAGCTATCGGAGAAGAAAGAGGTGCGAATTTTCAGGGTGTTTTTAAAGTCGACATTCACCCCCTCTGTCGCCATTTCGGTCCAACACAGGCATAGGTGCACGTGCTAGCAAGGTGATTTAAGGCATAGGCACACATTGAGTAGGCAGCAACCGAGGTGGCAATGGTGAGGTCAGTAGCAGTGAGTTGGTGATGCGTGGCCAGAAGGTGGTGTGATGGCCATTTAAGGCTTGTTCGATGAGGTGGCAAGTGCTGTGCAAGGGTTGATGGCCAGGGCAGTGATGAGCCAGTGCAGTGTGCTGGCAGTGGCGGTGAACAACGTGCAAGCGAGTGTTAGGGGTAATAGGAGAGAACGCATAAAGCCAAAAGGCGCCAAGGCAAAGTGGAGGCAGAAATCTAAAAAAGGAAAGCACAAAACGAAGAAAAACATCCTAATTTGGCAAAAACACAAATTTAAACAAAATTTAAGGAAATTCAAAAATTTTGATATTTTAAGGCCATTTCAACCTACCCCCTTACAAAGAATCACCCCGAGATTAACTTGATATGGGCAACAGGTTGGGAAATCTCGCTGCAAATCTAACTCGTCCCAAGTTGTTTCTTCCATGGTGTGATTTCTCCAACGTACTTTGCAAAATCTGATGTAAATTGTGCTCCTCTATTTGAGACTATTCTTTTAAGAACTCCATACAATACCACAATCTTGGTCAAATACATTATTGTTAACTTATTCTTCCCATAATTAAGTCTTCTTGAATGGTAAGAAATGTGCTACTTTGGTCAATCAATCTATGATTACTCATATGGCATCATATTCTTCTTGTGTCTTGGGAAGTCTGGTAATGAAATCCGTACCAATGTCTTTCCATCTTTATTATGGAATTGGTAATGATTGTAATAATCTTGATGGTCTATCTTAATCTTCTAGCATATGTCACGGCACGCTATATATTCGTCTATCTCTCTTTTCATATTGCTCCACCAAAATCTCTTCAAGTTTTGATATATCTTCGTTCCTCCAGGATGTATGGACAATGGCGAGGAATGAGCTTCTTCTAATATCAGTTCCTTCAAATCCTTCTTCTTTGGTATACAAAAGCAGCCATGAAATTTTAGGATTCTTTATTCATCTTCATTGAATTTTGACAAGTCTTCTCTCTGACTATCTTCTTGAGCTATTGAATTTCGTTATCTTCTTCTTGAGCAATTTTGATTTGTTCTATCAATGTCGGTTGGATTTCTAAGGTTGTTATCAATCCCTGCTCACTTATCTCTAGATTTAACCGTTGCATTTCTTCTTGTAGTTGAGGTGGACATTCTGACATAGTAGCCATACCATGATATACTTTTTGGCTCAATGCATCTGCTACAACATTTTCCTACTCATCTTCACTGTCTCAGATTCTGCTCTGGCTAATGGCCTAGGTTTAAACAGTGTTGGACTTTCACTATTGGGCTTGTCCTATTTGTCTTACTAGCCTTGGGCCGACTTGGCTGGCCCAGTTGTGCGGCCTGCCAAGCACGAAGCCTGCTTGGCTTGAGCGCACACGCTATGGCCGCTGAGTAGCGATGAGGCAAATTGGTGCCAGTGGTGGCTATCGGCAGCGAGTGGTGGCGTAGAGAGGACTAGTGGGACCTAAAGGTTCCATTTGTGGCATGTGCAAGGTCAGAGGGTCACCGGAGAAGGCTAGCGGTAGAGAGGTTTCACCAGAGTAGGACACACGGTGGTGCTTCAGTGGGGTTTCGGCTAGGCACAAGGTGATTTGAGCATCAATGGAGAATAGGAAAGCTAAGGACGTTGGCGATTTAGGCTAGTTCGTCCTATGCGTGGCTGTCCACGTCGGCCGAGCTTGGCTGGCGGCGGCACACGACATCGACGGCCTAGGGGCAGTGAGAGGGGTTATCATGGTTAGGGTTGGATTTGGAATGGCTTGTAGGTGCTACGGTTAAAAGGAATTAGGTTAGGACTAAGGCTAGCGGTATAATAAGGTTTTGGGGCTCACCAGCGTGGATATAGCCACAGCGGCGATTCCTCGACCGAAGTTGGGAGAGAAAAGTTGGGGTGTGTAATTGGCTGCTAATGTAGGCTTATGCGAAGCTTGGCTCAGTTTTATTGTGCCTTGAAGGAGGTGGTTGCAGTGGAATGGCCTAGGCGCGGCCGACGCGTGGATGGCTATTCTAGCGATCGAGCTACTTCGGTGAGGTCTGCAGCAGCGTTGGCATGAGTGGTGGTGTCGTGAGGGAGGCTGCGTCTCACTGATGCAGGTGCGTGCGCTGGCAAGGCTAGTTAAGGCGCAGGTGCGTGTCGAGCAGGCAGCGGCCAAGGTGGCAATGGCGAGGTCGGCAATAGCGGGCTAGCGGCGAGTGGTCGAAAGGTGGTGTGACAGCCATTTAAGGCTCAGTCGGTGAGGTGGCGAGTGTTGACGGCTAGGGCAGTGACGAGTTGGTGCGGCGTGCTGGCGGCCGCAGTGAATGGCATGCAGGCGGATGTCAGTGGTAATAGGGGAGAAGGCGAAAAGCCAAAGGGCGTCAGGGCAAAGAGGAGGTGGAAATCTAGAATAGGAAAGCGCAAAACCAAGAAATGCCTCCTAGTTTGGCAAAAACTCAAATTCAAAAGAAATTAATTTTTTGAAGTTTTAGGGTCATTTCAACATCTCTCTCCGGTCTCCTCTAAAATTAAAAACCTGGGAGCGTCGATGAGTTATGACCAACCTCATATGTCATAATCGATTGGTTTAATTTCGCTCTCTCTAGACGATTGCAACACCGAAGGCAATACCGACCACATCTTACACCCCCTGAATTCCAGAACGGCGATTAATCCACGTAGCCGTATGCACGTACCATGCATAATCGCTATATATCGATCAATCAGGAGCTCAATAAGCTAGCTGTATCGATCGATCCAAAGCTAGCTAGACAGTTCTAAGTTGAGTTGACTTGTTCTTGTGTTGGATTCCTTGGCCAGCCTGGACACTGAAGTAGCTAGCATCGCAATATCGCATGCATGTATGTGCGCGGGCGGGCATCGGGGTCCGGGCGCAAAGATGTGCGTGCTCGATCGTCGTCAGGCTTTGCCGAGGCCGCAGCCGACACCGCCCCGCGCAGCGCACGCCAAGCCCCACCACCCCCCCCCCCCAACACCCCCCTCGTACGACACCACAGTACCACACCATATGCTGATATGCGTTTTTAGCGAGCTGTGTCTGTGTCTGTGTCTGTGTGTGTGAGATATATACCAGCTGGTGATCCATGTGGCAAAAATGTTGGTTACTGAGATACAATCTTATCTCTGACTCTTGAGGGGGCGACAGATCAGCTAGTAGTAGGAGCTTTCTTGTGCATACACTACGTATAACATATATACTTGAAAATATCAGTGCATCCAAATGAATGTGAATTGTGCAAATTAAGGTCCCCCCACTGAGAGGGCCAGAGGGGAATATTTGGATTTGGATCATCATGGATTCATGGTCCCTTTTGGATATGACTTTTCTGTTCGGTTAATTTTGCGTCGATCCTCTGTGTATGTGCTGTTTGAATCTTGTCATCATGTCATGCACCTTGACATGCATGGAAAAAGAAACGACTGTAATTACTGATCAGCTAGCTACCCTGGTTTTGATCTCTCTTTCCTTTTTCCCTTGCGAGTTATGATACAAAATTTTCTACAGCAAAAACCGGCCACGTTCACCCCGGAGAAGATGAGGCAGTACAAAGGAGCTAGCTAGTAGAACATGAAAGCTACTAGCTGTTAACTAGCACCAATCCATTTGCATAAATTGTCGAGACCTTTGGTCTGTACATCCTAACTAAAATCGTCAAAGAAAAGGTTCGCTATGTCTGACAATCTGGTCTGTATGTTGCTTAGAAGCTATACATGCTGTTACTACTAATATATCACCCACATAAATTAATAAATTTTTCCTAAAAAAAACTTCATATTCCAAATCCAATGCGACTAAATTGGAACATATACGAGTGCAAAAGAATGTTACTACCACACTTAAATACTAACACAACTAACTAAAGTATATCATTTCAACGGACAAATTCTAAGAACAAATTAAAGAAACTTTTAGGGCCTCATGTTCCATTAGAGAGAGTACTTAGTGGGGTACCGCAGATATGTTAGTTTTATTAGCACATTGCGTTGAAGCACTGAGCCCTAGTGTTAGGGGGCAAAGCATGAGCCAAGAGAAAAAGTCTGCATATCTTTTTCTTGGGCTTTGGTGATGTGCCTTGCATCCAAAGGGATGCCAATTCCACTAAGCCCCACAAATGCAGGCTTTAGCTCATGATCACATATTGTGCCCGTGGAAAAGAGGAGGAAAAGTTTTTGGCGGAAATTGTGTGTGGAAAAAGAACTTCAGGTGTTAAGGAAACACTGATCGAAAATATATATATGAGGAGTGTTCATGCCTGCTGATCATCATTTCTTTTTTTTCACCAGAAATTGACAATTTCCCCGGAGCTGTTTTGAGCATATAATATAGGTCGGTGAGCAGTTTATTCACTTTGCTCCAAATTAAACAGTAATTCTTCAGATAAAATTTCTGATTTTAAACAGGTAATTTTTACTCTTTACTGATTATTTGATCTTGATGTACGTTGTGCATCTGCAAATATATTGGACGTCCATGCTGAAACTCTGCAGTAAAAGAAAGATCCAGCTAGCTAGATAATTGAGCTATATATGTCGAAGCAGCTTATAATAGATCTATGTGGGAGGAACATTCTCTGTAGATTTGCTATTATGCCGTACATCGTTGATGCCATGATGATAACACAATTATTTCTTAGAGAACTTATTATTATATATGGACTACGCATCAATCACCTATATATATATATATATATATATATATATATATATATATATATATATATATATATATATATATATATATATATATATATATATATATATATATATATATATATATATATATATATATATATATATATATATATATATATATATATATAGACACCCATACAGTGTTAATTTCAAATCTTTTTACAAATGAATTTGTGTACTCTTGTACATATTTTACTGTATCATTTAAGTTTGATTTACTCTGTTTGTGCTAGCTTGTACATGGCATTAGTTAATAAAACTTCCACCAGAGATTTTCTCATACAAAGACTACCTAGAGATATACTTGCTGAATTTTAATTTAGGCATCAATTACCACAATCATAGTTTAGCTTGTATATTTTCTATAGCAGACCTATATATCCAAGCTTGCATTAAAAGCGCGATGTAAGATAAATAGTTAATTCAAGGCCAAAAAATGTGACATTTTCAATCAGATTTCTCCCCAAATAAAGAATGACTTGCAATGTGTCATCTTTCACCTTTGATATGCATCTGCAAAAGTTGGTTCTTTCACCTTTGACATGCATGTGCAAAAGTTGGCGCATTCAGAAACTCTTCCAAATGTTGCCATTTTTCTATTGATCAAGATCAGTTCTTCCATCACCATCACGCAGACACGCACACAGAAAAGGGTTTCTAGGAACAGAAACGATCGATGCATCAAAGACGAAATAATTCAGGGAAAAGTGCATCATGCATTCATGCTCGTCTGTTTGTTGCTTCAGAACGGCAGGCAGGGAGATGCATAAAGGCTGACAGGATGCAAGATCTTGCATTATATTAGCAACTGGATGAATGAAATGAATGGAGGCAGTGCAAATGTGCAATGCAATTAAGTACTGCCCCTCTGCATGCTGGCCTGGTTAGCAAATGGCAAAGCTTGGTTGAGACTTGAGAGCTATGGATATATATTGACCGACCTGACAGGTTACATGCATTTAGTTGGCCTACTGACTGCACTACCGCTACTTTTGCTTGGTTGTTATTGCTAGCTGAAAGCATTGAATCATGCATGTACTACTATTAGGAGTTAATCACATTAATATATGGAAGTTAATTTGATGGTCCAAACTATTATTAAAAGTTTAGGATTGATTCATGATCTTGACCATGCAAGCCGTTCAGTAACTTCAGTTGAATTACTAGGCCACTTATTGCTAGTCAAAAGGTGATCATATGTATATAGCTGAGAGGAGTAGCTCGTTTAAGAATATAGGTATGGAATAAGCAAGACATGATCAAGAAAAAAAATGATGCGGTAGTTCGGTGGTTAACATGTGAGAGGTCAAATTCGATTTATGACAAAAGCTTTAGATTAAGATATACTATATTGTTGGAATGGGATATTTGTTGTAATTGTCTAGCTAGCTCAAACCAGACTACTAGGCCAAAAATTTGCTGCCTAGCTAATTATAAACGACTTCTGACATACTGGTAATTAAGTAGGAAGTATAAGTTGGTTACAACATACAACTATTTGATTTCTCAAACAAAAACTTGCACCCTTATTTGCAACAGTTAAACAAACATGTCAGTTCAATCTTAATCATTATATATATATATATATATATATATATATATATATATAGAAGGCGAAATGGGACTCCTAGGAGTCCAGACACCTAACCTCTCCACCATCCGATCGCTTTGAGATGTGCTAGTTTGTAGTAGGTATGAGATTAACGGGTATATCCATTATCATATAGTGTTTGCATTAGAATTCAAATGTCAGACTGATTAGTGCAATCCGGTTTTTTTATTGCCATAAACGGGTATGAATCCCGTCATTTGCTCTGCGTGTAATCCGGATTTCTATGGATTGGTGTGCGTGAGCGTTCATAGTTCTACGGCTTGCCATAAATAACCAGCGATGCGGAATTATTATTGCCAAAAATAACCAGCGAACAGAATGAATCATCAATTATGTTTTAAGAATTAATGTGTCATTATTTTTTGAATCCCGCTTCGTGTTGAACGTTGAGATAGGTATGTGTATAGATCCTTTTTAATAAATATAGAAGTATGTATGTGTGTAGATCATTATTTGCCATAAATAAAATTCTTGCTCAATGTGTATCGCCATGTAATAATTAGCATGGAGTAGGTATGTAATTCCGTGACAGCAGTATTGATAGTATGCTCGCTTGTACATATAAATTTAATATTATTTAGTGCATGCAAAATATCTTTATGTGCAAAATACGATGAATCTTTGTGATCAAATCGAGTATTATACTCAGAAAAAATTTTAAGTGATCTACTTACGGCATAAGGAAAACTGTGTTATCTTTCATTAATTGTTATATACCACACGAAATGATTATGAGCGGCGAATTTGTACGAGATGTTAGCGGGCGAGATGATAATCTTATGTGATTTTTTGAACTAAATCAGACAACAAAATGCTGTATTAAATGGATGATGTAAACGAACGGCTTAGAAAAACGAGTAGGTTGACTTGCGGTTTGTCCATTTTTTTAATATGTCGCACGGAATGATTTAGAGTGGCGAATTAGCACGTGATGTTAGCATTTAAGGAGAGAATCTTATGTGAATTTTTCATCTCAATCGAATAACAAAAAGCTATCTTAAATGGTTGAAGGAGACGAACGGCTCAGAAAAAAGCGTATGTTCACATACATTATTTTATATACGCCACACGTAATGAATTAGAGCGGCGAAATTTTACATCATGTTAGCAGAAATATGCAAAGGTCACCGCCGCTGAAATTATGTGAAATTTTCGTATCATTCGAGCAACAAATTCTTGTTGAATGTTTCGTGGAGACAATCGGTTTAAGAAAACGGGTATGACACACGTAATGAATTAGAGCGGCGAAATTTTACGTCAAGTTAGCAAAAATATGCAGAGGTCACCGTAACTGAAATTATGTGAAATTTTCGTATCATTCGAGCAACAAATTCTTGTTGAATGTTTCGTGGAGACAATTGGTTTAAGAAAACGGGTATGACACACTGTATGATTTAGAGCGGCGGATTTGTATGTCATGATATTGTTTTGAGTGTAAATCTTGTGTCACTTAGTCGTACACTATCAACATTCATGGACCCAGAAAGTTTGGACATGTATGTACGTAACGTGTATCAGCCAAGAAGCATACAAATTCTAAAACAAATCCCGTTCATCCAGTAGAGGAAAAGGTATGAAGAAAATGGCAGTGGCGGAACCAGAAGCTGTGGCGGCGGTGAAGCATCTGGTGCTATTGTGAATGGCGGTGCTGGCCGCAGGTGAAGCGTCAGGCGAATTGGCGTGATCTGGAAGAAGAGATGGGAGAAAATAATATATACATACATATCCTTGCTCACGTGAAAATAAATGGAGAATTAGTACTCTTGACGGAAACATACCTTCCATTGTCAAACACAGCGCGATGACTGCGAATCAGAATTTCCGTTGATTCCCAGACCACTGAATTTTGATTGTTCTTCGTCAGGTTCGTCTTCGTGCAGCGGTTTACAATGACGTTGCCGTGATCTGGGTATTGCCGTGATCTGGGAAAAGAGGAGCCCAAAAGATAATAACATATGAATACATATCCAGACAGACACGGAATGCAATGGGAAAAAATCTTTGTTATCGGATACATACCATTTATAGTAGAATGTGTAGTAATAAAAGGCCATATCCCATACATCTAAACTTTTTTTTAATTTATACGACATAATCAAGTCACATACCTACTAGTTATGACTTTTTCAGGGATGTGTATACAAGACTTTTCTCACAATAGCAGGGTTCAAACTTACTGATGGTTGTTACTTGTTGTTTTCTATGATGGGAACGAAATTTCTGCTCAGATAATAGTATCCTAATGAATAATTACCTATACTAAATCTGCCTATACTTGATTCATACACATATCCTTCATGCTCATGTTCAGTTATCTTTCTATTTCCATTTTTTGAACTGCGATAATTCATTACCACGAAAAGACTTCCCATTACACAAAAAAAAATATTTTAACATATGAAGGTTATTCGGCATGTCACATGTATTCTGAACTCGTGGCATTTGGCATAAGGAGTTTGCTAAGATTCAATTAGCTCCTGTATAGAACAAAGCTTCAGCATAGAAGAGTGGTATAAAAATGTAACTGGCAATGTTTTCTTCTTAGGCTTGGAAGATTTAGTAGCACCTGCAGCTCCATGGACTCATATAATTGGTGTTTTCGTTAATGTAGTACTGTACTAGGCAGAGTTGTTTGACAATTTACCTTCATTGTCGTCAGCAAAGTCAAAATCCAGGGTATTTCTTATCGATTTGAAGAAGTTATTGACAGGTCCGGTGGGCACATCATCAAGGTTACACCCTCAATCTAAAAAAAGAAGTGGAAAGAGAACAGAGCATTTATCCAAGCAAGCACGTATCAAATAGTCAAATACTCATAAAAAGGAAAAAAAACGAATTTTTGTGCCCTATAAGAAAAACATTGTTTCAAGAGGCATCATTTACCGAGTCTATAGCTGTCCGGAACAACTGTGAGGCCCTGCGCTTTTCTGATTGATCAGGAAACACCTGAAATTGACTAGAAGAGAATAGATGAGCATGGTTGTGCACGCCCAGAACAAATGTGGAGCAGGATAGAGTATGAATCCTGAACTTACTATACAGGACCTAGTCCCCCTGAGCTCTTTGAGTTTCCTTACAACAACAAGAGCCAGCTGGATGTTGGCATGGATGAACTCGTCTGAAGAGCCCTTCGGTTCAGAGGTAAGCAAGATCAGAGTCATCATATAATTATGGTATTGAAAACCAACATGGCATGGAACAAAAAAAACTGATTCTTCATCCTGTTAAACTAGAATGGAGTGGATGCACAAACATTACACAGCTTTATTGTTGAAGCAGAAACAAATTATATGTATGTATAATGTACCGCATTGATATAAAGAAATCCATCAAGAAATCAGAACCTAACAAGAACCGAATTAGTTCAAGCCAACCATCAAGAACCCGCAACGAAGCACAGCCAAGAACCCTAAACGTTAGGCGGAAATAAAACACGAAATTTCCCCGTCCACTTACGCTCTGGAGGAACCGGAAGATGAGATTCTGCCGTCGCGCACCAAGGATTCACAATCCACCGCAGCAGCCAAAAATAATAATTAGGAGAAGAATACCAAAGCGGAGAATAAGACAAGAGCAGAGGAGGGGAAAGAGAGGAGCGTACGATGGGCTGGGTCATGATACGCTGGACCTTGGTGGATGCCATGGCTGCAGCGGCGGAAGCTTCCCCCTGCTCCTCCTGGAAGTATCTAGAAGCTTCTGGATTGGAAGCGCGTGGGGCGAGCGGAGCGGACAGGCCAAACCCTATGCTGTGAGGAGACGCGCCGCCACCCTCCACCAGCCCGGGCTCCACCTTGCAGACTCCAAGGCCCCCCTCCACCAGGGGCACCTTGGGCTGAATGACATCAAGAAACCCCATCTCGCTGCCGTAGTGGCCGGCGCCGGCATTGGGGCTGAACGCCGCGTTCCCGTAGACTTCGCTGAGGCAGTCGAACCCAGGCGCCGCCGGCTGCTCGTAGGTGGCCATGAATGTAGGGAGTACACTGACAGAGGTTTGGTGGCGTTCTTGGAAGCAATCCATGGCGGCGCAGGCCGGGGAGAAGATGGCGGCACAAGAAATCCACACTCGATTTGGGGGGAGAGGCGAGATGGGGGGAAATGCGCGATGCGAGACCGAGTTTCCGATTTGGCCAAACAACGGGTCTATCGCCTCCTAAACCCGTTAATCCTCTTTTCCAGCTAACGTATGTGCGCGCGCGACGGACGTCCTAATAAGGAGTCCGGACATCTAGAGTCCTCAATACTTTTACTATATATATATATATATATATATATATATATATATATATATATATATATATATATATATATATATATATATATATATATATATATATATATATATATATATATATATATATATGAAAAATACTTTTACTCCCTGTGTAATTACACCACCTCTAATGTACCACCTATATAAACTTGAAATACTCATTTATCACTTTAGGTATACTCATATACTAATTATAAGATGCTCCAATGTAAACTATACTGAAAAATTGTAAGGAGTCCATAGTTTTTAACGTATTTTATAAATACCTTCATATACGCATTACAAAAAGGAGTATGTCAAAAAATGTACATACCACCTCTAAAAATTGTTCATACCACCTATATGGTCTTAAATACTGAATACTACATGTACATACCCTCCGTTTTATATATATATATATATATATATATATATATATATATATATATATATATATATATATATATATATATATATATATATATATATATATATATATATATATATATATATATAGTGTGTGTGTGTGTGTGTTCTCTTTCAATCCCTGTTGTGTAAGGACTCTTTTATGATTGTTCATCTTGCATAGTTATTACACAATCGAGTTAAGATAACGGCCCTAGCTAGGCATCCACGGTTAGAACTACTAGTCGTGTAAATTACTTTTGGTAGCCAGCTTTTGCTAGAGGCTAACAAAAAGGAGAGCAACAAGCTGAGTAGTGGCATCAAAATAAGAGAAGAAAAAGGCACTCCTGCCCCTTGGAACCTTACAAACATATCCTTTCAAATCCACCGCAAAAGAGATTTGTCAAGACCATGCAGCCAAATGGCCACACATTTCAGTGTGCTCACACACAGCGAGAGAGACGTGTACATAGTTGGTGTTGTCTCAACACCTAAAACCCTAGCTAGCATGCATGTCCATGAGCAGGACCCTCTTTTGTCCTGAAAGCACCTTTCTTGGCATGAGGAGGCACCGGCCATCACTTCCCAATAAAATCCTTTTCCCTTCGTCTTTCTCTCACTTTCTCATCTTCCTTTTCTCTCTCTTTCTCTTCCATGGGTGCCAAGTGAGTGTTGGCCTGGCCACCCCTCTGGCCCTCTCCCTTAGCTCCCAAGTATGTCATTGGCTTTATGCACTCAAAAGGAGGAGAGAGAGATGAGAGAGAATGTGAGCGTGAGAGGAAGAACAAAAGCACTAGACTTTTGCTTTCCTTTTGAGTATTTCTAAGGTTTGACATGAACAACATGGCATAGCTTTTTGTGCTTTTCATACCCCATACTCGAAACATTTTCATTTTCCCCTCCTCTTTTCAAAGATGTGAACAATCATACATGGCCTTCCATGCACAAGACATACTCGTATGTCATGTCACTTTATGCACGCAATGTGTGTGCATGAAAAAACGGAACAAAAGCTAACCACAAGAACACCGGAGAATATATGCATGGTATATCTAATAATTAAAGATTGATAAGACTTGCGTTGTCGCACGTCGCTAGCTGCTAGCTAGCCTCACACTAATTTACTTGGTATCTACACATATGTGTTGCAAATAATGCATAGAAAATAGAGATAAGATATATAAAAAATTTTACGTGGAAAACCCTTACGGGGAAAAACCACGGGCGTTTAAAGGCAAATCACTATAATGATGAGAGTTTACAATGGAGTGCTTGCACTTCCTATGGGCTACTGGGGTATATATATAGTGTGAGGGAAAAGAGTTCCACGCGGAGAGGAAACCAAATCAGAGTCAATTGCTACATATTGACACCACGTCTGATATAACCTATCATGCACCTGCCATGTCACGTCTGGCATGAGACGATGAAATATTCTATATGGATACGATACGAATTTAGATCAACTTTAATAATATGTATCTACGTCATGTCATTACAAGATGAAAAGTTTGGCATTATATATGAACTATTGATCGATGCTAATTACAGATAAGTGGGTATATGTAGCTCTCTTTGGTGTCAAAAACATCATCATTGCGGTCATGCAGAGACTAGACGCTGTTTTGGGCTTGATTTTGTTTGTGATGTATATATGGCTAGGCGCAACTGTGCAAGAACGTGGCAAGCACAAGAGAGAGGTGGCCAGGATCGCTTTTATCTCGTGCAGGGAATGCAACAAGAAAAGAACAACAATGGCAACTACTGCCAGCATCAAGTACCAACCAAACATGCATAACAGCACAATTAATGGGTCATGATGGGTCCGAAGAGGGAGTAGTGAGAGAGAGAGAGATAGGTCAATGCTGCTGGGGCTTGTGCATAAAGAGTTCACATATATGCAGTATGCTGTGTGTGCCGGCCGGCCTCCCTTGTCCCTGGCCCTGGCATGGCATGATGAGGGCTTATGGCACTTTATCCATGCCTTCTCATCCATGTCCCTCATAAGAAAGAAAAAATATGTATGTGAGAGAGAGATGAGGCCTTGAGGGAGGCATGGGGCCCCTGGCATTGTAGTGCAAGCAAAGCATGTCGAATGTGGGCGTCCATGTCACCACCCCTTGGGGATTGGGCCGGGGGTGCCCAAGCTAGCTAGATACGTAGGTCCTCTACACTACACTGGAGAAAAGACTAGACTGTACACATGGGCGGTTTCATCTTAGTGAGATGAACGGTCAAGTTAGAGCATCGACAATAACTTCGAATGCTAGCTCGCTCGATTAATTTGACTTTAGTTTTTTTTATCCAACGGTCTTCGTGCAGCCACAATATATAATTTCTCCTCTCTGTTAGATCATAAGGGGTTTCTCACCCTAAAAGCTAACTTATGAGGTGAGAGACTCCTCTACTTTTTAAATTAGGTCTCTTACTTTTCCACAATCAATGTGAACTACTCCAAATCTCTCCTTTCACACATTAATGTCCCTTAGTCGTTCATCGCCCCTTTGCTATACACCGACGATCCCTCCGAGTCACGGTCCACTTATGAGGTCAGAAACCCCTACTTTTAAATTAGCTCTCTTACCCTTCCAATATAGGACTATTATACATATAGTATGCACTCACTGTGCACTTAAACTAAAAAGTCATGAAAATTCCTAAAATATTTCTAGATATATTTCATGGCTTGCTCCACCCATATATAAAATTTCAAGCTCAAATTCAATTTATGTAAAGAGTATCAAAAAAAGAAAATTCTGACAAAAGTTAAGAGTTCAAATCTATCAAAATTCTTTCTTTTTTGGTACTCATAATATAAAATGAATTTCAACTTAAAATTTTATACATAGGTAAAGTAAACCATGAAGTACATCTAATTTTTTTTTTCAAAACTAGTCGCGAATTTTTATAGTTTAAGTGCACGGTAAGTGCATACTATATATTCACTACTACAAAAAGAGTCATCACAGACGGTTCAGAACTGTCATCACATGCGATTTTTTGAAATGTCTGAATTTATACGTCACTAATAATCGGAGGTTATCACAGATAGTTTGTGAGCCATCTGTGTTGTATTTATCACAGACGGTTTTTAACTAGAACCGTCAGCGAATAACACTATCACAGACTGCTCGAACCAAAAATCGTCTATAATACTCACACATCACAGATGATTCTAGTTACCAACTGTGTGTGATGAGTATCACAGACGATTGCTAGATAGAACTATCTGTGATGTGCGAGTAGCACAGATGATTTTTGGTTCGATCTGTCTGTGATAATCCTTAACAGGCGGTTTACACCACAAAACTGTTTGTGATAGTTCATTCTATACCTAAATTTTTTCTATCCTCAGGAAATGTTAACTATGCCATCTGAAAATAAGCAAATACAGCAACAAACGTAGTAACACACTTCATTTCCATTAAGATTAGAATCCGCCATTACAATATCACAACATAACGAGTAGGTTACCTATAATACTGCATACACAAGAGGACACTTACAATTTTACAAATATAAACTTCACGATTACAAATTCAGAAAGATACTTACACTGTAAGAAACTTTAGGTTAATACAAGCTAGACTTACACATCTTTCATTAAACTACAATCTAAAACTTTATTAAACTACAATTTAAAACAAATGGTGTGAGAAAATTTTCAAGTAATAGAAACAAAAATACAACGAACACCATTTTCAGCTTCTATGCTAAAATCAACAGCTTCTATGCCAGTGACTTGGAATAGTGCAGATTTACCATTACTTTCTTCCTTTCCATCTTGCTTGAAGCGAAATTTCAGCCACCCTTGCCAAACCCCTTCTCACCCTTGCCGCGCACAAATGAGTTGGAGTAGTACGTACTGGTGGTATTGGTTCTTCGAGAAGAGAGGAGGGTTAATAAAGGGCGAGAGGTGGGGAGGAGACTAGTGCTTGCCATTCGATGCGGAGAGAATAGATAGGTGAGATCGGGATCCTAAGGGATATGCTATGGATCGGTGCTGTGGCGAGGCATCACAAACGGTTCAGATTACAAACTGTCTATGATAGAGACATTATAGACAGTTCGTAACAAAAACCATCTATGATAACGGAAGGTATCACAGATGGTTCTTATTAAAAAACCGTCTGTGATAATGGCCAAACGGTAGATCACAAAGATAATATATCAGTCCAATGTAAATAGCTAGTCTCAAAAAATAAAATAGTAAAGTTTTATATGACTTATATATACTCGTTAGAAGGTTTTTGATGAGATCTACAACTTTACGGTTGAGGTGAAACCCAAATTCCGAAGGGAAGACCAAGAAAAAAAAGGCAAAAACAGAAACTGAAAACTTGCGATGCAAATTCAGAGCCAAAGATGGCTGATTTTGGGGGGTTTTAGAGGGCGATTAGCATAAGTGGGTCATTTTTTTTGGATCAGGCTCGTCGTTATCTTTTCAATGAGTACAAAAATATTGAAAACGAACACCCTATGCAAAAGTTATGCCCATTTTACTGAAGGTGTCTCAGAATAGAATCCTACTTAGACTCGAGCAAGAGATTATGAAATTTTGGGTGATTGTGAAGCAGGAAACATATCACAGATGGTTTTTAATACAAACTATCTGTGATAACTTCATTATCACATACGATTTTTAATACAAACCATCTGTAAAGTATCACAGATGGTTTAAATAAATAACCATATGTGATGTCTGCCATTATCACAGACGGTTTTTATCAATAACCATCTGTGAATTATCATAGATGGGTATTAGTAAGAACCGTCTGTGATATCTTGCACTATCGCAAATGGTTCGTAACTAGAACCGTTTGTGAAAATACCACAAACGGTTATTCATATGAATCGTCTGTGATAATTACAGTATAGACGGTTCCTTAGAACTGTCTGTGATATAAGCGTTCAGTATAGCCTCTTTCGTAGTAGTGACTCCACACATATATGTGTGTGTGTGTGTGTGCGCGCGCGCATTTTGCTCCCAAGTGTAGTTACTCCCACCATGATATAAGACCTAACGAATTTAACATACTTTTTTATCATCTTAGGTATTCTTATATACAAATTCTAAGATATTCCAATATCAACTACATGAAAAAAATTACAAGGGAGCACATAATTTTAGACATATTTTGCTAATGCCTTCGTATTCGTATATAAAAAGGAATGTTCATACAAAATGTACATACAACCTAGATGGTTTTATATACTCATATACTACATGTACATACCCTTCGTTGGGCGAGATACTCACTACTTTGCGAGATACGACATAGGTAGTAACTACTTCTAGGAGTAGAAAAAAAGACTTACTTTATATGTATATACGTGTGTGTGTGTGTATGTGTATATGTATATATACATAAATGTTTGTATATATGTATGTATAAATACATACATACATGTATATGGACCTGTTTGGCACGATTACGGCTTATGGCTTTTGGCTGAAATTTTTGAATTTTAGCTGTTTGCGATATAATTTCGGCTGGTCTTCTCTACTTCATCAAATATGTACATATGCTGCAATTTTGATGGTGCATTCAGGGAAAATTGTGTTAGTAAATCTTCATGATTAATTGTGAGCCTTCTACATGATTTGATATCTGGCAGAGATCAGGATGAAAAACTACATTTGACTAAAGGTAAAATAATTACCAGTTATACTAATGCTAGGTTATCGCTATCTTGTTGTCCATGTGTGTTACATCCTAAATGCCCTGAGCTACATCCTAAATGCCCTGTGATTTACCACTGCATTTTGGTTTTACTTTATTCTTTTGTCTGTTTCGTGATGGCCAAATAGCATCTAAGCATTTCTGTATTATTATTAAATGAGAAAGAGTACTTGATTTGTCCATGACAGCATGATGCGTACTTAAGATGTTTATGGCGGAGCCCTATGTTTTTTCATTGAATTTGAAATTTAGCCTTCCACCATGCAATCTAATATGCCCATTTTCACAGGACAAACCTTGAAAATAATTTGTGCTTCTCTGAATTTCATAGATTTATTTTATTGAATTTACAATCCCAAATTTTGGATGCTCTATGTGATTATCCTGTTATGTGATGTTTGAATATATGGTTTTTATATGCTCCACAGAATGGTTATGTATGCTCCCTGAATTTTAATATGGTTCCATATAAATGTGATAACTGACAGTTATTATCATTGGTCGTTAACAAAATTGCTAAATGCTAATGCTCGGTTGAAGTTTTTGACAGCTGCTCGTTGAGCGCCTAGAACAACACATCATGCATGCTCACCAGCGGCGAGGTGGTCGCTGTCATAGAATTATTCGATCAGAAGTGAGTGTTTAGATTTTCCCTCATTTTGTTTTGTACTATCATGTTAGAAATGTACGCAAACTGACCTCAGGCTGTTCATGGAAATCATGGGGGAAAAGATTGATATATAGTCTATCAAATGATTTCTTTTATTGTAGGATATCTCAGACCTGCTTGCATACTAATGTTGTTTCAGTATGTCATAGGGATAGGGGTGGGCCTTGATCCTAGTCAGTGAATTATTAGGAAATAGAGATTGGTTTCTATTTAAGTTAGAAATTAGTTTCCTTGTGTTAGAAATATAATTAGAGATATGATAGTAGTTTCTATATTTGTTAGAGATATAATTGAGATTAGATTCTATCTGTTAAGGGGAGCCATCTATATAAGAGGGCTACCGTATTCTATTGTAATCAATCAGAGTAATACCAAAGTCTTCCTCATCTATAATCCCTCTCTCCCTACGCTGACGCCATCCGGCCATCTTCTTGTTGGTGTTTACCCTCCATGAATTAAGGTTCATGACAACTTGGTATCAAAACAGTCGATCCCTTCCCACGACTTCTGCTACCATGGTTCCTACGACTCGTCCTCTTGCCGAGTCATTGGCCATAATAAACGCTAGCGCTAATAAGATGACTAGCTACAACAAAGGGATGGCGGACGCCTTCCTCAACATACATGACTTCTTTGAGAAGATCGTGAATCAGAGGAAGGTACAACCAGAGACAAAGAGCTAGGCTCATCATCCAACACCAGATTCCCAGATCACCAGATCCTCAACAACAACAAAAACAAGAACCACCGCCACAACCACCACCAGATTTTCCTCTGACCCTCTGCAAAACAGCGAATCGGCACCGGCAGTCGTCTACTGTAGCTCGTCCAGGGTCGGGGGCTACACCTGCAGCCGTCCGGTCAATCGACGCTCCCGCAGTGTCTTCATCGTCTGTGGCGCTCGCCTGCGCGCCGCACCGCCCGCCAGGACGCCGCTGCGCGCCGCGCCCTACCGCGGCCGCGCAGCCCCATCGCCTCGCGCCGCTGCCGCCGCCGCCACCGCCACCGCTCAGGTCCCGCAGCGTCATCTCCGCCGGCTCCGTCGTCTCGTCCAGCTTACACGCGGGCGCCACCGCGGCCGAGGAGTTCTTGGTCGTCTCCGCCGCCGCCTTCCGCACCGTCTCCGGCCTTGTTCTGCTTGGATCCGGCGTTCTACGCCGCCAAGTCGCCCGGATCCGTCGCCGTCGCCGTCCTGGGTCGCCGGTCGGCATCTACTGCCCGGATCCACACAGGTCGCTGCTGGAATCGCCACTCCTCGCGGCGCCATCTTCATGGCCGTGCCTCGAGTCGGCGAGAATGAGATTCGGCCGGCCGCTCGCCCGCTCGGCCCGCCACCATCTCGCCGCCGCCGCCGCCCGCCCTCTGCCGCGTCGCGCCGCCGCCGCTGGTCGCCTCTGCCGCTCCACGGCCGTTGCTCCTCCGCCGCCACGGCCGCTGCCGACGCCACGCCGCGCACTTCCGGCCGCCGTTGCGAAGCCGCCGCGCCGCCGAACCGCCGCCGCGCAGCCGGTCCGCACCGGCCGTCACTCTTCGCCGCTGCCGGCCGTCGTGGGTTGCCCGGAACCGTCGCCGCCGCCACTCCTTCAGTCGCCGCTCTGTGCATCTCGGCGTGTTTGTGCGCCTCAGTCGGTTTCTAAATCGACCGATTGATTATTTAAGGCCAAAAAAAATCTTTTCCAGGCAAAATAAAAAATCCAAAAAAACAACGAATAAAAAAATCCAAAAAAACTTATTTTGCAGGCATCGTTTAGCCTTGTTCCGCTTGGATCTGGCCAACCGTCTCCATCTGCTGTAGGACCCCGCCACCATTCGTCTTCCACACTGGCGTCGGAGGTCTTCCATTGGCGCCCATGACCGCCGCCTAGCAGCTCGAGGACGAGCTGCATGTCTGGGAGGGGTGTAATGTCATAGGGGTGGGCCTTGGGCCTAGTCGGTGAATTATTAGGAAATAGATATTGGTTTTTATTTAAGTTAGAGATTAGTTTCCTTGTGTTAGAGATATAATTAGAGATATGATAGTAATTTCTATATTTGTTAGAGATATAATTGAGATTAGATTCTATCTGTTAGGGAGAGCCATCTATATAAGAGGGTTACTGCATGTTATTGTAATCAATCAGAGTAATACCAAAGTCTTCCTCGTCTATAATCCCCCCTCTCTCTCTCTCTACGCTGACGCCATCCGACCATCTTCTTGGTGGTGTTTACCTTCCATGAACTAAGATTCATGACACAGTAACTACATGTGCATGTCACTATAAGTACAGGCATTCAAATGATAAATAATTGCCTAAATGTTATGTCCAAGAGAAGACCAATTTGAACATGATTCATGAGTTGAACCTTAGCAATGTGATAAAAAGAAGTGGTAAAAGAGGGGTTGCTTGGAAACAAGTATAACTAGAACAAATGAACAATAAGAATTAAGAACTATATGAATATTGCTATTTTGTCGTTGTTTATTAGGATATGGAGTGCCACAGTCCATTCTCTTATCAACAACCAAAGATATTGGAAAATAAAATAATAAGAAGATTCTGCTAAATTGGTAGATATATGCTATTTTGTCTTCAGCTCCCCATAACTAGCCCAGCTTACTTAGGTTAATTTTGTTTCTGTCCTATTACTACTGTCCTACACTGTTAGGATACTTACTTCAAGTAAACCTCCCCAGCCTTGCATCGGTGGTACTTATCCATCTGTCCATAATCTCCTTCATTGGCTTCCTTGCTGTGATTTTGTGTAGATTGCCATGATAAAGTAAATTCCAGTTTTTGTTCAACAATCTACTAAAGTGCAAGAGTTCATAGAATGATTGCAAGTATTATTGTATCGATGTCCAGAAATGAAGCAAGAGGGGCGCTAACCTAGAATACTCCGATACGCAATATGGGTATAACAATATGGGTACGGCTATACCGTGATACAATATTTTGCAAAAACAAGAATACGTTGATATGGCAAGCATCTATGTATTTAAATTTTTTAAAAATGTAGAGAGGCTACAAGAGAGCGAGAAACTGGGATTACCTTAATGAATGCTATATATTCCATTATTCCTTGCCTCCTTCACTCGCTACTTCAAGTGATGCTTCCAATATAGTAGGTTGTCTTCATTTTTTCCTTTACAGCTAGTGTGAGGCAAACTACATGTGATGAAGTGAAAAATTATAGCTTTTAGACCAACAAATGTAGGAACAAAGCAACTATGAGTGAGTTTCCATTTTATAAATGCTATTTATATCAGTTGCTATTTGAAATTTGAATGTTCTAGTTGAATCAATTTTGAAAAGTTAACAAGGAAAATCTCACCAAACCACCAGAGAGGAGAAAGACTAAAAAGTCTGAGATAGCCAAATAATTTTTGGACATCAATCCTTTCCCCTTCCTCTCCAGCAAACTTTTTGAGAAGCACTGAAATGATGTTGAAAGTTGAAACAATTAACCATTGAATTGAGAAAGATCAACTACAATTAAAACAGAGAAGTAAAACAACCAGTAAATAGACCACATGACATAGCTGACAAAAGACCAAACAAAGCACCTATAAGAGTCCTCTGCGAGGCCCTGCATTTGTAAAGTTTATAAATCAGAAGCAAATTTTATGGTTAACAAAAGTGATGAGTTCTATCTCACTCATTTGAAACATGATCATCAATTTCATGCAATATGCCACATAAAATTGGAATATACAATCTTTTTATATTCTGTTTTATAAGAAAGGCAAGTCGACTGCAGTTAACCAACTTTACTACAAAGCACGCAAACAAGTCCATGGGCTTGATAGTTTATAAGCACAGTAAATTAAGCGTGACCAATATATTGGTCACGAGGCACCAATGCACAGCTGAGAAGCTTAATTTCCAGGGTAAAACGCACTCACCTAGAATTGCTTGCCTCTGATTCATCCAATGCCCAAGTCTAGCCCATAGTTGTCATTACACACCAGCCATGCTAACAAAAACAGCAATTACTTGCCCAAGGAGCACACCAATGAAAAGAATAGAGAGTCCTGAAGTTGAAGATAGTATAGTAGTACTGGCATAAATATTGATCTGATCATTTGTACAAAAGAGGGATAACAACATAATCTTAATTAGATAACCTACCTCTTATCTCATGCTAGCAGATTTGGACCACAGAAGCATAGATTTCAATGATGATGAGGTCAATTAAACAACCTGAGAATTTTCTTTATGTGATAAGAAGAGAAGGCTTCCAAATGGAATCCACCATAGCAGTATGGCACCATCAATTAGCTAGCTGCTTGCTTCCATGCCCCTGCATTCCTATACATACAAAGACCCAAATTTGGCCACATGAGATGCAAGAAACTAACAAGATGGAATGAGTGTGGAAGTGTCAATTACCAAGCTGGGCGACTGACGACGGGAAGAGTCACGGGACGGTGGCGTTGGGGTTGCCGGACGCCCAGAGCCGGGCTGCCGGGGGCGGACCGCGGACGACCGGCGGAGGCAAGTAGACAACCGACGATGGGAGTCACAGGTCTTTCCCGGTGTCGTAGCCGGAGCCGGAGGAGGCGAGGGCGGAGCGGAGGCCGCTAGGAGGAGGCGGAGCCGGAGGAGGCGAGGGCTGAGGAGGAGCCGGAGCCCGAGCCGGAGGAGGAAGCGAGGGCGGCGGCTGGCGCTGGGGCGCGGCGAGGCGAGGGCCGTGCTGGATGTGGGATTTTGGGAGTAGGGTATCAGCCTTTCGCTAGTTCGCTGGGCCTCGGGCTATAGCCTACCCGGCCCGAGGCCCAGCTCCGCCTCCACAGTTTAACAGAGTAAATTGTGTGTGTGTGTGTAAACAAGCTTTTTCCTGTACTTCTAAGTGCTTTAGAAGTTAGGCATAACCAAGTTTCCCAGTTATACAAATTTACAACATATATGCTATAGATTATAATTTCTTGGACATGGTTCGGGAAGAAAAACTGGAGTTTTAACTGAAACACTTCCATGAGTTCAAGTTTAGGACTGTAACTTTTCATCTAGAATTAGAGCTATATATAGAAATTCAGATTCTCCACAGTAGAACCTGAAGTCAGAATTCAGCCAAACAAGATTATCTCATCTTTTGTTGACGAGAATTAAACCACATTTCTGCACAGGAACTGAAGATTCTTTGTATGGAGTTAAAGAATCTTTCATCCACCAGCTACAAAGTGATAGGTTTTCTAGGCGCATATATAACCGGATGTTTAAGTAGAAAACAACTTTTTTTTGCAGGCCCACAATTCAAAACTTGTGTCACATCTCACATGATAGCATATATGCAATATCCACGAGTAAATGTGTGCTAGGCAGATCCAAGTGTAAGAACTGATTGATTATGTGCAGGCCTTGTTTGGAACGTGGATTTTTTTTCAAGATTCCTGTAGGATTCCAATTGTTTCATGTGAAATTCCTCCAGAATTCATGTGAAATTCCTACAAAATTCATGTGAAATTCCTGCAAAATTCTTGTGAAATTCCTGCAGAATTCTTGTGAAATTCCTGCAGAATTCATGTGAAATTCCTGCAGAATTCTTGTGAAATTCCTGCGTTGCAAACAGGTTTAAATCTTTAAATAGGCAACTAAAATAGATATTGATTTTTATATACTGTGAAGAATTTTGTTTTCATGACAATCTTAAACCCTATTTTCATTCATGTTTCAGACTTACATAGGTGATGCAAAAGGAGATTTCAATAGTTAAGAAGCTGATGGGCAATGTATGTATCACAATATTATTCATGCTTGCTGCAACCAGAAAATGAATGCTCTTGGATTTATTAGCACTCCTATATGCACTGTACAATCAGAAAATTCTATTACCAAAAATGTTTATTTTACACAAACGTTTCCTACAGGCTAAGGATGATAAATCAAGAGCAGAAGCTGCACAAAGTGGATTTTCTATGTTTGAAATTTATACAAAATGCTTTACTTATGTTTATACTGTGGCATTACGAAGTGTGTTCCCCTGGTGTTGATAACCATGGCCCTAATGTTTTCTTTATGAGAAAATGGCCTTAATGTTTTTAAGTAATTCTTACTGAATGAAACAAGGACTTGTGTAATGTTCAATGTTAAAATGGCTTTACAATTGGTACCTGAATTCATTAGTGTTGTTGTTCATGAACAATGTCATGTTATATTGGACCACATATGTTTAGGTGATTAATGATTGTGATATCAGATGTTGGTAAATACCCTTGATAAAAGATGATACGATTCTGGTCTTAAAGAGTATGAGATATAGAAGTGATTTTGTTTTAAAAGGTACAGAAGGGTCAACAATTGCTTTTCTTTTTCATCTAGAGCACGTTTATGTTATTAATGCATGCATGCTCATTGAGGAAATGGGATTATGTTTTTGATGCACTCTCGTTGAAGGTTGGGATTATAGTCTTTATGCTTGCATGTTGTATCTGAAGTATAAGTTTTGTTTTCCGTTACAACATACGGGCACAGAACTAGTATATGTATACACATGTGTATACATATGTATGTATACGCATGTGTATACATATGTATGTATACACATGTATATATATGTATATGTCTGTATTTATATGTATACATATGTATGTATACATGTATATATATGTATATATGAAAAAAATACCTTTTACACCCACATCTAATATACTACCTAAACAAACATGAAATACTCCTTTATCACTTTAGGTAAACTTGTATACTAATTATAAGATATTTCAATGTGAACCATATAAAAAAATTGTAAGTGAGTCCATAGTTTTTAGTGTATTTTGTAAATACCTTCATATACATACACATAAAAAAGGAGTATGTCAAAAAAATATACATACCACCTCTGAAAAATTGTTCATACCACCTAGAAGATCTTAAATACTCATTACTACATGTGCATACACTCCGTTACGTGAGATACTCCCTACGTTGTGAGCTTTGACATAGGGTGTAATTATACCTAGGAGTAGAAAAGAGGCTTCTTATGTATATATGTATATGTATATATGTATATATATATATGTGTGTGTGTGTGTGTGTATGTATATGTATGTATGTATGTATATATGTATATATATGTGTGTGTGTATGTGTGTGTATGTGTGTGTGTATGTGTGTGTGTGTGTATACATACGACTGCGTTAACGAGCACGTACGCGCACGGTACGCGGGTCACTGGCTGCACGCGCGTCCTGACTTCCTTGTGCGGTTCGTACATAACTCAGTTGGTGCGTAACTTCATGAATTATCGATGATAACTTTTGTGAATGAGATAGTAACCTTGAAACTATAAATAACTTGATGGATTATAGATGATAACTTTCTATTCAGGAGATAGTAAATTTTTTTATAACTACCAATCACACTAAATCCCAGAAAAAATGGTACGGTGGGTGGTTATGGTTTGACACATGCAAGCATGCAGCAGAAAAGAGAAGAAAATAAGTGCACTTGACTTGTGATTTTTATCTTATTTACAAGCTAAAAATAAAATAACTCTTTTACTAAAAGTCTGATCTACGATCTATTTGCACCATTGTGTTCAAAATTATGAGTTTAACGAAATAAGATCTATGTTGAATATATTTTAACACTGTGAAATACATGTCATTTTTACTATTAGTCAAGAATAACTTTGTTGTCAATAACCAGTAACTTGTATAAAATTACTGCGAAGTACAGATATATAAAATTACTATAGTGTATGAGTGAAGTCATTGTCAAATACATGTAGAGTTATCGCCACTATAGTGTTATAACTGGCAAGTTTTATAGTGTTACAATTGATGGTAACTCTAAATGTGTTTAGCAATAACTTCACTCACATAGGGCAATAACTTTCCGTATGAGTTATTTGCTATTGACATGTGTATTTCTCTCTTCTCTCAATACATGCATGTTTGCCTAGCGATCTGGTGGGGATCGGGTCGATGGAAGGAGGCAGCGCGCTTATTTTACATGTAGCTACTGATTAGTGTATATATATGTATTATATGTATATGTGTACATATATGTATATGGTATGTATACATACGCATATATATACATATACATATACATACATACATACATATACATATATATACATATACATATATACATACATACATACATATATACATATACATATATACACATATGTATACATACATATATACATATACATATACATATATACACACATATATACATATATAGACATACATACATCAATACATACATACGTACGTATGTACGCACATACATATATACATACATACAAGCATACACACATACATATACATATACATATATAACAAGGGCACCATAGTGCCCAGATTCCATGATTAAGATTTTCCATCCATGATTAAGACTTTCCATCCATGATGCTAAATCAATGACTTCCTTTCCAAATCAATTTTTTTTCGAATTAGTGAATGTTATTTATACTATATATATATATATATATATATATATATATATATATATATATATATATATATATATATATATATATATATATATATATATATATATATATATATATATATATATATATATATATATATATATATATATATATATATATATATATATATATATATATATAACTTGGAAACTAATTTTCATGACAATTATGAGCCTAGCAAGTTTGCACAGCATCAGATGTTTCTTCAAACTTGATCTTTACTGGCGGTAAAAAGTAATTTTGATAACTAATTTTTCATAGTAGATTTATATAATTTAATAAAATTATATTTTTTGAAAGTTCTTTTTGATGTAAATCTATCCATACCATTTTTATCCATGTAATCTAAATATTAATAAAAAAATCAATAACTAAATTTTTGAAAGTTTTACTATACGTACCTAAAATTGTATTTTTTTTATGACTGGAGGGGGTAAATTAAGATTCTGAGCGTCCACAAAATTATATGTGCAAAGCAATCAGAGGGTTGAAAGTAGGTTGCATCTCACAAGCAACACGTACGTACTCTGATTACACTGATCCACTGATCTCGTCTTGGTCGCGAACATGCTGTAGATCTAGGGGCATATGAATGACAAATCCAGAGTACCGTTGTCCCTATGGGTCAGGGGCCGCTCCAGCCGGCAGTCAGCTTTTACCCTCGGATTAAAATTATAATATAACGGTTGAAATTACACTATATTAATTATTAACTTTTCTAAATTATTTAATTAAAAATAAAGAAGAGAAAATTTAAAAATATTGTTGTATCATTATAGACAACGCAAAGAAATAAGGGAGGAAAAACAAAAAAGTCAGAAAATGAAATTAAGAAGTCAACGTGTTTCAAGTAACTTTTAGAAATTGAAACTCAAAAGCCGAAGGCTTTTAAACCGGTTAGAGCTAGGCCTCAACAAAGTAAGTACATACTGGCCAGCTCACGCATACACGCTACATAGTACATGATCAATAATTATAATTAAGGGTTGTTTGTATTCACATTTGCTCTTAGTTTTTAGATGTAGTTTTTACAAACGGCTGAAAATAAATAACAATAATAATAATAGATAAAAGAAGTAGTTTTTAGAATGAGTGAGTGAACAGTAAAAAGAGTAAGGATGAGATACGTGCAAGTGACGAAGGCGAGAGGAGTAGGATGCATGATGCACTTATGACCCCTGTCTTATCTCCAGAGCGAGACAGTAACGAGAGGAATAAAGAAGCCATTTCAAGAAGCTAGATGTTTATATTAATTTTTAATTTTTTAAAAACAAAAGTCAGAAACATAAACCAATACAAATGGATCTAAGAGCAACAAATTGATAGATAATTGTCCATGAGCTAGCCGAGTTCAAGCGGCTTGTCCAACGACTGGAACAACCCTAGCTAGCAATGAGCCATGGGTGCATGGATCGATGCCGGGAAGGCACGTAATATCGATGCTAGTTTCAGCGAGGAGTAGATCATTAATTTCATTGGTCTAGCTAGACAGCCACATCAGGATTCAAGAAACAAAGAAGGAACATTTTTGATATGATCTGCGGTATCCACACAACAGGTCAAGTGACTTACCTGTTTATTTGTTGGTTTGTTAGTCCCATCCATCCACAGTTGCACATCGTCACACGTGCACATCACATGCGGCGCCATGGCGCTCTTGTGCGCACAAAGAGCAGCGCCATTTGGTCGGACCCATACAGGTATATTTAGAGGGGGAAAAAAATCCACTTTTCAATTCTGTACTCGGTCCTTAGCTCAATTCTCAGTCCTGAACTATAAGCCATTCAAATTAAGATCTCAAACAAATGAAATCGTCTACTTTATCCCCTAACCCAAACCATGATGGTTTATTTTAACGTGGCATTAGTTTTGGCATCCACATGTGCATATTTGGCTAACATGGCATTCACACGTGCATCCATGTCATCCTCATCTTCTTCCTCTTCTTTCTCCCTCCCACTGCTATGGTTACATATTAGATTAGACACCCATGCGCGACTACCTCACATGGGCAGTGAAGAGCTCTGGAGATAGGGAGGCTCGGCTAATGCGCGTTTGAGCAGCGCCTGGACATGGGTAGATCGTAGGTGGCCTTGGCTAGGATGGAGATAGTTGGTGATGAGTCGATGACAGCAAGGTTGACGGTGTAGCGAGGCTGCATGGTGATGGTGAGTTACCGAGGACCAATTAACAAGGCGATGCTTGGAATGGATTCAAGAGGCCCAAGCAAAGGTGGTGACATGGGTGTTGTGGCCAAGAATGTGATGGGGGCAACAAGATGCCTATGGTGGCGTACGGGCGCACACTAGCGTGGCGCCACTATGCTTTGTGGCGGTTGGCTACGAAGAAAGGAAGAGAAATTTGGTGGAGGTGGCGGGATGGTCATGAACTTTGAACTGGATCGGTAGGGGCTTAGTGGCGACTACACATGGATTATCGATTGCTAGAGATGATGATTGCTACTGCAGCTTTGTATTCGGGGGGCTATAGAGGTGAGGTAGATAGGGGAGTTTCTAACCTAGGGTGGCACAGCTTGCTGCATGGAGCAGGGGCGTTGTGGCGAGTGGAGGCATGGGCAACGCAGCCACGAGCAAATGGAACCATGGGTTTTGTTTAATGTAGCCATCACTGCCATACCAGTATATTACTGCCATCTTCATCTATGGCTATGTGCCTCCATAGGCCATCGTGTGTCATGCCGCCATCACCCCTGAGCTCGGGCTAGCCTCTGCAACCCATTTTGGCACTCTCCCAGTAGCTGCCTTCGCTTGTCGTTGCCGCTATCGAGCTCACCCGTGGCCTCCCATGGCGCCTCCTTTGCTCCAGTGAGAGAGAAGAGAGAGAGAGAGTAAGAAGATATTAGTTACTCAATAAGACAAGAGACAATGACATGTGGACCCTAGTGCATTAGAAATTTTTATATGTTTGGTTTGCCAATTCATTGCCACATCAAAGTCCACATGTGAAAACCACTGACACATGGCATCAATACTTGACTGGATTGAGGGAAGGGGGTGAAGTAAACGGTTTTAATAGTTCAAGATTGTGTCCAGACAATTTCATAGTTAAAGGTTGAAAATCAAACTAAGACCAGAGTTTAGGGTCGAAAAGTGAATTATCTATGTCTCCTTTGTTAAGTTGTTCTTTGCTCATAGATAAGCTAGCTAGGGATATATATGCATGCATGCTGACAATGCACCAAAAATGGTTGGCTTAGCTCCTCAAGCAGGGAATGTACTTTGTAGTATCAGAGAGTGTAGGATCGGTAAGTTTAAACTTTTTCTTCAATGGTATTCAAAATCTTCATTTAAGAAACTATGAGAATCAGTAAGTTTAGATTGCACCAGCTATGCTTTACTAAAACAAGGCTAGAGATCTAAGCCAATAAAATCAACACCTTTCAACCCAATGTCAATCAGATCGCTATGAATTGGTGGCTTTGACCGCCACGACTACCTAATCTGGCGGTCGGTCGACCAATGAGGTCCAAGGCTGGTCTCCTATTCCTAGAGCTGAAAGCCTCTTGGGACAAAACTCAAATCTCAAGAACGTATTCAAATCTCAATCAACACTTGTAAATTTTGCATGAGACTTATTTAATGCATTAGAAACCTAAACCAATAAAGAATCACAAGATTCTTGAGCTCAAGTTCACTAAACTGAAGAGAATCAAACCACCAAAAGCCCTAAAACTCAAATTACCTCTCGATCATGAGGATATAAGGTATAAGGTCTTTTAGATGTATTCTTACATATCCTAGAAAGGTAATACAAGCAAAAGATTAAACTAGAACTCCCACAAACACAAAATTATAAATCTAGCTGAAGAATAAGCAAAACCAAGTAAGAATGCAAACAATAACATGATTGATATACAGTTTTGATCTATTTCTAGTGAAGAATAAAGTTTACATACTCATGGATGATTATGAGATGCAACCAAAGCACCACTCTTTCCTCTCTCAATTTTTCTCTCTCACATCTATAGAAGGAGACAAGGTAATAGAACAAAAACCTTAACTCTAGAATCCTAGGATCTACCACCTTCTCCCTTTCCCTTTAATAACTGTAACAACCCTAATGGTTCCAACCCGTTAAGGCTATTGAGGAAACCTGTTAACCCCATTAAAATGGGTTTTACGCATTCACGCATGCTTCTTCAAGCGTCTACAAGACTTAACCCACTAAATTTTTAGAGATTGATCTACTTATCAATTCTAGCTCTTCTTGACATAAACCACTTCTCCTTTGTGCCTCCCAGCGCTGTAGTTTTGATCAAGGTACCAACCTTGTATTTGGCCAACTACCAAAATACCCTCGACGAAATTTCCAGGAACCTTTCATTGACTCTATCTTCACCTTTGACACATAACCTGTAGTTGCCAATAACTAGCCATTACATCTTCTAGCATTCAGTCTCCCTCGAACCATCTCTACGTACATCGGTCTCATCGCTTGATGCGCCACATGCACCAATTCGTCTATTCACAATCTTTATCTTCTCTGTGCTTCTTGCTTGAGCCATGTACCATCTCTCGAACTTGCATGACCGCTTAGACCTTAGCTTTTCCTCCTAGTCCCAGTCCATTGCCATCGATCGCTAACATTTTCTATGCCACCTGCACATTCAAAGGCCAAGCAACCATCTTGAGCGTAAGTTCCATGCACCTGACTCACGTTAGTCAAAATGATGCATTGTGCAACACAAACACAACCAAACAACGGTACCCATGCCATGCACACACTCATGCAACTCAAAAACCATTTCACTATTCTCTGGCTGCACCCACCGGTCTAACCACACTTCCTATATCGATCAGATCACTTAACAACTCCAGAAAACACTCTCTTTGGGATTTTAGTTAAACTCTATCTAGTTTCGGCTCTAGTTTTCAATTCTAGTGGCATCAAGTGCAAAATCATCTCCAAACAAGTCTACACAAATATTTGGTGTTCAATTTTCCAAAGTCCATGGCTAGTCTGACTACTCGCCTCATGGTTGTCAGACCACCAACCATCTGCTGGTCAAACTGCTGACCCTATGGCGATCAAATCGCCTGAACCTGACACATAATCTAAAATATGAATTTTCTAAAACTATTTTAAAATTCAAATTAAACCAAACCAAGGTACCAATTTTTCATCGCAAAGATATTCTAGACCTTCACATGATCTCTCTTGTGCGTCTACATACATACGTACGTACGTACATACACACATATGTGTGTGTGCGCACACATATATCTACTACTTAAAAGAGAAAGTTGGTGCTGATGGTTCATCTGCCCCTCCCAACTCCCCCTTGGTGGTGGTTCATCTGATTCTTTCCCTCTCAAAATTAAAGTATTGATAAGAGGGACCCATCTCCTTGCCTCCTCTCCATCTCTCAATCCCCTCGGTTGTGCCCTCCACTCTCCTCCCATATTTCATCACTCACTCATGCTCTCCTCTCCTAATTCCATCACGAGCTCCCTTTCCCATCAACCTAGCCACCTGCTCTCCCTCTCTAGATCCAGCTGGGGTGTGCCGCCTTAGACTAGGGTGCCTAGCACCACCTCCCCCCGACTCCGTCTCCCCCTAATCCTCCCCTCTTTCTGGATCCAACATGGGTGCGCTACCTCCGACCGACCCCCTCCACCTTAGTTTCCCTCCACGCCTCTCTTAAACCCGTGCCCCTCCCCCTGTCTAGATCTAGCCAGGGTGCGCCACCTTCGACCGACCCCATTCGGCCTGGTCCCACCTCCCCCAACTTTGTCTTCCCTAGAATTCAGCAGTTGTCGTATTGCTGCCATATGTCGATCAGTACTACCACGCCTAGGATTTAACTGTTATTTGTAGTTTATTTAATACTTCTAAATGAGCTGTTGCGGTATGGTGTGGTACCACCGCACTCAGATGGGTTGGTACAACTGCACGGCGGTAGTACTGCTTAGCTCATGTGGTACTGTAGTTTTCCAGATAAGAAGATATTTCCAACAAACATGATCTTTGAAAAATACTGCTATGTAAAAATTGGTCCTACCGAAATTCGGTACTACCGCATCTCAGATGCGGTCATACCACAGGGCGGTAGTATCACCATCTAGCATATAGTCATACCGTTTGTATTGAATTTTTCTCAAATGCAATTCCAAATACATGCATGACTCTTAATTGATCAAGTGGCACAAGATAAATCTTGAAGCTACTAGCCATAATCTCTCTTGATAGTATGATATCTATCCTATATATCTTGTCTTTTCACCAATCCCCGAGACTGGTAAAAACTATAAAAATGTTTCTTAGGCAACATAATACATTTGTCTTGAGCCATGTTGATCTTTTATCATCCTTGTATGACATTTCCATGTAGTCATCCAAAATCCGGGACTAAACCTTCAAAACATCTTAGCACATATGTTAGTATCTTAACATATTGTTGTCATTAATTACCAAAATCACTTTCAGGGACCTAGATGCTTTCAATGCTGCTACACTGGCAACTGCACAACCCGGTTCAAACATGTCGATTTAAATGGTGGACAAGGACAACTTGCATTGTACTATGTGGTAAGAATAACTACACATTTATATAGCCCCAACTATGGCTTCCAAGTTCTTCATTTTTTCCTTCCCACATTACTCGAGATTGTATGATAATTTGTTTGCTAGGTGAGATCGATATTGTTCATTGTGTTTTGGTTGGCACATTGGTCTTAATAGTACTATTTTTCTATTTGACTTCACAATTACGAGGTCTTCCGGTTGTACTCAAACATGAGAGATTTAGAAAATGCTGAGTCAGATGGAGACGGCGACCAACAGGATGATGTAAATATTTATAGGGTTGGATCAGTCCATGTAGAGGTGTAGGAGGTGTTAGCACCTCCACCACAGCTTACAGTTAATTAATCAAGGGCAAAACTGTACAATTACTTCAAGAGCCTCTCTTTTTTGGACGGTTAGTCAGTTACCCAAAAAAAAGGAAGGAAATGAAACTCTCCCCGTTCAGTTCCAATCTGAAGACTCTGCCACCGTTCATGCTCCGCGGGCCTCCCATCCTTCAGTTCGCGTGCATTTGTTTCTAATCTCATCAACGAGATAATAGTAAACCAAAGCGGTCTAACCAATAGAATCTTCTGCCATGTGAAGAGAACCATACTAGCGAAGGAAATACTAGATTTGTATGCAAAATTGAGGGGAGGAAGGTGCCAGCACAACTGGTCAGCGACACTGCACCACCCGAGTGACATTCTGCATGGCGGCAATTACCCCAATGTGTTTCTCTCACCTGATAGATCAGAAAGCACAAGAACTCGGCAAAGGGATTGATGGTGGCCACAATCTCGTGCTGGTGCATGGCCGAAGGAACCATTGAAAGATGGAAGATAAAATTACATCTGCACCCCTTTTTTTGCAGCATGGTTCCTGTGCACTATTGGTGCAAGCTACAAGTGCCGAGTGGCAAGACACATCCGATTATGTTTGGTGGACGGTCCATAAACTTTTGATGGACTGAATCACTTCTCTTACTTTTTTGCCCACTTCGCTAGCATCACCCCTTCGCACCACTTAATGACACTGGAGGTGTCAAGACCATGACAATCGTTGGATAGGCTATATTTAACAGTTGAGAACAACTGAATGTATTGAACCGGAACTCAAATATTTATACCTGTTAAAGCCACGATAAACTTGTTTGCCAATGGAGGTTTGTGTGGTTACCGAATTTGCTGTCTCAAATGGTTTCATGTAATGAAAGTGTATATAAATTTGTTATCTGCTATAATAAGATTTAATAGGATTGCTTATCATTGTAGGTTGAAAAATACAGCTGTAAGATATGTCTGCTGAATTTTCTCTTATTATAATGATTCCAGATCCATCTTTATGTTTTGTACTACTACTCTAATTTATTGAATCCTTTTTCCTCCTTTTAAATTCTTTTAGGGCTATCCCTTGATTCTCGGGGATTTAACAGTATAGTTGTGGGGTGTGACAACTTTATAGTAGTACTGCATGCAGCTACACTGGCAACTACACAACCCGGTTCAAACATGTTGATTTAAATGGTGGACAAGGACAACTTTGCATTGTACTATGTGGTAAGAATAACTACACATTTATATATTAACCCCAGAGCTCTTAGGATTCAGGTTGATAAACATAAACTGGTTCCAGTGTTGTGCTATTTTTAATTTTGATCCAAGTGACTCACTTTCACTGCTTGGAGTTGTGCTGTTTTTAAGTATATTATGACTTCTTGTAGCAATTAGCAAATAGATATAGTCAAATTTCATTTGTTAGTTGGCAAGCTACAGACTCAACTAATTTGTTCTGTAGCTTTGGATCAATGCCTACAGCTACACGCTGAATGTCAGAATATACAATTATCTGACCAAAGGGATACATTTTAAATGAACATTGCTCACTTCTGGGCCATTATATGTGCACTCTCTCAATTTAATTCTGTATGGGATTTGGTTTAAATAAAATTAAAGTTAGAGGTTGGACCGTATGAGTCATATATATATATATATATATATATATATATATATATATATATATATATATATATATATATATATATATATATATATATATATATATATATATATATATATATATATATATATATATATATATATATATATATATATATATATATATATATATATATATATATATATATATATTTTTTTACTTCTGATAGTATATTTTTTGAATGAAGCCTGAGGGCTCAAATACCTGCCATCGGCTTAACAAAGTGGGATGAAATGGTTTTGATAGCAAATAACTTATTGAACTTGGCTTCTGTCAAGGTTTTGATATTTATCATGCCTATATGTATAACCATGATTGCAGGTGAGAGCTGTGCTGGAGAAATTTGAAGGAGGTTGTAGTAATATATGTTTTCTATTTTGGCCAATAGGCACTGTTGTAGGGATGGCCCCCACCTGAGCCCAGTAAGCCTGTTGGAGGAATGTAAGGCCCAAGATGAAACATGTATAATGACATAAGTTCCCCTAAGGGGAATACTCGGATGTAAGGGTATAATTGTGAAAGCACTCCCCATATGGATATATATACAGCACAGGCCATGGGGAGAAATCCTAAGCTATTGCTCACCTAACTCTCCACTACCATACTCTCTCTCTCTGTTTGGTTTGTAACCACAACAGTTGGCACCGTCCGTGGGGAGGACAAGAGCAAGCCTCCAGATCCAAAGGAGGATGGCACCAAAGAAAGCTTCATCGTCGGCGACGAAGAAGAAAAAGGTGGGAGCGGCGAAATCCCGCGTCAATACCAGGGCTTCGGCGTTGGCAGCCACAGGCGTGGGTGGCGATGCGGGTGTGGCGGTCGCGAACACCGATGTTCACGACGCGACGCCCGACCCCGCCACCACCGCCGCGACGTTCGACCCCGCCGCCACCGCCGCGACGTTCGATCCCGCTGCTACCGCCGCGACGTTCGATCCCGCTGCTGCCGCCGTGACGCTCGACCCCGCCATCACCGCCGCGACGCTCGATCCCGCCACCGCCGGTGCGACAGTCAAAACCGCCCCGCGCATGGTAGGTAACCCCACTGCAGGTACCGCGACAGTTGCTGACAGTGGTGCTCGGGTGGTCGGAGGCAGCAACGCCGATGCCCACGCAGGCACGGCCTCCGCTCCCCCACCCGGCGCAGGAACGGTGAGCGGTTCCGGCGGCAACGTGGGCATCATCACCGGCTCCAGAGTTCTTCATGACAGCGCAGCGGGCAATCCAGGGGCACAGGCCGTGGTTGCCGCCGCTCCGGTCGCGCCCCCAGGCGCGCCAATGGCCCCAACCGCGCCCACGGTGGAGAACGCCCTGCTGGCGGCCCTCAGCGCGTTTCAGCGGGAGCTAACGGATCTTCGCGGAGCTGTGCGGGACATGCAAGAGGCTCGAGTCTACAGGCCCCACCGGTGGTCGAATCGGAGCCCACACTGGAGAGGCGGATAGCCGCGACGCCCCCACGTCCAGCCGCGTCCCACTACGACGTGTGGACCTAGAGTCCCCACTCTCCTCGGGCCTGCAGCAAGCAGCATGGCCGGAGGACTTCAAGTTCCCGAGTGTCATTGAAGCGTACAAAGGCGACACGACCCCCGGGAATTTGTGCGCGTGTATGAGACCGCCACCGAAGCCGCTAGCGGAGATGACACCACGAAGGCGAAGGGGCTCCCACTCGCGTTGCAGGGGGTGGCGCTCTCTTGGTTCTTCACCATCGAGCCACATTCCATCTACACGTGGGAGCAGATCCGCGACCGGCTCTACAACAACTTCCAAGAAAACTATGTCGAGCGCGTCGACGTGGACCAGCTCTTCGCAGTCAAGCAAAAACCTTCGAAGAGGCTTCGGGATTACTTCAAGCGCTTCGTGAAGGTACGCTGCCAGGTCAAGGACGTCAATGAAACAACCGTCATCAATGAAGCGATACAAGGCCTCCGCCCGGGACCGATGGTCGAATACAACGCGCGGAAACCAATCAAGATGGTGGTGAAGCTCTTCGACAAGATGGAAGAGTACGCTAGAGCGGAAGAGGACGCGCGGCGGAGACATGGCGATGACTCCGACACCAATCAAGCGGAGGGCTCGGCAAAAAACGATGGCTCGCTAAAGGAGGGCTCATCGAAAGGTAAGCGTAAGCAGGAGCCATCGAAGGACGCCTCCGAGGATAACGCCCCTGCTGGTCGCGGCGGTAGAGGGCGCCGTGGCCGGGCGCGGGGGCGCGGGCGGGGTCACGACGACAGAGCCCGCGAAGAGTACAACGACCAGCACCAGGGGCAGTGGTGTGAAGTCCATGGTCGGGGCAGCCACGACACGCGTGCGTGCGCCACCATCGCAGCACTCCGGCAGAGCGTCGTCAGAGACAAACCCTGAGGCGCGCCCGCCCGTCGTGGCTCACGTCCAACACCCCCAGAACCAAGGAATGCAACCCTAGGAAGGCCCCCTGCGGATCCAGGCCCACGTGCAGCAACCTCGGGAGGGCCTCCTGCAATTGCAAGCCCCGGAAGGAGCCCAGCGCAGGGTCATAAACGTCATCTCCGGGGCTCCTCGTTGGAGTTCGCCTCGGCGCGGCAGCGGAAGGCCTATGCGAGGAGGCTACACCACGTCGCGGCATACCCAGTGCAGGCGCCACCGGAGTGGGCACAACACAAAGTCACCTTCATGCCCGCTGACGCTGAAGGAGTGGAATTCCCCCACCACGATCCCCTGGTCGTCCAGGTCGTCATCGCAGGATGCGAAGTCAGGCGCGTCTTGGTCGACGGAGGAAGCTCCGCGAACATCCTGTTCACAGCGGCCCTCGATCAGATGGGGATCCCCCGAAGTCGATTGGGCCCTTCGGGCATCCCGCTGCAGGGCTTCAGAGGGCAACCTCTGCGGGCATTGGGCCAGATATGCCTCCAAGTCTCCTTCGGTCGAGACGATAATGTGAGGAGTGGGGACGCCACCTTCGACATTGTCGACATCTCGTACCCCTACAATGATATATTGGGGCGGCCAACCTTAAACTCTCTCGAGGCAGTCCCACATCACGACTTCCTATGTATGAAGCTCCCCGGACCGCGTGCCATCATCACTGTCCACGGCGACCAGGACATGGCTCGGCGCATAGAGCTCAGCAGCAAAGGTCCACACCACGATGCTCGATGAAACACTTAGGCCGGGTGTGCAAGTGCGAAGATCCTTGGTGGCTCTGGAAAGCACCCCGCCGGGCCCCCGCGCATTACCCCAGCAGCAGAGGCTCCCGCCGTGCCCCGTCTCAACACCGGGCGATGACAGCCGCAGCCGTTCCCGTCCTTAAATGGTCAGTGGTCAATATCCCACCTTTTGTAATCGCTCACCCGCGCATACGGGGCTTTAATAAAGTTAATGTTTGCAAAAATTGTCTTGTTTCTCGCAAGAAGCGCGCGAAGGATTACCTTCGCGCGCACTCTTCATGAGTATAAACTAAGATACGCGTTTGCGCGCGCACTCTCCGTGAAAGCCACGGGCATGAGTATAAACAAAGACACACGTTCGTGCGCGCACTCTCTGTGAAAAACACGGGCATGAGTATAAACAAAGACATACGTTCGCGCGCGTACTCTCTGTGAAAAACACGGGCATGAGTATAAACAAAGACACGCGTTCGCGCGCGCACTCTCCATGAAAAACACGGGCATGAGTATAAACAAAGACATGCGTTCGCGCGCGCACTCTCTGTGAAAGCCACGGGCATGAGTATAAACAAAGACACGCGTTCACGCGTGCACTCTCCGTGAAAAACACGGGCATGACTATAAACAAGACACGCGTTCGCGCGCGCACTCTCTGTGAAAGCCACGGGCATGAGTATAAACAAAGACACGCGTTCACGCGCGCACTCTCCGTGAAAAGCACGGGCATGAGTATAAACGAAGACGCATGGGGGGACGCCTCTGCGCGCACTCTACGGAGTATAAATAAGACGTAGTGTTGAGGTCCGCCTCCGCACACAACTTCACCGCCCGCAACGCGCGGAGGCTTGCCTCCGCGCACAGTCCACAGACTCTAAATAAGACGTAGTGCTGAGGTCCGCCTCCGCACGCACTCTACGGAGTATAAATAAGACGTAGCATTGAGGTCCGCCTTCGCACGCAACTTCACCGCCCGCAACGCGCGGAGGCTTGCCTCCGCGCGCAGTCCACGGACTCTAAATAAGATGTAGCGCTGAGGTCCACCTCCGCACGCACTCTACGGAGTATAAATAAGACGTAGCATTGAGGTCCGCCTCTGCACGCAACTTCACCGCCCGCAACGCTCGGAGGCTTGCCTCCGCGCGCAGTCCACGGACTCTAAAATAAGACGCAACGTGAGGCCTACCTCCGTGCGCACTCTACGGAGTATAAATAAGACGCAGCGTGAGGCCTACCTTCGGACGCACTCTACGGAGTATAAACAAGACGCGGAAGCTCCCGCGTACACATAAGCATTATCCCTATGCGCACTCTCCGGAGTATAAACATCGCGTGGTCGACGATCCCTGTAGCATGAGTCTTGATAAGACACACTAGAGGCTCGCCTCCGTATGTGCCTTGTAAAGTCGACGTGAGATGTGGCGGCAGCTTGCACTCACGGGCATCACGCGAGCGTCTACCTCGATTAAGGTGCCAGCTCCACCGCCACCACTTCAAAAGGTAGGGGACGGAGCGCTCGTGCGTCTACTTCGACTAAGACGCCAGCCCCGCTGCCTCCACTTCGAAAGGTAGGGGACGGAGCGCTCGAGCGTCTACCTCGACTAAGGCGCCAGCTTCGCTGCCTCCACTTCGAAAGCTAGGGGACGGAGCGCTCGCACGTCTACTTCGAGTAAGGCACTAGCTCCGCCACCACCACTTCGAAAGGTAGGGGACGGAGCACTCGTGTGTCTACTTCGACTAAGGCGCCAGCTACGCCGCCACCACTTCAAAAGGTAGGGGATGGAGCACTCGCGCGTCTACTTCGAATAAGGCGCCGGCTTCGCCACCACTTCGAAAGGTAGGGGACGGAGCGCTCGAGCGTCTACCTCGACTAAGGCGCCAGCTTCGCTGCCTCCACTTCGAAAGGTAGGGGACAGAGCGCTCGCGCGTCTACTTCGAGTAAGGCGCCGGCTCCTCCGCCACCACTTCGAAAGGTAGGGGACGGAGCGCTCGTGCGTCTACTTCGACTAAGGCACCGGCTCCGCCCCCACCACTTTGAACGGTACGGGACGGAGTGCTCGCGCGTCTACCTCGACTAAGGCGCCAGCTCCGTTGCCACCACTTCGAAGGGTAGGGGATGGAGCGCTCGCGCGTCTACTTCGGCTAGGCCCGGACCGTTGTATGTAGGTGGGCACGGTGTAGCCTCGCCATTCTACCACGGGATTACGTTATCGTAAACAAGCATGGAGGCGCAGACAACATTTTTCAACCAAACCTTCCCCCATACTGTGCATTCATCGGAAGATGTTTACAAAAGTACGCAGTAAAGTGTACACATCCTAGGGTGCCCAAAGCCGCTACTCGGCAGGCTCCTCCTCAATGTGCGTCCACGCCGGGGCCTCACTCGAAGAAGTCCGGCTTGCCCAGAAGTCCAGCGACTCCTCGGCCCTCCGCCAGTGCTGGATACGTCGCCAGGTCACAAGGTTAGAAACCAGTAGCCGGCCCCGGTCGAGTAATTGCTCGGGACACGGGGGCACACAAATCAGAACATCGGTGAGGCAACTTACACTTCATTCATAACAAAAAGGCCTCGTTTTACAACACACACCAACGCACGGAGACCATGGCGTCACACCTGTGGGTTCGCGCCGCCCTCCGAGCCCTCGGGGCCGCCCTCGCCGCGTCGTGGGACCTTATCCAGCCACAGGACGAGGTCCCCCTAGTTGTATAGGCTGTTCCGCAGCTCGACCTATGCCGCAGCCTTCCCAATGTACTCCTAGATCCTCTCGTAGAAGAATCGCACGGGGCGGCGAACAGCGCGCACAGCACCAGACATCACCCCAGCCCCGACCAGCATCTCTAAATGGGGATTAGCCAGCCCGCTGACATGCTAGCAACCCTGGCGCTGCAGAAGCGCGCACATCAGGCATGACATCACGTACGAGCAGTGGTTGCCGAACATCGTCGTGGAGCTGCGGGCAATGTTAGCCGCATCCCCAATCCGGCGAAGGGTCAGCGACAGCTCTTCGAGCCCAAAGGAGCGAGGCGACACTTCGGTGATAAGATCCTCAAGGGCGCTCTCCAGGGCCAGCATGGCATCCCACGCAGCCACTGAAGCATCGCCCAGAGCCCGGTCCCACTCCGCTAGAGACGCGACGAGTTCGTCATTCTCCTTCTTTAGCGCGGTGATTTGTTGGAGTAAGCCATCCCGCTCCTCCGCAACTTCTCGCCACGCTGCCTCCGTGGCTGACAGCCGCGCCGCTGCCACAAGCGCTTCAGCGTACGACTTCGCCTCCGCGCATTCTGCTTCTAAGCGGCGGATGCGGTCGTCCTTGGTGGCGCGTGTCCCCTCGGCAACATGCAGAGCCTCTTCGGCGGCTCGCAACCGGTCCTTCAGCATCCCGTGCTTGCGGGCATGAGTTGCTTGCAACGCCTGGGCCAAGACGAGGGTCTGCACGACAAAGGAGTTAGCGAGCTGCTACGCGACCGCGTATGTCATAAGGTCAGACACTTACTCTCACCCCCGATACCTCCAATGCATCCCCAAGGCGCCCCGTCTCGTAGGTTGACAGCGCTTGCCGGTCAATGCTGGCGGCCATGTCATCCACGATCCCACGCCATGCCCCCAACGCCTCCGGGGGAGGGACGAAGTCCGCTAAGCTTGGGGGCGCGGGGTTTGCGTCGGCAGTCTCGGGAACGCCGGACACCCTTCTCGAACGAACGCCCCCGCGCCCGGGGGATCGCCCGTTCTCGGGAATGAGTTCTGCTGCAAGGTGTACTGGTCAGTCCTACGAGAACACTGCAGAGCTACGCCAAGGTGCGACAGGGTAGCATACCTTCGGTGGCTGATGGCGGACTTGGCCGGGCGTGCCCCACCGCGGGTGGGTTAACAGGCGATACCACCAGACGAGTCAGCCACGGGGCCGGGAGTCTCTATCGGGGCCTAACACCGGCAGCCCCCGCCCCCCGGCCGCTACGGCCTACGAAGGGGCCGAAGGGACGCTGCGTATGGGGGCTTCGGCGTCGGAGTCGGAGTCCCACAAGCTCCCGACACGGGTCGCCGCGGCAAACCCCCTCGAAGTCCGATGAAGGGGGATCGCAGGCGTGGCCGCTTCGCCCTAGGAGGAGAAGGTGAGGGCCCTGCCTCGGTAACCGCCGCAGAGGGCTCCACGGTGGCAATGCTCACGGGCGGGGGGCCCACCCTAGTAACCTCCGCGGGAGGCACCTCTATCTCGGCCGCCATTGTGGGCGGAGACCTCGTTCCGCCGGCCTCCACGAGGGGCAGTTCCGACACTGTCACCATCGCAGGTGGCGACTTCACTCCGGTGCTGCCAGCAGACGATGGCTCCACCTCGGCGATCACCGCAGGTGGCGGGACCTCCCCCTCCCGGTCGTCCGCGACACACTCCCGATGCCTGGCACCGCCCGGAGACCTTTCACCCCCGCCGTCCACACCCATCTCCAAGTCTGAGTCGGCATACTTCGCCGAATCAGACTCCGCATCCACCGCGTCGATAGGGGCAATGGCAGCTGTCGCGCCAGGCGCGAACGTAGCAGTCCGAGTCTTCCCGCGAGATGGCCCCCTTTTTCCTGGGGCACCGTCATCTTGACATCGCGGTTGGCTCGGGGCCGGAGAGGCATGCTCCGGCACACGAACGCCCAGGGCCTCGCACACGCGGTTTATCCGCCCAAGCCCCGCCTCCGCGACTGCAGCCGTACGCTGCTCGTGCTCCCTGGCCGTATATGGCCCAAGGAACATGTTTGCCGCACATTTCGTGTCCTCCAAGCGCGCTCCTAGGCGAGACAAGAAGCGCGGTCAAAAGCGATGCAGCGAACAGCAAAAGGAAAGGAGGACACGACCGAGGCTTACGAGGTCCGGAGGGCGCTGGCAGCGAGCAAATGGACGGGCGAACGTTGTCGTCCTGGAGTTTCCCGGCAGGGAGGTGCCACTCATGGGCGAGCGGTGCCACGCCGTACATAATGTACTCCTCAGCGAGGTCGCGCATGTTGAAGCGGGCAGTGACCCCCACAAGCCTTCGCGCCCTTCGCCTATCCTCGGAGTTGAGCGCTATACTGGGCGTGGTGTTGAACACCATCGGCTGGCCCGTACACTCGAGGCCACTGCCGCTCTCCACACGGTGGTAGAACCACCGTCTTGTCCAGCTAGACTCCCACTTCGCTCGAGTGGAGTTCGTGGGGAAGAGCTTCCCGCACGGCGACCGCAGTATAAAGTTGATGCTGCCGAAGTTCGACAGCGTCCCGTCCTTCCGCTCCTTCGGCTGGAACCATGCATCGTGCAGGTAGGCGAACATTGAGGCGCTGGGCCAGCACGCCTCCGCGCACAAGGCCCAGTTGTACACGGCTACCCTGCCAGCAGGCCCGGCCCCTGTTTTCCCTGCCGACCGCACAGCCAGGACCCCCCCAGGCGGAGCGCCTCCTACTCCCTTCTTCCATGGCTGAGCAGCCTCCACGTCGCCTCTCTCTTTTTCTCAGCGCAGCACCGCCCCGCCATCATCGCCTATGCACGCCTCGTCCCATGCGCCGCTCTCTGCCATGCGCCGCGCGTGAGCAGTCACCATCACCATGTGCCTCCGCACGCCGAGCCCCGCGCCGGACACTGCCTCTCGGCCAAATCCCGTCGCCCAGTCCTCCGCCGGGATCCCTCGCCACCACCGCTGGTTCTCGCGCCTCCCGCCATCTGCAACCATAAGAAGCCTTCCGGCCTCCCCCATAGCCCCCCACCATCTCTTCTTCTTCCCCGTTTTCCCCCCCATCCTCTTTTCCCCAAAATCCAGCCACCACCATGCGCCGTGCGATTCTGGCCGGCAATGGAAGCTCCGGCCAATTCCACTGCAGAGCAACATCCCGGTGGCATCACGACCCCGCCTGCACCGCCAATTGGAACGGTGGTTCACCCAAACCCGTCGGCCGCTGTGACCTTCCCCGCGCCACCATGGAGCTCCGCCGCCGGCCAGCCTCGGACACTCCCCGACCCAACCGGTCGCGTGGTAAGCATCACTTGGTTCCCCTGATGCTCACAAGCCTGCCGATTCCCCCTTTTCTCCACGCCGGCGCCGCCGCCCCGCTCCACCCCCACCTCCGGCCGCTTGCGCCGACGCCGGCCACCTTCGACGCCACCATAACCCACAACGACGCCGTCGTAGCCTTCCTCACGCGTAGGGCCACCCATTTTGCCAGCTAATGCCGCCTCCCTGGCCGGCCTCATGCTATTCTCTCTCACCAATTACTGAAAACCCTATTGGATCCAAAGGAACGAGGTAACAAGTAACCCAAAACCAGGGCAATCAAGACGAAGCGAAGACTTTTCAACCTCCCAGTATTTAAGGAAAACAACATCACTATGAAGAACACCCGCCAGGAGGGAGCCACAGAGCGAGGTCACCTATTTCTGCAAAGGACAGGACCCTTGCCCCATGAATTGCTCCTCAAATCTGTTGTTGATCAAGACAACTAAGAGTACAATAGATGAATAATGACAATTGTCATTTATTTAAGGGGGGTAGCATTAAGAGATAGAACTGTCAAAGAACTACCACGATGTATATCCATGGAACTGCAACAACCTGGACTTAGAGCTAATCAGACTAGTACATGGAGATTTGCAAGGCCAAAAATCTTCTGGTGATGAGGACTACGAGATGTCCCTTTAGCTAAGATTGTCATGCTTGACGAAGCTAAAAACTAAGAACGGGATCCCAGTAGAAGTAAAAGACCCCTACCTAGAAGTACCTCTACAGTCCCAAAGCCCTCTACCCCTAGGGCACAGACCGTTGCTACCTACCTATCAATACGAAATTCTACAACCATATGTCCGATAGGCGATGCAATTATCCCATTCTACGATGGCGTGAAGACAACAATGTCAAAGAGCTAGTAATTGGAAGTTTAAGATCTATCCAGGAGAACAAGGTATCTCTCTTCCCTTCTGACTTCTCCAAGTGCTAACCGCTATTGTGTAGATTTTCATCTCCCCATGGAGCTAAGGAACTATACGTCGAGCAACACCCAGAAACCCATTGCTAGCCAATATAACCTCACCTCCATTCTTTCTGCTCTACCGGAATCTCGGGGTCGAGATTCACTTAAGGGGGGTAGGTTTGTAACATCCTGAAAAATTCGAATTTAAAAATATAAAGTTTTTAAATTATTTTATAATATGTTCTGTTGAAATTTGGATTTTATGGTGAATTTCTGAATTTTGGCAGAGGACCCAAAAATTTAAGAAAGCCTCGAAAAATAAAACAAATAGTAATAATGCTAAAAATGGAAATATGTCATTACAGATCATGAAATTCAAAATACCAACGTCTTGAATTCAAGTTCAGGACAATAAAATATTAAAATATACCCATTAAAATCCAAGTTGGGATATTCAGAATTTATATGCATATGTGTATATATATACATACAATTCACAGCAAAATAATGTCAAAATCGAAATCCGGGGGTAAGCTGAATAAAATAGAAAATAGAGAAATAATGGATTTTGTAGCTAGGTATTTGAACCAAGATTTGAACTAAAAGCTCAAAGATTGAAATCAGTAATTTCAAAAAGGAAAAGAAATGTAAAATCCAAAAGCATTCAAATTGCAAAGCCTTTCTCCTCCCTTTCTTTTACTCTTTTCTCCCTATTACATGTGGGCCCCACTCCCTAATCCTCTCTCCCCCTCTCTCTTTTTCTCCACCCTGCCAGCGGGCCTGGTCCCTGTTTTCCCTGCCGATCGCACGGCCAGGACCCCCCGCGCGGAGCGCCTCCTCCTCCCTTCTTCCATGGCTGAGCAGCCTCCACATATCCTCTCTCTTTTTCTCAGCGCAGCGCCGCCCCGCCATCATCGCCTATGCACGCCTCGTCCCATCGCTGCTCTCTGCCATGCGCCGCGCGTGAGCAGTCACCATCACCATGTGCCTCCGCGCGCCGAGCCCCGCGCCGGACATTGCCTCACAACCAAATCCCGTCGCCCAGTCCTCCGCCGGGTTCCCCGCTGCCACCGCTCGGTTCTCTGCGCCTCCTCCGCCATCTGCAACCATAAGAAGCCTTCCGGTCTCCCCCATAGCCCCCCGCCATCTCTTCTTCTTCCCCGTTTTTCCCCCATCCTCTTTTCCCCAAAATCCAGCCACCACCGTGCGCCGTGCGATTCCGGCCGGCCATGGAAGCTCCGGCCAATTCCACTGCAGAGCAACATCCCGGTGGCGTCACGACCCCGCCTGCACCGCCAATTGGAACGGTGGTTCACCCCAACCCGTCGGCCGCTGTGACCTTCCCCGCGCCACCATGGAGCTCCGCCGCCGGCCAGCCTCGGACACTCCCCGACCCAACCGGTTGCGTGGTATGCATCACTTGGTCCCCCTGATGCTCACAAGCCCGCCGATTCCCCCTTTTCTCCACGCCGCCGCCGCCCCGCCGCACCCCCGCCTCCGGCCGCTTGCGCCGACGCCGGCCACCTTCGACGCTACCATAACCCACAACGACGCCGTCGCAGCCTTCCTCACGCGTAGGGCCACCCATTTTGCTAGCTAATTCCGCCTCCTTGGCCGGCCCTCACCGGTGGCCACGCCGTTGACCAAGCACCCTTACCTTCTCTGTTCTCGGCTGATGGCTCAACGGTGAGGTCCCCCGGCCCTGCCCGCTTTAGTAGTACTGCTGCCCGCTTTCACTCACGGGACACCCGAAGTCCAACTGGCTAGCCGAGCCAGAGCTGGCACAGTGAGCCCCAGATCCCCAGTTCGATCCCTGGCGGCCGCACCTTTTTGCACTTTTCTTTATTTTGATTTCCTCTGTCCATTTTAGTTAGTGAAATGTGGGAAAACTAGGAAATAATCAGTGGAAAACAATAGAATTAATTGAGAAATAAATAAGGGTATTTGAGATTTAATAATAGAGTAAAAGTTACCCATAAGTAAATAATGTTCCAAGTTTAAATCTAAGCTTTGAATTATAGGTATCAATACAAGTTGGCATTGGTTAGTTATCTAAAATTTCGCGAAGATATTGGATATGATGTTTAGATATAAAAGCAAGGCTTTAAATACAAGAGTACCTTTAAATGTAATTCATGACCTAAAATTAGAATGCCGCCATCAAAATGTAGAAACATTTGCATATAAGTGATTAATTGGCTAGTTAATGAAATTGAGTGGGAGGGTAAAATAGGAGCTTAAGTTTTGCCTAACGTGGCACATGAAATAATTAAATGGCATACTTCCTAATGACTCCAATTGAAAGGTATACAAGTTGAGGTTAAGGGGAATAAGCCGGGTATTAAGTTTGGATATAAAAACCAGACTTTAAATTAAAGATTTTCTTTGAATCCTAACTAAATACATGCCATAACAATTACATATAATCCTAAAATGAATCGTAATGGTAATAACAAATCAAACAGCTTCATAAAACTAATGAAACAATGTGCCATAACCATATATACAAAAATAACAATATATATATTTGAGTTAGAGGGTCATGATTCATAATATAAACTCCATCCTTATTACCTCGCCAAATAAACGAATCCCCATGGTAGCTTTACTTAAGTAACTATATTAGTATACGAACCTGTACAGTAAACCTTGGTAAATTCGACTAAAAATAACGTTAAGCTTAATAGCAACAAAGGTGTCATTAACTAAGTCTTAACATTAGGTTTAGCAGGTAGTATGATAAGCATAGTTGTATATAACCAGAAGGGACGCATGTAAGTGGATCCAAATTCAAAATAAATTATGTCTAGTAACAACCAAGTGCACATAAAATATCACACCATAAAATGCTATAACTCGGACCCTGGTACTAATTCGGTAAGCTAAAATTTCATACATTGCGTATATAATCTATGCTTGAACAATAGCACTCAACAAAATAATGCCCAGTAAACTTACACACCAATTCATAGGTTCATCCTAACTCATGAGATATCCTTGATAAATACCAAAATCATAAAACGGGATTATTAGTAAAAAGACCGAGTCATCGTACCCTACCACAGACCTTGCCTCAAATCATCCACTAACCTATAATAAATCCAAATTAAGTTTATTCGGATTTGTTTGGATCTCTTGAGTTATATGCTTTTATTTGGATTCAGTCGTTTGCCACGTAATTAGAAATTGGAAGTCGTGAAGATTCAATGGATCAAGCGAGATCAAGCTCGAAGTGAAGATGGAGACCAAAAGATCAAGAGATAGCATTGCGTGAGCTCAAGACCGCGGTAAACCGCGCCAGGCGAGTCAATACTTTGATCATGTCGAACCTACATTTTCTGCAAATTATTTTGTTTTAAATTATTAAATTGCATGCTGTTATTTTATATGCAAATACATGTTTAATTTAAGATTCTAGTTATATGCCCATTGTTTGCCTTGAATAATATTACACCTCCTTTGGAATACTTGAATATGTGAACCATGTCGCCTTAGCAAAATTATAATGGTAATTTTTCAAAAGTAAGTCCCTAAATATACGCCATGCTTAGAACTGCATAGGTACTCGGGGCGCTGAAATGCCCCAAGTATCATTATCAATTTCAATCATGAGAAACTGTTTGGCAGTCATGGTGGGAATGACTGATATATATTTGGACATGATTATTTTATACTCCCAAAATCCCCAACTTGCTTAAATATCTGGGCGGATTGGTTTGAGGGTGTGAGTGTGGTGCAGTGGATGCACAAAGTGGGTTAGTGGTAGACCGCCCAGATACCACTAAGGACCGAATCTTGTCATGACCTTCTATGTAAAACAGTACAACCACAAGTCTGTAAAATACAACTTGGCTAAGTAAATTTATCGAAACCCGGACTCATCTCACTGGTAGGGGATTGAAGGGGCTACGCTATGGCAAGGGGGCCTGAAGGGACACCGGTGGGGTGAAGTTTCCCACCTGTCCTACGTTGCGGGAAGTAGAAGTCCGAGTGCGTAGTGGTGTGGGAAACATCCCGCGCATAGATGGGACCCACCGCAAGTGGGAGAAGCCCATAAGGTGAGATGACTGAAGGGACTAGATACTTTGAAAAGTCACTGTGATGGTCTGCTCAACCACACTTCTAAGGAATCGTGTGGGGGCAACGAGTTGATTGTCTCTTGTGGTGAAAGTGTACAAACTCTGCAAAGTCAAAACTATTCGAATAGCCGTGCCCACGGTCAAGGGAGGACATGGGAACTTGACCAGATATAGTTCTATTTCAAAATGTTTTATGAATGGGAATGGAAAAAGTGGAAGGGCAGCAGAAAGCCTTGATTTGAGTTGTCCTGGGTGTCGTCCCAGTGGTAATGTAAGCGGTTATAACGCTGAAATGTTAGCATATGGTGCGGATGCCATGTAATGGTGGATGGAATCTGGATCGCTATTATTATTGCATTTTCTTGAACATTATGCTTTTGTTCAAAACTGCTATGTCTCAGGAAATTATATGTATTGTATTTCAAATAGTGGCATTTCTATTCCTACAAAATAATATATGGTAAGAATAAGCAGGGTCGTGAGTAAAGGAAATAGATGTTTGTAGTGTACATATAAAGGTATTGGTGGATTCATGTCGATCATAAATAGGAAATAATAGTGTGGGTTCTGGGAGAAATAAATTGGTGGAGTCTAGTTGAATAGATACGCTAGATAGATGATTTAAAAGATTTTTTTGGAGATTTAAGGATTGCACAGATAATTATTGGATTACGACACTGATAAATAAATTCTTGGGAGATGACAATATTGGAATTAATAGATTCGGTTACTAGATGAGTCAATTGAATTTTTGGGAATTTGGAGGAGTAATACAAGTATTGGATTATAGTTCCTGATTAGTGATTTACTTGGTGGGAGGATACTAGTGGATCGTAGGCTTGATCAATGATATTCTTGGTGGATTTGAATCAATAATAAAAAGGATTGGATTGTTGGAAAATCTTGATGAGAATGTTCGGTGGATTAATTAAATGATGTCACTCGTTGTTTGGAGTTTAGACAGCACTCAATATGGAAAGTATGTGTTCGGTGGATTAAGTCAATTATGACGATCGTTGTTGGGAGTCTTAGACAGCAGCTAATAATGAGAGTGAATCTTTGTTGGATTAAGTCAAGGATGTCAATCGCGGTGAGGAGTTTTTAGGTTGCAAAAACAACAATATGATTTAATAACAGAAATGCTACTAAAAGCGATTTATGGCAAATAAAATAACCCGAGCCTCTCCTTTGACAAGCCATGCATACTATTTAATTGCATTCTGTGTATTGGCTCGCGGAGCATGGGGTTGGAGTGCTCACACTCGCTTTTGCGACCAAAATTCAGAATCAGGAAATCAAATCACTGCGCCTCAGCAACAAGATGGGACAAGCTGGTAGAGAAGATGAAGACGTCAAGGGCTAGGTCGTGAACCTCCAATAGGCTGCCTGTGGGCACGTCCTGAAGGTCCCACCTAAGTGCTTCGTTCTTTCGCTGTTGCAATTTAATGAGTTCGGCCTCATCGGCCCATGAGTAAGTTTACTATTATATTTACGCTTCCGCATGATATGTATTTTGATGTCCATAACTGTAACTGTGTGCACTATCTCTCGATCCGAGAAATAGTGCGGCTAAACCTGATAGAATCAGATTATAAAATCTGGGTACTACATTAAAGATCCCTCGTCTCCCGCACCGCTAGTCAGCGTAACCGACGGGCAACGAACCGCTCGCCTCCCCGCGACCGAAGCCGAGGCATCGCGACTGAAGCCGAAGCACCACGACCGAAGCCGAGGCGTCGCGACTGCCCACGCGTGTCGGTCATGACCACGGCTGTGGAAAGATCTGTCCACGCACGACACGCCAATAGCCCCCGCTGCGTGTCGGCTCCCACCGGGAGTAAATGCAGGTCGTACGGCGCACCGCAGCCCCCGGCACGTGTCGGCGCGATTCTCGAGACCAATCAACCGCAACAATTTCGGTGGGGTCTCCGTCCCAACAGCGACGCCCTGGCTTCGACTTCGGCTCCGTCTCTGCGAAAGGGCACCTCGTTGGGACGCCACGAAGACGTCGAAAGTCATTGCGACTCTAAGGTCCGCACAACCTTCCGACCTCAGCCAGTGAAGGCCCAACCCTACGTTCTCATGTCCGAGAGGCGCGATCGCCCGACGGTTTGGCTCCCCGCGGTCAGGAAGCGCACCTGCCGGCATCCGAACATGCGCACATGCAAATCCGTCGGACAGCGCACGGTACGCCGGTCGCAACCCGCCGCGTGTACACCCCCGATGGGACATCACGCATAGCTGCAGCAGCCTGACAGGTCAGAGGTCGGCGCGATTCCAGCGGTCATTAAAGCGCACTACCGAACCGTAGAGCCACAACCACCCCGCGCCTAGGAGAACCTGGGGCGCGCGGTCTGCCTCCACTAAGGCACTGTAACATCCTGATTTTCAGAGTATTTTTGAAGCTTTTAAAATAAAATTCACCATTTGAATTTTTTTTCTGAAATTAATTAAAGCTTAAATGAAATTTTATGAATTAAAAGGATGTAATATGAATAATCTGAACATGAACATTTGCCAAAGTTATTTTATTTGAGTTCCTTGTGTCTCAAGGAATTTATTGGATTTTTTCTGGATTTTTCTGGATTTATTTGCTATTTTCTAGAGCTCAAAAGGATTTAAATGAATTTATGAAAAGAAAAATACCAAAATCCCCAACCGCGATGGGCGAAACCCACCACCGCCCAACCCGCCTCGGCTCCGCCACCCAGCCACGCCGCGCGCGTGCCACGCGTCGAGCATCGCGCCGCGCGCCCGCTTTGGCCTCCCGATGATCGCCACGTGGCGTCATCCGCCGCGCGCATCGCCGCGCCCCGCATCTCGGCCGCTGCTCACCGCGCCACCGGCGGTGGGGCCCTGTCGGTCGTCCCGACCGGACTCGTCTTCCCGTCTCGGCGGACTCTTCGCCGCCGCTGCCGTCCGTCGCGGACACCTCGGTCCGTGTATAAAGCCGGCCGCCCCTTCCTTGCATCCCGAGCCGCGCTCTGCTGCGCCGCCCTCGCCGGTGAGCCCGCCGCCGCCGTCGTCCCGCCACCTCGGTCGCCGCCGTCACCGTCGCCGCCGGCCAGCCGCCGCGAACCGCGCCGCGCGCCGCCGGTGCAGCGCGCGCGCGCCGCCTCGGCGCGCGCGCCTCGCGCACCGTGCCGCAAGCCGCGTCGATCGACGCCGCGCCCCGCGTCCTTCGCCTTCCGTGCGCCCGGTCCATGTGAGCGTGCGCGCCTTTGTGGGTCCCGCCGTCGGCCGAGCCGTGACCCGTGAGCGATCTGGGCGGCGGCCGGATCGTCCACGCCGCCGCACCTGGCCGTCCGTCGCCCGCCACGTGCTCCCGAAGCCGCCACGCAAGCGGGCCACGTCGACCTAACGCTTGCGTGTCGCCACGCCACCACCTCGACCCTAGTCGCCGCGTCGGCCGCCGCCCGCGCCCGCAGCTTTCGTGCGCGGGGTTCACCGTGACTCACCTCCGTGCGCGGGTCCACGGCCACGATGCACTTTTCCAATTTTCCTGATTTTCAGAAAATCCAATTTTCCAAGAGCCCGTTCTCCCTCATCCTAGCTCCGATTGACCCGTTCTTTTTCTAAATTCATCTAAAATTGAGCTCTACCTTTTGGTTCAGGTTTGAAAGTTTTTGGAGTTCATTTGAATTTTATTTGAATTTATTTTCTCTTTTCGTCTCGTTTTCTCTCGTTAGATCGCGTGTTCGAGGGAGCGGAAGTTGGATTTGAAGACCAGAGCCCTCATCTGAGCAAGGCCAAGGCAAGTCGTATTCTTTGATCATGTTGAACCCAGATTTCAATCTATTATGTATTATTTTGTTTCAAATTATCATGCATTGCTATTTATTAATAAAACCTTGTATTGGTAGTTATACTCCTAATTGATTAAATCCTCCATGATAATTTGACTACCATGAATCCATTGACACCTTAGGATTGGGAATTATTTAGTGATAAAATAATAATTGTCACATGGGGTTACGTTCATTGCTTAGCACGCTTCCTATTAGTTCGTTGGGATCTGTCATCACATGTGGTTAATTAATCGACTTAATGATTTACTTGAGCGTGGTGGTTAGCCACGATTATAAAATTGGTATGTCATGACATGGGTAGTGTCATGGGCATTGGTTATACAAACTTGGCTTTCACTTGGGCGAATGATCGTGCGATAAAGGGGTCTTTGGATGCACATTGGGATGTGGATGCTTCGCTGGTAATTGTTAAGGACTTAACTTTGTGCGCCATTGATCGAGCTTAATCGTGCAAACCACATGTCTAGTATGGGATAGACTGGCATAATAATTTGAGAAGTCTCTACTTTGGTTTTACTACCGATGTTGTGTGGCGCAAGAGGGGCAATTATCGACTAGGGGTTACCCTACTCGACGCGAATCCTTAGCGAGTGGGATCGGGTGGAGATGGATCATTGTAAAAGCCTTGTTGTGATTTCCTTAAGCTGAGGCTAATCACATCGTGTGGGTACAGATTGTGCAACCTCTGCGAGTGTAAAACTATTCGAATAGCCGTGTCCCGGTCATGGACAATGCTCGGTGATTTCACACGAGGGTAGAGTCTTTATGAAAATTTGATTGGTTTGAGATGGGAAGTGAATGGTTAGTTCACTTGTGGTTATATTCAATTCCTTTGATATATTTACTTAGTGTCTGTTGTTAAATATGCTTTTCAATCTATATAATGTATTTACTTCAAATTGTCGCTTCATGCAAAACTAACCTTTCAGCCATCCATTGTTAAGCTTTGCATATTATATTGCATTCATTTGTTACAAGCGACTTGTTGAGTACCAATGTACTCACGGCTTTATGCCCATGTTGCTCGATTGAGGAGGAGGGACCAGATCGCAGGAGTTGCTAGAAGGAGGCTACTACGAGGACTTCACGGATTAGGACTTCGCTCCCGATCGATTGCTGTGGGCATGTCGAGTGGCTACTACGCTTAATTTTGGATTTCATTGCTAGTTTCTTTAAAGCCCTTGGGCTAATAATTGTAAGCTTGGCCATAAGGTCGTACTCTGTTGGTTATTAATATAATTTGGATTTCCTTTAGAATATCGTGATGTGGATGATATTTATCTTTGTTTACGCTGTGTGCACTAGCGTGATCCTGGACTAGTGCAGAGTACACAGTAGAGTCCGAATTTGTATATTCGGGTCTCGACAGGCACGAACCAACCAACCCCGGTAGCTTAAGACGGGCGATTCTCCACTTTAGCGGAGAAGCTCCGCCCCCCACCTCGGCTCGGCCCCACGCCTCGTCCCCGCGCCGGGGTGTAACAGCAAACTGCCACGGGCCAAGCATCCTCGACGGCAGCCTCGACAGGAGCTCTGCCTCGGCAACACAGCTCTGGGGTCGCCCACGGCCCCACTTTCACGGGGAAGTACTTCGCCGCAACGCCGCGGGTCTGTGCGCCAAGCCGAAGCTCACCCCGCCCCTGGTACTTCCGCGCGAACGCCCAGTTTGGCCCATATTTCGAGATCGGTGGGCCCGGCTCATTGCGTGGGCAAACCGGAAGCGGCGAGTGAACGCCGGTTTGCCCACACTGCACACAACTGCTACCCTTGAGCCGTGGGGTACAGTCTGGCCTCCCGGGCCCTAGCCCGCATGAAAGCCCGATGTTAAGCTCTGACCGCACCCGTAGAGCAACATGGCGGCCGCACGCGAAGGCAGATTGACGGCAGGTTTCGACTTGTTCTCATAAACAGATAAGCTTCAGTACACCAGCATGCCCTGATGGTAACGCCGGTTGGCGCAATCAGAGGATGCAAATGAACTCAAGCATATCTATCTACGACAACAGGTCAAACCTTGCCATTTCCATGCACAAGCACGATGCGCGAATAGGAGGCCACCTATCTGACTGTACAATGCAGGTACAACGCAACACCAGCAGAATATATATACCTGGCCAGTAGGGGAGCCCAACCGCTAGGAGCCCAACCGCCAGGAGCCCGACCGGTAGGAGTCCAGCCGCCAGGAGCTTAATCAGAGGAAGCTCAACCGGCGGGAGGAAAGCCCAACCGGCGGAGGAGCATCACAAGAGTCGTCTGGCCGCAGCGCTTCAAGCCTCGCGCCGCGTGCATGTTTCGCCATGCGGACCGGTAGAAGATGGAACGTCGCAACATAGCATGGCCACGACGCCTCAAGTCTCACGCCGCGTCAACCAGGTCTCGCCATGCAGGTGGCAGCGGACTCCGACGTCGAGCGCCCTCGATGGTAAACGACTTTGGGGCCAGCTTCGCCTACCTCGGCCGATGCATTCGACTCCGCCAGCACCTCTGATTCCAATTTCGGCTTCGGGTTCGACCCTTCCACTGACGGGCCTCGTGAGGAAGGCAGCTTCGCCAACACATCCGGCGTCGCACCCCCGCGGTGGGTCTAGTCCAACACCAGCAAATAAGGCTCCGCCAACTATTATACGAGCTCACAGGCCGCAAGGACGGAGTGGACCAAAGGACTCGGCAGCATGGCTTCGGCCCGTGAAGCCCTTCACCATGAGAGGCTCCTGTTGTAGGGATGGCCCCCACCTGAGCCCAACAGGCCTGTTGGAGGAATGTAAGGCCCAAAATGGGACATGTATAATGACATAAGTGCCCCTGAGGGGAATACTCGGATGTAAGGGTATAATTGTAAAAGCACTCCCCATATGTATATATATACAGCACAGGCCATTGGGAGAAACCCTAAGCCATTGCTCACCTAACTCTCCACTACCATACTCTCTCTCTGTTTGGTCTGTAACCACAACAGGCACCATGTACATTTGTTGGCTATAACACTATTAGAAGGTTATTATCTATAGCAATTTTTGAATCGATAATGTAGTCATTTAACTTATTTGTGTATATTTAAAATGGTTGTTCAATTTTATCATAGAACACCACTACTACAAAAAGAGTCATCACAGACGGTTCGGACTAGTCATCACAAGCGGTTTCTTAACTGCTTGTATTTATGTGTTAGTAATAATCAGAGGTTATCACAAACGGTTTGTGAGCCGTCTGTGAAAAAGACAACACAGATGGTTTGTAACTAAAATCGTCTGTGAAGATAACTATTACAGACGGGTCCAGTTACCAACCGTCTGTGATTGGCGAGTATCACAAACAATTGGTATATAGAACCGTCTGTGATTGGCAAGTATCACAGACGGTTGGTATATAGAACCGTCTGTGATTGGCCAGTATTACAGACGATTCTAGTTACCAACCGTCTGTGATTGGCGAGTATCACAGACAATTGGTATATAGAACCGTCTGTGATAGTCCTTCATAGACGATTTATACCACAAACCGTTTGTGATAGTTCACTCTATACCTTAAATTTTTTTCTGTTTTTGGCTAGCCTCAAGAAATAATGTTACCCATGCCCTTTGAAAATAAGCAAATACAGAGGCAAGCACAACAACACATTCTATTATAAGATAACAAGCTAACGAACCCTTCGTGGCACGACGGTGAGGCTAAACAAGACACACTTACGACAAGAATGTGTTGTCCAGCCTACCGTGGTGCCACAACAGAGGCGCTAGCTCACGGCAGTAGTAGGAATCATCGAGGAATAAGCAAATACAGAGGCAAGCACAACAACACATTCTATTACAGGATAACAAGCTAACAAACCCTTCGTGGCACGACAGTGAGGCTGAACAAGACACACTTACGACAAGAGTGTGTTGTCCAGCCTACCGTGGTGCCACAACGGAGGCGATAGCTCATAGCGGAGGGGAGGATGCAGGAAGCTAGCTAGTAGATGAACTCACGCATGACTACCGGTGGAAAGGTAGATGGGGAGTTATTAATAAGGGCCGAGCAGTGGGAGGAACTGGTGCCTGCCATTCGATGTGGAGAGAATAGACGGGTGAGATCGAAATCCTAGGGTATACGCCACGGATCGGTGACGTGTCATTATCAGAGACGGTTTGTTATACGAACTGTCTGTGATAATGAATATCAGAGATGGTTTGTTATACGAACCATCTGTAATAATGCACATATCATAGACGGTTTGGTATATGAACCGTCTGTGAAAACCCTTTAATATGCACACCCTAATCCATCTCTTCTACACTGTGAGATCCTCTCCCTCATATTCTTCACCAGATTTCTCAATAATAACATCTAATATTCTTTTGATCTCCTTCCTCTCATCTATCCATCATGAGTTGTTCGGCCGCAACCTTTCACATGCGGCCAGCAATTTACGTCAGGAGTAGCTCCTCTGCTCACACCATGCTCTCCTTCCTCGAGTCGCTTCCATCTGTCAGCTGGACCTCATCATCCGCCGTCGACGGAGGTGTCTCGTTGCCGCTCAGGAAAGGGAAACCACCCTCAGCCTCATTCTTCTCTGCAATGTGCACAAAGTGGAGGAAGCTCTTGCGGCAGTGGAGAGACATATGGATAACCTTGCCGATCAAGCAGAATCGGCCAATTCTGAGGAAGCTTATCATGACATCCTCTTTGAGATTATGGGCTATGCTAATAATTTACCCAGGCTAGAGGAGGAAGTGGAGAGGGCAAGGACAATCTTCACGTCATTCGAGAACTCAGCGGCTGATCCTCCAACTTCAAAAGTCGAAGAAGCATATGAAGCTCAGAAGACTAGGATCTGGGAATCTCTTTTTTAAGACTTTTATAATAAATTTGTCTTGAATTTGACTCTCGTCTCAGTAGTTTCTTTAGTTCATTATCAGAGACGGTTTATTATATGAACTGTCTGTGATGTCTTAATTATCATAGACGGTTCGTGTTAAGAACCGTCTGTGAAAGTTCACAGACGGTTATTAACACGAACCGTCTGTGATGTCTCAATTATCACAGACGGTTCATGTTAAGAACTGTCTGTGAAAGTTCACAGACAGTTATTAACATGAACCATCTGTGATATCTCAATTATTACAGACGGTTCGTGTTAAGAACCGTCTATGAAAGTATCATAGACGGTTACTAGAACAAACCGTCTGTGATCTATGATAGTTTAAGCACAGACGGTTCCATATAAACCGTCTGTGATATAGCCGTCCAATATAGCCTCTTTTGTAGTAGTGCACCTTGTTGAATTTTATCATAGAACACCTATCTTATTTAAAACTGTTTGAAGATTTACCCCAAAGGCTCGGAATTGTTCATATTTGTAGGTAAAGTGTTTCAATAATTACAGGAATCCATACAGAAATTATGTGGCAAAATTTAGGTAATCCGGATCTATTTGAGATAAAGATAGCTCAAGGAAAATATCATGCCTTTTGCTTGTATTTAGGGAAGAGTGTGCTCCTAATGTTAGATTGGGCTGCACATACTGCAATGTAGAAAAATCTTAGGGATTTTACTTAAGAATTTGAATGAAATAAAATTGCTAATTTTATTTTATTTTTATCCTGAATTTCAGTTTTTATTAGAGTTCTATACAAATCCAATTGTTAATTTTATTTAATTTATTCTGATTTTTAGTTATTTAGGGATTTTACTATGGAATGGTATAGAAATCAAATTACTTGGTAACTTTAAGATGATTGTACTTTAGAAGTAGCAGCTGATTAAACTACATAAGCGGAAGAGGTTTTAGTGCAGGATTATTAATCATATTTATCTATTTATTATTCCGTAGTTTATTTTTTTGTGGATCGTTTGTGCTTTATATTCAACGCTCGCGTATATATTTCGTACAGTATATATTGCGCAAAATGTGCATTGTACGTGCACGCTTCCAAGATCTTGTTTGCAGTAATTTTCAACATTGGAATGTCTGCCTATTAACTGATTTTATTTATTCAATTCATCTTTCAAAAACTTCAAACATGGTATCTATCTATCTTATGCAAGCAATGATAATATTATACATTATATCTATTATCAATTTTATTATCAATTTTATCTTATCCAACTTCCCCTTGCACCTTCTAAAAAAATCTCTAACAAAAACAAATTTCACCACTCTAAAATTCTCTAAAAAGCAACATAGCTCTATCGAATGCACAACAGATGTCGTGTAGCGGATCAGATGGTGTGGACATGGTAGGATGATTCCCAAAACGCTGACTAGATGTACTGAGATAATATGTCAGAGATCTGCAAGCAGAGTTGCATGCAAACACATGCACGATAAACGACTCCAATTAATTAGTCAGTTTGAGCTAGCTTAGCCTAAATATACATCTCATGCATGCCATGGTGGGTCCGTGGGTGCATGCATGCATGATTAAGCAGTGCCGGCAACGTGAAGGGCGCTCACCATACTAATGGTCAGGGGTGGATTTGGGCCCATGGCAACATGGGCTCCAGCCCGGGGCATGCAAAAAAAATGCTATATATAGCCTAGGTATATATAGCCCAGCCCGGGGTAATATAATTAGTATTCAGCCCAGTAGCCCGTCACTCCCTCAGCCCATTGCCGTCTGCTGCTCTGCCTGTCTCCGCGCCGAAGGCCCATCAAGCGCTCGGCCGCTCGGGCTCAGCCCATCCTCACGCGCTCGGCCATCCCAGGCGCGGAGACGCCCTCGCGGCCCCGTTCCCCGATTGCTCGGCGCGAAATCTCCCAGTCCCCGATTCCCGATTGCTCGGCGCTCAGCAAACCTAACCCGAAATCTCGCCTCGCCCGGCTCGCGCGCGCGCGCTCGTCGCCTCGTCCGGCGCCGCACTCTTCCGGCTCGCCCCTCCTCCGGCGCGCGCATCTTGGATCTTCCCGCCCGCCCGCCTCCGGCGCGCCCCTCTTCCGGCTCCTCTACGGCTGCGGATCTTCTCGCCTCGGCCGCCCGCCTCCTCGGCGCGGCGCGCCCCCCTCTTCCGGCGCGCCCGCCTCGTTGCGCCGCCCGCCCGATAAGTCTGTAAAAAACTTAATGGAAATCACAAATGGAAATTGTCATGAACTCATGATGTAAGATTTCCAATTTTTGCTTGGTGAATCACCAATCTATGAATGGTGACTGTGACTTACTGACTGTTAATAGAAATATCGAATGACTGGAAGTCTGGAAGAAGCCGTTAGCCGTGGATTTGGATTTGTCCAGTGACTGAATTTGTCCAGTGGATTTGGTTGTGTAATGTGTATGAAGAAGCCGTGGATTTGGACATTTGGTTGTGTAATAGTGTTGGCCGATTTGGCCCATGTAAGTATTATGTTTAATGTTTATGTATATACTCTTCTATTACCATTTACCAATGAATCATGAATGTACTAGCTCTTTTGCTCAATTCACAAATTTATCATGGACATTAAACTGACTGATTATGTTTGATTTACTCTCATATGTTTTCTTTACAGGTTCTGGTTCATGTCCAACTATCAATGAAGAAATGACAGGATAGGATAGAGATCAATTCATCGTAATTTAGGTACTCAAATTGTATCTCTATTATGTTACATTTTTGTACTTTGAGATTATGCCATGTTCTTCGTATTATGCTTTATGTTTGCTTGTTTAGTATTGAACTCAAGTTTCATATCAGTAATATAATTAGCCAATTATGATATACTTTTGTTATATCGTGGTATGGGTACAAATTGGCGTTAGTTTTAGGTGGTTAAAGTTCAGCCCGGGGTGTAGCCAAATCCTAGTTCCGCCACTGCTAATATATATATATATATATATATATATATATATATATATAATATATAGGGCTAAAAACTAAAACGGTAATTCTCGGTTACCGAAAATCGTTTTCGAGAAATTATCGATTTTTCCCCTAAACAGCGGTGGTGATAGAATCGATAAAGCGGAAACGAGCGGTAAAACATCCGATAATGAAAACGAAAACGATTTAGCTCTCTTTCGATTGTTTTCGAAAAATACCGTATTTAACCGATAATTACCGTCGATAATTACCGATCCCACGCCGAGACCCTCAGACCCATTACCGTCGATAATTACTGAGCAGTGAGCACCCAGGCCCAGGCCCATTAGTCTCTGGTCTCCCCTTTCAGCCCTAGTCTCTGTCTCCCACACGGCCACACCCCACCTCCTCCACCCATCTGCATCTCCAGCAGCCGCCGCCTCCATCCCCACGCACGCCTCCATCCCCACGCCTCCATCCGCATCTCCAGCCGCCGCCGCCGGACAGGGACCGCCCGAGTCCGCAGGCACGGGGGGAGTGAAAGGCAAGCCAGAGGCGGTCGGCGGCCACATCTGAGACGAAGATGGCGCCGGTTGGAGATGCGGATCAGCCGGCGGATGCAACACCCCGAGGCCCCCGAGCGCGAGTGATGGAGGCAGAGGCACCACTCCCTATCGACCTCGCCGCCTCTCAAACCTCGGCAGCGGCCACAACTTCATCTGGTAAGCAGTGCATGTCGGCGTGTGAAGAAATTATCGATGGGCAGTGGACTGTGAGTGTAGGTGATAAAGAAATTATTGATGCTGATAAAGAAATTCACTGATTCATTTTTCTGGGAACTTTGTAGCAACACATTTTTATTCTGTTATGTAGCTTCTTATTTTACTAGTGAACTCTCCTTTCCAACTGTGGCACAGCGGCAGTAGATTCATAGGTGTAAGCATTCCCCATTTTAATGCTCTTTGTGTGGTCTCTTTTGAACTGCATCAGTAGATCCTGCAAGTTCAGTGGATATTAGGAACTCTGGCAGAGTCACTTGTAACCCTGAATGCTTCAGGTTGAGGCATTGGCAAAACTAGCATTGTTAACAACCATGAAACAAAGGCCATTTGTCCTACAAATGAGAAGATTGGGCTAGGATAGTAGGTTTTAGTTTAATCCTTTTCAGGGCCTAAATAGCACAACATGTATATTTGCAGAGAGTGAATTTCACAGCTTGGGAACCGATTCAAATGAACACAAAAATCTAATGAAGTGAACACACAACCAGATATTAGAAAATAGCTTATATAAACCACATGTTCAGTAACACATTACCATCACTCCATCAGCAAAATTGAATAGTTGGTACTCACTTGGCAGTTGTATAAGTATTTGATTTTTGAAGAAATCACTGGGTGTTAAGGATACTGATTCATTCACTGGCTACTAGGCTTTAATATAATCTTTATGTTTGTATCACTGATGCACTATTTCACTGTGTAGATTTATATCTTATACTAATAGGAGAACATTTGCACTTCATTTGTGATAGGATCCCATAAACGTGCAAGGCCAGTTGCAAGTGAAAATGCAAGCCAGAATCTTGGCATGTCTGCTTCTTCTGCAACACCTGCATCAGCACCTTCATCTGAGAGAAGTTTAGTGCCAAGTGGTGGTACTGGTATTGGTGGCACTGAAACAGATGGTGTTGATCCAATCGATGTGGATGCAGGCAGCGAAGGCGAAGGCGAAAATGAACTTGCCAGTAAGAGGGCCAAGAAGAGCACATCTGAAGTGTGGCAATACTTCACCAAGTACTGGCTAACAGTGAAGGTGAATGGCAAGGATGAAAATCAGCTTTGGGCAAAGTGCAATGTCAAAGGTTGTGTAAACAAGACCAGCAAACACAGAGCTGAGAGCAGATTTGGAACAACTGGTTTGTGGACCCATCTCGCTAATTATCACAGCATCAAGAAAGGACAGCAACAACTTACAACAAAAACTGATAAAGATACTGACATCGCAGTTGTCCAACCTTACAAGTATGATCAAGAAGCTAGCTTGAGAAAGTTCTATGAGGCTATGATAGTTCATGAGTACCCTTTTAATATGGTTGAGCATGAATATTTCCAAGAGTGGGTCAAATCATTGCGTCCACATTATCCTCTAAAGTCTCGTGTCACAATTAGAAAGGAAATAATGGAATATTATTTGGCTGAAAAGGATAAGTTGTATGCATACTTCAAAACCGTTCAAAGTCGCTTTAGTGCAACTATGGATATGTGGACATCCAACTAAAACAAGGGTTATATGTGTGTTACTCTTCATTGGGTTGATGATGATTGGAAAATTCAGAAGAGGATTGTCAATTTCTTCCATGTTGAAGGGCGACATACTGGTGAGAGGTTGTCATATACACTTTCTTCTTGTCTTTTGAAGTGGTATGTGGAGAAAAAGATGTTCTCTCTAAGTTTGGATAATGCAGCGGCAAATAAAGTAGCGGTTAAGGATGTCATTGTAGAACTCAAGAGGCATAGTCCTTTAGTATGTGATGGGCTGTTTTTTCATGTGAGATGTGCCAATCACATCCTTAATTTGGTTGTTAGAGATGGTATGCGTGTGATTGGCTCTACAACTGAAAAGATTAGATCATTTATAGTTGTTGTCAAGGGATCTACGGTTCAGTGGGAGGAGTTCCTGAAGTGTGCTACTGAATGTGGGCTAGATACAAAGCCTTCTCTCTCACTTGATGTTTCTACGAGATGGAATTCTACATATCTCATGTTGAGGATGCTCTTTATTACAGCCTGCATTTGAGAGGCTCACTTCCATCGACCGCCGCAGGTATGAGTGTATTGCTCCTTCAAGTCAGGAATGGGAGAAGGCCCACATTCTAATTCCTTTCTTGAAAAGATTCTTTGACCTGACCGAGATATTTTCTGGTACTCTATATCCAACAGCAAACCTGTTTTTTAGAGGTTTTTGTGAGATTAAGTTATATCTATCTGATTGGTGCAATAGTAATGATGCCACTCTTTGCCAATGGCAAATGCTATGAGTGTCAAGTTTGACAAATCTTGGAAGAAGTCAAATGTTGCCCTTCTTTATTGCAAATGTGCTTGATCCTAGGTTCAAGAGAAGAATTGTAGAATTTTACTTGAGAAAGTTATATAGAAATTCCTACCAAGCTGAACTTGATAAATTCAATGGTGTTCTAAGGAACATGTTTCATTGCTATGTTTCTTCCGCACCTTCTTCCAAGAGTACAACACTTGTTTCATCAACTTCAGTTGTAGATCAGTTTATGGATAGTGTGGATGATGAGCATGATTCCTTCCTTTATGAAAGTGATGCATGTGGTAATGATGAAGGAATAAGTGAATTGGAGAGGTACTTAGCAGAACCACAATTGAAGGTTTCTAAAGCCAACCATAATACGTTTGATATTTTAGCATGGTGGAAAAATCAGAAGGATGTATATCCTGTCCTCTCCCTGATTGCTTGTGATGTGTTGGCAATACAAGTGTCAACCGTGGCTTCTGAATCTGCATTTAGTGCCGGTGGACGTGTCGTCACCCATATCGAAGCAGCCTTGATCCTGACATGGTACAAGCACTTGTTTGCACTAAGGATTGGATAACTGGAGCTAAAAGAGGTAAAAGTGTAAACTGATCTGTTGCTTTATATTAACAATATCTTGATGTTCTTTTTACTCATGTAGCTGCCTTTTAATTTTCAGGTTCTAAGAATATTTCTTCTTTGCCTAGTGATCTTGAGGTTCTTGAAGCCATTAAGAACAGTCTGCTTATTGAGGTACAATTATATTGATATGTATTGCAGTAGCATGTAATTCATTTGAAGTACTAACACGTTATTTCCATTGCAATTTGTAGAATGAATTTTCAGAAATGGGCGGTGATTATGTGCTTGGAGATGATGATGACATGCCGGAGGTTCAGCTATAGGAAGCCTGCTCCTATCCTTTGTTAAGTTCAACTAAGAACTTGATTTAGTATTTCAGTTACTAGTGTACTAGTACTTTCTAGTTTGTGAGCTTGTGACTACGCCTATGTCATGTGGTTGTCAGCTTTGTGTGCTTGTGAGACCTAACTAAGTATTATTGTATTAAGTCCATGATGTCACTTGTGGTTGTGGGCTTGTGGCTTTGTGTCGTGTCTTTTTATTGCTATATAATATATGTGTCTTGCCTCTTGTGCCATGGATCATTACTACAGTATTATTTTTCATGTGACCTAGGTCAATATATACGACTATTATGCATGCGATTGGTGTGTAATGTGTTTATTGTATTTTAGATATCGCTTTCATGATTTTCGATCGTTATCGATGCACTTTTGATCGAATAGTTTCGTTTCTGAATTTACCGGGATATCGATGTCGTTCTCGTTTCCGACAATATCGTATCGATTTTGTTTTCGAGAAAATAATGTGAAACTGAAAGTGATTTGACCTCCTACCGATCGTTTTCGACCGTTTTCAACCCTATATATATATATATATATATATATATATATATATATATAGGAACGTATCCAGTTCTAACATGCTAAAACCTCTCCAGGATCGTCAGATCTGCTCCCAACGGCCCAGATTCTTAAAGATGGGATGTCCCAACTCACTTATGCGATTTTGCCAAAACCCCCCTACCGATTTCCCTCTTTGTTATTCCTCCCCACGCCGTCTGAACTTCTCCTCCGCGCAAAACCCCCTATCGGCAAAACCCCCGCAATCATCCAGCGCCGTCGTCCTGCGACGTCGTCCCGCGCGCGCCGTCGTCCCGCGACATCTCCTCGCTTGCGCCGTCGCCCGCGACTTCTCCCCGCAGGCGCGCCGTCGCCCGGACTTCTCTTCGTGTGTGGGCCGTCACCCCGTCTCCGGCGCGTGCAAGGAGATCCGAGTGATTTAGGTAATGGCGATAACATGTTCCTGAGCAATCAGCCTCAAGAGTTCAATACTTATGAGACAGATTTGGAATTTTGGATACGAGCCAGGAAAAAGTTTTATGACATGTCAGTTTCATCTTGTAGGAGTATCTCATAGATATCAGTGTGAATGTGCAATTCCTTGTCACGCATTACTTCCTGGAGATCTGATAACTCTTTCAGCGAGATTTAGGTAATGGCCTTTCTCACCAATGCCTGGCTTCAAATTCTTGTTTCTTTTTTTTTTCCTTTTGGCTGGTTGGTCAATTGAATGATCTGAGTTCATGACATGTATAGTCAAAACTCCAGATGGCATGTGTTGATGGAAGGCGTGTGTTGTCACTGATTTATCTGATTGATGGAATGATCTGAGTCCTCAGTGATTTATCTTCCGCCCACGCGTGTGTTGTCAGAAATCAAAATCAAGGTTTAGGCTTCTCTAATTGATGGAAGGCATCTGCATGGCATTGTTAATTCCTTTAGACATGTTAAGACTTAAGAATATGTCATTGTTTATTGGGGCAATGTAAGCATGGATATGAGCAATTGGGTGAAGCCAACTCTACTGGAAATTGGTGGTTCTGTTATTTCCTACATTATGTAAAGCAGCATTTTTCTTGCAGGAGGCATGGAATATATGGCCGGTGAGAGCATGGCATTGGGATTGAGTTCTGATGGAGTTTTAGCATAGCTTTGGTAGTTCAACTGTTTATGCTGTAATATGTGACCAATACTGTTACAAGAACAGTGGAGTGGCTCAAAGCTTATGTTTCTAATGATGCCCAGATTTTGTTGTTGGTTACCTGGTTTCATGCTGTACTTAACCCAGACAAAATATGACCTGGTGGTAGAAGCTATTCCATTATTCAAAAACCAGCACATCTGTTTCATTTATTCCATACGCTGGTGTTCTAGTAAACAACAACTAGCATCTCCATGACCTGGTCGGAGCCGGACGGGCTGCCGGGACTGAAGCAGAGGCCGGGGTGGCCGTCGCTGCTGGTCTGCTTCAGCGGCCGTGCCAAGGAGGTGACCGGTGAGAGGGACTTTCTGTGTGTGTGAAAGCCTGAGACAGATATGGATGTGTTCAAAACCTGACAACCTGGAAACAGAGAAACTACCATCTATTGGATAGAATCTGAAAACCAGGTTTTTTTGTCCATGCATTGCATTGGGGGGAAATCTCATTCCACCTGATATGTATAATTGTGTATAGTGTGGTCTCAATTATTGGCAGAAAACAACCCAGTTGTATAATGCCATCCAAAGCATTTCAGTGACAAAGAAGGATCATAAGAAACAATCACAAGGACATCCATCCGCAGCATCACTTGCCTATGTATGATGATGTATCAGCCGAACAGTGCACACATATACAACACAACAACGAGGACTTCTCAAAGCAGCATTTGTCAAAACCAGCATTTGTCAAAGCAGCATTGATTTGGGCTAACCTCACAATTAGAAGTTGATTTCCTCAGTAAGCTTTGCAAATAATAAGAAGAAAATTACACCTACAGAAATAGACTTTTCTGAACCAGATCAGGCCACAATATCCATTGCTCTCCTAGTTGCAATATATTCTGAAGAGTCATCCATTCCATCAAGCTTAATGTAGTTAGACAGATTGAGATAGTGAAATGACGCGGGATCTCCCAATTTATATCTCTCACGGTCCTGCACAGCAACATTTGAGCACATATTGTAAGTTGTAAACAATACAAACAAACAACAACAAAGCCTTTTGTCTAAAACAAGTTAGGGTAGGCTAAGTTGTAAACAATACAGTTCACAAATAGATAACTAAAAAAACTAGAGGTTTTCACAGAGCACAACTTACAATTCGCAGTTTATACCCAATTTGCAATTTTTTCTTAAAAAGGTTGTCCAGATGATATGTGGTGTGTACTTGCATTTTATTTTGATGTAGTTAGTTCCACAATGAGCAAATGTTAACTACAAAAACAAAGGAAAAAATAGAATTGCAGTGCTATTGAAGTTCATCACCTCGAATAATTATTCTGATTGTTTTGCTCAAGAACGGGATTGGACTGTGTCAATCAAATGGGTATTTTGTAAAACTTAAGTCAGCAATATAACATTATTTTTAATGAAGTATGAATTTGATGCAATCCTGCAGAATGAAGTTCTTGATTTACAAAAAATCCCAAACGATAGCTCATAATCCACATATCCACTATGTCATGGTTGTTTGAGATGTCTGAGATAGAGCTAAAAAGCTGAAAGAGTTATCAGATCTCCAGGAAGTAATGTGTGACAAGGAATTACACATTCGCACTGATATCTATGAGATACCCCTACAAGATGAAACTGACATGTCATAAAACTTTTTCCTGGCTCGTATCCAGAATTCCAAATCTGTCTCATAAGTATTGAACTCTTGAGGCTGATTGCTCAGGAACATGTTATCGCCATTACCTAAATCACTCGGATCTCCTTGCACGCGCCGGAGACGGGGTGACAGCCCACACACGAAGAGAAGTTCGGGCGACGGCGCGCCTGCGGGGAGAAGTCGCGGGCCACGGCGCGCGCGGGGAGAAGTCACGGGCGACGACGCAAGCGAGGAGATGTCGCGGGACGACGGCGCCGGATGATCGCGGGGGTTTTGCCGATAGGGGGTTTTGCGCGGAGGAGAAGTTCAGACGGCGTGGGGAGAAATAACAAAGAGGGAAACCGGTAGGGGGTTTTGGCAAAATCGTATAAGTGAGTTGAGATATCTCACCTTTAAGAATCTGGGCCGTTGAGAGCAGATCTGACGATCCTAGAGAGGTTTTAGCATGTTAGCACTGGATATATATATATATATATATATATATATATATATATATATATATATATATATATATATATATATATATATATATATAAAGATATATGCATGGTACTAGCAGCTAGTGCTACATAGGCAGGCTTGCTTCAATAATAATTCATGCCTTCAGGGGAGGGCCCAATTAAACACATTATTAGTTTTGCTTTCTGATGTATAAACCAACCGAGATTTGTTTCCCGTACAAAAAAAGGTACTTGCTAAAAATCATCAAAAAAAAAAAGTCGAGTCTTTAGCATTACCATCGATCATGTCGGGACACTCCTGTTCTGGCTAGCTAGCTAGGTTCCTTTGGCTCATCAGGTATCCAAGCACGCATAGATTTCAAAGGTGTTATTTTGATTGCGTGAATTTCAAAGCTATCGAATGGTCCAAATTTTAGGCGATACTTTGTAGAAAATTAGTTGACAGATGCCTAGACAATAAAAAAAATATTGGATTTGCTCAAACTAAAGGATATACACACGTCACTTTACTAAAAACTTAGTGCAATACTCTATACCAAACATAATAACATTAGATACAATTTTCTTAGAGACAGGAGCGGACCCACAGGGTATGCTGGGTGGGCCACGGCATACCTGGAGGGTATGTCGGGTGGGCCACGGCATACCCTGGGGCCTAGCCAACGCCATCGCAGCCGAAGAAGCCAGCGGCCACGGGCAAGGCGGAATCAGGCGAGGGTTTGGGCTCGGGTAGGTCTCCGAGGGGATTAGATCGGGGCTCTACTTTGTCAGAAGGCGGTCTTAGCTCTCTACGCCAGCAGGGGAACTGGGAAGGTAACTGCCCGTTGGGTGGGCGCACACAAGCTGTTTGAGGAAATGCTCCACTGAAACCAGCCCAGTCTCTGCACACTCTGCGCGATAAAATTCAGTGATTCTTTATGGTCAGGTGTCAGGTGAGTTTCTCAGACACCATGTTTAGTGGTAAGCATGCATCCGGTTTGTAGAATGACTTTCTGCTGGTGAACTGAAAATATTGATTTGTAACTGCACGCAAAATTCCTTCAAAAAAGAAAGCATGCAGAAGAACTGAAAAACAACTGCAGAAACTTGGAACTGAAGACTTGTTGTTTAAAAATGGCGAGGACCACCAAGCCACAAGGTAAATCGCCAAATCGGTTTGGAACTGCTATTACTTAGTTGCATTCATGCCTATTTTGATGTAGTGTTCTGGTTAGGGGTAGGGAAGAAACAAGGTTATTTCTGTTGCCCCATAATCTCTATGCTAATTTGATACCAAACACTAGATGCATGTCTTCACAACTGTTCTAGTACAGGTGTGCACATTACGAATTGTCACTCAAGCATTTTGTTTATGTATTATGACTTACTTGGCAAATTCTCAGAAGCATGATATATTTGGCAAATTCTCAGAAGCATGATATGTTTAATGCTACTGCGCCTATCCTTGATTTGATTCTCTCTAGGTGAAGTGATTTTGTTATCAAATATGAATATCATTCTCGATTTGATTCTCTCTCGGTGAGACAACTTTGGTATCAATTTTGAAATTTATTGTCCATAACGCTCAATGCAATACTGATTGTCTAAAATAACTTGTAACCAGCTGCTGCAAGCAAATGTAGATAGAAATAATGTTAACAAGCCAAAGTAGTGCTTGGGAATCATCAATAGATAGAAAATTAAGATCTTTCTCTGTCTGTCCTACTTCCAATCTGAGTGATTTTAGTTGACAAAAGGTACCATTATTGTACTAAGTGTTTTTCTTTGAAGGATATGATGTGGTTAATGAGATCAATTATACTACATGCTTTTAGAATTTGCGATCATAGGTGATGTGCACTTTTGTTGTAAGAAGTACAATGTTGAACATGAAGGATATTTTTATTCTTATATGGTACTTTCAATTGCAACATTGTACTTCTTACAACATTGTCCAGCTCCTTGTAAAATTAAGCTTCCGCTCTGACATTAGAAATCTGTTCTTCATTCAGTGCCAAACTCTGGGGATTCATCTCCTTACAGGCAAGCAAGTTCCAAGCTTGGTACTCCAGGTCCAGAAAGCGTAGGCCAAAAAAGTCAGACAAGTAGTATTGTAAGTCATTTTTATGTATATTTGAGACTATTAGTATGATGTTTGAACTATTTATATTGTAATTTGTGCAAGTTTCTAACTTAATTCTTAATTTAAGATTTATCATATTATTTAGTGCCTGTATACCAAATTACGGTGCAAATTTTACAATTATTTACCGAAGTGGCAAATGGTTTTACCGAATTGCATATGAAAATTTTGGTGCGGCATACCCTTTGATAAAATCCTGGGTCCGCCAATGCTTAGAGACTATGTAGAAAAATGTGATTTTGTATTTCACTTTGTAGAGTGAAAGCATTAGGTTACATATATTTTCACTAAGCCTCTTGATTGTTCTCGTTTTGCTTTTTGAGGGGATAGTTGAGGGTTGTTAGTTCTTTTGACCTGTTTTGAGGGAAAATTTGACTCTTTTTATCTGTTGTATCATAATACATATTTAATTTCAGCAATTTGCATTATAAAATATTACATAGAGCTTTGACTATTAATCTTGTGTGACATGATATTTTACTTTATATTTTACCATATCTTATGATAGTTTGATAGATTTATCAAGTTTTTCTATATATGGCTTAGCTTTGCCATGCTAGCTCTCTTAAATATGGAAAACTTGAACTAAATCATATTTTGTTGGATTTTGCGACTAGTTTTGCTCTAGTGATCCTCTTATGATTCATGCCATATCAAATAAATTAAGTTGAGTCTTAAATCTAATTTGAGTTTTATATTGAGTTATGCGAGTTCTTTATTGAAGTATTAGTCTATTTCTTCTAAGCTTTTAGGCTCAGATCGAGTATAGCTTACAGACTAAGGAATAGTTTATTGTTCTTGAATTAAAAATGAAAATGATTTATTTTTATGTAAAAAACTGATCTCATCAATTTTTGTCGTGAATGCGGTGTGTGTTGAGCGTATAGGTTCTACTTGTACTCTCTCAAAAAAGCATTAACAAACAATAACCCACAAAACACATGGGGTGTACATACATTGGCATTAGGGCTGGGAAAATAGCTCGAGACTTGCGAGCCGGCTCAGCTCGTCAGTGTTTGACTGAGCCAAGCCTAGTGTTTAGCTCGTAAGAAAAATGAGTCGAGCTTCGAGCCGCTCGTGAGGCGCTCGCGTGGCTCATTACGCTCGTGTGGCCGCTGACCTAGGGAGGCCCATGACTCGGCATGGCGCTACGCCACAAAGGCCTGTGTGGTGTGCTTCCATCTTCCAGTGCATTCCACCGTGATCCTGATTCGGCTGATCCCGATCTCATCTATTCCTCTCCATTCCCTAATCAGCAGCTTCGTGATCCCTAAGCCCCCTCTTTGGCGGTGACTTCTTAGGCACACCGGCTTGCCTTCTCGACGGACTACATCAAGGAGGTGAACGAGGTGAACTGCAAGTTCGCGGAGGCGTGGGAGGAGGTCGAGGCTGCCATGGAGGGCATGGAGACAGTCTACTTCAACAAGGAGGCCGCCTGCGCACGTGACGCCACCGGTGGGGCACTCGCCGCCTTCGATGCGTTGCTCGCTCGGCTCCCACCTGCCGACACCGACGCAATCCGCTACTCCATGGGGCTCAAGATGAAGCAGCTCAAGGCTAAGCTCAATAGCTCGAGGAGTAGCGGTTTGCTCGAGGTGCTTCTCTATGCGCGGATGGAGGTCAAAGGTTTGGTTTTTGGGAGGAAATTTTGAGCGATGTTTGGGTTAGCATACATGTTCTTTTCATAATTCCTAGGTGTTTTTATTGTGGAATAAATTCAACCAACAAGCTGTTGCAAATCTGTTCCTCTAATCAGAGATTTGGAGCCTTGGAGCTAATTTGTCATGGAATTTTTTTTGCATGAATAATCCATTTTTTATTCGAAATTACCCGCAGAAAATTTTTTTACAAAAATAGGCTCCAGTCACCCAATGGGGGGGCGATTGGAACCTATCGCCCAACCAGGGGCCGACAGAGTCCCTCGAGCGACTATAGCCAGTCGCCCCCCCTGGGTGATTTTTATGCAGTCGCCCAATGGAGGGTGACTGCACTCAATCCCCCATGAATGTTTTAAATTTTGTCAATTTTGTAGTTTTAAACTGGTAAAAAATCTGCTAGAGTTGTAATAAAAGTTTATGTTTATTGTACGTTGTAGGTGCGTAAAAAATTTTGAAAATTTTTTTTAGGAATGATTGACTGTAGAACGATTGATACATACGATGGTAAGTGATATTTTGATGGTGCCATCATTGAAGTTCACTATTCGTTTGGAGCGTGCATCGAGTAGGTAACGAGGAGTACAAGTAAGAACGGCACAGTACTAAAAAGTTCACATCGTAAATAACAAATGTAAACAATATTTGAAATAATGGTGTACAATGAGGACTATTCTCAGTCGCCACCCTGGCCTGCACCGGCTCCACGCCCGTGTCCTCCTATACGGCCCCGCTTGGCCATCCTCCGCTGCAACGGGTTACGACGCTCCGAGAACGTAAAATGATCAGGAGCGTGTCGCACCCGCCTCTGATCTGGTGGAGTCAGCTGCACCTCTGGCTGTGTGCCCTCTGGTGCACCGGGGAGGGCACTGCTGGAGAGAACCTCTGGTGCTGTGTCAGGAGGTGTAGACCCAGACGCCTGCCTGACCCACTCGGAGAAGTACTGGTCCGGATTGTTCGGGCTCGCGGAGGGGCCAAACCGCTGCTCGGACGGGAAAAGACCTGTAAAAGTAATATCATTAGTTTCAGATGTAAAGCATTGCGATAAAACAGAGATCGTACGATACGTACCCTCAGTTGGCGCCATCGCGCCTGGAGGAAGGGCATACGATGTCGAGTACACCCCCTGTGTGGGTAAGCTAGGGATGTATGGAGGATGCAAGAACATCTACCCTGGCGGTGTACAAGGCCGTCCCCAGGCAGATCCTCTAGCCTCGTCCGGGTGAGGTGCTATAGGACATGCCTATGTAGAGCCTCCAGAGTAGTGCCACGCCGGTCGGGGCGGCACATGTGGCCGAGCCATCCGTGTGCTGGGCGTGGGCATGGAGGCTACTGGTAGCCTCGTGCAGGACAGCAGGTGCACGACATGTGTACCCCACTCCTTAAAACGACGGTATGCTGATGTGCTCCTCGTGGCCCACCTCGGCACCTGCGGCGAGCCTATGCAGCATACTCTCGATTTCCGTGACGATCGAAACACCCACGTCAGACTGAAGGAAAAGACATAAAATGGTTAATTATCCAAGGTAGCATTGCCATTAGAGAATGTTTGAAAATACATGTAACGTGCCGCAATGTGCGCGTCCCACGCGAGGTGCGTGGGATATGTGTTTGTCGGAGCGGCGAGGTGTGCGGGGGGTGGCTCCACGACATGTACGAGCCTCGTACGTGTCTAGCCCTGGTAGCAGCGCAGATACTCTGTGTACTCCGTGCTGTCGTAGGGGCGGTCCTCCTCAACCACGTCTTCAAGCGCACCATCCCACTGCGCAATCCACCCTTGCATCTTCGTTATCTAGTTCGTGCCGCGTTTCACTCCCTTTCTAGAGTGCCTGCTTGTAGAACCACTTCATTAGTAATTTCTAATGGAATAGTAAGTATGTACAATTTTATAAGACACAGGCACTCACGCGTGCATAGGAGGCGGCAGTGCAGGTCCGACTGGTACCGATACAGCTTGGCGTAGACCAAACTGCCGCATTACTCACTGCAGCGAGTAGTCCTCCACGAAGATGTCGTAGATGAGCTTCCAGCGCGTCAGCCAGAAAGCCTGGTCGCGTAGGCAGAGGGTCGACAACCCATCGGGAGCATGGTCCATCAGTGCCGCATGTGAGTACGGCTCCCAGTGCACGTCATCAGCCGTGAGGCGGTCGATGTGCTCAACAAAGGGCAGATACATCGTCCGTCCTAGGGGGCCTCGCCGTCCGCGATCGCCCTAGCATGAGCGATGAGGCGCGCGTCGACGATGTTGCCGTGGTTGCTGGTGAAGAGCACCCAACCAAACAACCACATCAAGTAAGCCTCCAAGTGGCGCAAGACCTGGTGATCATCTGCCTCTAGGTCCATCTGCTCCACCTAAATGCAAATAAGATGTTATTAGTATGTAATAATGCAAATAAAAGCTTCGACGACACGATCGATTGTAAAGACCATGTACCCGGAACTGTGTGAGTCACCTCAGCAATGGCCCGTGGGTCTGACTCGTCGGGAAGATGTGGTACTCACCCACGGCACCTGGTGGAAGGATCCCCTGGAATATGTCGAGCAGGTCAGCGCGCCACTCGACCGGGGACTCTGGTAGGAAGGTAGTGCCTCCCGCGATCGGAAGGCCAAGAAGCAGGGACACATCCTGCAGGGTCGGTGTCATCTCCCCGAATGGGATGTGGAAAGTGTGCGTCTTGGGCCGCCAACGGTCCACCAAAGTCGTCAGTAGGGAACGGTCGAACAGGAAGCATCGTGATCGCTCCACGGCCTCGTCCCCGCCCTCGGCCAAGGCGCATCCATCCTCGTCCTTGGCTTGCACCATCCGGGCAAGAGGGAGTAGCCCAGCATCCCGCAGCCTGCAAACATAGTGAAGATCAGCACAGAACGTTCTTACAGTAGCACTAAAATGCTGGCAGAGTGCAAACCTAGTTGTCCAACAAGGGTCGAGTCTCTAGGCCACGCGAGATGTGTGTCCAGACCACTCCCAGCTTAGCCGGCTCGTCCGCACTCCTCGGTGGCAACACACGACGGGAAGCGCGATGCACGCGGTCCACGTGCTCGTCCATCAGGGGATACTGCCAAGCGGAGTCACGACCATCACGCACCATACCTGCAATTTATACATTACGGTGAATGAAATTTCTAAACTACAATTTTGTACACACGCAGATTTCATACGCATGTTGTTAATTTTGTAAAACTACATGTTTAATAAATTTAGTATAACAAATTTGAACTTTTTCTATCTAGATCTACACCTACAGTTGCTTCTTCGTCTCCTCTCTGTTTCTACGCCTGCTAATTTCCTATAATTACATTCACTAAATTTTCTATACTAAAAACTGTACACTAAAAATTTTCTATACAAAAATTTCTATACTACAAATTGTACTAAAATCTCTGTACTAAAAATGTTCCATACTAAAAAAATGTATACTACAAATTTGCTATACTAAAAATTGTACTAAAATTTCCATATTAAATTTTCTACATCTACAATTTTTACTACCACTAACATTTCATACAAAATATACTACAAATTTTCTATACTAAAAATTGTATACTACAAATTTTCTATACTAAAAATTGTATTAAAATTTCCATACTAAATTTTCTACATCTACAATTTTTACTACCACTAACATTTCGTACAAAATTACGTTAACTAAATTTTCTATACTAAAAATTGTATACTACAAATTTTCTATACAAAAATTTCTATACTAAAAATTGTACTAAAATCTATGTACTAAAAATGTTCCATACTAAAAATGTATACTACAAATTTTCTATATTAAAATTTCTACACTAAAAATTGTACTAAATTTTCTACATCTACAATTTTTACTACCACTAGCATTTCATAAAAAATAAACTACAAATGCAATGTACTAAAAAATACCTGAATATGAAGATCTGACCCTCTCCTCTCCCTCTCCTCTTCTCCCCCTCCTTCCTCCTCTTCTCTCCTTTCTCTTCTTTCTCATCTCCTTTCTTCTCTCGCTGAACGATCAAACGAATGAGGCGGCGGCGGCGGCCGAGCGTGCGCCCCCTTGTTGCCCGGCCGTTAGGCGACTGACTTGCTGTCACCTAACCGTACGGCGACTAAAATCCAGTCGTCCAACGCCAAGGCGACAGGAATAGTTCGCCCAACCGTTACCAAACTGCACACCTGTCGCCTCCCGGTTGGGCGATTGGCTCTAGTCACCCAATAGTGGGGCGACTGGAGCTTATTTTTGTAAAAAAAAAATTCGCGGGTATATTTCTGTAATTTCGAATAAAAAATTAATTATTCGTATGTTGCATACTGGTTACTTACAATTTTGTATCGGCAAAATTTATCTTGATGTGATGAAGTAGAATCAACTTAGAGGAGCTAAACTGGTAATTATGTTCCTGTGTTAATTATTTAAGCCCCATCTCCTACCTTAATTATGAAGACGGTGTTCTGTTTTTTTTGGAGCTGCATTTGCGTGCATGCTTGCTTAATGATCCATGGATGCTTCACTGCTTATTGGCACCTTTTGTGTATCAGCGTAGACAAATTTGAGCACGGAGGTTGGTTACTACACATGCTCATTTCAGATCTTTAGGTGTGTCTTGTTGAATAAATGAAGCAAGAAAAAACTGATGCAATGATAATCCATCATGGAGCAAAAAAAAACATCATTTTTCCAATTGGCCATGGTCACAACTTGTGCGGCTTACGAGCTGACTCGAGCTAGGAAACAAGCCAAACCGAGTTAGGCTTTTCATTCGTTTCTTGAACGAGCCGAGCTATAGCTTCGAACGAGCTCAGCCGAACCTTGCTTAGTCGGCTGGGCTCGTTTTCAGGCCTAATTGGCATTCAACCAAACAACCAGACGCCAAATTTGTTGAGATTGAACCATTTCCTTGCAAAAGGAAAAAAAAAAAGAAAACAAGGTTGCATTCACCAATTGGCCATATGCAGATTTAGTTGACTAGCCTATATACTTGTCCTTATGTTTCAACTAACAGGTTTAAATCGATGACTTAATTTTGACTTTTGGCCCAACATAGTGTTGAGCTCATGTGCGCTTTCAAAGTTCAATGCGAGTATTGCATGCCTATAAACGGCCATAGTAATTCATATTTCTTAATTAACACTGCAATGTCGATCATATATAACCATAAACTATCTTTCCAATGTACTCCATTGCTCTTAACGAAAACCATTTGGGACAAAATAATAAAAGATGTCAGTTTGGAGGATCGTGTTTGCGCGCAATATACACAACATGCACATTGCACAAGTAGCTACGAGGAATTTAATTACGCGAACTAGATATGGTCTGCTTTTCAGTAACTTGCGAGCAAAAGGGAAAGGTACTGCAGGCCAGGGTATGCCATGCATGTGTGGCATTGAATCTCACCTTTGGTGAACACTCCACATAATTAATCACAGTCCTCTGCAGCTAGCTTAGGGCATTCGCAATGGTAATAGCTAGTACTAGCTATATAGTCAGCTGACGTGGAGGTGAGAGACAAAAGCAAAGACTATTTTATACTGTTGGACCCACATGCTCCTCTCTCATGTTCTTGGACTACGTGAAATAGATCAGCTATTTGCTCGTCGCTAGTGACTACTCTCTCTCCTACTTTTTCTTTGCCACATCAGATCTAGCTAACTAAATAGCCAGCTGTTGGAGACGCCCTTATAAGTTAATTCAGTGGGTCATCCTATGTATGCCTGGATAATCTTGGGAAGAACTCATGATTAAAAAATTTTGACCATGCTTTTCGGGAGAATCCTAAGCTGCAGGCAGACCGCACTACTACAGAAATCCACATTACAGACGGTTCAGAAACATCATCACAGACGATTTTCTGAACCGTCTGAATTTATGGGTCAATGATAATCGAAGTTATCACGAGCGGTTTTGAACCGCTCGTGATTATGAATATCACGACGATTTTGCATTAAAACCGTGCGTGATTATCGAATATCACGCATCGTCGTGATATCTCATAATCCTGACGGTTTTTAATGAAAACCGTCTGTGATATTCGTTCCTCTAAATCAAAATCTATTTCGCTTATTGGCTAGCCTCGAAATGCTATCCATGCCCTCTCAAACAAGCGGATAATCACGGACAAAAACATACAATTCACACATCTCATTTCCTTTCAGATACATTTCACAGACATAAAACATCCAATTGACATCGCACTTCATTTCACAAACATAAAGCATGCATCCATTTCGCAAATCAATTAATTGAATTGAAATGAAATATCCATTAACAAATGCACAGTTACAAAAGATCTACACTGCATTTGCACTTAGTGATAAGACCAATAAGAAATCATGGTGCGCAGTGGAACCGTCCTCCTGGCTTTATAACTTGAGTCAGCAAAAAGTACGTCAACTCTCCTCGAATCCCTCCAAGATCAGACTGTTTCAATGCAGTTGACGGGATGTACGCAGCTTGTCGATAGAAATATCAATGTGCATATATATGTAACGTGATAAGTATAAAGTAATTCTAGGAAGAGTGACAAACCTTGCGATTGGTGAGCTTCGAGGAATCGAGGAGTAGTTCCATATGTTGGCAAACGTAGTATCCACATGTGTTGCCCTTTCTGCGATGGCACTTGCAAAAATGGAATGTGTTAGTTCAAGAGGCATTAGTACGAACTGTTGCATAGGATTAATTAATGTGAAATAGCGAATACCTTAAAATCTCGAACATGTGTCAGCAGGTCTTTGGCCCCGCGCTTCGAGTAACCTCCCATTTCAATGTACATCGCGAACGCCCTACGTAATTCGAAAAAGTTAACCTTAGTCATTCGGAAGAAAAAAAAGAGTACAATGTAGATATGTATGGGGAATATGTGCTTACCTATCGATTACTTGGCTGATAACTGTGAAGTCCATTTTATTCTTACTTAGGGAATCAAGGTAATATACCTTGTTCCATTTTGGTACAATTACTATTAAAATCCAATGAAAGTTCTTATGGAAGGGCATAAGTACATATTCCTTATTGCAGCAACCCAGCAGTCCTGATGCAATGTACCTCTCGACAAGGGGTGTATCCTGGTTGATGGTATCCTTGGCGACCAAGTGTGGGTCCAAGAAACTAGCTGATGAGTTGGATAATCTAGCTCTAGTCAGCATGTGTCTATATATACACACACGAAAGCAACAAATTAGATATGGCATTTATCGGTATGACATTAACGGAGACTGCGATTGTACACAATTACAGCGTCCAGCATCGAATGATTGAGACGTCAAGAGCATTGAGCGTGAACAGATCGAATAAATCCTTAAAGGCGACCACGAACATACACTCTTGAAGACTGTGGTATAAATCATCCGACGTGAATTTGACAGTGATACTTGAAGTCCGTTCTCCTTCTAGCTTATTGGACTGCTGCATATACCACGTTTGCAATTGCATGCAACTATATGGTAGCTTTTGGAGGTCTTTTTACTCGAGCAACGGCTCGCCAAGCACGAATTTGCAGGCCAAAGGTAGGTACGACATATCATCATTGGTCTTTTTTGCTTTGCCCTTGCTGGCCTTGCTGCCTCGGCTATAAGTCGACTTCACGGCAGTCGACTTTGAAGGTAGCAGCGGTGCAGGTTGCTCTGGCGAGAATAGGACCCGTGGAGATAGCACCGTGCAAAGATCCGGTGGTGGAACCGATCGTCTTGTAATGGAGATAGCACCGGTGCATGTTGCTTTGGCGAGTATGACCCGTGGAGATAGCACGTGCGAGATCCGGTGGTGGAACCGACCGGTCTTGTAATGGAGATGGCACCAGTGCATGTTGCTCGATCCCGCCACCGGTGAAGAAGCCTCGAGGAGATGTCGCTTTGGGCCATTTGGATGAATGTTCCAATGGCCTGTCCTAGAGTCACGATCTCGTCGTTGGGGGCTTCGGTGGCGGGACCACCTCAAAATTGACATGCACACCATCAACATTAACTTTTATGGCTCGATGCTAAAGCTTGACCGTGCACCATGGCCCCGATACTGCATTTAATATGCGGCCCTAAGCGAAGATACAAGGGAATAGAGCCATATCTCACTTGGAGCACGCGCCTTCGATGCTCCTACATAACGATACAAAATTAGCTACTCGAATAGACTTATCAATGGAGCAAGCATTCGAGAGGTAATAATTATTACCGTGATGTCGCCCACAGAAATTTGGCGGGGTTTGCGTCGGATTGGACGCGCAGCTACTCGGACGGTTGTGCGGGCTAGCTAGCACAGAGCGCGGTAGCGGCTCGCGACTTTCTGTTTGTTTCCGCACCTCATCTCTCGATTACACCAGCACTCACCCATTAGCTCCTCTCTAAGAGATTCCTTGATCTCTTCTCGTAGTATGTGCGCCACGCCGACTTTGTTTCTCTTCCTACGCCGATACATTCCAGAGTCATCTTGGAAACCATGTTTCCAAGGAACGTAAAGCCCAAGGCCTCTCGTGCGACCCGGTGCTCCTTGTTTCCTGGGCCACAGAGCATATCATTCTCCCTTGTTCCTGGAATGATCCTGGTAGATTCAAAACTCAGCTCTTCCTTCAAGAGCACGAAATGTCATTTCGGTTAAATGCGGTTGTGGAGTAATTACAAGCTACGTAGTTATATCGATATCTTACGGTATTGGGGCACTTGCCGTCCGCAGGTAGCGAAAGGAGACGCCCCCGATGTCGTTGTAGATGACCTTGTTCTAATCCAATTTGAGCGCGGTCATCCGGATATTGGAAAACAATGGGCGATGTCATGTGCAGCTGCCAGTCATCCTCCTTCCTCCATCGTGGATTTTACCCGACCCCCACCGTGCCAAGTCTGTGGGGGTGTGTGTGTTTTGCCTGGAGGGCCTTGTGCGCCGTACTTGTACTTGTGAAATCTTCGGACGTCTTCATCGCCTTGAACTCTTCCCATTGTGGTTCCAGGAATGGGTATTTATGAAAAGGCGTTTCGTCCGTCTCCACGTATTTCCTGACAAGCGTGCTCTTGAAGTTCTTCCATGATTTGCACGCCGCTAGGTAGGTTTGTCATTGCACAGCGTATAGGTGTTCTTCTGGGAACTCGAACGATGCCAAAATTTCGGTCCACAGCTCACGTTTCCGAGTGTCAGGCACGTTCTTCCACGAATTGTATGTGATCTCAATTCGTTCTCGTGCAACTATTCCGACCATGCTTCAGAATGCGTTTACCGCTTTTTGAGGAAGGATAGGGACCCTAGATGCATTTACCGCTGTGATGGTCTGTCGACCCTCAGGTTTGTTCGATAGCCCTCTTCCTTGGCGTCTTGATGTTGGAGCGGACGCCTCCGGCGATGATGTTGAAGAATGCGCGGGTGACATGTTACTCATTTTTTGGGTCTATTAGGATAAGATGAGAAAGTGACATACCATAAGATAAGAAAATGCAATATCTATCTATTTCGCTCAATATAGGCGATTACAATACATATATATGTGTATATACATACATATACATATTTATACCTACATATATACATATATAATGTAAAAGGCATGTATCAATTAAGACTAGCAACAAGCTCAAGTTTTAATTGATTAATTTGTGCTCTCAAATTGTAGGGTTGCACAAGATTAATCTTGGCCGTCCCGCGACTAAATCATGTACTCTTCCTTGATTGGTTATGCCAAATAATGAATTCAGTATTTTGAGCTCTAGATACAAACTCTACAATCTCAAGATCAAGATATATTCAGCATGCATATATTGACATGCAGTATTCATACAGATCAAGACCATACAAGTTAACTTTGCCCAATAATTCAGTCTTTTAACTTGTCAAGATTAAATCCTAACAGATCAATTTAATAACATGCTATAACCTGAAAACTGCATGAACCGACAGCTATTAGAGCTCAAAGACCGAATGAACCAATCTTAGTATATGAATTTATCATCATCGAGCAATCAGAATCTCACAGCAATCTCGGATATGGAAGATTAACAAACTTGAATATACATGAATGCAACTAAGCAACTAACCATAACAGTAAGCATAACAAACTTGAATATACAGTTAAGTAGACACCATAACGGAATCATATACATGACAGTAAGCAACTAACAGTAAGCATATACATGACGGAAGCAACTAACGATAGCATATACATAACGATAAGCAACTAACGAGAAGCATATACTAACAGCATCAAGCATCAACCCTAAACCCTAACAGTAAGCATGAAGCTCGGGGAGGGTTTTGATGACCTTAGGGTTTTGGTGACGGAGGAGGAGGCGGCGACGACGGAGGAGGAGGAGGCGGCGATGGAGGAGGAGGAGGAGGCGGCGGCGACGCAGGAGGAGGAGGAGGCGGCGACGCAGGAGGAGGAGGAGGCGGCGGCGACGGAGGAGGAGGAGGCGACGGGCTCGAGGAGGCAGCGACGGAGGAGGAGGAGGCTGCGGCGACGTCTTCGTCCGGGGAGGCGGCCGGCGAGGGCTCGGGGAGGCAGCCGGCGAGGGCTCGGTGAGGCAGCGGCGACGACGGGCTCGGGATTTAGATCTAGATCGAATAACTGCAGCGCACACGGAAAACCCTAGCGAGAGGGTATATATAGGGAGGTTATCACAGACGGTTTAGAACTGTCTGTGATATCATATCACAGACGGTTCTAAGTTTAGAACCGTCTATGATAAGCCTTTGCCGACTGTTGTTATTAAGACAACACCAATAACTACACAGCTGCATTCATATCAACCACCAAACAGCTGCATTCATATACAACACCAACCAGCTGTATTCACACAGTGTATTTCTTGTTACATTTTGTCATTCTCAAATACATCACACTGCAGCATTGTTCTATACATAAATGCATACCAATTCACATGTACATCACACATATACATCACATATACATAAATGCCAATACACATATACATTTTGTCACACATTTTCACATATACATCTCAAAATTGACTACATCACATATTTTCACATATACATCTCAAAATTGACTACATCACATATTTTCACATATACATCTCAAAATTGACTACATCACACATTTTCACACATATACATGTCAAAATTGACTACATCAGATATTTTCACATATACATCTCAAAATTGACTACATCACACATTTTCACATATACATCTCAAAATTGTCACATATTTTCACATATACATTCTTATTGTACTTGCTTATTTCCTTTAAAAATTAGCCTTTCATCATGATCAATGCGTACGTAACTAGTTTTGTCACATTGTTCATCGTCGACCCATATGCCATTTCCAAAAGGAGGTAACTCGTCAAATTGATTGTATTCCTCCTCGTCCACTACATTCTCCACTCCAACAATTCTCCTTTTTCCATGAAGAACTAAATGATGTTTCTTACTTGCCGGGTCGGTTACATAGAAAACTTGAACAACTTGATTGGCGAGTACGAATGGTTCGTCTTTGTACCCGACACGTTGGAGGTCCACGGTCGTGACACCGTACTTGTCAACCTTCACCTGTGGGAGATGCACCCAACGGCAACGAAATAAGGGGATCTTGAAAACCACATAGTCGAGCTCCCAAATCTCTTCTATGAAGCCATAGTATGAGTTTCTCGACCCATCGATCGAATGCATCTATGCGACACATTGCTCAGTTAGTGCTCTTGACATCCTGAGACTATGTATAGAATGTGTACCCATTTATGTCATATCCTTGTGTCACATCCCAAAAATTTGCTTTTTGGAAAATTCAAATTCAAGTTAATTATTTTAAAGTAATTGGATTTTATTTGGCTTTTATTGGATTTTCTGAATTTTCTGGAATTTAAAACCCATTTTAAAAATTAAAAGGTAATTCAAACTATGAAAATTAAATACCAACAGTAGTTGGAAATAATTTTATTCAGTCCAAAATGTCCCCAGAAGCTTCTGTGAATTTTTCTGGAATTTTTGGAGGTATTTTCATATTTTTCTAAGGCCTAAATAATTTTCTAGCCTTTTCTGAAATTAGAAATACAATTTTGAAAAATAAAATTTCCCCTCTCCCTCCAGCCGACGCGTGGGCGGCCCAGACCGCCCACGCCGCCACTCGGCCGATCCAGCCGCTTCTCTCCTCTCGGCGCCAGCGGGCGGGCCGTCGGCGACCCGCCTTCCCTCCTCCCGCTTTGGCGCGTGGCGGCCCTGATGCACGCCACGCCATCCCGAGCGCCCATCCGGCCGTTCCCTCCCACTTGCGCGCCGCCGCGACCGCCTTTGGGTTGCGTGGCCGCCATCCGCACCGCACGCCCTGCTCTCGCTGACTGCGGGCCCCGCTGGTCAGTTCCGTCGTCTCCGCGCGGACGCCGGACTCCTCCTCCTTTCTCTCTCTCTCCCGAAGAAACCGGCGACCGAATCTTACCCGAACTCTGCCTCAATCTTCGAATCGATCAGGGATTTGAATTCCCGGGGAGATGCGCTCCTTATCCCCTAAAAGCCTGGAGCTCCGCGTCGACTCCGACGGCTCATCCCCAATTCAAACCGAACCCCGGCCGCGACTTCGGCGAGGAATTCCCGCTGCCTCACCCCTCCCCAAGCTCTATAAATAGCCCCTCGACCTCCGCCTCTCCCCGCACCATCACCCAGCACCCTCCATCTCTCCTCCGGAGCCCTGAGACGCCCGCAGCCGGGTTTCTCTCTCCGCGAGCCCCGCCCAACTCCGACGAGCTCTCCCCGCCGCCTCGGACCTCCCCGGAGCCCGTAGCCGCCACCTACAGCTTCTCCGAGCATCGGAATCTCTTGGGCACCTCGGCCACCTCTTCCCGTCGCCGGAGCGCCGTCGCACCGGAGCACCCGAGCTACCTCCGCTGCTCCCTCGCCGCCGGCCGTCTCCGTTCATCCCCGGACCTCGCCAACCACTCCAACCGAACCCCCTTCGCACGTAGATTACAATCTCGCGCAGCACCTGAGCACGCCCGCCTTCGCCGCCGCGCCGCCGCCTCAGACCATCGCCGCCGGGCCACCCGAAGGTACCCCTCAAAGGGATTTGCTACCCCATATGGGTAGGCAAAGCCTCCCCTTCCCCGGTTAACGCGCGCTCTTAACTCCCGGCGCGTTCGAGCCCTCGCCCGCTACTGGGTTGAGTTTTTCGTTTATTTTCCGCGCCGACAAGTGGGTCCCACCCGTCGGCGGCGGCCGCCTGTGCGGGCCATCGTCATCTGGGCCCCACCGTCTGCGTCGAGATCCGACAAGTGGGTCCAGATCCCATGGGTCCCACTGCCGCTGACCAAGCAGATGAGGACACCGCGGAGGGGTCCCACATGTCGCTGACCGCAGAGGGTCTACTGTTCATGGGTCCCTCCTGTCAGCTCTCGGAATTAAAATAAAAGATTAAAATTGAATATTCGATGGGCCCCACCTGTCAGAAATTTCTTAATTTCTGGATTTATTCAAACTGAAAACTTCAAACAAGCATAACTTTCTCATTTTAACTCCAAATTCAGCCATTCAAATTTCTAAATTCATCTAAAATCATGACCTATCCAACCATGGCCTCCATCTGAATTTTTGAGTTTGTTTGAATTTTTATTTGAATTTATTTGTTTTGTTGCTTTTCCTCGTGCGTAGAATCCAACGTTGAAGAAGACCTCTCTACTCCTCAACAAGAAGACCCGAACCCTGCAAGAAGGCAAGTCTCCTTTGATCATCTTGAACCCATGATTTTAAAATGTTTTAATTATTTTAATTGTTATGCATTGCTATTTACATAAAATGATAATTCAAATCTTAAGGTAATAGTTATTCCACCCTTGTTATGCCCTCCATTGAAATTGATTGTCATGTACCCTTGTCACCCTAGAACTTCCTTGTCTCATTAATGAGATTATTACTTATTCTTTGACAATGATAGTATGGTAGTATAATGCTTAGTCATGCTAAACATATACCCTTGGACTTTGAAAATGGGAAATTATGATTTATGGTTGAAACCTTTGTGTTGCAAAGTTGTGGTGGTTGGAGTTACCACTGTTTCCTTCAAAATAAAATAAAAATGTGAAGGATGGTTTAGATTAGGTGGACGGATGGTTTGGGTTGGTGCACTTGCACGAGAACTTGTTAAGTGTATGCTCCACCCACCACTTAAGGACCGACGCTTGTGTTTGTCCAAACCGAGCATTAACCGTACAACCACAAGTTTATATGGGTACGACCTAGTGAATAACTTATGATAGTCTAGTTTAGGTGCCACCAGTGGAAAGTGGGTGCTGTGGATGGACTGGTTATTCACAAGTGAGGGACAGATTTCTTGTACTCATATGGCGCAAGAGGGGCTTCTGTTGGGCAGGTTAGCCTACTGCGGTGAAACCTCGTGGGTGGTACCTAGCTAGGTTAGAGTAAGGTAAAGGCTTTGTGATATTTTATCTGGGTCTCATGCCAAAGGAAGCGTGTTGACTTTTAGGATAATTTATCTCTTGTGGGTAAAGTTGTACAACCTCTGCAGAGTGTAAAACTATTCGAATAGCCGTGCCCACGGTCAAGGGCGGGCAAGGAATGCATTCACATGGTAGGTTTCTGGTTTTGGTTTTAAAATCAAAGTTTTGTATTCCGAGAGTGGAGGGAACTCTCGGAAGGGTATCCTGGCGGATGGAGCCAGAGAGGGTGGAAGTAACCCGCAGTATTAACCTTGTTCAAGTTGTTAGTGTTGGTAGATGGAACCTTCACTAGAGAATTAATGTTACTTTCCGTTAAAGCATTTACTTTATTAAATGGATGCCTTCGAAAATAATTAGTAGTAATTGAAATTTAAAATGTTGCTTTGTGCAAAAGAACCATATAGCCTTCCTTTGTTAAGCCTTGCATCTATGCATTTTTCCCAAGACTTGCAGAGTACTTTATGTACTCACATGCTACACTTAAAATAAACCTCAGAAGAACATGAAGCTCAAGAAGGTGTTTATGACTCTTCGCTCACTTTGTGGTGTGATGGATTCTTCCCGAGGACTAGGTCGCGCTTCCCAGTCCAATCGCTCGTGGCATATTGATGGGTCCGCTTTGAGTTTTCTTTGCTTCATTGTGTTTGGATTGTGCGAGGTCTTGAAACCTCCAATGTAATAATGAGACCTTGTGGTCGATGACTCTAATTATTGTAATAAATGCGTTGTTGGTCATGAATCATTTCGCTTAATCGTGTGCACTAGCTGTGATCCGGGACTAGTGCGGTATTACACGTAGGGTCCGGTTCGAAACCGGGTCCCGACACCTTGCCATGTCACAATCAGAAATGTCGGCCTTTTGCCAACCATGTCGCGTCTCACTCGGCGAGCTCCTAGCGATTTGCTCCTTCAACCATTGGTTGAACCAACGGTTGTGTTGCCTCATGATCCAAACATCCGCCGCTCCGGATTCATTGTCAAGTACATCCTTGTGCTGGTCCACATAAGACGCCACTTCACCATGTGTTGCAACACCGTGAAATGGGCTTGAGTATACGTGTCCATATCCGGGTGATTGCTTTCCTTCCGATAGTTCGAGACCCTTCACCTCCCCTCATGACGAGATTGAGGGACACCTATCGGTTGAATCTGAGCCATATAATCGACACAAAACTCAATGACCTCTTCGCTTGCATAACCGTCGACGATGCTGCCATGTGCTGTGTCGGCTGCTCATGCTACTGAAAGGATTCATTCCATCTATACTCAGTCCAAACCTTATATTCCTTGGTTCTGCACCGAACTCTGCAAAACTCCTATCGATATTTCTTCACTACGCGGAATCAGCAAGGTGTCTTAGCATTTCATCCTTCTTGCGCTCCTCCGAGTGCCAACGCAGCAGTTTTGCCTCCTTTGGATTTGCAAAAAACCTTTTCAAACGGGGAATTATAGCAAAATACCATGCCACCTTAGCAGGGGTCCTTTCTACGCCTCTGTTCCCTCGCCATCATCTGATTGATTGTTACGTTTGTATCGGGATGCGTTGCACACCGGACATACATGCATGTTTGCATACTCTTTACGGTAGAGGATACAGTCGTTCGGGCATGCATGTATTCTTTCTACTTCCATTCCCAACGGACAAAGAACCTTCTTGGCTTTATACGTGGTTTTGGGCAACTCATTTCTCCGGAAGCATGTCCGCTAAAAGACCTAGCAGCGCCGTGAAACTCTTGTCGGACCAACCGTTGCTTTCCTTCAATTTCAACAGTTCAAGCACGCCCGACAACCTCGTGTACTTGCAGCCCGTGTACAAAGGTTTCTCCGAGTCCTCCATCAAGCCGCAGAATTTAACATACTCTCTCATCATAGTTCTCTTCTACATCGCGAAGCATCCGATCCAGTTATCATCGTGCAACCTATCCGAATCCGAACCACAATCGACATCAGCCGGCGGCATGTCATTCACTTCACCGGCGATGTCATCCGGCGGCATATGATCATTCACTTCGCCATGACTGGTCCAACACGTATAATCCTTTTTGAAACCCCTCCGAATCAAGTGCGCTTCAATTTGCCCTCGGTTCTTAAACATCTTCAAATTCTCGCAATCAGTGCATGGATAGCACATATATTCCACCCCCTTATTCAACATATCCTCCTCGGCGGCTCTTATAAAAGCAGACACGCCATTAATGTACTCTTCACTCACACGGCTCGTGGCATACATCCAGCTTCGGTCCTACGTTACGTACATATATAACAACTTAGTATTAAAATTTAGATTAACTAATTATAATTACTACATATATACCGGCCACATTTATTATATTGAGACTTAATTTGCTAGCTCAATTCATATTATAAACATAATAGCTATTATATAACCAACAATTTTGCAAATTAACCATCTTCAATAACACTCATGGATTACTTAGACCTAAATTGTAATGCAATTAAAGAAAAAATAAATTTCACTACTAACCATATCTAGAGCAACCAGAAAGTCCGAATCTTCAAAGCTCAATCTCGCCTCTTCCCACCAAATTAATCGGCCCGAATCGCCTAGCTTCCTCCCGAGTGAAAAAGTGCGCAGCATGGCTAGATCTGGATCGAAATGAAGACAGATGCGGTTCGAGCAAATAAGCAATAAATGCCTTAGAGTCATTATCACGTATGGTTTTTAATTAAAACGTGTCAGGATTATCACGCACGGTTTTTAATTAAAAACCGTCAGGATAATTCAGCTTATCACTGACGGTTTTTATTAAAAATCATCTCGTGATAATCGGGATTATCACGCACGGTTCTTAATATAGACCGACCGTGCGTGATAATCCTTTTCCCGCCACAAATACCACAGACGGCCTCCAAATTACAACCGCCTCGTAATAGTGTTAATCAGAGACGGTTTCACAAAACCGTCTGTGACGAGGCGTCTACTATGAGGCTTTCTGTAGTAGTGCCGGTACCAGCTGTTTGTACGTTCGTCATGAGGCTTTCTGTAGTAGTGCCGGTACCAGCTGTTTGTACGTTCGTCACCACAACTCAAGTTCTAACTCTAGGGTGCTTTTTGGTTCGGAAGTTTTGCTACGTAATTCGATTACACTGTAACATGATTACATTAACTTGTGTTTGGTTTGGGTCGGCCGTAAACGGTTCCCTTGATTGTGATACGGGCCAACATAAAACCAATTACACTCTAGATCAAGTGTAATCGGAAAGCGTTACAACGCACGCATGTGTTACTTGGTCGATCCCCCTCCTATCCCACGCTATCGATCGTGAGTCACAGCGCAGGCGGCGCCGTCATCCTTGGCAGCTCCTCGACCTCTCCACGCTCTCCCTCGTCGCCGCGGCCCGCTCCACCGTTGTCTTCTTACTCCTGGCCACCGCAGCCGCCCTGTCACTTGGCAAGGCTATCGCCGTCTACTTCCAACCGGCCACCAACCACCCCTTCACCTTCCTTGACGCACTTGGCCCCGCGTGTCCCTCCTCTAGCCTCCCACTCCCTCAGTGGCCCAGGGAAGCTGGGTGTTTTGCGGTGCCGACGGCGGCCAGATGGTGGTGCTGGTGCAGGCACTCTCCTCACTGGGTTTCACGCGCGCAGGCTTCTTGGCCCCCGTCGACGCGCTCCATGGTGACATCAATTCAATCTTCTCCAGCGACGTCTTCATGCTGCTCTCCAAGTGCGGCCTTCAATTTTTTTTGTCTTACATAACAATTTCATAGCGTAGCCTGACTCGAATCAAATGTTGTATTGAATTCTGATACCGTTACATATATAGCTGAAACAAACATATTTTGTTTTGATCTATTCCCTTTACAGTTGTAGTGCATTGTGATACCATTTATGTTTCTGATTGCAGCGCCGAACCAAACACTACCTAGGTTGTTTCGGTCTAGTAAAATCCATGTGAAATTCTTGTATCGTAAATATATATGTAAACCCTAATAGTTGTTGGATCAATTGGGCTTGGTTCATTTTAATTTAGCAATTAATCAAATGAAATTCCTATGCCCACTATTAATGCTAGGTGCAATAACGGTTAGTCCCACATGGAAAACTGACAAGGAGTTGACTCAACTTAAATGGGTTGCAATTGTGTGCTCCAATAGACAAGTTGAGGAGGGCAGTTGGGATGCCCGCGCCGCGCCGCGCCGAGGCGAGGCGTGGCGTGGCGTGGCGTGGCGGGCGGGCGGTCAGACTGGCCTGGCGTGATGTGCTGGGCCAACTTTTTGCGGATTGTAACAGTCGTGTTAAGGCGCGTTAGTGGGATGTAACAGACGTGTTGATTGCACAGTGGTTATGGCATCCGTTACTGGTAACGGACTCATTATGGTGTCCAGGCTCGTCTCTCCAGCTCCCAGGCGCAGTTACATAACCATCCCTTTCCTTCTTTTTCCGTGTGACTATTCTCTGCTGCTGCGCTGCTCTCTGCAATCTCCCGTCCAGAACTTTGTGTGCAAAAGATTCTGGGTGAGTAGGCCTCCGAAACTCCGTCCGCTTGTGTACCTGCACGGGTAGGTGGGCGATCAAGTTTTTGGGAAGCGCATTGTCGCGACTGCTCAATCTGTGACGTCGTCTACTTCCTGGTGGTGAACTGTTCGCAAGACTGCACGGCGAACATCTTCCTGCAACACACCTCGTCTTGCATCACGCCTCGATCGACTACATCGAATAGGCCATCATGTCGACTGATGGTAACGGCGCATCCGGTGTCTCTGGCACTGGCCCCGCCCGAGGGTATAAACTGAAAACTTCTCTGGCATATTTGCTTCTGTGCGCTATGAATATGTTAATAGGTGCTGCTGTTAGCTTGTTCGTTAGCAAATATGAATACATGGTTGTTGGATCGCTCATGCATTTGGATGTCATGCTGAATTTCTGGATTAAAATATGCCGAAAATTGACTAGATATTCAACAATCCAAAAACTTGATAGGTCTTTTTCGGTAGTAGGCTTTGCTGCGTCGCTTAAGCCGCACCCTCCGTTTGATGGTTCCAATTTTAAGAGATGGCGTGCACGTGCAATCCTGTGGTTTACTGCCATGGAATGTTTTCATGTTGCACAAGGCAAGCCCGCTGAGCCTCTGTCTGATGAGGACGAACGCAAGTTCAATGCAGCGGATAACTTGTTTCGAGGTGCACTTGTCAACATACTGGCGGACAACATTGTGGATGTGTACATGCATTTGCCTACGGGCAAAGAGATGTGGAATGCACTTGAGGCCAAGTTCGGAGTTTTCGATGCTGGCAGTGAGCTATATATCATGGAGCAGTTCTATGACTACAAGATGGTCGATGACCGTTCTGTAGTAGAACAAGCTCATGAGATTCAGGCGCTGGTAAAGGAGCTTGAGAACAATAAGTGCGAGTTACCGGACAAGTTTGTGGCTGGCGGTATTATCGCCAAGTTACCACCTTCTTGGTCGGATTTTGCTACCTCTCTAAAACACAAGAGGCAGGAGTTCAGTGTTACTGATCTCATTGGTATTCTTGGTATTGAAGAGAAGGCGAGGGCAAAAGATACTAGTGGCAAGAAAGTTGCTGCTCAAGGAGGTTCTAGTGCCAATTTGGTGCAGAAGAAGAACCCTCAGGCTTCCCACAATAAGAAGAAAAATAAGCCTATTGTCAAGCCCAAGGCTACTACTGAGTTTAAGAAGAAAGGCAAAGGAAAGGGCACGCTTTGTGTGCGGTGATTCGCCATTGGGCTAAGGATTGTCCAGATCGCAAGGATAAGCGTAAGAAGTCCGCCAACATGATTATTAGTGATACCGAGGAACATCGGGTGCGGTAATTATTTAGCTACAGTTCTTTCGCTTGTCAATCACCGAGTGGTGGGTTGACACCGGTGCTAATATTTATGTGTGTGCTGATATTTCCTTGTTTTCATCTTATCGGTCTATCGAGGTTGCTCCTTGTTGATGGGGAACGGATCGCATGCAGCTGTTCATGGTGTTGGTACAGTCGATCCAAGTTTACTTCGGAAAGGTCGTGCGGTGAAGAACGTGCAGCATGTCCTCCATAAAGAAGAATTCGTCAGCGGATCTCTACCGTAGAGATGGTTTTAGGCTTGCATTTGAGTCCAATAAATGTGTCGTGTCTAAGTATGGAACATTTGTTGGTAAAGGCTATGAGAGCGGAGGCTTGTTCCGTTTTTCTTTGATAGATTCGTATAATAAATTTGTAAACCATGTGTGTAACGGTGATGATAAATCTAATGTTTGGCATTCACGACTTTGTCATTTTAATTTTGGGTGTATGACGCGCTTAGCTAATATGAGTTTAATCCCGAAATTCACTTTGGTCAAAGGTTCTAAGTGCCATGAGTGTGTTCAATCGAAACAACCTCGCAAGCCTCACAAGGCAGCAAAAGAGGCGAGGAATTTGGCACCGTTAGAACTCATTCATTCCGATTTGTGCGAGATGAATGGCGTGCTGACTAAAAGTGGAAAGAAATATTTCATGACGCTTATAGATGATTGCACTAGATTTTGCTATGTGTACTTATTGAAAACAAAAGATAAAGCGTTGAATTACTTTAAGATCTATAAAGCTGAGGTAGAAAACCAACTTGAGAGGAAAATTAAGCGGGTAAGGTCTGATCGTGGGGGAGAGTATTTTTCACATGAGTTTACTTTATTCTGCGAGGAACATGGAATTATTCATGAGAGGACGCCTCCCTATTCTCCCGAATCAAACGGGGTTGCCGAAAGAAAAAACCGCACTCTAACTGATTTGGTTAACGCCATGTTAGACACTGCGGGACTTTCTAAGGAATGGTGGGGTGAGGCTATATTGACCACGTGTCATGTCCTGAATAGAGTTCCTACAAAGAACAAAGAAGTAACACCATTCGAGGAATGGGAAAAGAAGAAGTTGACTCTCTCATACTTGCGCACCTAGGGATGTTTGGCCAAAGTTAACGTGTCAATTGTCAAGAAGTGCAAACTTGGGCCAAAAACTGTAGATTGTGTATTTCTTGGTTATGCTATGCACAGCGTGGGTTATAGGTTCTTAATTATAAAAACTAGAGTACCTGACGTGTGTGTTGGTACAATCATAGAGTCCAGATATGCTACATTTTTTGAGAATGAATTTTCTATGAAATATGATGTACCTAGCTCATCTAGTCAAGAACCTATAATTTCCCTTAATTCTTTTGTGCCGATAGAACATGTTAAGCAAACGCCTATGAAAAATCCTGAGGAGGATAACAATGAAGTTACTCGAAAGAGTAAGAGACAGAGGATTGCAAAGTCTTTTGGTGATGATTTCATTGTATACCTCGTGGATGACACTCCAAGAACCATTGAAGAGGCATATTCTTCTCCGACGCTGACTATTGGAAGGAAGCAGTACGGAGTGAGATGGACTCTATTATGTCTAATGGAACTTGGGAGGTCGTTGACCGTCCTTATGGGTGTAAACCTGTAGGATGTAAATGGGTTTTCAAGAAAAAGCTTAGGCCTGATGGTACAATTGAAAAGTACAAGGTAAGGCTTGTGGCCAAGGGTTATACCCAGAAAGAAGGCGAGGACTTCTTTGATACTTATTCACCTGTTGCCCGATTGACCACAATTCGAGTACTACTTGCCCTAGCTGCCTCTCATGGTCTGCTCGTTCATCAAATGGACGTTAAGCTAGCTTTCCTAAATGGAGAGTTGGAGGAGGAGATTTATATGGATCAGCCAGATGGGTTTGTGGTAGAAGGTCAAGAAGGAAAGGTGTGCAAGTTGTTAAAGTCTTTGTATGGCCTAAAGCAAGCACCTAAGCAATGGCATGAGAAGTTCGACAGAACTTTGACATCTGCTGGCTTTGTTGTGAATGAAGCCGACAGATGTGTGTACTATCGCTATGGTGGGGGAGGAGTGATCTTGTGCTTGTATGTTGATGACATACTGATTTTTGGGACCAACTTCAATGTGATTGAGGAGGTCAAGGACTTTCTGTCCAAGAGTTTTGAGATGAAAGATTTGGGAGTGGCTGATGTGATTCTTAACATTAAGCTACTGAGAGGAGGTGATGGTGGGGTTACACTTGTGCAATCCCACTATGTGGAGAAGGTCTTGAGTCGCTTTGGTTATAGTGACTGCAAGCCTGCTTCTACTCCTTATGATCCTAGTGTGTTATTGAGGAAAAACCGAAGAATAATAAGGGATCAATTGAGATACTCCCAGATGATTGGCTCATTGATGTATTTAGCTAGTGCTACGAGACCTGACATCTTGTTTGCTGTGAGCAAGCTAAGCCGATTTGTTTCAAATCCGGGAGATGATCATTGGCGTGCTCTTGAGAGAGTGATGCGCTATCTAAAGGCAACCGTGAGCTATGGTATTCACTATGCTGGGTACCCAAAGGTACTGGAGGGCTATAGTGATTCAAACTGGATCTCTGATGTTGATGAAATAAAAGCCACGAGTGGATATGTGTTCACACTTGGAGGTGGTGCTGTTTCCTGGAAGTCTTGCAAGCAGACCATCTTAACGAGGTCAACAATGGAAGCAGAACTCACAGCGTTAGATACCGCCACTGTTGAGGCTGAGTGGCTTCGCGAACTCCTTATGGATTTGTCGGTGGTTGAAAAACCGATACCGACTATCCTGATGAACTGTGACAATCAAACTGTAATTATCAAGGTGAATAGTTCTAAGAACAACATGAAGTCATCTAGGCATGTTAAGAGGCGGTTGAAGTCTGTCAGAAAGCTGAAAAACTCCGGAGTGATAGCGCTGGACTATGTCCGCATACTAAGAATCTGCCACCAATTTACAAAGGGTTTATCTCGTAATGTGATAGATAGTGCATCGAGTGAGATGGGCCTGAGACCCACATGAGTCATACCACAGTGGTAACCTGTTCTACGTGATCGGAGATCCCGTGAAGTAGGATGGTGAAACAAGTTGTTGGTTGATCGAGGAGAGACCTTTAGGGCTCATTTCTTCAGTGATGCGCTTCTCTCCTATTCTGTATGGCAGGTTGGTTTTTACCTCAATGTGATCCGAGTGGCTTATTTAAAGCAGAGATGTCGGCCTACAGGACATCTTAAAAGGAATACACCTATATGAGTTCGACTGCTGGTCTCTAGATACTCATGAATAGGCATAGAGTATGACTTATACGCTCCAACCAGCGGGGATGCTTTAGGCAGCCTAGTACTAGTAAAGGAATTGGGTAAAGCTTGTTCGCACAAAACTATCAATTCAAGGCATAGTCCATTGTTCAGTTGTGGATGAGTGTAACTCCTTTCCTAGATGGATGTTCAACTTAACAGTCTCCATCGAAACACTGGTATATCAAACAACAAAGAGAATCGAGAGCATTTCTCGTGTGCCTTGAAATTTGGTGGGGATTGTTGGATTAATTGGGCTTGGTTCATTTTAATTTAGCAATTAATCAAATGAAATTCCTAGGCCCACTATTAATACTAGGTGCAATAACGGTTAGTCCCACATGGAAAACTGACAAGGAGTTGACTCAACTTAAATGGGTTGCAATTGTGTACTCCTATAGACAAGTTGAGGAGGGCAGTTGGGATGCCACACGCGCGCGCCGCCGTGCCGTGCCGAGCCGAGCTGTGGCGTGGCGTGGCGTGGCGGGCGGTCGGTCGGTCAGACGGACGGACTGGCCTGGCCTGGCCGGACGTGATGTGCTGGGCCAACTTTTTGCGGATTGTAACAGTCGTGTTAAGGCGTGTTAGTGGGATGTAACGGACGTGTTGATTGCACCGTGGTTATGGCGTGTGTTACTGGTAACGGACTCATTATGGTGTCCAGGCTCGTCTCTCCAACTCCTAGGCGCAGTTACATAACCGGCCCTTTCCTTCTTTTTCCGTGTGACTATTCTCTGCTGCTGCGCTGCTCTCTGCAATCTCCGGTCCAGAACTTTGCGTGCAAAAGATTCTGGGCGAGTAGGCCTCCGAAATTCCGTCTGCTTGTGTACCTGCACGGGTAGGTGGGCGATCAAGTTTTTGGGAAGCGCATTGTCGCAACTGCTCAATCTGTGACGTCGTCTACTTCCTGGTGGTGAACTGTTCGCGAGACTGCACGGCGAACATCTTCCTGCATCACGCCTCATCCTGCATCACACCTCGATCGACTACATCGAATAGGCCATCATGTCGACTAATGGTAACGGCGCATCCGGTGTCTCCGGCACTGGCCCCGCCCGAGGGTATAAACTGAAAACTTCTCTGGCGTATTTGCTTCTGTGCGCTATGAATATGTTAATAGGTGATGTTGTTAGCTTGTTCGTTAGCAAATATGAATACATGGTTGTTGGATCACTCATGCATTTGTATGTCTTGCTGAATTTCTGGATTAAAATATGCCGAAAATTGACTAGATATTCAACAATAGTTAAGGTGGTGCTGTTTTTGTCCTTCCAAGAGGCTACATGCTTCCCTAAAAAAAGGGGCGCTAGATGCTAACCTCTTTTCTTCCGCGCCATTTTGTTGGTTTTTGTTTTAAGCAGAACGGATCCATGTCCGGCCGCCGTGAGCAATTCGCGACGTGTGTTTGTGTTGGTGTGAGCAAGGAGAATATGCTCGTCTTGTTCCCAAGAAAGGGGAAAGAGAAATACATTCTTCTTGGTAATGGTTGCCTTTGTTAATCCATGGCTGTCCAATCAACAGCCACCCTCTGAATCTCTCATGCTAGAACACACACAAACGCACGCTATGATACGTTCACACCTCGATCACTGCTTTTGAGCAAAACAAAACTGAAGATTAATTATTAACCTTGCCGCCATGGCAGGAGTTTCAAACAGACCTGAAGCTGTAGCCTCCTGCACGAATGGAGAAATGGACTGAAATGGCACTACTAGATGTAGCTAGATCAAGCCCAAGATTTATACATCGGCCCAATTGTTCTTCTCTTTGATGCTAATAAGACCTCAAAGCCTACGAACCGGAGCATGGGGGAAGCCCATGGCAGTTTTCAAGGTTGCCATGACTAGGCATCACACTCACATATGCAGGTTTCCTGTACCATATTGAAAGAACCCTAAATTCTAACTACCTTAAAACAGTGCAACCAACCTAGATAAACCGAAAATTAGGGATTATTAAGGTAATTACAACACAGTGTATTACAAAAAACAGTTCCAAGATATTAAGATGGGCATCTCTAAGTAAAATAAAATCTTATTACAACACATGATTATTTACAAAAAATCCCATACAAGTTTGAAAACATGAATAATTATATGGCCAAAAATTACCATTGAAACAAGATTAAATAAATCGCATTGCGTTCTTGTCTTGCATTGTCCTTTCCATGTATTGCGCAGCAAATAGAACCCTCCCAAGGCCGACCAAAATCCCCCATCCCACCATTTTCTTTTGCGATCAGAGAGCAAATAGAAAGAATAATCTAAGTGAGAATAAAAAGAAATAAAGAACATCACCGTTAGAACCCTTTGACGATAGAAAATCAATTAGAGTGGTACTCATCGAGGTTCCAAGACCGTCCGAGCCATTAAGTGGACCTCATCATCCAGTAGTTAGAAAATCCAACGCCCACGTTTTCATCTACTTACCTCTGCCATAGAAAATCTAAAGCATAGTAGCAAACTCACACTTTGGACCAACAGTCCATTGGCCAAACAGTGAACTAAGAGAGAGTCAGGGATAAGGTGAGGGTAAATTTGCCATGCACAGGACTGAAGAGAGGGAGGCAGCCAAATGCCTTCTCCCTCTTAAGCCAGCCTCAACATCCTCACTCACAATGCCCACTTCATTCACATTCACAACCGAGAGAGAGAGAGAGAGTGTCGAAACCCGGAGCGGCAACTCCAGGATCCTATGTGTAAATCGCACTAGTCCAGGATTAGCTAGTGCACATAGTGTAACATGGATAAATATCAAGCACCAATAACAACATTATTAATTTTAAAAGTACGGCCTTATGGCCAACATTTACATCAATGCTCATTGGCAACAATATTAATTGCAAAAGAAACTGCGGAAGCAAGCTGATAAAGGCGAAGCCCAAGTCTACCCACAGACAAACGACTGCAAGACGTGGCCTACTCATCCTGGTCCTCACCGTAGTCAATGTAGTCCTCCTTTGTGATGAGATAACAAGGGTGAGTACAAACTTGTACTCCGCAAGTCACACAGAAAAATGCAGTATAATGTTAAAGGCATCAAAAGAAAGGCATATATGGTTAGTTCAGCGAAAAGCAATAATATTGAGAAATACAGTAAATAGATAAAAACTACTGAATTTAATACAATAAGTAAAAACAATAACTGTAAATGAAATTATTACCGTTAGTGCAGGCTCCAACCAAACACTAACCTAACCACGGGCATCCCACCCGGACCATCTTTTTCAAAAGACATCATATGGATTCTATCCATAAGGTTTTCACAAATCATTTTGAAAAACAAAATCTGCATGCCTATGACCATGGGCATGGCTATCCAGGATAGATTATACACTCTGCAGAGGTTGTACAGCTTTACCCACAAGATATGATCATCCCATATTGCGACACGATTAACACACTTTCTTTCGTGTGTGGCGAGGAGATCATGACAAAGCTTTTACAATGCAAAGCCTTTAACCTGGCCAAACCAACACTAAGGTTTCACCCCAGTAAGGAATCCACCAGACCAGGACCCTCTCTTGAGCTGAGTGAGACTTCTCATGGCCTACGCCACGCTCACTTTCAACCTACGACATGACTCAGGTTGGGACCTGCAAATTAGCCAGAACTGTCTTATACCAGCCTTGTGGTAGTACGATAGGGCTTTGTAACAGTAGCTCTCAGACCGATTCTTAATTGACTTAGGCTCAACCATATACCCCCTGTGCCCGACAATCAATACTGTGTCTCCGAACAACAGTGCATGCCTGCACCCACCATCCAACCATTAGCCTAAGTCTAAACCAGGTTTTATATTTTATTTCAAAATATTTCATAGTCCTTCTTCACCCACCAAAGTCAAGAATATATTTCAAAAGCTTATCATTTTATGTGAAAAGGTTATCCCAAAACAAAACTTATGTCTAAGCAGGTCTAAGCATTTGATATAAAACTCCCTAGCCAATACTAGTATACTAACAAGAGTTTTTTCTAAGGTGACAAGGTGTAAGGATTTTCAATATGAAAGGAGGTAATAGCAAACAGGTATTAACTAAATTTAAAACTGAATTGAATTACATTGAATAAAAATATGCATGCAGAATAATTTAAAACAACATAATTTTATTTTACACACTAGGATCAACATGATCAAGGTGTATGACTTGCCTTGGTCCTCAAATGGGTGTGATTCGTCGTCGCAGAATTCTCTAGAGTCGTCCAGTCTACACGTGAAAATAACCCACCAAACTCAAATAAAATCCAAATAAATTCAAATAAACTCCAAATATTTAAATTGAGGGCCACAATAGATATAGGAGAATTTTTGATGAATTTAGAAATTTGAATGGGCTCAATCGGAGTTAGGGTGAAGGAGAACGGGCTCTCGAAAGTTTAAAATCAGATAAAAAGAATAAACTGGATTTTTTGAATTATTTTTCTAAAAGAAATTGGAATTATGATGTCAGCACTGAATTTTCTTTTTTGGGCAAATTACTTTTCTATTGAAAATTCATATTTATAACGTCAGCCCTAGGGTGGATGACTGACAGGTGGGCCCTGGTCTACATGGACCAGGTCCATGGACCAGAGGGAGGGCTGAGGTGGCAGAGGGCTGAGGTGTTGCTGACATGGCTTGACACACAGCTATTTTGGCTGATGTAGCAGCCAGGTGTATGCCACGTGGACAAGCGGTCGATGCGGCTGCTGACCGACTGGCCGAGCGCTGGCGTGGCACTGACCAGCCGAGGTGGCATGCCACCGGCCACCAGATGGCAACCACGTCGTCCAGGCATACTGACTTGGCTCGCTGAGTGGTGGCCGAGCTTGGGGACCGATGGTCGCCGGCGCTCCGGCGAGCGGCGGCGGCCGGCAAGGGGTGCGCGAGAGAGAGGAAGCTACGAGGAACTCAGGGGTGGGCGCGGATCTTATCGAAAATGGTCGGAAGATGGTCCGCGATGAGCCTTGGTGGCAGCGATGGTTGGGTCTCCGGTACGGCGGCGCTCCGGCAGTGCTCGAGCAGGACGGAGGGGTGGAGGAGGTGCGCACGAATGCGAGGATGCTCGGGGGTGTCCCCGGTGGAGTTCGGGGACGGACAGAGTGGCGAGGGGAGCTCGCTGGAGTTGGTGGCGAAGCTCAGAGAGAGGGGGAGATGGTGCGAGGGCCCTGGGCAGCTCTTCGAGGAGAGCTAGAGACGGTGGGGCTGGTGTGAGGTGAGGTGAGGCTGAGGGGGGCCTTTATATAGGGTCGGGGGTGAGCCTATTCGCAGCAATTGCTCGCCAGATTTTCGGCCAACGTTGATTCAGTTTGGGCAGAAAAGGAAAGAAGGAGGTTGCAATAGGAAAGGGGCGCGGGATTGGGGGAATTCGATCCCGTGCGGTGTGCGGATACCAAAAACTGGGCAGAGCGAAGAAGGAAGGCAGTGGCAGCGGGGATTTGGTCGTCGGCCGGGAAAAGGAAAGGGGAAGAAGAAGAAAGGAAGGAGATGGCTCGGGGACGACGGGTCTGACAGGCGAGACCCATTGGTAGAGAGAGAAGAGAGGGGAGAAGTGCGGGCGACGGATAAGGATCAGACGATCGAGAAATATTTTGGACTTAAGAAAAATATTTCTAAAGCAATTTTCTGAATTTGATTTTAATTTTCTTTAAAATACTTTTTAATTTTTTAAATTAGCTTTTAAATTTCAGAAAATTTTGGAATGTCACAAACCTACCCCCTTAAGCGAACCTCGACCTTGAGATTCGAACAGGATAACAGAAGAGATGGGGATGGTTGTTATCTAGTTCCTACATTATATGTTAATAGTTGAATGATAAATGACAACCGCATAAATAAGTTTTTCTTAAAAAGCTTATCTTAGACTATACAATTGTTGTGTACATGTTGTATACTCGAAAAACAATCTTTTATCTCATTATTTATTGAGATTGTCATGAATTACCAAAAAGGGAAGATTGAGAAATCTAGTCCTTCTATTATGAGTTAATGGTGAAGTTTGGTAATTGATGATAATAGATTTGTGGACTAACATTTTCATGAGTTAGATGAAAAGGTTAGATTCCACAAAAGAGGATGAATTAGGATGGCTTCATGTGTTGAAAATCATCAAGTCAAGTAAAGGATGAATCATGAGTTGATGCATGTCCAAAAGGAGATAATCGTGTGTTGATCATCAAGTCAAGTAAATACCCATCATGTGTTGATGGAGTTCAAGTGACAAGGACCCGGACATAAAGTGAAGGTGTGTGTCGTCATGTTTCAAGAAGATACTAAGGCAAAGGCATGGCTAGTTAGGCTAATGATGTATTTCTAATCTTTTGCCAGTCTTGGATTTGGTTAGAAGACTGGATTGCTAGTATTGGTTACTATACTATTAAGGGGGGGTATTGTCTAGTAGCTTGAATCTTATTATGTGTCGATAGCTCAACCTCACTTGTTCTAGCTCTTCTTAGTATGATGCTTGTATTTGCGAATGTGTTTTACAAATAGTTGAAACTCATGTATTAAATCCTTGTAACATGGGACTATACATTGCAAATATGTTTTGCAAGTGTTTGAAGTCCATGTTTTCATTCTTTGTAGTATGAGGGTTATATTTGCAAATGTGTTTTGCAAACAGTTGAAGCTCATATATAATCCTTGTGTTGTGATTCTAAAAGTGTGCAAATATATTTTGCAACTTGTTGGGAATCATGTTTGATCCATGTGTGCAAGATACTATTGTTTATAAATGTGTATTGCAAAATTTGTCTTATAGTCTGCACTTCTCAGGGAAATTAGAACTACTGTAGTGTAGTCTGTGGCACTACCACTGACTGGAACTACCGGCGTTGTAATCATGGAACTACCGTGTGCGTTGGTGGTCAAAGACCTTCGTGGTCGAGAGCTGACTTAGTCGAACCAATGTGGTCGAAGACCTATGTGGTCAAAGATCTGTGTGATCAAAACCAGCATAGTTGGAATTGACGTGGTTGAGATCTGTATGATTGAAACCAGCATGGTCGGAATCGATGTGATCGAAGATCTGTGTGGTTGAAACCAGTGTGGTCAAACCGACATGGTCAAAGATCTATATGATCAAAACCAGCGTGGTCGAACCGACATGGTCAAAACCTATGTGGTTGAGATCTGTGTGATCAAAACCAGCGTAGTCGAACTGACGTGGTCGAGACCTATGTGATCGAAACCAGCATGGTCAAGACTTGTGTGATCGAACTGACGTGATTAATACAACGTGGTCAAAGATCAACGGAGTAGTTAGAGATCAGTGTGGTCGAAGACTGACATGGTCGAAAATCGACATGATGGATGTGGTCGAGGCCTGAGTGGTCAAAACCAATGTGGTCAGAGTCCAACGTAGCCGGAAACCTGTGTGGTTGATCCGAGCAGCGTGGTTGGAGATCAGCGTAGTCGAAGACCTGTGTGGCCGTATCAGACAACATGGTCGAAGACCTGAGTGGTCGAACCATCCAACATGGTTAGGGACCAGTGTAGTCGACAATTGATACTTTCAACCAACTCTATGTGAGCAGTCCAATCGGCTCTATGTGAGCGGTCCGATCAGCGAGTGGTACTACCAGCTATGTGTGATTGGTACTTCTGATTTGTGGAATGTCTGGCTTGTGTAGCGGTACATTTTTCCAGAGAGGCACCTATGTGGTGGTCTTCTCCTCCCCGCAAGAGCGGTAGTTCCACATATGGGAGCGGTACTTCTGATGATCATAACTACCAGAAAAATGTATAGTGGAACTACCGGATTCAATTGGTCCTTTGCTTGTAATGGCTAGTTTTTTTTATCGTTGCAAGGGGAGCGGAAGTACCATAGTTTTGCTGTCGGTAATTCCGATAATCCTGATTTTTCTGGTCATTTGCTTCCAACGGCTAGTTTTCGTGGTGTGGGTATATATACCCCCTTATGGCCAGTTGGGGTAAGACTTTTAATCCTTCATTTTATTCTCTTGAGCTAGTGTGAGGTCATCCTCTCAATTGTGCATGTGTTGCAACTTATGAGCAAGGAGGAAGGCTCTAGATTGCATATGTTGCATCTAGAGGTGCATTGAGTATCCACTCGAGCTTGTGCATTCATTGCACGCAGTGAGAGTCAAGCGACGTATTACTCTTGGAGTTTGCCAACTTCTAGACAGTATTAGAGATGTCGTGCGCGGTGATGTTCTCAAAGAAGGTTGTGAGACGAAGTGTGAAGGTTGGAGCTCACCTACCCAGAGCGGGAAAGAGTTACCACTAGTGAATTAAGGTGTTTCAGCTTAATTCATGTAGCCGGTCTAATTAATTTAGGCTAACCTCAATGTGGACTAAGAAGACCGACAAGTCTCTGAACACCACGGTAAAAAGAGATAATGTCAATTGTGGTTTGTTTTCTTGTGCTCAATTTACAGTCAAGCAATTTATATTCATGGAATTAAATTAATTGCTTGTCATCCTTGGTTGGAAACCTTGACATAGCTCTAGGGTGTTGGTACACTTAGGTGAACATAAGTGAATTTGGCTTCATTTGTGCTAAACCAATTTGATTTAAGTTTTTGTATTGTATACTTGGTCTAGACAAAAAGAAAAGGTCTCTTAATGATAATAATTAGAAGAGAATTTTTAGACTGCATATTCACCCCCTCTAGTCAGCCTCCTCGATCTTACACATGGTACATTGTTGTTCTAGTGCAAGAACGGTAAACATATGGCTCTTAGTTTTGTCTACTTTATACATAGACTAAGAAGCAATATTATGAGCCTCGGACAGATCGATGAACACGACAGGAAAATTATCATTGAATATGGGTACCTCAGACTCTATGATACAAGGAGAAGGCTAGTGGCTAAAGTTCAGTGATCACAGAATGGGCTATACACAATATATCTATATTCAGCACAGCTTGTGTGTTAACTTGCAAGTATAAACGAGGATGGGCGGTTGTGGCATGCCCACTATAGGCACCTCAACTTCAAAGCACTTGGGAATCTATCATACAAAAAGATGGTAGATGGTATGCCTCACATTGAACATGTAGAGCAGCTGTGTGATGGGTGTGTGGTTGGAAAACAACAGCGCCTCTCATTTCCTCATGAATCAAGCTACCAAGCTAAGAAGCCGTTGCAACTTGTGCATGTGGATTTGTGTGGTTTGATCACGCCAGCCATAGCTAGAGGTAACGAGTACTTTATGATACTCATTGATGATTATACTAAATTTATGTGGATAGAGGTGATAAGCAGCAAAGGTGAAGCTTTAAAGGCATTCAAGAAAATAAAGGCAAATGTAGAACTTGAGGTTGAGATGAAGATAAAAATATTTAGAATTGATAAAGGAGGAGAATTCAAGTCGACAAAGTTCAGAGAATACCTCGAAGGCATGGGAATTAAACACCACCTCATAGCACAATATTTGCCACAACAAAATGGTGTCGTAGAGCGTAGGAATCAAACTATTGTTAGTATGGCAAGGAGTCTCCTGAAAAGCAAAGGTGTGTCTGCTGCATTTTGGGGAGAAGCTATCCAAACTACAGTATATTTGTTGAACCGAGCACCAACTCAAAGCTTAGATGGTGTGATACCATACCAGATGTTGACTAGCTGGAAGCCCAATGTACATCATATACGTGTGTTCGGCTATTTGGCACATGTCAAAATAGTGAGTCCTCATGCCAAGAAGCTATATGATAGAAGTGTGTAGACGGTCTTTCTTGGGTACGAGCCAGGATCAAAAGATTATCGCATCTATGATCCAAGGGAGAAAAAACAACTATAAGCAAACATATAATCTTTGATGAGGACAAGGAATGGTGTTGGGAATCATTGCAAGCAGAAGGTGGTCATGGACTTAACTTTACTGATGTGTTCACTGTACATCTTGAGGTAGCTAGTCCGGCCGTTATGGTCGGATAATTCACACATGGTGCGACATGCGGTGACATCATCGATCATGACGGCTACTCTGGGACCAACCACATGTGGTGGTTCAGTATCTCATGAGGCGTCGATGTGGCTCCCAGCCAGTGCACCAACCCAAGCTACCACAACACTATCGAGTTGTTTTCCAATAGCGTTCACCACTACTGACCACGACACAAACTCAAAAGGGCTGAGAAAGTACTGTTCCTTGCAAGAAATTTACAATGAGACTCGTGACATTGAAAAGGAGGTTAGGCTCTATTTTCCCTCTATGGATGAGCCAACAACTTATAAAGAACTAGCTTAAAATGAGAATTGGAAGCAATCCATGCTTGAGGAAGTTACACAATCCAAAGAAACAACACTTCAGAGCTATCAAAGCTACCGGTGGAGCACCAGGCTATAGCCTTAAATGGATTTATGAAGTCAAGAAAAATCTAAAAAGGGAGGCGTGAAACACAAGGCTTGCCTAGTAGCTAAAGGTTACGTCTAGCGGCAAGGAGTGGATTTCACTAAGGTATTTGCTCCTATTATGCAATTAGAAACAGTGAGGTTGTTGCTCACATGGGCAGCTCATGAAGGCTGGCAATTGCACCATATGGATGTAAAATAAGCTTTTCTTAATGGTGAGTTGGAGGAAGAAGTATTTGTTCTGTAGCGGTAAGTTTTTGTTGAAAAGGGATGTGAAAATGATGTACTAAAACTAAAGAAGGCACTATATGGTTTGAGACAAGCACCCCAGGCATGGAACTCAAAACTGGACAAATGTATATAGTCTCTAGGCTTTGAAAAGTGCAAACTTAGGCATGATGTCTACAAGAAGAAGTAGAGGAGGCCATACAAATTGGGGGGTGTATGTTGATGATCTCATCATCACAGGATCCAACTTAGAAGACATTGGCATGTTCAAAGGGAAGATGAAGGAGTTATTTGAAATGAGTGATCTAGTACCTCTGAGTTTCTATCTCTACATTGAGGTGAAGCAAGGACTGCAGTTGATCATATTGTGCTAGTCAACATACACCATGAAGATACTTGAAAAGCTGGGCATGGCTGATTGTAACTCCACTCAAGTTCCAATGGACCTAAGAACAAACCTCAGTAAAGCCAATTCAAGTCCGGTAGTAGATGCAACCCTGTATCATAGCGCCATTGGAAGCTTGAGGTACATGATGAACACACGGCCAGACTTAGCATATTCTATTGGTGTGGTCAGTCACTATTGGAGGCTCCCACAAAAACACACATGGTAGCTGTGAAACAAATTTTGATGTATGTGAAAGGCACAATCAATCATGGATGCTGTTATGTAAAGGGCAAGCAAGAAAGGCGGTATATCACAGGATATAGTGATGTGACATTGCGGGTGACATCGACAATTGCAAGAGCACTACAGGTGTTATCTTCTTTCTCGGAGCAAGCCCCATCACATGGGTGTCATAGAAGCAAAGGGTGGTAGCTCTGTCTTCATGTGAAGCAGAGTATGTAGCAACAACTATTGTAGCTTGTCAAGGAGTCTAGTTGTGGTGCTTGTTGTAGGAGATAAAAGAAGATGTAACCAAGGTGGTTCTAAAGATGGACAACAAATCAGCTATTGCTCTTACTAAGAATCCAGTGCACCACGAAAGAAGCAAGCATATAGATGCTTGGTGCCATTTCATCCATGATTGTGTGGAGAAAGGAGGGATAAGTGGAATATGTGAGAGCTGAAGTGCAAGTAGCATACATGAAGTGGAACATGTGAGAACCAAAGAGCATGTAGCAGACATTTTGACCAAGCCTTTGGGTCAGCAGAAACTTGTTAAGTACTAGAGCTGGCATGAAGGACATAACTGAGGTACAAACATGATTAAGGGGGTGATTGTTGAGTTAATCATGTTTAGTTCAGTTTGCATTAGCATTTTAATAAGCTAACTCAGTGCATGGCACTGCTAGTCTACATGTCTTGCACAAGCATTTGTATTCCTGCATACATGCACACTACACATTTAGCTTTGATATTTTCTACATGTAATTGCATGATGCCCAGTCATGTTGTATGAGCGAGTCTTTGGTATTGTGGTTTGTTTTTTAGGCATGTTAGTTGGCATGTTCTTTTGTATTTGATCACTTCTATTATGTTATAAAAAGTGAAAGACAAAAAAAGCTCACAATTATGGTGTCGCAAGAAAAATTAACTCTTGTGTGTCTCTATTCATCATCTTCTTCCCAAGAATTATTTGCATGTGTGAGAATCCTTGAGCTCATGTGTGTTTTTACCCCCCCCCCCCCCAACAGACACACCTCCAGCTACTCTGTTGTGGTATGCATCCATGATACTAAGTCTTTGTAGATGCCATCAAGAACACTCATGAACACGCAAGGCATCCCTTCTTATATACAAATAATAAAAATTAGAAGGAAAATAATAGGCATGAAACCATCCAAAATTACTAGCCAACTCAAAAATGGCAAAATTTGATGCAAACATATATGTTCAATCCCAAAAGAATGCCAAAGTATAGAAACATTTTGTCAATTGAAGTAGACGGCACCACTATCTGCTCGACCCATCGGATCTCCAGCAGCGGATATAGCCGTCGGCCTGCTGCGCACCCTCCTCGGCTTGTAAACAGCAGTAGCACTGAAAGTGTCTGAGTCACTGCCGTGTCGCAACTGCCATCGCTGCTACATCTTGTAGGTCTAGAGCATCGAAATGGACATGTTTCGATTCACTCAAATTAGGTGTAACATATTGCGAATGCTAATGGATTATTAGATAATGATTATGTCTGATAAGTGAATAAATTAGAATTCCATGCCCTGGGATAGTAGTTTGGACATCAGCTTGATCACGTCGACTAGCGGCGACGGCAGAGGCACTTCGCCAGCTACATTAAGCAGAGGCAGAGGTAGGGCACATGAGTGGATAGAAAGAGGGTAGCATCATCAGCTCTAACTACAGGGCCAGTAATTTAATGGAAGTGGTAAGAATACTAACGGTGACAAAACCAAGTGGTATTAAAGTGAAGTAAAGTTTTTCGATTGCATTTTCCTAAAGTGTGCATCATTGGGTATTATGGAACTAATTTTTTTTCTAAAAAAGTGGTATGGAATCAATTTTTCCCAAAATAAAGGTCCAACCTCCCCAGTCCCCACTAAGCCACCACAAGAGTGCCCTAGTTCCCACTGAGAAGCCCCAGTCCCTAGTGAGTAGGACCTCACCACCGATGGTGATGGTGCAGTGGCGGATGGCAGGATCCACCTTGTCATCAGCCATATCGAGCTCACCTCTACCTTCTTGACGCTGCATCCACATTTCCTCCACCTCCCGACGTAGCGATGCTGGATTCCTCCTCTTCGCCACTAGATTCCTCCTCGTCGGCTACCATCGCTTCCCTTTGCACCTCAGCCTCCAGTCTAGGTACCCTCGCTACTCCCCCTTATAAGGATGAGGAGGCCGAATAGAGGAGGTGAATAGGCAGTTTTAAAATTCTTTTGGCTAAAATCAATTTTATATGCAGAAGTGTAAATCAAATCGATTTACACAATTAAAGCCTAAATAGACTAGTCTTAACTAATTGCACTAATAACGTAAGTCTACGTTAAGATTTGCAATCCTAGGGTGATAAGTAAGCAATTTTATTCTAGCAACATAAATTGAACAAAGTAAATGAGCACAAGAGAGCAAACCATAAAGACACGCAACCTTCTTACTGTGGTGTTCGGAGACATACCGGTCTCCCCTGATTCACGTTGAGGTAAGCCCAACGAATTGGACAGGCTCCACAAATTAGGCCAAGCACCTCGACCCACTAGGGTTTGATACTAACCAACTAGTAAGCTAGCTGATGCGTAGGGTGACCCAATCTTCACGGTACAAATAGAAGCAATCACTCCACCCTAAACCCTAAACAAGGGTTTAGGGTTTTAGCCCCTAAACCCTTGTTGCGGCTAGGGTTTTAGCCCCTCCTTCCTCCTTCCACCAACTTGTGGGGTTAGGGTTTCAGGCAAGGTGGAGTAGCCGAAAAGCATATCTTCTTCCCCTTTGCACCTGATGTAGATGAAAGTTAGGGTTGCAATGCACTAATCAACAACAATTTTGCAGATTAGAAGCAATCAACTATGAACTCTCAAAACCGTGAGTACTATTCATGAATTGAAGAGGGATATCATAAAGATTCGATCGATGACTAGAGAACAACAACAAAGCTCTCAATCCACAGATCGTAGCAAATCCTAATTGGGAAACTCTCATGCAATCACAAGCACATAAGTTTGTACCAGAAATATTGTGACTTTTCTATATATTCTCTCAAAGCAATCTGATCTGGTCTTTACATGGGGTATCCTGTGGCCTTATATTAATGCTTCAAGGCACGGCTGACTCAAACTCAAACACACGCATCTTGCCTAAGGCTGACTCCTACCACGACACAGAATCCCATCTCAAAAGGAAATCTCCTATTCGAACTCTACCACAAATGAAACAAGTCAAAACAAAAAAGGAAACATATCTGGGCTCAAAAACAAATGACGTGCATATGAAAACAGAAACTGACTAGTAGGGGACTCGGATTCTCCCAACAAGGAAATTCATTTTTGGCTTTATCTCTTCCCGACTCACCTTGTCATGGCTTTTTTCCTAGCTCATCTCCCCTTGCGCACAGCTTGGCTTGAGATTGGTTCCTGGCTCCTTCTCTTTAGCTCGGCCTCTTGGCTCCACACGGCTACACACTCGGCCTCCTGGTTGTGCACGGTAAGGAAGCCCACTTGGATTGGCATGGCTTAGCTGGATTCCTGCCCATCTTTCTTCACACACAAAAAATAATTGTTTCCCTGGCTTGACTTGTTTTCCTAGCTTAGTACCCTTTCTTGGCTTGGCCTTTCTTCCTTCATGCTCAAGAAATAGCTCCCTTGGCTTCACACAGCCAACGAACGCACCAAGCCCCGATGTGGCTTCCCTCTCCACGCACTCATGCGGCTGGCCCTCACGCGCCCTCTAGGATCACATGCCCCAACCCCATGCGCTCAAGCCTTCTTCCTTGTCCGACCTTCCTCTCTACTCTCTTGGCTAAAGCTTGCTTCTTCTTTCCTTCATACAAAACAACACCACATTGCAATGTAATTTCGTATTGCAATGCTCATACACAACTCAAAGTAACAATGACACTCTTGGCCACATCAGGGTTGTTCTTCTTTCACTCCGGAGATGACAAGCACCAAACCACTCACACAACTAGGCCTTCTCCTAACCAACGTCGAGACTAGTAAAATGACTAAAAAATATATCTTTAGGCTATGCTAATTATACCCTGACTTGCGCATGGTTTATGATACACATCTCCTCTTCAAGTTCAAGTTCTTGACTTAAACCCTAGCCTATGGCACCGTCTACTTGACTTGATGATTAACACATAAAGTCATCTAAAATCATTCAACATCTTAGAACCTATCTATTTCACTAACTCTTAGAAAATATTAATCCTATAAAACAATTATTATTAATTACAAAAACTCATATTAACTCATAACAACGTGTCTAGATTCTTCACCTTCCTAAGTCCGTTCGGGTAGGATGCCGAATTCAGTTTTCCCATCTTGGCTGCCGAATTTACCAAGGAAATATTAAATACCGATCCTAGTAAACCAAAATTAATCGGTTAGGTATTTTGGTATTTCCGTACTCACCGTGGTAGCTATTTGCAAACTAGGGTAACAAACTAGTCACTAGCGTTTAGAAATCCCGATCAACAAAGCTTGTAAATCTATCAAAAGGCAAAAACGTAAAGTGTTCAAATACTTAAAAAAAAAGAACAAATCCAACACTGGTGCCTATGACTACTATGTCATACAAGCAGTCCCTAACAAAAATCGCATGTATGAATCTATTTATTTAGCTTTATGCGACAAATCTAAATACTTATCTGTTAAAAATTTAATAACAAGTGGAAAAAAGAGTGCATTTTACACCATTGAATGCCATCAAGATTCGTGTCAAGCCCTAGAATTATAACCCCACCGTCCCCCCGTCTCCCACGGCTTTCCTCCCGACCCACCCGCCGCCACGCTGACTGTGACTAACAGCCAGCGCCGACAAGGCCCACCGGCGTATCGCCGCCCTCCTTCCTCCCACGGCCGCCACCGCCTCTCGCCCCTTCACTGCCGTCCCAGCGCTAGATTTTGTTTAGCCCCGCCGCCGTCTCCTCCCCGCACCGTGCCGAAATGTTCGCTTCTCTCCCCTCCTTCCTTCTCCTTTCCTAGTCGTTTGATTCACCACCATATTAGAAAGAATGCTTAGGGTCGTCTCACCCTCATGTAGATCAAGAACGGAGGATATTAGTTGTTCTTGTGTTTGTACGTTGGGATTTTTTTTTTACTTGCCTAATGCATTTTCGTGCCAAAGAACCTCATCTATTACTATCCGTGTAGTGATAATAAAAAAATTTTAGTGTGAGCGGTGGTAATCGCTGACTAGAAAGAGGATTATTAGTAAAAGGATGGCGGGAGCTGCTGATCTGATAGTGTAGCTTTCGCTGTGATGCTCTCATCAGCTGTTATTCGTGGGAACCCTTTAGTGGAGTGGAGTAGTTTGTCTAAAGTGTTCCTTGTTTTATGGATTTGATTGGTGCTGTCCTCGTGTAAGTTTTTTCTCGCTGAAAATTGAAGTGCTTGCAGGACTGGGTCTAGGAAGCAGGAGTTGAAGTCTAAGCAAAAGCTTGAGAAGAAGCTCAGCTTCTACACAAGTAGGTGTTCCTTCCCTGTCGAGGTCCATGGCTGTTTTATATGTTCCTGCTTGATAAGGTTTGGTTGTATTGTTCTTTTGATCATTTGCGACCTGTCTGATCTAATGTATTAAGTAGACACATTGTTGAATGATGAGCGATACAGTTTGAAAAATCTGAGCATGATATTGGCTTGTAACTGTATGATTTCTGTGTTATTCTTAAAGAAAAGTGTTTTCGTCCTCATTAAATCGTTTTGTTGAGGATAGCTGATTATTCCAATGAGATTGCTAATTCTGCAAAAAAAAAAAAGATAAAATGATGCTTTGATTTCCTGAATAGTTGTGAATACCATATCCATGAACTATAAAAATCATCTTTGTGTGTGTGTGCCTATGATCAGGTAAGCGCAAGAGCGTGGGCATGTGATGTCAATGTCAGTGTTTCGTGGTAATAGAAATCGTTTTTTTACACATAGTTGTAGCCTTTTCTAGTATTTTTTTAAATTTCAAGTTGGGTCTTTGTTGCATTTTGCTATTTCCATTTGTGTACCTCGAATCCTTGACTATAATTTGCGGAATAACTGATTGATTTTTTCTTTGTCATTCCAGAAGTGAAAGATGCGGTTACCTCCCTAAATGCTAAAAAGACTATCAGTAAGGTGCTTCTACCCCCCCCCCCCCCCCGGGTGTTCTTTTCAGTGCTGTGAATTTGTGTTTTCCTTTCATTGAACACAACCTAACTATTAGTTTACTGCCATCTTAAAAAATCTTATTGTATACTATCTTGCCAAAATAAAAAGAAAACTATTTTTTAACAGTATGGTCTGCCAAGTACTATATCCTGTCCTTTCTGTTACAGTTGTTCGAAAGACTTCCTACACCTAGTGGGCATGCTGGTTATTAACTCACAATCACATTTATTAAGTTAGGATTGGTTAGCGCTGTTATCTATTGCATTTCTCTATTCTGGAGGATCATGTTACGCTTCACAACAAATTATTGGGTAACACCGTAACAGGCACAGACAGTTGCTGAATTGACCTGACCTTGTGTAACATTTGTAGCCAAGAAGGAAGTAGGTTTCTCTGTTGATACCAGTCATATTATCGTATATAATTCATGCAGAACTGGATTCCAAATATGCAGAACTGGATTCCTAAATAATGTGGGTACTATTTACCTCTTGAAGGAATGAATTCCACAATATAAGTGTTATTAAGTCGTCGACTAATCCACGACTAGTCGTCCAGTCGGTACATGACGGACGACTAGGGAGGCCGACTCGACTGGAGCGACTAGTCACGACTAGCCGGCCATGTCCAGCCGCACAACTAGGAGCCGACCCACTAGATCAGTAAGTCTGAGGCCCACTAGAGAGGCTCAGCCCGACCGAGACTTAATACTAGTGACTCAATAACCCTAGTCCTCATTGCACACCACACGCGCTATTTTGGTTGTAGTATTAGTATAATAATCCCAGTTTGCTTCTTTATTATGACTATGATAATTGTAGACCTGACTCTGGGGACTAGTTGCGACTAGTCGGTCGACTAGTCGCCCTCTTGGCGACTCGACTTGACTTTACGACTTAATAACGTTGTTCCACATTCAACCCGTCTAGAACTTGAGCTGACGCACTCTAGTTTTTGTTGAAACTATGAGGAACAGAAAGTTGCAAAGTTTGATTCTAGCTGTACTGACAATATGACAAAACAATATCTTTTTCGTATCGGACAACGTGAAATGGGATTGGGTTAAGAATTAATTGCTCAAGAATCAGGAGCCTTGACCCAGTGCAACTTGTCATAATCAGCGTGTTTGGGCACTTTTTTGCTAAGGCCATTGCAAGAAATCTGGGACATGGCTATAACTCACTGGTTCTTGGCATGTTTTCCAACCCTGGTGCTGGTATATGTGCATGCTAGCAGCCTAGAAGTCTAGCACCAGTCAAACTAGGAGCTCTTCGCCATTTTTAACATGGCCATGATGGCCGCAACCTAGCATCCATCTCCAATAAGGTGAAGGGCTAAGGTGAATACCTAGCTAAGGAGATTCAATCAAGAAATCTTAAAAGAAGGATAGAAAGCGCTTCTCTATATCTGTTTACTCCATCTGTGAATAATCTGAAGCATACTGTCCTCCCTTATTTATGCATTAATTTTGCTATCAAAAAAATAGGGAATCCATCGAAATTACTCGCATAATTCCCCCTTTTGTTTGTGCTGCAAATGAGAACTTGTGGTCGTTTGGTGTCCTCCACATGTGGAATCATAACTAGTCTAGTTTGCTTGAGTTCAACCACATCACTGATGCAGAGTTTAGAGTATGTTGGCTCAAGTTCAACAGTACTCTAGCATAAGCAATGTTCCCCTAGGCGGCCGCCTAGCCCACCTAGGCGCTAGGCGTCAGCCTCCCGCCTTGGTCACCTAGCCGATTTTGCCCGCCTAGGTGGCCGCCTAGCCTGCCTAGGCACCGGTCTACCGCCCGACTAGCGCCGAACGTCTAGAGGAACATTAAGCATAAGCCACCAATAACAACCTGCAGTCCTGCACCACCGTTTGTCATTCTGACATAAGGTACAAGCTATCATGTGTCATTACTCATTAGTCAAGAAACATCCAAGCCAAGCCACAAGCAAAGCTATAAACTGAGCCAGGCCACAAACCAAGCCAAGCTAGATGGATTCACAAACCAACACAAAATTATCACCATCCATCTAGCTTGTTTGATAGTATTTAACAGACTAGACAGATACATGAGTTTCCATATCTGGTTGCATGTGGAAATATTTTCGACAATTTCTGCTGCTGCTGCTGCTGCTTTTTATGCTGAATATTTGCTGCAGTGGAGTAGTATTCCAATGTCATCCAAATGCTTGCCTATCTGCAAACACCAAAAAAATAACACACCTTATCTACAAACTGATATTTACAATCTTGGCTTCTTTCATGTATTCTAGATAGGAACTGAAAATTTACTCTGATTCTTTACATTTGATGTATTTATCTAGTCATAGGTTTCCAAATGTATTAAGAAAATGTATTTGTAGGTGTCGAAAGGAGGCCCTTTTCTTTTCCAAAGTAGCCTTCCTCTACTGGCCGTTTGTCTTGTTTTTGTTGCTGTTGGGTCCCCTATATGCATTTGCAATTGATCCAATACAGAAGTTTGCATGCAGTTCTCATCATTTTAAGATTCATGCTCTGTGATTCATTTGAATTTTCTTATTCTGCAGAAAAAGAAACAGAGGAGCCGCCAGAAGAAACTGAAAGCATATGATCTCTCAGCGCTCTCTGAGTTCCTTCCAGAAACGGCTGCGTCGAAGCAGCAGACTGAAGCAAAACTGAACTGCAAATCAAAGCAGGCTCTAGTGTAATCATCTTTTTACATTTGCTTCCTTGCTTGCGTTCTTTGCCTTTTCCATCGGTGGTCTTGATAGCTGCTCTGTTTTTCAGGCAACGGGAGTCTGCTCAACTGAACGCTGTATTGAACAATCCTCAGTTCCAGCTTGACCCATTCGTTGCAATTCATCAGCACCTCGTATCAACGCAGCCACCTTCAGCTGTGAAGGACAATGAGACTGCGAAACATGGGAAGAAATCTAGGAAGGACAAGAAAAGGAAGAAGAATGCTCGGTCGACCTCTGAATCAATGGATATCTGATACTGCGAAGTAACATCTAAAAAATGCGTGCAATTATTTTTCAATCTTGTTTGAAGGCGACACTTGTTATGTGGGAGCTTAAACTTGTCAAATTTTGGTACCAGTGCGTGTATTCTCTGCCAGAGCTTCCAGGTTGCTTGTAACGTGACTCGAAAGGTCTAGATTTAGCTATTGTACAGATGATGCTAGCGTAATGCTCATGCAATTCGCTCTCACCAGCTGCTATCAGATTCTTGTGAACTGTGATAACCAATCATGGTGTGCGATCCTGCCATCTCGGGTGCAGCCAAAGCCTTGGAAGGAATCGAGTGGTTGTCAGCCAAAACCGGTGCTGTGTAGGGCGAGGGGTTTGATTTGCAGCGGTTGGACTCCCAAAAGAATCGAGGGGCTACTTACTCTTGTGCCACAAGCCCGGTGATGATGTATCCTTGGATCCATCCATGCCTCCCTATACGCATGCTTATATGCTCGAGCTTTACTATTCCCAAAGTCGTTTGCAGTGTGCTTTCCTTTCAAGAACGTCGAAGGGACCCATCTCTTTACTTGATCAGAGGAGTATGTATATCTTAGCCCGTTAATTAATCCTATAGAATCTCTTGACTGGGACACGCAGCAAGAGTTTATCGGCCCTGCATATAATGGGCCCAGCAGGAGATCTGGACAGGCTCGGATGGCACCGGCCGCATGCTAAACATAGAGGTGCGAACTAACAAAACTCGTAGGACAAAGGAGAACAACACCATCCAAAGAAACCAGACCCGTATCCAAATACATCTTCATAGTTGAAATTCAAGAACAAATTGCGAACAACATCATCCAAATAGAAGAAATCGTACACTATCCAAATCGAAGCTGGGTGCTGGGGAAGGGCAAGGGCAAGGGCGGCAGCAATCCGAAGGGGAGCGTAGCCGCCGAGAACGGGCAAGGCAAGGGTGGCACCGTCGTGGTCAGGCGAAGGCTTGAAGATGGAAAAGTGGACTATTCTGTTCTTTTTAGATTATAGCTATATTTATTTTGAACAAATAAATAGAATAATTTTATCGTTGTCTTTTTGAAACAGATTATCGGCGTAGCCTTTTTAAAGTGGCTTATCGATATTCGATTTATTCGCATAAACACTTACTCTAAAAGCAAAAACCATCAATCCTAGCCATAAACTATTAGCTGCAGCTGAAAAAAAAATATACCAATAGAAGTACGTGTGATCTAATAATATTACATTTTGTTAGATTTAGTGCTTTTTTATGTGCAGTGAACTTTGGACTTTGAGTAACATGCATATGTATGTGGATATGGGTATTGTTTCTTATTCGATTCGACGCACGGTGGCACGGTTTTCTCATTTCATTTGTGCCGAGAAGGTGCGAGGGACTTGCAAATGACGAGCGAATCAAACGCCCAGCTGTACATCTTCGAGATGGTCCAAAACGTGTTATTTTGTGATGTGGCTTATTAGTTAAATAAATAGTGATTGATGAAAGAAGCAAAAGCCAAAACAAACTGAAAAGTCGAAAAGAAAGGGTGTTAGTGAACATTTACTAGTTAACATTATCTAACTAGTGATACTTTTAACCCAAAAATTCAACTTTTAACTTTAAAATTAAAACTTTCAAGACGAATTTGAAACTTTTTTGCTTGAAGATACAAACTTTCATCTTATTTCCAATTTTCAACTCAAAATTTCCTACTTTCAAACTTACCAATTCAAGTATTCGCACTTTAGTGAAATTTCTCAAGCTTTTAAACTTTTAACTAAAAAATTTGAACTTTCAACATGAATTTTAAACTTCCAAATTGAAGATTTTAACTTTCAAGTCAAAAATTCTAACTTTTAACTAGTGACCCTTCACCATATAGAAATCTCATAAAAGAAAAACCCTTCTTCAAAAGGTAACTGTTCACGATTAAAAATGTATTGTATAGGATGCTCCTCGCTTATTGTACCTTGTATATTTGGCTCTTGGCCCATTGGAAATAGGCAACAAGTCCATTTCAACATGGTCTGCTGTCACCGTCGCCGCCAGGACGCCACTACCAAGCTTCTGCCCCTTTGCCGATCCTGCTTCGATTCATGCGGCCACAACCCAAATCCCATCGTCGTAGCCTAGATTGGGTTGTCATCGCTCGACTCACGCCACTGCTGCCCTGTTTTCGCCTGCCTCGAGTCGACGCCGCCTAGGTCAGGCCGCCGCCGCCCAGCCCACACCACTGTTATCCCTCCAGGTCAGACTACTGCCCAGCCCACACAGCTGTCATCCCTCAAGTTGTGTTGTTATCTAGGTCAGGCTAGCACTGCAGTTTAGCCCACCGCCAATGTCCAGGCCACACCATCGTTGCCTGGACCACATCGTCAACATAGAGCATCTCTCCGACACCGCTGCTCCTACTGCCTTGGCTTCTTCCACACATGATGGCCACCCCTAGAGACTTTGTAGGTGTCCCTATTCTGAATGTCATCTTTGATGGGATGAACTACCACAAGTGGCCGTGCACATCTGGATCCACATGAGGAGCTAGTGCCTTTGGGGCCATCTTACTAGCGATAGGCCTTGTCCGCCTTGCCCTTTGCTACCGACCGCCCCTCAGATCCTCGTAACTACTGATGAGGCAACCTATAAGGCTGCGATCACTGCCTTTGAGGAGATCATAGAGGTGTACTAGGCTCAACTTTACTACTATTGAGTGGTAACAAGATGACTAGGCTCGTTCTTCTACCATCCTAGTGGGTAGCATGACTATGGCTATCTCTATGGATGTGGTGGAGTTACCGACATCTCAGCTGATGCGGGAGCACCTTCGTGTCCACCACAAGCTGACAAGTGATGTTATGTATCTTTTGGTCATGCACTAGACGCACTCTATTTAGAAGGTTGATGCCACTTTAGAGTATTTCTACTAGCAAATGTCTGAGCTATGGCGTCAGCTTGACTCTCTGGTTTGGACCTATCCCTACTGTGTGTGTCAGCATGTTCACTTAGAAACTCATCGCCTCTATGAGTTCCTGACACGTCTTCGATAAGAGTTTGAACTTGTCTGTGCTCACCTACTGACCAGTGGCCCACTGACCAGTGGCTCTCACCGCTATTCATGCTAAGGAGACTCGTCTACGTAGTGTGGCCTGGCTACAGACTGCCTCTGTTCTGGCTGCTTGGGCGTCTTCTCCAACACTTGCTCCCACTGCACCGGTGCCTCTAGCTACAATAGTGGCAGCAGCTTCTACTACAAGTCTTCACTTCACCTTCTACGATCGTGATGGTCACACATTTCAGTAGTGCTATAGGCTAAAGAACCAAGGCCGCAGGGGAGGTTGCCATCCCAAGGGCACTAGTGGGTCTTCCTAGTCAGGTTCTCGCTAGAGCTCCCTGCCAAGGTTCAGTAGGATATGCTCACTCTGCTTCGGCACCTTGCTGCCTCATCTCTGTTTGGTTCTACTGCTCAGTCTTCTGGTGATCTACCACCACCACCTCCTTTCTCAGGTATCACATTCTCTTAGATTCTGGATTATAGTGCTTTATTTCACATGACACTAAATTCTACTCACCTCACCTCTGTGAGTCCTCCTATTCTTCCTCACATAGTTACAACTGCAGATGGTACCTCCCTTCCTGTTGTAGGATGAGGCACTCTCTCTACTTTTTTTTCTTTCTTGTTTCTGCAGTTTCGTATGTTTCTAAACTAGCTATACAACTTATGTCAGCTGGTAAGATCACTGACCATGGCTATTGTATTATTCTTGAGTCTAACTTGTGTTGTGTTCATACCAGGAATCTGGTTGGGACTGGCCTTAGGCATCATGATTCACAGCGTCTCTAGGAGCTCAACTGGCCGCACCTTCCTTCTACCACCTCTGCTTCAACCGTTTCTTCCACTATCAACTTCGTTTAGTGGCATTACTATTTGGGTCACATCAGAGGTCCACGCCTATCTCCACTAGTTCAGAGTGGTGTTCTTGAGTCTATTTCTAATGAGACTTCTTTACACTGTAAGGGTTGTAAACTTCGCAAGCAGCTGCAACTCCCATACCCCTCTAGTAATTCTGTCTCAACATACTTTTAATCTTGTCCATTCTGATATTTGCGGTCCGACCCCTCCGTTTCGAAAGGGGTTATCGCTACTTTGTAATTTTCATTGATGATTATTCTTGATATACTTGAATCTATCTTATGTATTCTCATAGTTGAGTTCTTTCTATTTATCAGCTATTTTCCACTATGGTTCGTACTCATTTTGATTCGACCGTCATGTTCTTGATGCTAGCTCTACTGGTGAGTGTTTGTCTACTGTTCTTCGTCGTTTTCTTGCTGACTAGGGTACTATTCCTTAATACTCTTGTCCTGGTGCTCATGCACATAATGGTGTCTCTGAGTGTAAGCATTAGCACTTGCTTGAGATCACTCATGCCCTGATGCTTGCTTCTCATGTTCCGTCTCATTTATGGGCTGAGGCTGTTCTACATCTACTTGTTAATTGGCGGCATTCATCAGCTCTTCAGGGTTGCACTCCAATTGAGCATCTCTCTAGTAGGCCTCCTTAGTACAATCACCTCCACTATTTTGGTTATGTATGTTTATTCTTCTTCCCCTCGTGAGCGCACTAAGCTGACTGCTCAATCAGTTGAGTATGTATTTCTTGGCTAAAGTTCCGAGCATAATGCTTATCGCTGTTATGACCCTGTTGTTCATAGGATGAGGATATCTAGAGATGTCACTTTTGATGAGTCTTGCCCTTACTACCCTTGGTCTTCTTCCACCAGTTCAGCGCGCTTTGAGGTGCTTTCTTTTTTGATTTTTCCTAACTCTCTGCTTCCTTCTACTTCAGCTTTGACATCATCTTTATGTATTTCACCTCTGTATATTCCTTCCTCTTCAGACTCCCTTGTTCCTGCTCTCACTGGCTCTTTTGTTGAGGTCGTCTCCCCCTTTCCACTGCACTATTCTCACCGTCCATGCCCTGATACACCCACAGTTGTGTCTCCTTCTGTTACTTCCACTCTTCCGTCGTTGCTAGGTCCTGCTCCAGTCTCTACTCCCAGATACGATCTTCATGATCATCATATTGTTAGGCCTCTTGAGTGTTATAGCTTTGCATCCACTACTCTTGTTGAGCCTACAAGTTACTGTGAGGTTGTTGCTCATCCGGAGTGCCACCACGTGATGGCAAATGAGATTGCTACTTTGGAGCGTACTGTCACTTGGGATCTTGTTCCCCTACCTACTCACGTCACTCCTATTATGTGCAAGTAGGTGTACAAGATCAAGAGGATGGTTCTCTTGAGCGCTATAAGGCTTATCTTGTGGCATGTGGTTTTCAGCAGAAGTATTTATCGTGACTTTGATGAAACTTTTGCTCCTATTGCTCATATGGCCAATGTTCGTACTCTCCTTGTTGTGGCCCATGTTCGTCAGTGGTCCATCTCTTAGTTGGATGTCAAGAATGCATTTCTCAATGGCAGGCTACGTGACAAGGTCTACATGCAGCCACCCCTGGGTATTATGTCTCTAACGGTATGGTTTGTCACCTTCGCTGCTCTCTATAGGCTCAAACAAGCTCCTTGTGCTTGGCTTACGGGCTTCTCTTCCATTGTCACTACTGCCAATTTCACCGCTAGTGATCACAATCCTACTCTCTTTGTTCACACTTCTCCTCATAGTCGAACACTTCTTCTTTATGTGGATGATATATCATTACTGAAGATGATCCACAATATATTGCTTTCATAAAGAAGCGTCAAGGCCCCACTCGTTTCGGCGTTAGCTTCTGGCTTATTTTTCACTATTCATAATTTCATTTTTTTTCTGAACTTTTAGCTTTTTTAGCTTTTTTGTCGGTTCTTTTTTCCCCGTATTCGTTTACGTTGTCCATAATGAGCTAGCATATTTTTTCTATTTTTAAATTTTTAAATTTAATTACGCCAAATAAGCCACCTTCAACTACAGTGAAATTTCAGCCATAAGCCATAGCTTTTCAGCCCAACCGAGCGGGGCCTTAAGTGAGTATTTCTTGATGTCTGATATGGGTCCCTTTCGTTACTTCCTTGGAATAGAGTTTTCTTCTATATCTAAGAGCTACTACCTCTCCTAGGCAGGGGCGGAGCTACGTTCAACTGTTGGGGTCAGTTGACACCAACGGCTTCCGGCCAAATCAATAGAAAAATACTGTACACTACTGTTCATTAAAGCTGTTGACCCCGTCGATTAAGCTTGCTGACCCCGGTGCTCGCCCGCGCTGGCTTCGCCCCTGCTCCTAGGAGAAGTACATTCAGAATCTTCTTGTTTGTGCTTGTGTCACTGATCAGCACACGGTGAACACTCCTATGAATCTTGGAGTCCATATTTGACCCACTAATGGTAAGCCTTTTGAAAACCCCACTCGATACCATCACCTTATTGGCTTGGGATCGCTAGACATAACATTTTTCACTCTATTCACATTTTGAGTCCGTTTCAGCTCCCACTCAACCCCACTACAACCGCTTTCGTGTTCTGTGATTCTTCGTGGTATCATCTTTTGTCATCTTTTCTTTCCTCGCCCTAACTCTTTACATCTTCAAACGTATTCTGATACGTTCTAGGCCAGTGATCATTCTAATCATCGATCTCTTTTTGCCTACTATGTCTTTCTTGATTCCGCCCTAATTATCTAAAAAACCAAGAAACAAATTGTAATTTCTCATTTAAGTGCTAAGGCTAAGTTGAAGGCTACGACATTGCTTACTACTGAAATCATTTGGTTACAGTGGCTCCTAGGGACTTTGGTGTTTCTGTCAACTTCTCTCTTGTTAGACAGCACAGGTGCGATTAATATTGCTCGCAATTAGTATTGCTTACAAAACATATTGACATTGATGCTTCCTACATGAGATTGCAAGTGCAAACGTAAGTGGTTGCTCTTTAACATGTGCTTTCAAAGCTTCAGCTAATAAATTTCTTCTCCAAGACACAGACAAAAGCTCAGTATAACTTCTACCTCTAAAAACTTAATGCTTCTGATCCACTAAGTTTGAGAAGAGGTGTTAGACATAAGACATGTATCGTATAGGGTGCTCCTTGCTTAGTGTACCTTGTATATTTGGCTCTTGGCCCAATGGAAATAGACAAGTCCATTTCAACATAAAACACATGTGGTCTGCAACTATTTGTGTGCGCTCGGCACTAGAGGAGAAACCCCACTCAAGCAGATCGGCATTCGGCAGCCAATAGACAAATATATATAGTAGTAAACACGATTACGAGAATTTGGGGAACAACTGGCATACCGGATCCTACTTGTTTGATACATTAATCTCTCCGTCTTTACTCTTTAGAAGGCAGCAGTGTTACAAAATTGCCTCACAAAATCTGACGGTAAGGATATCCAGAAGGATCTTTCCCAAACAGAATACATCTTTTGAGCTCAAATCATCTGTAACACCCTCCAAATTCCCAGCGCTTGAGAAGGTAATTCGTTCAGCTTCTCGCATTGAATTTCTTCTGTGGGAATGGTTGCCAAATGCAGGGTGAATGGGTTGAACTGTAATGCTCCTTTTGTTAACTTCTACAACATTCGAGGGGTTTGTCGACGTATCAGTCATTTTACCCTACAAGTCCTCGTTTTCCTCTTTCAGTTGGATTGGATGGATTGCAACTCCGTTTTGAGCTGATCGAACACGGCCCCATCTTCCAAGGCGAGGCTCCTGATGAAAGAAAGATATTAATACCGAAGTTGAGCTTCCAAAACTTGCACTGATAATAGCATGGTGTTGCAATAGTGGAGTCTACATAAAGAATGAACAGATATGATATCTTCGCGCATTGTCCAGCATGCGGAAGTATCACAGAAACCAAGAACTTGATGCAAAGGACACCTAGTTAATAGGCCTCATGAAACAAGTTCACGCTAAACAGGAAGGTATATTGAAAATAAGTTTTCTTTCTTTTTTTCTATTCTCAAGATGATATTGAGAAAGCATTGCAGTAAAAGTTAAAGAAATTGGGGTATCAAGTATCTGAACTGCAGTAACAAAGGGGGAGTTCGATATACTGACCTGGCCAACACCAGCAACAATAAAGCGTCCAGATTTCGCGATGGCAAGAGAATTAACAAATCCATCCTGGCAATAAGGGAAAGTATGTCAATAACTATTTGCATCCCACAGTAAGGCACAAGTATAGTAGTCAACTTTCTATGCATCAGTAGTATGATGATCTTGTCATCTAAATCAACCTAAAAAATGATTAAATCCAGAGAAACATGCAGCAGTCGCAGTAGTTGCGTTGCATAAATTCCATACGATATGTTACAATTCTAGCCTATTAGGGGCCTAAATGTAAACCAAACACAATTTTTTGGTATTCGATTGAAACAAAGATTCCCATAACTTTCTGGAAAACACTGGTGATGACTGATGAGGGTTCACACATCATAACGTCAGCCTCTTGTTTTGAAGAGATTTTCCCTCATTAAATAAATAGAAAAATTCTGCCCAGGGATCATCTAGGTCCAAAGGAGTGAGATGATGTTGTTGTTTAAGATGTAATAACCATCTTATAATTACCTTACTAATTATCGGGCCCAAACATATCTGCTCTCATAGGATGCAGGAAGTGCCAAAAGTGCTAGTGAATGGCACTGAAGAAGGATGAACAAAAATGTTGACTTAATTATATCTGTGTATTGCGTAAGGACTAAGGAGTCCTATAAAATAGCTTTCTAAAACTACCTTTTGTTTTGACAACAATTGCCTACTAATGCCCAAACGAACCATGGCATGGCCACTGCCAATAGCCAAGCTGCTTGGAAGCACCCATCCGACCAACATACACCACATCTGTGCACAACTTAACTACAGGCTAAAGTATTCACCCAAAGTAATAAAAAAATAATGGTTACGAGTTACGACTATAGATTTGTTAAGGAGGTGAAGAGTTGACAATATATTGGCAAATTTGGGAAAATGTCACAAGGACCTGGAACTGAAATAAGAAATTCCAATAGTGTCAAGTCTCAACAACAGAGAACAAGAAGCAAGTACATTGGTTTGCTTATCTACAGTGGATATATATTTTCTTTTTCAGAATTACATCCAAATTATGTTAGGAGTACCATACCAGTGCCAAATTAAATAATGGTCGAATTCCCTTAGAATCAGGTTCGATAACCCAAAGACGAACAAAACCATTTGCTGCTCCTGATGCAGCAAGATCAGAACCTTTTCTCGCAGCAACTGCACTAACCCATGACTGGGCTGATGAGACACATTCAGGTTTATGTATCCCATTTTCTGCACAGTGAAATGACGTATAGAGCAATAAATAAGGATTCCATAAATATAAGCAACAAAACATAGTGCAATCATGACAAGGATTTATATTTAAATCGATTGAGATCTCAATGGCAAAAGTTTACAATACATAATAACAAAAAAGGGGGAAAAAGGTGAAAGGAAAACAGATCCAAATGCATTGACTGGCAAATTTTGCATTAAGAAGCAATTTTTCAGATAGCCTCTTACCTTTAGTTAAATCCTCATCATTATTGCCAAGTGGATTAAGGTTATCACACAATACTGGATGAGCATTTCTTATTATGTGAGTAGGCTTCTTTCTCATTATGCTCCAAAGCTCAATGCTTCCATCATCAGATCCAGACAAAAACTCCTTGTCATCAATAAAGCAGCAACACTCCAAAGATGCAGCAGCAGGAGCGCGGAACACTAACTGTGACTCTTCTGGAATCTGTCCACAGAGCGAGAGAGTTTTCAAAGTTCAGGGCGAATCTCAGCATCTGCCACATGGCTCACATCACACACCAAATAGTACAGGCAGTCAAACTATTTTTATCTTTGACGGGATATTTAGATTGGATGAAAGTGATGAGTAGATTTGCCTCGACACATACTCACCTAATATTATAGTTAGCTAGCTAGGGAGAATATTTACTAATTCCAATAAAATATATCTGTTATGAAAAATGCTCTACCTGAGACTGGTGAACCTTTTGGAGCCCACAATCATAACCCACCCAATAAAAAGAACTCTTGCACTACCTCCATTCCTACCTCCCTAGCCCTAACAAATAAAGCACACCACTCCCAATATCCTTCCACCTTCCTACTCCGCAGTCACTGTACTTTCCACCCGTTGCCTGGCTGCAACCTGCCTCACACGGTCACACCCACAGTATGAAATCCTAGTGTCCACCATACAGCAAGAAATGGCATTCATTTATCTAAAAATATTTTGCTTGAACTATCTGGGAGGTACAAGGACACGTCTTCTACAATATTAAAGCATATTAACGAGTTAACATTACTAGTCACTGCTGATAACTCTACCATTATCGAACACAGGACAGGGAATTGAAAATTATACTCCGCATTGCTCTATAATGACTAGCTTACATTCATTTAGTGAATATCCCCTTCAATTACGAGTGCAATCAACTTGATCATGTCCCTTCAGGATACCAATCTCTTGAATTTTCAAAGGTTTATGGAGATTGCAATAGTGCCACCCCCAAACAAAGAAGCTATATCTGAATTTTGGCAAGTCATGCACTAGAATGAAGAAAAACAAATAAATATTTTAATGTATATTAATCATAGGACAATGTTCTTTTTAACTTAGATAATTCCCTCCAGGTTCATCATAAGAAAACTATCTGTTTAATGGGCCAGCTGGGTAATCTATATGTTTATGCTTAATGAAAATATTTACCTTCCAAAGATGCATTGTTCGGTCCCGTGCTACAGTCAGAAGCCTATCTTTGCTAAGTGCATCCATTGTCAAAATTTCGTTCTGATGGCCGTATAGGCAGTTCATGTATGTTCTGTCTTCTGCATTCCACTGCATTATTGAACGATCAAAAGAACCAGAGAATAGCTCTGAGGAGTCCAGCCCAAAAGCAAGGCATGATATCGGTCCTCGATGGCCACTAAATGCCTGTGAAAAACAAACAAAACAACAGCCAGTTACAATGTTGAAAGGGGCAAGGTAGATTGTCTGAATAAGAAGCCCAGCTTAACTCCAAGTAAAGTTCCTTTAATCTTCCAGGGTCCTCTTTATGAATATTTCTAGTGTGCATTTCTGGACAATTATGACATATTAAGGAAATTTTTGTGAATCTTAAATGATATACATTGGCCAAGGTGTTCCATTACAAATTTCACCAAGACACTGACCATAAACAAGCTAGCGATTGGTTGGATACTTTTGCTGTTACAGCTTGCTTGCAAGTTGCAACCACGGCACCACGCTGGTGTCAACTACTATAATAATCAAAACCAAATGCAAATGTGATAAATGAGTATTGTAAATGTGACAAATGAGTATATTTATTGAGTAGTTTTTCCATAGTTGATTTGTAATAAGCATTTCATTGTAAGTTAATCTTTGCCTACGCTATATTATAGAGACTAGAGAGGCAACATAAGTTTTTCAGACCTTTCCAGAGACAATTAGAAGCAACAATGCATTCATCAACATAGACGCTTAACGCAACCAGACAATTACATCATGCATGCAGAATATAGATGATCTATAGCTTCTCTTGACTAATCCAATAAAATTGCCATTTCAACTAGTATATCTCAAAATTGCAAAGTGTAACTCTTAAACTGCTGTCATTGACTACCTGTATGTGCTCCCGTGACCGAACATCCCACAAATGGATATGACGATCCAAGCCACCACTTGCCAGGTAACGACTATCTGAACTGACAGCTAAAGCTAGCACTTGTTTACTTCTTTTAGCTGACAGAGATGGTTTAGCATGATGAGAAACCAATACATTTTCACTTGGCCATAAATACTTCTCACTTTTTCCAGTTTCAACATCCCAATGTAGAATGACTCCATCTTTTGATGCTGAAAACCCCTTATCACTATCCTTGGATAAAGCAACAGCAGTAACTGGTTTTCGGTGCTTCACGAGAAGCTTAAAGCCATCCTCGGGGTCTGGTGGTAATACTCTGCAATGATTTCGCAAAGTTTAGTCATATTTACAAGATCAAACTCAATGAATCTATGAGACTATGATCAGCCATTCAAATAGGAGTCAATTATTGAATATAAATAACACTGACATTCTTGTATCACATCCTTTAGTAAAATCTTATGGAATAAATGTTGGATTCAATTAAAACACCATCATAGCTTAAAAACACTGGAGACCATTACCATACTCCAGTTCAGATAATTGATGACTCATACTGACAGGTGTGGCACCTTCTATTTTCATGGTGAAAACAGATGTATCTCCAAGCAGTCAAAACGTACACATCCTTCAAACCACATTTCCTTCTAGTTTCAACATCCTAGTTTTGGATATGTGTCCAAACAGGCCCACACGTGAACAAAAAATATGACCAAATACAAAGGAAATGGATGGGTGGCAAAAGAAAAATCAACAGTGAGTGAAAGAAGGTGATGCGGCCATGAACCCTAAAACTATTACTGCACATACTTCGCCAAAGATTAGTACTGGTTTTAATGAGCTTGCTGTTTTGTGTGGGGAAGTACCAGGAGTACCGATGGGGATGGTCTAGTGCATGGACTTGTTACAAAGGGGGAGAAAGCAGCACGTGCATGTGTCATATGTGTGGGACTCAAGCCAAATAAAGGACACGTCCATTGGAAGCCAAACGTGGAACCAGGCCATGTGTGCGAGACAAAAATTACAGGCAGCTTGAGCCAAGAAGAAACTAGCCAGGGAGGGAGCCAAAAAGAAAAGGAGCCAGGAGAATGTGAGCCAGAAAAGGAGAAGGCAATGCATGTCTACATCGGTTCAATTTTGCTCTGAATAAACATCTGAGTCAGCCTAGTACTCCTAGTCCGAATAGTATATAATTTTCATATCTAAATGAGCTAGTCCAAGTCCTATGTTAGTTTTTGCTTTCCGTCAGTTTATTTTCTTCCGAACAGGAATCTTCTTTTGATTCAGATAAGTCTGATCGGAGTCGGCTTTGTAAACGTATTTGAGTCAGAGTTGAGGTCTAGGTGGTCTGTGAGTTGTGGGTCAAAAGTTGGGTGCATGTATGTTAAAAGGGCAGGCCGAGTGACATGTAACCCTAGAACCTATCTGCATTGAGGAAAAAAGATCAGAAAATCGCCATGTTGACTTTGGCAGCCGTCGTGTGTGTTTGCTTGTGAGATCGAGAATCCATCTAGGGTTTCGGCGGCTGCATGTACATTGGAGGCCTCGGTACTCTAATCTCCATGGATTCTTAGATCCCAAGTTGCAACTCGATCCTAATCTCCATGGATTCTTAGATCCCAAGTTGCAACTCGGTCAAATCTAGATCGGTTTGCAATGCAAAGTTTGCATCTCCCCTCTTCTCTGGATTGCATCCACAAATTTTTGGTCGAGCTGGTATAAACCTCCTTTGTCACTATTGTCTCGGGATGAGAAGACTCCGCTGTGTTCTTGGCTGATTGCACGCAGAAGGAGGGCATTGCTGCTGGTCATTGCAGTACTGTGAAAGATTGGGCCGTCTACACATCAATTACAAGTTGGTACATATGAGAAGGGGAATGGAGGTGATCCTTCCCATCCAAGCAAACAGTGTCTGCCAACCAGCTTTCTCATGTTATAAGTAAAACCAGTTTCATACAAGTGTACAGCGACAATTTATGGTTCAGGGTGCATAAAAGAATAAAAAAACGGATTATGAAAATTTACCAGAGATAGGCTGGTAATCAGTAACCGGGCGGTTATGGCTGGTTTCCGGTCTACCCCGCTTTGCTATTTTTTTAATCATTTCATACTTTTTTCCTCAAAGTATTGTATTTGTTTTGTCTTGTATAAGCATTAACATGATGGTCTCATTAAAATTAATGTCAGAGCCAGTAGGGCCAGAGAGTTTTTTTATGGATGGGCACTTATGTGATTCTACCACTACCTTCAATTACCGACATTTGGCAGCATTGTTGTTCCAAATCTTACCACCTGATTTCCAGTCCCCTCCACCCCTCAACCCCAAAGTTCATCCCAGCAAAGGGATTTCCTTTGTGAGAAATTAATTATTTCAATATACGAATTGTGATTCCTCGCGACCCCCGCGTGCATAATTCATGGCCATAGAGAGCGTCAGGGTACTAAACTAGCATAGACGTAGAACCAGAGACAGCTTGGAAACCACGTCCACCATATGGAGAAACAATTGCCAAAAAAAAGCTGCTCACCTCGCGGCGAGCTCCCTCCGCTTCCTGCCGCTCTCCTCGAGCTGCTTCCTCCGCAGGATCTCGGCCACCCGCCTCCGCCCGGCCTCCCCATCCCCGTATTCCTCCTCGTCTTCGTCCTCCCCCCTCTTCGCCGCCTCCGTCACCCTCTTCAGCCACTCCTTGGCGATCCGCATCTTCTTCTCCCCCGCCGTCTCCTCCTCCTCCTCTTTGCCGCCCTCCTCCTCCCCATCCGCATCGACGCCACCAGCCGCCACGTCGTCCTCGTCGCTGTCTCCGCTCTCGATGTCCTCGTCGGGGCCTCCGCGGCGGCGCTTGGGCTCGGACTCGAAGAAGGGGTCCTCATCGCCGCCGCCGCCGCCGCGGGAGCGGGGCTTGGGGCGCGAGGCCTGCCTGCGGGGGCGCGGCGCCATGGGGGGAGCGCGCACTAGGGTTATGGTTTTCCGAGAGGAGAGCGGTGTTCTTGGAGGGGGCTTAAGGCTTCGGCGGCGGCGTAGCAGAGGGAGGGATTGGGAAGCGAGGAAGGGGAAGAAAGGAAGCGGCGGGAGGTGGAGGGCGAACGAGGGTTTAAGAGGAGAGAGAGGACCTGTGGGTCGGCCGGCGTCTCCTTGGGTTTGATTGGGTTTTGGGCCGGATGGATGTCGACTTGCAAGTGGGCTTCACTGGGATTTAGGCCGGGTTGGTCTTCATCTTACTTTTGGGTAGTTTTCAGAAAACCTCTCAAAAAAAAGTAGTCATAAAAAATCCTACTTTTGGTACCACATATATATTGAAAATGTGGATAATATTTTAATTTCAGATTTTACTAGAAGGCAAATATCGCAAATAACTAATGATGCATAAATCAGTACTAACAGCAGGCAACTCATTGTACTTCGAAATATATAAAGAAATGTAATGTAAACAAGTCGATCGGTCATACGAATGACTTACAGTAAGGCCCAATGAAGAACAGAAAGTAGCGCAGACTCGATGCAGTGTAGAACATAGATGAAGCAGCGAAACAAGTGGTCATGGAGATATGCACTGCTCAGAAACCTTATTGTCGCCCCCCCCCCCCCCAGTGTAGGTCTTCATGGCAACGACTTAGAGATACCACTCCCCTTTTTCACGGTGCATGTCAGGAAAAAGAGTCGATGAGGTTAAGATGGCACAACATAACAGCATAGGTTTGCAGAAGAAAGAAATAGAGGCAGTTATTCTTAGCACTATACTATGGATGTCTCTAAGCATATATATATATATATATATATATATATATATATAGGAAACTTCTTTTCTACTCTTGGGTGTAATTACTCCCTATGTTGTATCTCACAACATAAGGAGTATCTCGTGTAACGAAGGGTATGTATGTGTAGTATACGAGTATTTAAGACCATCTAGGTGGTATGTATATTTTTTAGATATACTCCTTTTTTATGTGTGTGTATATGAAGGTATTTATAAAATACGCTAAAAACTATGGACTCCTTTGCAATTTTTTCATATGGTTCACATTGGAGTATCTTATAATTAGTATACGAGTATACCTAAAGTGATAAAGTATTTTAAGTTTATTTAGGTGGTATATTAGAGGTGGAAGTAATTACACCAAGGAGTAAAAGTATTTTCCATATATATATATATATATATATATATATATATATATATATATATATATATATATATATATATATATATATATATATATATATATATATATATATATATATATATATATATATATATATATATATATATATATATGAACTGACATGATTAAGCAGTCATTTACCCACTAGTAACTGACATATTTAACTAGTCATTTACCTATTGGTAACTGCCTATCATCAAAACCCAATAAAGTCTCAAATTCAAACGTTTGAATCTCATTCATATAGAGAGAGATACACTGTTCAGCAAAAATAAGGTAGACTTGGTCTGACAAGTGATGCGCCATAGCACGGAACTGCACGGTCATGCATCGCAAGTCATAAGTTAGGCGATTTTCCACGCAAATACATGTGCACGCGTGTGTGTTTAACCAAAACCCTCCCCATGCCATCCCCATCCATATATCACATGATTCAAGGAGCAATAAGGACTTTACCTTATAAATTGATCTCCTTCATTTTGCCTTAATAATATAATACTAAACTATGTATGCTTTGAAATTATAGAATATAGGCATCGCTTATATGACCCTATTTTTAACAATCCCCCACTAATTCTAAAGTAAGAAGCAAAAAAGATGTCAAAGATATTGTACTGAAGTGTTGTTAATATATTAGTCTTATAATGTAAATCCCGTACGGGTTGAACTTGCACCTAGATTAGCAAGATTTATCTTCTCATGGCTAATGAATGGACTATGCATTGAATTCATAACTTTTCGTGATCAGATTTTACTTGAAATCTCAACTAATACTAGGTTGCCAATGAACTACGTCTAAACGGAGCGTTATATGGTCACGCTCTCTTATCTACTCATAAGTTGTCTAGAGAATGTCCTATTCTCGTGAACTACAACCACTCAGTTAGTCTCAAGTAGATATATTCTTTCTAGATATCCTATAGGCCATATAAGGATTTCAATGGTACAAATACCTTATTTTTCTGTGCAGAAATCATAAAACCATCCAGTTGATCTATATAGATTTCTTCCTTCAACTCTCCATTAAGAAAAAGCTATCTTCATGTCCATTTGATGGACATGTTAGGAAGATGCTAACACAAGGAACACTCTGATGGTGGTTAGTCTGGCGACATGAGAATATGTTCAAAAAAAATCTCCTCCCTCTTTCTAGGTATAACCTTTGGTCACAAGTCTTATACTTCTCAATAGTACCATCAGGTCTTAGTTTCTTTTTAAAGATCAGACCCACTTACATCCTACAGATTTGCACCCAATAGGACGATTAGTGATCTTTCAAGTTCCATTAACCATGATAGGATCCATCTCGTTATGGATTGCCTTTTTCCAATACTCAGCATTAGAAAATGTATAAGCCTCTAAAAGAGTTTTTTGGCAGATCATCCACGAGGTATACAATAAAGTCATCACCAAATATTTTCTCAACCCTTTGTATCTTGCTCTTGCGAGGAGCCTATGCGACTAGATTGTTATCTACTCAAGAATATCATATATTGGTTCAGAAACAGTGGGAAGTTCATAAGAATGAAGCATCTCTAGACTCAATTATTGTGTTAGCAATAATATCAAGAGTTTTTTATTTAACTACTAAGAATCTATAGGTCGTACAATTCTAAGTGCACACTTGCATCTCACTTCTTATGAGTTAAGTTATGAGCAAAAACCCTGTGTCTCACATTTCCGTGTTTTCTATTACAAGTGTTTTATTTTGAAGTCAGGGAACCTAGATAAGTTTGAGTCTTGCTCTTCTGATGGTATTTTTCTAGGTTACTTAACTTCTTTATGGGATTATAGGGCCTGGAGTAACGAGGATAGTAGAATTATAAAGACCTGTGAGGTCACTTTTGATAAGGCTGGTTTTGGCACTATGTCCGATATCTCAGGTCTAGTTGTGTAGTCTGAGACCATCTTTGTACATGATGAGGGTGATGGAGATGGAGATTCTTTACCTAATCTCGTCCCATCTACACCTGAGGTGCCTATTTCTACTGCCACACCTCAGGGAGACCAGCTCTTACCTTCTAGCTCTTCTGAATTCCTACCTCCACAGCTCATGAGGTAGATGCCACTTCTTCTCATCCAGAACCTCCCAGACACATTCAGCATCGGTATCCTCCTAAGCAGATCATAGGTGATCTCCTTGAGCGTGTCACACATTCAAAATCTAACTTATCTCACTTCTATCTATACTTTGCCTTTGTCGCCACCTTTGAGCCCAAAGATATTAACCATGCATTATCAGATGAGTCTTAGGTCAATGCCACGCATGAGAAGTTAGAAAATTTTAAGAGGAATAAGGTCTGGTCGCTTATTGAGCCCCCTAGCGATCATAATGTCATAAGAACTAAGTGGGTCTTTAAGAACAAATAAAGTGAGGATGGGGTAATCATTCAAAATAAGGCTAGACTGGTACCTCAGAGTTTCTCCCAGGTTGAGGGTTTTGATTTTGAGGAGACCTTTACCCCTGTAGTTAGGCTAGAAACCATTAGGATTTTGCATTCACAGTGTCTAAGGGCTTCAAGCTATACCAGATGGATGTCAAGAGTGCCTTCCTCAATGGGTATATTGAGGAAGAGGTCTATGTTAGACGGCCTCCAGGTTTTGAGAACTCCAAATATCCAAACCATGTCTTCAAGCTTTTCAAAGCCTTGTATAGACTTAAGCAAGCCCATAGAGTTTGGTATAAAAGTCTCAAGCCTATATTTTAAGTCATATGTACGAGAAGGGTAAGGTAGATAAGACCTTGTTTATTCGTAGGCATGGCAATAACTTTCTACTTGTCTAGATTTATATGGATAATATTATCTTTGGTGGCTCCTCTCATGCTCTTATTCCCCGATTTTCTGATGTCATGAGCATAGAGTTTGAGATGAGCATGATAGGAGAGTTGAGCTTCTTCCTCGACTTCCAGATCAAGCAGACTCAGGAGGGTATCTTCTAGCATCAAGGCAAGTATATTCAAGACCTTCTAAAACGCTTCAACATAAGTGATGGAAAGATAGTGTCAACTCTGATGGTGACCTCGACTACACTCGATCCAGATGAAGATGGCGAGTCTATAGATCAGAAGGAATATTGTAGTATGATTCGCTCCCTCATGTACCTTATTGCTTTGAGGTTAGACATACACTTTGTTGTGTGTCTGTGCACTCGATTTGGCCTCTCATCATTAGGTGGCTTCAGGCAGGTACCTTTGAGCTACTCTAGACTATGGTATTTGTTACTCCTCTCCGTCTTATCTTTCCCTTAGAGTCTATTCTGATGCAGACTTTACTAGCTGTAAGATAGATATGAAGAGCACTTATGATACTTACCAATTTATTAGCACTTTTCTTATTTCTTGATCATCTAGAAAGTAATCCAGTGTTGCACAGTCTACCGTAGAGGCCGAGTATGTTGCAGCTGCTAGTTGTTTTAATCAGGTGCTTTGGATGATTTTGACCTTGTAGGACTTTGGGTTAACCTTAGACAGTGTTTCTCTTTTATGTGATAACATTTCTACCATTAACATTACTAAGAACCCAGTGCAGCACTCTAGGACCAAGTATATAGATATCTAATATCATTTCCTTATAGACCATGTGGAGAAGGGCGACGTAGTGCTTCAGTTTGTGGAGAGTGACCATCATTTGGCTAACATTTTCACTAAGACTCGAGGTTCTTGACCTTGAGGTGGGAGCTTGAGGTGGTTTATTCTTATGGTTTAATTTGAGGAGAGAATCATGTTCTCTTGTATTATATGTATATCTCCTTTCTGTTGCAC